>CM060904.1:1173798346-1175116452 GCA_030737815.1 Allium fistulosum | reverse complement strand
TCAAACTAACATGCCAAATGGAGACTTAGCATATGCATGAAGACAGTATGATTAAGGCAATGTCAACAATCAGACCAATGTAAAACTTTCAGTTGAACCTATAATGTAGACAACTGATGTTCTCTAAGTAAATAACAATGATAGTAATCAATATGCTGTGGAGTGATGGACATGCTTATTACAAACAACATCACATGATACTACAAACTACAACAGGTTTTGACTATACCAAATGCAACCAGACTTGAATCAAGTATCTAGATAATGGGGTTTAGTTAAATAAATTTGTAGTGATGCCTATAAGTACCAAGCATGCATATGAACTACTACACAAAGCAATACCAGTTTCTACTTGAAAATCAAATGCCCAGATAGGACTACAGGCTTTGTCTTCAAGCTTTAACATGTACTTAAATCAATTACAAGTCATGATTAGGCTCTACTGGTTAACTAAGACCTTATTCTACCCATTTACTTAAAACTTTGGCACATATTTATTCAAGAACAACTTCAATATTATAACTGAAGTCAAACAAATATGTCAAGGAGAACATATCCACATATCAAATTATGTGGCATGTTCTTATTCATCTTAATCCATCAGATTACTTCAGAATCTATTACTTAAATCCATAACTCACAAGCACATCTGTTACTTAAATCAATAATCCACAAGCACATATAATACTTCAGTGTTTACATCTTCTTTTCAAAAACCCAGTAAGCATCAATTTCTGAGAAATACATAAGACATAAAAGAGTTTGCCTAACTTATTTATTACAATAATACTGCTACTTTTCTCAAGCATTTTAAATTCATCAAGATCTTCAAATATCCATGCAAGCAAGCTACTCATGCATCTTTCCCTGCAGTAATAATTTGAACTGCCTCAATAAAATGAGACACCCCAAATATTGCAAAGGCAACAAATAGGGTCAGAAATAAATTCTGGTGTGAGTGAAATCAAGGATTAAAAATAGCTTACAAATTACTATGACTAGGTAGAGAGCTCATATATTTGATGCTATTCATTTTCATATTAAAATCTAAGTATGTGTATCTTTAAACTTATCTAACAATCATACATCCAAGCATTCCTCCATTCACTTCATTCAGTCATACATGCACATGCTCCTATGGATTAACTCCCTAAGTTCCATAGCACAATTTCTCAATCTCATTTATATTTTATTTGGACTGAACTCTTGCCATTGAACACCATGTGTGCATTGCAAAGGGGCTCAGTTCTATTAACCCTTTACACAGAGGCCTACAGGACTTAAGCAAGTCATGCACATACCCATCATCCACCTGATGATGAATAGATCAAGGCACTACTCCTAAATTATTTTATAATTTAGAGACCATGCTTATTTATTTTCTGAGGAATTTTTCTTTTTAATTCCAGAGATGCTTATGTTCTTTCCTTCATTACATAAGTCAAAAATTATTAAACTCACTCAAAGATTACATCCAGACATACAAAACATTCATGTAAAATTGCACATCTCATTTCAAAGTCATTTTTGCTTAATCATATTTTCTAAATCCTGCTTATATATTTATTTCTAGGAATTTTCCCATTGCTTGCATAAATCTGATGAAGTCATATGGAATACTATATTTATTTTTACTGTGAACATAGGATATGGTTTTTGAGAAAAACCCATAAAAACATGTTGGCTTATGATCTGAACAAATCAGCACATATATATAATATTGCTTTGTTCATATCAATTTTTAAATGAACTAGACATAAGCATGAACCTCATTATTCACACTGCCTACTTCATTTTTCTTTGATACCCTATTTCTCAGTAAATATTTAGCTCATTTTCTTATAAAACCTGGATTATAAAATCCATTTCTATGATCAGGGTATATGTTTGATTATTTATATTTCAAAGCAAAAATTGAAACAACCATAACAAATCAAACAGATTAAAATCTCAATCAAAGGATTCAACCGAAATACCATCCATGATCAACATATATTCATTCAGAGAAAAGAAATCAAACAGAAAAACATAATATGATTTTATATAAAATAATTTGGCTCCCCTTAACTTGGGTCTTAATGCCTTAAATCTCATAGGTGATTAATCACTCACCTTCCTCTTCTCTTCCCCGAGAATGGTTAGCTTGAAGACAGTGCGAGTTTTTCTTTTCTTTTTCTTTTTTTTGTTTTCTCTCAGAAACAAACTGCTGCTATCCTCTCATTTTTAAAACATTTAGCTAGGGTTTAGTAGAGAGAAAAGCCCATTTTATCCTCATACAATTTAGAGAATTATGGATATATGTTTATGGCTAAATGTGCCATTTCCTTTTTGATTTCTATTTCAGGTAAAACAGTTGCCTTTCTTCTTTTTTGGGTGCATGCCATTTGCATGTTTCTTATGCACATTATTTTCATGTGACTTAGCTTCATTGTGTATTTCCTTAAATCTGAATTGTTCACTCATATCTCTCTTTATAAATTTAATTCCTAGCTATTATTTTTAACCATTTGTTTTTCTCTTGATTTATTTTAAAAATGTATTTATGCACAAATAATACTAAACTGGTTTTATGCAATTTAATTATCAGAAAGATTTATTTTATCACTTGATATTTCTCTGGCTACTCATATTTAATATATATATATATATATTTGAGATGTGTGTATGTAAAACTTACTCATACTTGATCATTTTCTTCTCATTATTGTTCATTGAAAAATCACTATCCTCTTATTTAATTATTTCCACTCATCATTGGTATTTATTTTCAAACTGTTTATCCTTTAAATATTTTCTATTAACTTATTTCCAATTTTTTTTCAAAATTATTTTTATCTCAATAATTTGGGTCTTCAAAAAAACTTTGCTTACACTAAACAAATTAACAAAATGTCCTTTTACATACAATAAGATATATGGTTACACAACACCTTAATAAAACTTTCCTTGTACAAAAATAAATTAGCAAAACTTTCCCTTTTTTATTTTAAATCACATAATTAGTATCTAATGAATATGTATGTGAATTTAATTTGACAAATGTGCAAGTAAACAATTAAACATGTATAAACATATATGATTAAATTTAAAAGCTACATATTAAAAATGCAATTTTCTTTGTTACAAAATAAAAACATATGAACAAATTTTGTTGGTAACAAAACCATGCACATAAGCATACACTCATCATTATATCTGGACGACAGCAGTTAAGTAAAGTAGAGATCTAATCATACTTCGATATAGTTTTTGGTCAATAATTTTGCCATTTTCATCTTGATCGAGATGTACCATAGTGCTCATAGGAGTTGGTTTAGCATAAGTATTTTCCATACCAAAACGTTTTATTAGATTATTACAATATTTTTCTGATTAACAAAAATTCTATTACTTAATTATTTAATTTGTAATCCAAGAAAATATGAAAGTTCTCCTATATGAGACATTTCAAATTCTCTTATCATATTATTTGAAAATTCTTGACATAATTTTTCGTTCGAGGAACCAAAAATGATGTCATCTACATAAACTTGTATTATTAAAATATCCTTTTTGTCTTGTTTTATAAACAAAGTTTGATCTACTTTTCCAATTTTAAAACCAGAATTTATAAGATAACTTTTAAGACAATCATACCACGCACGAGGTCCTTGTTTTAAACCATACAAAGCTTTCTTTAACTTATAAACATGGTCTGGAAATTTTTCGTGTGTAAATAAAGGTGGTTGTTCTACATACACATTTTCTTTTATAAAACCGTTTAGAAAAGCACTTTTTACATCCATTTGATATAGTTTAAAGTTATGAAAACATGCATAAGCTAATAAAATATGTATTGCTTCTAATCTGGCTACATGGGCAAATGTTTCTTCGTAGTATTTTCCTCTTAATTGTTTCCTTGAGCAACTAATCTAGCTTTGTTTCAAATAATATTCCCTTTCTCATCGGCTATATTTTTGTAAACCCACTTAGTACCGATGACGTTTGATTACTAGGTCTAGTAACTAAGTCCTAAACTTCATTTTGTTCAAATTGATTTAACTCTTCTTGCGTAGCTATAATCTAGTAATCATCAGTTGAGGCTTCTTTAGCATTTTTGGGTTCAATGTTCGATAGGAAAGCTACATGACCCATTTGATTTAATTGATTTCGAGTTCTTATGTTAGAGTTTATTTCTCCAATAAAATTTTCAATTGGGTGATTTCTTAGTATTCTAGGTGGAGATCGAATCTCATTTTCATTAGGTAAATTGTTTTTTTCAATTTCAATATTATTTTCAATATTTTCAATATCACCTTCTGTAATATTTGATTTAGAAATTATTTCTTCATCTTCAACCTTATTATTAAATTTGTAATTTTCATTGAATGACACTTGAAGTGTTTCTTCGATTATTTTAGTTCTTTATTATAAATTCTATACGCCTTGCTTCTTTCCAAGTATCCACTGAATATTCCTTCATCGGATTTTGGATCGAATTTACCAAGTTGATCTTTTGTATTCAATAAAAAGCATTTTGAATCGAAACTTTAAAATATGATATGTTAGGTTTTTTTCCATTAAAAAGTTCATATGGGGTATGTAACGACCCGTATTTTTGATAACTAAAAATATTAAATTAAATAAGACTTTGGAATTTAACATTGTCAAAAATTAAAATTTATGATTTATAAATGGAAAAAAATTTGTTAGAATATATAACTTGATTTTAAATGAATTCTAAAACAACAAATTTCAATGAGGTAAAGATGGTAATGCATATTAGAACATAATTAAATTATATTAATTTGAATATAAGCAATAACTATTTGAATGTAAATTCCATCGATTGTAATAATAAATGTCAATAAAGAATGGGATAAACAATATTTAAATATGTCAGCATGCAATAAGAAATCAATTATTTAGTACGTAAATTTATTAACCCTTGTTTGTAAACAATAAATTCAGAAATGTGTTAAATTACTAAAATGTAACAATTGTTTTATTTTTCATCTAATGATTTAATCCGTTTGAAATTAATTTGGTAATCAATGGAATTTAATGCAATTGAAATATTTCAATTGATATAAGAAGAGACGTTAACTATAGAATAATGGGTGTAATAAATGGAAACTTATGTTAAATAAAATACATAACGTATTTGTTAATTTAATATAAAGAGCATTTAAATCAAAATAAAAAATTTGTTGAAATTTAAAATATAATGAACTGGGATTTTATTACTGCTGTAATTTAATGTTGAAATTAATTTAATATTTAAATCTTGGATTTAACATGGAAAATTTAATTGTAAAAGATTATTAATTCATGTTTAATCAAGGATGATGATAGAAAACTTTTAATTTAGGATTTAAAAGTTATTAAATTTGTTTAATAATAATTCGGTTTAATTAACGTGTAAAAATAAGTATAATTTGATTTTAAAGCTAACTTCTATATACAATAGAATTAGAGTTTGAAATTATTTTCATTGAGTTTAAAAATATCAAAAACCTATATTTCGATAAATAGGATGACCTATTTTCGTTTCGAGAACGAAACGGGTTTTTCGGGACTTTGTTATCGCTTTGGCCCAATCGATATCTGCTCCATCTATTCTTGTCTGTCTTTGTTTATATATATGTTGCTATGAAACCCTAGCAGCCTTCTATTCTATTTTTTTTATGTACGTACTTTCGAATCTAATCTACTCCTTTCCAATGACGAATATCCCAAAACCCTAAATTCCAATTTCAAATCTAACTCAAAAATTTAAACTGCTCAAACCGTAGCAAATTATATATCATCCCGAAGCTCTCGACAAATGGAATCAGCGTCTACAATTCATTTTCCGATTGGAGACTCCGTTTCTCCAAAAATTGGTGAAGAAGTCTCGGCCGTTCATCTTAGCTTTTGAATTCAACGGCGAAACGTCGACCATTCGACGATCGGGGAGCACTGCAGTGTGGACGAGGCTTAGAGGAGATGATCCATCAGGTTGAATCATGTTATCAGTGCTTGAGATCGCCAAAAATCGAGCCTGTAGTGGTGGTGGTCGTGGGGTTCTCGGGGCATTTTCCTTCAATGGTAGCGTGTCTCAAGGTGCCCGTAGGTGCAGCAGGCGAGGGCGGTTCCAGGTGTGGCGTTGGATTAGCCTACGACAACTTCGGTCATCGGCGGTGGGAGGATGAACGCGGCTGTTGGCTTGTTGGAGCATGCGTTTGGACTTAGGGTTTAAGAAGGTGACGTGTTATTTACTATATTGCCCTTTGCTTTATTTTAATTTAAATTTTAAAATTCAATTGTTCTAACATTAATAACTTTTATATATGAACTCGGATTCGCACGCGGTTTCTTCCATTGGACTCGTATCAAATTCCAAACAATGTGAAAATGGTTTGGTTGAATTTGGAGACTGATGAGATTTTGGGCTTTTATTGGATTTTTAATGGGCAATAAATCAAAGGTGAGTGATTAAATCCACTCACGCAATACTAAATTTTATGATGCTAGTTAAATTGAAATCATGAAGTGATAAAATTTTATTGGTTGCTGTTAAATTGAATTAGAATTTTATATTGAACTAAATTGACATTTAGATTAATATTGAATTTAATGGCTAGTTAAATACCAACAATATTTTTAGCAGAGCTAACGAGGTTGACTGGGCCCCTACCAGATTTTATCGTAGAACAATAAAAACTTGAATCAAAACATACTTTGAACCAAGCGAGAAAGGAAAAAATAAAAGGAAAAGAAACACAAAGAGACAAAAGCAGGCAAGACAAAAGAACAAAAATAAAATCAAAGACAAATCATACCCAATCTTGGGCATAACCAAGGGGAAACTTGGTCGAAGTCTTCAATTGCATGCTTATTCTTTTAATAATCTCAACCCATAAGCTTTCCATTGATCTTTCATTCTTCTCAAAAATTCTATCATTCTGGCACTTCCATATAACATATAAATTAGTCTTAGTGCACATTGCAGTTAGTTTAGCTCTGTGTGTCTTCCATCTCGTGGATTTGTAGACTATGTTCCATTCAGATTCATGATCGATGTTAGGGGGCTGTCTACCACATTTTAACATCAGTCTCTTCCAAAGAGGGAAGAGGGAAGAGCATTCAAAGAACAAATGATTTCTTGATTCATCATGCATAAGACATAAACCACATCTTAACCCATAGTGCAACCCCATACCATTTAGGACATTCTTGGTTAACCAAGCAGCTTTTAGCACTTTCCACAGCATTAAGTTTTCCCGATAGGAAGACTCATTTCTTCATATTATTGTTGACCATTTATAGGCAGGCAATTGAGAAAAACTAGAGAGGGGTTGATACAAAAGAGCTATGGAGTGAGACTTACCATTCCAAGAAATAATCTGAGGAGCCTGCTCATTGTATTTCTGGAACTGGATAAGGTTCCATTGACTCATAATTGCTTGGTTGCTGCAGTAAGGAAGTTGAACATGCCCATCTATAACAAGATCATTTGCCTTAGCTTGGGGTGGTATGCCAGTTTGAGCAACTTACTGATGAGTGAAGATCTTGGATAAGATAATCCCCCAACTGGACCATGGCTCATCCCAAAATCTGATCGAGTTATTTCCAGTGAAATGTGTTTAAATAAAAGGCAGAAACACAAATCTCAACCCAAGGATCTTTCTCCAAGACCAACTACACATCTGTGGTGTTTCAATGTTCCAGAAATCTTTCCCTTTGATATTGTGATGCCAAATCCATTTAACCCAGACAGTTTCCTTCCTGCTCAAAAAGTCATTAAAATGTTTACTAAATGCAGCTATATTTCATAGTTTCAGATTTGTAATGCCCTGACCACCCCTAAGGAGAGGGACCTCAAAGCAGGAGAAAGAACATGGGACAGGTCTCTTAGAGCGAATAAAACCTGTCCAAAAGTATCTTAACATGGCTGACCTAATGAAACTCAGCAGTTTACAAGGGAGAATCATGGCATGTGCCTAATACACAAGCATTGAGAAGGTTACCGACTTTATTAGAACAAGTCTGCCACTTTGAGAAAGTTTCCTACTGGACCATGAGTTGAAAGTATCAGTTATTCTACTATAAAGAGGCAGACAGTTGACAAGAGAAATTATTTTAGTGATTAAAGAGAGACCCAAGTACTTCATGTCACTGTCCATGCACTGAAACCAAGTGGAATAGAACAATAGGGCAGCATGGCTGTCAGAGACTCCAGTTAGAAGCATGTTGGATTTAAAAGGATTAAGTTTAAGCCCAGTCATTTTGTGAAAAGTGTCTAGATTTCAACAATGCAGGTCAAGGAAGAGAGATCAGGCTTCGTAAACACAAGCACATCATCAGCAAACATAATGGAGGTGATATGTTGGGCACTGCATTTAGGGTAGTAGTTGACAAGCCTATTGGAGAATTTCAGGGCTAGCATATTAGTGAAGACTTCCATTACTAGAAGGAAGAGGTAGGATGAAATCGGATCACCCTTCCTAATTCCTCGTTTGCGTTTGAAAAAACCAACTGCCCTACCATTTAATATAACAGAGAGTGATGGTGAAGGGATGCACATGTATATCCAAGCTACAAAGATCATGGGGAACCCCATGTTTGCCATTATTCTGACAACTGCAGTCCATTGTACACTATCATTAGCTTTGGAGATATCGAGCTTAAAAACTGCAGCAGGAGAAGAGGATGCTTTACCATAACCTTTCAACAGCTCTTGGGCTAGCAATATGTTATCTAGTATACTACGACCAGGGATAAAGGAAACTTGGTTGGAGGATACAATCTTAGGTAAAACAGCAACAAGCCTAGAGGCTAGGATCTTAGAAATACATTTATAGACCACATTGCAGCATGAAATGGGTCTGAAAGAGGAAACTGTAGAAGGGTGGGAGTTCTTGGGGATTAAGGCTATGTTTGTGGAATTAACTTCAACAAGAAGCTTGCATTTATTGAAGAAGTTATGAATTGCTTTGCAAAATTCAGTACCTAATATGTTCCAAATAGAAATAAAGAAAGTGACATTTAGCCCATCTGGATCACTAGAGGAGTGTTGATTCATGGAGATAAAGTTCTTTTTATCTCCTTATCAGTTACTTTGAGAGTGAGAGCAGCTGCATCAGAACTAGATATGGTCCGGAGAGTGAGTTTTTCAAAGAGATCCAAGTCAGGAGATTAGTCAGAGGTGCTTCCAAAGAGGTTAGTGTAGTGATCCAAAAAAGCTCTATCAACATTATCAAGAGAAATTTGCAAGTTACCATCGTCATCCTCAATGCTGAGGATATTTTGCTTAGAGTGTTTGACTCTAATTGCATTATGGAAAAAAGTAGTATTTCTATCACCTTCCACTTGTCATGAAGCTATTGTCTCTTCATGTTTGCTTCTATTTCCAGAGCCATGTTGAGTTCCTTGAAAAGCTTACTTTCTGCCACTGCCAATGTAGCATTATTTGTTGTGCTATCATAAGGTCTTGAGCTTTTTTCAGTTGCAATTGAAGGCTAAAAGATAACAGACTTCCATTACCAAAGGTTCCAGAAGCCCATTGCCTCAAAGCAGCTTTAATGTCTTTCAATTTCCTGTAAAACTTGTACATAGGATTACCAAAATGCAAGTTAGAGCAATTTTGTAAAACAATGTTAAAAAAGTGAGGGTGTTTAATCCAAGCATTATAAAACCTAAACCTTCTCTTTGCTTTAAAAGATAGAGGACCAAAGCTGGTGATTAGGGGAGAATGATCAGATAAAATAGGCTGAGGAAGGTTAACAGAAAGAGAAGGCCAAAGGGAAAGCGACGAGAGATTATAAAAGGCATGATCAATGTTAGAGAAGGTGCGAACATCACTCCTACTATGGTTGTTCCACGAAAATTTTGCACCAGATCTGTTAACAGGTACAAGGTCAGAGTCAGAAATGGAAATGTTAAGAGGAGCAATGTCTTTAGAAGTAAGAGGAAGGCCACCATGTTTATCATCTAGCTCATAACAACAGTTAAAATCTCCCATCACAAGCCATGGATGGGAGGATTGTCTTAGAGGAGGTAAGGAGTTAAGTAGGAAGCTACGAGAGTAAACAGAGTTGTTAGCATATACAACAGTGAGGTAGAAGGAAGGAGAAGAGAAAGAAGAACGAACATGGAAATGGATGTGCTGTCTTGAAGAAATAATAGGGGAAAGAGATAAAATTGATAGGTCAAAAAGGACGAGGATTCTGCCATAGCAGGCATCATCTAAATTGTGTTGCAGACTCCATGAAGGATTGATATAATTTGCAGCCTTGATTGTTCGAGGGAGGTTGAGTTTAGTATCGAGTAAAACAATCATACAAAGGTCATGTTGTTGAATTAATTGTTTGGCTTGGTCAAGCTTAATACGTTGGTGGGCACCTCTAATATTCAAAACTGCAAAAAATTTATTCATTGATTAAACCATTTTTAGGAAGGAATGAATATATGTTTCTCTTAATTGTAAGAGAGCGTGTTTGTCTTCTTGAAGAAAAAAGGAAGCATCAAAAGATGGAGAATTGGTTGAAGTTTTGGACTTGAAGATGTTTGGAGATGAATCACTGGAGATGACTGGAGGTTGTGAGGCAGAGATAAGATATTGATTTTGTTTAGGGGAGACCCATCCCGGAATTTTGATTGAGAATGTATATTCAGAGGATGAGGCTTCATTGGATTTTGATCTATGCACAGTAGGATGGGTTACATTTTCCTTGGCATGAGAAACAGTAATCAATTGACTGATTTGTTGTTCAAATTCAGTGCACCATGCATTTTCATCCTAAGGAGGGAGTGCGCCATCAGAGTGGGATAAATCCGATTGAGGTCACTGTGAGCCAGGGTTTGTTTGAACTGCTAGTGCACATAAGCTGTGCATGTGCACATGCACAGTAGTGTCAGCTTGCACCATTTGAGATTTGCTTTGTCATAAGATATTTGTTCTTTCATCTGCTGTTGTATTATTGAAAAGAGGAGCAGCAGTACCTTTATTTACCTCAGACTGATCAGATTGTATTTTTTGAGCATCAGAACAAAAATCTAATCCATCATCATCAGTTAGAACGAAAAACCTGTTATTTGCCAGAGGGATACAAGCTGCATGCTCCTATACTTGTAATCCATTATCTTTGCTTTTTATTTTAAAGAATTTCCTTCCTTCATAAGACTTGTTTTGTTTATAGGATCAACTACCACTTTATTTCCTCCCATCCTTTCTGTTAACTTAGCATTGCTAATATTTTTTTGTTTTTCCTTTATGTAGTTTACTTTCTGACATCTTTGGTTCTTGCCTGGGGGCTGCCTTGGAGTCACAACTGGTTTTGCTTGGGTTTCAAGTTACACAACACCTCTTCGACACAAACACTGTTATTATCATCCTTTTTGTTTACTACAACACATTGGTCTGAACTGTGACCAAAGCTTGGCATGCCGTACAAATCGTTGGTTTCAAAAGGTAGGACACCCTCACACGCTATTCACTGCCATCTAGAAGCTTAACAGGGAAGCTTTCAGGTAACTATTTGTCGGGGCTAACCTCAAACATGCATTTGGCAAATGAAATTCGATCTAACCTCTCAGTTGAAGCATCCATGCAGAGAAACTTGCCTATTCTCGATGCAAGCCAATTAATTCCAACATGTGACCAAGCATATAGCGGTATATTACTTAGTTTTAGCCACACTAGAACGGATTTGATCCTTCCACAACTGTTTCCTACATTCCCATCCCAAGGATTGACAATGAAAAGTTTATTGCGCATGATTATGGGATCCGCTTCAATAATTTTCTTCCTGTCTTCATCATTAGTAAGTTTGAATAAAAACAGAAACCCATCAGATTTAACAGTGATTGAGCCTTTAAGTTTCCATATTTTCTTCAAGTTGAAGATAATAGTGGAGTAAGAAAGTGGTTCGTCGAGAAAGAAACCAACCAGAAAATCTTGCCACACACTGTTACCAGCTTCGATGATAACAGGGAGAGGAACCATGGTAGCTCCTTCCAAAAAAAGGAACGACACGTGGGAGGAAAAGACCCGCGTTACGTGGTTTGGACTTAAAGAGTGAGTTCCAAGAAGGGGCAGGGGAAGCAGAAGAGGAGGTGGATGGGAGGGGAAGCAGTGAAGAGAGAGGAGGAGTAGGCAATACAGGAGGAGGAGGAGAAGGAGGAGGGGGAGGCAAAGGATAGGTAAGCTGAGATGGCGACAGGACGCAAATGGGAGGCAGAGAAGGACATGACGAGGTGAAAGGAGAAGAGTACGAAAGGAGGGGGGAGGTATGGCGGGAGGAATGGGATACAATGGGGAGGGGGGATGGTCCCCATTAAATACCGACAATTGATAACTAGTAACTGTTGTTATATATTGGTTGATTTGGATGTTTATTGTTATTTTATGCCCATTGATTGATATGCTGGATGTAAGGTTGGTTATTTATTTAACATATTCCTGTTATTACCCTATTTATTATAGGACATCATATATATCGTCATTTGGACTATTTGAAATGAACTAAGAAATATGTTGAAATGCTATATACCTATGTCATTTAAATATGGGTTGAAATGATACACATCCATATATGTAAATAAAATTGAAGTAATTGATCACTTGGCCATAGGGTAGAAAATTATATACGGACACCGGATTTGGTTAAATCTAATGGTTTTAAATCTTGAATTTAGATTTGTTTAAACGATATTGTTTTCAAGAAAATAAAATTTTGATTTATATGAATTACATTATTTTCTAATTTAAAATTTGAAACGTTGAAGTTGAAATTGTTCAAATGAAATTATTTAATGATTTAATTTGAAATCTTAAAGTTGAAATTGAGATATGATTTGAATTTATTGGAAGTGAATTATTTCAAAGGTTTAAATTTTAATTTTTAAACTTTGAATTTACTTAAATCAAAATGGTTCAAATTGGTATTTCAAATTTTGGGATGCGAAATGGTTTTAAACTAAATAGTTTAAAATGAGAATTTGAATTGAAACTTTCAGCCATTTGAATAAAATTGTTTAAATTGGAATTGAAGTAAAGTTGAAATCGTTTTGAATTGAGGCTGGTTTAAATTGAATATGAAGTTGACTTGAATTGGAAGTTGAAAAAAATTGATTTCGTTGTGATTTGGAACATGAGTTCAAATTGTTGTGAAAGAAATAGTTTTAATATAAACTATTTTAATATATACACTATTTTAACAAACAAATTATTTTAATATATAATCTATTTTATTTATCCAATTCAATATTAAAACTATTTTATATTCAAAACTATTTCTAGTCTTTAAACTATTTTAATTATTCCAATCTATTTTCAATGTTCAAAATATTTTCATTATTCAAAACCATTTTTAATATTCAAATTGTTTTAAAAGTGGGAATTGTTTAGATTATGTCATTGATTTAAATACGAATGTTCTGAAGGTATAACCTGTTTGAATTCGAAATGATTTTTGAAGCAAATCTGATATTTTGATAAGAAGTATGACTTGTTCTTGAAATTTAAAAGAACTGACCAGTGTGTAAAATGGATGATTGGTTGTTAGAGAGACCAGGGCCAGATGAATGACATACTCTCTATCATTCTACCGGAACCACTTTAACAACCGTTTATGCGGTGGATGTTATCTAGAATGTAAAGGTTGAATTGCGACGTTTACTGTAATGAAGAAAGAGAATGATGATGGATGATCCCGACACCTGTATCAATTTGAAATGACTAAAAAGGAGCCTATGTCTGGCCAAGGGGTTAGCTACCTTTAGGGGCCCCACCCCTTCGTATTATATTGATTTTCGACTTGATCGGTGCATATTGATTTGATTTTGGGGATGGTGGACTCGCTCGGTAGTCGTTGCTACGATGTGTTATGACCATCTAGAAAGGGTAAACTCGTAGAATCCTACCTTGGGCATTGCCTCACATGCCTTGTCATACTTTTATCCTTATACTATGATTTTTTAGTATGGTACCTATAGGGGACTTACTGGCTACCGACGTTACTGGTTGTGTTACAGGACCTACATAAACTACCTCCTTAAAAATGTGTTAAGGGGGGATCAATGTAAAGCCTTAACGCTACATTAATACTTTACTTTGCTGATAGACACTACATATATAGCATTCTTACTATATATAGATAGTTTGATGGATCCTTAGGAGATGGAAAATCCCGTAACATCTCCAAAGCTATTGCACTCACAGTGTACACTTAATAGGAGATGGAAAATCCCGTAAACATCTCTGAAGCTATTACACTCATATTTACTTGTTATTGATTTAACTTACATTAGAACTTTTAGTTCTGACTCGAGTGTTTTGTCTTTTCATTACGCTCGGGTCAGTCTGAGTATTTCAATGTTGAAGACATTATTCCTTGAAGATGAAGATGGAGTTTGCTAGACCGTATTTACTATTATTATTCCACTGCATTAGTTTGGTATGATTGTTGATTATACTCTGATGTAAAAATTGAAATAAAATGTATATTGTAAAATAGCTTCATGAACTGTTTATTTGATTATTATATTTTGTCATTCCGCTGTGAGATTCTGTGTTTTGGTTTTCTTCTTTTCTGTTATTTTCTTATTAAACCCCATTGATAATATACCCTTTTGAATGGTATGAGTTAGACATGTGTGGTTTATTGTCAACTTAAATCGTGCAAAAAGGTGGGTCGTCATAGTGTATGTCTTGTTAATGGTCTAATATAAACTCGATTTTAAAACATAACAAGCAGTTGCTACAGCTTCTGCCCAAAAATGTTTAGGTAGAGTGCTTCCATTTAATAAGGTGCTAGCACATTCTTAAAGTGTTCTATTTTTCCTTTCTACAACTCCGTTTTGTTGCGGAGTTCTAGGAAATGAAAAATTGTGAATAATTCCTTTCTTATTACAATATTTTTCAAAAATATCATTATCGAATTTGCCACGATGATCGCTTTGAATGTTTTTAATTTTTATATTTTTAATATTTTGAATTCTCTTAGCAAATTTTTTAAAATTTTCAAAAGTATCACTTTTATTTTTCATAAATAGTGTCCAAGTGTATCTTGAAAAATCATCTACAATTACAAAAACATATATATTATGATTTATAGAATGAACTTGAGTTGGTCTAAAAAGATCTAAATGTAATAACTCAAGTGGTTGTAATGTAGAGATAATTTTCTTTGATTTAAAAGTAGATTTGGTTAACTTTCCTAACTGACAAGCATCACAAATACTATTAACTTTAAAATTCATTTTTGGTAAACCTTTCACTAAATTATTTTTAGATAATTTGCTTATTGCTTTAAATTTTATATGACGAAATCTTTTGTGCCATAACCAAGGATCATTTTCTATAACAACCTGAATTCCAGTGGTCAGGATTTTTCGCAAAAATGCTAAAAACCAAGCCCACTGAAGCCCGAGTTGGGTATCTGGTATCCTACAAATATGCAAAGACAAATATATCAGAGCTCGATAATTTATCTCACAGCGGGATTGACTAAAATATAATAGTAAGTAAATACTCACCCAAATGATAACACTTTCTAAGCAAGTGTCATAAAACTGAGAAGTCTCTGTAATCTACCTAACCTATAGGATGTTATAAGGAGGGGGTCAGAACAAAAGTTCTGGTGAATGAATAAATTATATACTTCTAGGCTTAATTCACATATATCGTTTTATTTCCATTTACTCTTATATTAGGTTCATTAGGTTACAATTCTCTCGCCTCTGTTCGTGAACCGTGCCCATCTACTCTATAGTAGATTAAAACCTAATAACTACTATATACATATATGTAGCTATATGCCCAATGACCATATTGGTCCTAGGTACCACCCATGGTACCTTCTGTATCCTCCTCAAAAAGGGATCCATTGTCTTGCTTCAAGAGCATTCCGTAACTACATCTGTAAAGGACTGCTTTGTAAGGCCTACAATACAGATGCTCCATCGTCTTGCTCCGTAGCTATATTTGTAAAGGATTGCTTCGTAAGGCCTACAATACAGATACTCCACCGTCTTGCTCCGCGAGCAATCCATAGCTACATCTATAAAGGACTGTTTCGTAAGGCCTACAATACAGATGCTCCACTATTTACTAAGAAAACGTAAATCTCGTTCGCACTAGTCTATGCTAGTGCTTTGACATCCACAATGTACCACCCAATGCCTACATTGAGGACTACGTAATCATTTTGTCTACTATCTGAATTCCGCCAACAAGGTCTACCTTGTACAGAATTCAGTCGGGGATTTTCTATATCTGTAAAGGACTGCTTCGTAGGCCTACAATACAGATATTCTAGTTGGTCCGTATCTTTTTCATCGTGGCTATTGCCCCACGCAGCCACCCCTCAACTAACCGAAAGACTTCTAAAGAGTTAAGTGGTCGTGCCCTATTGCAAACAATCTAACATCCAAATGGCGGTGTCCCTCATCCAATGTCTCGATAGTGAAAGAATCATTGGCCTGATGGTTTAACTCTAGTCTTTCCCAAAATCGCTCTTGGTCTTGATGCTGGCTGATATCCGCATGCGACTATCCTTAAACTTACTTGCAAGTACTGGACATACGATTACCCTACACCGAACACCAAGCCCTTCTGACCGCCTATAAAGGTCTACTTCGTTAGGCCTATAATGCAAATGCAGTCAATGCATACTCTCTTGATGGAACACCTACAGACCTGCTTCCGGGGGTGCAGCTTCGTTAGGCCTACCCAGAGGGCCATCCTGGAGTATCCTCACGTCCCGTTGAAGTCTCGTACTTCCTTGAAGCCCAAAATACTAAGTTGGACGTGCTTCTCCATTTCTGAAATCCGTGATGAACTACTTCGTCAGACGCTTCATCCTTTGGGCTGCTCCAAACGCATCTTAATTCTTTTATTAGACCCTAAGTCTAATCTTTTAATTTGCGTTTAGTTTACCTTCTTATTCTATTGGCTACTTATTTACCCTAATTAGCATATTCTTGCCCTCGTCTCACCTCTATCTATTGTGAGATTTCCATTTATTTAATAGGGAATGCTATTGGATTGAGCCACATTCATTATCTTGCTTATTTAACTTAATATAAATCTTAAGTTCATTAAAATAAGACTCTTTTATCATTCCTGCTTTATTTTCTTATTGACTTAATATAAATTATTTAAATAAGCTTCTACCATAATTATTGCTCATTAATTTATACAAAGTCTCAAAATAAGCTTTTCCATTCTTATTACTTAATTATAACCTATGTTATAATTCTACCTGTAATTATCATTTTCTTTTCTTTTATAGTCCGTACATAATTCCAGCATTTCTTTTCTATTCTAATCTACCTTCTTTTATTATGAAATAGAATATTCTTTTATTCTCTTATATTATATAATTTACTTATCAGAATAACTATCTTCTTAAATAGTCTGCGCAGTGAATGCAGACCTAGGTTCATTATCGTTTACAACTTAAAGTTCTTATCTAATAATTTACTTGATTCATGTCATACTTTGCTTTATTATCTTCTATTCTAGGAAGTAATTCTATTTTATTTGGTTGGTTATGAAAACTATATTTAAAAATCCATTTCCATATTTTAATATTAAATAATACTATAAACAATAATCCGTAACTGCTAGATATTTCTTTTACTATTTTGGAATAGTGTAAAATACAGTGGTTTCTCTATTTTACACTAATTCTCTTTTTCTTTCTTTTATTCTAGAAATTACATTCATTGTTGTCTTTTAAATATTAAATTATAGAAATGTATCATATTTTCTAAACCAACCAATTAACCTTTTAGTTACTCCCAAATCCAGTTATTAGATTAATTAACTTTTCTCTTTTTAACGTAATTTATTACAGTAATTCCAATCCTCAAACTTTTATTACTTTACATCTTATTTCCTTCATTTCAGTATTCTTAATTATTTAATCCATATTCATGTTTAATCTATTCTAATCCATATGTGAAGAAAGAGGAGAAAATAGAAGAAGAATGACGCTTGCATAGAAATCCAAAACGTAGAAACAGATGTAAATAAATACTAATACTGTAAATAAATTGTAAATTCCTTATAGTTTAGCATAACATAATTAATAGGATTAATTATTGAATAAAATTATCTAAACGAGAATTTAACGATAATATATCTTAAACTTAAAAGATATAATTAAATCCACTCACATTGCTAGCTTTCCAAATCTCCCTGATTTTATTTCAGATCTGTCCCTAACATCTATATTCACCTCCCTTATAATCCCTATTTGGAATTAAAAATGATATATTTACATATCTATAATATTTGAAAGAGAAAAGGAAGAGATTTGGATTAGAAATCGAAAATAAAACTCAGATTTAGGTTTTTACCTTTGACACAGCCTTTTGATTTGAACCAATTCCTAATTCCCTAATTAATTCTATTCTCTTTCTATTTAGATCTAAATTCTTGTGAATTAGATCTAAAATTTTGTTATTAAGAAAGTGTAGAAGAGATAGAAAAATGGTAGAGCTTCTGTAGGTAAGAGTAAAATAACGAGAATAAAAATGAGGCTCTGCACCTATATTTACAGTGGTTCAAATCAGTGCTAACCATTAGATATAAAACTCTAAAATCTAAAGTGTACACTCAGTCTATGGACATTAAATTAATATGTTTTCTTCTGCGTTTTTTTATATTTCAAATTGATTCTCCAACAATCTTTTTATTAATCACTTTCCCCTTCTCTCTCGCAATCTATGGAAACATATATTTTTAAATGTGACGTTTCTTTTAAATAAGATTCCCCTATTAATCACCCAATAAATAGATTTCATATATACCTAGAATTAATTTACTATCCAATTAATCCCTATCTACACTGTGATTTATTACCAAATTAATATGCCAATCAACACCATATTAATTCGTCGCATATATGCATATTAATTTATTTTATTCCCATAATTATTGCATTCGTATATTCTACAATTGAATTTTGAATCACAATCTTAATTATATATGTTACCATAAGTCTCCATGCTTATTAATTGACAATTGATTACTTGCATAAATTACTCTTCCTCCATTTTATTCTCTTGCACTAAGATATATGTTTCTAATCATATCAATTAGTTGCTACAATATATGTTCCCTTTCTTGTCAGTTCCTGTCAATTAATCACCTCTGCTAATTAATTGAATATTAATTTCTCTTTTAAACAAACACCGTCAATTAATCTTCCCTATTAATTGATTTATAATTTCTCTTTCTAATTTATTTGTTACATAAATGTATATGTATTCCAAATAATGTTAATTAGTTTCCCCATTTACAAACATTTCTTTGTTTTAAAATTTCAAACGTATATAACTTAATTAAATTATTTGAATATATAATTGTAATTTAACGCAGGGTGTTACATTTTCTTTGGCTACTAGACACATATTTGTGTTATGATTAACTTTCATATTTAATATGTATATATTACGTTTTCTAGTTCCTTCAAAGATAATATTCTTGTTTTGATCAAATATGTTACATTTATTTTCCAAAAAAGATATATTAAAACATTTATCGCATAGTTGACTTATACTAACCAAATTACGTTTTAATTTTTTAACTAGTAAAACATTTGTAATAAGAGGTAAGTTAGATGTACCATCATTGCTCACATCGCCTTTTCCGATGATATATCCTTTGGAATTATCTCCAAATGTGACAGATCTTTCATTTGAGTAGATAATGTTAGTTAGCATATCTTTGTTTCCTATTGTAAATACTCGGAATTTCACTGCTTTGATTAGTAAATATTTATTTAATTTTAAAAATTCAATATGTAGGTTTTATAATGAAAACAAACTCATTTTAATAAATTAATAATGATGATAAAATCATTTGAATTTTTTTTTACCAAATTAAATAGTTCCTAGAAAAACAGAAAATGCGACCGAAGAATGTTTTCCAAAATTTTGACCTTTCAACACCGGAAAATTGTCGAGAACGTTGTTCGTCTTTGTGCACCATATATACACATATATAAGAGTAAATTAGCTAAATAATAATATACTTAAGGATAGATCATCTTATGTTAATTTTGTTTAGGAAGTGATGTGATGATTCATAAATTTAAAAATAATAATCTTATATATATATAAATATATATTTTCCTCTCTTGTCACATCTTAGATTGTAATCATTAAGCATAATTATCTCTTGTCACATCTTAGTTAATTAATAACTAAACTTATATATATATATAAAGAAAGTAATGTGACTAAACATAATAATTATATATATATAAGAGAGTGATGTGACTTGACAAAATGATGAGGTGTGAAATTCTTGCTTATAAATAGCCCATATGTTTCTCCATTTTTCCTACTCTTTCCACCAACCTTTTCTTCCTCATTTCGAAATCAAATGGAGTTTTTCTTTTTTTATGACCTTGTGAAATTTTAGTGGCTACAACATTCTAATTGACCACATTTTCAAATTTCTATCATAGCTATGTCAAAACACTAATTCTTTACAAAGAAATTTTTTTACCCAGAATTTCAAGTCCGAAAATTACCCTTCTTCTTTTGATCATATCTTCTTCAAAAAAAATCGAAAATGAGTAATTAATTTCTTGAAATGATAAAGGAAAGAAATTCCTACAACTTTCCTTTTGAATGCTTTTCCAAATTCCTTGAGTTGGTGGCCCAAAAACCAATGGGAAAATGACCTAATTTTGGGTTCATTTTCGACAAATTGATGATAACCCGAAGCTCCTCTACCTTCAAGCTACTACCCCACATCTACCCCCACATCTCTGGCCAAGCCTACATACACCTGGGCCAATCCCATTTCATGGGTTGCTATCACCTTAAGCTCTTATCCTTCAAAGCTAGGGAGTCATTGGCAAGTTTAACTTAAGTTCGGGTAGCTTTTGCGGAAGTTTGGTTAGTAAACTACTCATTTTTTATTTATGAAAATGGTAACTTTATTTATATCACTATATATGGTGACTATATAGTGTAGAAGTTGAATGGTAATCATGTGGTTAGATTATGATTTGGATGGTTGATTTTAGTTTGATTTGGTTATGGAAATCGATGTTGTATTATAAAGTTAGTAAGCATGTATATATGGATGTATACTTGCAATCTATGATGAGGATGGTTAGTGTTAGTAATATGTTGATTGTAAAACATGAGCTATGGCATGAGGTTGGTAAACAAAGTTAACGACTTTGTGTAGTTGCGACGATTATAAGATCCAGTTGGAATCGAAGTTTGTTTTCGAAGTTTAAAGTTTTGAAATGGATTAAAGTTTGTAACTTTAGTTTTAAAGTTTTTTTTTAAAAAACTTTCTAAAGTATGTTTAAAATCATGAAAAAGTAAGGGTTTGTGAAGTGGTTCGATAAGAATATGTTAAAGCGAACTGTGCCCATAGTGATAGTCGCTATGGATGCAATTCAGCAAAGGTTTGAATTTCTATTTCAAATTTGTTTTATTTTGAAATTAGTTTACTAAGTTTTCAAACTTAATTAGTAATATTAAAAAGTAATTAAGTTTTAATACAATTAGTTAATTAGTTAGTTAGTTAAAAGGTAATTAACAACTAATTGGTAATTAAGAAGTTGATTAAAGGTTAATCATCACTTAAGTTAAGTTAATGACTGTTAATTAATTAATAAAGTTTTAATTAATGTTTTATATGATTAAGAATTAATTAGGTGATTATTAATTATTTAATTAAGATTAATGGTTAATTAATTAATTATTTATTTAATGGGTTATTTAGTTAATATTTAATTAATTAGGGTTTAACTCATAAACAATTTGGTTTAACCTTAACCAAGTTGCATTAGGAAGTTGATTAGAACTTAATCAAGTCCACTAAGCCCAATTAGAGTTTAATTATGATTTAATCTTGATTTAAATTGGATTGATTAAGATTTAGCTAGGGTTTAAGCTAATTAAATATACTTTTAACTTTTTGAAAGTGATTTTAAAATAAACATAATGTGTTTTAATCAATTTTCTTTTTCAAAGTAAATCGATTCCATATCAAATGATCTCTTGTCCAAACCCTTAAGTAACCCATTTGATTAGGAGTATTAAATGACATCTGTTAGTAAACAAAACACCATTCTGCTATAGTGTAAGTAATTTGATTGTGTTGACTTGTGTTAAGCATAATAAATACTCGTTCTACTATAAATTGATTGAATTGTTTGGACATCTATTTAGCAGGATAAATCAACATCCTGTTGTTATATTATTTGGACTTGTATATGCCAACTGGTTATATTGATGTGTTATTCCCTGATTGAATATGAACTGTATTTACATATATGGTAGCTTATGTAAATAATTATTAAGTGACTTAGGAGTCGAATTTAAATTGAATGGTAACTTAACTAGTACCATTGGGATTGCTAAGCCTCTTTTTGAATTTGTAAAGTGTGTTTTGAATTAACTTAAATTCTTTAATCAATTTAGAGTTTAAAATTTATAAATGATTTTCAAGTTATGCTATTATGTTGTAAAGTTACTTATAAGTAATAACTTGTTTATAAAAGGGGTTTTTACTGAAGGGTTACTTTAAGTGTTTTACAAATGATATTTATAAAGGAGAATAAAAAGGTTTATATAAAGAGTTTTGAAAATAGGAAAAGGTTTATAAATCATTTTAGAGATTTGGAAAGAGGTTTATAAATTAACTTAAAGGTTTATAAAAGTGGATTATAACTTTATTTGGAAAGTTATAAATTAATTGAAATATGAGATGAGCTTTTAAAAAGGGAATTTTTGATAAAGGATAAGCGAAATATTTTATTTGGAAGAAATGTTTGGATTTGGAAAGAGGAAAACTTTGAAAAGTTAGTACATATACTTATATTGATAAGATAAGTATATGATTTTGTTTCAAGGCATGAAAAGTAAAATGTTCTGGTAATATACTTATAACATTGAGTTAAGTATATAAATGTTTCCCAAGTATAAAAGGAAATGTAAGGGGTTTGGGAATAGTGTTTTGAAAAGATCTTATGATCAGGTTTTATAAAGTGGTTTTATTAATTAAATAGAACTAATAAAGGCTTAGTAGATCCCATATGGGAATTAAACCATGATTGGATGTTTGTTTATTTGATAGTTAAATAACCGACTATCAAAGCTGGACCCAAAACGAAACTTTGGAAATATCTAGGAGAAACACGGGAATTATATGGTACAATTACCTTCGAAGGTGCTATACTGTACGTATAAACTTGTTTCGTTCTTCTAGGATAAATGATATGGGAATCCGTACACAAACGGATAGGAGGTGAACTCTGCTCTTGCCATTTGTCTGTTTATTTCCCAAAGAACTGGGGTTGAGTTTACTGGAAATATTGAATGTTGTTTCGAAGAGACCAGGATCGAATATGCTATCTGAAAACCACGTCGATCCAACTCAAGCGTTTCAGAATGAAGACATCTTGAAGCATGGGATTGAAGATGGAGCCATTGAAGTGCAAGGGCTGCTTGCTACTAGTCCTGAGGGCGGTTCCAAAATGGATATAGTAGAAGTAGTGCCTTCAGTTTGTCCTTATCCTGGACAACTTGCATGGATGAATGATGACACTACATTATTGCTTGGAGGACAGTGTTAGCATTCCAAGAGGGATTGCTATTCAGAAAGGTAAAACGTAGGCTCAAGCCTCACAACCGGTAGGAATGGCAAAAATATGGCATGTAATAGAGCTATGTGGTTAGCTACCATTAGGAGCAGTCGCCCCATTCTAGATGTCCCTTTCAGAGTTGGTTTGCATGCAGACACAGTGTTAGTATAAGGCCTCGATGTTAAGGGGGTGAAGTAATCCGGTTTGCCATGTTAAAGGGACAGCCGACTTTGTGTAAGCATCAATGCATTTTCTAGAGGTGTATCATCGGAAGGTAATCCCTTACCTTGCCATTGTTGGGATCCAATCTCCAATATGTGCCTTACGGTTTTGATTGTAGATCCTAGTATGTTGGAATGTGAGATGCAAGCATTTCAGTTATTTTATCTATTTACTTTAAACCTAGACACTATGATATTATCACTGGATTGCGATTTAAATTTTTTTGGTTACTGTAAGGTAAAAACCCATCCGTTTTTTTGTTGTGGTATGGTCTTACGTGATACCCTTTGTTTGAAAGGTTTTCAAATGTAGAAATCAGTTAGGTTGTTACTTGTTATCGAGTTTTACTCACGCTTGTTTACCAGACTAACCCGGGCGTTATTCCATGTAATGCTCGGGTCAAACCGAGCATGTTTTTTCTAGGTTTAGCTGGATACTTTGGAGTTGGAGAGTAGCTGGATGGTCAAGACGTATTCACGTATATTTTTCTTCCGTTGTATTATAGAGTATGTATGTTTATTAATGTAAGGACGGGTTTCTATAACTATCCAAATTTAGGATAAGTCTTGTGTAATTGATGTTATGAATAAAGATGTTTTCTTTTTGTAAGGATCATTATTGTATTATATATTATTCACTGCGTCGTGAGATTCTATGTTGTTTAGTTTTCTTCTATCTTCTACCTTCTTCTTTCAACCTAACAAATCGGTATTTCCGGCAATTGAATGTTCGGCATGTGATATAGTGGACGTATTAGTGTCGATTTTCGAGGGTCGAAAATCCAGTTCGTTACACCTGTCATATGTTTTGAGCAACCACTATCAAGTATCCACTTCCCTCTTTTCTTAGTTGGTACGTGCAAAAAATATAGAGATGACATTGGTACCCACTATTTATTAGGGTCCTAAGAGTTAGGTCTTAGGAAACCAAACCCAATAGGGTTTAGAATTCCCATTATAATTAAAATTTTCATTTTTATGTACAATATTTATAAAAGCCTTAATATACTTATTTCTGATTGAATTATCATTAGTTTTTGGTACCCAAATCTTTATATTTTTGGTGGTGTAACTGTCCTTCTTTTGAGTGAGAACCTTTGGTTTTGGTTTTGCTTTTACAAAATTCTTATATATATTGAAATTTTTATATAGTAAAATTGAACTAGATTTTGAGGAATTTGTATATCCAAAACCTTTCTTATTGAAAGAGGTTTGAGAGTTATTTATAATTTTAGAAAGATTTTCTCTACCTTTGTTAAAGTTAGAAACATTTTTAGTAATATTTTTTAACTCGGTTTTGAGACTAGTATTGCTTAATTTAAGAATTTTGACATTTGATTTTAAATTGTGATTTTCTGAAGCTAATGTCATATTCTTTTCTTTTTGAACTTCAATTTCATTTGATAACATAGTGAGTTGAGAAGATACATTAGACAAAGATTCTTGTGTTTTGACAAGTTCTTCTTCTAAGATTTTCTTTTCATCTCTAAGCATATCAATTTCTATTTCACTCATGTTTAGTTTTTCTAAAGCATCTTTATATTTTCTTTTAACATCTTTTAGTTTATCCAATAGCTCTGAGTTTATATCAATTAAGTCATCAAAGGTTAGATCACATACATCGTCAGATGAAGCCATAAAGCACACATTTGCTTGTTCGATGTCACCATCAGTTCCACTCTCTAATGAAGAAGACGATTCTGAATCATCCCATGTAACAGATAATGCTTGCTTCTTCTAATATTTGTCCCTTTTATTCTTGAACCTATCTTTCTTTCGATCAGGACAGTCGATCTTTATGTTGAAAGTATGGGTGGATTGACAGATATGGATTATATATTAAACTAAGTGCGGAAGTAGTTAATAGCAGTAAAGTAAATAAGAGTAAGCCCACCAGGAATTTTTATATTGGTTCGAACTCCCATTCTACGTCCAGTCCCAGACTAACTTCTGGCTTTAACTAACAATACCTTCACTTAACCCGGAGGAATAGGTCTGAGCAGCAGAATAGACACCTGAGCAGTAGAACAGGATTTTTGCCTCAGTAGCCAAAGAGGACTTTCCCTTGCCTAAGCAGCAGAACATGACTTAACAAAATATAAATGTAGTTGACACAATGTGTTCTTGATAACACTGATTCGTCTTTGAGATTACAAACTTCCTATAATCAATTCCTCAAGTATATAAAGTGTATGTGAAGATTTGAAAGGAAGAATATTGCTAAGAATCAAAGTATATGAAATATAATTCAAAGATTCAAAGCAATGAAGAGTATGAATGCACTAGAATAATCACAAGAGAGAATATAAAGAATTAGAATCAGAAATTGGTGATTGTGAAGTGTGTGAGAACTCCTATATATAGTTTTCAGAGAGATGCAACTCTTAGTGAAGAGTTTCAACCAAGAGAGGCATCTTTTCCCGAAGTGCAACTCTTCATGGAAAAAGATGTCTATTCAGAATTTGATAGTTGAAGCTCGGTCAGTCGAATGGTCGATTCTGGTCAGTCGACTGAATTGAAAAAAGTAAAAAAATTTATGCACAGTCAGTCGATTGGGCATGCACAACCAGTCGACTGGCTGTGCATATATTGCACAGTAAACTTTGTTTTTAAAGGATCTTAGAACACTAAAACTTTGAGGATTGATTTTAACATATATCTAAGACTCAATACATATAATAATTACTTTAAGCATAGAATTGAAGCCTTGATCCTCTGATGTCTTCTTTTTGTCATGTATGAGTGCATATTCTTCTTTAGTTTATGAACCGTTTTGTCATGAATCAAAACTAGTGATTCTGTAACGACCCGTAAATTTCAACTGTTTTAATAACGTAATTAGTTGAAATTTTGCGAAATTTTAAACGATAAAATTTTGAAATATAAATTTGATATTTGAAATGCGTCTAGTTAAACATAGCAACTGGTAAATTTTCGTCCGAAAATATGGAAGTTTATTTCGCGCGTAAATTCACTTCGATTTAATCAGTTAAAAAGCAGTGAAAATAAAATGTTTCCGAAACCTAAATATTTTTACATAGAAAATTCTAAACCATCTTCTGAGCAAGATGTCAGTTCGTCATTTTTTCAAATTCGGACATCTTTGGCTCCGTCGATCTTATTTTCGGCAAAATAACAGAATTTGGTACCGATATCGATTTTTGATAGGAAAATCGTACCACTGATATCTGCATACCGTATAGATCATCTCGTCGTGCTGATTTCTACGATATATTCAACTTTCAATTTCGATGACCAGTGCACAGCTGAATCTGTGAAACGATTTAATCGTATCGGTATCAAATTTCTAGCTTTTGGCTTCCGTGGCCTTTCATTTGTCTACCTGTAACAGCCACTTGATATTAATAATTCCAGAATCCAACTGTCATGACTTTTGTTATTCCATTACTTTTGTTTTCCAACGTAAATTTATGGTATCGAAATTTTTCTTTTTCTGTTCACTTGCTTTGAAAACAGAGAGTGATCAATAAATTTCCTTTGTTCTCTGTTATACTTGAATCTTCCTCCTACATTTTTTCTTTTTCTTCCCATCTCCCATGAGCATGCGTAACCCAAGTAGCCTCCCCTCTCCTCCCTGTCACCTCCAAACTGCGCCTACACCTGATCGCCACCATCCCTCCTCCTTGAACAACCACGCCATCACCACGCTTAGGCTAAGCTCCGGCCTCCTCACTTCCCTAACTCACTCCGCCTTCCGCCTTAAACTCTCCACCGTTCCACAGCCTAGCCCACCAACGACCCCATCACAGCCCGGCCACGAGACCTGCCCCTGCTGCCTTGTTTCCGGTCAACCACCGAACACCCAGGCAAACCCTCAGCTGTGCTCCTCCTTCGCATGGTCGAGCCTCACTTTTGATATATATGTTTATTCTTATACAAAAGCTTGTTGGATCTTGAAGCATAATTGTTTTGCTGTGACCACTTTCTCCTCTCCTGTTGGGTAAGTTTTATAATATGAGACATATATTTTGTTTGCTGTTATATTTAGTATTCATAAGCCTACGACATGTATGAAATGCATAGACGTTGTATGCCGAATATGTTTGTATATATATATTTTAAGTGCATATATAATATTTGTTATTATTTTAAAAGGTATGTGAGTTTATATACTGGTATATATATGTTACAGTTTGGTTTTGAGATGATAGTCTGTAGTCAATATATATGTAAATATATATATACGTCTTTATAATAAAGGATGTTTATGCACTAGTTTATAGGTGATAGTTTATATAATGAAGATAATATTTGACTTGCACGTACGTTAATTTATATTATAAAGATTTTATATATGCATATACAGTATCATATGTATTTCGGTAATATATAATTGTTGTTATTTATGTTATAAGTTGTTTGAGTATATAGTTTTGTAAAGACTGTTTAATGAAAGTGTACGACCAAGTAAATATATGTATCAAGTTCCATGTTATATAAATCAGTTTATACAAGCTAGAACAACTAATATGTATACATACAGTGTTTATAAATTTGGTTACATTTATTGTTAAAGCACAAAAGTATAGTTAGCTTCTAATAATTATAAAGTAGTAGATACTCTGGGCATAAAGGTAGTATATATAAGTTTATAAGGTTTTAGTTACCGTCAGATATAAGTTGGATTTTAAAATATATCATATATGTGCCTTATTATATATTATATTGGTGCTTTGATTTCAAAATGCTTACAGATTTTACATTTTATTATATATATATATGTATTTTTAATTTTAGGGATATAGATTTTGATTTTTTATATACGTTTTAAATATTTATATTGCGATTGTCAAGTATACGTGGATTTTGTTTAAATACGTGTCTTAATTCAAGTATTTGTTTTGAAAGAAAGTAATAAAATAATAATATAATTTACTCTTCATTTCTATTATATTAAGATGGTTCTGATTCGTTTTATCAATTCCTCTTTTATCAGCTTTGATCGTCGAAATGGTGCAAATCTAGCTTCGTTTTCGAATTCGTGCTTGGATTCATAACTCAATTTCACGGTCCGTATCTGTGTTTGTATCCGTGTCATCTCCTGTATTCTCTAGCCTCGAAAGGTGAGCACTCACTCACGATTAACGTTCTTTTATTTATTAAATTTGATTTCAATTGGAACGACAATTGAAATGCTGCTGTTAGTTAATTACACTGTTATATATGCTATTGCCTGTATCAGTTCACCTGTGACATCTGACACCATTATCTGTTAATTATTTATGCGATGATAATACAATTTGGCTGATAATTGATTTATTGTTGATGTTTCTATTGGACGTTAAATTGTAAATGTTAAATGATAAACAGTATGAAATTGAACTTGATATAGGATAATTAAATGTTAAATTTGATTAACTGACATTTGTATAATATGAGCCCTTAACTGTTGAATTGATTGACACGTAGGATTTGTTTAATTACATTTTGAACCACTGAATGTATGTTGTTAAATTGATGATTGAATGACAAGTGAAAAACCGTATAAATAATTTGTGGAATAATCTTTAATCTGCATGAAATGATAATGTAGATTCTAGAAATAATTATATTAATTCGTACAAATAACAATGCGAATTAATACGGTTATTTTGGGATTATTTGAATTGATTATTGGATTGATATTGATTGTTGTTATTGCTTGTTTATTTATTTTGACACCATCCCAGTTATCACACTGCAAGTTCCCTTTGTTATGTTTTGATTTTTGAATTGAATTGGAATCGGGTTGAAATGATAAATACCCAAATTGAACTTTGACCTAGGATAGAAAATTAAATAAAAACCCGATTGGTCAATAATTTGATGTAAAAAAAAAATAAAATGAAGATTTTATTTGAATAAATAATATGGTTTTGAAATGAAGTTGAAATTTGAACTTTTAATGGAAGGATAATGTTAATATTTTAAAATCCGAAACAAAATATTTAAAAATGAAATTGATGGAAGAATATTGTTTAATTTGAGAAACGATTGAATTAAGTTTGAAATTATTGAACTTTGAAATGATTTAATAATTAAGGTTGAAATTATAATAAAGTTTGAAATTATTAACTTTGGAATTATTTAATAATTAAGTTTTGATTTATTTAATAATTAAATAAAATTGAATTATTTAATGATTAAATTGAATTGAATTCTTTAATATGTGAAATTGAATTTTTGAATAAGTGAATTTTACTTCGTAAATAATTGAAATTGAGTTTCTTTATTAATTAAGTTTTGGAAAATTATTTGAGAAAGTAAATAAGTGAAATGGAATTTCTTTAATAAGAAATAAAATTGTGATTTATTGAAATTAATGTAAGACTTGAAAATTAAAGGATTTGATTTGACGAATTTAATTTAATTCAAAATTGTAAGTTTTGTTTTAATGAAGTTGAACTTAAGAATTGATTAAATGAATTGGAAATTTAATAGAAATTGTTTTGAATGATGAAGTAACTTAACGAATATTGAATGAAATCGATAAATGAATTTAAATTGATTTAAATGTTAAATTAAATTAATTTAAATGATTTCGGAATGAAACTTATATACGAACTTGAATCAATATTTGAATTGTTTTAAATAGGAATTGAAATTGAATTATAAGATTTTGAAACGGAAAATTGGAAGTTTTGAAACGAAAATTTGGAAATTGTTTTAGAAAGACAAATGAAATGTTGATTTACGAATTCTATTTGAAATTGAAATTGATTTGGTTTTTGAAATATATAAGCGACCAATCGGTGTAATAATTACGAAAGTTATTAAAGAGACCGGGATCGGTAATGGATATACTCTCTATCTGAACCGAAACCACTTTAATAACTATACGCGAAGTGTTGATCCAGAACGAAGTGGATGGTTTTGATGAACGCGTTGACTGAAGAAAGAGAACGATTTTGGATGACCCTTGACATGACTAAAACAGGAGCCGCGCCGGGCCATTGAGGATCGCCATCTCTAGCGGACACACTTCTTCGATACCATATCTATTACTTTTGTGATTCGATTTGGGTGCACCCCTCGATTTGGGAGTGTTGTTTCGCGGTGTTGGGGTAGTAGCTGCTATGCCCAACATCAGTCCGGATCAGGCAACTACTAGTATCCTAGTTGGTATCGCCTCATGTACCTTGTCATACTGATTATCCTATTCGCGACCACTACGATTTTGATTTGTACCTTTAGTATATGGATTGCCCTCTGGTGACTTCCGGTTTTGGGGAAACTACGGTCTTGTATATGCTTTTGGGAATAAAAATGTGTTAAGGGTGGAATGGGCCATGACTTAACGCTATTTTGATATCTTTTTATATTACTGATAGACATTATCTACTTAGCGTACATTACTACATAGTAGATAGTTTAACGGATCCTTAAAGGATGGTTATTCCAAACATCCTTTGAGTTACTTGTATTTCAATTGCTATTTCACTTGAGTTGGATTTATTAATATAAGAATGTTAATCCTGACTCGAGTGTCTTGTGTTTTTGCTTTACGCTCGGGTCAGACTGAGTGGTTCAGCTTTCGAGACTCACCTTTGGAGTTGGAGCTTTGCTTGAAGATCCAGCCATCTATTCTGCTTTCAGCATTCGATGATTCCAGTGATGTATTCTGATTTGTATCTGATGTATCGTGTTACTCTTCCGTTGTATCTGGTTTAACTCTGATGTATTTTATATATTTATATAGTAGCTTCATGAACTACTATCTCTTTTATTTCCGCTGCACTTATTAATCTGTGTCTGTGATCTGTGATTATTTATTTACTGTATATGTTCAGTTTTGCAAATTTAAATTAACAACGCGGTATTTTGAGCAATTCAACTCCGGCATGAGTGTCTACCTATACACTTATAATGGATGCGAATGGTCCAAAATTCTGGGTTGTTACAGTTGGTATCAGAGCTTTGGTAGCTCCAGGAAAAACTCAACATATAGGGTAAATGTATTTACAGAATCACTCTCATTCGAGTTTCAATCTCTTCTTTCCGACTCGATTTCTTTGAATTTTGGAACGTTCCCTACGGTTCCGAATTTCATTCGTGTCCTTCACTATCCGTCTTCTTTCAATCATGGAGCACCCCATAACTCCATTCTGAATGTTATCTATAATAGATCGGCGGTCTCGCCAATATTAGAATGATTCGTAAAGGATTAAACTCCTTTACAATTGGCATTGATTTAACGGAGATTTCTGTATCCTCGGTTTACGATGCTATATATTCCTGAAATGACCCTCCTATTTCTACTCTAGTTTCATAAGGAATTTTTTTTTTAATTAAAGAGGATATATAAATATATAGATATATCATCCATAGCAAATATGATTCTCAGGGTCAATATCTTTTTCCAATAAACCAAAATATATCCAGGATCACAATAATCAACCAATATAAATATATCAGTACATTCACAAAGATAAGCACATACATGTGAAGATGTATATGCCTCTCTTGTTTGAATCAGAGTTCTGGAAAAACAAGAGGATGTTGGATTGCTAAATTTTTTTTTTGACCAAACAATCCACTGGAAACATACACATTAGTCTGTTTATACTAACTAAGAAGTGATCAAGTAATAATCAACAGTAAACAAGCTTTTAATATAGATGTTTGTGTTAAGCTCTGAATAGTGACAAATTCAGTATAAAAGAAAGTGGATCCTAAGGGAACACAAGCAACATCTAGGCGTAATGGAAACGCGCCTAACTTATACATGTAAGGTCACGAGTTTGAGTGCTATGCTGGTCGGTTCAAACACAATTTTTGGTTTTTCTTTTTTTTTTCATTTTTCTTTTGTGCAGTCTGGAATCTGTTATTTACCTATCGGCATATATATATATATATATTTATTTTTTGCCTAAAATCCATCATACAAAACAATAATCCTTGCTTAATCATTTTAGAAACCCATCCCTATAACCTGGAAGGCTTCAGGATTGATATGAATTAAGAGTATGGTTCTTGGGTTTTGAGGATGATAAAAGTGTTTATCATTATTCATGTTTGTATTTCTTCTTATAAGATCTGTCTGGCATTTAAGATGCCTTTGGTTAAAATCTGAGTGGAATTCAGATTCCTATTACAAGTGCAAAGGAAAAGGTGAGTTGATATTTGCACAAAACATGTTTATGTGCATATATATCTGCAACTATTTGAATCTGGCTTCCATCTACCTTACTACAGATTCTTTCTTTATTTAAAAGTAGGACATGAAACAATTTTTATGGAACAAGTTAAATTATTAAAACCTTGCAGCCATATAAAAACATTCAACCTATGTCTATTTTCTTTTGTATACATATGCCATAGTAGAAAATAAAACCATTTGATTTTCTGAGAATCAACTATCCTGATTGTCCAAACTTAAATCCTTTTCAAAGACTCAAGATTGACTAATACATGTATAAAATGTAATCATTCAATTTTTAACATGGTGTTCTTGCTAGATCCACTTCAAGATTTGATCAAAATCCTTTTTAAACATAACTGATATTTAACTTAATTCATAATTTCCAGATACAAATCAATCACTTAACAAAATGCCTAACAAAATATCCATCCAATATTCAACACTTAATACAAGTAGCAATTTAAATTGCCAATACATGCAGATTTCAACATTTTGGCTCTTATCTAACTAAGTTTTAGCATGCTATATCTTCTTCTCAAGGCCTTGCTCCTACTCCTACTTAGTTGCTGCAAACCCTGAAAAAGCATTTGAAACTGCCTCATTTTAAATGAGACACCCCAGATGCCATTAGCACACTAGGGTCAGACACATGTCTGGTATGAGAAAATTCACAAAAGCAATTTGTTAATTAGGTTAAAATCAAATTAAGTACAAATACATAAGGTTCTGTCCTTTAGAATCAGGTAGATACTTGTGTGCATGCTTTGTGTCATTGTGCATGTGCACACTTTAACTTTCTTGCCAGAGACTACACATATGAATATGGCACAAACATTCAAGCACACAACTCAACCATAGACAAACAATCATTCCTACCAAACAGGAAAATAACTAATATGAGTTAAATCACTTATTCAATCCTCATATTCCAAATCTGGGAAAAACTCTAGTTTTCTCATCTCCTCAAGTATTATCTCCTTGGTATATTTATCTATCCTTGGTCTCATCTGCAATATTTATGAATCAATGGACACACTGTAATGAACTAATTCACTCCATTACACAAAGATCTCAGGACTTAAACAAGCCATGTGTCAACTTATGTTACTCAAGCACACAAGTCATTCCTGCAGTGTTCTTGACCCCAATTTTCCTAATCAGATTTAGTTAATAATAATAACCCCTTTTGATTGTTCATGACAAAACCATTCAGTGATTCATTAACTGAAAACATTTATATCATGGTATCTCATATTATTCATGACCATACAGAAACAACAAGCAAACAGCCATTGGTGACTACAAAATAAGGTTCTGTATATATATATATATATATTCATCCTGGTATTTTTAAAAGGAGTTTAGGCAACTAACATTGGCTTATAGCTTCTGGGGAAGTTTTTCTTTTGCAAACATTTGTGCTTGAGTTAAACTCAGAATAATCTGGTCTCACTGAATCACAAAATTTTGCTTGCTATGCATTTTATTGAATCAGGGGCATCAGCACATAGGCAACCCCATTGCACCCCTAATTCCTTTCTATTTCAAGCCTCAGCACTTATACATGAGTATATTGCAGCTCAACATTATTTCATCTTTCTGGGTTGAGCCCAAAACCAATACTACTTGCCTATTCTCAACATTTTATTTTCTGGGTATTTATTTACATCCCTAAACATTAACATATCAGAGATCTGAGTGTATAAAATAGACATGTATGCTAACAACACATAAAACTTTGTTATAATAAAACAAATGATCAACCCAAGAAAAATCAAAACATATTTAGGTTTAAATTCACAGATAAACATTCATATATGAAAATACTCTTTGAATAAAAATACTTTTATCTGGCTGCCTACATTAGGACTTATTGCCTTAGATTTTTGAGTGAGTTTTCTCACCTAGCTCTCTTCTTTGTTTCCTTAATTAATTGATGAACTCCTGCTCTTATCCTCAAGCTCTCTTTCTTCCCTTGTCTTATGATTTCTGTGGTATTGTTTTTCTTCTTCTTTTTTTTTCAAAATTCTTTTCTGAGGAGAAGAGGAGGCTGCTGCATATACATGTATATATATACAGGGTCTCTCTTAGGGTTTTGGGTATTGGCTAAAGCCATTTTTGCCCACCAGAAAATCATGTTATCTGAATTTTAAACCCAAAGTTTTACCCCTTCCCGGCTTAATTTGGGTGAAGAGAAAAGTGGTTACATTTTTTCAGAAATCTGCTTTTCAGAAAATACTTTTCCCCTTGTCTATAATCATGCTAAAAATGTGACTTGGTTTTTATTATTTATCAAATATACTTCCTAATTCTGCCTGTAGCAACATTTCTCTGTTTTCTCTTAATTTTTCTATTTTTAGCTTTCATGCAAATGGCATGTACTTCCTTTATTTATTTATAAGAGGATTAGTTCTTTTTATATCTTCATTCTTTTTATTTCTGCTTATATTAAAATATGTCTGTATATTTTATTTCACTAATTTAAACTCTGGTATTTTATTAACACATATATATATTTATATATATATATATCATTCTGTATTGACACACACATGCACATGTATACTTAAGAAAAATATTCAGTAGCATACATATATTTATATTTACTTATGCATTCAGCTTTTAAAGATTTAATATATATATATATACATACATATATATATATATATATATTCATTCCCATACATATCAATATGTATTTATTATTAAAGTTCAGAGATTTTTAGCTTTAGTTCATGTGTATACCCTGTGCACACATGTGCACACATACTGATACACTATCAAGCCATAACAATCTCCTTCCAAAATTAATTAATAAATTATTTTAAATTTATTTATATTTTCCAAAATGAATTCCTAAAATCTTAGGTCATTACATACACCCCTCCTTTTAGAAATTGTGTCCCACAATTTTCCTAAGCTTCAAATAAATTTTAAACTTAATTCAGAGAACAAGTATATTCTCTACCAAATAGATTCTTAGTTCTATACTAACTAAAAATATATTCATCCAAAATAAAGAAAACAATCAAAGATCAGAATTACCTTAATCTGAAAATAGCTTAGGATAATTCATCCTAACCTTGTCTTCTAATTCCCATGTGCAATCACTAGGATCTAGACTCCACTGTACCTTCACAAGTTTTAGAGATTTATTCCTCAATTTCTTCACATCTTTTGCCAAAATTCCCACTGGATCCTTTTCATAAATCAAATTAGGATTTATCTGCACTTGGGTTGGGGTTTCAAGAATTTCTGCCTTGTCATGGACCCACCTTCTCAATTGTGATACATGAAAAACATCATGTATACCTTGCATGTTTTCTGGTAATTCCAACCTATATGCCAAGGGACCAATTCTCTCCAGAATTTTGTATGGTCCAATATATCTTGGGGTTAATTTGCCTTGTTTTCCAAACCTCAACACATTTTTCATGGGTGAGATTTTGATGAAAACAAAATTTCCCACTTCATATTCTACCTGCCTCCTTCTCATGTCTGCAAATTTCTTTTGCCTATCTTGAGCTGCTGTCATTCTTCTTCTTATCAACTCAATTTTCTCCTTGGTTTCTTGTATGTACTCAGGTCCTAAAATAGACCTTTCTCCTGCTTCTACCCAGCAAACAGGTGACAAGCAGGGTTTACCATACAAGGCTTCAAATGGAGCCATTCCTATGGTGCTTTGGTAGCTGTTGTTGTATGTAAATTCAACTAGATGAAGATAATCTTCCCAGTTGCCCCCAAAATCCAGTATACATGCCCTCAACATGTCCTCCAAAACCTTGTTTACCACCTCAGTCTGCCCATCTGATTGAGGATGGTAGGCAGTACTTAAACATAGTTCACTTCCCATTGCTTCTTGAAAGCTTCTCCAGAATTTTGAAGTGAAGATGGTATCCCTATCACTCACAATGGTTTTGGGAATGCCATGTAACCTTACCACTTCTTTTATAAAAATTTGAGCTAGTTTTGGTGCAGTTCTTTCTGACTTGACTGGGATGAAGTGTGCTACCTTGGTTAGCCTATCAACTATCACCCATATGCTTGTATTACTTCTCTTAGATCTAGGCAGTCCATCTATGAAGTCCATAGATATGTCTTCCCACTTCCACTGTGGTACACTAAGAGGTTGCATCAACCCTGATGGCCTTTGAGTTTCAGCCTTGACTTGTTGGCAAGTCATACATTTGGCAATGTACTTGGCTATATCAGATTTCATCCCCTTCCACCAGAAGTATCTTTTCAAATTTTGATACATTTTTGTGTTACCTGGGTGAATGGAGTATTTACTTCTGTGATATTCATTCAATATCTCCTTCTTCAATTCTATGTCCTCTGGTACACACATCCTATTCTGGTATCTCACATAACCATCTTTATCAATGTGGTGATTCATTACTTCCTCCCCTCTTGAGAGGAGCATTCTCTTCTCTAATAAGTGAGCATCTTGTTCTTGCATTATTCCTACCTTCAGAATTAAATCTGGTTGAAGTGTCATTAAGCTTAACTTCCCTATATCTTCTTGTGTACCATGCATCTGCACACAACCATTCTCCTCAATCTCTAACTCAGTTAGCAAAGACAAATCTTTAAATTCTGCCATCATCATCATAGCCAATTTAGCATGCTGTCTACTTAGAGCATCTGCAACTTTGTTTGCTTTGCCTGGTGTATAGAGTATGTCAAAATCATAGGCAGCTAAGAACTCCACCCATCTGTGTTGCCTCATGTTCAAATCTTTTTGTGAAAACAAATATTTTAGAGACTTGTGGTCAGTGTAAAGTTCAAACTTAGTGCCTAATAAATAATGTCTCCAAAGTTTTAAAGCATATATCACAGCTGCTAATTCGAGATCATGTGTGGCATACCTTACTTCATGGGGTTTAAGTTGTCTGGATGCATATGCAATGACTTGGCCTTGTTGCATCAACACTGCACCCAAGCCAAACCCACTAGCATCAGTGTATACCACTAATTCTTCATTTCCATGTGGTACCTTTAGAATTGGAGCATTCACCAATGCCTCCTTCAACTGTTCAAAAGACTTTTCACATTTTTCTGACCAAATAAAAGCTTGGTTCTTCCTGGTTAGGTTAGTGAGTGGTGTAGAAATTTTTGAAAAATCTTTTATAAACCTTCTATAATACCCTGCCATCCCCATAAATGACCTCACTTCACTCACAGTGCTTGGCCTCTTCCATGCTTGAATAGCCACTATTTTATTGGGGTTCACAGAAATTCCTTTGGTAGATATAACATGGCCAAGAAAATGTACTTCCTCCTTCCAAAACACACATTTTGAAAATTTTGCCTTTAAATCTTTTTCCCTTAGCCTAGACAGAACCAGGTGCAAATGATGCTTATGTTCTTCCACTGTCTTGGAATAAATCAAAATGTCATCTATGAAAATAAGCACAAACTTGTCTAAACAATCTCTAAAGGTTCTGTTCATTAAATCTACAAAATAAGATGGTGCATTGGTCAAGCCAAATGGCATAACCAAAAATTCATACAACCCATACCTAGTGTTAAAGGCAGTGTACTTGATGCTTGATTCTTCCACCTTCATTTGATGAAAACCAGATGCTAAGTCTAGCCTAGAAAATACTTTTGCCCCTGCTAATTGATCAAAAAGATCATCTATTCTTGGCAATGGGTATTTATTTTTAATAGTTACTTTGTTTAATTCTCTATAATCTATGCAGAGTCTTAAAGAGCCATCTTGCTTCTTAACAAATACCACTGGTGCTCCCCAGCAAGAATTACTTGGTCTTATAAAACCCTTTTCTTCCAATTCTTCTAACTGTTTCTTTAATTCTTTTAGTTCATTTGGCCCCATTCTAGTTGGCTTTTTAATCACTGGGCTTGCTCCTGGAACTAGATTGATCTGGAATTCTACTGGTCTATGGTGTGGAACACCCTTGACCTCACCAAACACATCCAAATATTCATTGACTATGGGAATTTCTTCAATGGTTAGTTCACTGAAATCTTTCTCTGAGTCAACTAAATGATATAGTTTTCCTTCCTTAGCTACCTCACATAAAACTGTGATTCTCTGGCCTCTAGAATTTTGCAATGATATGGTGGATGAGTCTAAATTAATTATGGCTTTAAATTGCCTTAACCAGTCTACCCCCAATATAACACCTATATTTGGGTAATTCAAAACATATAAATTGGAAATAAAAATATTTCCTCCTATGTTTAATCCCACATCCACACAAATCATATTTAAAACACTAGAACTCCCCAATGGACTGTGTATATGCAATGGGGTTTCAACCAATATGCAATTCAGTTTTAGCATTCTAACCAGTTCATAAGAAATTAAGGAGTGAGTTGCCCCAGTATCATATACTACTGTTATGGGTATGGTACAAATAAGTAATGTACCTTCCACTTGGCTATGGTTTACAGTGTTACTCTCCACTGTGGCTTTGCCTTTTCCTTCCAAATTTGCCAATTTGCCTTGCTGTTTATACTCAGGACAATTCCTCTTCATATGCCCCTCTTTCCCACATAGATAGCATTTGAAAGCTCCTCCTTTCAATTCTGGACATTTTGGTTTGATATGCCCTTCCTTTCCACACTGATGGCACACAATTTTCTTCTTGTCTTCCTTAGCTTTGACATCTCCAGTGCTTTTGTTACTAGCCTCTTCTTTCTTCTTATCATAAGGGTGATACCTCCCCTTACCTTTCTTGTTATTATTGCTCTTAAAATTTCTGAACTTCTCCCTTTCCTTATCATGCTGTTCCAACCTCAAAGCTAAGTCTATCACATGATCAAAAGTCTTGTCTGCATAGGGTAACATGGCTCTGCTAAGTCCTGGGTTCAGACCTTTTATGTACCTATCATTTTTAGATGCCTCATCTGCCACAAGCATTGCTCCATATGTGGAAAGCCCCTCAAACTTTTGAGTATATTCTGTGACAGTCATGGTTCCTTGTCTAAGTCTAATGAATTCTTCTAGCAAGGTAGTCTTTGCTGATGCTGGTACAAACCTTGCTTCCAACATCTCTTTGAATTGATTCCAAGTGATTTCATTCTCATTCCTTCCTGCAATGATTACTTCCCACCAGCCTAAAGCTACTCCTTTCAGCTGTCTTGAAGCCACTTGCCTCTTTTTTTGATCATCAAGTTGCATGTCATTGAAAATTCTTTCCAATGTTCTCAACCATGTTTGAATTTCCATGATACTCTCTGTCCCTTCAAAGCTTTTGCCTCCTAAATGAGTATATGTCTTAAGCAATTTTGAGAGTTCTTCATAGGGATTTTCTTGCCTTTGTCCTGCCCCATCCCTAAATGCTCTCACCAAGTCTTGCAGATTGACCATTGGTGGTGCATGGGAAGATCCTGCTCCCTGATTTGGTGGTCTCCCTACCATAGTTTGCTAATAATAATTTACATAGCTGGTTAGTTTGATATTTAGTTCCTTTTAATTTTATTTCTATCTAAGAACTTGATCCTTACTTCTACTATGTTGAATAACATAGCTCTGATACCAACTGAAATGACCCTCCTATTTCTACTCTAGTTTCATAAGGAATTTTTTTTTTAATTAAAGAGGATATATAAATATATAGATATATCATCCATAGCAAATATGATTCTCAGGGTCAATATCTTTTTCCAATAAACCAAAATATATCCAGGATCACAATAATCAACCAATATAAATATATCAGTACATTCACAAAGATAAGCACATACATGTGAAGATGTATATGCCTCTCTTGTTTGAATCAGAGTTCTGGAAAAACAAGAGGATGTTGGATTGCTAAATTTTTTTTTTTGACCAAACAATCCACTGGAAACATACACATTAGTCTGTTTATACTAACTAAGAAGTGATCAAGTAATAATCAACAGTAAACAAGCTTTTAATATAGATGTTTGTGTTAAGCTCTGAATAGTGACAAATTCAGTATAAAAGAAAGTGGATCCTAAGGGAACACAAGCAACATCTAGGCGTAATGGAAACGCGCCTAACTTATACATGAAAGGTCACGAGTTCGAGTGCTATGCTGGTCGGTTCAAACACAATTTTTGGTTTTTCTTTTTTTTTCATTTTTCTTTTGTGCAGTCTGGAATCTGTTATTTACCTATCTGCATATATATATATATTTATTTTTTGCCTAAAATCCATCATACAAAACAATAATCCTTGCTTAATCATTTTAGAAACCCATCCCTATAACCTGGAAGGCTTCAGGATTGATATGAATTAAGAGTATGGTTCTTGGGTTTTGAGGATGATAAAAGTGTTTATCATTATTCATGTTTGTATTTCTTCTTATAAGATCTGTCTGGCATTTAAGATGCCTTTGGTTAAAATCTGAGTGGAATTCAGATTCCTATTACAAGTGCAAAGGAAAAGGTGAGTTGATATTTGCACAAAACATGTTTATGTGCATATATATCTGCAACTATTTGAATCTGGCTTCCATCTACCTTACTACAGATTCTTTCTTTATTTAAAAGTAGGACATGAAACAATTTTTATGGAACAAGTTAAATTATTAAAACCTTGCAGCCATATAAAAACATTCAACCTATGTCTATTTTCTTTTGTATACATATGCCATAGTAGAAAATAAAACCATTTGATTTTCTGAGAATCAACTATCCTGATTGTCCAAACTTAAATCCTTTTCAAAGACTCAAGATTGACTAATACATGTATAAAATGTAATCATTCAATTTTTAACATGGTGTTCTTGCTAAATCCACTTCAAGATTTGATCAAAATCCTTTTTAAACATAACTGATATTTAACTTAATTCATAATTTCCAGATACAAATCAATCTCTTAACAAAATGCCTAACAAAATATCCATCCAATATTCAACACTTAATACAAGTAGCAATTTAAATTGCCAATACATGCAGATTTCAACATTTTGGCTCTTATCTAACTAAGTTTTAGCATGCTATATCTTCTTCTCAAGGCCTTGCTCCTACTCCTACTTAGTTGCTGCAAACCCTGAAAAAGCATTTGAAACTGCCTCATTTTAAATGAGACACCCCAGATGCCATTAGCACACTAGGGTCAGACACATGTCTGGTATGAGAAAATTCACAAAAGCAATTTGTTAATTAGGTTAAAATCAAATTAAGTACAAATACATAAGGTTCTGTCCTTTAGAATCAGGTAGATACTTGTGTGCATGCTTTGTGTCATTGTGCATGTGCACACTTTAACTTTCTTTCCAGAGACTACACATATGAATATGGCACAAACATTCAAGCACACAACTCAACCATAGACAAACAATCATTCCTACCAAACAGGAAAATAACTAATATGAGTTAAATCACTTATTCAATCCTCATATTCCAAATCTGGGAAAAACTCTAGTTTTCTCATCTCCTCAAGTATTATCTCCTTGGTATATTTATCTATCCTTGGTCTCATCTGCAATATTTATGAATCAATGGACACACTGTAATGAACTAATTCACTCCATTACACAAAGATCTCAGGACTTAAACAAGCCATGTGTCAACTTATGTTACTCAAGCACACAAGTCATTCCTGCAGTGTTCTTGACCCCAATTTTCCTAATCAGATTTAGTTAATAATAATAACCCCTTTTGATTGTTCATGACAAAACCATTCAGTGATTCATTAACTGAAAACATCTATATCATGGTATCTCATATTATTCATGACCATACAGAAACAACAAGCAAACAGCCATTGGTGACTACAAAATAAGGTTCTGTATATATATATATATTCATCCTGGTATTTTTAAAAGGAGTTTAGGCAACTAACATTGGCTTATAGCTTCTGGGGAAGTTTTTCTTTTGCAACCATTTGTGCTTGAGTTAAACTCAGAATAATCTGGTCTCACTGAATCACAAAATTTTGCTTGCTATGCATTTTATTGAATCAGGGGCATCAGCACATAGGCAACCCCATTGCACCCCTAATTCCTTTCTATTTCAAGCCTCAGCACTTATACATGAGTATATTGCAGCTCAACATTATTTCATCTTTCTGGGTTGAGCCCAAAACCAATACTACTTGCCTATTCTCAACATTTTATTTTCTGGGTATTTATTTACATCCCTAAACATTAACATATCAGAGATCTGAGTGTATAAAACAGACATGTATGCTAACAACACATAAAACTTTGTTATAATAAAACAAATGATCAACCCAAGAAAAATCAAAACATATTTAGGTTTAAATTCACAGATAAACATTCATATATGAAAATACTCTTTGAATAAAAATACTTTTATCTGGCTGCCTACATTAGGACTTATTGCCTTAGATTTTTGAGTGAGTTTTCTCACCTAGCTCTCTTCTTTGTTTCCTTAATTAATTGATGAACTCCTGCTCTTATCCTCAAGCTCTCTTTCTTCCCTTGTCTTATGATTTCTGTGGTATTGTTTTTCTTCTTTTTTTTTTTCAAAATTCTTTTCTGAGGAGAAGAGGAGGCTGCTGCATATACATGTATATATATACAGGGTCTCTCTTAGGGTTTTGGGTATTGGCTAAAGCCATTTTTGCCCACCAGAAAATCATGTTATCTGAATTTTAAACCCAAAGTTTTACCCCTTCCCGGCTTAATTTGGGTGAAGAGAAAAGTGGTTACATTTTTTCAGAAATCTGCTTTTCAGAAAATACTTTTCCCCTTGTCTATAATCATGCTAAAAATGTGACTTGGTTTTTATTATTTATCAAATATACTTCCTAATTCTGCCTGTAGCAACATTTCTCTGTTTTCTCTTAATTTTTCTATTTTTAGCTTTCATGCAAATGGCATGTACTTCCTTTATTTATTTATAAGAGGATTAGTTCTTTTTATATCTTCATTCTTTTTATTTCTGCTTATATTAAAATATGTCTGTATATTTTATTTCACTAATTTAAACTCTGGTATTATATTAACACATATATATATTTATATATATATATATATCATTCTGTATTGACACACACATGCACATGTATACTTAAGAAAAATATTCAGTAGCATACATATATTTATATTTACTTATGCATTCAGCTTTTAAAGAATTAATATATATATATATACATACATATATATATATATATATATTCATTCCCATACATATCAATATGTATTTATTCTTAAAGTTCAGAGATTTTTAGCTTTAGTTCATGTGTATACCCTGTGCACACATGTGCACACATACTGATACACTATCAAGCCATAACAATCTCCTTCCAAAATTAATTAATAAATTATTTTAAATTTATTTATATTTTCCAAAATGAATTCCTAAAATTTTGGGTCATTACAATTCCCTGCTATATCTAAATTTCATCTCTTGAGATCGAGTGTTGATTTACCTCGGAATTCATCATCGATCTTATTCTTGAAGTCACGGTCGATTCGGTTAAGGTTGCCCGTGAATTTAAATAAACTCCTCCATCTCCCGATTGTGGTAATCGAATTATCTTATCTTTTGTTTCAAACTTATTTTCGAATCAAAATTATCTTTGATTTAAGTCCATCAAAATTTGAATCGCTATCCTTGCTTTGAAATCCATTCTTGTATCGTCAAGCGAGGAAGTGTATTTGTAAATTAATTTTAAAATGCTTTTATTTGTGTTGTTTGAGTTGTTGATGTTGATTTGGGTTTTCGATCGATTCGTCTGATCAACGCTATCGATAGGATTTCCAAAACACTTGAACAGAGCAAACTGACACAATATTATTTTCAAATTTGGAAAATGGAATAAATTTGTATGAATACATTATAGATATATATAAGTAGAATTTTCTGAAATTTAATAAGTTAATTAAATTGGTTGTTGAAATGATAATAATTGATTATCACTTATTGTTCTATAAATGAATTTTAAACATGGGTTATAAACTGATTTGAAATTTAAGTGAATTTAACATTTAGAATTTGAGAATTTAATTTCCACTAATTTCAAGCTTTGGTTTTAAATTTTTAAATGTATATTATTGGAAGTATTTTCGAATAAAAAAATCGTTTCCAAAGAATTTTAAATGTTGAAATCAGTGCTCTTCTCTTTGTCGCTGGAAAAAATTTCGGTGATGGCGGCCGCATCATCGACGTTCATTTTCGAGTTTCGAAGTGAAGATACTATTCTGTAGCTTTGCTACGGATCTGTTTTGAGAGAAAAGAAAATATATATTTTGATTTGAATTTCTTCAGTATATTTTGATTCACATATATATAGATATCTTATTTTAAAAATTTAAATTGATTTTGATATAGATATATTATATATATCTCTAAATTGTTTAAAATAAATCGGAAATATAATTCTTAAATTTTGTTAAGGGATGATTTTAATTATAAATAAAACCAAATTTGGGATAAATATTTAACTTGAATAATTGAATTTGAAAAAATTTTATTTGTATATTGTTCAACTGCATTCTAATACAACTTACCTAAATCATTCAGAAGTTGAATATGTAATTGGATAATATATAAGATAAATTGAATTTATAAATAAAATTTAAGTGTTTATAATAAATGTTATACACTAAAATTTTGATTATAAAGATGATAATAGAGTTAGATAGGATAATAAGTAATTGAATAATAGATGAGACCAATAAATTTGTTTTGAAAGAATTAATAAATTGAAATTTGTTCAACTTATGAAAATACCTTGAATTTAAAAGAAATTAATAGATGTAAATTAATTTAAATCGAAACTTTTATGTTTAAATTAATTTATATGGGTTAAATATATGTGATTATATATATTAAGTAGAATAAATTTAACAATAATTTAGAATAAAGAAGAATTTAAATTGCTGAAAAATATGATTATAATAAAAGACTATTAAAATTTGTGGTTTTAGAAATTGTAAATTGAAGATAATTGGATAATAAGATAATGAATTTAGAAATGGTTAAGATTGATTTTGGTGAAATCAAATGGATTAAATCATTTATTAAATATCAATTAATTAAATTTGAATTTATATGGTTTAAATTAATTGTTATTTTGTATTTTAAATCTGTTTTCTTTCTGGTTGTTTCTATTCTCATACCTCGTTCCTTTTCGGGGACGAAAAGTTTTGAGTGGGGGAGAGTGTAACGACCCGTAAATTTCAACTGTTTTAATAACGTAATTAGTTGAAATTTTGCGAAATTTTAAACGATAAAATTTTGAAATATAAATTTGATATTTGAAATGCGTCTAGTTAAACATAGCAACTGGTAAATTTTCGTCCGAAAATATGGAAGTTTATTTCGCGCGTAAATTCACTTCGATTTAATCAGTTAAAAAGCAGTGAAAATAAAATGTTTCCGAAACCTAAATATTTTTACATAGAAAATTCTAAATGACGCAGCGGATAATTCAAAACAATCTTCAATCGGTGAAAGTAGCAATCTGTGGATTGATGGATACTGAAATGCCCAAATTCGTTGATCCGAAGATACCGAATTCTAGCTATCTCTGACTCGTTGATCCGAAGATTTCGGGAAAGAGATCTACGATTCTTCAACGTTGATCAAGCGCACTTGATTTCGCGAATCGGCTTCTGCAATCGTTGAATCGAGCGCACTCGATTATCCGAAAGAGGAGATAGGAGATTACACTCAACTACCAATTTGAATGAAAGCACAAAGCAATCAAAGAGAATTTTATTCAAAAAAACAACAACCTTTTACAAATGACTTCACTTGCCTATTTATAGGCTACAACACACCAAAACAGAAAAGTATACAAGTCATAAGTCGGTGACGACTTATCCCCTACGTCCTACGACTCATCATGAGTCGTTTACAACTCATCAGATTACAACATAACAACACGACTTACGACTTATACAAAACGACTTACAAGATGTACAAACTAACAACACACGACTCATCACACTCCGACTTATGACGCAGCCAAAATATACGACTTATTACAAACAGACGACTCACCTTAAGTCGTTTACGACTTATCAACTTACAACACACCACGACTTATGACTTATAATAGATGCGACTTAACAAAGCAATACCACAGCAGCTTCCTACGACTTAAGAATCCACGGCGCAGATTAACTCGTATAAAAATCTACGGCATCCAGAGCTTCTGCGACTTAAAATATTAGCGGCATTCCAAATCAACATCTTACGAGATACTCTTTTACGACTCAAGAAATTGTGACGACTTAACACGAGTCGTAACCCGCTTCCGACTTAAAAGCCTTCACCCGCTGGGAACTTTCTGCTTCTTGATAGGTCGTGGACGACTTATAGGCTCCGTTAACTCGTATACGACTCATCAATCCTCGTGGACGACTTATAACTGCACCATTAACTCGTATACGACTCATCAACCCCGAACGACTTATACTCCCCTTAAGTCGTAACTCCCTTTCATCAGAACTGTTAGGTCGTAGGTTCGAGTTAGCTCCTTCCCCTGGTTTCCAGTTGAGTCGTGGACGACTCATTACCGCCTCCTTGAGTCGTAGACGTCTCATATGACTCATGCTCGTTTCTATAAGTCGGACACGACTTATATTTCCCTTGTTAGCTTTCTTGAGTCGGTCACGACTCATAGTCCCTTCCATAAGTCGCGTACGACTTATGCCTTCATTCCTGGCCTGAGCTACATCACTAAACCATCTTCTGAGCAAGATGTCAGTTCGTCATTTTTTCAAATTCGGACATCTTTGGCTCCGTCGATCTTATTTTCGGCAAAATAACAGCATTTGGTACCGATATCGATTTTTGATAGGAAAATCGTACCACTGATATCTGCATACCGTATAGATCATCTCGTCGTGCTGATTTCTACGATATATTCAACTTTCAATTTCGATGACCAGTGCACAGCTGAATCTGTGAAACGATTTAATCGTATCGGTATCAAATTTCTAGCTTTTGGCTTCCGTGGCCTTTCATTTGTCTACCTGTAACAGCCACTTGATATTAATAATTCCAGAATCCAACTGTCATGACTTTTGTTATTCCATTACTTTTGTTTTCCAACGTAAATTTATGGTATCGAAATTTTTCTTTTTCTGTTCACTTGCTTTGAAAACAGAGAGTGATCAATAAATTTCCTTTGTTCTCTGTTATACTTGAATCTTCCTCCTACATTTTTTCTTTTTCTTCCCATCTCCCATGAGCATGCGTAACCCAAGTAGCCTCCCCTCTCCTCCCTGTCACCTCCAAACTGCGCCTACACCTGACCGCCACCATCCCTCCTCCTTGAACAACCACGCCATCACCACGCTTAGGCTAAGCTCCGGCCTCCTCACTTCCCTAACTCACTCCGCCTTCCGCCTTAAACTCTCCACCGTTCCACAGCCTAGCCAACCAACGACCCCATCACAGCCCGGCCACGAGACCTGCCCCTGCTGCCTTGTTTCCGGTCAACCACCGAACACCCAGGCAAACCCTCAGCTGTGCTCCTCCTTCGCATGGTCGAGCCTCACTTTTGATATATATGTTTATTCTTATACAAAAGCTTGTTGGATCTTGAAGCATAATTGTTTTGCTGTGACCACTTTCTCCTCTCCTGTTGGGTAAGTTTTATAATATGAGACATATATTTTGTTTGCTGTTATATTTAGTATTCATAAGCCTACGACATGTATGAAATGCATAGACGTTGTATGCCGAATATGTTTGTATATATATATTTTAAGTGCATATATAATATTTGTTATTATTTTAAAAGGTATGTGAGTTTATATACTGGTATATATATGTTACAGTTTGGTTTTGAGATGATAGTCTGTAGTCAATATATATGTAAATATATATATACGTCTTTATAATAAAGGATGTTTATGCACTAGTTTATAGGTGATAGTTTATATAATGAAGATAATATTTGACTTGCACGTACGTTAATTTATATTATAAAGATTTTATATATGCATATACAGTATCATATGTATTTCGGTAATATATAATTGTTGTTATTTATGTTATAAGTTGTTTGAGTATATAGTTTTGTAAAGACTGTTTAATGAAAGTGTACGACCAAGTAAATATATGTATCAAGTTCCATGTTATATAAATCAGTTTATACAAGCTAGAACAACTAATATGTATACATACAGTGTTTATAAATTTGGTTACATTTATTGTTAAAGCACAAAAGTATAGTTAGCTTATAATAATTATAAAGTAGTAGATACTCTGGGCATAAAGGTAGTATATATAAGTTTATAAGGTTTTAGTTACCGTCAGATATAAGTTGGATTTTAAAATATATCATATATGTGCCTTATTATATATTATATTGGTGCTTTGATTTCAAAATGCTTACAGATTTTACATTTTATTATATATATATGTATTTTTAATTTTAGGGATATAGATTTTGATTTTTTATATACGTTTTAAATATTTATATTGCGATTGTCAAGTATACGTGGATTTTGTTTAAATACGTGTCTTAATTCAAGTATTTGTTTTGAAAGAAAGTAATAAAATAATAATATAATTTACTCTTCATTTCTATTATATTAAGATGGTTCTGATTCGTTTTATCAATTCCTCTTTTATCAGCTTTGATCGTCGAAATCGTGCAAATCTAGCTTCGTTTTCGAATTCGTGCTTGGATTCATAACTCAATTTCACGGTCCGTATCTGTGTTTGTATCCGTGTCATCTCCTGTATTCTCTAGCCTCGAAAGGTGAGCACTCACTCACGATTAACGTTCTTTTATTTATTAAATTTGATTTCAATTGGAACGACAATTGAAATGCTGCTGTTAGTTAATTACACTGTTATATATGCTATTGCCTGTATCAGTTCACCTGTGACATCTGACACCATTATCTGTTAATTATTTATGCGATGATAATACAATTTGGCTGATAATTGATTTATTGTTGATGTTTCTATTGGACGTTAAATTGTAAATGTTAAATGATAAACAGTATGAAATTGAACTTGATATAGGATAATTAAATGTTAAATTTGATTAACTGACATTTGTATAATATGACCCCTTAACTGTTGAATTGATTGACACGTAGGATTTGTTTAATTACATTTTGAACCACTGAATGTATGTTGTTAAATTGATGATTGAATGACAAGTGAAAAACCGTATAAATAATTTGTGGAATAATCTTTAATCTGCATGAAATGATAATGTAGATTCTAGAAATAATTATATTAATTCGTACAAATAACAATGCGAATTAATACGGTTATTTTGGGATTATTTGAATTGATTATTGGATTGATATTGATTGTTGTTATTGCTTGTTTATTTATTTTGACACCATCCCAGTTATCACACTGCAAGTTCCCTTTGTTATGTTTTGATTTTTGAATTGAATTGGAATCGGGTTGAAATGATAAATACCCAAATTGAACTTTGACCTAGGATAGAAAATTAAATAAAAACCCGATTGGTCAATAATTTGATGTAAAAAAAAATGAAGATTTTATTTGAATAAATAATATGGTTTTGAAATGAAGTTGAAATTTGAACTTTTAATGGAAGGAGAATGTTAATATTTTAAAATCCGAAACAAAATATTTAAAAATGAAATTGATGGAAGAATATTGTTTAATTTGAGAAACGATTGAATTAAGTTTGAAATTATTGAACTTTGAAATGATTTAATAATTAAGGTTGAAATTATAATAAAGTTTGAAATTATTAACTTTGGAATTATTTAATAATTAAGTTTTGATTTATTTAATAATTAAATAAAATTGAATTATTTAATGATTAAATTGAATTGAATTCTTTAATATGTGAAATTGAATTTTTGAATAAGTGAATTTTACTTCGTAAATAATTGAAATTGAGTTTCTTTATTAATTAAGTTTTGGAAAATTATTTGAGAAAGTAAATAAGTGAAATGGAATTTCTTTAATAAGAAATAAAATTGTGATTTATTGAAATTAATGTAAGACTTGAAAATTAAAGGATTTGATTTGACGAATTTAATTTAATTCAAAATTGTAAGTTTTGTTTTAATGAAGTTGAACTTAAGAATTGATTAAATGAATTGGAAATTTAATAGAAATTGTTTTGAATGATGAAGTAACTTAACGAATATTGAATGAAATCGATAAATGAATTTAAATTGATTTAAATGTTAAATTAAATTAATTTAAATGATTTCGGAATGAAACTTATATACGAACTTGAATCAATATTTGAATTGTTTTAAATAGGAATTGAAATTGAATTATAAGATTTTGAAACGGAAAATTGGAAGTTTTGAAACAAAAATTTGGAAATTGTTTTAGAAAGACAAATGAAATGTTGATTTACGAATTCTATTTGAAATTGAAATTGATTTGGTTTTTGAAATATATAAGCGACCAATCGGTGTAATAATTACGAAAGTTATTAAAGAGACCGGGATCGGTAATGGATATACTCTCTATCTGAACCGAAACCACTTTAATAACTATACGCGAAGTGTTGATCCAGAACGAAGTGGATGGTTTTGATGAACGCGTTGACTGAAGAAAGAGAACGATTTTGGATGACCCTTGACATGACTAAAACAGGAGCCGCGCCGGGCCATTGAGGATCGCCATCTCTAGCGGACACACTTCTTCGATACCATATCTATTACTTTTGTGATTCGATTTGGGTGCACCCCTCGATTTGGGAGTGTTGTTTCGCGGTGTTGGGGTAGTAGCTGCTATGCCCAACATCAGTCCGGATCAGGCAACTACTAGTATCCTAGTTGGTATCGCCTCATGTACCTTGTCATACTGATTATCCTATTCGCGACCACTACGATTTTGATTTGTACCTTTAGTATATGGATTGCCCTCTGGTGACTTCCGGTTTTGGGGAAACTACGGTCTTGTATATGCTTTTGGGAATAAAAATGTGTTAAGGGTGGAATGGGCCATGACTTAACGCTATTTTGATATCTTTTTATATTACTGATAGACATTATCTACTTAGCGTACATTACTACATAGTAGATAGTTTAACGGATCCTTAAAGGATGGTTATTCCAAACATCCTTTGAGTTACTTGTATTTCAATTGCTATTTCACTTGAGTTGGATTTATTAATATAAGAATGTTAATCCTGACTCGAGTGTCTTGTGTTTTTGCTTTACGCTCGGGTCAGACTGAGTGGTTCAGCTTTCGAGACTCACCTTTGGAGTTGGAGCTTTGCTTGAAGATCCAACCATCTATTCTGCTTTCAGCATTCGATGATTCCAGTGATGTATTCTGATTTGTATCTGATGTATCGTGTTACTCTTCCGTTGTATCTGGTTTAACTCTGATGTATTTTATATATTTATATAGTAGCTTCATGAACTACTATCTCTTTTATTTCCGCTGCACTTATTAATCTGTGTCTGTGATCTGTGATTATTTATTTACTGTATATGTTCAGTTTTGCAAATTTAAATTAACAACGCGGTATTTTGAGCAATTCAACTCCGGCATGAGTGTCTACCTATACACTTATAATGGATGCGAATGGTCCAAAATTCTGGGTTGTTACAGATTCAACATATGTGACCCTTTTTATGACATTCATAACCTACAAGATTTGAAGCTGGTGGTTTATTGGTGTTGTCTCTCCCGTTGATTCCGAATTTCTTGTTCTTTTGAAATTTTAAAAAATTTCTTAAAGTTCTTTGCAAAAAAAGCCATGTCATCTTCATCTTCTTCTGAATCTTCTTGTTCAGCTTGGAATGCTATGGTCTTTCTGTCATAAGCTTGATTTCTTTTTTCCTTCAAGTTCACTTCATACGACGTGAGATTTCCTATTAACTCTTCATGTTTTATGGTAGAAATATCATTAGCTTTTCTTATAGCTAAGACTTTCCGTTCCCATTAATCCGTTAAAGAGTTTAGGATTTTCAAGACAATATCAAAATTAATGTATTTTTCTCCTAGTTCCAATATTGAGTGGCATATGTCTTGAAATCTAGAATAAATTTCATTTATAGTTTCATCCTGTTTCATTCTGAAATTTTGAAATTCGTTTTTAAGCATAGATATCTTGCTTTGTTTAACTTTATTAGTACCTTCATGTGTTACTTTAAGAGTTCGCCAAATTTCATAAGCTGTTGTACACATGCTAACTCTATTAAATTCATTCTTATCTAAAGCACAAAATAGCATATTCATGGCTTTTGCATTTGAGGTAGCATCTATCTTTTATGTGTTTGACCATTGTGCGTATGGTGTGGTTGGTATAATATATTCATTCTAAGTTATATTACAAGTGTCATATCCGTTTGCCGGCATATAATTTCTCATGCGAGTTGACCAATAATTGTAATTCAAAATGTTAAATAGTGGTGGTCGTGTAGTGGATTGACCTTCAATAAAACTTGTGCTGGTGTCATTTCCCATATTAACTCAAATAACTGTGTTATGGTTATATGATGACATTGCTCTTATATGAAATGAAAGTGACTAAGGATCGTGCAATATGGAATATTAACTAAATTATCTACTTGTGCGAAATATAAATATAAAAGTAAAATGGTAAAGTAAATGAAACCAGAGATTTTTATACTGGTTTGAACTTCCTGTTCTACGTCCAGACTTAGACTCCTTCTGGAAATTAACTATTAACCCTCACTTAACCCGGAGGAAAAGGTATTACACCACCTGAGCAACCGAACAGGACTTCAACCGCCTAAACAATAGAATAGGACTTCAACCGCCTGAGCAACCGAATAGGACTTCCAATACAAATAGTAAAAATGTTTCTGACTGAGTATGCTCTTGAATAGCACTAATAAGTCAATAACATGCACCTTTCCTATGATCTTCTTCTTTGTGGTATATCATGTAATTTCTGAAGACGGGAAGTTAATTAAATCACTAATGAAGTTTGCTTGAATGTACAAGTGATTAGAACGAGGTATTGAATATTTAGAGCAAAATAGTTTAGAATATAAGAAAGAGAATTAGAATGAATATCTGGTTATTAAAACAATGGAATTCATGGCTATTTATAGAGATTGAAGAGTTGTAATCGTTCGTGAAAGATAGCCATAAAGAGATATGGAAGCAACTCTTGAATCAAGAGTTGTTTATGTTCATTGAATTGAAGTGTCTTTTCAAAATATAGCCATTATGAAGATTCAGCCATCTGAATGGAGCAATTCAGCTTGCTGAATTGATTTAAAATCGAACCAGCAAGAACACAGTGAAAAAGCGACATAATTCAGCTGGCAGAACTTGCAAGGTCAGCCGTCTAAAGGTTCAAAGAAAATTGTTCAAAAGCACAGCATTCAACCGGCTGACCATAGCCACTCAGTCGGTTGAATTATGTGTTTTCTAGCAAATTAAGAATGTTTTGAAAAACTTTAGCATATGAACAATGTTTTGAAAAACTTTAGCATATGAACAATTTTCAGATAATTTTTAAATTGCGTGTGCGTGCATATACCATTTCAGAGAGATTTTAACATGAATTTACTACTAAACTTAGAACTTAGACTAAATATTTTGCTAAAGCTTCAATCCGGAATCTGGTCTGCAAATTGTTAGTCTATTTCTTGAGTAAAAAACAATATCTTCTCCTGCAAGTATGGTTAGTTCATATAATATTAACTTATATAGTTGTCACAATCAGAAAATCAAAATTCTAGGTTCTAACAATAGGTTGTAAGTGGGTATTCATGGTGAAGGTTGATGGGAGATACAAGGCAATATTAGTTGCTAAAGGGTTTTCATAGAGGAAGGGAGTGCAGAATGATGAGATATTTTCTCCCATGGTGAGGCATACCTCCATTCGCATTTTGCTTGCCATTGTTGCTACTTATGACTTAGAATTGGAGCAACTTGATGTAATGACCCATAATTTTCGATAATTAAATTTATTAATAAAACAAATTATGGAATTTAGTGTTGTGAAAAGTTGAAAAAATTTAAGATTCACTAATGAGAAAAATAACAAGAATGTAATTTAATTATGTGATTTAATGTAATAAATAACTATTTTAATGTAATTTCAATTGATTGAGAAGATTGAAAAGTTATAATTAGTTATAAATTGTAAATAAGAAAATAACTTAAATACTATATCAATTGGAGAAATAATATTTGATTAATTGTAATTAGATAAAATCAGTGTTGTTTAAGTAGTTATAACATTTGTTTGTAAATAATAAACTTATAAATGTGATTAAATTAAGAAAAGGGTAACAATTGTTATTTACACCAATAATCTGTTGAAACTAAATTGGAAATCAATTGCAATTAATCCAATTAAATACTGCAGTTAATGTGAATTAAGAGGATAACTGTAAAATATTGATGTAATAAAATGTAAACGAATATTAACTATGTCCATAAAGTAATGATTGATTGAATAATAAGGTGTAAATCAAAATAAATGAATTTATTTGATTTTAAATTATAATTTACGAAATTATTGCTAGTGGAATTAAACACCGTAAGTAGTGTAATATTTAACATTTGTTTTGACTTGGAAATTTACTTTAAAGGATTATAAATTACTAGTAATCAAAAAAATGATAAAAATTGTTAGTTATAAAATTTGAATTTAAAAAGGTGAATTAATTAATTTAATAATAATTTATTTAATTAACGTGAAAATAGCCATTTTGGCAACTGTTTCGGATTTTGACGAAACTAGTTTCATCGGATCCGTAACGGTGAATTATTGTAGGATTTCAAGTTTCGTAACGATCGGACTTGCTGTTTGATTGTATGGGCTCGAAACGCGTAAAAATCAATTTAATTGAATTTAATTGAAATAAGCTGATTTTAAAATCTAACGTCTTCATACAATGGAATTAGGACTTGAAACCTGTTTCATTGAATTTAAAAATATTGAAAACATCTATTTTGATATATTGGATGACCTATTTTCGTTTCGGAAACGAAACGGGCTTTTCAGGTCGTTGTTATCGTTTCAATCCAAATCGATCCGGTCCATTCTTTCTATTTCAGCTCTACCTATATATAGGCTGTTATAAACCCAGTTGTTTCTCATTTCTTATTTCTGTATGTACTATTACTTCTACCAGTTCCTTCTTCTCAATGACAGAATATGAAACCTAATTCTCAAATCCAAATACAAATCAAAATCAATTTCAAAAATTCAAACTCTCCGAACCCCAACATATTATATATCGTTGGAAAGCTCTCACGAGCATAATCCACTACAGTAATTAGTTTTTCAATTTGGTGCACCATTTGACCAGAATTCATCGATGAACCTCGGTCGTTGAAATTAGGTTTTCGCAATCCAACGGTGGATCTTCATTCGATCGACGATCGGGAGGTGGCGTTTGGAAGGTGGTGTCGAGCAGTTCATGGTGATGATATTCGTTCATCTCAGATGTCATCGAGGTTGGCCAGAAAATTGAAATAAGCGGCGGCGGTGCTTTGCTATATTGGAGGATGTGGTCGGTCGCGACTTGGCTATAGGGGCGGCTCGTCGAGGCGAAGACGATGGTGATATCTGATCGTGTCAGAGGCGAGCTAGGAGTCATGCGTTCGTGGATGAATGATCAGCGGCTACCTGTTTCTGGGTTCAAACAAAACATCGCGATCGAAGGCTAGGGTTTCATGAGGGATTGCAGGTGACGTGTACGTGTTTTTTTTAAAGTTTAATTTCTAAATCGTGTAACTTCAAACTTTAATATCTTTTGCATACGAGGTCGGATTCATGCGCGGTTTTCTTCGCTGCGATCGTATTGAAATTCTAGACATTTTGGCACTGGTTTGGACAAATTCTGAGACAGTTCAATATTGGGACTTTAATTGGATTTCAAATCGATTTGAAATCAAAGGTGAGTGTTTTAACCCACTCACAACTACTAAATTATCTTATGTTAGTTAAATTGAATTTATGATGTGATTAGAAATTGATTGGTTGATGTTGGGTATATTTAAATTGTCATTCTAGTTAAATATGACTTTAATTGCATTTAATTGTCATTTAATTTAATATTGAATTTAATTGTAAATTAAATACCTATCGATGATAATCAGTTAATTGATGTTATTTATTGGTTGATTGAATGGTGATTATGATGGATGTTTGATTGTTGATATTGGATGACTGGATGTTATATTTATATTGTTATAACACTACAAGTTCCCTTAGTTGTTGTTAGAAAATCACTATGGGTTGAAATGATACATACCTGAACAATCTATAGATTAGGGAAAATTCGTTATGGGTTGAAATGATAAACCCGAGTGATTTTATGGATTTGAATGTAAATTCTGGATTGCGGCTTGAAATGATATATACCCGTAAATTTTAAAATTATTACGGATTGAAATGATATATGTGAGAAATGCGGATTACGGATCTTAAGGCTAGAATTAACACTAGAGGGGGGTGAATAGTGTTTTAAGGAATTACTAATTCTTTTTAAGTTTATATTAATTTGAACACAAATGTATGCAATATTCAGACACAGATATGATCAAAGAATCAAACAGAGATGCAGAAATTAAGTAAAAGCAATAAAGGAAAGAACACACCGGATTTTATACTGGTTCGGAGTTACCCTACATCCAGTCCCGCAACACAAGTAGGATTTCCTTTCAAAATCAATTCTTACAATTACACCCTCGATTTCAAGGCCACGAGGTACAGCGCTCCAGATTCATAATCCTCTGGGTAGAGATACTTGATTTTACGGGCAATAAGTTCACCCGATTGATTTTCCAGGCTACAATCACACTTTTCTCGCTCGATTGAATACAAAGAAGTCTATAACTCTGAATAGCACTGGGATCTTATTAAGATAGTGATAGAGAATCAAACCAGAGATGATCTAGTTAGATTCAATGGTGATTTCGGTAGAGTAATGGTAAAAATGTATATAAAGAAATGTGGAAGAAGAAGAGGAGTGAAATCAGAGAAAATATGATTATAAATTCGTTTAAAACAACCCCTATTTATAGTAGAACAATAGCCATGTCCATTCGTGAAAGGATATGACGAATAGACACTTCCTTTGAAATTCAAACTTTTGAAATAAACTGTCACCTTGTCGACAAGCGGTCCTTGGGGTTGTCGACAAGCCTAAGTTATTTTTGGTAATTTGTTTTTCTTTGAAAATAACTTCTATCTTGTATTAAAACTATTTTAAACTTTATAAATATACTTAACTATAGTTAAAATACATAAATAAGTATAGAGAATAATATTTTGGTATATATAAAATTTTACTATAATTTTATATTTAAATCAAAGTATAAATATATATATTAAAAGTTAAATATATTATAATTAAAAGATTGTTTAAAACCAAGGCTAATTTGATATTGAAAATAAATATTATTTTGAGGCTAAAAGTATTTTAAAACCAGGATAGAAGTTTTTGATTTAAAAAGGAAGATTTTGAAATCATTTTGAAAACAAGACATAATTTTGTAAAACATTTGAATAAAAGTTAGTGGATAAAAACAATGTTCCACTAGATTTTTCGTAGGTTCCATCCTACTTAGGGTTCCATCCATTTAACGGGCTCGAAGTGGATTCCATTCCACGAATAAAATGGATTTTAAGATGTCAGTGCTTTTCTAGGAGTTTTTACTAAATTCCTAACTAAATTACTTATCTTGAAATCTTGAACTCTTGATAATCTTGATACTCATGAGTTGAATCTTCATATCTTCGATCTTGAGTTCATCAGTTCTTGAATCTCTATACTGTACAATCTTCATTCTTTGGTACCTGTATATTTATCCTGCATATACATATATATCTAAACAATAATGTTAGTATTTATATTTTATAATGTTATTCTAAGGTTGTTGTCATCAAAACCAACTTCTCAGGGACTAACAATCTCCCCCTTTTTGATGATGACAACCTTTGTTTATAAAATATTACTTCTATCCTAATAACTCCCCCTAAAACTAATAACTCCCCCTTAATCTATGCCTAACTATCCTATTTTATACTTCTCCCCCTTTGTCATCAACAAAAACTAACTCCAAACTATATAACTCCCCCTTATTCTTGTACTAAAGTACCTGCATTAATAAAATATATAATGGAGTATATAATAGATAGATTAAGAGATAATTATACTGATAGACATGATAACTAATTAAAGATCATATAAATATCAATGTGTATTTATACATATATGTCTTGCACACCAATTATCAATCCACACCAAACCAAATCAAATCAAATCAATCCAAGCAATCAATTCAAATCAAACAAATCAATCAAATAAAATCAAACATTACGAGGAACTTCCACTCATCCTTCTTCTCCAAATATAGGGTCTGCTTTAATGGCATCCCAATTTTCATTTTCATTGGTGAGAGAGACTGGAGGATGTGCTTCATTATCATCTTTGTGCAGGGAGGAAATCATCCATCGAATCACATCGAAATGTTTTTCTTGCTCCTTGATCATCTGCATTTGACTCAACTCTAAGTGTCACTGATTATGGAGAATGAAAGAAAGAATGTTCTTGAAAGAATTAAGGGTTTCTTCAAGATTCTCGGTCAAACTATGAATTGGATCGACCATATTTGAGTTTGTGAGAAGAAATATAGATAGAGTAGATAAGAAATGATTTTGAGTGATGAATTCTGGAAGAAATATGTGTTTATAGGTGTAGAAATTCGTTTGAAATGAATAGACACAAGGTAGTTATTCAAATTTCAAATGAAAATTCATTTCTGACCAGTACTTGTTGACAGGGTCTCTGGGGGGTTGTCGACAGGGGTCAGTTAATTTTGATGACTCATTTCGATTTTGTGAATAATTGTGTATATATATTTATATAATATACTAACATTTATTCTGGAGATAAGATAAGCAAGATAACAGAAAAGTAATTCAATTTCATTTCATAATAGAACGATACAATGATTAAACATTAAGAACTACAAGAATATTCAAATCAAAACAAACTAAAACCAATACAACATGACATGAAAAGGTAGAACTAGTTAGAGGATGACGGCGATGAAGATAATCCAAGCTTCTTGCTGAATTTGGAGAAAAACTTGTTCGTCTTGGATAACATTTTATTCAATTTCTTACTAACGGACCGTTTAAGAGTCCGTTGATTCTCAACAATGGTCTTTTGATTTTTGAGTATGGTTTTGTTGGTTGGATTAGAGGGATAGTCAATACTTTCCAAGGATGTTTCACCTTCTTCTTCTTCTTCTATTTCCATTTCATCCCCTTCTTCTTCTTCTTCTTCTTCCTCCTCTTCCATATCCTCATGAGCCAAACGCTCTTCCTTTTCGGCAAGAGTCTCATATGGTTGAAAAACATATGGAATTTTCATAGGAGAAATGTTTGAGTGATTAAAATTTTTTCTTGAAACAAATTCTTCTCCTTTGAAATCCACTCCAAAATAATTAAAAATCAGAGTGAGATAGAATCCATGATACAAAGTGTTTTCACCCACTTCAAAAATTTTGGGACGAAGTTCATCCAAAATAACTTGCGTCCAATTAATATCATAATTTCCAAAAATAGCAAAAAGTGCTTTGCAAACTTTTGAAGTTGTATTATTAAAACTCCCCGATCACGGTGTCAAAGAATGTTGTAAAAGAAGATTAAAAATTCTTGCTTTTGGTCGAAAGTTTCGATTTATGAATTCAAAGTTATCATCTCCTTCGAAATTGTGATGAAATGCCTCATGATCATTTTCATCGATATTAAAACTAGAAAGATCCATTCCCGTGCTGTTGCAATTGAGAATGATACCCAAAACATCACGATTTAAAATGATTCTAGTGCCTTTGACACTACTCCAAATTTCATCATCATTTCCATTATAAAATCCACGGTTGAGATTTGCATAGAAAATTTTAACAAGATTTGGATAACAAACAAAGTCATTTTGTGAAGCATCAACAAGACTAAGAACTTGGTTGTTTGCAAAAAGAGAATCGATTTCATAAGTAAAGAAATCTTGAAATAAAGCAAACTTTCCGGGATGGACTTTTACATAGTTGATATATGCTTTTATAGCCTTCGGATTATTGAAAAGATGCTCTTTTATATTTCTGGAAGGTCTCATTGTGGAAGGGTTGCTTGAAGAAGCCATTAGAGTAGAGTATAGAGAGCTTGATATTTTGAAATAAGAGTTTGAATTTGAAAATGAAAGTGAAAAGTTGCAATAAGAGATAATAAATAGATTCTCAAGGGATAGGTTCTCTGGTCAAAAGGTGACTTTTCAGAGACTTGAATGAAGTGAAAAGATGGAGGGAAATTCAAACATTTGAATTCAAATTTGAATTTCAAATTTCTGTACCCTTGTCGACAACGTGGGGGGCCCTTGTCGATAGGTGTCTCTGAATTTTCATGATTTATTTCTCTTAAGTATTCTAATATATATATATATACACATATTTATTTATTTATTATTTTTAATGTCTATATAATATCTAGAATATTACTAGAATTATAGTATATTCCATAAAATATTATGATACTATTTAAAAATAAAAATAAAAATAAAAATATAATAAAATAATAATAAAAAATTTAAAATCCAAACGACACACCAATTCAAAATCAACCAATCAAACATCCAATCCTAAGCATGCAATTTCAACCAATGTATTTTAAACGTGTACTTTTTTCTGAGTCTGTTTCTTTGAATTCGTCGGAGTCGTGAACTGCCGTGAAACACATATTTGAATTATCTATCTTCTAATCATCATCGCTTGAGGACGAGTCTGAGTCATCTAGAATAGCGGTAAATGCACGTTTTCGTATCTTTGCGGAATCATTGTTTATAGGAAGATTTTGCTTATCTGGATGCGGACAGTCTCTTTTGATATGGCCTGGTTCGTCATAGTTGAAACATTTGATATAGTTTGGCACTACATTCTGATTACTAGAGTTCTTATAGTTATTTCTCTTGAGATTATTCATCTTTCTGTATTTCTGGAATTTCCGAAAGTTCTTGGTCATAAAGGCTATCTCTTCATCATTATCGTTGTTTGAGTCTGATCCATCGGTCAATGCATTGAATGCAATTGATTTATTTTTAGATGCTTTGCTTTCTATTCTCCCAAGCATTTGGACTTCAAACGACATTAGATTTCCAATTAATTCTTCTATCGTCATTTGCCTTTTCGATTTCAAGTGTCTTTTGATCCCATTCTAGAGTAAGAGAATTTAAGATTTTTCTGACTTGATCTTCTTCCGAAAATACCTTTCCCAAGGATATTAGAGAATGCACAATATCCTGAAATCTACTATACATATCTGGAATAGACTCATTAGGATTCATTTTAAATAATTGAAACTGATTTGTGAGCATGGAAATTTTGGTCTGTTTAACTTTGCTTGTTCCTTCGTGAGTAACTTGCAAAGTTTTCCAGATTTCATATGCAGACTTACAATTTGACACTCTATTAAATTCATTCCTATCAAGTGAACAAAACAGAATATTCATAGCTTTAGAGTTATTTTGTGCGATGGTCTTTTGCTCAGCAGTCCACTGTGCAAAACCAGTTGTGGGTTCAAAATATTCAGTCTGTGTGATATTCCAAGTGTCTAGTCCTACAGATTGTAAATATATTTTCATCCTACATGCCCAATATGCATGGTTACTGCCATTAAAAAGTGGTGGTCTGATAGTAGACTGACCTTCTACAAATGAACTAGTGACAGAGGTAATAGAACCTGTAACGATCTGGGATTTTTCGCGCTCGAAAATCAACATCCATACTTTACATAGTATTCGAATGCCGTAGATTCGACCGTTCAAATCCGAGTCGCCGGAGCTTATAACACAGTTAAGTAAATAACACAGCGGAATAAATGAATAATACATTGATATACAATATCAGATACAATATCTGATACAACAGAGTGATACAATGAATATCAATATACATCAGAGATATGATACAACAAATAGCAGCGGAAAGAAAGCGATAACATCAGCAGCGGATAATCTCCATCTTCAAAGCACTAAGCCAGATATAGCTCGAACTCCCAATAACGAGGCACAAAGATAAGCAAGTGCAGTCTGATCCAAAGACTGAACTAGCTCCAGATAAATGTACAAATCTGACTATCTGAAAAACCAAACTCTAGACTGCTCGTGTAGAAAAATTTTGAGCATCCAGAGTTTAGGAAAGAAACAATAAACTCCGGATCAGTCATGGGACTGGTGTGAGCAACAAAAATAGTTTATCTTTAAAAACGAACAACAAAAGAATTTAAAGTCAATTCGCAATGCTTTTGGAAAATGAAACTACCATAAGGCCTTCCGCCACACACACAATGCAAACGCGGACTTGGAGGAGATTTCTCCTTATGATAGTCAAAGATGCTTACTACGCAAAATCAAATCATTTTTGATATTATTATTAGTGCATAGTGTAGAAAGTATTTCGAAAATAGAATATCAATCTTAGCCAACATACGTACCATTATAGTATGCCTACTATAGCTACCATATTAGATGGCAGGTTCTACAACTAAAACCGTACACAGTTCGTATTGGAAGATGGATTTCCAACAAATGGTCAGGCTAAGGAACTTCCCATGCCACGGTGGGTACATCCCTGGAATAGACGACCCGAGAACCTAACCGGATCTCTGCCAACACAAGGCCGGGTTACCTCTACAAAAATAGGTAACTATTGACACGCGTATGCCATCCCCCGATCGTCACCGATCTTCCCGAGGATCCTCGATTTCCAACAACCACATAATAATAATAATGCAGTAACCACAGAGGTTAAGTATTTGGGCTCCATACCATGATACCACCTTTATCCAGAAGGAATGACATACACTAAGGGGCGCTACTCCCTAGAACCTTGCTGCATCCTTCCTGTTTCGACCATTTCCGGGGTGTGAGGCTCAACGAAGTCTCGTCCACAAAGCTACGCTTTGTCACAAAGCCATGCTTTGGGTCAAACAAATGATCAACCTATGATCACAAAGATATAAAATCAAATAAATGATCATATCGCAAATGATCAAACACTAATCATCACACAACAACACTCAGCATGCCACATTACCAAATTGGGATATATCGCTGATAAATTTCAACTACATAACCTCTGAGCTCGTACGTCTCAGAGAAGGGTGTTAAGCTAAGAGAATAAATTCTCTGCCACCAACAGAAATGTATTTGAAAGAAATCAGCTTTATATCTCAAAGTGTAATGTCAGACATGTAACCATACAAGTCTGTTCCGGGATCGAACAGAACCGAAGGCACTTCTTACGAAGCCCTTGCAATTCCGGATAATTTCCAATCACGTCCGGACTTCCCGTCACAAAAGAGTGATATAAATCTCTATACCGGAGCAACTCAGTGCAGAGACATTCGACAGGTTGTCCTTTCATTTTCGAAAATATCCGGTCTTCAACACCGGTCTTCAAATGCCATCCATATACGACGTATCACTATTCGGAATGGGTTATACGACCCAAAGGTCCTTTCCCGGCTAACCCGAATAGTGAGTGCAATATTCAAAACATATGGATATTTGGATTTCAATTAAGTCACAACTTATTACCCAAAAATCTTTCTTCAAATGGTTTAAACAAGTTACCATTTTAATCTTTTTAAACAAAAAGATTAAATTCACAAAGTTCACTTAATTTCACAAAGATTCATTCACAGATTTTCCAAATCGATTTCCATTTCAGTTTAATTAATTCGTTAAATCTTTAAATCAAAGATTTAACTAATAGCTTTCAAAACAATTCCATTTCGAATGGGTTAAATAAATCATCATTTTAAATCTGTTAAAAATAAACAGATTTAATTCATAGCTTTCAAAACAATTTCATTCATAACTTGAAAATTCCATTTTTCAATTAAATCTTGAAATTACTTTAATTAAACTGGAATTTCATTTCTTATCTGAAAGCTTTTATTCTTTGAAAACAAACTGTTTTCATTTTGGAAATTTGATTCATTTATACGAGTTAAGGTCCTTGGGTTAAATCCAAATTCTCAACTTATACTTTTAAAAATGGTTTGACTCACATATAACTTGTACAGCATTTTTAATCCCTAGTTTCGAATTATAGGATTCAATTTCAAACTTGAATTCAAATTTAAATCAAATTATTTAAATTTTCAAAACTCGATTTAAGTTATTCAAAAATAAGTTTTATCTTTGAAATTCCATTTCAAAAGCTTTTCACTTTAAACCCAAATTTCCAATTTCAAAATCAATTGAAATTAAAATTTCAATTTCAAAAAAAAACATCAAATTTAAATTATCTGTGACTTAACCGATTTCCACGTGAAATCCATATTTGTGTGTGTAAAGGTGTAGTCCAGGGGTTTCACACACAATAGTGCAACATCAATCATCACAGATATATCGATAAGCGGTATAATCGATAACGCTTATCTTCATTCACAGATTCATAGATAAAATAAATTTATCAGTCACAAAGATTACAATTCGATGTGGGTTTCGGATAACCAACTGGAATCCGACTCCCTGTCGCATCGAAGTTTAAATGCCGTTTTACGAGCAAACAGGGTTTTCACATCAATACAGAATAAATACAAATATCACAGCTCAACACAAAACATTGTTACATAGCATCACTTCTCATAACAGGAATATCAATCGAATGCACACTATTCAAGAATGATTAAAAACATCTTTAATTCAGATATAAATAAATCATATGGTTTAAGTTTATCACATAATTACTTTCATTCGTGATCTTAAATCAATGATAAATCAGATAAATTATCCATTTTGATTTATCTTAATAATTTAATGAATACAAATTATTAAATTATACTTAACTTTGAGATTAAACTTTACTCTTTATACTTTATTTAAATTTAAGATTTAAATTGAATACCCCTTTTTACTTAACAAAGTTTTAAAAATACAAATTTAGAAATCTTTTAAAATCATATGTTAAGAAACACTTATCTAAATAAAGAAATTTTAATAGTTTAAACTAAATTCATTTTTAAAATATATTATAAACATTTAACTTGTTTAAACATTTAAATCTTATAAAACTATTAGCCAACATACTCGAGTAAACAGTGTTCTTCACTCGAGCCAACTCGAGTTCTTCTCGTTCTCTCCCCTGGCCCATTTATTTTCCTCCCCATGTCTGTTTCTTAAACTCGAGAACCTCCCCATGCCTGTTCCCAATCCCCTACATTCCACTGACACGCTCGCACCCCGTGCACGTGCACGGAACAGCGACGCCGCTCTGGCGAACTACGCCACCGCCCTCAGGTCGCAAATCGACCCCTCACTCGAGACCACAACTCAAATCATCGCGAAATACTCGAGATCGAGAAAAAGCTGAAAACTTGAACCCAAAAACTCAACCACCACGAGAAAAATTCTTCGCCCCATCAACTCGGACCACCTGACGTAATGAAACTCCGCCCATACGTCGACCATACCCACCTCTATCTTCACCTGAAATCGCGTGATACTCGATCAAACTACGGCGACGCAATCATCCATTTACCGAGCATAGAAAATTTTGAGCTTAAACCCTAATTTACTCTCGAACTCCAAATCCATACACTCGAAAAATCCTTAAGCATTTTTCCTGTATTCGTAAATCGTCGAGCTAGCTCCACCGTGAATTTCAACATCTAATATTTGTTCGATGATTGGAAATCGATCCAAATGCATGTCTTGTTCAACATTGGACTACACGTGATCTAAGCAATTAAAAATCCCCATATTTGTCTTAAAAATCATCACTTTAAATATGGATTCACTTAAAGTTATGGAAGTTACAATTCGTGAAATTCGATTTTCCTTGAGATTTTGAATTTATCACTGTGTTTTCAACTTTCCAGGAAGAAGGTGATACTTAGTTTTGGTTTTCCTGAAGCAAAACAGAGATTGAAATCTGTATGATCAACATACTCAACCCAGCATACATAGCAATAAGAAAATTAAAAGAAACAGGGGTTTACTCACTCAATATTAACTACAGAGAAGTATTCAACAAATCTTTTGTTAAGATTTTAAACCAAAAGTTACTCACAGATTCTCAACATTGGATTCAAAGAATGGTTTAAAAAATTAAAGTTGCTCACCTGGGTTTTTAGATGGACAGAGCACCATTGAAAATGAAAAAGCTTGTAAACTTTAAAACTTGGAATTGCCTTCATTTGTCTTTGATTTTAAAACTTGCATTTCTTATCAACTGGAATGCTTGAAAACAGAGCCTGCCTTGATTCCAGGTTAAAGCTTAAATTTTCAAACTGAAAATGTTTCTTGTTTCTAGTTCTTTGATTTTTTTTCTGTTTTGATGTTGGTTTTGGTTTGAAGTTTGTTTGTGTTTTAGAGGAGATGATGTTTTCTTCATATATTCTCAGTTCGAACTGAAATGAGGAGGGATAGATAAATGAGATTGAGTTGTACAGGGTATTGTTACCTTTGCTTTGTACTAAAGTTATGGCATTCATTAATTGCTAGAGCATGTTGCATTAAATGCTTTGCTGGTTTGATGCATTTCGAGTTGACCTTGGTTTGTTGTTAGAGATGTTTGCATGAATACTTTATTTATCTGGTCACATACTTTTTCTTATCTTCTGTTGGCTAAAAATTTGTTTAGACAATATCAAGTACAAGTATTTTATTTGCTATGCTTTTGTTTACAGCCTAGATGCTTGTCTTCATTTGTTTATTTACTTACTCTACAGGCTACCTATTCTATTTGTCTACTTTCTTTAGCTCGGCTGATTCGTTCACTTTGGTGGCTGAGAGGATGATGGCATTAATTGCCAAGTACTTTGTGTTTCTTTTGCAAGCTTTTGCTTATACTTGTTTATTTGTACAAAGATATTCTATTATCTTTGCTTTCGGCTGGTATGATGTTAGTTGGTACATAGGTACTTAACATTTATTTTGTTTTTTTTTTCAAGTGTTCATGCTTATGAATGTATGTTGCTGTCTTGTTTCATATTACAAGTGTGCATACTTATCTTTATATAATTTGTTTTGCTCACATTTATCTTTTACTTGTTTAGTACTTGAATATATTTGCTTTGCCTTTGTTCATACTACTTTATAATATAATTACATTTCTAGTTGTTGTTAAATTTCTCTAATGTATTCACTTTATATTTTTACAAAGTTTATTAACGTGTTATTTGGATTTATCTATGTATTCATTTTATTTTATTTATCGTCTTATATTTTTAATTTATAAATTCAAATTATTATTAACCATTTATTTATAATTTAAACACAAATCAAATATATGTTATATTATTTCAAATTTAGTCGGATATGTTCAAATATAGATAAATATTCTCATATACACATATGTATACAATATTTTAATTTTAAATGACTTATACAGAATATATTTGGATTCGGGGAAACTCGAAATCCATTTATCATTTTATTTCACAAATTTTATTCAAAAACTGAATTAATTATCAATTTAAATATTTATAAAATTCGGGGTCGTTACAGAACCAGTGTTGGTAGTAGTAACAGTACCAATGTTGGTAGCCATTTTGAAATTTTTCAAAATTCAGATTATGAAACTATGAAAACCTCGCTCTGATACCAAATGTGTGAAATGTGGATTACGGATCTTAAGGCTAGAATTAACACTAGAGGGGGGGTGAATAGTGTTTTAAGGAATTACTAATTCTTTTTAAGTTTATATTAATTTGAACAAAAATGTATGCAATATTCAGACACAGATATGATCACAGAATCAAACACAGATGCAGATATAAAGTAAAAGCAATAAAGGAAAGAACACACCGGATTTTATACTGGTTCGGAGTTACCCTACGTCCAGTCCCGCAACACAAGTACGGATTTCCTTTCAAAATCAATTCTTACAATTACACTCTCGATTTCAAGGCCACGAGGTACACCGCTCCAGATTCACAATCCTTTGGGTAGAGATACTTGATTTTACGGGCAACAAGTTCACCCGATTGATTTTCTAGGCTACAATCACACCTTTTCTCGCTCGATTGAATATAAAGAAGTCTATAACTATGAATAGAACTGGGATCTTGTTGAGATAGTGATAGAGAATCAAACCAGAGATGATCTAGTTAGATTCAATGGTGATTTCGGCATAGTAATGGTAAAAATGTATATAAAGAAATGTGGAAGAAGAAGAGGAGTGAAATCAGGGAAAATATGATTATAAATTCGTTTAAAACAGCCCCTATTTTTAGTAGAACAACAGCCATGTCCATTCGTGAAAAGATATGACGAATAGACACTTCCTTTGAAATTCAAACTTTTGAAATTCAAACTTTTGAAATAAATTGTCACCTTGTCGACAAGCGGTCCTTGGGGTTGTCGACAAGCCTAAGTTATTTTTGGTAATTTGTTTTTCTTTGAAAATAACTTCTATCTTGTATTAAAACTATTTTAAACTTTATAAATATACTTAACTATAGTTAAAATACATAAATAAGTATAGAGAATAATATTTTGGTATATATAAAATTTTACTATAATTTTATATTTAAATTAAGTATAAATATATATATTAAAAGTTAAATATATTATAATTAAAAGATTGTTTAAAACCAAGGCTAATTTGATATTGAAAATAAATATTATTTTGAGGCTAAAAGTATTTTAAAACCAGGATAGAAGTTTTTGATTTAAAAAGGAAGATTTTGAAATCATTTTGAAAACAAGATATAATTTTGTAAAACATATGAATAAAAGTTAGTGGATACAAAACAATGTTCCACTAGATTTTCCGTAGGTTCCATCCTACTTAGGGTTCCATCCATTTAACGGGCTCGAAGTGGATTCCATTCCACGAATAAAATGGATTTTAAGATGTCAGTGCTTTTCTAGGAGTTTTAACAAAATTCCTAACTAAATTACTTATCTTGAAATCTTGAACTCTTGATAATCTTGATACTCATGAGTTGAATCTTCATATCTTCGATCTTGAGTTCATCAGTTCTTGAATCTCTATACTGTACAATCTTCATTCTTTGGTACCTGTATATATATCCTGCATATACATATATATCTAAACAATAATGTTAGTATTTATATTTTATAATCTTATTCTAAGGTTGTTGTCATCAAAACCAACTTCTCAGGGACTAACAATATATGTCCATATCACTTGACCATAGATAAAAATTATATACGGACACCGGATTGGTTAAATTAAATGTTTTTAAATCCTTAAACTTTGAATTCATTTAAATGATATTTTGAAATAGAATTTTATTTATATAAACTGAATTTTTCTAAATGAATTGTTTAAAGGGTTTAAATTGAAATTTTGGAATTTTTTAAGTGAATTGTTTAAAGGATTTAAATTGAAATTTTAAAGTTGAATTTGAAGTAGAAACGAAATTTATCGAAATTGAGTTATTGAAAATGTTTGAATATTTAAACTTTGAAATCAATTGGAATTGAAGTAGCTTAAATTGATATTTCAACATGGATTTGGAATCGATATAGCTTTAAATGATTTATTGAGAATCTGAATTGAAAGATTTGAAATTGGGTTTTGCTGATTTGGAAACTGAATATGGTCCAGATGTGTTGAAATGAAAGAAATAGTTTAATTTGATATTAATTTCAAATTAATTATTTTGATATAAAACGTTTAAAGATATATTATTTTAAAAATCCTAATTATTAAGATTCTCAAACTATTAAACTAATTTAATCTATTTTAAACTATTTTAATTTATTTTAATCAATTATAATATATTTAATCCAATTTAATCTATTTTAACATATTTTAAACTAATTAACTCATTTTAATTTAGTTTAAATCTATTTAATCTATTTTAAATCTATTTAAAACTATTTTTAACTATTTTAAACAATTTTAAAGTATTCTAACCTTTTAAACTATGCTAAACTATTTATAACTATCTAAACTATTTTCTAAATTTCGGACTATGTAAAGAGGAAGTGTTTATATTTAAATCCTTGATTTTAAAGCAAATATGGTTAAATGATGTTATAACCTATGTTGGGGTTTGAAATGTTAGTTGCTAATGAAATGGCATATTTGATTAAATATGATGATTTTGAAATGAGGATTTAAATAACCTATCTTATCAATAATTTTAAAAGTGAATATGATTTCGAAAGTGATGTGGTTTGAATTGAATATGATATTTTGATATCAATTATGAAACGGTTTTGGAAATTTAAAAGAACCATCCGGTGTGAAATAAGCATTTGGTTGTTAAAGAGACCGGGATCGGATATTGTCATACTCTCTGCCAATACCGAAAACCACTTTAACAACTGTGCATGTGGTGAAAATTCCAGAATGAAGTAGGATGGTTGGCGAACGATTCTGTATGAGGTATTTACGTAGCCCTGACTCCCGTGAGTCAGCTTGATGTGGCTAAAACATGAGCTATACTGGGCCAAGTGAGGTCACTCCTCCGATCGAGCACATTTCTTCGATACCATATTATGACTTTATGATTGATTTGGTGGCCACCCCTCGATTTTGATTACAGGAGTGTATTCCGAGGTGGGTGGTAGTAGCTGCTATGCGTTACCACCAGTCCGGGAGTGCAAATGGTAGAATCCTACCATGGTATTGCCTCGTGTGCCTTGTCAAATGCCTTATCGCGCCTTCTACGAGTTTGGTCTGTGCGTACATATGGAGTGCTCCCTGATAGCCCACCAGTTTGGTGGAGTTTACAGTACTGTATAGACTACAACATCATATAAAATGTGTTAAGGGGGATATTGGTAACGCCTTAACGCTATTTTAATACTTTACTTTACTGTAGACACTATTATAATAGCGTATTGTACTATGTATGTAGATAGTTTAACGGATCCTTAGGAGATGAAAATTATGAACATCTATTAAGTTATTGCACTCACGTTAGACATTGGATAGGAGATGCCAAAACCCATAAACATCTCTGATGACGTTACACTCATATTTATTTACTGTTGATTTAACTTACATAAGATCATTTAGTTCTTACTCAAGTGTTTTGTCTTTCAATTCGCTCGGGTCAGTCTGAGCTTTTCAGTGTATCGAAGACTGATATTCTGGAGGACGAAGACGAAGATTTAGTACTATTATTATTTATTATATTATTTCCACTGCATCTTGTTGTTACGCTGCATTTAGTTATTTGTTCCAGTTGTATGTAACTCTGAACTGTATTGTAAAAGTGTAATCAAATGTTATTTGTAAAACAGCTTCATGACCTGTTTATTTGATTATTATATTTTATCATTCTGCTGTGAGATTCTGTGTTTTGTTTTTCCTTCTTTTTTCTTCTTTTTCTTTTTTACCCCATAACAATCCTCCTTTTTGAATAGTTTGAGTTTGACATGTGTGGTTTGTTATCGATTTAAACCGTCGAAAAAGGTGGGTCGTTACATTTGGTATTAGAGCATGGTTTAGCGATAACCTTTGCTTTGTGGGGTCTGACTCATTAGAAATAGGGTAGTAATACCCTAGAATGAGTCGTTTAGTTTATATACGAGAGAGCTACTTGTTAGTGTTATAAAAATGTTTTTGTATTGTGTTAATTTGTTCTGTTGGGTATTTATAAATTCTGGTCGGTACATAGGACGTTATGGCATCAATAGAGATTTCTAAACACTTAGAAGAGCAGACCGACACAATATTGTTTTGAAATATAAGTAAATGAAATAATTTTGCCTAGTATTATATTTTTTGTATAAAAGAATAATATTTATAAATGTATATAACTGTATGTGATATGTTTGGTTGTTTGTTAGGAAGTGAAATTTTATAAATATTGATTGTAAAATAAGATTTACTGATAAAGTAAATAAGAACCGAGAATTTCAGAACTTAGGTTCCGGGGTTTTGAAATTGTTTTCAAAGAATTTTGGAATATGATATTAGTATTATTTGGAAGTATTTTCTGATATAAATATTTCAATATGATTTGAAAGAAATGTGTAAAGGAATATTTAAAGAAAATAAGTTCTGTACTCCCCTCTCTGTCGCTGGAAAATAATTTCGGCGATGAGTGCACGCATCATCGACGTTCATTTTCGAGTTTCCAAGTGGGAAGACTGATGTAGTAGTTTTATCGCACATTTGTTTGACAAACAAATCTTAATTTTCATTTTCTAAGTATGATTTGATATATATATAGAAGGATATGAGTATATATATTATTTTGAGATGATTCGAAAATGTAACCCGGTATTTAGTTCTTAAGTTCTCTGTAAATTGGAAATTTTAATTTTTGGAATGAATGAAATCTTGACTATATTAATAACTGGAAACTACTAAAATGAGAAAAATAAGAATTCGAGGCTAAGTGATTAAAGAAATATATGTAGGAAATGGAAATTGGTAACTTGTAAATCAAAAGATATGAAAAATATGAAAATGTAACTATTGAACATTTGTTAACTAAAAATGAATAAGATACACTTGTGTAACATTCAATTACATTCTAAAACATATATATAACTTACCAAAATGTTTAAAAAGTTGTAATGTTAATAAGAATATGTAATAAAATATTATACAAGTAAACTTGGGAAATGAAAGTGTTTAATGGAATTATGTCTATATATGAAGAATTAAGATGTATAAGAATATTATAAACTTAAGTTAATAATTTGAAGTGCTACTAATTAAATTTAATAAAAAGGGTGAATACTGTAAGTGAATGATTATGAACTTAAGTAATGTTTGAAGCCAATTATAATTAAAGTAAGTAGTAAAAGTGAATACTATATATGAAAGAAATAAGTGTGAAAAGAAAAAAAAATAAAGATTTAAGTATGAGTTGCTTCACAAATGAATATTAATGTAAAAAGGAAATCAAAGTAAATAACAAATGTGAATTAACTTAAATAAAATGCATGCAATACTTCAATAATGAATTCATTGATTATTCTAAATAATTGAATGGAAGTACCTTATGTATGTATATGGATGTAAAGTAATGGAAAAAATAATCATTGTATGAATAAATGGGAAATGCATTTGTAAGTAATGAAGTCAAATTTATAAAAATAATCATTGTATGAATGAACAAAACTGAAGATAGTATATAATGTGGAAGGAGATTAATAAGAATAAACTTAAATGATATTTGAAATTATTGTTTGTTTTTGCTTATGGGATGGTTGGGAAAGGATACTTCTAACTGTACAAAGGTATATAAACAATCTATTAAGTTTTTGTCACATACCGGAATTTTCGACTTTCGAAAATTCGACATCGATACTCACTTTATCGACTGCCGAGAAATCGAACGCCGGAAACTCCAATAGTGATGGTTTTAGAAAGAAGAAAAAGGTAGAAGAAGAAGAAAACAGAAGAAGGAGAGAAGAACAACAGAACAGAAGAAAAACAACAACATCAGAAACAGAAACCATATCAGAATCTCACATATCGCAGTGGAACAATATATATAGATAATCACTAGTCTTTTAAAACAAAAAACTATATCAGTTTATACATACATCAATCAGAGTCAATATACAACAATGGACAGTTATATAAACTTGTCCTCATACAGAATACACAGCGGAATAAATACTATTAGATACAAATACTACGTCTCGTCATCCATCTTGCCTCCAAAGCTCCAGAATATCCTGATAACATAACTCTAGACTGCCCGTGTGGAAAATAGTGGGCACCCAGAGTTTAGAAGGGAAACAATAAACTCCAGGTCAGTCATGGTGACTGGTGTGAGATCGTAAAACAGTTATTCTTTATAACAACAAAATAATTTTAAAGTCAATTCGAAATGCTTTTGGAAAATGAAACTACCATAAGACCTCCCGCCACACACACAATGCAAACGCAGAATTGGAGGAGATTTCTTCTTATGATAGTCAAAGATGCTTACTACGCAAAATCAAATCTTTTTGATATTATTATTAGTGCACAGTGTAGAAAACATTTCGAAAGTATAATATTAATCTTAGCCAGCATAGGCATTCCGCACTTATGCCTACTATAGCTACTATGTTCAATAGCAGGTTACCGCCACATTCCATAGCAGGTAATACAACTAAAACCGTACGTGTCACGTATTGTTTCTTTGGATTTCCAACAAATGGTCAGGCTAAGGAACTTCCTATCCACGATGGGTACGTCCCTGGAATAGACGACCCGAGAACCTAACTGGATCTCTGCCAACACAAGGCCGGGTTACCTCTGCAAAAATAGGTAACTACTGACACGCGTATGTCATCCCCCGATCGTAACCGATCTTCCCGAGGATCCCCGATTTCCAACAAACCACATCAAAATAATAATGCAGCAACCACATAGGTTAAGTATCTGGGCTCCATACCATGATACCACCTCTATCCAGAAGGAATGACATACACTAAGGGGCGCTACTCCCTAGAACCTTGCTGCATCCTTCCTGTTTTGACCATTTCCGGGGTGTGAGGCTCGACGAAGTCTCGTCCACAAAGCTACGCTTTCTACAAAGCCCTGATTCGGGTCAAACAAAAATGATCAACCTATGATCACAAAGATATAAGATCAAACAAATGATCATATCGCAAATGATCAAACACTGATCATTTCACAGCAACACTCAGTATGCCACGTTACCAAATTGGGAGTATATCGCTGATAAATTTCAACTACATAACCTCTGAGCTCGTACGTCTCAGAGAAGGGTGTTAAGCTAAGAGAATAAATTCTCCGCCACCAACAGAAATGTATTTGAAAGAAATCAGCTTTATATCTCAAATTGTAACGCCAGACACACAATCCATACAAGTCTGTTCCGGGATCAAACAGAATCGAAGGCACTTCTCACGAAGCCCTTGCAATTCCGGATAATTTTCAATCACGTCCGGACTTCCCGTCACTAAGGGTGATAAAACCTCTAAACCGGAGATCAGCCGATGTAGAGTAACTCGACGGTAATCCTTCCGTTTTCAAAAATATCCGGTCTTCAACACCGGTCTTCGAATGCAATTCATAACGACGTATCACATATTCGGAATGGGTTATACGACCCCATGGTCCTTTCCCGGCTAACCCGAATAGTGAGCGATTATTCAAAAATAAGTGTGGCATTCAAATTCATCCAATTCACAACAAATACCTATCTAAAGGTAATTATTGATAGTCGGTTATTTAACTATCAATAAAGATGCGCAACATCATCAGATTCCAAATAATTTTCCAAATTATTTATCTTCCAAAAATATCTTTACAAGATATATATAATTTCCACACTTAACCGTTTGAAAACAATTTCAAATCAATTTCCACATTTCATTTTATCTTTGAAGATAAAATCTCAAACCCTTCGTTTCATATTGGAAAAGCATTTCCATACTTATTTAAAATAAGTAATTCACAAAACTATTTATTTTCAACATTTGAAAATATTCAATATACTTAAATCAAATTAAGTATATATATTTCATTCTTTAAGGAAATCATTTACTATAACAACATCAATTTGAGTCAAAACGAATGTTACGTAAAACATCGTTACGATGACTCAAAAATCACTAGTATAGGGATTCGAATTTTAAGATAGGTGTATAAATCCCAATACTATATAAAACATTTCCTTTCGGAAATCATTTACTATAACAACAGTGTTATAGTCCATCATTTCCTTATTTTTCGAAAACGTCTATTTCAACAATAAATGTTGAAATCTACGATTTCGATATTTAACATATTTTAAAACATCGTTTAAAACAATTAACTTCATTTCAAATATCACTTTCCCAAAACCATATCTATTTTACTTAAAAATATATTCACTGTCCAAAATCGTGAATATACTTCACTAATTACATTTCACTATTTTCTACACGTTTTATTTCAATAATAATTCGCTACCCAAAATCGCGAATATATCTTCTTTAATAACCTTCTATATTTAATTTATCAAATTCAATTGATCTCGAATTTATAAAACAACGTTTATAAATTCTATTTCTATTTTCTAACAACTTCAATTTAATAATTCTCCTTTATTGACAATTCGATTCATAACTCAAATCTTATACCAACAGTCCATAATTATAAGTTAAATACTTATAATTCCTTTATTTTACAAAATCATTTCCAATTATAAGTTCACAATTTATAAATTCCATTTATTTATAAATTCTTAAAAATTCATTTTAACGCTTATAAAAGCTCGTTTTATAATACCAACATTTTAAAGTTTAAAATATCAATCTTGTACATCTTTTACATACATCGTTTTTAATAATTCAAAAATTCCAATTAAAACCATTTTATAAATTTCTTAACTATTTATTTCAAAAGAAATTACCTTTTGGTTATAATTCACAAATCTTAACTTTTATAACTTCAAAATCTTAACGTTTATAAATCAATTCAAAAATTCCATAAAACGTATATTTTCAAAAATCACTTTAAAAACCCTTTTAAAGTAAAAGATGTTATTTTTAAACTTCAAAACTTGAATCCGATGATGCAACAGCATCAATTAGTCAATCATAACATTCAATATCATATATCAATATGATAACAGCATATACAACAAATATCTGCAAATAATAATATTTGTGAGGAATCCAGTTGGATCCCTCCAACCTGTTTCCCTGCATCCACAGACGTTAGCACAATACCAATTCCACTTCGAGGTGGAATATCGCGGTATATGGGTTTTATAAAAATAATCCGCTTACTAACGGCGCAATAGGGTCTCATCCGCTATACGAGGTGGGAAATCAATCAATCCAATATATACATATGCCAATATGTATATATTGCTATATATATAGATATATCCTACTATATCTAATATCACATCCAAATAGCAATCATATCAGTCAATAAATAACTGCAATTCATTTTGAGTGAGAAAAATCTCACCTTAGCTTTTTATTTTGCAATCCATTTCCCAATCCATTTTGTTTTTCTTCATTTATAGACCTTGTATAAACAAATTTACACAATCTATTAATATTTGAAATTATCGACAATCAGTTTCTTTTCAATGGATTAAATTGTTTAAAAATTTTGATTTGAACTAATTTAACAATTAATTCCCTATTAGGTAAATTAAATTAGCCAAATTATTTTATTAACAACTTTCTCTTAACAATCTATTAAATTAAATCGAATTTCCTTTTTGAAAGTCTTTTAGTAACTAAAAATTTTAGATAAGTCAATAATACATTTCATATTTTTATTTTCTGAAAATACAACAGTAATAAATTTTCCTTCTTCAAATCTTACTCTGTATAAAATCTCTTGCTTTACTGTAAATATTTTTAAAACTGTATATAGCTAATGGCAATTTCCTTTCAGATTTAAATTAAATTTAAAATTTCGAAAGGCTAATACCTTACTGCCTATGAACTGCCGAACTCGAAGACGCCATCGACCATCACTGGACTGCCCTTCGCCATCATCACCATCGACGAACTCGCCTGTAGTCGAACCACAACATATCGCCGCCACCTTTGACATCACAGCCGAGCTCGACTTCGAAAGTCATCGCCTAACCGTCATCGTGAAACCCAACATCGCCGAGCCTGACCACTCGCCTGCTCGATTCCGTGGCCACGCGAATCACTGCCGCCTAACCCTCCTCGTGCTCGACTTCCATGGCGCCGCGATGCCCTACATCGTCGCCTACCCCTTGTCGCGACCCCCAGAAGAACCGTCTTTGCTTCGAGCCTCCCGGTCGTTTGCACGTGATAACCCTTGAAACCCCCAACCCAAACGAGACGCGCGATTTGATGAAGACGAGGGTAACTCGCAGCTTCCACGCGAGATCATCGCGAGCCGCTTCAACTCCAGATCGCAATGCGCGATTTGCCGAGCCCAAGTCTCACACTTGAATAATTCTCGAACGATTTTGAATTCTGATATTAAAGAGGTTTCGTTTAAAACAGACGGGGAAGAATGGGTTTTGGTTTTTATTGAAATGAACGAGATTGCGTATTTAAAATTTGAAGGGGATGGGTTTCACGATTCACTTACGTGATTTTGGGCGTGTTTTCAAGCGTGAGGTAAGGGAGAGGTACGTGCTGATGTTTGACCAATTTTAAATTTAAATTTTAAATTGAATTCAATTTAATTTTGACGCGTTTGCTCGCCGTACAGTCACGTATTAACTCCGAAAAATACGAAAATTGAAATCCGGTAATAATTCAATATTACGGACCCAATGGATCTGGTTTCGTCAAATTCCGAGACGGTGTGAAAATTGACTATTTTTAAATATCGATTCGAACGATAAAATTTCAAACTGAACAATTAAATTTCAAATTCGATTCTGAAGCTCCAATTATCTTCAGTATTATCAATACGAATTTTTAAAAGCTTTTGAAATATTTTTCTTCAGCTTATAATTGAAGATTCAAATTTTTACTCACCTTACAATAGATTAAATTTTATAATTTAATCGCCATATTCAAAGGTATATTCGGGATTCAAAGTAAATCATCATTCAAATATTTAAAATTAATTAAATATTTTCAATTTAATTTGTTCAAAATTCTGGGTCGTTACAGACTTCCCCCCTTAAAAGAATTTCGTCCTCGAAATTACAAGTTAGGAAAAAATGGTCCTTAACTCGTCTACTATTTTTTCAACATCCAATAGTTTTATCGAATTTTCAAAACAAATCTTTCTACTAAAGATTCTTTATCAATTCAACTAGCTTTCCAACTTCAATTATAGTTCAAAACAACATTGTTTTCTTAACAATTCAATTTTTAAGTTTAAATTCAAATTTAAACTTCCAAATTTTCTCAAAAATTTTCTAACACTCGGAATTTTCGAAAAATTTCGCCAGCGTCTCCTTTGCGCGGCTAATACGGCACAACTACAAAACATCCCTACGGACTCTCAGATTTCAAAAAGAAAAAGAAAAGCCAAGCGGCTAGACAAGAAATCATCAAAAACTCATATTATAATTCAAATACTTACCTTTCGTCGAGCAATTCACTTTATCTTTGAAATCAAAATCCCAATTCATTTACACCTGTATATCCTACTAGCCATAGTATCTAGTTACATATTCAAATCATTTTGCAAATCATATTACAAAATTTTCAATACTTACTTCTTATTCCATTTTTAATTCACTATTGAAGTTACATATATTCATTTTCATTCCATTTTACACTTCACATTCATTTGTATTTAGTTTACCATTTCAACTAAATTTGGATTCAATTTCACATTTCAATTTCCTATCTGAGTTAAATTCATCATTCAATTCAAGTTGGATTCTATTTATCTTCTGAATATTGAATTTACCAATTATCTTTCATTCATAACTGCACTATTTTAAATTAGTTCCAATTACTAATTTATTTCAAATTCCAATTCACTTATTCAAATTTGTTTTCAACATTCAGTTTCAATTCCAGTTTTATCTTCATTCAATTAGCTTCACTTATTAATTTTAGTTTAATCCTTCACAATCAAATTCAAATTCAGTCTTACTTTCTTACAAATTCAAAATGAATTTTAACATTTCAATTTTATTCTTGCACTTACAATTGCAATTTTTTATTTATTCATTCTGAAACTCATTCACTAATTCATTTACATAAGACTGATTCAACATTCAATTAGTTCAATAGCTTAATTCATTTATCAATCCAATTCAGATTCTCTATTTTATTTAACTTTACCAAGGTCAAATTTCATCACTTAATCAGAATCACATTTCATTTTGCTTAATAAAATTGTTTAACCACAATTCGTTTCACTTCTATTTCCTCATTTTATAAGTTATATAACTTATATTCAAAAATTACTTGTAACAACCCGCATATCTATCGATTTTATATTTAAATATTTTATTTAAATATTTTATCGTTAGTCGGATGTTAGTCCGAAAAGCTACTTTTTGCATACGGTCAAATTAGGACTCGATACCACTTCCATTGAGTTCAAAATGACGTTTGCGATCTTTTTAAGTGTAAATTTCGATATGTTTGGAGATAGTGAACTTTTCGGCACTTTTTCCCGCCTTTGACTTTGGTTTGGACTGCACCCCTTTAGTTCAGCCCAACCCTCTTTCTCATTTGTTCAAACACTTCAAGCTTTGTCAAAAATGGTGGTGGGAAAGAGAAATTAAAACTCCCAACTCAAATTCTATTGCAAATCCGAGATTCAACATCAAATTCAAGTAGAAGATTGTGGATTCAAGCTTTGGATTGCTTCTCCTTGCTTTCAATCTTCATCTTCATCAATTTCGTGAAAAGGTGAGATTTTTGATCTCACATCTTGCCTATGATTGTCATTGGACTGTTGGGAATGATTCCCTATCACTCTAGCATCAACATTTGCATTTGGTTTGGATTGGATTGGCGAAAAACTTTAATTTTCAGTGTTTTGGTGATTTTTCTGGCCTTAAGTCGTTTCTGGCCATCGCTAAGTCGTCCACGAGTTAAGCCTAAGTCGTAAGTCGTTCGCGAGTTAAGGGCTTAAGTCGCGCGCGTTGAAAAGTCAGCGCCTTTGTATTTCTGTTCGCCTGTGCTAAGTCGTTCACGAGTTAAGCCATAGGTCGTCCACGAGTTAACCCCTTAAGTCATCCACGAGTTAACATCTTAGGTCGTCCCCGAGTTAAGACTTAAGTCGTTGCCTTCTGCTATCTCGTACTGGCTTAGGTCGTACTGAGATAAGTCGTTAGGTCGTATAGACCTTAGCTCGTAGCTCGTATTTGAGCTTAAGTCGTTAAGTCGTATCGACTTTAAGTCGTTGGGTCGTACACCCTCTTAAGTCGTAAGTCGTTCGCGAGATAAGAAAGTACTAAGTCGTTCGCGAGTTAAAACCTTAAGTCGTAGGTCGCCTCCGACCTAATGTTTCCCCTGCTATTTCACTAGGTCGCTTGACCTTAAGTCGTAGGTCGTCTCCGACCTATGCCCCACTAAGTCGCATCCCACTTAGGTCGCAGGACTTTGTTAATTCGTAGGTCGTCTCCGACCTTGTCCTTAGCCTTGTTAGGTCGCGTGAACTCTTAGGTCATATGACCTACTTTTCCTTAGGTCGTTGGACCAGCTTGCCTTCACTAAGTCGTACCCCGTATTACTCTGCGTAGGCAATCTTATCTGAAAAGCATTCATCAGAACTTCCACTTTGATGCATTTTGAGCTGATTTCCTTGGATTTTATTCACGTCTCCGAATGTGAATTTTTGTGATAGATTGTTCCAACAATCATTTTATGACTTGTCACTTTAAAGATATGAAGGTTTTAATACTAGTAGTAAATATCAAAAACTCTTTCATCAAATCGATTTCAACACTATTTTTAATATCAAAAGTTCGTTTTCTCAAACCGATTTCCAATCTACTAATATATAAGCCTTTACTTCACTCGAACGAGAAATCGACTTAAACGACTTAGTAAAACGAGTGGTATGAAACGCTTGCGTTCACTTCGTCGGTTAGCTCTTGGACTTGTTCGATTGAACCCTTTTTGTGACAATTTCCTAGTGAAGATCTACAGTTTGTTCGTAAATATTTAAGTTAAGCAAGTGGTTATGGGACATGAAGCTAAACTCATATATTTACTAGCTTAGTGTGATTGACACTTCCTTATGATCATGACGATCATTCTTGTGATTTAGACTAGCGATTGAGCGATGTCTCTTCGTCCGTGTGTTCGGACTTGCCTTCGGGCCATCCGTGTGTTCGGAAAATAAAATGGATAGCTTCCATGAGATAGCTTCTCGTTCGTGTGTTCGGACTTCCCCCTTTTAGTGATTTCTGGATTTCGTGTGTTGATTTCTGGGATTTGTTCTGGATTTCGTGTGTTGATTTCTGGATTTAGTGCTTCACCAACTTTTGTGGTTTTCACTGATATGATATCAGTTTTGTGTATTGGTGAATTTGTGTGTCATTACCCTTTTTATGTGTTTGGATCTCTGAGAAGATTCTTGTGACATTGATTAATCCCTTGTTGATTATCATTTACATACTTATAGTAGTATGCCATCATGGTTATTATATGTGTATGCCATACCCCTTATCCTATATCATGTCATCTGATATTTATAGTTAGACTGATCCGTTTATTATTTTCTTATAAATAATACTCGGGTCAGACCGAGATGTTACAGGTGCTTCTGCTTGACTTCTCTTCTGGATTACTCTGAATTTTGGCTAACTACTTAGATTAGTAGTTTTTGGTTGTACACATTTGAGATATAGACTCTATGTTGTGTATCTATTCTTTTGTATAACACGTGATGCTATTCTTTTGTATTATAGTGGATCTTTCCGACCACTAATCTGATGTACACTTTCATGTGTTATATGTTTATTCATATCTTCTTCCGCCTTTGTGATATGGATGTCTGTGACTGATTTATGTTATGATTATTTCTATGTTTGTTTCCGAAGATTATATATAGCCACCGTGTGATAGCTTTGTGTTTGTATCGGTATGTCGGATTTCCTCCTTAAAAGATATGCATTCTATTCCATCTGACGTATCGATGCTCGCACAAAGAAGTTACATGGATGGTCGCTCCTCCACAGCCTTATTCTCCGTGCTAATTGACAGCACTACATCGTAGTGTTCTTGGTTAGCGTGGGTATAGAGGTGGGGCGTCACATTACTACTTGGATTTCTATTGATTCACTTATACTTACTTTAATTTAACTTCATTCTTTAAGTTAAATTTATTCTATCAAAATTCAAATTGTATAAGTTATCAACTTAGTAACATTTCATAAACATTTTAATATAGCATTCCAGAGTCTTTTAAATCTTTTCAAAACCATTTTTTGAAAACAATTCAAATTATCCTTTGAATTTCCAAAACAAAACTCCAATTTTTCCAAACAACTTTCATTTAAAACAATTTGGCAGCAATTCCTCTTTTGGAAACCCAAAAATGAACACCGGTGATGTCACGATCATCATCGGAATTATTTTCCAGCGACCGAAAAGAGTTTAGAGCTTTCAACTCTCCAAAATACTTTTCAAACCTTTGAAATTCATTTTTAAATCAAAAAGGAATTTAAACTTTCCAAATCACCAAAATTTTCAAATTCTTTTCAAAACATTTCCAAAACTTCTCTGGAATTCCGTTTTAAATTACAAATCACATTTATAATTAACATCCTTAAATTTCATTTGTATGTGAATTTATTTCTTAACTTTGGAGTTATGATTTCAATTTCTTATCCGATTTCATATAATAATGATAACATTTCAATATTATCACTTTCCTAACAAACAAGCATCCATATACTATGATAATTCATAGAAAATCATTTCTTTTATATACAAAAATAATTTTGGGCAAAATTATCTCATTTACCCTATTTTAAAATAATACTGTGTCGAATTGCTCTATTCAAGTGTTTAGAGATCCCTATCGATAGAGTTGTACGGACAATACCAACCAGAATCCATATACCACTCAACAAACCAATCATCACAATATAAAATAATTTTATATTCACTAACAAATACGCGCTCATATCTATTATTACACTCAACTCATTCTAGAGTACTACTGACTCTATCTCTAATGAGTAACACCCAACAGAGCAGGGTTGTCGCTTAACCATATGCTCTGATACCACGCTGTCACATACCGGAATTTTCGACTTTCGAAAATTCGACATCGATACTCACTTTATCGACTGCCGAGAAATCGAACGCCGGAAACTCCAATAGTGATGGTTTTAGAAAGAAGAAAAAGGTAGAAGAAGAAGAAAACAGAAGAAGGAGAGAAGAACAACAGAACAGAAGAAAAACAACAACATCAGAAACAGAAACCATATCAGAATCTCACATATCGCAGCGGAACAATATATATAGATAATCACTAGTCTTTTAAAACAAAGAACTATATCAGTTTATACATACATCAATCAGAGTCAATATACAACAATGGACAGTTATATAAACTTGTCCTCATACAGAATACACAGCGGAATAAATACTATCAGATACAAATACTACGTCTCGTCATCCATCTTGCCTCCAAAGCTCCAGAATATCCAGAATATCCTGATAACATAACTCTAGACTGCCCGTGTGGAAAATAGTGGGCACCCAGAGTTTAGAAGGGAAACAATAAACTCCAGGTCAGTCATGGTGACTGGTGTGAGATCGTAAAACAGTTATTCTTTATAACAACAAAATAATTTTAAAGTCAATTCGAAATGCTTTTGGAAAATGAAACTACCATAAGACCTCCCGCCACACACACAATGCAAACGCAGAATTGGAGGAGATTTCTTCTTATGATAGTCAAAGATGCTTACTACGCAAAATCAAATCTTTTTGATATTATTATTAGTGCATAGTGTAGAAAACATTTTGAAAGTATAATATTAATCTTAGCCAGCATAGGCATTCCGCACTTATGCCTACTATAGCTACTATGTTCAATAGCAGGTTACCGCCACATTCCATAGCAGGTAATATAACTAAAACCGTACGTGTCACGTATTGTTTCTTTGGATTTCCAACAAATGGTCAGGTTAAGGAACTTCCTATCCACGATGGGTACGTCCCTGGAATAGACGACCCGAGAACCTAACTGGATCTCTGCCAACACAAGGCCGGGTTACCTCTGCAAAAATAGGTAACTACTGACACGCGTTTGTCATCCCTCGATCGTAACCGATCTTCCCGAGGATCCCCGATTTCCAACAAACCACATCAAAATAATAATGCAGCAACCACATAGGTTAAGTATCTGGGCTCCATACCATGATACCACCTCTATCCAGAAGGAATGACATACACTAAGGGGCGCTACTCCCTAGAACCTTGCTGCATCCTTCCTGTTTTGACCATTTCCGGGGTGTGAGGCTCGACGAAGTCTCGTCCACAAAGCTACGCTTTCTACAAAGCCCTGCTTCGGGTCAAACAAAAATGATCAACCTATGATCACAAAGATATAAGATCAAACAAATGATCATATCGCAAATGATCAAACACTGATCATTTCACAGCAACACTCAGTATGCCACGTTACCAAATTGGGAGTATATCGCTGATAAATTTCAACTACATAACCTCTGAGCTCGTACGTCTCAGAGAAGGGTGTTAAGCTAAGAGAATAAATTCTCCGCCACCAACAGAAATGTATTTGAAAGAAATCAGCTTTATATCTCAAATTGTAACGTCAGACACACAATCCATACAAGTCTGTTCCGGGATCGAACAGAACCGAAGGCACTTCTCACGAAGCCCTTGTAATTCCGGATAATTTTCAATCACGTCCGGACTTCCCGTCACTAACGGTGATAAAACCTCTAAACCGGAGATCGGCCGATGTAGAGTAACTCGACGGTAATCCTTCCGTTTTCAAAAATATCCGGTCTTCAACACCGGTCTTCGAATGCAATTCATAACGACGTATCACATATTCGGAATGGGTTATACGACCCCATGGTCCTTTCCTGGCTAACCCGAATAGTGAGCGATTATTCAAAAATAAGTGTGGCATTCAAATTCATCCAATTCACAACAAATACCTATCTAAAGGTAATTATTGATAGTCGGTTATTTAACTATCAATAAAGATGCGCAACATCATCAGATTCCAAATAATTTTCCAAATTATTTATCTTCCAAAAATATCTTTACAAGATATATATAATTTCCACACTTAACCGTTTGAAAACAATTTCAAATCAATTTCCACATTTCATTTTATCTTTGAAGATAAAATCTCAAACCCTTCGTTTCATATTGGAAAAGCATTTCCATACTTATTTAAAATAAGTAATTCACAAAACTATTTATTTTCAACATTTGAAAATATTCAATATACTTAAATCAAATTAAGTATATATATTTCATTCTTTAAGGAAATCATTTACTATAACAACATCAATTTGAGTCAAAACGAATGTTACGTAAAACATCGTTACGACGACTCAAAAATCACTAGTATAGGGATTCGAATTTTAAGATAGGTGTATAAATCCCAATACTATATAAAACATTTCCTTTCGGAAATCATTTACTATAACAACAGTGTTATAGTCCATCATTTCCTTATTTTTCGAAAACGTCTATTTCAACAATAAATGTTGAAATCTATGATTTCGATATTTAACATATTTTAAAACATCGTTTAAAACAATTAACTTCATTTCAAATATCACTTTCCCAAAACCATATCTATTTTACTTAAAAATATATTCACTGTCCAAAATCATGAATATACTTCACTAATTACATTTCACTATTTTCTACACGTTTTTTTTCAATAATAATTCGCTATCCAAAATCGCGAATATATCTTCTTTAATAACCTTCTATATTTAATTTATCAAATTCAATTGATCTCGAATTTATAAAACAACGTTTATAAATTCTATTTCTATTTTCTAACAACTTCAATTTAATAAATCTCATTTATTAACAATTCGATTCATAACTCAAATCTTATACCAACAGTCCATAATTATAAGTTAAATACTTATAATTCCTTTATTTTACAAAATCATTTCCAATTATAAGTTTACAATTTATAAATTCCATTTATTTATAAATTCTTAAAAATTCATTTTAACGCTTATAAAAGCTCGTTTTATAATACCAACATTTTAAAGTTTAAAATATCAATCTTGTACATCTTTTACATACATCGTTTTTAATAATTCAAAAATTCCAATTAAAACCATTTTATAAATTTCTTAACTATTTATTTCAAAAGAAATTACCTTTTGGTTATAATTCACAAATCTTAACTTTTATAACTTTAAAATCTTAACGTTTATAAATCAATTCAAAAATTCCATAAAACGTATATTTTCAAAAATCACTTTAAAAACCCTTTTAAAGTAAAAGATGTTATTTTTAAACTTCAAAACTTGAATCCGATGATGCAACAGCATCAATTAGTCAATCATAACATTCAATATCATATATCAATATGATAACAGCATATACAACAAATATCTGCAAATAATAATATTTGTGAGGAATCCAGTTGGATCCCTCCACCCTGTTTCCCTGCATCCACAGACGTTAGCACAATACCAATTCCACTTCGAGGTGGAATATCGCGGTATATGGGTTTTATAAAAATAATCCGCTTACTAACGGCGCAATAGGGTCTCATCCGCTATACGAGGCGGGAAATCAATCAATCCAATATATACATATGCCAATATGTATATATTGCTATATATATATAGATATATCCTACTATATCTAATATCACATCCAAATAGCAATCATATCAGTCAATAAATAACTGCAATTCATTTTGAGTGAGAAAAATCTCACCTTAGCTTTTTATTTTGCAATCCATTTCCCAATCCATTTTGTTTTTCTTCATTTATAGACCTTGTATAAACAAATTTACACAATCTATTAATATTCGAAATTATCGACAATCAGTTTCTTCAATGGATTAAATTGTTTAAAAATTTTGATTTGAACTAATTTAACAATTAATTCCCTATTAGGTAAATTAAATTAGCCAAATTATTTTATTAACAACTTTCTCTTAACAATCTATTAAATTAAATCGAATTTCCTTTTTGAAAGTCTTTTAGTAACTAAAAATTTTAGATAAGTCTATAATACATTTCATATTTTTATTTTCTGAAAATACAACAGTAATAAATTTTCCTTCTTCAAATCTTACTCTGTATAAAATCTCTTGCTTTACTGTAAATATTTTTAAAACTGTATATAGCTAATGGCAATTTCCTTTCAGATTTAAATTAAATTTAAAATTTTGAAAGGCTAATACCTTACTGCCTACGAACTGCCGAACTCGAAGACGCCATCGACCATCACTGGACTGCCCTTCGCCATCATCACCATCGACGAACTCGCCTGTAGTCGAACCACAACATATCGCCGCCACCTTTGACATCACAGCCGAGCTCGACTTCGAAAGTCATCGCCTAACCGTCATCGTGAAACCCAACATCGCCGAGCCTGACCACTCGCCTGCTCGATTCCGTGGCCACGCGAATCACTGCCGCCTAACCCTCCTCGTGCTCGACTTCCATGGCGCCGCGATGCCCTACATCGTCGCCTACCCCTTGTCGCGACCCCCAGAAGAACCGTCTTTGCTTCGAGCCTCCCGGTCGTTTGCACGTGATAACCCTTGAAACCCCCAACCCAAACGAGACGCGCGATTTGATGAAGACGAGGGTAACTCGCAGCTTCCACGCGAGATCATCACGAGCCGCTTCAACTCCAGATCGCAATGCGCGATTTGCCGAGCCCAAGTCTCACGCTTGAATAATTCTCGAACGATTTTGAATTCTGATATTAAAGAGGTTTCGTTTAAAACAGACGGGGAAGAATGGGTTTTGGTTTTTATTAAAATGAACGAGATTGCGTATTTAAAATTTGAAGGGGATGGGTTTCACGATTCACTTACGTGATTTTGGGCGTGTTTTCAGGCGTGAGGTAAAGGAGAGGTACGTGCTGATGTTTGACCAATTTTAAATTTAAATTTTAAATTGAATTCAATTTAATTTCGACGCGTTTGCTCGCCGTACAGTCACGTATTAACTCCGAAAAATACGAAAATTGAAATCCGGTAATAATTCAATATTACGGACCCAATGGATCTGGTTTCGTCAAATTCCGAGACGGTGTGAAAATTGACAATTTTTAAATATCGATTCGAACGATAAAATTTCAAACTGAACAATTAAATTTCAAATTCGATTCTGAAGCTCCAATTATCTTCAGTATTATCAATACGAATTTTTAAAAGCTTTTGAAATATTTTTCTTCAGCTTATAATTGAAGATTCAAATTTTTACTCACCTTACAATAGATTAAATTTTATAATTTAATCGCCAAATTCAAAGGTATATTCGAGATTCAAAGTAAATCATCATTCAAATATTTAAAATTAATTAAATATTTTCAATTTAATTTGTTCAAAATTCTGGGTCGTTACAGTTTTATCTAAGACTGTTGAGTGTATGGTATACTTAGTAGTTTATTTATCATTTTATATAATTAAAATTTTCGAACCCGAACAAACAATTTGATTTGGTTGTTATGGTTAGATGGTTGATTACTTTGATTGAATGTGATGATTGTATTGTTTTGTTTGCAAGTGGTTGTTGTTATGTTGTGTTGGTTTGTTTTACTATTGATTGAAGCAAATAAATATTTCTCTTCTACATAATTCTAACTTCTTTGGATTATATAAGTGAAATACAGATTTATGGAAGCAATAGCTATTGCTTTTGGTTTCATAAATAAGCGTTGTTTGACTGACAAATAGGTTCATTTTTGGATTACGGTTTTATACCGATATTATATTGTTTTCCCGTGGTTTGGGATATTTTATTTTGAAATATGATATACATATGGTTATTATTGATATTATTATTTCTCACGGAACTCTCCGTACAAAAGAGACTCTGCCAAAATTTTCCGTGAATTTTGGACTTAGAAATTTTTTGTGAAAGTGGAAATGTTTTTTTTCTAACTTTTATTAAACTTGAATATAAAGATATAATTGTTTATTAATTGATATATTTTATTTAAATTATTTAATTATGTAAATTATTAATTCCTTCTTTCTCTTTTTGAGGATGAAAAGATTTAAGTGGGGAGAGTGTAACGACCCATAATTTTCGATAATTAAATTTATTAATAAAATAAGTTATGGAATTTAGTGTTGTGAAAAATAAAAAAAATTAAGATTCATTAATGAGAAAATTAACTAGAATGTAATTTAATAATGTGGTTTAATGTAATCGATAACTATTTTAATGTAATTTCAATTGATTGAAATTATTGAAAAGTTATAATTGGTTATAAATTGTAAACAAGAAAATAAATTAAATGTTATATCAATTGGTGAAATAATAGGTGATTAATTTTTATTGGATAAAATTAGTGTTGTATAAGTAGTTATAATATTTGTTTGTAAATAATAAACTTATAAATGTGATTAAATTAAGAAAATGGTAACGAATGTTATTTATCACCTATAATCTGTTGAAACTAAATTGGAAATCAATTGCGATTAATCAAATTAAATATTGCAGTTAATGTGAATTAAGAGGATAACTGTACAATATTGATGTAATAAATTTAAAAGAATGTTAACTATGTTCATAAAGTAATGATTGATTGAATAATAAGGTGTAAATCAAAATAAATGAATTTATTTGATTTTAAATTATAATTCATGAAATTATTGCTAGTGGAATTGAACACCATAAGTAGTGTAATATTTAACATTGGTTTTAACTTGGAAATTTACTTTAAAGGATTATAAATTACTAGGTAATCAAAAAAATGATAAAATTGTTAGTTATAAAATTTAAATTTAAAAAGGTGATTTGATTAAATTAATAATAATTTATTTAATTAATGTGAAAATAGCCATTTTGGCAACTGTCTCGGATTTCGATGAAACTAGTTTCATCGGATCCGTATTGGTGAATTATTGTAGGATTTCAAGTTTCGTAACGATCGGACTTGTCGTTTGATCGTACGGGCTCGAAACGCATAGAAATTAATTTAATTGAATCAATTGAAATAAGCTAACTTTAAAAGCTAGCTTCTTCATACAATGGAATTAGGACCTGAAACCTGTTCCATTGAATTTGAAAATATCGAAAACATCTATTTTGATATATTGGATGATCCATTTTTGTTTCGGGAATGAAACGGGCTTTTCGGGTCATTGTTATTGTTTCAATCCAAATCGATCTGGTCCATCCTTTTCTATTTCAGCTCTGCCTATATATAGGCTGTTATAAACCCTAGTTGTTTCTCATTTCTTATTTTTGTACGTACTATTACTTCTACCAGTTCCTCCTTCTCAATGACATAATATGAAACCTAATTCCCAAATCCAAATACAAATCAAAATCAATTTCAAAAATTCAAACTCTTCAAACCCCATCATATTATATATCGTTGGAAAGCTCTCGACGAGCGTAATCCATTGCAGCAATTCGGTTTTCAATTTGATGCACCATTTGAACAGAATTCGTTGATTAACCTCGGCCGTTGAAATTAGGTTTTCGAGATCCAACGGTGGATCTTCGTCCAATCGACGATCGGGAGGTGGCGTTGGGAAGGTGGTGTCGAGTAGATCACGGTGATGATATTCGTTCATCTCAAAAGTCATAGAGGTTAGCCAAAAAATTGAAAATAAGCGGTGGCGGGGCTGTGCTATCTTGGAAGCTGTGGTCGGCCGCGACTTGGCTATAGGGGCAGCTCGTCGAGGCAAAGACGTGATATCTGATCGTGTCAGAGGTGAGCTAGGAGTTGTGCGTTCATGGATGAGTGATTGGCAGCTACGTGTTTCTGGGTTCGAATGAAACATCGCGATCGAAGGCTAGGGTTTCACGAGGGATTGCAGGTGACGTGTACGTGTTTTTTTTAAAGTTTAATATCTAAATCGTGTAACTACAAACTTTAATATCTTTCACATACGAGGTTGAATTCACGCGCGGTTTTCTCCACTGCGTTCGTATTGAAATTTCAAACATTTTGGCATGGGTTTGGATGAATTCTGAGACAGTTCAATTTTGGGCCTTTATTTGGATTTCAAATCGATTTGAAATCAAAGGTGACTGTTTTAACCCACTCACAACTACTAAATTATCTTATGTTAGTTAAATTGAATTTATGATGTGATTAGAAATTGATTGGTTGATGTTGGGTATACTTAAATTGTCATTCCAGTTAAATATGACTTTTATTGCATTTAATCGTCATTTAATTTAATATGGAATTTAATTGTAAATTGAATACCTGTTGATGATAATTAGTTAATTGATGTTATTTATTGGTTGATTGAATGGTGATTGTGATGGATGTTTGATTGTTGATATTAGATGGCTGGATGTTATATTTATATTGTTATAATACTTCAAGTTCCCTTAGTTGTAGTTAGAAAATCACTATGGGTTGAAATGATACATACCCGAACGATCTATAAATTAGGGAAAAATCGTTATGGGTTGAAATGATAAACCCGAGTGATTTTATGGATTTGAATGTTAATTCGGGATTGCGGGTTGAAATGATATATACCCGTAAATTTTAAAATTATTACGGATTGAAATGATATACATCCGTATCACTTTACCGTAGGTAGAAAATTATATACGGACACCGGATTGGTTAAATTAAATGTTTCAAATCCTTAAACTTTGAATTTAGTTAAATGATATTTTGAAATAGAATTTGAATTATATAAGCTGAATTGTTTTAAATGAATTGTTTAAAGGGTTTAAATTGAAAATTTGGAATTGTTTTAAGTGAATTGTTTAAAGGATTAAAATTGAAATTTTAAAGTTAAATTTGGAAGTATAAACGAAATTTATCGAAATTGAGTTATTGAAAATGTTTGAATATTTAAACATTGAAATCTATTGGAATTAGAGTAGCTTAAATTGATATTTCGAACATGGATTCGGAATCGATATAGCTTTAAATAATTTATCGAGAATCTGAATTGAAAGATTTGAAATTGGGTTTTGTTGATTTGGAAACCGAATATGGTCTAGATGTGTTGAAATGAAAGAAATAGTTTAATTTGATATTAATTTCAAATTAATTATTTTAATATAAATCGTTTAAAGGTATATTATTTTAGAAATCCTGATTATTAAGATTCTCAAACTATTAAACTAATTTAGTCTATTTTAAACTATTTTAATCAATTTAAACTATTTTAATTTATTTTAATCTATTATAATCTATTTAATCCAATTTAATATATTTTAACCTATTTTTAAACTAATTAACTCATTTTAATCTATTTTAAATCTATTTAATCTATTTTCAATCTATTTAATCTATTTTAAATATATTTAAAATAATTTAAATTTACTTAAAACTATTTTAACTATTTTAAACAATTTTAAAGTATTTTAACCATTTAAACTATGCTAAACTATTTAAACTATCTAAACTATTTTCTAAATTTTAGACTGTGTAAAGAAGAAATATTTATATTTAAATCCTTAACTTCAAAACGAATATGGTTAAATGATGTTATAACCTAGGTTGGGATTTGAAATGATAGTTGCTAATGAAATGACATATTTGAGTAAATATGATGATTTTGAAATGAGGATTTAAATAACCTATCTTATCGATATTTTCCAAAGTAAATACGATTTCGAAAGTGAATATGATTTTCAAAAGTGATATGGTTTGAATTGAATATGATATTTTGATATCAACTATGAAATGGTTTTGGAAATTTAAAAGAACCATCCAGTGTGAAATAAGCGTTTGGTTGTTAAAGAGACTGGGATCAAATATTGTCATACTCTCTGCCAATACCGAAAAACAATTTAACAACTACGTACGTGGTGGAGATTCCAGAATGAAGTAGGACGGTTGGCGAACGATTCTGTATGAGGTATTTACGTAGCCCTGACTCCCGTGAGTTAGCCTGATGTGGCTAAAATAGGAGCTGTACTGGGCCAAGTGAGGTCGCTCCTCCGATCGGGCACATTTCTTCGATACCATATTATGACTTTGTGATTGATTTGGTGGCTACCCCTCGATTTTGATTATGTGAGTGTGTTCCGAGGTGGACGGTAGTAGCTGCTATGCGTTACCACCAGTCCGGGAGTGCAAACGGTAGAATCCTACCCTGGCATTGCCTCGCATGCCTTATCACATGCCTTATCGCTCCTTTTACAAGTTTGGTTTGTGTCGTACCTATAGAGTGCTCCCTGATAGCCCACCAGTTTGGTGGAGTTTACAATACTGTATAGACTACGACATTATATAAAATGTGTTAAGGGGGATATGGGTAATGCCTTAACGCTATTTTAATACTTTACTTTACTGTAGAAACTATTATAATAGTGTATTGTACTATGTATGTAGATAGTTTAACGGATCCTTAGGAGATGAAAATCCCGAACATCTCTTAAGTTATTGCACTCACATTAGACACTAGATAGTAGATGCCAAAATCCGTAAACATCTCTGACGCCATTATACTCATATTTATTTACCGTTGATTTAACTTACATAAGATCTTTTAGTTCGAACTCGAGTGTTTTGTCTTTCAATTCGCTCGGGTCAGGCTGAGCTTTTCAGTGTACCAAAGACTGCTTTTTCTGGAGGACGATGACGAAGATTTAGTACTATTATTATTTATTATATTATTTCCACTGCATCATGTTGTTCCGATGCATTTAGTTATTTGTTCCAGTTGTATGTAACTCCGATCTGTATTGTAAAAGTGTAACCAAATGTTATTTGTAAAAAAGCTTCATGAACTATTTATTTGATTACTATATTTTGTCATTCCGCTATGATATTATGTGTTTTGTTTTTACTTCTTTTCTCTTCTTTTTCTTGTTTACCCCATAACAAGTCTCCTTTTTGAATGGTTTGAGTTGACATGTTTGGTTTATTGTCAATTTAAACCGTCCAAAAAGGTGGGTCGTTACACTTGATGTGAAGATTGCTTTCTTACATGGTGACTTTGAAGAGACCATTTACATGAAGCAACCAGAAGGATTTGTTGTAAGCGGGAAAGGGAAACGTGCTTAAAAGTTAAAGAAGTCACTTTATGGTCTCGAGCAGTCGCCCAGACAATGGTTTGAGGTTTGACTCTTTTATACTTTCACTTAGTTTTGATCGTAGTATCAAAGACGCTTATGTGTACTTTAAGCATTTAGAGAGTGGTAGTTAGGTGTATTTATTCCTGTATGTGGATGACATGTTGATTGTTTCCCAGGATAAAGCTGAAATTGATGGTTTGAAGATGAAGATAAAGGTGGAATTTGAGATGAAAGATCTAGGGGAAGCAACGAAGATTTTGGATATGGAAATCCAAAGAGATAGAAAACTAGGACTTTTGAAGCTCATTCAAAAAGAGTATTTTAGGAAGGTTCTTGCTCGGTTTAGCATGAAAGGATCAAAAGCAATTAGTACACCCTGCCTTTGCACATTCAGCTTTCTAATAAAGGCTCTCCAATCTCAGAGAAGGACAAAGCTTACATCGAGAAGGTGCCCTATGCGAGTGTAGTTAGTAGTTTGATGTATGCTATAGTTTGCACTAGGCCTTACGTTGCATAGGCTTTTGGATTTGTTTGTAGATATATGGCAAATCCTGGAAAGATGCATTAGGAGGTAGTAAGGTACATTTTCAGATACCTTAGAGGAACTCTAGACCATGGGCTTTTTTTTGGCGGTAGACATAGAGATTTCTGCTTGGTAGGATTTTGTGATTCTGAATACACCGGCGATAGAGACCGAAAGAAGTCAACCTTAGGTTATGTGTTCACTCTTGGAGGGACAACTGTTAGTTAGAGAGTGAGGTTGCAGACCATTGTTTCTTTTTCTACTATAGAGGTAGAGCTTATAGATGCTATTGAAGTAGCTAAGGAGGCACTGTATGTAAGGTGGTTTTTGTTATTTGGGCTTCATGTATGATGGAGTAGAAGTGAATGGTGACAGTCAAAGTGCAATTCACTTAGTAGAAAATCTGGATTTTAACTCAAGGAGAAAGAACATAGAGGTGAGAGAATCATTTCTCGCCTTAATAAATGAAGAGAAGCTAAGTCATCTTTAGAAGGTTCACACAGAGGAAAATGCAGTAAACATGTTCACCAATTCCTTATCCGTTGCAAAGTTCAAGCATTGCTCGAACCTGATCCGCTTATCAAGGTGCTAAGTGCCACACGGTGGCATGGGGAAGAGAGAATTGGTAGATGGAGACGTTTGTTTTTATTGAGAAGATTGATAGATCCTGAATGGGAAGGATATTTTTAAACACTTTCCTAGTGGGCGGTGGAGTTGTCGGAGTTCGTTGAAAAGTGTAATGGGTGATGGCATTGTCGAAGCTCATTGGGAATGTATCTATTATGATTGAGACTGCTCTGAATATGAAGGTGTAGATGGAGTTGGATGGCTTTATTGTGTATATATTGTAGGTGGAGTGTTGAAAAAAGTGATATAATATTGGATTTTTATGTTCTTTGTTTAGTCCCACATCGCAGGATAAGTTCAATCCTAAGTTCCAAAGCCTATATTTCAAAGAGCCTATGTAATGGAAATAATTATACCTCTCTCTGTAATCTTCACTCTCAGTATTAATAAAATTCTTCTCTCGTTAGTGGACTTACACTATCACAGTGATAGTGGAACCACTTTAAATTTGTTTGTTGTGCTTCCCTTTTATTCATTATTATTTGGTTAATTTCACCTTTTCCGTGAACAACCCAAATAATTTTATTTGATTGTTTTGCCACTATATATTTTGATCCTATTTGTTTTCCACATCAGTGTTGTTCGATTATATATGCTTAGAATGATTAACCTAATAGTTCCAACAATGGTATCGAAGCCCAATAGCCTATGCAGTCATGTTAGGGTTAACTATTAAGCTCACAGCCCGAAAATTGTCCCTAATAGAAAAGGGCCAAATTTGAATAGGACTTTGGGCTAATTTTCAAAATTGTTTTAAAACTAAAAATAAAAGTTTTAGATTTAAAAGTTAAATTTAAAATAAGAAAAATATTATAAATGTTATAATATAAATTTTCAAATTATATTGAAAATTGAAAATATAAGATTTTTAAATTTAAAATATAATATATACATATTATAAATGTTATAATATAATGAAAATTTTCAAAATGATTGATAATTAATATAAATTAATATCAAAATTTAAAATTTATCAATAAGATTGAAAATATATATTACTTAAATAAGTTAATTAATATATGTATACATACATGTATTGTATATTAATATATATGTTATGTTGTTTTAAAATGTTAAATTAACATAAGTGTACATATGTATATATAAATGAATTTCGAAATTAATATAATTTAATCAAAATTATTTAATTAATTAAATTAATTAAAGGTTAATGAAGTAAATAAATAAATAAAATATTAATTAATTAACACATGTAGAAGACAAACGTGTAATACTATAAAAGTTATAGTGCACATTAATTAATGAATATAAATGTTATATTAATATGAAATTAATTAAAATGTTAATTAATTAAAATTAATTAAATCAGATTTAATTAATATATTATTATACATAAGACTATTATATAAGTTAATTAAAATATAAAAGTTATATAATAATAAAACTTAAATAATATGAATGCATAAACTAAAGGTGGAACATCAAAGAAACCCAAATAGACTTAAGGTATAAATACATGCGTATTGTACGTATACCTTGATTTTGATGAGTCTGACACTTGAACCACGAGGGTATTTCATAAGAAATACATTATTCCATTAGTCGATATCACTCGATATGATATATTGAAGATTATGAATCTTTAATATAAAGTTGTCCTCTATCATTTATATATTAATAAATTACTTACATACTCTTTAATTGTTGAGTTTTCCTCAAGCTAGGGATGTTATGTATAGTACTATTAATATATTTAATAGACGAGGTAAGATAATTGAAAATATTTGTTGAGCTTTCCTCAAGGTAAAGGCAGAATTAGGACAAGGAATCAAGGATTAGGAGTTGTATGTGATAAAACCGATAAGGACTTATCCATTGTATGCAGGCCTATGATTTGTTGAGCTTTCCTCAAGGTCAGAATCTCAAGGCATACGACTCATAATACCCACTAGTGAAGTCGAAAGACTTCTATGCTTCGCTTAGGGTTTGGTGAAACATAAAAGACTAGTGGGAGCCTTATCAGAAAAATAAAAATGATAACATCTAACCTTTCCAATATTGTAAGAACATATGCTATATACTGTTGTTATAATCTACATTGACAAATTTGTGCATTTAATACAATTGATAAAACGTTTATCAATTAAAATATACAATTGAACCAAATTGAAGATTGATAAATAGAAATATAATATATATATACTACTAAATGCTTCTTGCATGTTAGCATTTCAATACCTATGGAACTGCCTGATTTTACAAATACTAAATACATTCTAATTTGGTCCCTTACATGTTTATTTGGTCGAGACCATGTATTGCATTCTATGAGTTTCAAACTCTAAAGCAATACAAGGTATAGATATTTGATCCATATACTATCGTATATAAGTGTTATATAGGGAATGGTCATAGTTCGTAATGTACGATACTTTGACAAAATTAGTCCATTTGAAATAAACCAATAAAAAGTACTGTACAATTAAGTATTCAATTTGATTGATTACAAAAGGATCGCACTATATTAGATGTAAAAAAATACCAAAACTACAATATAGACCTAAGAACTCGACCACTGATGTAACGACCCGTATTTTCACGGATCGAAACATCGTAAAATAATTGACCTTTGGTTGCATTGCTGTTAAGTCGTTTCAGATTTTAGCAGAATTTTTCTTAAGTCTTAAGTCGTAGCCGACTTAGGAGGTTTGGACGAGTTAAGAAATAGGTCTGGACGAGTTAATGACTAAGTGGTAGGTCGGCGACGACCTAAGGAAGAGGGGAGTGGTTTAAGTCGGTTGATAGTTTGGGACGACCTAAGGAATTAACCGGGTTAAGGAAGTTAAGTCATAGGGTGGCTTAGGTCGAGTGACCGACTTAAGGGAGTAGCCTATCTAAGAAGTTGACCGACTTATAGTATTAACCGACTTAAGGATAGTGGTGAGTTAAGTTGTTACCGAGTTAAGGAATCAGCGAGTTAGCGAGTTAAGGTGGTAAGTCGTGGACGACCTAGGGTATGATATAGGTCGTATGCGACTTAGTATGTTTGTCTTTTCGGTCCTATTTGTTTAAGTCCTAGGTCGTAAACGACCTAAGAGATAAGTCGTGACCGACTTATAGGGTAGACGACTTAGAGGCTAGCGACTTAGGAGATAGGCAGGTTTGTGGCCTTATAGTTAGGTCGCACCTGTTGATGAGTTGGTAGGTCGTATACTTGTTAAGTCGTATCTCGCTGAGACCCAGTTTGTTAAGTCGTAGCTATTAGGTCGTAAGTCGTATACCCAGTTAGGTCGTAACCGACTTAGGGGTTAGCTGCTGAGTTGTTAGGTCGTTTAGGGGCGCATGTGTTGAGTCGGAGCTGTTGTTAAGTCGTAAGTCGGAGGTAGTTAAGTCGGCAACGACTTATAGGGGCGGATGACTTAGTGAAATTTCAGCTATAAATAGGAAGGTTGTTCTCACTTTTTGGGATCCGGATTTCGAAGCAACGAAGTGCTGCCATTTTGAGAGCTCGACTTCTACACTTCTTCACTTCTTTTCTCCACTCTAATCTAGTGCTTCCATCCATCCAAATCGAAGATCAAGATTGAAGATTCAAGAGCTAAAGTTGAAGATCTTCATCTTTTCAAGAGAGATTTCTTCGTTTGAAGCGGATTCGTGATAGATCAAGCTTCATCCTTCGCTGTCCAGATCTGAAGCGTGTTGATTTGGGTTTGTTTAGGTGATTTGGTGAGTGGTGATTATCTCTCACACGGATCCAAAGGAGTATATCGGATTGTTGGCTCGATTTGGTGTTAAAATAGAGATTTCCATGCATTTTCTTCATCCTAAGTGTAGATCCATATAGATCCATTGTTCATGATGATGTTACATCCCTTTTATCATATGTTAACCTATGCAAGTTCATTCATCAAGTTTGTAGAGATATAATCCATGTTTTCATGCTTATTGGACTTTCAACTCTTTAATTACGAAAATGCCATTATTGTTATAATTGTCTACTTAGATCATTTTTGAATACTTGATTGCTTGGATTGATGTTTGATTTGATTGATTGTTATGAACTAGATGATTGATGACTAGATTTAGATCGAAGGTGATTCAAAAGCTAAGGGAAAGGCTCTTGAATTGGGAAAGCTGCTCGTGGCATATGTAGCGGGATGATGAAGCTCTTATGCATAGATTTGATGATGTGATGATGAGGTGAAGCTTTGCGAGGATGTAATGAAGCGAGGCAACCATGTGATGAAGACTTGGTCTAATCCAGACGGGATCATTCCAAGCATGTTGATAACTCGGTGATATGATTCGAGTTGAGGATAATGAATGGATATGAGAATAGTCGTCGAGGAGGATGACTAGGAGGCTTGGATAGCATCGTTGTTTAAGGTTCTAGCATGCTCTAAGCAAGAGTACGTTTGGGCAGATTCGATAGTCCCAACGGCCAACTGTTGATGGTCGAGTACTCTGGGCAGATTCGATAGTCCTAGGCACGGGCTGCGACGACGTGCGGGAGTTATGTCTAGAACCGGGGTTTCCATTAGCCCTTGATGGACGGCTGAAAGAATGTGCCGGTCATTCAATTAACGGTGATATCGAAGCAATGATAACAGTGATAGCCAGAGTCATGGATGTTTGGTTGTATCGTCATTCGGACTCAAGAGCGGTATTTTCTGGGTACTTATCTGATTTAGGCCTTGGTACTTGGAAAACATCGCCCTTGACTCGAGTGATAGTAGTTTTACTTTTAAATTGTATGCTCTGCTATGTTTGCTTCTGCTTAGTGTGTGTCTGGGGGCTATCACTGTAGAATGAGGTTGGAGTGGGAGGGTTGTATTCCTATTCCTTTTCCTTTATGCTCTTTTGGTATGTTGTTAGTTAATTTACTGCTCACTAAGACTGTTGTCTGACTCAAGGCTTTATGTTTTAATTCTTATTGCCTTGGGCTGTTCGTCCATTTTGGGACGGGCAGACTAGGTAGCAGGTGACAGGTGCTGTTCTCTTCTCACGATGCTGATATCGAAGACGAGCTAGAGGGTTGCATATTATCTTCTTATATGTACTGGATATTCCGCTGTTTTGTATTCTCTGAGAGATATGTAGTGAGGCTGGATGTATTGACTATGTGGATGCTTGTATTCAACTATTATGGAGTTTTATATGATGTCATTTTGTTCTGTAAGGCTTCACTATGCATATGTTCTATTGTATTTTGTCCATGCGCTGTGAGTAATACGATAGATTCTGTTGTTTTAAATCTTACCTTGACAATCGTCCATGGTCGCCTGGCACACTTTACAGCTCTCTATCTCTAGATTCGGTGCAGGGGTCATGGGCGGTCGTCACATTTGGTATCAGAGCATTGGTTAATCGATTTTACCCAACGCTCGCTGAAGTAACTACGTATGAGAGACGTAATTGTATTTTGATGGATGATTACTATATATAATATAGTAGCTTAGTAGAGTTTGAGTCCTTTGTGCAGTTGTTTCTCTAGATGTTCTAATCATTCCTTTTTATAGATATTGAGAATGAGTCGAAGAGGGAGACCAGCTGCTAGGGAAGGCCGTGCTACTGAAGAGACTGCTAATTATGCAGCCATGTTCGAAGCTATGATGACTTCGATCATGAGAAGGATACCAGTTCCGGGGGCAGCAGTTGATGTTGGAGTTCAAGTCCAAACTCCGAAACCAGTGGATTTTGCTAAGCTGTGCAAGGATTATACTGCTCTTGGAGGGAAGGTTTTCTTGGGAACAGAATCTACTATTGAGGTCCAGAGGTGGATAGATGCTTGTAGAAGGATCTTTGGTGATTTGGGAATTGATGATGCAACTAAGAGGAAGTTGGCATCAAGGCAGCTTCAAGGGAGAGCCTCTGATTGGTGGAACTCTATTACCATCACTACTCCGGAAGAAGAGATTACTTGGGAGCAATTCCAAGTCAGATTTGAAGCTAAGTTCATTTCTACAGCTCAGAAGTCTGTTCTGTTCAAGAAGTTTGTAGAGCTCAAGCAGGGTGGAAGATCCGTTCTTGAGTATGTTTCTGAGTTTGAAGCTTTGTCCAAATATGCTCGGTCATATATTGAATCTGCTTATCAGAAGAATGAGAAGTTTGTGACCGGCTTGGATAGTTATCTTGGGAGGCAGTTGGTGGATCATTTGGACGATTCATTTGAGAAGCTTGTGGAGAAAGCTCTTAGGCATGAGAGTCTGTTTCCTAAGGAAAGACCTGTTGTTGCTGTTACCAGGGGAGAGTCTAAACCACAGCAGGGTGGAAACCAGAAGAGGAAGCAGCAGCAGTAGAAGGGTAAGGATGGCCAGAAGAAGCCGAAAGGCAAGGTGACTTGCTACAATTGTCAGCAGAAGGGCCATTTCTCTAAGGATTGTAAGAATCCTAAGGTGCCGATGAAATGTCATAACTGTGACAAGTCGGGGCATTTCAGGAAGAATTGTCCAGAACCAAGGAAGGACAGGCAGATTGTGCAAGCCTATGCTTTAGGAGCTGTTCCGTCGTCTTCGAAAGCTCCTACTGCTGAAGATAAGGGAAAGAGTGTGGTGGTTCAAGGTACTCTTTTCCTATGTGGTATTCCAGTTAGAGTTTTGTTTGATACTGGAGCATCGCATTCGTTTGTTTGTAATGAACTAGTAGGCCGGTTAGGTTTGGAACCGGATATTGTTGATAGGCCATTGGTTGTGACTAATCCAGTTGGGGGTTCGTCTTGTTTGTGTATGTTATGCCGTGGTCTAGTTGTGTCGAGTCATGGTTGCTCTTTTGTTTGTTATTGCTTTGTTCTGAACTTTGCGGGGTTCGGAATTATTTTGGGTTTGGACTGGCTTAGGAAGTATGCGGCTAAGGTTGATTGTGAGAGGCTGGAGGTGACAGTCGAGAATGTGGAGGGGCGAAAGATTGTGGTACGATGTAAGCATGAGGAAGGCGTCTTCATGAGCTTCATGTATTCGCTAGTTGTTCCACGGGATGGACTGTCATCAGTGCCGATCGCTAATGGATTCGAGGATGTCTTTGACGAAGTCAAAGGGTTGCCGCCGCATAGAGAGATCGAGTTTCGTATAGATCTAGTTGAAGGAGCCAGACCTGTTGTGATGCCTCTTAGGCGGATGGCGCCTAGGGAACAGCAGGAGTTGAGGGTGCAAGTTGATGACCTTTTACAGAAAGGATTCATTCGGCGTAGTGTGTCCGAGTGGGGTGCACCAGTTGTGTTTGCAACCAAGGCAGATGGATCATTGAGATTGTGTGTGGATTATCGTGAGCTGAATAAGGTAACAAAGAAGAACAAGTATCCATTGCCTAGAATAGATGACTTGTTTGATCAGCTTCACGAGGCTAAGGTGTTTTCTCAAATGGATTTGGCAACGGGATTTCACCAGTTGAGAGTGGCTAAGGATAGTGTGCCGAAGACTGCTTTTAGGACACCATCCGGTTTCTTTGAGTGGCTGGTAATGCCGTTTGGATTGACTAATGCGCCAGCATATTTTGTGGATCTTATGAATAGAGTGTTCAGAGATCAGTTGAACAAGTTCGTACTTGTGTTCGTGGATGATATTCTGATTTATTCCAGAACAGAAGAAGAGCACAAGACGCACTTGCATATTGTTTTGGAAATCTTACGGAAACATCAGCTGAAGGCTAAGTTTTCGAAGTGTCACTTCTGGAAGAGTGAAGTGAGGTTCTTAGGCCATGTGATTTCTGGAAATGGAATAGCGGTTGATCCCGCTAAGGTGGCAGCAATCCAGGATTGGGTTAGACCTAAGAATGCATCAGATGTGAGAAGTTTTCTTGGATTAGCAGGATATTATCGACGGTTTATCAAAGACTTCTCCAAGGTAGCTGCACCGTTAACAGGATTAACGAAGAAGAACCAAGTGTTCTGTTGGGATGCTAAGTGTGAGCAAGCTTTCGGAATCCTGAAAGAGCGATTGACGAGTGCTCCTGTTTTGACTATTCCAAGTGGGAATGATGAGATGGTGGTTTACACCGACGCATGTGGTACTGGACTTGGAGCAGTGCTGATGCAGAAGGATAAAGTTGTTGCGTATGCCAGTCGACAACTGAAGCCACATGAAAGGAATTACCCAACTCATGATTTGGAATTGGCGGCGATTGTATTTGCTCTGAAGATGTGGAGACATTATCTGTTGGGAGTTCGATTCGAGTTGTTTACGGATCACAAGTCGTTGAAGTATCTTTTCTCCCAAAAGGATTTGAATCTTCGGCAGCAACGTTGGCTAGAGTTTTTAGCATCATATGATTTTGGTATAGCTTATACTCTGGGAAAAGGTAACGCAGTGGCAGATGCGTTAAGTCGAAGACATGCAGGATTGGGAGCCATGTTTTCAGAATGGAAGAGTCTCGAGTATTTAGCTGGATTTGACTTCAGGCCTAGATGCGAATTGGAACCTGAGATGTTGGCAAACTTATCAATAAGACCCACTCTTGTGGAAAGGATTGGTGAGAGCCAAAAGCGAGATGATAAGCTTGTCAAGATTATCCGTGATTTGGAATCTGGGGTGGATCTAGAAAAGGATAAAGGATTCGAGGTTGATCGAGAGGGTTGGCTTTGAAAGCAAGGACGACTAGTTGTTCCCGATATAGATGAATTTAGGAGTGAAGTTTTGAAGGAAAGTCATCACTCGAAATTGACAATTCATCCAGGTGGAAATAAGATGTATCGGGATATGAAGAGAACCTACTACTGGGAAGGTATGAAGAAGGATGTTGGAAATTTTATTTCCAAATGTATGAACTGCCAGTTGGTAAAAGCCGAACAGAAGAAGCCAAGTGGATTGCTTCAGCCATTAGAAGTTCCTACATGGAAGTGGGAACAAGTGTCGATGGATTTTATTGATGGACTACCTAGAACAAGAACGGGAAACGAAGGTATTTGGGTCATTGTGGATCGTCTGACCAAGAGTGCGAGGTTCATTCCTGTTCGATCGACTAGGACTGCATCAAAGTTGGCTGAGTTGTATGTTAAGTGGATAGTTCGATTCCATGGTATTCCGAAGAGTATAGTGAGCGATCGAGACCCATTGTTCACTAGTGGATTTTGGAAGAGCTTCCAGGAAGTCTTGGGAACCGAGTTGTGTTTGAGTACAGCTTATCATCCCCAAACAGATGGTCAGACTGAGAGAGTCAACCGAGTTTTGGAAGATCTCCTCAGAGCATGTGTTTTGGACTTCGGAGAATCATGGGAAGATCACCTTCATTTGGTGGAGTTTGCGTACAACAACAGTTACCAGTCAAGCATTGGTATGGCACCGTATGAGGCATTGTATGGAAGACCGTGTAACTCTCCGACATGTTGGTTGGAAACTGGAGAAAAGTTGATACTTGGGCCAGAGATGATTCGGCAGATTTCGGATTGTATAGAAATCATTCGGCAACGAATGAAGGCAGCCCAAGACCGTCAGAAGAGTTATGCCGACAAGCGTCGTAAGGATTTAGAATTCGACATTGGAGATATGGTTTTTGTGAAGATTTCTCCACTGAAGAATGTTATTCGATTCGGGAGGAAAGGAAAATTGACTCCGAGATTTGTTGGACCATTCCCGATTATCGAGCGAATTGGAAAGCTCGCCTATAGGTTGGAGTTACTTGAGAAGATGTCGGGTGTGCACAATGTTTTTCATGTATCATATCTACGGAAGTACGTGCACGACTCGAATACGGTGGTTTCTGCTGATAGTTGTGAAGATTTCGAAGTTGATCCAGTCAATAGAAGACCTCGTAAGCCGCTTCGTGTTGTTGAAACCGACACGAAACAGCTTAGGAGTAAGGTAGTTAAGTTGCTCAAGATACAATGGAGTGACGATGATAACGACTGTACGTGGGAGGTGGAAGAGAGGATGAAGGCAGCTCATCCTGAACTCTTCGAGGTATGGCCCTAAGGTGTCGTATCATCTAACAACATTGTAACTTGTACTAAGTCTTAGAATTCTGTACGCTAAGCTAGAATTGGATGCATGGTTTGTTGATTGCTATGGATGATAGGCGTGTAGAATAGTCTTTGATTGCTTGGTTTGTTTGGAATTTCGGGGGCGAAATTCCTAAGGGGGAGAGAATGTAACGACCCGTATTTTCACGGATCGAAACATCGTAAAATAATTGACCTTTGGTTGCATTGCTGTTAAGTCGTTTCAGATTTTAGCAGAATTTTTCTTAAGTCTTAAGTCGTAGCCGACTTAGGAGGTTTGGACGAGTTAAGAAATAGGTCTGGACGAGTTAATGACTAAGTGGTAGGTCGGCGACGACCTAAGGAAGAGGGGAGTGGTTTAAGTCGGTTGATAGTTTGGGACGACCTAAGGAATTAACCGGGTTAAGGAAGTTAAGTCATAGGGTGGCTTAGGTCGAGTGACCGACTTAAGGGAGTAGCCTATCTAAGAAGTTGACCGACTTATAGTATTAACCGACTTAAGGATAGTGGTGAGTTAAGTTGTTACTGAGTTAAGGAATCAGCGAGTTAGCGAGTTAAGGTGGTAAGTCGTGGACGACCTAGGGTATGATATAGGTCGTATGCGACTTAGTATGTTTGTCTTTTCGGTCCTATTTGTTTAAGTCCTAGGTCGTAAACGACCTAAGAGATAAGTCGTGACCGACTTATAGGGTAGACGACTTAGAGGCTAGCGACTTAGGAGATAGGCAGGTTTGTGGCCTTATAGTTAGGTCGCACCTGTTGATGAGTTGGTAGGTCGTATACTTGTTAAGTCGTATCTCACTGAGACCCAGTTTGTTAAGTCGTAGCTATTAGGTCGTAAGTCGTATACCCAGTTAGGTCGTAACCGACTTAGGGGTTAGCTGCTGAGTTGTTAGGTTGTTTAGGGGCGCATGTGTTGAGTCGGAGCTGTTGTTAAGTCGTAAGTCGGAGGTAGTTAAGTCGGCAACGACTTATAGGGGCGGATGACTTAGTGAAATTTCAGCTATAAATAGGAAGGTTGTTCTCACTTTTTGGGATCCGGATTTCGAAGCAACGAAGTGCTGCCATTTTGAGAGCTCGACTTCTACACTTCTTCACTTCTTTTCTCCACTCTAATCTAGTGCTTCCATCCATCCAAATCGAAGATCAAGATTGAAGATTCAAGAGCTAAAGTTGAAGATCTTCATCTTTTCAAGAGAGATTTCTTCGTTTGAAGCGGATTCGTGATAAATCAAGCTTCATCCTTCGCTGTCCAGATCTGAAGCGTGTTGATTTGGGTTTGTTTAGGTGATTTGGTGAGTGGTGATTATCTCTCACACGGATCCAAAGGAGTATATCGGATTGTTGGCTCGATTTGGTGTTAAAATAGAGATTTCCATGCATTTTCTTCATCCTAAGTGTAGATCCATATAGATCCATTGTTCATGATGATGTTACATCCCTTTTATCATATGTTAACCTATGCAAGTTCATTCATCAAGTTTGTAGAGATATAATCCATGTTTTCATGCTTATTGGACTTTCAACTCTTTAATTACGAAAATGCCATTATTGTTATAATTGTCTACTTAGATCATTTTTGAATACTTGATTGCTTGGATTGATGTTTGATTTGATTGATTGTTATGAACTAGATGATTGATGACTAGATTTAGATCGAAGGTGATTCAAAAGCTAAGGGAAAGGCTCTTGAATTGGGAAAGCTGCTCGTGGCATATTTAGCGGGATTATGAAGCTCTTATGCATAGATTTGATGATGTGATGATGAGGTGAAGCTTTGCGAGGATGTAATGAAGCGAGGCAACCATGTGATGAAGACTTGGTCTAATCCAGACGGGATCATTCCAAGCATGTTGATAACTCGGTGATATGATTCGAGTTGAGGATAATGAATGGATATGAGAATAGTCGTCGAGGAGGATGACTAGGAGGCTTGGATAGCATCGTTGTTGAAGGTTCTAGCATGCTCTAAGCAAGAGTACGTTTGGGCAGATTCGATAGTCCCAACGGCCAACTGTTGATGGTCGAGTACTCTGGGCAGATTCGATAGTCCTAGGCACGGGCTGCGACGACGTGCGGGAGTTATGTCTAGAACCGGGGTTTCCATTAGCCCTTGATGGACGGCTGAAAGAATGTGCCGGTCATTCAATTAACGGTGATATCAAAGCAATGATAACAGTGATAGCCAGAGTCATGGATGTTTGGTTGTATCGTCATTCGGACTCAAGAGCGGTATTTTCTGGGTACTTATCTGATTTAGGCCTTGGTACTTGGAAAACATCGCCCTTGACTCGAGTGATAGTAGTTTTACTTTTAAATTGTATGCTCTGCTATGTTTGCTTCTGCTTAGTGTGTGTCTGGGGGCTATCACTGTAGAATGAGGTTGGAGTGGGAGGGTTGTATTCCTATTCCTTTTCCTTTATGCTCTTTTGGTATGTTGTTAGTTAATTTACTGCTCACTAAGACTGTTGTCTGACTCAAGGCTTTATGTTTTAATTCTTATTGCCTTGGGCTGTTCGTCCATTTTGGGACGGGCAGACTAGGTAGCAGGTGACAAGTGCTGTTCTCTTCTCACGATGCTGATATCGAAGACGAGCTAGAGGGTTGCATATTATCTTCTTATATGTACTGGATATTCCGCTGTTTTGTATTCTCAGAGAGATATGTAGTGAGGCTGGATGTATTGACTATGTGGATGCTTGTATTCAACTATTATGGAGTTTTATATGATGTCATTTTGTTCTGTAAGGCTTCACTATGCATATGTTCTATTGTATTTTGTCCATGCGCTGTGAGTAATACGATAGATTCTGTTGTTTTAAATCTTACCTTGACAATCGTCCATGGTCGCCTGGCACACTTTACAGCGCTCTATCTCTAGATTCGGTGCAGGGGTCATGGGCGGTCGTCACAACTGAAATGTCAATTTAATCAGTTTACACAAAGTGCACCATATTTGATGTCCCTAAATGTTGAGGATAATTAAATGCATTTTTGTAAAGAGTTCGTTCTGATATTGTAGTAAGGGATTTCATTTGAATGGTTCGATCATTTAGAAAGAATAACGAATGTACAAGAGTATATGTGATTTAAGGTACAGTTGCGATGAAGAGAGTGAATGGTCGCCTCTGCTTCACAAAGAAATATTAGAAATAAGAATTGTAGTAATAATAGTTGATACTTAATATTTGAATAAGAAATACAATTTCTAATCTGAAAAGTATTTTCATATAGAAAATTGTTTTTTGTGAGATTTATTTCTTTGAGTTCAAGATATTTGATCAAAGAACTCTCTGCTATAAACTTGTTGTAGTATATGAAAAATAATATCTATATTAAGTGTCTAATGGACCTTCGAATTTAGTACGCTAGTATAGTAATGTTAGAAATAGTGAAAGCATGCCATACAACACTTACTGGGTTTATCAAGTTATGAAAATTGTTTTTGTAAAATGCATCGCACATTATTTATGGAATAATGACTCTTTTTTATGTCCACCGAAAAATAGACATATTTATATTTCAGTGTTAATATTATGAATATTAGTTTGAAACAAAACTATAACGTGGTATTTGTTTTCACAACAAAAGTGATGCAATTGAAAATACTGAAGTATCTAAAATTATGTACAATTATTTTGGAATTATTGACTAAGCCATAGTTTTGAGAAATAATTTTTATTATATGATATGAAACATATGATACTAGTTAATGATATCTCAAACAATCAAGGAATATGCACCCATTTAGTGGGAGCATCATAAGAGTTGATGAACTTTTTGGATTGATACATATAGTTGTATGCAATCGTAAGTCTATTAATGCCAAAACGGTTCCGTGTACTTCATCATATTCGCCGATGAGTTATTACAAACATGGACATGTGTATTTGATATGCATGTATACGATTCTGATTAGCCCATAAAATATGTAACGGAAGTAAATAATGTACCATGCGATAGAAATAATTCGATTTGATCGATTAGGTGAGTTAGTTGGAAAGAGTTTTGAATGTACCTAAAAATGAATAAAGATTCAACCTCAAAAGTCACTCCTCCCTATGATACATAATGGTGTATTGATAAGGAGTAATCGAACTTTGTTGGACAAAGCACGATTAATTGTAAGTGAAGTTGAGTTAATTTCTTTCTATAAGGTCATGTACTTAAGAGTAGTACACAAGGTTAATATTATTTCATCCAAGTAATAGTTTACAAAATTATACAAAATAAGGGTTTCTAAGAAACCAAACATATCATAGGCCAAGGACTTAGCAGGTTATGCAAGTCGAAAGTCTGCACGTAATAGTTGTTCGTGAGGGATCTGGTATGAATATCCGCAAAAGAAGTTTGGGAAGGACTGTCATTGAATGACATATTTATGCTTTGAACATAAGTTTTGTACACTAAAAAAATCAATTTTATATATAAGGAAATTCATAAAATGTTTCTGATACCTATTTCATTGTACCAAGAAATAATTGTTGTTTCATGAAATACCAACTTCATAATGAAGGAATTTCTTTGAGAAATTATTCATAGTAAAATGGAATTGGATACGGTCCAAAGATAAAAACTGGTTACATGAGGTGAAATGAATATAACTAACCTAAATGAATACATCGCAATAGAAAGTATTCTAGCATACTGAAGAGAAACTGTGGGTTTCTTATTAATGTCAAGAATAAATAATCCTCGATTGTTTAGTTAAACCTTTAAGAGTATCGACTCTATAATAAGGTATGATGCGCAAATCCAAAAAATATTCCAAATACATTATCAAAATAGGATTTAAATAGTTGTATCCTAAGGAATATGATCCACAGGCCGCAAACGTGTCTTTAAGAGAAAAATAAATTTAGTTGAAATATAATGAGCCATATTGATAAGAATAAAATTATAAATTTCAATTGTTGAAATTAACATAAAGATTCACCCTTCGATGTGCTTAAGTTGTTTCAGATTTTACTCACAAAATTATCGCCTAGTATGACTTTTTGGTATATATGTGTTGCAATAGAAAGTTCTGAATATAGATTTAGACTACTCTATTTGCATATAACAATCAAAGCGTCTCATAGTCAGCGGGAGCAATATTGAGTTTGTGGGTTTTCAGATATTATCTAAGAATGGATACAAAAGTATCATCCTGAAAAGCATCAAAATTGAACAAGTATTTTGATAGATGTATCAAATAGTTTGATTATCAATCAAAATGCAGAGGAAGCATGTGCTCATAAGAAGGAAAGTTAAAAGGTACATAGATATTTCTAAATCATAAGTAAACAACACATTATTGGATTTTAACGATGTACTTGTGTCAAAATTAGCTTTAGTTGTTTTAATACTCAACGGTGGATTTGTAAATAATGTCTTTTATAGTAAGTATAAAAGATATTGGGAGTGTTCCAAAACGATATGCAAGGATACCTTATAAAAATGTTATGTATGGAACATGTAAAATAGATTCCTTATGCATTAGCAATAGGAATTATCATACATAATATGTTGTCTATTATATCGTGATTTATTTATGTATTTGATACATAAAGAAAATATCAAGTCCAAATTGATATCTTTGAATGGTACTTTGGAGTGTTCTCATGTATTTACGAAATACTAGAGAATTGTTTACATAATAATGAACTACTTATAAAGGAGTGTGCGGACTCGAACTTCATAAATGATATTGAGTATAATATGTCAATAATAAAATTCAAGTTAGGAATTTTTAAGTTGGAAATGTTCCAATAAAAGAGATCGTGGCTGATTCAATGAAAAAGGCTAAGTACATCGCCTTGAATAACGTTGAAATAAAAAGCAATGTATATAAATATAAATGCACGAATTTATAACTAAGCTGAGGGTAATTCCAAATGTTGAGAATTTAATAACATTGTTATATGATAACAATGTCACGATTTAGCTCTAAGGAATTTAGAGCTCACCGAAAGTCGAGAAACATACTCTAAAATTTTCCACATGATAAAGATAGTTTATTGGTGTTAGAGAGAGTTAATTGATATAGTAAATGATTAAAGCATAATAACAAACCCATTCACCAAGGGACTGACCCGATTGGTTTTGAGAAAATCGATTGGAGTAGTTGGAATAATATTCCATAGTTGACCCCAAGTGCAAATGGGAGATTAATAGAGTTAGGGGTATGCCCTAGGGGCAATTATGTAATTTGTTACCTATATATAACTCGTTAAACGATCTTGTTCGAAATAAAGGTGTTTTCTTTCTATTATATACTTGATATAATGTGTTATAATAATTAATAATTTAATTAAATGTATATTTAATAGAAAACCCATAAATGTATGTTTTGCGATAGTAGTTACAAAGTGTTGTAACCGTGAGTAATTTATTGCATTGAAAATAAATATATCATTTTAAATATTCCTAGTCAAGATGCATCACGACTTAATATCAATGTATCTGTTGAAACTAGAGGATGTAACGCTCTCCAAACGTTGGGAAGTGTATTACTCATGACCATTGGAAGCACCAACAGTTATTGGATAACTATGGAACGACTCACTCGATAATTTTCTATTGGTTAATATAACTAAGGTCAACCAGAAAATATCGATATGATTAATTTGCACAGTTCTTTCGACTCGAGATACTGTGGATCTCTAATATAAGAGCTCCGCTTTGATTATAGTCAAATCATGGCATGACATCCATCAAATGACTTATTGAGGGAATTTTTCATCTTTCAACACCTCGAACTTGTGCAAAGTAATTTATTCACTAATTACTTTGCTGATTTGGAATTAGCAAAATTAAGTGGTCCTAATTTTTCCCTTAAGTTAAGGTTATCTTGTTGAATGCTTACACTACCCTGTAGCTGCAATTAACTGTTTGTTAGAGTGTCAGATCTTAACCACTATTTTATTCAAATATGGTTAAATGTAGATATCGTACTATATCAAATAGGGAAAACAACAGAAGCAGCAAAGGAAACATGATTTACGTAGTTTGGATTTTAAGGAATCCTACATCCATGGGGAAAGTTTTCTTTTCCTCTCTTTTTACCGATTTGGTACAAAAATCCATGGCAGCTAGTACAATAGAATCTTAAAAGCGTTCTAAAAGAGAAAAATGTTAGAAGAGATGCCCTCTTTGCGCTATAGTGCTTTTTCTATTTGTAAGTGGTGATTCATACGCGGATTACTGGAATTCCTTTTCTTCCATTATGCTTCCACCATTTGATCCTTCTATGTGTCAATCATCCATGTCCTTTCTTTGTTGTGATCGGATCGCTGATGTGTTTTTGGTAGGACATTCGAATTGGGGCAGGAATTCCCAAAATTGAAGCGGGAAAAACCAAAAATTATGGTGGTAGAATCAGAATTAAAATTATGGCTGCAACTTGTCGATTTTACTGTATCTATGTAGAACAATACATGTTGTTTTGGGATGAGGTGTATGAAGAGTTGCTCGATATTCAGACCATATTGCCTCGTTATTTCTTCTTCCTTCTTTGTTTAACTTGTTGTCATGTTGTGTCAGAATGGAGTAGCTCTTCCCATTTTGTTCTGAAAGATGGTTGCTCATGTACAATTGTCGTTTGGTTTGTGGGGGTTGAGTCTGAGTTGAGGTGAACCTCCAGTGACCTAGCACATAGCTCTTTTGGAGTGCTTTCGGCTCTGTATTCGACTCTGTATGGAACTATTCAAGCATGTGCTTGTACAAACTTGTTCCGGTAGATATTAAAATGTGAGATTTGGGGAAGTGGTTGGCTCAGCTTGGAATGTGCTCCCCGTAGTCTTGGAGTATATTCCCTGTAGTCTGTAGTGCTTAATCTCGATCTTTAGTGTAGGCCTTTACGTATTTTCTCGAAACAGTTCTCGGTAACAACGGGTGTAACACTTGGCCCCCAAGTTTGCTGTGATTCATAGGTCAAGTAGACTTGCTATCTATGACATCCGATTTTCACATTTGGTTTTCTTTCTAGGGCTCTTTTTTGTGTCTCGAGCTGCCCTCTATTCTGGAAGCGAGTTGTCCTTTGCAGTATGCTTGGCCGAATTTGACCTGCCCCCTGTTCGGGGGCGTAACGTCCATAGCCAATGCTTGGCTGAATTTGACCTGCCCCCTTTTCGGGGGCGTAACATCCTTAGCCAAATGCTTGGTCGAATTTGACATGCCCTCTGTTTGAGGGTGTAACGTTCTTAACCAAATGCTTGGCTAAATTGACGTGCCCCCTGTTTTGGGGCATAACATCCTTAGTTGCAAGCTTGGTACTACCTTTCCCCTTGGGGGCAAAATGCATACATATGTTGAGCTTTATTCTTAATGGATTTGACTGAGAAGTCAGGTCATGCATGTATAACCCATTATCGCATGCGAATGGTTTTTTTTGTTCTGGTTCTGGTTATCTAATATCCATACGTCCAGTGTGGTATGTCAAATTAACTGATATAAGTGGCTTTTAAACTGGTTCAGGCAGTCTTATATCCCTACGACCAGTCTTTATGATTTTTATAATAGAAAAATTCATACCGGATCAGGGGAATTTTTCATCCTCTCCAGCGAAATGCTTTGGCCGAGAAACCGAACTCATGTTAATGCAAGCCTAAATGTGTGGGCCAGTATCACTGTTCTCATGTTAAGGTTGCCATTTTCGCCTACTGTCCTAGTGTTTTGCCGAATCAGTGGCTACTGGCGGTGACCTGTGATTGCACGCTTAAGAGCATTACAAAGATTTTTATACTGGTTTGAGCCATATAATGTCCATACATCCAGTTTATTGTTACTTCTTTATAATACTATAATGTACGTTAGGTATAAGCCATATTACACAACATAAGGCTTGAGATGATCTGAGTTCTATGTTCTTCAGACTGGGTTGCCATCAGGCCTGGAAAAACGATGTGCTCCTTTTGCCAAAAATTCTGCTATAACCAATGGGCCTCCCCAGTTTGGTCCTAATGCTCCATCTGCTGTACCCTTTGTGTTGGCCATTACTCGATGCAGCACCAAATCCCCTTAACAGAAATTTCTTTCTTTAAGTCTTGCATTATAACTCCAAGCCATTCTTTGCCTGTATATGGCTGCTACTACCTCTGCTTTATCCCTTCTTTTGTGGATGAGGTCTAAAGCGGCTTCTCTCAATTTCTTACTCTTTTCTATGGTATAAGACACTCTTATGTGCGATGGGATTTCTACTTTGACGGGTAGCTTGGCCTCGTACCGTAGGTTAGTGAAAAAGGGTATGACTTGTAGGGGATGTAACACCCTATATTTTTAGTAACATTATTTAGGACATTTAATTAGCTAAATAAAATAAAATAATGTGATGATTAGGGGATTGAGATTTTTGATCAATAAGGGGAAGCCGTGCCATGTTAATGAATAAATTAAAATGAGCTAACATGAATTAAAATAGACAAGGGCGATAGGCAAGGACAAAGTTGGGAAAATAGCATTCTTATACCTTTAACCCTTAGGAATACACGTTCATTACTAAATCAAAAATCAAAGTATAGAGGTCGGCCACCATTAGCAAGAACAAGAGGAAGAAAGAGCTAAAGGCAGAAGATTAATCAACTTAATCCATTCAAATCTCAAACTCCATAATCTCAAAGCTAAGGTGAATAATGACTGCATCTCATTTTCCTACTGCTTTCAGTTTTAAGATGAATCCAAAGTATTTTGCATGATTATGCCATGTTTTTGAATGGTTAAATGTTTATATATACTTGTTGATGATTTATGTTTGTTCATATAGATTTTATGATATGTTTTAATGTGAAAACCCTACTTAATGACATCCAAATTCCTTATGATTTTAGATATAGATCAGAAATGATATTTCAGAGATGGGTTTCAATTTTCATAATTTTCTGAATTAATGTGGATTTTATATTAATTTTCTAGTGTAGAAAATGTTTATTTGGGTTTAAAATTATTTACGGTTAGATAATATAAGTTTTGGGTTTGAAATTAATATATGTTAGAGAACATATTAAAAAAGATTTTCTAGAATTTTTGTAGAATTTTTCTAAGTATTTTAATAGATATATAAAATTATTTAAGGTTTGGGACTTAATTGTTTTATATATTTATAAAAGGAGAAGGGGTATTTTATAAATAAATTAAATTGTTTATTTCTGAAATTTTGGCAGTGCTTTTAGAAAAGAAAATTTGCAACCAATAAGATTTTGACAAACAAGTCAGGTTAGTTAAAAAGATTACTTAAAAAGGTTAAAAATCAGTTCTACATGCAAAATGCATGTTTCGCCACTTTCGGCACCCTGCTTCCGACTTAAATGTCTTTTGACTTAGTTCCTCTGCCTCCATCACCATCGAAACTAATGCGCATGGCATCAAAGACTTCGTGTGCAGCAAATTGGACATAGGCGGAAGGTAGTGGGTCGAAACCAGGGGTTCTGAAGGAGGTTGAAGCGTTGTTTTATTTTAAATGAAAATACGTCTGCTTCGCTTTCGACAGTATAGCTTTCAACTTGGTTTGCTTTCGATTAGGTCAATGCTTTTAAAAGAATGGTTTTAAAGAGGTTGCGCCTTTGTTTTTAAGTATATGCTTTCAACTAGATCGAAGCCCTTAGCTACTGCTTTTCTACCTTTCGAAGTCAATGGTTTCGAAAGGTATACTTTGTCTTAAAACTTAGCTGCTTCTCCAATGCTTTAGGAAGGTTGGTTTTGCCACCATCACTTCTTTGCTTAGGATATGCTTTCGAAAGAGTGCTTTCGACTTAGATGTTTTATGACCCTTTTGCTCTGTTGAAGGTAAACCCAAAGGTTTCGAAAGGAATGGTTTTCAATGGTTTCGAGAGAATGTTCCACATGTTTTACTTGAACCCAAAGGCTTTCGAAAGGATTAATGTTTTATGCTTTCGAAATGTTTTAAAGAATGGTTTCGAAGGGGTGGTTCCCCAATGGTTTCGAAGGGGTGGTTCCCCAATGGTTTCGAAAGGTTTGAAAGGAAAGGTTTACCAATGTTTTCGAAAGGCAAAGTTTAAATGTTTAAACAAAGGATGTCTAAGGTTTTAATGCATTCGAAGGAATGGGTTTTCAATGTTTTCGATGGGAAGATTGAATGGTTTCGAAAGGAATGTTTTGGCCTTTTGACCTAGGTGAAAGAAGGGTTTTACTTAGTTTTGAAAGGGGTACTTTCAAAGGTTTAAATGTTTTCATCAATAAAGGTTTGAGTAAAGTATATATAACATGGCAAGGTAATTTTGAGTAAAGCATAGAGTATATATTTTCCTTTTTTAAGTTTGATTTAAACGTTTTAAATTAATTTGAGATGAAAATTTTTTCAAGGAAAATTTAAGGGAAGATTACCCTAAGTAAAATGACTCAGATATTAGAATACCAGATGGGACTGGTATAGGGTCGCGTCCTATACATTAGCTATTGGCCCTAGCTAATTTAGTCCAAAATTCCAGTTTTAGGGCTTTGTCACAGGTAAGACTAAAATGATGATTACACATGGAAGGGAATATATATTTGAATACAGATAGGTTATTGGTGAGCCCGAAGAACCATTAGGATCAGGTGACCCTAGGAGATGTTAAGTTAGGGATAGTCCGTCTAGAAGAGGAGTATTTAACTGATAGATAAGGACAAACCGTCCAAAAGAGGAGTGTCTAACAGGTGTTAGATTATTTTGATTATATTATCTGGTAGGTCCAAGTCGGCCAAAAATTAGTAGTTAGCCAAACAAAACTATAGTGTTCGGATGGATAGTTCATTTGTTACCTAATATGTGTGTTTACATAAAATGCTTCACAGTTTTAACCAGTTTTGGTTATAGGATAAAGGTTTGCAAAAGATATGTTTTAAAAGGATATTAGTGAGGGAAACCCGTTCCGCTAAGCGGCGTGGTCTCACTTAATATTAAATAACCGAGATGTATAGTATTATTCACACCAGGCTTTATGTCTGAATCGAAGTTTATGTTTTCCCCTTAAACTTCAGGTGCTCAAAATTGATTTGAGTAGGCTAAGGGTTTAGGTTTTCAGGTTTTTAGTAGGTTGGCGCATAAAGCTTCCGGGGACGAGCAGGTGGCCGACGGATAGCTATTTAGGAGTTGCTGTTTTATTTTGTTTGATTCCACTGTGTTGTATTTAAGATAGTTATGTCTATATAGTATTATGGTCATCCATGAGGGCATCTTCATATGTCGCTCTTGGCATATTTTGTAATAATTATATTTGATCCTTACCTGGGAAACGATTATGGGATGATGTAATGAAATATGAAACTTGTTTTGTGAAATGTAATCAGAAAAGTTGTTTTTGTGTAACCTGTGATTTTATTTCATATTCATGTGCTTCTGATATTATGGATACCATTAACATAATCGTATTTGGTCGCCGAAAGTTAATACTATGGATGACTGCAGCACCTGTAGCGCTTAGCTTCAGGCCTCCAGATAGGGGATGTTACAACTTGGTATCAAAGCATATGCTTATGAAAAACTTTAACTAAAATGATTTTTGAAAACATAATCCTAAGGAATTAGTGTAATGACCCAAGATTTTAGGAATTTATTTTTGAAAATATAAATAAGTTTAAAATAATTTTTAAACTAATTTTAAAAGAAAAGGGGGGAATTGATATGGCTTGATATGGTGTAACTATATGTGTGTACATGTGTGCACAGGAAATACACATGAATAGAAGCTTAATTCCTAAATGATATGAATGAACACATGTTGATGTGTATGGAAATATATATATATATATATATATATATATATAAGTAGTTTAAATCCTTAAAAGCTATATACATAAATAAATATATATATATATGGATGCTACTGATTGTATTTGAGTGTACATGTGCATATGTGTTCAGTAAAAATAATGTATAGATATATATAGGTGTACTAATTATTTTTGTAAGACTTATATATACATATATGTATGCTAATCAAATACCAGAGTTCAAATCAGTAAAATAAAAATATACAAATATATTTTAAATTATAGGCAGAAAGAAAAGAATGAAGATATAAAAGGAGTAATCCTTTTATAAATAAGGGAAGTACATGGTATTTAAGTGAAAGATAAAAATAGAAAAAAATAAGATAAAACAGAGATATACTTTGCATAGGCAGAATTAGGAAGAACACCGGATATATATATATAATAACTAATGGAAATCAAGTCACACTTTTAGCATGATAGTAGACAAGAGGAAAAGCATTTTATGGAAAAGTAAAATTTCTGAAAATAACCAAAATGATAAAACCACTTTTCTCTTCACAAACTTAAGCCGGAGAGGGTAAGATTTTGGGGTTTAAACAAAATGCAAATGGCATGATTTCTGATGGGCAAAAATGACTTTAGCTAGCACCTTAAACCCTAAGAAGAACCCTGCATAAATAAGCAGTGATAAGAGGAACCTTCTCTTCTTCCCTAATAGCTCTTGAGAAAAATATATATATCATCTAAATATAAAACAAGTGAAGAAAAGGGTTTGAAGGCAGAAGCATATCAATCAACTGAGAAGTGAAAGAGAGCTAGGTGAGAAAACTCACTCAAAAAAATCTAAGGCACTAAGTCCTAATGAAGGCAGCTAGTTTACAAGTTGATTTTTCTTAAAAATGTATTTTCATATGTGGCTGTCTTTCTTTGAATTTAGAGATGAAAATGCTTTGATCTTTAGTTGGTTGTTCTGCTTGTTTTTCTTATATGAAAGTTCTAAGTATTATTAGTATACATGTTTTAAAAACCCAGATCTCTCTGATATGTTAATATTTAGGAAAATAAGTAAATACCCAGAGAATCAAATGATGAATATAGGCAAGTAGTGTTGGTTTTGGCACAACCCAGAAAATATAAATATGTTGAGCTGCAATATACTTGTGTATAGGTGCTGAGGCTTGAGACAAAAAGGAATTAGGGGTGCAATAGGGTTGCCTATGTGCTGATGCTCCTGATTTAATAAATAGTCATATACATAGCAAATAAATTTTGTGATTCGGTGAAACTTGGTCATTCTGAGTTTAACTTAAGCACAGATATTTGCAAAAAGAAAAACTCTCTCAAAAAGCCATAAGCCAATGTTAGTTGTCTACACCCCTTTTAAAATGCAAGAATATATATATATATATATATATATATATATATGCAGAATCTTATTTAATAGACACCTATGTGTAATTGCCTGTTTGTCTTTGTTTGGTTATGAATGATATGGAATGCCATGACATGAATGCTTGTTTTAGTGAAATGATTCACTGAATGGTTTAGTCATGAAAAATCAAAAGAGTTATTATTAACTTAAACTGATTAGGAAATGGGGTCAAGAGCACTGCAGGAATGACTTGTGTTCTTGAGCAATACAAGTTGACACATGGCTTGTTTAAGTCCTGAGATCTTTGTGTAATGGAGTGAATCAGTCCATTACAATGTGTCCATTGATTCATATAATTGCAGATGAGACCAAGGTAGATAAATATATCAATGTAAGAAAATTTGATATAAGGAGGAACTAGAGTTTTCCTGGAATGAAATCTGAGTAGGGAATAAATGATTTGATTCATTTTGGTGATTTCCCTGTTTTGCATGGATGTTTATTTGATTTATGACTGAGTTGTATGAATGTATGACTGTACCATATCTTTTTTAAGGTTTCTGGAAAGGAAGACTTAAGTGTGCACCTGCACACTGACACAGAACATGCACACCATGATTTATTTGTTTTCTAAAGGCAGGATATATATATATATATACATGTTTCAACTTTAACTTGATTTACAAATTATTTTAGTGGATTTTCTCATAACAGACATGTGTCTGACCCTAGTGTGCTAATGGCATATGGGGTGTCTCATTTAATATGGGGCAGCTTCAAATGCATTTTTAGGGACTGCAGCAACTAAGTAGGAGTAGGAGCAAGGCTTTGAGAAGAAGATTATAGCATGCTAAAATTAGTTAGATAACAGCTTAAAAGATAAAATCTGCATGTATTGTTATATTTAAATTATGACTTGTATTAAGTACTAAATGATGGATGGATATTTTGCTAAGTATTTTGCTAAGGAACTGACTTGTAACTAAGTTTATAAACTTTAGATGTTATCTGAAAAGTTGAAGAAGTTAATCTATGATTTTTGTATGTAAATCTGAGCAAGAATACTATGGTTAATGGGACGGTTATATTTTATAAATGTATTAGTCAATCTTGAGTCTTTGAAAAGGATTAAGTATTGGAAATCTGGATAGTGAGTCTCAATATACAATATGGTCTATTCTTTCATCATGATATAAGCATATAAGAGTCTAAAGGCACTGAGAAAATGTGTTATGTGTCAGCATATTTTGATAATGCAATTTGTACTATGCAAATGTTTTATACTTCACTCTTGAATAAAGGAAGAATTTGTATCTATAGGAGTTGAAAGTCATGTATAGGATAGTTTGTATATATGCAAGTTTAAACATGATTTGTTCAAATATTGCACATTAGTTACCTGTGCATTTTAACACAAAATCTGAACTCCTTTTACTCAAACTATGTTCAAGTGCATTTTAAAACCCTATGGCTTATACCAGAACAAAGAGTATGGCTGAACCATGTTTTAGATACCCAGGATCTCAGGAAACACATTCATGGTTGCATTTGATTTAGCTTAGCATCCTGGCATCAAAGAATTAAGTTTTTGGAATATGATATCTCACTCAAAAATATTCCAGAAAAGATTTTGTACTCTAGACAGATTTTAAAGAAAATCAAACATAGATAATGATATAAAGTTATATCATTTTTCAGAGCATAAACACTACACCATCAATTTAAAGGCAATCATAACACACTTATAATATTTTTAGGAATTACACTTCATTGAGAATACAGCAAGTAATCAAGGGTTAAAAATCATATTGTTACCTATATGGATGGAATTTTAGAGTATGAATTAAATTGAACTATGGATGGATTGATTAAATTTAATCAATCAGATTATCCTTTTGTTTACCATAACTCTGATTAAAAAAGAGAGGCACATGCATCTTCATATGTGTGTGCATATCTTTGTGAATACACTGATATATCTATATTAGTAAAGATTTTGATCATGGATAAGTTGTTTATTTGATAAAAGGAAAAATGACTCTAGGCTTTAGAAATATATATATATATATATATATATATATATATATACCTGTGTAAAAAAATCCTTACAAATTAAGGTATAAAAGAGAGGGTCATTTCAATTAGAGATAAGATCGGGGGTATGGGATAACGCTATAGTAACGTACTTGTATTTGTTATATATAAGTATACGCTATATCTTTAGTTTCCTATCTCTCTTAGGCTATTCTTCTATATCTCACGAGGTTTGAATACAAATATTGACGCTAGAAGTGGAAGAGTGAATCTTGGAGGAAGCACCACCACAAATGGAAATGCCAGACCAAATACCAGGAGAAACCAAGGTCAGGCACAAGTAGGGAATGTTTGTGCTGGAGTCCCACAAGTGGATATGGGAGCTATGTATCAGTTTTTCGTGAATATGACGCAGGCAGGTGTTGCCGCTAGAATGGTTGGACGAAATGCTGGAGGAGTGAACCAAGAAGTTCCAGTGGTGAATAATTATGCTATCTTAAGCAGAGATTATGTTAGGCTTAGAGGGAAGCCATTTATCAGAACTGAAGATGCTATTGAGGCGGAGAGCTAGTTGTTGCATCGTGAGAGGATCTTTACAGACATTGGGCTCAATGATGAGCAAAAGAGAAGGCTTTCTTCGAGACAGCTTCGGGGATCAGCTTAATTCTGGTGGAATAGTGTGATGGCTAGAGTGAATGAGGAGGAGATGACATGGGCTGAGTTTAGGAGGTGGTTTCAGGAGAGGTTCATGTCTATGATTGCGGAGTCTGCTTTGCTCAGAAAGTTTACTGAGTTGGAGCAAAGGGAGATGTCTATGCTGTAATATGCTAGTAGGTTCGAGGAGTTGCTAATGTATGGGTATGCTACTGTGGATATTGTGATGAAGAGAAATGAGAAGGTCATAAAGGGGTTGAAGCCTGAGTTTGCTAGGTCTGCATTACCTCATATTAGGGATCCTTGTGATGTTGTGGTAGAGATGGCTTTAAGACACGAGGAGATGTTTGCTTCTTTGGAAAAGAATAAGACGAAGAAGGTCCAGGTGGGGCAGAGTCAAAAAAGGAAGTTCTTTCATAAGAAGGGTTCTTAGAAAGGTGGAGCAGCAAAGAAGGGAAAGTCCGAGGTTGTGTGCTTCAAGTGCGACAAGAAGGGGCATTCTGCGAATGAGTGTTGTACTGGAAAAGGGAAGGAAGTGATCGGGAAGAAGAACATTATATGCTTCAACTGCGATCAGATTGGTCATTATAAGAATCAATGCAAAGGGCCTGCTAAGGATGGAAGGGGCAAAGCATTTGCATTGGAGCTAGCTACATCAGGACCAACAGTGCAGGAAAAAGGGAAGGCAGTGTTGGGAGGTACGCTTTAGGTCTATGGTATGTCTGTTAGCATTCTGTTTGATACTGGTGCATCACATTCTTTTATATCTCGTAGGTTGGTGGATAAGCTTAACCTAGAACCCTCATATTTAGTTACTTCCTTAAGGGTTCCAAATCCGATAGGAGGGTATGCGACACTTGGGATGAAGTGTGATCACTTAGAGTTTGATTTGTTAAGTCATACGTTTGTTTGCAGTTTGCATGTGTTTGACTTTGTAGGGTTCGTAATTATTTTGGATATGGATTGGATAAGTAAGTATGATGCTAGGATATTTTGCCACGACAGGAAAATATCACTTAGACACCCCTACTGTAGTGATCAGATTGTATATACCGTAGAAAGCCCTAGTTGTGAGGTGAATGCTTTGTTGGGTGTTGTGGAGTTAGAAAATGAGTCGAATCGCGTTTTCGGGGTTAGAGAATTCGTGGATGTTTTTGAGCATGTAGTAGGATTGCCACCGAAATGAACCATTGAGTTTCCGATAGATTTGGTGCCTAAAGCAGAACCGGTGAGTAGACCGCCAAGTAGGATGACACCTATAAAGATGAGAGAGCTAAAGGTGTCGTTGGTAGATTTGGAAAGCAGGATTTTTATTAGACCTAGTAGTTCACCTCGGGGAGTAGTCGAGTGTTTGCTAAGAAGCCGGACAGATCGTTGAGGTTATGTATCGATTATCGTAAGTTGAATGAGAAGATGATAAAGAATCGATATACGTTTCCTAGAATTAACAATTTGTTCGATCAGTTGAGTGGAACCAAGGTATTTTCTCAGTTGGATTTAGAAACAGGTTTCCATCAGCTTAGAGTAACAGAGGATAGTACTCCTTTGACGGCGTTTAGAACTAGATATGGATCGTACGAATGGTTGGTGATGCCGTTTGGACTAACTAATGCACTGGCATTCTTTGTGGACTTGATGAATCGAATTTTCCAAGAGCACTTGGATAGGTTTATGTTGGTTTTCATAGATGATATTTTGATATACTCTAATGATGAAAGGGAGCATGAAGTTCATCTTAGAATTGTGCTTGAGACAATAAGGCAAAATCAGCTGAAGGCGAAGTTTTCGAAATGTCATTTATGAAAGAAGGAAGTGAAGTTTCTTGGTCTTGTAGTCTCAGAGAAAGGATTTTCTGTAGATCCGACTAAGATTGAAGCGGTGAGTAATTGGAAGAGACGAGAGACATTGACCGAGATAAAGAGTTTTCTTGGATATTGGCTAGATATTATCGGAGGTTCATAAAGGATTTTTCGTGGATAGCAGCACCGATGACCAAGCTAATATAAAAGGAGGTGAAGTTTATTTGGACCGATAAGTGTGAGGAAGTATTCCAGAGCTTGAAACACTTATTGACCCATGCACCTATATTAGTTGTTCCGGAAGGAAATCAGGATTTGGTAGTATATGGATGCGTGTGGAACTGAATTAGGAGCTGTGTTAATGCAGAGAAGTAAAGTGATTTCCTATGCTTCTCGACAGCTTAGACCGCATGAGGTTAGATATCCAACGCATGATTTGGAATTAGCTGCTGTAATATTTGCATTGAAGGTGTGGAGAATTATCTTTGGGAGACAGATTTGAATTGTATACGGATCATAAGTCGTTGAAGTATTTGTTCTCCCAGAAGGAGCTGAACATGAGACAACAGAGGTGGTTAGAGTTTATTGCTGCTTATGATTTTGGAATTGAGTACACACTAGGGAAAGGTAATAAGATTGCAGATGTGCTTAGTAGGAAGCATCAGAAAGCAGTGTTGGCAATGATAGCGGAGTGGAAAGATTTGGAAGCGTTTTCGACTTGTAATGTTCAGTGGAGATCTGAGGCCGGATCTAGTGAAAGAACGACTATGTTATCTTGTTTAAAAGTTCGACCAGTAATGATTAAAAGGATTTATTCTAAACAGAAGGAGGATCCAATGGTTGCTGAACGGATCAAGAAGTTGAAGGATGGAACGGAGAGCGATGACCTGAAGGATTTTAGTCTTGACCAGAATGGGTGGTTGAGAAAGAAAGGAAGATTAAGGAATGAAGTTTTGGAGGAATGCCATCGTTCAAAGTTCACTATTCATCCAGGAGGAACTAAGATGTAACTGGACATGAAGCTGAGTTTCTTCTGGGAAGGTATGAATAGGGATGTTGGCTTATGGGTGAAGCAGTGTCTGAACTGCCAGTAGGGAAAAGCCGAACATTAGAAGCCAAGTGGGTTGTTACAGCCATTAGATATTCCAATATAGAAGTGGGATTCTATTTCTATGGATTTTATAAACGGGTTGCCAAGATCTAGTAGAGGAAATTAAAGTATATGGGTCATAGTGGACAGATTAACAAAGAGTGACCATTTCATTCCGGTTAAGTCAACTAGAATGACACCTGTTTTAGCAAAGTTATTTGTGAAGAACATAGTTAGACTTCATGGAATTCCTAGTAGTACAGTAAGTGATAGAGATTCCTTGTTTACTAGTGAGTTCTGGAAGAGTCAACAGGAGATTTTAGGAACCAAGCTCAAGATGAGTACCGCTTACCACCCACAGACCAATGGGCAAATGGAATGAGTTAACAAAGTCTTAGAAGATCTGTTATGAACTTGTGTGTTAGATTTTGGAGGATCATGGAAAGACCATCTACACTTAGTCGAGTTTTCGTATAATAACAGTTATCAGACTAGTATAGGGATTGCCTAGTTTGAAGCTTTATATGGAAGGCCATGCAAATCACCAGTTTGTTGGTTAGAGACTAGGGATAGGTTGGTTCTTGGTCCAGATTTAGTTAGAGAAGCTGCAGAGAAGATTGAGTTGATTCGAGCTTGGATGAAAGAAGCTCAGTCTAGGCAGAAGAGTTATGCAGATAGAAGACGGAAATACTTAGAGTTCTCTGTTGGAGATCATGTGTTTATTAAGGTGTCACCGATGAAGGGTGTAAGTAGATTCGGGAAATCAGGGAAGTTGGTATCGATATTCGTAGGACCATTTTCTATTGTAGAGAGGATCGAGAAACTTGCGTATAGAGTAGAGTTACCGAATAGTTTGGTTGGAGTCCACGGTGTGTTTTATATTTCTCAGCTAAGGATGTGTGTTAGAGACACAGAGTCTACTATAGCACCGACTGTGTTAGATGACCTAGTAGTAGAACCAGACTGGACTATAGTTAGAAAGCCGATTCGTATAGTTGCGAGGGATGAGAAGAGGCTAAGGAACAAGACAGTCAGATTAGTGAAAGTCCAGTGGAGCGATGATGAGAGAGACTGTACTTGGGAGACTGAGAGCAGGATTAGAGACGCTTATCCTGAATTGTTTGATGGTATGTTTTAACTTTATGTTTAATTTGTTGTGTACCTTATCATAATTTCGAGGACGAAATTCTTTAAGGAGGGGAGATTGTAACACCCTATATTTTTAGTAACATTATTTAGGACATTTAATTAGCTAAATTAATTAAAATAATGTGATGATTAGGGGATTGAGATTTGTAATCAATAAAGGGAAGTCGTGCCATGTTAATGAATAAATTAAAATGAGCTAACATGAATTAAAATAGACAAGGGCGATAGGCAAGGACAAAGTTGGGAAAAGAGCATTCTTATACCATAAACCCTTAGGAATACACGTTCATTACTAAATCAAAAATCAAAGTATAGAGGCCAGCCACCATTAGCAAGAACAATAGAAAGAAAGAGCTAAAGGAAGAAGATTAATCAACTTAATCCATTCAAATCTCAAACTACATAATCTCAAAGCTAAGATGAATAATGACTACATCTCATTTTTCCTATTGTTTTCGGTTATAGGATGAATCCGAAGTATTTTGCATGATTATGCCATGTTTTTGAATGGTTAAATGTTTATATATGCTTGTTGATGATTTATGCTTGTTCATATAGATTTTATGATATGTCTTAATGTGAAAACCCTACATAGTGACATCCAATTGCCTTGCAATTTTAGATATAGATCAGAAATGATATTCTAGAGATGGGTTTCAATTTTCATAATTTCTTGAATTAATGTGGATTGTATATTAATTTTCTAGTGTAGAAAATGATTATTTGGGTTTAAAATTATTTATGGTTAAATAATATAAGTTTTGGGTCTGAAATTAATATATGTTAGACAACATATTAACAATGATTTTCTGGAATTTGTATAGAATTTTCCTAAGTGTTTTAATAGATATATAAAATTATTTAAGGTATGAGACTTAAATGTTTTATATATTTATAAAAGGAGAAGCGGTATTTTGTAAATAAATTAAATTGTTTATATCTGAAATTTTGGCAGTGCTTTTAGAAAAGAAAATTTGCAACTAATAAGATTTTGACAAACAAGGTATGTTAGTTAAAAAGATTACTTAAAAGGTTAAAAATCAGTTCTACATGCAAAATGCATGTTTCGCCACTTTCGACACCGTGCTTCTGACTTAGATGGCTTTCGACTTAATTCCTCCGCCTCCATCACCATTGAAACCAATGCGCATGGCGTCAAAGACTTGGTACGCAGTGAATTGGACATAGGCGGAAAGTAGTGGGTTGAAACCAGGGGTTCTAAAGGAGGTCGAAGCATTTTGTTTTAAATGAAAATGCGCCTGCTTTGCTTTCGACAATATAACTTTTGACTTGGTCTGCTTTCGACTAGGTCAATGCTTTTAAAATAATGGTTTTAAAGAGGTTGCACCTTTGTTTTTAAGTATACGATTTCGACTAGGTCGAAGCCCTTAGCTACCGCTTTTCTACCATTCGAAGTCAATGGTTTCAGAAGGTGTACTTTGTTTTAAAACTTAGGCGCTTCTCCAATGCTTTCAGAAGGTTGATTTCGACACTATCATTTCTTTGTTTAGAAAATGCTTTCGAAAGAGTGCTTTTGACTTAGATGTTTTATGACACTTTTGCTCTGTTGAAGGTAAAACCCAAAGGTTTCGAAAGGAATGGTTTTCAATGGTTTTGAAAGGATGTTACACATGTTTTACTTGAACCCAAAGGCTTTCGAAAGGATTAATGTTTTATGCTTTTGAAAGGTTTTAAAGAATAGTTTCGAAGGGGTGGTTCCCCAATGGTTTTGAAAGGTTTGAAAGGAAAGGTTTTCCAATGTTTTCGTAAGGCAAAGTTTAAATATTTAAAGATAGGACGTCTATGGTTTTAATGCGAATGGTGTTTCAAAGTTTTCAAAAGGAAGATTAAATGGTTTCGAAAGGAATGTTTTGGCCTTTCGGCCTAGGTGAAAGAAGGATTTTACTTGGTTTTGAAAGGGGTAATTTCAATGGATTCGAAAGGGGTACTTTCAAAGGTTTAAATGTTTTCATTAACAACGATTTGAGTAAAGTATATATAACATGGCAAGGTGATTTTCAGTAAAGCATAGAGTATATATTTTCCTTTTTTAAGTTTGATTTAAAGGTTTTTAATCAGTTTGAGATGAAAAGGTTTTCAAGGAAAATTTAAGGGAAGATTACTCTAAGTAAAATGACTCAGATATTAGAATACCAAATGAGACTAGTGTTGGGTCGCGCCCTATACATTAGCTATTAGCCCCAGCTAATTTGGTCCAAAATTCCAGTGTGTAGGGCTTTGTCACAGGTAAGACTAAAATGATTATTACACACAGAAGGGAATATATATATTTGTATACATATAGTTTATTGGTGAGCCCGCAAAACCATTAGGACCAGGTGACCCTGGGGGTTGGGAGATGTTAAGTTAGGAACAAACCGTCCAAAAGAGGAGTATTTAACAGATAGTCAATGATAGACCGTCTAGAAGAGGAGTGTCTACCAGGTGTTAGATTATTTTTATTATGTTATCTGGTAGGCCCGAGTCAGCCAAAGGTTAGTAGTTAGCCAAACAAAACTGTAGTGTTCAAACATATAGTTCATTTGTTACCTAATATGTATATTTACATAATAATGCTTTATAGTTTTAACCAGTTTTGGTTGCAGGATAAAGATTTACAGAAGATGTTTTAAAAGGATATTAGTGAGGGGAAACCCGTTCCGCTAAGCGGCGTAGTCTCACTTAATATCAAATAACCGAGATGTATAGTATTATTCACACCAGGCTTTATGTCTGACTCGAAGTTTATGTTTTCTCCTTAAACTCTCGGGTGCTCAAAATTGATTTGAGTATGCTGAAGGTTGAGGGTTTCAAGTTTTTAGTAGGTTGTCGAATAAGGCTTCCAGGGACGAGCAGGTGGCTGACGGATAGCTATTTAGGAGTTGTTGTTTTATTTTGTTTGATTCCGCTGTGTTGTATTTAAGACAGTTATGTCTATATAGTACTCTGGTCATCTAAGGGGGCATCATCATATGTCGCTCTTGGCGTATTTTGTAATAATTATATTTGATCTTTACCTGGGAAACGATTATGGGATGATGTAATGGAATATGAAACTTGTTTTGTGAAATGTAATCAAAAAAGTTGTTTTTGTGAAATCTGTGATTTTATTTCATATTCATGTGCTTCTGATATTATGTATACCATTAACATAAATGTATTTGGTTGCCGGAAGTTAATACTATGAATGACTGCAGCATCTGTAGTGCTTAGCTTCAAGCCTCTAGATAAGGGATGTTACAGGGGATCTGGTCGACGTTCGATAGGCCCATAACACCAAAGGTAGTTCTTCTACCCACTTTCCTCTAGCCTTCTGCAGCCTTTCTTAAGTAGTTTTTTAATGGTTTTACTCGCGGCCTCAACCTGTCCGTTCGCTTGTGGGTGAGCGACTTAGGATAAACTTTTGATTATGTCATTTTTCTCCGGAGTTCTACAGACATCTTGCTTTCAAAGTGGTTACCATTGTCAGAAATGATCATGTAAGGTATCCCATATCTAGTGATTATATTCCTTGCTACAAAGGTGACTATCTTTTTTGTGGTAATGGTGTCTAGGGGTTCTACCTCTACCCATTTGGTGAAGTAGTCTATGGCTACTATGGCATACCTTACTCTATCTTTCGACATCGAAAGCAGTCCTATCAGATCTACCCCTAATACATCAAACGGCCCTGGACTTGTGAGCGGGATAAGCTCAAGAGATGGTAATCTGGGAATATTGGCAATCGTTGACATTTGTCGCAGCTTCACACAGATTCCTTGGCAACTTGAAGTGCGATGGGCCAATAGTAGCCATGCCTTAGTTCTTTCTTTACCAATTCCCTCTGAGTGATAATCGCATTGTTCTTCAAGTACTTCCCTCATGAGCCGCACCCTCACTTCCTTGGAAACTCTCCTAAAATAAGGAGTGGCATACCCACTATTGTATAATGTGTCGTCAAAGAAGGAGTAGTACAGAGCTTGGTATCTTATCTTTCGTGTTTCATTCCTATTTGTGGGTAAGATCCCAATTTCGAAGATATTGTTTGATAAGAGTCATCCAGTTGTCCTCTTCAGTTTGTTAAAGTACAGATCTTATAGCAGGTTGCTCTTGGCTTTCCGTTGTCCCTTGACTTGGAGTGCCTTGAATGGTAGCCCATTGAGCTCGGGTCAGAACCAGTATTTGATTTGATTTTGTTATGCTTGGCTCTACCTGATATTCGATCGGGACTACTTCATTTCATTGGCCATTTTGGTACTATCCAGTTTTGCTAAAGAGTCGACAAATGAATTGTTTTCACGAGGGATCTGTTCTATCTCAAAATGCTCAAACTGCTCTAGTAATTTCTTTGATAATTTTGCGTATTTGGCTAAGGTAGGTTCTTTTGCTTGATAATTTCCCCGCACTTGATTCATAATTAACTAAGAGTCACTATGAATTTTGACTTGCGTTACCTTGAGCCATTCGTAGGCCTGCAAGGAGAGCTTCATATTCCGCTACATTGTTAGTTGCATTAAAACTGAGCTGAACTGCCCATAGAGCTTTTGCCTATCTGGTGTGATCAATACCCAATTCCTGCTCCATGTTCATTCGATGCTCCATCCATGAACATGTGCCAAAAACTATGGGGTGTTTGGCTCTTCTTCTACATGGGGTTTAGTTGGTAATGTGCATTCTTCTATGAAATCAGCAAGGCTTAACCTTTCATCGCTTTCCTGGGAAAGTAAGTAATGTCATACCAGCTGAGTTCCATTGCCTACTTCAACATACGACCTGATGTTTCTAGTTTTTGCAGTATTTTTCTAAAAGGATTATCTGTAAGAACTTTGATGGGATGTGCCTGGAAGTAGGGTCGCGGCTTTCTTGCTATAAGAAGTAGGTTGTATGCGAGCTTTTCAACAACTGAGTAATTCAGCTCTACTTCGAATAACCGCTCGCTTGTAAAATAGATGGGCCTCTACGTCCCTTCATCTTCTCCTACCATTGCAGCACTGATAGCCTGATCAGTTACAGCTAAATTGATGTATAAATCCTCACCTGTTGTCGGTTTCAATAATATAGGGGTGTTGACTAGATGGTCCGTCAAGTTCTAGAACGCTGTTTTGCAGTACTCGAACACAAAGTTGCGTCCCTTCTTTACTTGGTTGAAGAACGGAATGCATTTGTTTGTAGCTTTGGATATGAATCTGCTAAGGGCTGCCACTCTACTATTTAGGCTCATCGGATCTTTTGGTTTCTTCAGGATTTTCATCTTTCTTATGGCGTCGATCTTCTTGGGGTTCGCTTCGATTCCTCATGCTCTCACTATATATCCAAGAAACTAGCCTAAATAGATAGCAAAAGTGCATTTTAGAGGATTTAGCTTCATGCAATACTGCCTTAAAACCGCGAAGGTCTGTCCAAGTCTTTAACATGATCTGGGGCTGCCTTTGACTTGACTAACATATCATCCACGTATACTTCCACATTCTTTTCGATCTGTTCGGCAAACATAGTCTTGATTAACCTCTGATAGTGGCCCATGCATTCTTAAGTCGGAGTGGGATGACTTTATAGCAGTACAATATTATAAAACTAGTGTGTTCTTGATCTCGTTTATCTGACTATACCGCGAATATGCCTCCATAAATGAGAGTAGCTCATATCCTCTAGTCGCATCTACCAACCGGCCAATTCATGGCAAGGGAAAACTATCCTTTGGGCATGCCTTATTTGGATCGGTGAAATCTGTGCAAGTTTTCCATTTCCCATTAAGCTTTCTCACCAATAGTGGGTTGGCGATCCACTTGGAGTAGTATACTTCCCTAATGAACCCATTCTTCTTTAGTTTTTTTAACCTCTTTATGTGGTGCGTTGTATCTTTCTTGGTCCATAGTCCTGCATTTTTGTCTAACTGGGTATGCATTTGGGTCGATATTTAGCGCATGACAGATAATGGCCGGGTCTATTCCTACCATGTCTGAATGGGTCTAAGCGAACACATCTATAGATCGTTTTAGGTAGTCTATCAGCTCGTTTTGGGATTTTGCACTAAGGTTCTTTCCTATTTTTAGCACCTTTGTGGGATCCCCTAGATCTATCTGTACGTTTTCAGTATCATCTACTCGCTTCAACTCCTTCTCAGTTGCTCCTAACCTTGGATCTATCTCATTTTCTGGTTCTTCTTCTAGGGGTGAGTTTACTAAGAACACTTGTCTTTGTGCCTCTTTAAAGAAATACTACTCATAAACTGAATTATATTTGTCAATGTTAATCATGTGCATATATGTCCTCCGCTCCTTTCTTATGGATTTTAAGGGTATGGAGTTATTTGACGCAGCATTAGTTTGTGTCCCTGATAGCGCCATTGTTTAACGTTCAAATTTATGCTTAGTCATATGAATACTAGTATTGGAAGGAACAACTTGATAGTATGGAACACTTTTATTATTAGAGTTAAGAGTTACATGATATAGTTCCCTAGCTAATAACCGCTCCCCTCCGACAGACCCTATCCTAGCTGGGGTATTAAATTTCATAAGTAATTCCTTTTGAAAAATGATCGCTCCCAAATCGACCAGAGCAAGTCTACCCAAGAAAGCATTGTAGGGTGATAGCTGATCGATCACTAAGAAATTTGCATAGAACGATTTGCTCAATGGGGCCTTTCCTATTGTAACCAATAGGCATGTTGACCCTACCGGAATAGTCCCAGCATTATTGAAGCCAAAGATTGGTTCAGGGCTGGGATTCAAAATTTTGGACGGTAATTTATTTGATCATAGGCAGTCTTGAAAATGACATTCACTGAACTTCCTATATCAACAGAAACTTTCTTCATGGTACAATTTTACATTTGCACCGTAATGATGAGTGGATCTTGATATGGGAACACAATCCCTGTTGCATCAGCTGTTGTGAATGTTTTCTCAGGCATGGGTTGCTACTTGACATGGAAAACCATTCTCTTGGTTTTAGCTTCCTGCACGTATCTTTCCTATACTTTCTTACTCATCCCAGCAAGATGTGGTCCACCTTGAATTGAAGCTATCAAATTGGATGGATTACTCGCCTAATGTTCGTTGGGATCCGAGGTCAGATTGTTTATTCTGTTCTCTCCTTATTCCCTTCGAAAACTGCCTAGATAACCCTTTTCAATCAACCTTTCTATCTCCTTCTTTATATGTCTATAATTATCGTTGTGATGACCATTTACTCTATGGAGCCTGCAATACGCTCCACCCTTGTTGCGCTCTAGCTTCTCCCCTTGATTTGGTATGTCTTAAGCTAGTTCATCCTTGGTCATTTTGAATATCTATCCAAGGGAATGAGTGAGGATGATTTCTGCTGTGAGGTTCAGCTCTTTTTGCCGCTTTGCCATTGGGCGATATCCATTTGCCCCTTTTTTGCGGTCATAACTGGGAGAAGATATTCCCTATGGTTGCGTTGTGGATCCGGCTTCGTCCATTCTAATGTAGCTAGCTACTTTCTCATAAAAGGCCTTCATGCTTCGATAAGACTACCTGCTATTTTTCTCCCACATAGAAGTTCCTCGCCTTATTCTGACATGAGCTGCGATTAGTAATGCCTCCTTGTTGGTTACCCCTATTCGAAGAGCCTCTATCTTGAAACGCTTGATGAAAATGTGCAAACTTTCATTCTCCCCTTGTTTCACACATGACATAGTATTAACATCTGGTGAGGCTTCCCTTCCTGAGTTGAACTGTCTTAGGAAATCCGCGAACAATTTCCTCCAAGACCCGACCTCTCCTGATCCGTATTGTCAGAACCACAATGATGCTGCCCCAGATAAGTAGATAGGGAACAATTTACACTACCCATCTTCCTGACCTTCAGGATATCGCTGAAATATTCAAAAGTGCTCAGGTGGTCCTCAGGATTGGTAGCCCCATGGAACTTGTCAATCATCGGGATTTTGAAATTGTCAGGAAAATCAGCTTCGATGAACAATTCAGAGAAGGGGATGCAAATCCCTTCCTTTATTCTTTCCCCGGTGTTTTTCCTATAGGTCTTTGCCAATTGCTCCACTTGGGATCTGAGTTGTTGAATCTCGTATTCCTGTAGGTCGAGTTGGGATGAATTGCCATCTGACATAGTGCCCTCATCGTTTTGGCGGATTGGGTCGGCTTTTCCAGTAGCAGAGGATTTTTGTTGGCGGGTTTAGTTTTAATTCTAGGGTTAGTCTGGATTTGCTTTTCAATCTGGTGTCAACTTTTATCCCAGCGTCCCCGTTCCCATTTACAGGAGTGTCGTTATTGTTCCCCTACTAAATATCCAATGCAGCTATAGAACGATGGTGGTGAGTTATGGAGTTGGGTTGTGAGAGTGGCCCATGCTGGGCAATAGTTTTCTCGAATCCTTCCATGCACCAATTTATATAGTCTGAGAAGGATTGGAATGTTGCCAGGATGGAATCTACAGGAACTTCAGTTGAAGCTCCCGCCTTATCCCGGGTTTTTGAGAATATGAGTGGCTTAGGGATAGCCTTTGCTGCTCCATGCAAAGGTTCCTAAATTGGAGGAATAGGAGAATTGGTAGGATTAATAATCCGGGATGTACCGTTTTACCGGATGTATGAAAACAGACAAGGGTATCGAGGTTCAGGCCCTTTTTCTAGCTCCAAAAGTTGTTTAGGGAATTTTTCATCCTTCAACTCCTCAAACTTGTGCAAATTAATTTATTCACTAATTACTCTACTGATTTGGAATTAGCAAAATTAAGTAGTCCTAATTTTGTCGTTAAGTTAGGATTATGTTAGTGAATGCTTACACAACCCTGTAGCTGCAATTTAACTGTTTGTTAGAGTGCCAGATCTGAACGACTATTTTGTTCAAATATGGTTAAATGTATATATCATACTACACTTAATAAGGAAAATAGCATAAGGAGTAAAAGACATAGGATTTACGTGGTTCGAATTTTAAGGAATCCTACGTCCATGGGGAAAGTTCGCCTTTCCTTTCTTTTTACTGGTTTGGTATAGAAATCCATGGCAACTAGTACAATGGAATCTTAAAAGTATTCTAAAAGAGAAAAATGTCAGAAGAGAAGCCTCCCTCATGCTACAGTGCCTTTTCTATTTATAGTGGTGATTCATACGCGGATTACTGGAATTCCTTTTCTTCCGTTATGCTTCCACCCTTGGATCCTGCTAGGTGTCAATCGTCTCTGTCCTTTATTTTTTGTTACCTGATCACTTATGTGTTTTTGGAAGGACATTCGAATTGGGACAGGAATTCTCAAAACAAAGCGGGAAAAACCCAAAATTATGGTGGTAGAATCCAAATTTGAAATTGGCTTTATTCTTGGGTTCTTAAAGAAATGTTGGCTATAATTTTTCAATTTTACTACGTCTATTTTGAACAATACATGTTGTTATGGGGTGAGGTTTATGAAGAGTTGCTCAATATTCGGACCGTGTTGCCTTTTTATTGTCTTTTCCTTCTTTATTTAACTTGTTACCATGTTGGGTCAAAATGGAGTAGCTCTTCCCGTTCTGTTATGAAGGCTGGTTGGTCATGTACATTTATTGTTTAGTTTTATGGGGTTGAGTCTAAGTTGAGGTGCACCCCCAATAGCTTGGCATATAGCCCATTTGGAATGCTTTCGGCTATGTATGGAACTATTCAGACGTGCACTTATACGGGTATGGTACGGTAGATAGTAGAATGTGAGCATTGGGGAAGTGGTCGGCTCAACTTGGAGTGTGCTCCTAGTCATCTTGGAGTGTGTTCCCTATAGTCTGTAGTGTTTGATCTCGACCTTTAGTGTAGGCCTTTACGTATTTTTTCGAAACAGTTCTTGGTAAGAACGGTTGCAAAACTTTTCCCCCAAGTCTGCTGCGATTCATAGGTCGTGGTAGACTTTCCATCTAGGACACTCGATTTGCACATCTGGTTTTCTTTCTGAAGGCCTTTTTTTGTGTCTCGACCTACCCCTATTCTGGAAGCGAGCTATCTTTTACCGTATGCTTGGCTGAATTTGACATGCCCCTTGTTAGGGGGTGTATCATCTCTAGCCAAATGCTTGGCCGAATTTGATCTGCCTCCTATTTGGGGCATAACGTCCTTAGCCAAATGCTTGGATGAATTTGACCTGTCCCCAGTTCGGGGGCGTAACGTCCTTACCCAAATGCTTAGCCGAATTTGACCTGCACCCTGTTCAGGGGCATAACGTCCTTAGCTGTAAACTTAGTACGACCTAACCTTTTAGGGGAATAATGTCCTTAACCAAATGCTTTGCCAAATTTGATGTGTGAACATTAATATTTGAATAGTTTGATGTTAATCGCTGATCAAATTTACACCCGACGAGTCGCACTAACGGTGTGAAGAATTCTCTTTAGACCAAACGATTTAATTAGTTTACAATTGTTATTAATTAACTAACCTAATTAATATCTATGAAATATTAAGTATAAAATTTTGAATATGATTTGAGGAATAAATATTATTAAATATATTTATAATAGTTATAAATATATCGACCGATATGTGATATTGATAAGCAATTAAATTAGATTTAGTTAATAATATTTCTTTGGGCGTACATGGGCTGTTAGCCCATGATGATATGGTGATAATTCAACAATTATGAAGTCTATAGAGAGGGTCAAAAATAGGCTAGAAGGTAGTAAATGGATGGCTCAAATTTAGTGAGAATTGGTATGAGATACGATCCATATCTTTCTCTCTTTCATCCATTATAGAAAGACCTCTAACCCTAATTATTTAATGTTTTCTTATTGGCTACCACTATCTCTTCTATTGCTCCCAGATCATATCCCCTAGGATCCAACTCAATTCAATTCAAAACTAGTACTATTTGATAGTCAAAGATCAACGGTTCAAGGATTAGCAGTCTGCCGAATCAAAAAGCTTTCAATAGAGAGAGAGTTCAACGTTACTAGGTGTGCTTTAAGGCACTAGTTTTTGGTCTATCTTTACTATTTTATATTGCTTATAATCTCATAATATTATTTTATAATACACATATATAGTATTAATATATTGTTAATTAGGTGACGATTCTTATATGTATTGATGTTGTCAGATACTAGATTGCTTATATGTATATATATTAAGAAACAATTTTTTTCACACATAAATTAGATATGTACAGCCAAATATTTTATATATAAATTTATTATTTTACCAATATATATATATAATTTTAATATGTCATTTAATTATAATTATATGATTTATATTTATTTATCATCATATTATGCTAATAATTGAACATATATTTTATACATGTTCATTTACTATAATTATAATTTTTGGTAACTTCAAAGTATTTTTAAATAATTATTTAGTACTATTTTATATTATTTAAATCAATATATTATTTAAATAATTTATATAAAATAAAATATGTCTCGAAAACTAAGTTTTCAATTTTTAAAAATCTTTTTATCATTAAATAAGCTCTTGAACAAAAATTGAGAATTTAACAATCAAATTTTATAATTTTAAAAAATCATTATATATACGGTTGAAATTAATTATTTATTAAAAAGTAAATTTTGAATGAGAAATATTATGGAAAAAATTTTACCTCAAAATATCTTGTTATTTTTTCTGAAAATTAAAAATTAAAAAAATATGTTTTGAAAATATTTTTATTAATATTTTATTCTATTTTGACTAATTAATATATATATATATTTTAATATAATAAATATTATAATGTGTATACGATCTGAAAGTAAAATAACTAAATTAATTTTTAAATTAATACCTATATATATAATAATATATAAATTTAAATGTTATAAATATACTTATAATATATATATATATTAAGAAAACTTTTATATATTATGTATATATAAATATTATTTTAATATTTATTAAATAATACATAATGATGTTTGTATATTTATATATATATATTTATATATATATATATATATATATATATTACTAATATTTTAATATATATGTATGTGTGTTTAAATACTTTCGTCCTCATAAAATTAGTTAAGTAAAATTTACTTATACATACAGACATATACATACATACCGATATATATATAATATTTACATAAATAACAAACTTATATATATACATATATTTGGACAACATACAATACATACGAGAAGCGCTAATATGTTTGTTGCGATGTAAATCCCAACATCTATATATAGACATATTATTCCTTGCACGGGTTATCATATTACACATTCACATACATACATATATGTATATGATATATATGTATAGTTATATGAATTAATATATAAATAAAATAAGATAAGATATTTTATTTAAATAAAATTTATAAATGTTCTAAATAAATTAGACTTCATTTGGTCCAATAAAAATCTAGTAAGGGAATTTTTTCTCAAGTTAACCCACAACTTCCATTGGCTAGCCCGGGTGTTTCTTCTAATTCCCACATAAACCCTCGATGCTTAATTTCGAATCCCAAAGGGTATTGTTATTTATACTCCAGTTTTGGATATAAGGGTGCCAAATTTTATGAGCACTCCATACAAAAATAAATTTCTATGAGGGGTACACATCCTATTAATAAAACATATATTTATACCTCTTTTGCCCTTAGTTTACTCTCTCCTTCTCCTTCATTATTTAGAAAGAAAATAATGGTTTGGATTTAATTATTTTAAATTTGACGGTTTTGGTTCGTTTTTGCCTCTATAAATAGCGACCTACACCTCCATTTTTCTTTCATAAATTTTTGTGAGCATCGGCGAAGCTTAGTCAAAATCTTTCCTCTTAGTGTTTCAAAAACAATAAACTTTCTGATAAGTAATTCTAATTTCTAATCTCTAATTTAAATTAATCCTTTATCTCCTTATCTTTTGATTTTTGAAATCTAATATATATATATATATATACATGCACAATCTATTTGTTGTATATTTAAAACGTGGAAAGATCTAACAGAGAATTAGGAGCGGTATAAATCAGATCTCTTCTTCTTCTTCAGGTTCCAGAATCAGTTAGGATTTTCAGGTAAAAGGTTTAAATGTTTAATCCTTTTGATTCCTGATTCTATTCCTTTAGTTTCTAATTCTAAATCTAATTTCTATATATAATTTACTTTGTCGTATATTCCAAAAGATGGAGATCTGAAAGAGAATTAGGCGTTGTGGAACCAAATCCAATTAGGAAGCAAACAGTTCCCTATGAGTGAAAATATCAAGTTTTTCACATTTTTGTAATTGAATAGATTTATTTGGATTTGATGTATGCCTTAGGAAATTTTAGTAAATGAAAATATAACATCTAAAACCCCCAGAATTTCCTTAAGTAAATACCAGTCTTTGTTTATGTTGGAATTATAGTTGTTTTTGGTATTAATATATTAGAATCTAATTATTTGTTTAAAATTAGATAATCTATGGTCCATTCAACCTCTTTCCCCTATTTGAAATTGGAGTGTTAAAAGGTTCAAAAACAAAATAAATTTATAAATGGTGTGTAAAGTATGAATTGAATTGTTTGTTGTTTGCACCACCTATTCCTATCACTTGAACAAATAAGGAACTCCTTTCTCACTTTAAAATGACGTGTATAAATGTTGAATTAAACATAGGCGATCTAATTTGTGAAGATCCGTTCTTTAAAATAGAGAAGGGATTCTATTTTATTAATATGGAACGGGTTGAAGTTATTCCATGTTTGTACGAATTTATTTTATTTGGCTATGGTAGTAGCATTTCTGATTGGAATTGTAGATTTGTGTGAGGTTGATATTTCAAAATACCTTGTAAGCGAATTATTATCGAATTATTGTGATTTAATGATTAGAGCTTAAATTCCACGCATACAAATATATGTATATAATGTTAACATATTAACTATTAAAACTAATAGCGTATTGGTTATAGCGTATTGAGCGTGATAATTAGTATTATTACAATAGTTAGGTAATATTAATTTGTAAGAAGGAAGCTAGTGTAAATTAGGGAGTTAATCATTAATTAGAGGCATAATAATAGGATACCTTGTATGGCCTTAATTATTATTCGGGTAGGATGATGTATGTATATAGTGGATATAAATATAAGTTATGACTAAGTTATAGGGATGTAAGTTTAGTCCAAAGCTACATGGAAGTCTTCCTAGTTAAATCTGGTTAGCAGCGATATGGCTTTACGGACTAATGTGGTACATTACCTATGATAAATAACCATGGAGCACACGAGGTTAGTCCCAATTCTGTAGGGTAAACCTGCCAGTTAATCTTGCTACCGATACCTATGGATAGTCGGACTAATGTGAGACGTCGCGAATGGGTTATGGGTTATAAATTGTGTTTTGGATGCGGTATGTGAAATCCTTCGGAGAGGTTTGCTTCTGGTTTAAGGTATTAAGTGGCTACTGTAGGGTACGCCTCTTTCTTAGGAGAAGTATTAAGTGACCTAATGGGATTTCTTACGATGTCAGCTAGTGAGAACCATGTAGGGACCCGCCTTGGGTTTGTATTAAATGACGGGGACCTGCCTATTTTATAGGTCTTAAATGGTCAAAGTACGCTTAATCCCTAATAAAAAGATATTAAGTGTTTGGAGGTTCTCTCTCTCGCATCTATAATGGTAGTTGCGTTAGAATTTGGGAGTGAGTTAGGTATTAAATGAAGGGGACTGCCTATTTTGTAGATATTAAATACCTAGAGTTTGCCTTATCCCCAACAAAGGGTATTTATTGATTTGGTTGTTTCTTCTTACATTGTAAATGCTAGTTACGTTAAAGTTGTATAGTCAGGTTGGAAAAGCCTTTGAGCTTATAGTTGACTTTTGTATAGTGGGACTGGAAGGGACTTTGGGCTTATAGTTGACTTTATATGTATGTTATGATTTTAATACTTAAGACATATTTCTTATTTAAATTATACTACCCAAGTACAATTATAGTAATGCTTGAGATTTCCATTTCACCAGACATTTGTTGTTCTGACCCACTCCTCATTACAACACATGTTAGAGAGAGTAATTCTGATTTAGAGGATGAAGATGAAGGTGAAAACTTGTAGCAGTTATCTATTTATTTATGTTTTCTAAGTATTTTTATTGTACCCAATTCAGATAGTTATATTATTTTGAGATATTGTACTGTGGAGGTTTTATATAAGCATATTGTAATATTTAACATGTTATATTTCTAAAATGATATTTTTTATGAAATGGATACTTGTTTTGATATTATATTTTATCCGTTCCGCTGTGAGATTCTAAAAGTATAGATAGATAGCTATGTGTACTGTGTACTATTTTAATTTTTACCAACCTAACAACTTGCTTGAGATGGGCCTAAGGTTTGATGAGCTTTTATTGTGTCGAAATTAGGTCCGTTTTGGGGTGGGTTGTTACAGTTGGAATCAGAGCTTAGGTTATCCGATCAATGGGGTTAGGTATACGTACGAGTGGCGTACTTGTTGATTTTGAAAATATTTTCAAAGACCCTAATGTATATAAATATATATGTACACTTAATTTGAATTTTCTCTATAAATTCCAACTATAGAAGTAGTTGCGACCATACTCCGAAAGGATGGGAGATGCGATTAGGGTTGGAAAGATAAATAGACTAAGGAATGTGCAATGAAGATTGTACCGTTAAGAATGTTTATGGAAAAGATTGTAACTCAAAAATTAATAGGGCAATAAGTGTGCAATAAATTGGGAGTTATAATAATTTAATAAGGATATAAATGGACTAATTAATGAGACTATTAAAGTAATTATGGAAGGATAATAAGAAAGGTTGGAATGAATAAATATCTTTAGGGATTGTTAGGTTAAAATAATGATCATTTATTATGGACAATTAACATTTATTGAAATAACGAATAAGCATGTTAGGTAGTAATTAAATACTACAAAGTAGTATATTTGTAAACATTCAGAAGTAAGGGATGAAAGAAGAAGAAAATGCAATAGAGAAGACAATTATTAAGAAGTTGTTATTTTGAGAAAGATTTTCTAAAATCTATCCCTACGTCAAAGAATTTGATCAAAGTGATTTTTGGGAACTTTCTTGAAATGTTTTAAAATGTTTTTCAAAGTATTTATTGAGGAGCTATTGTTTTGAAAGAGAAAAAAGAAAAATTGGGAATTCATAAATTAGAAATTTTGCTACGGCAAAGGTTTGTGAATAAAAAGAAGTTATGGAGTCAAAAACTTTGATTAAAAGGTTTTTGGTAAAAAGAGGTTTTCATTTTTGAAACTCAGTTTAAAATTTTGTTTGGGTTAAAAATTTTTTAGTTTAAAGATTTTCGATAAAGAGATTTTTCTTTTTGAAATAAATGAAAAGTAGAGTGTAGGTTGGACCCGATGGTTATTGCTATTTCATAAATTTGGAAGTTCTTTAAAATTCTTCTTTTAAAATAGAAATGGAACTAGAATAAAATGATATGGAAGCAATTTAAGTAGGGAAACAATAAGGATAGAGGTAATATTGGAAGATTTGGATAGGAATAACATTAGGAACTTATAGAATAGGATTAGTAATTTAGTTAGAGATAATGTAGGAGAGGAGTAATAAGAATGAGATAGGAAAATAATGGGATAAGAATTTACTTGTCTACTTCACTTTTCATTATTTATAGTTATAGAAGATGTTTTTGAATGTTTTGAACTAAAAAACTAACTTTTAGAGGAATAAATCTATGAAGTAGAAAGTTTTTGAAAAAGAAAAATCACTTTGCTTCTTCTGGGATTAAGCAATCTTTTTTGAATTTTTAATGGTTTGATTCAGCAATCGAGTTATTAAATGTTTTGTGTTAAAGACCCTACTTTAAAGGAGTAATCCTTTGAGTTTAGAAGTATTTAAGAAGGGAAATAATTTTTCTTAGGAATTTTTGAACCTTTAGTTTAGGGTTAAGAAAAGCGGTAAATGTTTAAAAAGTCGTGAAAAGTTGGATTCAAATATTTATTGGAAGGTTTTGTCCAAATGTTTAATAAAAATGGAATAGATATATGGAATAAAATAAAATATGGTGTTTAGACATTTTTAAGAATTCAATTCCCCTAAACAGTTTTTGGAAAGATGGAAATTCTTTTGTAAGTTAGAATTTCAAATGTCGCATACTAACGTAATGTGCATTTCTAAGTTTATATTTATGGAGTAGATAGGGATCACTACCTAGGAAAGAAAGCTTAAAGGTTTTAGGATATGAATAAAATAAGAATAGTATGTAAAACCTGATCTAGAAATTTGAATTCAGTCCCATGCATTTAATTGTAGAATGTTGGTATGAGTGTAAAGATATTCCAAATCTATAATTGGATTGTAAGTTAGCTTGCCTATGGAATGTGAATTTTCATATTTTGATTTATTAGGAGCAGGCTCCATGTAAATTCCATAAACTACCTAATTCCTTAAACACATAAAAAGTGCAGCGTTTGAATTTATAAGGGGCGTACCAAAAAGGGAAGCAGATGTGTAAGATATGCATATTCTTTTTCGTAGTTTACATTGTCTATTTCAATAAAAGAAAAAATCCCTTGTAATTTCAAACAAAGTAAAGATGTCACTTGTGGTTAATTTATGGAAAATTATAATGGTAATCCTATTTGGAAGGATCGCTCTGATAAATTAAAATATGGAAAGGAATGTTTAGAAATTCATAGTTAGAAATAAGAAATATATAAATAGCGGAATTTACAATAGTATTCGTATTAATTATAAATAGCGTAATAATTATAAGACTAGGATTTATAGGCATTAATTACAGATTTAATGGGCAATAAATTTGTAAATAGAGGATCAAAATTGAATTGAATAAGGGACTGATTAAGGAATCTAATACAGTATTTATGGAGAAATTGAATGCTCATAATAAGTAAGTTTTGAAATTGGTAATAGATTGAAATGGATTTAATAAGGATTGATCAGAGACCGTCAATTTTGACATTCATGGCCAGTTATTAGGGGTAATGAATAATTATTAGAGCTAAGAAGGAAAATCTTGAAAAGTGGGAAATGATGGAATGACATTCTAGGAAGGTCCATCTTAAATTGATAAGGAGCATTAGGATCCCAACATCATTAACACCAATTAATGATTAAGGGTGGCTTCTAGGAGGTTTTTCTTTTTGGGTTTTTAGGATGAAATCGCTAGTTGTCTCCTTTGGGGAAAATATTTGATATGGTATAAGGCATGTTCTTGTTTTATCACTGTGTTGATTTTAGGGAAAAGATTAGACCACTAATAAATATATATTAGGGAACATCGTAAATAAGGCAATTTCATAAGGACACTTAAATAGCGATAAACCGAAGATAAGACTGGATGTAGTAAGAAATTAGGTTAGAATGCTTCAAACCCAAAGCTTGTGGAGTGCCACCATGCACCTCGAATGTGATAAGTTGTATAGGGATATGAAGAGAATTTTCTAATTGCTCAAGGAGGAAGAGAAAATCACTAAATTTGTTTCCAGATGTTTGATGTGCCAAAGAATTAAAGCTAAGCAAGGCAAGCTCAGAGGGTTGTCTTTACCATTGGAGGTTCTGACTTGGAATTGAGAGCATATACCGATGGACTTTATAGATGGGTTGCCTAGAAGCCATGAAGCTAATTAGGTTATAGTAGATTGGCTCGTTTTATTTCCGTTGGAAATGATAAGATTGCAGCATCTCTAGCGCAGATTTATGTCAAGGAAGAGGTGAGGCTCCATGGAGTTCCAGTTAGCATTGTTAGTGATGGAGACCCTTTGTTCCCTAGGAAATTTTTGAGGAGTTTGTAATCTACTTTGGGAATCACTTTAGATCTTAGCACCACTTACCACCCGCAGACCAACGGTTAAATGGAAAGGGTGTGCAAGAATCTTAGAAGATTTGTTGAGAGCTTGCATCATGGATTTTGGAGGACCTTAGAAATGGTGGAAGTGTTTAAGCGATGGATGAAGGCTCCATTGGACCGTTTGGGGTCCTATGCTGACGGGCAAAGATAAGAATTGGAGTTTTTAGTTTGAGACATGGTATTTATTAAGGTTTCCCCTCTTAGAAAGTTTATGAGGTTTGGTACATCTAGGAAGTTGGCGCCTATGTTCATCGGGCCTTTCCAAATTTTAAAGAGGGCATGAAAACTTGCTTATTGGGTGGGGCTTCCAGGCTAGTTAGCGGGAGCCCATAACGTCTTTCATGTTCCATACTTGAGGAAATGTTTGCACGATATTGCATCTGTAGTAGAGCCTAATCAACCAATTGATGCTAAACTGGAGCCCATCACCCTTATCCTCGCCCTCCATGCCACCACATGCATTATGGAGCCCGGTACTAAGAGGCTTTGTAATGAAGAAAATTGAGTTGCTTCAAGTAGATGGGGAGATAACCCAGCGGAAAGAACATGGGAAATCGAAGAAAAGGTGAGGTTTGTCATCCCGAGCTTTTCTCTGATAAACTTTTCTTTTCAAAAATATAGGATTTTGGTTGCATCATGGTTGCTAGATTAGATGGTAGCAGATGGTTGCCAGCCTTTTTACTATTAATTTTCACTCATATAGAATTTCATTTATATTTAGGGTGCTTGCATACATGCCTATATGTTATGACCTTATATTCATGCTAGGATTGAGCTCACCTGTAGTATGCTGGCATACATAATCACATTGTAAATTTGATTGAGTAGATGGTTGTGTAGATTACTGTAAATAAATTGGTTGTATAGCATGGTTGTTAGGTGCGAGTTACACTATCTTCCTTTGGTGATTTCGGTAGCTAAATCCTTTTGGAGGGGATAATGTAACACTCCGTAAAATTTAATAAGAAACTAAGTAATTAAAATAGGGTTAAAAATGAAAATTTTGTAAATGTCGTAATTTGGTCATGAAAGTTGCACCATTGCGTCTGTGGTGATTTTTTGATCATTTTCCATATGTAATATGTTGAAATCGAAGTTCAAACAGAGAAGTTATGAACGGTTGAAGTTTTCGAGTTGAAAATTTCAATATTTGAATTTGAATTTAAAAGTTTAAAATTTTGAACATTTGGATTTGAAAAGTTAACGTAAGAAGCTTAAGGGTTAAGAAAGATTAACGTTAATGTGTGATTGGGTTAATTAGGGTAATACATGATTAATTAACAAATATAAAATGGAAACAAATTTTAAACGGTCGTGAAGCAAAAATCAATCGACCGCCTCTAGGTAAGCGATCGACCGGTTATTGTGGTTTGTGGCTAAGGTTGGGTGAGAATAAATGGTCTGGATTTAATTATTTTAAATTCAACGGTTCTAGTTCTTTCTCATCTCTATAAATAGACCTCTAGACCCCTACTTTTCCTTTATAAAGTTTTGTAACTGTCGGCGAAGCTCTATCAAAATCTTTCCCCTTAGGGTTTCAAAAACAATAAACTTTATGGTAATTAATTCTAACTTCTAATTTCTAATTTAAATTAATCCTTCTTCTCATTATCTTCTGATTTCTAAAGTCTAATCTATGTATTTTTGAACCAATAATGGCACAAACACCCAAAAGAGTAAAAGAGTGGAGATTAAATGAAGAATGTAAAAGAAAGAAAAAAAGAGAAGAGCAATCACAGACATATTTTATAGTACTTCGGCAATCTGGCCCTACGTCCACTTGAAGGTTCTCTATTAGTTTGCACTAATTTGTGATTACAAGTGATTGAGATCCATATTGATCTTTGATTACAATGAATTTTAATGGCTGTCTAGGGAGGAGTTAGCCAAAAAAGAGTAGATGCTCGGATCCAAAAGAGAAGAAGCTCCCTATAACGAAGGTTGTCAGGTATATTTATAGGGGTGAACGATGAAATATCTTCCTCAAATCTTGCCTACAGAAGCTCCATGCCAAGATGAGGTACTCTAGAAAAAACTGACCCCATGCTATGTATGGGGATTCGTCGATCCCTATAGGGAGAATCAGTACCAATCCCTGAAGAAGGAAAATGGAGCCCTGCGACTCTTCGTTGTGGTCCCTCTTGATGTTCGTGTTATGAAACCAAGCCTTGTTTGCATATTGACCTATGTCTTTTTTGGAGATATTGATGGAGTAGTAGAGGAACAGAGTTGCTGATTCAGGAGTTCGTGGAGATTGATGGAGAATTTCATTGAATCAGAAAAATAATGTTAGAAATAGGCTTTTGGTGACATGTAGGAAGAATATGGGGCCACCCAAGCTATATTTGGGAGTCGGTACCGATCCCCAACTTGGGGGATTCTATTGTTGTGTTGTCATGATTTGGGTGGTTTTTGCTTTGGTTGAACTTTCTTGGAGTCCGACCCGAGAAATTTGAGTGTTTATTTGGGGCTTACCCTGAGATTTTCGTGTTCTGTCCTTCGTCTGCTTGGAGTCATTAGGAGTCGGTACCAAGTCGAGCTCTGGGTCCCTCTTGGGGTTTTTTTGGGATTGTTTAGGGTCTGACCTGGGGATTTCTCAAGTCTATTCTGCTTCTAGTCTGACTTGATGATTTTGTGGGTTTGCTTCAAGTCAACCCTTCCAAAAGCTTGAACTTCCAATTTTCAACTTTTTTCACTCCTTTTTTTATATTTCCTTTTTCTTACCTTTTTGTGATATTCCCAAAGTTCTCAGGTAATTTCTCCATCGTTCGCTCATCCGACTCGATTGTTTAAGTTTGTTCGAATACCGCCTAGTCAAAAGGCTAGATAACAATACACACACAAACAATTTATTTGTTGTATACACAAAAACAGAAAATATCTAATAGAGAATTAGGAGCGGTATAAATCAAATCTCTTCTTCTTCTATAGGTTCCAATATCAGCTAGGATTTTTAAGTAAAAGGTTTAAATGTTTAATTCTTTTGATTCCTTATTCTATTCCTCTAGTTTCTGATTCTAAATCTAATTTCTATATACAATTCACCTTCCTGTATATTCCAAAAGCGGGAGATCTGAAAGAGAATTAGGCATGGTGGAACCATCTAGTAAAGAAGCAAACATTTCTCCGTGAGTGGAAATATAATCTTTTTCACATTTTCGTAATCGAATAGTATTTATTTGGATTTGATGTATGCCTTAGGAAATTTTGGTAAACTCAAATTTAACATCTAAAACCTCCCGACGTTCCTTAAGTAAATATCAGTCTTTGTATTTCTTGGAATTATAATTGTTTTTGGTATTAATATATAGAATCTAATTACTTGTTTAGAATTAGATAATCTATGGTCCATCCAACCTATTTCCTCTGTTTTAAATTGGAGTGTTAAAGGTTCAAAATGAAAATAAATTAGAAATGGTTTGTGAAGTATGAATTTAATTGTTTGTAGTTTGCACGCCTATTTCTATCACTTAAATAAATAAGGAACTCCTCCCTCACTCCAAAATAATGTATATACAGGTTAAATTGAACATAGATGATCTAATTTGTAAAGAAACGTTCTTTAAAACAGGGAAGGGATTCTAATTTATTGATATGGAACAAGTTCTAGTTATTCCATGTTTGTACGAATTTATTTTATTTGGCTATGGTAGTAGTATTTCTTGTTCGAATTGTAGATTTGTATGAGATTGATATCAAAATACCTTGTAGGTGAATTATTATCGAATTATTGTAATTTAACGATTAGACCTTAAATTCCACGCGTAAAAATATACGTGTTGGCGCCAAAATTGGCCACCAACACCCAGTTATGTGAAAGCGCCAATTTCTAATCACAAATCTTAGATAATATAATGTAGAGAATATAAATTGAAGAATAATAAAATAAAATCAGAAAGCTAGTAAAGAGATACAAATTTGTAGTGATTCGACTAACTCCGACCTACGTCCACTCAAAAAAATTTCTTTCATTCATTTATGCTGCTGTTATAGTTACAAATCCGAGAAATCCCAGAAAAATGGCAAAGTATAACCTAGGTAGAAAATTGAATGAAGCAGAGAGAAGATCCCTTTGTTAATGCCATGTCCGCTCTATTTATAAGTGAAGCCGTGTATGGATCAAATTGATATTTCTCTAGAAGAACCTCTAGGCCCAAAGGACCGAGCCCAAGAAAATTTGGACCAATCGCTCTCCATAATAAGGATCGGGGCCGATCCCTATTTTGATGGAGCTAGGGGCTGCGATCCCTATGGGTGTTCCGCATGTTGTAATATGCTTGTACTCCAAGTTTCATGTTGATAGCGTTTGTAGATTTTGAGTTATTGACCGTTCATTGCTACAAATTCAACTAAACTGATCCCTGAGTAGGCATGAGGGCCAATCCCACCAAACCCCCATCTAGGGGTGCGATCCATGGGTGGACTCCCTAGGGTCCCCTCTTCTTGTGTCCAAAGATTCACTCCAATCCGCCTTGTGATTGTTGAGTTACAGAGTGATCATCATTGAGTTGTGTTGTGTGCATCCTATTTAATCCAATCCCTCTATTCCGATCCTTTTTTGTAGAGTGAATATTCTGATCTGGTCCCTCTACTATGGGAAGTGCTAGTTCCATATTTAGCCATTTTTTGAGTTGTTTCCATTCGAATCCATTCAACTATAGTCCATAGTTTCAAATATAATCAATCTCTAATCTTGGTAACCATCTCTCCGGGCTTTCTGCCTTGATGATCATGATGTCCGTTGGGTTAAATCCGCCTGTGTACTGCCTTGCCAAAAGGTTAGTTAACACTTTGGCCCCCAAAACATGCCTTGCAATAGCAAGGTGTGTTTTGAATTACAATAAATCCAAAATCTGAAGTCCATAATCCATTGATAACCATATTAACCAATCCGTTGCCAATCCAAATCAATGATCTCTTCAGATCGTTAGTGAAATCCATGACCATTCCGAGTTGATATCCAATTTTGAATCCGCAATCTCTCTGGATCGTTTATCCAAATCTGTATCCATCCAAAGCCAAATCCATTGCCATTCGAGGCTATATCCAAATCCGTGACCTCTCCAGATCGTTAGCCAAATCCAGGACCGCTCCGGGCCCATATCCAAGTCTTGACCGCTCTGGGTCCATATCCAAATCCATAGCTGTTCGAAGCTGATATCCAAATCTGTGACCTCTTCGGGTCCTTGTCGAGGACAATCTATACTCGATGATCGGTTAAGCCAATCTTGTCACTCTCCTGCGAAGCGGCTGTAAGATTGCGGAATAGGGATCTTAAGGCTAAATTAACACTAGAGGGGAAGGGGTGAATAATGTTTTCTAATTATATGAATCTTATTGAAATCTTTTGAAATTATAGTTAGAATAATGAGATTAACAATCACAGAAACAATCACAGAATCAAAACATAGATAAACAGTAAATGCAGTAAAAGTAAAAGGAAAGAACACACCAGGATTTTATACTGGTTTGGAGTTACGCTACATCCAGAATGCAAATACAATCTCGATTTCAAGGCTATGAGACACACCCTCCAGAATCCTGGCCTTTGGGTAGAGCCGCTTGATTTCCGGGCTACAAGCACACCCACTAGATTTATGGGATACTAAGCACACCCAATTGATTTAACGGACTATAATCACACCCATAAGTATATCGGTTTAGTTTGATAGAGATTTACAAACTCAGAACTTCAATCTTGATTACAAATGATCCTATAATCCTTGAATATCACTTAGATCTTAATTGGAGCGTGAGAGATGATAGAAATCAGAGAGCAAATGATAGAGAATTAAACAAATGGCAATGGAGTTTGATTTTGGTTGAAATTTGGCAGAGTATGGTTATTATTTGTTTTAGAAAATGAGAGAGTCGAAGGAGGAGAGAAGAACAATGAAAAGTGATTGAAAAATTCATTGGAAACACATGTATCTATAGAGGAATATTGGTCATGTCTATTCGTAAAGAAATACGACGAATAAACACTACTTTTGAAAATTGAAATTTGAAAATCACGGCTAGTATGTCGACATATAGGGTTGGAGTATGTCGACATACTCTTTGTAATTTTGAAAAACAATTTGAAATATTCTTTTGAAAATGTATTGTTTTGTGAAATAATTTTATACTTTGTAAGTATGTTTAAATATAATATATATACAATATAATCATAATAAAACTTAAGTAAAACTATATAACAAGAATTTTAAAAAATAAACTAATATAAATCAAAATCTAATAAAAATAATAACTTGGTAAAATATTAAAAACTAAAATAATAAGTATAAGAATTTTAAAAACTATAAAAAGCTATTTGGAAAAGAATATTTACAAACCAAAACATTTTAAAACTATTTTAAAAAGAGAGGGAGAGAAAGATATCAAGTGCTATCAGAATTTTAACAAACATTTTAGACTCTATAACTTATCTGGAATATCTTGGAATCTTCAACTCTTGAATACCTATGAGTCTTCATTCTTGAGTCTTTATATCAACATCTTTAACTCTTCAATCTTTACTTGATACTATACAGTCTTCTTATATTAACACCTGTCTAATATCCTGCACTATATACTATATACCTTAACAAAACATTAGTACTCATATTTTATATTATTCCCTAAAATTATTATCATTCAAACCAAATCCTTATGTACTAATAGGGGTGTTACTTCTTGTACTCCGGTTCAGTGTCCCTGAACATTAAGTGATGTCTTCACCTAAGTCCTAGGTCGATCGTGGTCTCTTTGGACTTTTGCCGAGCATAATCCATACTCGACGACCTGAGTATGCCGATCCTGTCGCTCTTCGACGAAGCGACCTACTCCTTGCCATACATAATCCATACTTGACGTCCTGTTGGTTTTTATTCTCTGGCCTCGACTTTCTGGTTGAGGACTTAATCCATGTGCGAGTCTATTATGTCGCTCTCCGGTGAAGGGACTCGCATCTTGCGGACACCGCCCCATCACTCTGTTCGGGACAATAACCGTGACCTATTTTATTCATTGCAGTAATGCGGATCATAAATAACCTAATAAATAAGAGTTCATACATCCAAAAATCCAAAAAACAAAAAAGGCAAAGGGTGCCTCTCTGAGCATGATGGTTCATCATCATCATCATCTCAGAGCATGCCTAGGGATCGTCCTCGATCCCGTACGTGTGTAAGTGACTTAGCCGCCTTATATAGAGTTTATTATTATTATTATGGCCAGAGTCCAAGTCTTGAACTCGGCCCTTACCATCACGATAAGTTGATGACGATCCATAACCCCGATCCAGGGCCATTCCTGTTTCCATTCGATGGAGATGATGGTTGCTCCTGTTCCACTGTCGTTGTATGATTCCTCACGTACTACGGCAGTCTATCATTCCTGACATGCTCCTCAATCATACCCTTTAAATGCCTACATTCATCAATGGTGTGCCCATTCAATTCGTGGAACAGGCAGTACTTTCCAGACATACACTCTTGCTCTGTGGGATCCCTCCTTGTCGGTTTCTGATAGGAGAGTTGCCCCCTAATGTCCAGATATATCCGTACTAAGCTTTCCATCAAATCTAATTAGGAAGAGAACTTCAGCTCCCGCTCTTTCCATCGCCTTTTCGTCCCATCATCCATTTTTCGCTTGCCTTTATCATTCTTGTTTAAATCTCCTAATAGTCCTCTACTTTGCATAGAATTCACCTTTGGTTTGTTGGTTTGTGCGTCTTCCTGCCTTAGGACCTTTCTGCTTCATGATAAAACTCCCCGAGATCCATAGGTGGATCCGCATTAATGAATCTTTGAAATCCGTGTCATTGGAAATTCCAGATACAACTGCCATCAAAACCATGGATGGATCTGACCGATCCACCAATGCCGCCACGACAGTAAATCGTGTTAGAAATCTCCTTAGATAATCTTCGGTCTTCTATTTAAGTATTGCCAAACTCATTACATTTTGGGGTCTCGAAAGGTGTACCCAGAACTGTCTCATAAATCATTCGTCCAATTCCGTCCATATGCCAATTGAACTTCTCTCCAACTGTCTAAACCAAAGTGCAGTTATATCCGTTAGATACAGGGGAAAGCATCGAGCCATGACTTCCTCTGATGCCCCTAGTACTTCCATGTGCCGTATATACCTTATCATATGCACATTTTGGTTTGACTGTCCATCATATACTTCAAGCATCGGTAGTTTAAACTCCACTTGATTCCTAGCATTCTTGATATTAGGAGTTAATGGACTTCTATTTACATCCTCCAGATCCCTGTTCAACAATCCTCCATGCATAGCTCCCCTGATCATCTCTGCAAACCTTTCGTTGTCATCCAGCAGTAGTCTCTTATCATAATTTCCAAACTGCTCCCCGAGTCTACCAAGGAATTCCGAAACGTACTCCTCCGGATGAGCATCCAAATATCAATTCGCACCAAGCTCCACAGGATCGACCCAGGTTCTCCAGCATTGCGTAGGGCCAAAACCGGGGGCATGTCCCCAAGCATTTGGGGATTCGGGTTAATCCCTCTGGAAGGATTGGGGCCGATCCCTCTAAGATGGCCGGGGACTGCCCCCAACTGCTCTGTTCCATTCCTTTTTCCAATAGCTTTGTCTCCATGTTCCCGGTTCTGATTTCCAGCTATTCCTGCTGATTTAACTCCTTGATCTAAGTCGTCATTAGCTCATGCTACTCTATTCACTGGGTTCTGCGCTCCAGCTTGTCCAATCCGTCGGAGTAAATTATGCATTATCTCCTCTTGTATTTTCAACACCCTTTCCTGCATAGCATCCATTATCATTTCCATTTCATCCCTCGTGATGTATATAGACGCTTTATTAGCTCCAGCTCCTGAAGAAGCCTCTCGACTCCCTCCTGGTAGCTCCTTTCTGGTAGCACTCTCCTTATCGATTGTCTCACCATTGCTCCAAATCCAAGCTCTAGACCTTTTCCAAACTCTAAATCCGAATTCCAAATCAACAAGGACTATCTATATCAGTGAAAGCACCAAAATATTAGCATCAAAAATGGCCACAAACATCCAGTTATGTGAAAGCACCAATATCCAGTCACAGAGCTTAGATAATATAATGTAAAGCATATAAATTGAAGAATAATAAAATTAAGCAAGTAAAGAGAGATACAAATTTATAGTGGTTCGGCTAACTCCGGCCTACGTCCACTCCAAGATTTTCCTTTTATTCATATATGTTGCTGTTACAGTTACAAATCCATGAAATCCCAAAAAAATGGCAGAGTATAGCCTAGGTAGAAGATGGAATGAAGCATAATGAAGATCCCTTTGCTAATGCCATGTCCACTTTATGGGGGAAGCCATGTATGAATTGGTCTGAAATTTCACCGAAAGAACCTCCAGGCCCAAACAACCCGACCCAAGAAAATTTGAACCGATTGCTCTCTATAATAGTGATCATGGCCGATCCCTATTTTAATGGAGTTAGGGGCTGCGATCCCTATGAGGTGTTCCTCATGTTGTAACATGCTTGTACTCCAAGTTTTATATTGATAGCATCTGTAGGTTTTGAGTTGTTGACCGATCATTGCTGCAAATTCAACCAAATTGATCCTTGAGTATGGATGAGAGCTGATCTCCAAACCCCTCTTCTTAGGGTGTGATCCCTAGGGTGGACTCCTTAGGCTCCCATCTTCTTATTCTCAATGTTTCACTCTAATCCGCCTTATGAGTGTTCAGTTATGGAGAGATCATCATTGAGTTGTGTTGTGTGCATCATGTTTAACCTGATCCTTCTACTCCAATCCTTTTTGCAGAGTGAATATTCCGATCTAATCCCTCTCTTAGGGAAGTGCTAGTTCTAAACTTAACCATTTTTTAAGTGCTTTCCATCCGAATCCATTCAACCATAGTCCATAGTTTCAAATATAATCGATCTCCAATCATGGTAACCATCTCTATAAGCAAATAACAGTGGAATTCTCTTGCTCCGCAACAGCTACGTCTTCATGTATCGTTCTGGGAGTAGTTAGTGGTTGGAGCGCTAAGAGAGCATTTATCTTGTCCATAAGAGCTTTCTGATTGTTTTTCATTTTTCGTTAATTTCATTAACCATCTAGTTCGGTTCCCTTTTAGGTAGCAACCTTGTGTTGAGTAGAAGATTCTGGTGCTTGATCTTCGGTATTATTCCTTTTACTAGCCCCTATTAGTAGGTTCTCGGTGTTGTTAACTTCATTTTGCTAGGGATTTGCCTCTTCTTCAGCGACAGCGGCTCCCATGGATCTTTCGAAAGTAGTCCTTTTTCTTCCCGCCATTAGTCTTCATCGGTAAGGTCTCTAACTTCCTAAAGCTAATTTTGCAGATCTAACTTCTGGATCTGGTGGATCCAAAGAGGAAAATTAGATCTAAGCCTGAGTTCAATTCTCAATGAAAACACCAAAATGTTAATATAAAAAATGGATCAACATCTTGGTTGGAGTGTGAAAGCACCAGTCCTGCTTCTCAGAGAAAACAATATAGAGAGATAAATGTAAAAAGAGCAGAAATAGTAGAGATACACAAGAATTTTATAGTGGTTCGGTTGTTAACAAAACATACGTCCACTTTATATCTTTTGTTAACTGACTACTGTTACAGCTTGAATAGTATTACAATATGATCGAATCTTCTAAGTTAGATTTAAATCACAAATATTTGGAGGCAACCGAAGGATCTCAGTTGCTCCTTTGTGACTATTGTGTAGGGGAAGAAGAATGAAGAATAGCAATGACAGAGTTCTAACGGCCAATCCAGAGCCCCTCTTTCTGTTGTAGCTGGGATGGTACTTATAGGAGTTGGAGAGCACTTGGGCCAGAGCTGCTTTGTCAGAAGCCTACACTCAATGTAAAGAAGGAGCCCAGAAAGTTTGGAGGTCATAGGAGCTAACTATTTGAATAGGTACCGATCTAATTAGATCGGATCGGTATCGATCCAAATAGTTAAGCATGTTTGATGCTTCGACTACTTGGTTTTCTTCCTAGCTCTGTTTTGATGCTCTCCATATATTTTCATAGCTTGTTGACTTGTTTTGACGATGATTCACCTATAGGTTAGATTGAACTGTATTCTGAGTCAGATGTACCATCACCCTTTAAGCTTGGATGCTTGGAATACTACCAAACTTGTTGAGTGAGCTTCGTAGAGGCGTGGAGTCATTATGCAAAAGAAATGGAGCATACTTGAGCAACTAATTCGAATCGGTACCGATCCAATCGTATTGACGCAGATCCGAAAAGTTAGCATATTTTTAGGCTAAACTCTTTGGAGACTCTTGTCTTTCTTTCTTAGGCCTTGTGGTCAAGTTTCGAGTCATTCTAGCTTAGCTTGAATGTTCTAACTCTTTTTGAATTCTACTAGGTTGAAAACTCGATTAACATTTGCCTTCCAGAGTTCACATTCATTGAAAACAAGATGTGCTCTGGAATTGTACTTTGGGTTCCATTTCAAGGAGCATTGTGGATCATCTTGAATTGTCCTGAGAATTTATCTATGATGTGTCGGTTAGCTATTCAGCTTTCAATGTGGACCTTCATCGCTCATGATTACGAAGCAATCTTAACTTGATAATCTTCGAAGTGCGCACATACATCGGGTAGAACATGTCGGAGGAGTTCAGGGCGGTTTGGATGAAGAATTTCGGGTCGGTACCGATCCAATTGGATCGGATCGGTACCAATCTGAATACTTAGCAAATTTTCAGCAAGAAAATATTTTGCTTACTTAAGTGCTTAACCGACCCAATCTTAAACACTTTACTTCATTTCGTTTTGCTTCAGACGAGTGTGCGTCATTCCAGAGCCATGTCTTGCTTTCCGTCTTCAACTGTCTCTTCTCGAGGACTTGGCTAAGCTTCTATCGTTGTTTTGAATTCTAGCATGATGATTTATTCCAAAATTGTATATAGTAGATGATTCCATCATATTTCTTTTCCCATTTTTGTACTTCTAGTGATCTTGAAAAGAAAAGCTTCCCACATCGCTCCGGACGACAGCTCCATCATCGATTTCTCATCGATAACGGTTGAGTTTCAAGAAAGATAATCTTAAGTACGACATGACTCGTTATTCTAGCACGAGTGAGCTATCTACGCAGGATGGTTCGTTTGTGGTGCTTGGGACATCGGGCCCACTCTTTATAAATAACACACCGACAATGTTGAATGCCAAGTTTTGTTGTCGAAAATGACTTCTGGTCTTCCAATCTTATGTCTAGAGGAGAAACTTCCATTCCTCTAGGTGTTAGATCCTTTGCAACTTAGGTTTCGCCCTTTATTCATGTTGTTTCGGGACGATTGATATAAGGTTGCTCTTGTAGAGTTGTAGTAGAAGTTCGATTAGGCACAGCTTCAGCCTTCGGAAACTAATGCATGAGTTATTCGGTTGCGAATTTACTTCATTTGTGGTTTTTGGAATTCAACCTGCACACCAACTTCTTTCTCCGGGGACTATTAGCTTAATGCTCGATTTTGAGGATTACTTTTTCTAGAACTATGAGGTAGCTTGTTCTAGCCAGTTCCATGATTGTTCTTGTTTATGCTTAGTCGAGTTCATGCTCAGGCGAGTTCATTCGACAAAGCGTTGGTGTATATGCTCCAGTCCGTAGGCTGATTACTTTGACTACCGAAACAACATGTTTTGGGAATCTGGGTCACCTGAGCAATAAGTTCGATTTCCCCAATTTGATTGACACGATAGCTCCTATCATCGGGAACTAGGGACTTTGTTGCTTGATCCCAAGATCTGAGTTTTGTAATGATGTCGATATGCATTAGAAAAATGCATTTTTGGTACCTTTTGCTAAAGTAAATTCTTCTGAGTTTGGTGTTGAGATCCTAATCATGTGTTGGTTTCTATCTTCGGAAACTCATGTATGGAGGACTCAACCCTACAGATTTTTCCTTGATGTTGTAGATCTTCGGATAACGTAAGATTCTAGAAGGTACGATCAAAGACTCGATTAAGCTTTTGCTTCTGTTTTCGAAAGTCAACATATTGATAGTTTCAATTTATGGGTCTCTTCTTAGCATCACTAATCTTCGGGCGATGACATATTCCCGTAAGATGCTACCAAATGATATAGTCGGACCGTAAGTTAGTCATCAATCCTTCTCATTATCGCCAGATTCTAAGCGACGGTTAATTTCTAAAAATTGAATCCTTCATTTCCCTTGCTAGAAATTTGCTGTTAGAAATGTCTATTTAGTAGAATGAAATTGTTATCTAACCAACTCCGCAGTTTGGACTGAGGATTTGTGTGCATATCCCTGTTTGTGGGACTAGCTATTTTGAGCCCTTGTATTTAGACACTTACGAGAGATGGAAAGTTACGGGGCGAATTGCTCAATCGCCCCCAGTCTGGCTCTCTATCCCATTCTGGAATTAAGGAATTTCAAGGATTTTATTTTCGACCTTCCATGATTGTTCCCGCTTGTCCTTAGCCATGCATGTTTTTTTAGCTGCTGACGTCATCATGGAAGTTTTGTTCATATGTCAACTCTAGTCTTTGAGAATTGATAACCTGGCTGCTTGGTACTAAGCAAAATTTCCTTGAGGCTGCCTATTTTTGGCTGTATCTAAATTCTTTCTAAGTTGAATTCTGGAAATTCAGTTATGCACCAGCTTTCATCTTTAGAAACTAGCACACAAGCAATTCAATCCTGGGATTTTCTTTCTGTGCAGCTTTATTCCCATGCAGTGGCCGATTCCTGCGATTTCAGGTTGAACCATCCGATTGACCTATGAAAGGTTATGTCTTCCTGTTTTTGCCGATCTTTGGGCAACAGTAGTTTTCTAAAAACAAGGGTAGAACTCAGTCGAGAACTAACTTCTATCTTCGGATGTTAGTGCATTGATGGTTCACTATGGTGAGTGTTTCTCATTAACACTGTAGATTAAAGTTTTCCTGGTGTTACCAGGGCAACACCAATACTTAGTGAATAACAAATTTATCAGCATTGTCGAGGCAATATCGGTACTTAGGGAATAAAAAGTTTCCCAGCATTGCCGGGGCAACACCGCTACTTAGGAAATAGAAAGTTTCTCGACGTTGCTGGGGCAACATTGGTACTTAGGAAGTAGAAAGTTTCTCGATGTTGCTGGGGAAACAGTGGTACTTATGGAGTGAGAAAAGGCCTCGGCATTGCAGGGGCCACATTGGAGGTTGGGATTGATTTTTCCTGCTGACTCGGTAGTGCTTTTAATCAAATTGCGTACCAGTTTTTGTCTTCGGAAACTAGCACTTCAATAATTGGATTGTAGAAATCTTTTCTTAGTGTCACCTATCTTCGGGTAGCTATAAGTCATGTTGTTAAGGATTGAATCATTCATCTGATCCTATAGAGTTGAGTAGATTCTTTTTAACCCAATGTGGCTGTTTTCTTAACGTTGCTTATCTCCAGGATACGCCATTTTCTGAAAGGATGAGAGTCCCAGGCGTCTTCATTACTTTGCGTTGTTTATAACCGTCAAGTGCTCCCTTTGGCGGTATAGGGTCATTGTTTAACCAATTCCATGGTTGTTCTTGAGTAGGCTCAAATTTCCTTCGATTGATTTTTTTGTAAATGACTTCCATTTGCGGAACCCGTTATTCCCAAATGTTAAATTCCTAGCACTTATAGAAGATTAGATGCTGTGGGGCGAGTCATTACATTGCCTCTCAGTACGCTTGCACTCTTCCCATCATAATCATGGATCGAAAGAATTCGATATTGTTTGTCTTGAGTCTATGACACTTAACTTTGATTGTTCCACACCGTATGTGCTCTGCTAGGGCATTGACGTTGTTGCGGATATCCGACTTACTCATTGGTTCCAATATTCGGGAATCAATGGTTTAGCTTGTTGATTCTAAGTGTTCTCTTTTTATCATTGTCTATCTTCGGACAACCGCTGGTTTTTCGCAAGCAAGAGTCAAGGTATCTAATCAGTCTCTGCATAGTTTATTGAACCAAGCGAGGCCAAAGTCCAGGCCACGATGAATCTATAACGATTGGGAGTTATCCTTCCTAACGTTACTAGTCTCTGAACGGTGTCAGATAGATGACTCATCTTGCCTCCAGGCATTGCCAATTATTGGGCTACGTTGGATCCTTGCAAGTGGGGGTTTAGTACTCAGTCGAGCACCTGCTTATGTCTTTGGAAGCCGGTGCATTAATGACTTGATTCTCGAAACGTCTTCCATCATCGTCTATCTCTGGTCGATGATAAGTTCCTCATTTTATCGCCTATTTCTGAGCGATGATGAATTTTAAGGAGTTCTTTTTTCTTGTTGATATGATGGTCTGGAGTTCTTGATGTTGCAGAGGCAATATCGATGTCTAGCAGGTTGGAGTAGTTTCTCTTTTAATTCCGCAGTCGTTCAACGTATTATACTGCTTAGTTCTGTTGCGATTGTCGAAATTTTCTGTGCTGCATAACAGAACCATGTAGTGATTTTTTGTCTTTACCAAGTGTTAGTATGTTATGTGTCCCTGGTCCACGGGGATGATTACTCTGAACACTTGATGCGAGACTTGATGTTCTAGGCAACTCTCTGGATGCCTTCAGTCAAAGTTGTGTCGCAGCTCCTATCTTTGGGAGTTCGTGACTTGAATGTCTTAACTTTAGACATTTTGGTCAAAGATCAAATTTTTTTGTCGAAATCTTAGTTTGGGAAATTTGTGGCATTGCCGGAGCAATGTCGGTCCTTTTGGGTGGTAGGGATCGATTTCTGTTAAACCTGCAACAAAGAAGTTTCCTGGTGTTGTCAAGACAACACCGATACTTAGAGAATTTTAATGGTCTGGTAATGATGCTGATGTAACATTGTGTTTGTACGGCTTATGAGATGCGCTTCTTATGAGAGTGCATGGCTTACGATATGCGCGGCTTTTGGGAGTGTGGGGCTTATGAAATGTGGGGCTTATGGGATTGATACGACCAGTCGATCCGGGACGGTTTGAACTTCTCGACGTTGCCAATCTTTGGGTAAGGTGAGGAGTTCGTTCTTCAAAAGCGTGGTTCCACGGCTCAAGAAGTGATGCACGAGGGTTTGGGCCTTCCAAATGTTGTCGGAGCAACATCAGTTCTTAGAAGGCTGGGATCGAGATTTACCGTCGATCTGGCGGTTTGAGTCAATTCCCTTTCTTCGACTCGGTGAGTAGACAGAGCATACTTAGGCGTGGTTTGACCAGTCCTAGCAGCTAATAATGATTTTCGAGTCGATTTGACCCCGTTGACATAGCAGGTTGCTTACATGAACACGGTTTGATAGGTTTAAGAAGCTAAGCAGTTTTTGATTCGGGTAACCATGGCTTGGATGATCCTTCCATTTTTCAGGAAGATGTGCACGTCTAAACAGATCAAGTTGCCATGGTGGAGAGATCTACAGCTGACCGCATGAAGATGGATATAAAGAAAGAGCCTATGGGAGTTCAGGGCATGAATCTTAGCTCTTGGTCCAAACTGCCTTCAGAGAATGGGCCTTCAACTGGCATACGGTCTATAAGGAAGAGGAAATGGTCACCAAGAGCAGTAAAGTGGGATTTGGGAAGAAGTGTGTAAGTATTATGCTAGTATTTCGTTTGTTGCACTAGCTAGGTCGTTAAGTCTATAGTTGTCAAAATGCCAGAATTTTTTATTGGACGTAACAGAATTGTGGTATGATTAGTCTCGACCTTCCTTATGGCTATCCAAGTATGTGTAGTTCCCCCATGCCACAGGGCTGTTTGCGCGCTTGAACTGTACCTACGGTTTCTACATAATTTATCTGGTTGCCCCCGGTCCAATGGGTGCGGCTGTGCCTCCTAGATGATTAAAGCATAGGAAAGCCTCTATCTTTGGAGACTTATATATTAGGGATCCGAGATTCTTGGTTCTCCAAAGTGCTGAATCTTGGCTTGGTTAGAGTTGGCCTCTGATTAATCACGAGGTCGATTCGGTTTTGGTTTAGTTTCTTTGAGCGACTTTGAAGCTATGGAATTCAGAAATGTTTTCTTCTTCGGTCGTTAGAAGTGATTTCGTTGATTCTATGAAGTGACTGGTGTGATTGTTGATTCATAGCCTCGGAGCATGGTTTCACTAATTTCGGGGAGTTCTGGACTAGATAACCACTAATACGCCGGTTCACCTTCACGATGCTTTAGTTCATGAAGGACCTTCATGGCCACAAATGGTTTTTGTGGTTGGATGTCCAGCGACCAGATGGCCTTGGAGCGATAATTCATCGACTCCATGAGGAATTTTGGTAGAATATACGACGACCAGACGGCCTTGGGCGATAATTCATCAACTCGAAGAGGAGTTTAGGTCGGATGTCTGACGACCATACGGCCTACGAGCAATCATTCATCAACTCCAAGAGGTATTTTGGTCAGACGTTCGGCGACTAGACTGCCTTGGGGCGATAATTCATCAACTACAAGAGGAATTTCGGTCGGATGTCCAATGACCAGACGGCCTTGGAGCGATGATTTATCGAATCCAAAAGGGATTTTGGTCGGATGTCCAATGACTAGACGGCCTTGGAACGATGATTTATCGACTCCAAGAAGAGTTTTGGGGCTTGGCTCGTGGGAACACAGTTTATCGGTTCTTGGAGAATAGTAGGTTGGATCTGTTTGCTCGATGATCGTTTGGATAAGCCTTCTCGTTGCTACCGAAGCAATGCCAGTTCTTAGAAGGAGGGATCGATACGACCCGTTGATCCGGCGCTTAGTAAGAATGTGCTTTTCATTCATAGTTCAAGGGCATATAAGTGTTTCCTTTTTCGTGTTGTCTATAATGCCCTTAGTGTCCGGCAAGGCTCATTTGGAAAGGAAAGTAGATGGGGACAGTTGAGAAGGCATCACTTTAGGTCGCTGCCCCATTCCTTAGTAGCTAGCTAGCCAGAGTGTTATTTGATATTCATCCTTTGGTTAATTAGCCGGAGCACTTCTTTGCTGGGTCTTAGCGGCCTTGCTTGAGCAGAAGGTCCCTGAGGACCTGTAGCCCTTTCACTGTTTGCTGTGTTCTTTGGAAAATTGCTAGGTTTTCCTTCGGCCAATTGAACTACCTCAGCCTCTAGAACTGGTTTTCCTTCCCATAGAATTTTCCTAGGGTAGTAGGTTGTTTCACCCTTTAATGATTCCAAAGGCCCAACATTAGACTGCATCTATCACCCTCGCTTCATCCATATGCCAGCCATACGAATGATATATGCATTGTTGTCCAAAGCTTGAATGATTGGAAATGCTGATCAAATGGAAAATCAGTTAGGATGGGTCATGGATCAGTGACAATCCCCAAATTTTTTTCAAACTGGCTGACTTCTATATAGTATGATAAGAAGACCTCATTAAGCTTCATTCCAAATTTCAAGGCATTTGGATTTTGTATGTTCGAGTTATGAGCAAAAGAAGATGGATCCATGTTGGCGGATCAATGATATTTTACTTGGAGTCCGACCCGAGGAAATTTGTCAATTGCTTGGAGTCGACACATGGTTCACTTAGGGTCATAGCATTTGAAGTGCTGGGTGAGTTACTAATGGTGCCTGGAGTCATTTGCATGTTTACTTGGAGAAATTCATGGTTTTACCCAAGTCAGATTTTGGCCAGAATTTCCTAGGTTTGCTTCAGTCAAATGGGCGATTAACCCGAGTTCGACGTCGAGGCAGGGCCCCCAGAATCTACTTCGAGTCAAATTAGCAATTACCCGAGTTCGACTTCGAGTCAACCTTGAAGTGAGATTTTCATTTACCTTTTTGACGATTTTTGATGATTTTCGACGGTGTCACTTGTGACTCGACGATGGGAGTTCCGTGATGGGATTGGAGGCCGATCAGTTAAGAGTGATCGTAATCTATAACGGGAGCTTTTTCAGGTAAACGATCCCGGTTTATGTCATATCTTCTTGGTTTTCCTGCCTCTAGGAGTACCATTTGAGTAGTATTTTTTCATCCATTACTTGGCACTACGCTACTACATGAGTTTGGGTGTGGGAGCAGTTCTAGTTAATAGGCCGAGCAATTCTTTACAACTGATATCCGTGTTCTCTACTACTTCATCAGCAGGTCACGAGGAGGTAGCAATGGCTTTTTCCTTCCTAGAAGGCTTTGTAGCTAGTTTCCTTGTAGGATTTTTCCAAGTCTCAATAGAGTAGGAAACTTTGTAGATAGAAATCTGGATCTTAGCTCATGGATGATAGAATCCAAAGTAGATAGTCAGTTGATCTTCGCAATGAGATATGATGGCTTGAGATGCAATCATTGTATGACATAAGCTATTTGTAATGACTTAAATCACACAATGTTGAATAACGGTCGTTTTTTATTAAACGTCTGACCACATCTGTGATGTATGCCTTGCTAGTTCGGTCATCCACAGGTCGACTGTCAGTAACTCCGCTAAGCGTTTGACTTCGAAAACGGTCTCGGTTGGCTGGCTAAAGCCTAGGCTCCCAATTTTTCAAGAGTGCAAGTCCTGCACTTCTGATATTCTAGACTAAGTCAGTCTTACAGGGGTAGCTTGAACTTCCCTTCTGGTACCCTGGACGTTAACGTCAAAATTCAGGTCATCTTCATCAAGGTGTAAGTCATCTTTAGAATCCTAAACATCCATTGCTTTGTTTTCCCGTGGATTTTTCACTCCTAGATTTAGGTTTTTAGCATGTGGTTTTGCGACAGGTGGAGTGTTTGCATTTTATTCAATGAAAATTCCTACAGTTCCGCCCCTCAATTCTTTTTCTTATGTCTTCTGTTTCTTCCGTTTAAGCCAAAAATTGAGGAATTCTCTTGCTCCGCAATAGCTACATCTTTAGGTACCTTTCTGGGAGTAGTTTGTGTTTGGAGTGCTAAGAGAGCATTTATCTTGTTCATAAGAGGTTTTTGACTGTTTGCCATTTTTTGGTTAATTTCATCAACCATCTTGTTCAATTCCCCCTTAGGTAACAACCTCATGTTGAGTAGAGGATTCTAGTGCTTGATCTCCGGTATTATTCCTTATACTGGCCCATGTTAGCATGTTGTCGGTGTTGTTAACTTCATTTTGTTGGGGATTTGCCTCTTCTCCAACGACAATGGCTCTTATGGATCTTCCGGAAGTAGTCCTTTTCCTTCCCACCATTAGTCTTTAATGGTAAGATCTCCAACTTCCTAAAGCTGATTTTGCATATCTAAATTCTAGATCTAGTGGATCCAAAGAGAAAAATTAGATCTAAGCCTGAGTTTAATTCTAAGTGAAAGCACCAAAATGTTAATCCTAAAAAGGGATCAATACCCTGCTTTGAGTGTGAAAGCACCAGCCCTCACTAGTACAAAAAGTGCATATTTCTTCGCCTCATTTGCATCGGTTGAAGTAAAAACTGATGCAAATAGAACTATTTGCATCAGTTCTATCTTAATAACCGATGCAATTGGTACGTGGAAAGTAATAGGTAAAAAAAAATCAAATTTGCATCAGTTCTCACCAACAACCGATGCAAATAGTTTTAGTCGCATCAGTTTTAAAGTAAACCGATGCAACTACATGTTGATGGCAATATGAAATTTAGGTGGGAAATAATGAAAAATTGGCTCCAAAGTTTAGTTTGGACAAATGTACTCCTTCCTCCTCAATAACCCACTCGCAAAAAAATAAAAAAATAATACCGTGCCCTCCCCTTCTTTTCATTTTCAAAATCGAACAAAAGAAGAAAAAATTAAAACGAAGCTTTTGAAAATTTTAATGGCGAAGATGGCAGCAAACTCGAAATCGATTTACAATAAGAAATCTACGGCCGAGCATCTCAAACAAATAAAAATCAAAATCAAAGCAGTTCGATAAAATTCCACTTCCCACCGATCTTCTTCACCCAATCCCCGAGCAGACTTCCCCGTACCAAAATCTTTGTTCGTTTTAATTTTTCCGTACTAAAATTTCTTCTTCTCCAAATTTCGGATCGGGACAGTTAATCAAGTTGATGGATAGGTCTGCACCAGAGTGGAAAAAATGGAACATCATTTATCCAATTTACATAAATTCTAAAAAAACGGTGGCTGATGGTCGGCGAATCGGATTGGGAAAAGCTTTCTTCCCTTCCGCTATATGTGTTTGGGTAATAACACCGTTTACTCTACAGCACTAACTCTATATATGTTAATTTCGTAGGTACATAAATGTTACAGATTGCTTTCTTCCCTTCCGCTGCCTGTGGACAGGTGCACTGGTGCTTTGAAATCAATGGCAGAAAATTTTGGATCCTTATACACAAAATTGGTTAACTTGGAGCCAGAAAGTGCTTGAAGTACTAGTCAACTATCCAAGGTAATGTTTACTGTTATTTATTTTCTCCATTTTCATACTATAAACTGTTGTTTGATGCATTTATTGCTCAGCTTTGTGATGTTTTTTTCCATGCACATACTGAAAACAACCTTACATTGTTTCGCCTCTCCTAAACAGAATACATCATAAGTATTACAGAAAATTGGATGAACAAGATAACCTTGAGTTTATTTTTAGGATACTGTCATTTTCGTGAATTTGAGATATAGTTTATCTTCTTCCACTAAGAACTGAATAAGTGGATTTTTTCTAAAATAGTTTTTTACGTGAAACTTCTTGTTGTCATAACAGCAAGGATGGATGGTTAAATTTTCTATCTCTTGTTGTCTATTTACCAGATGCTGGAATGCAACCGTGGCATCTGAAGACTACATCAGCAAAAAGATCCTTTTTTAACAACATCATTTTTTTCTTTAATTTTTTTAGAGCGATCATTGAAAACCTTAGTTGCATTGGTTAGCAATGAATTAATTGACTCTTAAAAGACAGCAATTTTTCTCGAAAGAAAAATATATCTAGAATTTCAATTCAAGCCCATGCTTAATTACTGGCTTTGGCTTTCTGTTAGATTAACCATGTTAAATTCATATGTATAATATGGCTTTGTCTACTTCTACTAACGTAATTGTATCACTTCACGTCTGCAAGTCTTGGTAAAAAAATAATTCAACTGGCACACTGACTTAGTTATTGGCTTTGTGTTACATTAACCATGCTTAAGTCGTGTGTGATATGGGTTTGTTTATGTCTGTATAAATGTTAGCTTTTAGATGGACTCAACGTTCAAATTGGTATACACTAAACATCAGTTTTCTTATTAATATGCATTTAATTCCAATAGCGTATGTTGTTCGTTGTATGGTTGCCTGTCTTGGAAATAGTTAAAAGTCTATTGTACTTTCTCCATGTTGTACGTCCTATAGCAGCAAAAAAGGTAAGGTAGTATACTCTACGTAAATATATTTTAGATTGGAAGGAAAAATATTATGGTTACATGCACTTTTACCCTATATCAATACATAATAATTTGGAATAGCATTACCACACTGTTTAATGCCAATTATACTGATTAAGCACAAAGTTACTGAATAGTATTTGCTAATTTTTAGGTGATATCTTCTCCTTTTTACATGTTAAGGTTTTTGGTATATGGTTCTTTAAAATAACATGTTGAGCTTCAGTCTCTCTTGCACTGTACTCAAATATGGCTGAAATGAATGTCAAAATTCAATCATTTATAAATTATAGCCAGGCATGTAATATTTCACCTAGGGAAAATGCCTTAGCTAGCCTATTACCAACTTCACCCTCCTTAGCTTTGGAAGGCTTTTAGGTTGATTGACAATGCACTTATAATAATCATATCATATATTTTTCATATGCTTGCGTTGTCATGGTTAAAAATTGGTATCCTTCACATTATGTCATTTTGTTAATGTAAAATATAACTATTATTAAACTGAATTGGTCACTTTTCACATGCACGTAAAGATGAGTACTTTGTTTCCAGTTCAGTGTTCTGATGTGACATGCTATACCTTCTCATAAGTTTGCTTTATCGAAACAAAATGTATATATTTACTCTGGCTTTGTTTTCTTCTCATATACTGATGATACTTTGCGTTCTCACGTAATTGGTGCAGTGGAAGAACAAGCAATTTATGATCCAAAAGTTTAGAAAATTAATATAAAGGTCAGAGTCCGAACATTTCTTTCTATTCCTATCTCTAAAAGTTTATGATTAAATCCATTTGTACTTAGTTAATAATTAAATAACTCATTTTTTGGGTTTGTATTCTGCAGGATCATTCTGCATATGCAGATTTCATCACGTAAGGAGTGACACAAGGATTGCAGTTGAATGGAGTAGTGGGTTACTGTGATAGGATGCAGTTGTTCAAGTGGTTTTCTAGTTGATGTTTGTAGCATGGGCAATGTTGTAGGCAGTTTTTGGGCAAGTTTTGACTGTGGAGATGGTAGGGTAGGTTGTTGATGGGGTTGCAGGCAGTGAGGTTGTGGAGTGTCCAGAGAGATATGCAATGTTATGACTGTTGTTTTTATAAGCAATGACGTTGTGAGGTTGTGGAGTAATGGTGGTGATGTTGAAGAGAGTGATATGCAGGTAGCAGAAGAGAGTTTGATGAGGTAGTGGGGAATGTTGTAAAGTGAGGAAGCGACAACAGTGGATGAGTTTGTGGTAATGCAAGGTGGGGATCGGTGATGTTGTAGGAACAGTAAGAAGTGTGCAGTTAAGTTTATATGCATAGTTGATATGCACAATTAATATGCATAGTTAAGTTTAGTTATCAGAATTGTGGAAGTGGCAGTTTGGAAGTGGGCAGTGGGTAGTGTTGGAGACTGTGAGTTGAAAGTTTGTAAGAAATGTAGTAGTAACTGGAAATGAAGCCATAACTGGATGTGGCATGATATGGTAGTGGTTTGAAGCAATTTTTATGGTTGAGGATGGTATTGTGTAGTATGATGAAGTGGTGAAGTAGAATAGTTGCTGTCAAAAGTGTGCACTATAGTGATGACAATTTTATGTAACAGGAAGGGGATTGTGCGAAGGTTTGTAATAGGGAGAGGCAGTTAAGATGCAGTTTGAAATGAAGTAGCAAGTAGAAGTTATGGAGTATGGTTGGTTTGGGGATGACTAGTATGCACAGTTGTGAGGCAGATGACACAGTTTGGTTACAGAGAAGTGTGACTGAAAGTAGCTGTTGTATGTAGGGGTGCGGCAGGTTGAGTACATCAGCAGGTTACTGTACACAGAAGTGTATGTTTTGAGGAGGATCAGGGAGGTGTATGTTGATGTTGATGGTAGTATTTTTTGGGTTTGTACTCTGCAGGATCATTCTACATATGCAGATTTCATCACGTAAGGAGTGACATAACGATACATTCTTTTCTCTGTATATATGTATTTTTGTGTGCCTACATATAACACGCTGCATTTATTTTTTACTACTGACTGTTTGATTATGTACTGTGGAATTTATTTATGTTTTTCATTCTTTTGTAGAATTATTAAATCTGATTATGTATTTGCCATCAAATTTAATTTTGAATGATAATAATATTGCATGCAATAATTGTTTGTTATAATTAATAATATATATAGTCCATTTGAGTACTGTAATAATGGTTTCTGAGAATGTCTTTTTTGCATCAGGTATAAATAGCTGATGCAATAGAGGGATTAGTTTGCATCGGTTGTTATAAAAAATCGATGCAATAGAGGGATTAGTTGCATCGGTTTTCATTACAACCGATGCAACATAGGGGCTGTGTCCAAACAACCAACCATGATATTTTGCATCAGTTGTTAGTAACAGCCGATGCAAAAAGGACCTTTTTGCATCGGTTTCAGAACTGATGCAAATGTGTTAAGCCTATTGCATCGGTTGCATATGCATCGGTTGTTGAACTGATGCAAAAGGGGGATAAACAACCGATGCAAATGGCATGTTTTGTAGTAGTGCCTATTTCTCAAAGCAAACAATATAGAGAATAAATGTAAATAGAGCAAAAATAGTAGAGAGACACACAAGAATTTTATAGTGGTTCGGCTGTTAACGAAGCCTACATCCACTTTTTGTCATTTATTAGCTGACTGCTTGTTATTCGGGTTTTTAACCCAACAAAATCCAAAGGAAGTCAGAACAACTCAAGAGCTAACCGAAAGGACTCTAGAAGAACCAAAAAAGAAGGATTAGAGAAAAAGAAAGAGAAAACATACTAAGGTGATGGATCGCCAATGATCCATCTTCTATGGATCGCTAGCGATCCATAAGGATAGCTCGAAGATCCACTAATCCTCTTGCATCATGACTAAGTTTAATGGAATTCCGAGCAAGATAAATCGAGAAGCAAGCATTCGTCTAATTCAATCAGCAGTCCAGTGCAACCAGTGTGTGGATCGTCATTAAAACAAGGCAAGAAGCTACAAAATTACATGGGGAACACCAACACGAGATAACAAATGCAATCCAAAAGAAAAAGTTCAATGATACACTAAGTACATGGATCGCTAGCGATCCATGCACAATGGATCACTAGCGATCCATACGGTTTTGCCAGATTTCCATAAACTTCAAAGGAGAGGATGCTGGGAAGCATCTCAAGCAATTGGATTGCTAGCAAGCCACAAGCTATGGATCGCTTGCGATCCATAACCTATGGATCGCCTGCGATCCATCAAATTAACTCGGCTCGCTATGAAACTTTCAGGGCACCTTCGTATGGTCATTTGCAAGCATCTGGCTAATCGGTCTAGCCCAATAGCTCTCCAACCCCTATAAATATAACCCTATCTGCTACATAAATGGGTTCTTCGGGAATGGCTGCTGAAACTCTATAGAAACTACTCTTCATTCTTCTTCGCCCACACAACGGTCATCTACAGGGTTCACTATGATTCTCCAGTGAATTCTAGCATTGGTGGCTTGATATCATTTACATAAGTCAATTGTGTTGTAATCAGATTCAACTTGTAAGAGCAATCAGTTAATAGAAAGTTATAAAGTGGACGTAGGCTTCATTAACAGACGAACCACTATTAAAATCTTCTTGTCTCTTTACTATTTCTGCTCTTTTTACATTTGTTCTCTATATTATTGCTCTGTAAGAATAGGGCTAGTGCTTTCACACTCAATCTAGGGTGTTGATCCACTTTTTGGGTCAACATTTTGGTGCTTTTACTGAGAACCCAACTCATGCCTAGATCAAGCTATCTACTTTTGATCAGATAGGTCCAGAAGCTAGGTCCTTAATCTTTGTTCAAAAGATCTGTTGCTAAAAATCAATGGCTCCGGGAAGAAAAAGAACTGCTTCTGGAAGATCCATAGGGGTAGTAATAGCCGGAGAAGAAATGAATCATCAACAAATTGAAGTAAATGGCGCCAATGCAGGAGATCAGGTGCTAGGATCCTCTAATCAATGCAAAGTCGTTACAAGAGATGAATTGAATAAAATGGTTGATGAAATCCATCAGAAAATGGAAAGCAATCAGAGAGCACTTATGGATAAGCTTAATGCCCTCTTGACCTTACAATCACATCCTGCCCAAGAACTATGGAAGAACCCACGACTATCATAGAACAAGAAAATTCTTCCAGTTCTGGTCTAAAAAGAAGAAACGGGAAGCAGCCACCGAAAGGAGTGATAGCTGGAACCACGGGAACCAACATAGAAGGAAACACAAGTACTCCATCGACCGCAAGGCAACTGGCTATGAACTTGAACTAAGGAGCGAAGACCCTATAAGAGGATATAGCCATGGATCCTCTCCGACTCTAAAGATGGAGAGCAATTTAACGACGACAAGTTGGAAGGAAATGCCAATGTATTTGATAATGCCAGGAATATCCAAACTGCCCCAATCAGGCCAACCGCAAGCCAACAGAATCTTGAGGGAGTGGCTCTTCCGAAGATAGGAGAGCCTAGACTTTAGCCGACTCACCAAGACCGTTTGCAAAGCCAAAGACTCGGTGTGGTGACTGACAGCCGACCCCGGACTACCGAACATTTGAGGCATATATCGCGGATATGGTCAAGCGACTGATGGATGATAATAAGAAGAGATGATGAGTGGGGATCGACACCAAGTCAGACTCCCTTCACCAATGAGATCTTGAACGAGTGGTACCCAGAAAAGTTCACCATGCCAACTATTCTTTCCTATGATAGAACAAAAGACTTGAAACCCCATCTGTATAAGTACAGTTGGTACATGGATGGAGCGAATGCTTCAAACGCTATTCAATGTAGATGTTTCCCAAATTTTCTATAGGGAATTGCTTCCCTGTGGTTCACTAAGCTTCCGCCAAGATCCATCTCCACTTTCGATTTGCTAGCAACAAGATTCCTTGATCAATTCAGACTTCACACAGCATGGCCTAAGGATGTAACGTCCTTGTTCGGTCTATTCTAGGGACGAAATGAATCTTTGAAGTCTTTCATGAACCGATTCAATACCACGATAATGGAAGTAAGCAATTCGAATGAGGATATGGTTTTTATGGCCTTGGTTCGTGCCATTCACCCTGAAACTGAGTTCGGAAAATGGATCAAACAGAAACAACCTACCACTAGGAAGGACTTCAATCGTAAGGCGAGTCAATACTTAAGACTGTAATAGGCACATGAGGTAGAAAGGAAGTATATTAGCATGTAACTGATGAATGTTGGGCAGAGTGACATGACGACGAACCAGAACATAAATGCCTTCGGGAGAGCTGTAGGAAGTGCGGGAAATGACAGAAACCAAAAAAGGAAAAATCAGAATTCCAATAAACAAAATCATAACAATAAGCGACTTAAAGGCTTACAGCCCGAAGATTACACCCCGCTCAATGATACTCCGAAAAATATCTACCTCGCAACACAGGGGACATACGAGTACAAGAAACCCCCTAAAAAGGAAGCAACTGAACAACAAAAGCGCTCTAGGAAAAACATCTATCTCGCAACACAAAGGACAGACGAGTACAAGAAACCTCGTAAAAAGGAAGCAACTGAACAACAAAAGCGCTCTGGGAAGTTCTGTCGCTTCCACGAAACGCATGGTCACAACACAAACGAGTGCCGTCACATAAAGAACTTGATTTAAGAACTGATCCAAGAAAACAAGCTTTACGTGAGAAAATCGCAAAATCCTAACCAACCTACGGCTCCACAAGGTCTTAGGGATCAAAGAAACCAAGCTGGAATCAGCGAAGAGGGATCTAAGCAAACTGACCAGAGACTCATCATTGGAACGATATCTAGAGGACCTCATCCCGCACAGAGAAGTTGGGGAGAAGTGGAGTGGTATGCGAGCTCGATAAAACACAATCCGAAGGATTCGTACCTCGCGATCGAAGATGGGGCCCCAGCCAAGCAGTGGAAAACTCTAAATGATGATATAGTATTCCGAAATCGGGATACCAAAGGGATTGAACCCGCTATGACCCGATGAGTATTGGTTGACAGCGGTAGTTTTGTGAATATATTTTTTAAATGCACCTTTGACCAGATGAATATCAGCATGAAAGATGTATCTACCTGCCAAACAAAAATTCAAGGAATCACCGAAGAACCCAAACAACCTGCAGGACGATTGACTTGCCTGTAGAACTTGAGGGAAGGTGACCGAAGAGTCACCCTCGTCCAAACTTTCGTGATTGTAGATGAAACTTATGCATACAATGCCTTCTTGGGACGGCCTACGCTAGCTGATTTCAGAATCGCTTTAGCCCAGTGGTGCCTTACCATGAAATTCCCAATGGCAAACGGAACTGGGGTGATCAAAGGGGACCAATGTGCTGCTAGGGAGTGTTACATCGCAGAACTGCATGAATCTAAGAAAAAGGAAAAAGGGAAGGATGTGGGGAGAAATCCCCATATTCGTAAACCAGTTAAATAGAAAATATAGAGCCGCCCCTGGCTTGAGGACCATAGCCGATTCGACAAGGCTTTGGACCCTAGAAAGAAGAGTTCAGGGGAGGATCGGGCAGCACCGATAGAACTGACGGTGTCTCTTCCAATCGACATTGATGACCTGACACGGGTCTTGAAAATTGGATCGCACCTTGGAAGCAAGATGCGATTAGAACTCACTAAATTTGTTCACGCCAACTTGGATGTGTTCATTTAGAGACATTCCGATATGTGTGGGGTGTTACTGCAAATTGCATGCCACAAACTCAAAATTGATCCTAGATTTACACCGATAAAGCAGAAAAGACGCATCTTGGGCCCCGAGTGATCCAAGGCATTTATATAAGAAGTAGACAAGCTGATGCCCAATGGATTTATCCATAATGTGACCTACTCTGAAGTGGTATCTAACCGGTTTTGGTCAAGAATTCCAATGAAAAATGGCAAATTTGTACTCAAACTTAAACAAAGCTTGCCCGAAAGATAGTTTTCCACCGCCCAGAATCGACAAGCTGGTAGAGGGGCGGTTGGACATGAATTGCTATCATTTATGGATGCGTATTGGAGGTACAACCAGATCATGATGCACAAACCAGACCAAGAAAATACCAGTTTTATTACCGACCTAGAACTGTATTGCTATAAAGTAATGCCGTTTGCCTAAAGAATGCTGAGGAAACTTACCGGCGACTGATAAATGCCATGTTCAAGTGTCAGATCGGAAAAACCATGGAGGTATATGTGGCTATATGTTGGTTAAATCAAGAATAGGTTCCAATCACTTGGATAATCTCACAGAAATGTTTGAAATACTCCAAAAGTATGGAATGAAACTCAATCCACTCAAATGTCACTTCGAGGTAGCCATCGGAATGTTCTTTGGATTCATAGTGAGCGCTAGAGGCATTGAAGCAAATCCAGAGCAAATAACTGCCCTACGAGATGTCTAGGCCCCAAAGAACAAGAAGGAGTTACAAGGCTTGAATGGAAAAGTAGCAGCGCTAAGCCGGTTCATCTCGAAAGCCACCGACAAATGTATACCGTTGTTTGATGCATTAAAGAAAGGAATGAAGAACTTCGAATGGAATTAGGCTTGTTAAACCGCATTTGAATAGTTGCTGCGACATATGGAAACCCCGCTGATCCTATCGAAGCCAGTAGACGGAGATGACTTGTTCATCTACTTAGCTGTCTCACCTCACACGTTGAGTGCTGCTCTTATGCGTGAAGAAGCTGGAGTTTGGTGACCCGCATACTACATTTGCATGTGGCTCACTTGAGCTGAGAAAAATTATCCGAAATTAGAAAAGCTAGCGTATTGCCTCTTGACCGTGTCCAGGAAGTTACGACCGTATTTTCAAGCACAACCAATCAAAGTATTGATCGATCAACACTTAAAGCAAGTATTGCACCGACCCAAGACTTCCGGACGGTTAATCAAATGGAATATTGAATTGAGCCTGTACGAAATCACTTAACACCCTAGAAAGGCAATCAACGGGCAAGCATTGGCAGATTTCATCACCGAATTTACCATACGGGATGATGAAGAAGAAGTAACTCCGAAAGTGGAAACACGATGGAAACTCTTCGTGGATGGTGTGTCTAATAACCTCTGCTCGGGGGTAGGGGTAGTGCTTGAAATACCCGAAGGACGAGCCATTTGCTACGCCCTACGCTTGGAATTCCCTATGGAAAATAATGAGGCGGAGTATGAGGCATTGATAGCGGGACTGAAAGTCATGAAGGAACTCAATAAAATCCATTCACATCTACAGCGACTCTCAACTGGTCGTTTGTCAGGTGAAAGGCGAATACCAGGCTCGAGGGGTGAACCTTGCCCCATATCTATCTAAAGTGCAAGAGTTGTTGAATGACATCGAACATTACACCATAACCCACATCCCAAGGGAGCAAAATATGAAGGCTGCCTACTTAGCTAAACAGGCCAGCTCCGGAGAAGCTCAATCGTTGGGACTAGTCCCAGTTGAGACCATGACCACTCCAAGTATAAGCGAAATGGATATCAACTGGATTTTTGAAACCGCCATTCAAATAGAAACGTGGATGATGCCAATAAAAGACTACTTGCTTACAGGAACTCTCCCACAAATAGGAACTGGTGGAAAAAGCTTCTCCGAAAGGCACGGTGATTTATAATATAGGATGGAATACTCTACCGAAGGGGGTTCTCTACCCCTTTGCTCAGATGTGTGACGAACGATGAATCTCAACGGATCTTGAGAGAAGTTCACAAAAGCGACGGCGGAGAGCATACCGGGGGGTAAACCCTTGTAAAGAAAATACTCTGGTATGGATATTTCTGGCTAACAGTAAACCGCGATGCAGCACTAGATCGTGCGACCGATGCCAAAGATTTAGAAAGATCAAAAGAACCCCCTCAACAGAGCTAACACAGATGGTCAACCCATGGTCGTTCGCAATATGGGGAACTGATCTGATTAGTGTATTGCCAATAACCAAAGTTGGGGCAAAATATGCTATAGTTGCCGTTGACTATTTCACCACATGGGCGGAAGCGAAACCATTGGCCACCATTACCACCAAGAAATCCATTAATTTTGTTACTAAAAACATTATTTGCAAGTTTGGCGTGCCATAGAAAATCGTCGCTGATAACGAGACCCAATTCGAAAGCGCCGAATTCAAAGACTTTAGCAAACACTTCCGAATCAAGAAATTGTTTTCCATGGTCGCTCATCTGCAAGAAAATGGGCAAGTAGAAGCAATAAATAAGATCATCAAGTCCACCATCAAAAAGCGGCTAACTAAAGCTAAAGCGAATTGGGTTGATAAACTTCCATTCGCACTATGGGCTTATAGAACAACACACAAAGCAGCAATCGGGCATACCCCGTTCGCCTTGGCGTATGGTTCAGAAGCAATGATCCCCGTTGAACGAGAAGTCCCCTCCTATTGAAGGCAGAATTTCAATTAGGGGCAAAACGAGCAGCTCCTACTCGAGTCACTTGAAATGATTGACGAGAAGAGGGAAGAAGCCGAACTGAGGACAACTGCTCACCAAAAAAGGGTCGCACGGTACTTCAACTACAGAGTTCAAAACCGAACCTTCGAAGTGCGAGACCTCGTCCTCAAACGAGTCTATCCCGTACTGGGAGCCTTCGAACCAAACTGGGAAGGACCATATGTGATCAGTCAAAAGCTAATGGATGGAACTTTCAAACTGACAACCGTTGACGAAATCCAAATTCCCCGAGCATGGAACAGAGAATCGCTGCATCATTACTTTATCTTAAACTATCTTATGTACTTCCTATTTTTTTAGCAAATAAGCCATCCTGGAATGCCGGGGGCATTGTAAATAGGCAGAATTTACCCAACTTCTCTTAATAAAATTGCTTTACTTTCTGAACCAATAAAACTGTGTTCATAAAAGTAACCTGCTGAGTCGACGGGGTCAAATCGGCTCAAAACCATTTAGTTGTTGCTTGAGATAGTGGAATCACGCTCAAGTATGTAACACCTACCCGCCAGGTCGGTGGAAGCAAATCGACTCAAACCGTTGGACAGCGGAACCCGATCCTTGCTTTCTAAGAAACGGTTGTAACATCCCGCCTTCTGAGGCCCAAAACTAACTGCTACTGATGCTGAAGCCGTAGTTGTTATTTCTTGGCGACAAAGTGCGGCATAGTTAATATTGATACACTGGAACACATAAATATGAAAAATTTTAAACTTCCAATAAATAGAATTTCCCATTTCATGCAAATTATAACTTAAGATTTAATTACATAATCCCAGGTGTTAACCACGTTCAGGTCACATATACATGTACAAAATACGATAAGAGCGACATATGAAGATGCCCCATTATGATGATCAGAGAACTAATAAATATTAACTTTAAAGTTCTTAGTACATCACAGCGGAAAACATAAAATAGCTCCTATATAGCTAACACTACCTCTTGCACGTCTTCGGAAGCTTATTCGTCCAAAAACATGAAAGTCTCCCACTTTCAGACTACTCAAATTAATTTTGAGTAGCCGAGAGTTTGTCGAGAAACACAAACTTCGAGTCAGACAATAAGTCTGGTATGAATAATCCCTTATATCTCTTATCATAAATAGATAGATAGTGAGACCACGCCGCTTAGCGGAATGGGTTTTCCCCTAACTAGTATCTAAAACAAAACATGCAAATCATTTACTATGCCCCTGCACCCAAAATGATTAGTCTTAACATAATATGAAATAAAGCCATAAATCATATAAATTGGATATCCCATCCACCCATTTATTAGATATCCCATCTAAAATCAATATATTAGATTTCCCATATAAAATCAATTTATTAGAGTTCCCCCCTAAAATCTTTAAAATGACTATCCGTCATAATTTAATAGGACTATCCATCCCAAATCCATTAAAAATAAATGTAGATTATCCATCGTACATTGTTTTATAAAAGTTGGTGTGGGCTATCCACCGCACACTCCATAGTTTTCCTAGGATGACTATGAACCCTTGGATGCCAAATCCCGAGGCTAACCACCTCTTGCAAAACATTATTTACTTTAGAAATTTGATGTGGGCTATCCACTGCACATTCCATGGTTTTCCTAGGTTAACCAAGAACCCAACACTTGGCCAATTAAAATATCTTGATCCCTATGATTATTTATTTTCCCCAGGTATACCACCTGTTTAACCTAGTCCCATTGGTAGCCCCAATTAAGTTAGATTAAATAAAAACACAATGATAGCCCCAATGTATATTTTCAAAAGCATATTTCTGTTTGTAACCCCAAACTATGTATCGAAAACATTAAACCCACCCCGGTGTCCCCAAGGTTTATTTACATCCAATTTATATAAGGATCCCTCTTACATATTCAAACAAAGATAAGTATTTTATGCTATAACCCATCGAAGTAACCCCTTCAAATTTGAAAAATTTTACTTAAGGAAAAATGGCTAAAACTGCCCTTCAAACCCTTTCGAATGAAGCCCCATTCGAAAGTAAATAGACATCCAAAGTTAACCCCTTCGGAAGCCTTCCTTTTGAAAGCATCACAAAATTATACCTTTCGACCTTGTCGGAAGGTTTCTTTTCGACCTAGTCGGAAGGTTCCACCTTTCGACTTTGTTGAAAGCTTGGGGTATCCCCCCTATAAAACCATTTATAAACTTTTCGAAAGCAATGAAACTCAAAACCTTTCAAAATCATTGAAGGTAACCCCTTCGTAACCTTTTGAAATCAAAACCTTTCAAATTCAAAACCTTTCGAAACCATTCAAAAACAGTGAAGTGTTGGTGTTGGAACCAACCCTTCGAAATCAATGGAGAGAGGTGGCAAGTTTTATAAAACAAAAGATAACCTTTGACTCCATTTGGTTCGAAAGGTTTGGAAATGGCAACTATGCTTCCAACCCTGTCGAAAGCTAACGTTTCGACTTTGTCAAAAGGTTTCATTTAAAACAAGAAAGCAAACCAATCGAAACCTTTTTCTTTTAAACCATTTGACAACGTTGAAAGCTCTTTGTCGAAAGCTAGCAGGTGTATTTTCTTTAAAACCAAAACAATGTTTCATCTCCTTCGAAAGCTCTAATCTTTCGTCACTAAACCTTTCGACCCCTTTCAATTCACTACGTACAAGTCGCCTGATACCATGTGCATTGATTTTTGACCTAGTCAAAAGGTTTGATACCTTTTGACCTTGTCGGAAGGTTTGGAATGAAGGCGCAAGCTCTTGCCAAACGAGTTGAAATAGTAAAAATTGTACTTTAAAATAGTTCTTTTGTACCTCATCTGCCTTGTTTGTCTAAACCTGATTGATTCCCAGAATTTTATATTCAAAATTGCTGCCGACTTTCCTTATTTGGAAATTTAAATAAATTTGAAAAAAGCCCTTTTCTCCTTTATAATTATACAAAACATTTAAGTCACATACCTTAAATGATTTTATATAACTATTAAAACATTATGAAAAATTCTAGAAATTTTTTAGAAAATCAATTAATACGTTCTCTTCAACATATTAAAATTTCAAAGCATATGAGTATCAAAACCACTCGGAATTTAACGAAAATCGAATAAAAACGTGTTAATTAATCCATTAACATTTAAAACACCTACGTCTTATGAAAACAAAGGTTTAAATGGTTATATCCTAACCAAGACACAAACATGAATTGGGTATAACCCATAGCCGATCCAAACAGAGAAAAAAGAGATGATAAACATGATTATTCACCTTGATTAGTTAATTGGAGAATGAGATAATTTCCTAGATTTAATTCCTTAGCTCTTTCTTCAATTTATGCTCTTCTTGGAGCTTTTAGTAGCCGGTTGAAAGTAGGTGAGGAGTTATGAATGAGAAGGTAAAAATTTATTAAGGTGGAGGAAGAGATTTATACTAAGAAATGTAGCCCCATTTCCAAGTTTACCCCTTAGGAAATTCCTCCTTCTAAATTTAGTTAAGTCTTATTTTAGTTCATTTATTAAGACACGGCCATTAGATGTATTAATCTCATCTCCCTAATTATTCACATTATTCTATTTAATTAATCCAATTAAATATCCTGAATAATGTTAATTAAAATACAGATGCATTGCACCAGTGTTGCCCTAATGGCATCGGGAAGGCCTAAATCAAAGCTGCGCATCCCATAAGCCGTACATTACTTCTTAAGCTATGAAATCATGCTCTCAAAGCATAAACTCCTCTTATTGCCCGAAGATTGTTAACGTCGAGAAGTTCTGAAACCGTTCTGGATCGTTGGGTCTTTTCAGTCCCAAAAGCCGTGCATCACATAAGCGCACACTCCCAAAAGCCATGCATCTCATGAGCCGTGCATACCCTTAAGTACCGGTATTTCCCTAGCAATCCCGGGAAACTCGCCATTGCAGGAATAACAAGAATCAACCCATTCCTGCTATCGGGAGAACCGGGTGTGAATCCAATAATGCTAAACTACTACGAGCCAGTAGAAAATTACAATTATTGACCAACAGTAAATTTGAAATCAAGCCATACAAATCATAATTTCCCGAAGATAGGAACCACAAAATAGATCTGATTATAGACATCCGAAAATCACTCGGATCGGCCGGTCATTTGTCAGGTTTTCGAAGTTAACAGCCCCGTGAACTGAGGGGCACGCGCCGATACTCAAATAAAAATACTCAAAAACAAAAACACTTCACGGTAATGTTACTCCAAACAATGAATTTTAGCGGTAATCACAGGACTAGATAAAATAAAATAGCAGTAAATGAAATTGACACAAGTGCATGAAACACAGATAAGTAGACATGCAAAGTTACAATCAAAATGTCAACATTGTATTACTGTACAAAGTCAAAATGCGGGGGCCGTACCCACAGAATATCGACCAACAATAAGGAAAAAATACAAACGCAACAACAAAAGAAGTAAGTGCAATTTCTACACTTGAAAAAAACAAAACAAAATGTCTCAAAAACCGGCTCCACTACCATCCGGACCTATCAACGCTTCTTTCCATTGCTTCCCTTTCCACCTTTAGTCGGGAGTTTCTTTCTACTCTTAGAATCCCCGCAGGAGTAGTGTTGCTGCCCAAAATATCTACTATCTCCTCGAGACTAACACCCCCCCTGCACTTGAGGTTTCTCGGAAGACTTCCCCTTGACTTTGCATTTCTGGGATTTGCGGAAGCTCCTCAAGGACTTAACCTCCTCAACCTTTTCCTTCTTAATAGCAACTAATTGCTGTTTGGATCTTTGTAGTTGGACCATCTGGTTTTTCTGCTCTTGAGCTTCAGCTGCCGTGAAGTTTCCCTCCAAAGATACGGAAGGGTTTTCTAGACCATGCAATGCGGCAATCTTCTCAGATTCCGTTCCTGGCTGCGAACCAGACACAAACGCAGCAATCAGAGCAGCTACTGAGACTAGCGTCGAGGTAGTTGAAATAGCGGCAAGTCCAGGCATCGAAAAAATCGGCGGGTCAGTAGGTAAATAAGGCAGACCTATAAGATCAAAAATGAAAGCGTTAAGCTCATCTTGTTCCTGCGGCGTGAGCTGAAAATTCTCAAACTCGGGGGGAAATAAGAAGGTTACCTGCATCAGAGGAATGGCCGAGTATGTCAATCTCATATTCCTCACCTTCTCCTTCTTTTGACAGTTGCACGATGATCTGAGAACTTCAGGGGCCACCTAAAGTTACAGATACGGCTGCCGGAGGAACAGATGATAGAGCAGCGCCGGTAGCACTCACCAACTGATCGCGAGGCTGTGTTGATGATTTGCCGGCCCGGAAATGAAAGATTCCAGCAACGTTTTGGCAGTTGTAGTCATAGCGACATCATCAGCTTCCTGTTCCTTCTCAATCTGCAGGATCTCTCAACCCTCTATCAGTGCTTTCTTTAATTTCTCATTAAGGTAGGCATCTTCCAACACTCGATCAGTATAGACGTCCCCGTTCTCTCGAAAATGGGCCAGAATTTCCTCCCAAACTACAGTGAGAGTGCATGGGAACTTAAGGACCAAATAGCTTAGACTCCCTTGATGCAACAGGGAATTGACATAGAAATTTAAGATAGTATCGTCCATCTTCTCCATCATCTTTTTGAAAGTGTCCTGTAGCTCCAAATAATCCGTTGTAATGGCGACCTTCTCAACTTCAACATGAGTTTTGTCGGCACTAAGTTGCACAACTCTTTCCTGGAGCGAGGCAATCACCTAGGCTTGATCGGAGACGGTGTAGTCACGAGACTTCATGATCTCCTCATATTACGCAATTGTATTGTTATCCCCTTCAATAATCTTGTCGTGATCAGCAATAGTCTTCTTCTAGGCTTCAATAGTCATGTTGCGAGCTTCTATCTCCTCTTTCAACTTAACTTCGTCCGCATCGGCCTTCTTAATTTAGTCTCGAAATACAATCTCTATTTCTGCAGGGGTCTCTTGGAGTTCCTTAATCAAGCTGGCGCTATTCTTGCTCTCCCGGAGTGCTGCATCCCTCTCTTGCACTAGTCGCTCAGTTATGGCGTTGCGTTGTGCTAACGCCCTCTTAAAATCATCTTTCTCTGATTCAAAAGAGAGGATCTCCTGATAATTATTGTGATTCGTGTCGGCCAGCTGCTTGCATAACTTTTCCCATCCCTTAGCTTGCTCTAAATCATTTTGAATCGCCTAAAGGTTGGGCACATAGGAATCTTTGCGGACTGGATGAAGGTCACTGTCACTTAACTCCCTTTAAAAACCATCCGGGGAGCGCAGCTTCGAGTCTAGGGGGACCGAACGGAAGAATGTAAGCCGACATCCCATGAGGACATGAGGAACCAGAAGTAGGCACCACGTGGGTCGATGGTGCTTGAGATGAAAATGGAGCCTGAATGAAAGAAAACGGAATCTCAAGACCGACAGAAGCTGGGACCGAGGTAGAAACTTGATGCTCAGAAGGATGAGAACCACGATCAACCTTTGACTTCTTGGACGGTTCCTCTCGGTAAATAGGGGTTTTTCTCTTCTCATAACCACTTTTATACATCCGACTCTGTTCTCTGTCATCATGGCGATGGCTTCGGCTTCCTAGTATTTTCGATGTCTGTATTCCTCTTCGGTCTCACGGGGCTGATGGGGGCTTGTAGACCGTTTCGACCAACGTTGTGAATCAGTGAAATGCTCGAGATCGTCGTAAAGTCCACGACATCTCATGGTACTTGATATGAAGAATAAATAAACAGCTTTAGTAACAAGAAATAAGCCTAAATAATGCATGTGTAAGTGAATGTGACTCTAGTGAAATATGTATTATGCCTTTGGGAGCCCAAAAGGATGTCACAAACCGGATCTGGAGGTCACCGTGGAAGAAATTGAATCAACTTTAGACGTAATAGGATCAAAATGAGGAGACGCAGCCTCAAATTCGAAATCTTTCCCTATGATTTCATCAATATCCACATAAATGTTGCTCAAATCCCCAAAGTCTATCGGCGTCTTCAATCAGGGAATCCTGTCGTCGCTCGGATACTGAAGGAGAATCTTTATTGCGGATCTCTCGAGGAGGCAAGTCCAGGAGAACGGGACTCATGCTTGGAGTCTTGCCACACGATTCAGGGTCTCTATCACCAGAACCTGCGTCGAAATCATCATCACAAGAGGAGGAATCATAACTACTACTATCAATTTCACCCTCCTCCTTTTCTATTGTCACTTCAACCTTGCCCTCTCATTGCTTGAACTCTTCTTCCCCTTCCTCTAGGATTGGGGGTATTCTGGCCGGACAGCTTGCTTCAATCGTGACATCCCTTCCCTCATGAGTTTCTTCAGTTGACTCACCAGACAAGCCTTCCTTTTCTTGAAAAACACCCTCTTCAGAGCCATGAGATAAAGAAGTGGAGCGTGTCCGTATTCTAGAATGAGAGGAAGACGGGACTTCAATCGCTACGGCGGATCATCCAGGATGCAATAGTTCATACCGAAGCAAATTTTCGTCCGTTAGCAAAATTTAACCGATATTTCCTCGGCATCTACGGCCTTCACGGTATGGAAAATCTGGTCAAGTGATAGGTCTTTATTCAGCCTTGGAATAACTGCAGGAAGTATATGACTTGTCAGAAATCCTATAGCGACATATTGAAACTCAATACATAAAGAAGAGAACTTACCCCCCGTTGTCCAAAGGCGGTTAAACCTTTTGTGACATCTAATGAAGAAGTACATAATCTTTAATTGAGACAAATTGCTTTGAAACTATAGCACGATCTTGCGATTCCTCTAGGGCTCGATGACAACAAGGGATGGGCACTCGTCTCTCCTCTTAAACGAGAGAAAATATCTCAACTCACCAAAACTGGGAGCACGGTTAAATGTCTGCATAAACAGAATATGCAGGCAAGTCAAGATTGCATATCCATTAGGATGAATTTGGAACAGGGCAATTCCCAAGTTCGAAAGAGTTTCTCTCAAGAAGTCATTGAAAGGAGGCACTGCTTCATTTAAACACATATACCGGTGGCAAGCAGTGTATCTCGGAGGCGGCATATGGGCAAACTCATTCTTCTTCGGAAGGCGCACGTTGTCCTCCGGAATGTCGTGTTGCAAGAAAATGTTATGCAGTACCTTAGCGAAAATTACGGAGGAAGCTCTCTCCGGTGGATTAAGTAGAACTTTGAAATTCGAAGGAGTCGGTCTACAACCAAATCAACTGGGATTAGTTGACCATATTCAGCTCGCGAAGCAGAAGAGGAAGGGGCGACAGATGACAATTCAGCTTCTGAAAGTGCTGGACTTCCTCCACTAGAATTACGACGAGAAGACGGTTACTTCATTCTATACAACAGAACTTGCGTCCAACGTGGTAAGGTAATTCTATCTTTAACTAAAAATTCCCCTACAACACTTGAATTCGAAAGGAATATTAATTTACACTGACATATCGGATTTCAAGTATATACCGGGGCCAGTGTAGTGTGTTATCTATGGGAGGTGAGCTTGGTGTCCTGAACAGTACAAACGCTCTATCCCATGTAGATAGTTTGCTCACAGCAAAGAACGAATAGGGCTTTTCGTATCACTTTTTGTAATTAATTTGTCTACAATTACCCATTATCGATCAACGATCGATAACGGATCCATTGTTCGAAGCGACACGGAAAGCTCTTCTCAGTTTAGGTACAACGAGTGTGCAAAAACGAGACCAATCTGAACTCTTTGAAAGTCGATAACAACGTAAGCTGCATGCAGGACACTTTCCTAAGCTGTTATTCCCTTTTGGAAGGATTAAAGTGTAACATCCCACTATTTTCAACCATTCGCATCCGCACATGCCGGACTTGAATTGCTCAAAATATCAGATTGTTAATTTAAATTTGGCAAAACTCAGTATATACGGTAAATAAATCAATCACAGAATCACAGACACAGAGTAATATAACAAAAATGCAGCGGAATAGATAAATAATAGTTTATGAAGCTACTATAAAAACATCAGAGTTAGGAATAAAATACAACAGAATATCTCAAATACAGTGAAGTCTCCAGTACGAACAGATGACCTCTCTGAACAAATCAACTGGAAAAGCTAAAAGCTGAATCGATAGTTGGATCTCCAAGCGAAGCTCCAAACTCCAAAGGTGAGTCTCAAATACTGTATCACTCAGTCTGACCCGAGCGTAAAGCAAAACACAAAACACTCGAGTCGGGATTAACATTCTTATATCAATAAATCCAACTCAAGTGAAATAACAACTGAAATACAATTAACTTAGAGGATGTTTGGGATACCTATCCTCTAAGGATCCGTGGAACTATCTACTATGTAGAAATATACACTATAACACCGTGGTCATTTCAAATTAATTTATACTTCAAAACAAAAATATCGTTTTCATTTCAAATATATCTATTTTCCAAAACAGTATATATATATTAAGTAATTTATAAAGTAAAGTATTAGTAATTTCCTCAAACTTCACAAACCGCCTCAAAATCAACTCGACTTTCCCATTTAAATTAAATTCAATCTCAATTTATCCATTTCCATTCAATTCAATTTCTGACCAAACAAATTCAAATTTTGTCGATTTCAAATACAAATTTGAAACACAAAATAAACCATTTAAATTTCAATACAATTCCAAGTCAACACATTTCGAAGCTTTAAACATTTCAAAGACTAAATTTGATAATTTCATTTATCTCCCAATTTGACTTCACTATTATTTAGTTTTGAAATGTTCACTTAATAAATTTAATATTATTTATGACCTTAAATTTACATTTTCTATATATTACCTTTGATTTCTTTAGACGTGACATATCCATTAAATTACTTAAATCAAAATCAAGTTATAAGATCATATTATTAAGTTTTGAATTCAATAGCTTCAAATCGATTTAATTAAATAAAATCCTTAATTAAATACAATTTCAAATAAGTCTCAAATATATCTTCCAACCTTAGCTTATAAAATTATTCCACAAATCTATTTCTGAAATACAATTTTAATAAATCCTTAAACATATTTCATATTAATTAAATCAATCTTAATTAAATTATATATTATTATTAAATCTATATATAAAATAACCTTTATATATAGTATTTAAATCAATATTTAATAAAACCATTTATTTCTTTCAAAACCATAGAATTCATTTTCAAAATATCTACATAGAGCAACGGTGTCGGTGTATAAGTTTCTATTCTATGGTCAAGTGATATGGATATTTATCATTTCAATCTGTAATTTAAATATATACGGGTATATATCATTTCTACCCGCAATCTCAAATTCAATTCAATTGAAAATCGCTTGGGTTTATCATTTCAACCCATAACGGTTTTCTCCTATTCTAAAGTCCGTTCGGGTATGTATCATTTCAACCCATAGTGAATTCTATACTAACAGGGAACTTGCAGAGTGATAACAGATATGATAATAATATAACAGGCATATATCATCAATAACAATGAATATAAACACAAGATATGGTGCCATATCCCATAGGTGAACAGTTACAAATAATAGCATATACAACAAATTAAATAACTACAGCAGCATAATTCGATTATCGTTTCAATTGAAATCAAATTTAATAAATATAAGAACATTAATCGTGAGTGATTGCTCACCTTTCGAGGCTAGAGAGGATAGACAATGAAATTAAGTTACGAAATGCAATCACAAATCCTAAGGCAAAGCTAGATTGGCACGAATTGACGATAAGCTTATAGATAAGAATCGATGAGGACAAGATGGTTAGTTTTGATATAACCTGAATATATACATTATTATATATATATATATATATTGCAATTAATAATAAAAATAAATTTTCTTTATTTCAATAAATATAAACTATTACTTTATATAACAAAACCCATATATTCAATAGAATATATATACACATATATACATATAGCTTAGAAATTAGTATCAAATTTTAGACACATTATGTCGTAATCCCTATATAAGAAAAATCAATATTATTATAAGCTTAGTCGAATAGAATTGGAAAGCAACATGCTACAGCATAAACTATGCATATACTATAACTAATGTTATAAAACTAACACCATATGTATTACTAATTTATATAGTATATCTGCAACCTTATTAACTTATTATATAAATACTGTAACAAGAGTAAATAACTTTAGAACTTTATAAACCATATATATAATTTTTTTCCAAAACAGGACTCATATGCTCCAACTATCAAATAGGATATATATAAATACCACGACATACAGCTTTTGCGTGTAACTTAAAATACCATACAGATTTATGACTTTAAGTCTATCCAACAAACATATATACTTAACTAAAATATACTATCACATATACAAGCAGATAATATATACGTTATATATACTTTAAGATCTTATACCTTCTGACATAAACTCACATCACAGGGTATACTTATATAAAGTATTATGTAGGACCAGTATAACTTTACATACGTATTGAAATTTAAACTCAAATGTTTAATATAAAAATCAATATCAAATTTAAAACATCTATGTGATGAAGGCCCGAAACCACTTATACTTTATGTGTTCAATTTAAAACTGTTGAAACTGCAAATAAATAAATAAATATTTTAACCAAGCAAGCTACAATATAACAGTTTTCACCCAATATATAAAATATCAAAGCATACAACTTATAACATATTATACTTACAAATATATATATGTACTTATACGTTATATATATAAACAAACCAAATATATATACCAACTACAAAAGTTAATATATATGAAAGTATATAATTGTACAAATCTGTATAGCTTTTATTTCTAATAACCATACATACACTAACATATATTAACTGTTAATATTTATATACAAACATTGTATACAAAACAATATATATGTATATAGTATAGATATTACCTTTATATAAATCAGCATCGGCCAGAGATATGACTCGGCAGGAAAGCAAGGGGTTAGAGGGGAGATAGTTGCCACTGCGCGCGGAGGGAAGCTTTGCACAGGTTTTGGGTGAGGATCAGCTGTTGAGTCAGAGGGTTAGCAAACGGTGGAAGTGTAGGGGTGGGCTTCCTTTCGGTTAAGGCTGAGGGTATGGGTTTGTTGAAGGGGGAAGGTGGCGAATATGCTTCGACTGGAAGGGTAGAAGGCTTCGGCCAAAACATGTAGCAGTTTAATTTTTTCCAAGGCCGAAAAATAAAGATGGATTTTGAGGAAGAGAGCACAGGGGGAAAAAGTTTTGGAAGAGCAAATGAAAACAAATGAAAAGCTGCAAGTAAATTTATAATAGAAGAAAAAACGTACGGAGATAATCTTGTGAAACATACTAAAATAATTATGAAGTAGTGGGGAGGCTACAGGAACAAAGATGAATAAGCTAAAAGTTGTGTTCAAAAAAAGAAAACGAGCTGTTAAAAAATAAATGCTTCAGGTAAGAAAGGCAACGTATATTTCTTTCCACAGAGAACTGAAAATATATAAACAAAGAAAATGGTAACGGTTAAATTCCCTTGATTTCAGCTGAAAAACTATTTAATGCAATTTATAATTTGCTTGAGCTGCACGGTAAAGATTTAAAAAGGATTGGAAAGCTAAAAGTCACAATTTCGGTACCAGCACAATGCACAGTTTTATTGTTTCCGTCGCGTACCGGACCTCAAAATACAGAAATAAATATACCGCCGAGATCAGCACGGCGAGACGATCAAAACAGTATACATATATTGGTGGCACGATCATCCGATCAAAATGTCGATACGGACATTGATATACGTTACTATTCCATACGGAAAAATCCAAACGGAGCTAGAAACATTCGAAATTTACGAAACGAATTACACAATCTTATTCAGAATGCTCTAAATAAATTTCTCCTGTTGACATATTTAGGTTTCGGAAAACTTTTAAATTCAACTGTTATTAACTAATTTAAATTTAAATAAAACTACTCAATAAAATAAACTTCAATATTATCAGATGAAAATTTACCAGTTGCTATGTTTAAATAGACATATTCCAAAAATAAATTTTTATTTTCAAATTTTATTGTTTAATTCAAAAAATTTCAATAAATTTAATAAATAAAATCACTAAAATTATGGGTCGTTACACTCTCCCCCACTCATGTCGCGAGCTTCTATCTCCTCTTTCAACTTAACTTCGTCCGCATGGGCCTTCTTAATTTAGTCTCGAAATACAATCTTTATTTCTGCATGGGTCTCTCGGAGTTCCTTAATCAAGCTGGCGCTATTCTTGCTCTCCCGGAGTGCTGCATCCCTCTCTTGCACTAGTCACTCAATTCTGGCGTTGCGTTGCGCTAACGCTTTCTTAAAGTCATCTTTCTCTGATTTAAAAGAGAGGATCTCCTGATAATTATTGTGATTCGTGTCGGCCAGCTGCTTGCATAACTTTTCCCATCCCTTAGCTTGCTCTAAATCATTTTGAATCGCTTGAAGAATGGGCATATAGGAATCTTTGTGGACTGGATGAAGGTCATGGTCAAACTTAACTCCCTTTAAAAACCATCCGGGGAGCGCAGCTTCGAGTCTAGGGGGACCGAACGGAAGAATGTAAGCCGACATCCTATGAGGACATGAGGAACCAGAAGCAGGCACCACGTGAGTCGATGGCGCTTGAGATGAAAATGGAGCCTGAATGAAAGAAAACAGAATCTCAAGACCGACAGAAGCTGGGACCGAGGCAGAAACTTGATGCTTAGAAGGATGAGAACCACGATCAACCTTTGACTTCTTGGACGGTTCCTCTCGGTCAACAGGGGGTTTTCTCTTCTCATACCACTTTTATACATCCGACCCCGTTCTCTGTCATCATGGCGACGGGCTTCGGCTTCCAAGTATTTCTGATGTCTTTATTCCTCTTCGGTCTTCGGTCTCACGGAGTTGATGTTTATACTCCGACTCGCACTTTGGGAGTTTGGAGTTGATGTTTATACTCCGGTTCGCGCTCTGGGAACTCGGAGTTGATGTTTATACTCCGCTTCGCACTCTAGGAATACGGAGTTGAACTTTATACTCCGACTCGCACTCTGGGAGTTCGGAGTTGAATGAAGGATTGTCGTGTATCAATCCTTTCTTGACTTTGATGTGATGGCTGGTCCCCGAGCTCGGGTTTCACTTAGCGAGTGATTGATTGCATCGTAGTCACTACTTATTTGAATAAATTCTACCGTATGGTGAAACTTAGCTCTCCGTGCATAGTGATGATCGTTCGAAGCATTTCAAGTAAATCACAGCTCTGGCTCGAAGAGATTGCATTTTATTGCTGAATAAGAAAATATGGCAAAGTCAGTTGTCTTGTTACAAATTCTAATTTCGAAATGCAAAAAAAAATTGCAAAATGGAAAGCAGGTTAAATGGATAAGGATAGCCTATCATGTGTAATAGCGGCGAAGGCTCTCGCTATTCCAAGCTCTTGGCAGAGTAAGACCGTCGACGGTCAATAATTTGATTGTGCCATCTCCGAGCCTTCTTTCGATAACATACGGTCCTTTCCATGTCGGCCTCATATGCGACGGAACCGGATAGATTCTTTTCAAGACGAGATCGCCTAGTTTAAAGGTTCGCGGACGGACCTTGGCGTTATACAATCAGGCGACTCGACTTCGATGCGCAGCTACCCTCAAATCAGCTTCTTCACGCTTCTCATCTAATAGATCGAGAGATTCAGCAAGTAATATAGCATTTATCCTCGGATCATAGTATGTCACACGATGAGAAGGTACTTCTAGCTCGACTGGAATAACGGCTTCTGAACCGTAAGAGAGAGAGAATGGAGTGTGACCGGTCGTAGTCTTGTGGGTTGTCCGATAAGCCCATAAGGCCATGGGAAGTTCATCGACCCACTTGCCCCCGACCTTTTCCAGTCGTTTTTTCAGAATGGACTTTATAACTTTATTAACCGCTTTGACCTGTCCATTTGCCTGAGGGTGTGCAACTGCGGAGAATTTCTTTTGGATGTGAAATCGTTTGCAGAAATCTTTAAATTTAGCACTACCGAATTGGGTTCCGTTGTCCGTAATGATGGTGCGTGAGAGACCGAATCGACAGATGATGTTACGAACCATAAAGTTGATTACTTTCTTCGTTGTAATGGTAGCGAGAGCTTCGGCTTCATCCCACTTTGTAAAGTAATCAACTGCGACAATGGCGTACTTCGCCCTACCTTTTGCCAAGGGTAGGGCACCGATGATGTCGGTTCCCCACATTGCGAACGGCCATGGGCTGACCATTTGTGTTATCTCGGTAGGAGGAGCTCTAGTAATTCGGGAATATTTCTGGCACCTATCACATTTCTTTGCATAGTCCAACGCATCGCGATTCACAGTCGGCCAGTAATATCCATATCGAAGTATTTTCTTGGCAAGTGCTTGCCCCCCGGTGTGATCGCCACATTCTCCCTCGTGCACGTCGTGCAATACTCGTTTAATTTCATCGTGAGTGATACACCGGAGTAGAGGGACTGAATACCCCCTTCTGTACATTATCCCATCTTGGATGGTAAACCGCGAGGCCTTCCGAAGGACTTGTCTCTTTTCACTCCTGCGCTCCGGTAGGGTTCTGTGCTCAATGTAATTTCTGAGTGGAGTCATCCATGAATCCTTTTCGAGGACGGTTTCGCATACCCGGTCTATTTCTGCCCGGTCAATGCTTGGGGAGGATAGCGCTTCTACGGGAACGAGTCCCATTTGTTGAGCTTCACCTGTGCTGGCTAGCTTTGCCAATGAATCGGCTTTTTGGTTGTGTTCTCAAGGTATACAATAAATGGCATAATAATCAAACTGATTTAGCACTTCCTGAACTCGATCTAAGTAAGTAGCCAACCTTCGATCTCTTGCTTGATACTCTCCCCGTACTTGACACACAATTAATTGTGAATCACAATAAATTTCCACTTCGATAACTCTCAAATCTCTAACAAGTTTCAAGCCAGCTAAGAGGGCTTCATATTCAGCTTCATTATTAGTTGCATGTAAATCGAACTTTACAGCATAGCATATGGATCGGCCTTCGAGAGTTTCAAGTACAACACCAACGCCCGAACACCGATTGTTAGATGCACCGTCGGTGTAAAGCTTCCAAACGCATGTGGGGGATTTACTGGTTTCGGGCAAGTCCTCTGGAATGGTAAACTCAGCTATGAAATCGTCTAGGACTTGTCCTTGAATGGCTCGTCTTGGAGTGTAAGTAATGTCAAATTGGCTCAGTTCGATGTTCCACTTGAGTAACCTACCAGACGTCTCAGGCCGTGAAAGGACCTATCGTAACGGCTGGTCGGTGTAAACAGTAATGGGATGTGCCTAGAAATATGGTCGGAGCTTCCTTGATGCAATGACAAGGCAATAAGCCCACTTCTCTAATTTCGGGTAATTCCTTTCGGCCCCAGTCAATCGCTTGCTGACGTAGTATACTGGCTTATGTATCTTGTCTTCTTCTCGAATTAATGCAGCGCTGATAGCATTTTATGATATTGCCAAATATACGAACAACTTCTCATGATCAATAGGCTTCGACGGGATAGGTGGTGTGGATAGGTGTTGGACTAGTGCTTGGAAAGCGCCTTCACACTCCGTGGTCCATTCAAAGTTTCGTTTCCCTTTTCGGATCAGATCGAAGAAGGGAATACATTTGTCAGTGGACTTTGAAATGAACCTGCTCAATGCTGCTACTTTTCCATTGAGACTCTGAACTTGCTTTATGGTTTTCGGAGTCTCGAGATTTCTGATAGCCTAGATTTTCTCAGGATTAGCTTCTATCCCTCGAGCGTTGACGATGAATCCAAGGAATTTTCCAGATGCAACTCCAAAATGGCATTTTAGTGGATTTAGCTTCATTTTGTATTCTCGAAGTATGTCGAACATAGTTTCCAGGTCTTTAACATGGTTGGTGGAGAGTCGTGACTTCACAAGCATGTCGTCTACATATACTTCCATTGTTTTCCCGATTTGATTGACGAACATCCGATTGACCAATCGTTGATAAGTAGCCCCGGCATTCTTAAGTCCGAATGGCATAACTTTGTAACAGTAAAGTCCCAGATTGGTTACGAAGCTGGTATGTTCTTGGTCGGGCAAATGCATCGGTATTTGATTGTAGCAAGAATACGCGTCCATGAAGGATAAGAGTTCATGCCCAAACGTCGAATCTACTATCTGATCAATTCTGGGAAGCGGGAAACTGTCTTTGGGACATGCTTTATTCAGATCGGAATAATCGACACATGTTCTCTACTTTCCGTTCGGCGTTCGGACAGGCACGGGATTTGACACCCATTCAGGATAAAGTGCATCCCGAATGAATCCGTTCGCTTTAAGCTTTTCTACTTCTTCTTTAAGGGTGGCAGATCTCTCTGGATCCATACCATGCCTTTTCTGTTTGACCGGGACATGCCACGGGTCAATGTTCAGGGTGTGGCTCGCGATGTCCAGCGAGATCCCACACATGTCAGAATGCGTCCAGGCGAATACGTCAAGATTCGCTCGTAGAAATTCGACCAATTCCTCTTGAGTTTGTTGGCTTAGTTGAGACCCAATCTTTATCATTTTTGAATCATCGTCATTATCAATTGGGACATCAATCGTCAGCACGGCCGGGGATGCTTGACTTTCTTCAGATTCTCCTTCGTCTTCAGTTTCTCTTGGGAATTGGCTAGGGTGCCCGGGCCTGGGCCCGGGCATTAATTGTCAATTATCAGCAAAACGGACGTAGAGAGACTCCTCTACGCACTTTCCTTTCTCCTTTCGCTGCGCCTCCCACAGCTCAGCAACATAACAGGCTCTGGCAGCAGCCTGATCTCCTTGAATGATTCCTATTCCATGATCAGTGGGAAACTTTAAAGTCAAACACCATGGGGCAATGGCTGCCCTGAATTCAGCGAGGGCCGGTCGGCCCAAGAAAGCATTGTAAGGGGAGTCTATGTCCAAAACAATGAACTGCAACATCCGTGCTCTTCGACGCTCTCCAACTCCCAACTCTACTGGTAGTTTCACCATTCCAGTGGATATAGTAGCACTTCCGTTGAAACCATGGACTCGGGATTGACAAGGCTTCAAGTACGTGGCTTCCATTTTCATCTGATCATAAGCTCGCTTGAACAAAATATTCACAGAGCTTCCACTGTCAACTAAAATCCTCTTCATCCAAGCGGGACCTTCTTGTGCTGAGATGACCAGTGGATCGATAGTGGGGGCTTCGACTTTATCAGCGTCTCTGTTCCTGAACACGATGTCGTCTGTCATCGTCTTCTGTTGCTTGGCCGGAGCCCCTTCATCAAAGTTACTACAACACTCGAAGTCCGCATGCCTGATAGAGCTGGCATACGACTCCATTTCCTTCCAGCTTCGATCTGTTGGGTGAGGACCACCACTTATTGTATTGATAACCAACCTCCCGCCTGTCCGGGCTGGTTCCTCCTATCTTTCCTGATTCGACGCACGATTCTGATTTGATGGACCCGCACCACCAGACTGCGGTGCCTGCACATACTGATCCAACTTCCATTCACGTATCATTTTTTCAATGAGGTCTTGCAAGTGACGACACTCATTGGTGTTGTGGCCATAACTCTCATGGAATCTACAGAATTTTCCTATTTGGATTTGTCTTTCAGTCGGTGGTTTCGGGGCAAGTTTCTTGTACTGCATGGTATTGCAGGTCTACAAATACACGTTTTCCAACGACGTGTTCAATGGAGTGTAATTATCGTACATGGAAGCTCTACGCCGTGGACCACGAGTCTTATCACGTTTTTTATTTTGATTCCCATTGTCCCTCTGTTGACTATGTTTGTTTTGTACGTTCAATTGAATTTTCCCAGAACTATCTCCGGATTGTTTAACAGCGATGTTACTTTGTATTCCTTTGATCTGGGTCCCAGCATCATCCTGCTTCCTAGACTGTTTCGCATCCTCCCTTCTCAGGAATTGGGCTTCCTTGGACACTACTAGAAAAGGCCTTAAAACCGACAGCCAGGGTAGACGGCTTCCGACGGCCAATTTTCGATGGCTTTTGACGGGCCGTCGACGGCCGTCGGAAGCCGTCGGAAATCTGCGGTTATAGCTCCAACCGAGAGCTTTCTTCCTCCTCCTCTCCATACGAAAATTCCACCGAAAAACCCACAAATTCAACCTCCAAGCTTCCAATCCCTAATTTCTAGCTTCCGGATCTTCCAAGGCTCCCTAATCAAACTCCATTACTCTTAATCTCAAGTATAATATCTTATTTTTGTGAAAAATTCAGTTTTTACCCTAATTCTAGATTTGCATAAATTGATAAATTAGGGCGAATTAGTGATTGCAATTGTTTCCAATAGCGTAATAACGGTTTATAGCATCACATGGTATACCGATTTCATCTTTTATCATGAAATTGTGAAAAACACGTATAATTTGTGGTTGTTCATGTATATGTAAATTGTTGTGTATGCCTTGATTCGATGATTGTATACGTTATTTGGAATAAGATAAATTGATTGAATGAACTAGGAGTATTGTATTGTGCGCGTATTTACTTATGAACCAAAAAAATGCATTACTCTAAATTATAATTGTGTGTATTGAAAGATGACAAAAATGTTAAAACAGCCTTAAGTTGATGTAATACGTTGAATAAATGTGTTAAATTAATATATATTTTTGTAAATGTGAACAGTGAGTAAAACTGTATTTTTTCGTAAAATGCGCGCATGTAACTGACAAATGTCCCTTAGAGAGTTTTTGGCCCCGTCTGACAAGTGTTGTACATGATCGTTGTATAAATAGTCGTTCTTTTCGAAAAACGACCATTTATATTCATCTGGTACAATGTTTGTCGGATTTGTCCCTGTATTGGACAAGTTATGAACACAGTAAGCATTTACATTTTGTATACTACTTCGTCTCAAACGGTTCATAAAGATTCGGCCTAACTTTTCTTTTTTGTTTCCTGCGTACACGCATGTGTGTACAATGCAGGGAACAAAAGGGAAATGCTGCCGAAATTTTGTTGAATCGTTTGAGACGAAGTAATATACGAAATGTAAATGCTTACTGTGTTTGTAATGGGAAGTAGGATGCCCGACCAATGAAAAAAAAATTTATATATATTTTTAAATCGTTACATTAAAAAATAAAATGTGCCCTATTTGAAAATATTTTTAAATTTGTGAAGTTGTTCTTTAAATTCAAAATATTATACGACCATGAAAATAATCTTTTTCGAATTTGTATTCTTCAAAATAAATATTAAATTTTGAACTTCTCATTTTGTCAAATAGGAAAAATGATTGATTATTTTGTTGATCGGAGGAGATGGATGTACCAAAGAAAAGGACTGAGGGGCTCAATAAAAGAAGATTTTTTAATGGTATAAACGTGTTTGTTGAATTCGCTTTAAGTAATAACGGAAACGATCCAGAAATTCGTTGTCTGTGTAGTAGGTGTAGACATTTGAAATATTTGTTACCAGATATTGTGAAAGTTCATTTGCGCCAACACGGTTTCGCACCCGAATATTATGTTTGGGATTGGCATGGAGAAGTTGTAGCAAATACCTCTGTAGAGTCTGAAAGTGTCGTTAACGAAATAGTTTCAACGACCCGTATAGAAAATATGGTCGAAGATGCAGCACGATCAATGTTTCCTATGGTTGAAGTTGACGACGATGATGGAAATGTTGAAGAACCAAATATTGAAGCTAAAATTTTTTATGATTTACTAGATGCAGCTAAGAAACCTATTTGGGATGGTTGTAAAAGCGGCACTCAGCTGTCAGTAATCGCAGAATACATTGCGATGAAGTCAAAATACAACATCACTGAAGCTGGGTCGGCTGTTGTACAAGCTGCAAAAAGACATATGCCGCCCGATAATCTAATGTGTGAAAATCACTACGAAGTTAAAAAACTTATGTCGGCTTTTGGTTTACCGTACCAGAAAATAGATACATGTTTAAAAGGATGCATGTTGTTTTGGAAAGAAGACGCAAACCTTAGAAATTGTAAAGTTTGTAACCAGGAGAGATACAAACCAAGAAAAAAGAAGGGGAAGGAAGTTCTGTACAAGCGTATGCACTACTTACCCATAACTCCAAGACTTCAAAGATTATATGCATCTTCTATAACTGCGTCTAATATGAGGTGGCATAGTGTGAGAACGGAGGAAGAGGGTACGTTGACACATCCGGCCGATGGAGAAGCATGGAAGCATTTCGATAAAACGTATCCAAATTTTGCAGCGGAGAGTCGAAATGTTAGATTAGGATTATGTACGGACGGTTTTTCTCCATTTTCTCAATTTGGTTCTAAATATTCATCCTGGCCCATTATCGTCACACCGTATAATTTACCTCCATGGATGTGTATGAAAATGCAATATATGTTTCTTACTGTTGTCATTCCTGGCCCCGACGATCCAACACAAGGAATCGATGTATATTTACAACCGTTGATTGAGGAGTTAAAAATACTGTGGAACGAAGGAGTAGAAATATACGATGTGTCCAAGAAGAAAATTTTTCGTATGTTTGCTTCTTTGTTGTGGACTATAAGTGATTTTCCTGCCTATGCAATGCTTTCGGGATGGAGTACTGCCGGTCGTCTAGCATGTCCATATTGCATGGATGAAACACGAGCGTTTTCTTTACCTCATGGTAAGAAAATTTCATGGTTTGACTGTCATCGATATTTTCTCCATGTAAATCATCCCTTCAGAGGAGACAAGAAAAACTTTTTAGCTAATAGAATAGAAACCAGACAACCACCGACGATATGGTCAAGCGAAGACATATATGAACTTGTTAAGGACTATCCAAAGATATATGAAACTGGCGAGCAAACAGAAATTGAAGGCAAATCAGTTGTTCATAACTGGTGCAAACAAACTATTTTTTGGGAGTTGCCATATTGGAAACATCTTCTGCTTCGCCATAACATAGATGTGATGCACAATGAGAAAAATGTATTTGATAAAGTTTTTAACACAATTTTGAATGTGAAAGGGAAGATGAAGGATGATTTGAAATCAAGACGTGATATAGAAGAATTATGCAAACGTCTTGAGCTTCATATGAAACCAAATGACAGTAAAAAAACCCAAAGCATGTTACGAATTAGATAATAATCAAGTTAAAACTGTGTTAAAATGGGTGGAAGGGTTAAGATTTCCTGATGGGATCTCATCAAATATTCGTAGATGTGTTGACTTTAAAAATGGTAGATTGAGCGGAATGAAAAGTCACGACTGTCACATAATGATGGAAAATTTATTTCCTGTAATGTTCAAAGAACTACTGCCGTTAAAAGTTTGGAAGGTAGTAACGGAGCTTAGTATGTTTTAAGAAGAGCTTTGTTCGACTACTTTAAAAGTGCAACGTTTACGTAAACTTGAAGTGGACATTCCTATATTGCTTTGCAAATTAGAGAAAATATTTCCGCCAGGTTTTTTTAATGTGATGGAACATTTACCTGTTCATCTCCCATCTGAAGCACGACTTCGAGATCCTGTCTAATATGGATTATCCATTTGATAGGTATGTAATATGTTATAACATAATTTAATTGCATTTGAAAGATGAAGTTAATATAAATTAATTTTGCATAGATATTTGAATAATCTGAAGAAAAAAGTGAGGCAAAAAGCAGGAGTTGAAGGTTCGATATGTAAATCTTACATCGAAGAAGAAGCTTCGTTCTTTTTCTCTCACTATTTCAGTAACCATGTGAATATTTCATTTCAAAGTGTTCCTCGTAATGACGAAGGCGATGAACAAGAGTCCTCTCAAGCAATGTTATCTATTTTTAGACAACATGGTCGGCCTTTTGGAAAATGTGTAGAAATATGGCTAGACGATAGAGATCTTCATGTCGCACACACTTATATTCTTCTAAATTGTGCCGAGGTTGCACCGTTTGTTAGGTAATCTGAAATAATAATTTGTGTTTTATTCTTTTCTATAATGCATGCGCGTGTATAACCTAATGTAATAATTTGTTTATATAAACAGTGTTTATGAACGTGAACATCCGAACGGAGATCTCAGTAAAGAATTTTCCGGTTGGTTTTCAAATTACGTTTATGAGCCGAGAAATTGTGTTGTTGACGAAGGGTTGAAACATCTTGCGATGGGACCAAAAAGAGTGGTCAAGACATATCCAATATATTTTGTCAATGGATATAAATTTAACACCAAAGAATACGGTGCAGAAAAATTAACAAATAATACTAGTGTATTTGTTAAAGGTAGTGACGATCCAGAAAATCATTTAAATGATTTTTATGGCGTTCTGACACAAATTTTGCAACTAACATATTTCTCACGACCCGCGGAGGAGGTGTTTCTATTTAGATGCAATTGGTTTAGCAATGTTCCAGGTTCTGGAATTAATGTGCACAAGGATTATAATCTTATCGAAATAAAGCATACATCACACTATCACAAGTATGATCCTTTTGTACTAGCCAAACAAGCATTGCAAGTTTATTACGCTCCTTATCCGTCTCTAAAAAGAGATAAAGCAGATTGGTCTGCAGTTTTTAAAACAAAGGCCAGATTCACATTCGATGGGAAGAATATTCCGGACGAACAAGCTTATCAGGCAGATCTTGAGCAAAATAATGAAATAATAATTACAGACGATCATACAGATTTTGGTCCTTTGATCGATGAATCAAATGTTTTGGTAGAAGCGTTTGACAGTGCAGAGGAAAATATCGTCGAAAACGAGACCGAATCTGAATCAGAAGACGATGATGACTGATATAAATCTGAATCTGTTTTTTTGCAATTGATGTAACTATGTTGAATTCTTGATGTATTATGAAATTGATGTAACTATGAAACCAAATCTATTTACTATTGTTTGCATGTTTTATGTTATTTCCATTTGTCATTTATTTACCAATTTTTATTGAAAATGCAATGAACTCTGCTTATCGTTGGAAGAGTACACCCATTATAAATCAGGTATAACACACTTCCATTTCTATTTCCATTTCAGTCATTAATTAAGCAATTTATACCGTTGATGTCATTTTTATATGAAATATATTAATTATCATGTTTTTATTCTCTTATATAATGATGTGTATATGTCACAGGTTTATCAATATGTCATATAGTGGTAGGAGCTCTTCCTGATCGTCAGGACGAGATGGCAGTGGCCCATCGCAAGAGCCACAGCGTGCAGTTGTATCGTTAGTCCCTAGAGCAGATGGGTAAGAATTAAATTTTATTCAACATCTTATTTTTTCTATGATATACATACGTACTTATCTATATCGTACTTAAAAACAGGGGGTTCGACCTACTTCCCTCTAAGGTTGTGCTGGACGTCTCTAGAGCTTCTTATCGCAGTAGGATGAGTGCTTGCTGGCCGAAGTGGGATAACATCCCTCCTCACATCGTAGAGTGCATATGGCAGGATGTCCTAGTATGCATATTTTTCTGTTTTCCATTTTTAATTCGTTTTTGTCGTTTTTCTACTGTTTATATCGTTTAAAGTGTAATCTTTTTTTTAACACAGGCTGAGATAGACATCCAGACAGACAATATGATGCTGGCACGAGCATATTGGATGAAGAAGATGCGCAAGAACTACAGGGATACGATATCTGAGATTAAGAAATCTGGTAAGAAACCACGGTGGATGGGAGAGAGCGTGTGGCAAGCTTGGTTGAGATACTGGGAGACGGACGAGGCGAAGGCAAGTATAATAATTTTTTTTGAATTATTAATTTGATGTGATCGAAAAATAATGTATCAAATTTTGAATGTACAGGAAGAGTCGGATAGAAACTCTGCAAATAGAAATAAGAATCCCGTCACTCATCGCGGAGGATCGAAGTCGTTTCAGTAGTATCGGCAGGATTTGGTAAATTTACTGAATAATAAATGTAAATAGTTTATACTATATGATTTTAAATGTATAATAATTGTATGTAACAATCAACTTCAGGAAGCCGATTCACATGGTCCTGTCAGCTATATGGACGTGTTCACCCGTACGCATGCTGTCGAGCATGTTAATCCAAATGGGACTGTTTCGTACACATGGCAGGACGATAAGCCATGTAAGCATATTTTATTTTATTTCAGTATTAGTAATTATTTTAATTGTTAAACTATGATGGCATAAGATATGATATTATTAATTTGTTAATGCAGGAGAAGTTTATGGAGCAGCGGCAGAAACTCCTTGCTGACACGGGTCGAGATCAGCTGACGACCAATGAGGAGGACGTTATTTTTGAGTCCGTTATGGATCCAGCAGAGCGTGGTCGACGATACGGATTTGGCAATTTAGCGGTAAATAATTTACTTTTTCTTAAAATACTTAAAATATGATATTTTGACCTTTTCAAAACAATAAACTTGGATTTTATTTATTTTTCAATTATTGCAGTCCAGTAGTCAGAGTAGGGGACGGCGGAGTAGACCTTAGAGCGATCCAGTAGATATAGAAGAATTGCGGACTAGAGTTTCCCAGTTGGAGGAGCAGAACCGCCAACAGGCCATGTAGACCGCACAGTTGTTAGAGTACATGCAGCAGTTTGGTGGTCGCTTTCCTTCCTCGGCTGGCTCTGGATCTGGAGGAGATTGATTCATTACTTGCTTGCTTGTTCGTTCGTTCAGGTATGTTTTGTTTTACTTTAGAATGATTTGGTAGACGGTGTAGGTAATTGTTGATTTATGTATAATTATGTTTAATACACTTGGTTTTATGGTTGTATGAGGACGTGTATGAGAATATTGATGAATTTGTGTATTAACAACATGGTAGAACAGTTATTGTTAGGATTATTGTTAATGTTGGAATGGTTATGTATATTTTGTATTTTATTTTTATGTAATTTTATTTATTTGTGTGTTTATTGAATATTTTGTAGTTTGGGTTTGGATATTTGGTTGGATTATTGTATATTGGATTGTGCAGTATTGATATTATAGTGTTTGGAAGAGAAATGTGGTTGGAAGGCTATATTTGCAGCAAATTTTAAAAAAAACAGCAGATTTCCAACGGCTTCTGACGACTTATAGGTCAAAATTTCCGACGGCTTACGACGAATACCGGCGGTTCCGACGGTTACCGACGTCCGTCGAAATTCGTCGAAAACCGTCGGAAGTCGTCGGGATCCGTCGGAACCGTGTACGACAGCGTCCGTCGAAAGCCGTCGGAAATACTGCTGCCCAACACAGTCATTTCCGACGGCTTTTTTCGACGGCGGCCGACGGCTTCTGACGGCCGCCGACGGTTTCTGGCCGTCGGAAAACGTGCTTCCCCTTGTAGTGGGAATAGAAATGATCCAATGACGCATGTGGATTTCCAGCTAACCAATTTCCGAACTCGGAATCAGCATCAATCCCCTTAGTCATTGCCATCAGGATAGAGTTATCTTTGGGATTGCTTATTTCTGCACACGCAGCATGGAATCGCTCCAAGTAACGCCTAAGTGTTTCTCCAGGAGCTTGTGTAACACTAGACAGAGTGTTAACGTCCTTAGGCCTCACCACGTGCATACGGAATTGTTCGACAAACTTGGTGGCCATCTGGTCAAAGTTAGAGATGGATCGTGGTGGCAAACGAGTGAACCACATGGTAGCGATGCCCCCTAGGGAAATGGGGAAACTACGGCACTTTACTGCGTCATCAGCTCTCGCAGCATTCATCATCCATTCATATTTCAGGACGTGTTGATTGGGATCAGAACTTCCTTCATAAACTGGCAAAGCTGGCATCCTGAAGTGCCGAGGTGGTTCAGCATATAATACGTCATCGATGAAAGGGGTATGACTTCGGGAGATTCCCCAGTCGTCATTACTGAGACCCTGACTTTCACGGATCATTTGACGGATCATCGTTGGTATATCTGGCACTCGGATACTTGGAGCATGTTGTGCCAAGGTATGGTCGGGTTCCACAGCGCGAGTCTGGACCGGACGCGGTCGACGGTCTGTGCTTCGCCTCCTTGGTTCAACATCCTCAAGGACATAAGGCTCAGGAGTCTGCTCTCGTTGGTTACGCTGAGGATCAGCTTGGTTTCTAGCATCACCTCCTCGTCCGACAGTGGTGGTAGTAGCAATGTTGCCTGTGACATGGTAAGGAGCAGCTCCTCCTCGAGTTGAAGGTTCTGTACGGAGACTGGCGGATGGTCCAGCTCTAGGTTGCCCAAGATTCGAAGCAGGTTGGTGTCCCGTGGCTTGGGTGTAGCTTACACCTAGCCGTGGGCGTGTGGATCTGGTTTGGCCATCGGAGGAGGCTGAACTCTCTGTGCAAGAATAGGAACCTTAGTCTCTTTTGGATCTTCTTCGCCTTTGGTGATTTAGTTGGTTGGTCAACTCTGCGTTGGCGCGCAGTTGTTCAGTTAGCTGTTGTCGACTCTGGGTCAATTCTTGGAACGGCGTCTGGAACTCTTGTCTGGTAACCAGACCTGTTGGATCTGAAGGTCCAGCGGCATCTTGGTTTGATGGAGGCAATTGCGCGGGATTCTGCATGTCCCATCCTCCTTGATCAGCAGCTGTAGAGGTAGTCTGTGTGCTTACCATGGTGAGGTGATGAAAGTCCTTTCCTAGATCTGATGCAAATCTGAATAGAATGGAAGGGCTTCAAAGTTCTAGATCTGGATCTTCTTCTTGGATTTATGCAATCCGATATAGATAGAAGATCCAAAGAGCAGGAGAAAATTTGGTTTTCTCTGTGAAAGCACCAAAGTGTTTGTACCAAAATTGGGCACAACACTCTTCGAAAGTTTTTGAAGAGATAAAGTGAAGAAATTAAATGTAAAAAGAGGATTATCTAACAAAAACTCCAAATTTCAAATATGAAAGCAATTAAAATGCAAGGAGACATAAGAATTTAGAGTGGTTCGGCGTATTGCCTACGTCCACTATGAAGTAGTTTGCTTTATTGATCTTTCTTTGAAGATTACAAGTGGATTCAATGAATTACAGCAGAGAATTATGATTTGCAACAGTAAATTTCGTTGGTAGCAGCAGCGATGGAGTTCAGATCTGAATGTGGCAGGGTCCGGGCGTTGGAGAGCTCAAAGAAGAAGAAGAACCCCTTTTCTGTTGGCTTTGGGGGTGTATTTATAGGTGTACGAGGCTGATATTTCGCTCAGATCTCGGGAGAGCCTCTCTGGCACGTGACCAGGCCCGCACGCCCAAGCCCGTGAAGTTTCGGTCCGATCCGTGATCGATACGAACAGATTTCGTATCGATCAAGATTTCATCCAATGGAGTCGAAATTTGGCGTGGACATTCTTTAGCATGCATGTAGTCTTCTGTGAAAATTTCATAGCATTTGGACTTGTAGATTAGGAGATACAATCGATACAAAATGAGATTCTCAGTTGGCTGTTTTGTTCGACTCGCTCTGTTTGACTCGCTTTCGTTCGACTCGGTAACGTGGCGCTTGAGTCTTTGGATCACTCTGTCCTTGATGCTGTTTTGAGCGAGTCGAAGTGTGTATTGATTGAGCGAGTCGATGTGGAGCGTCCTGAGGGATTCGAACAGTGGCTTTGCCAATGGAGTCGAACTCGATGGAGTCGAACAGTGGTTCGAGCGGAGCGAGTCGAAGAAGGCTGTTCTTAAACAATTTTGTATCGTTCACAACTTGAGCATACGAAGTCGGATTGACTTGAGATTTGGAACGTTGACTCTCATAGCTTAGGTTGTCATGTCATATCAATTTTAACTCGATCCGGACTCGGACAAAATCCATCGATATCCATAGTGAGCCTGTGTATAACTGATCTCTAGGACGGGCCATCATTGGTTACTAGTCAATTCCTTAGTGTCACGGCCTTGCCAAAAGGCGGGATAACAATACATAAAGAAGAGAACTTACCCCCCATTGTCCAAAGGCGGTTAAACCCTTTGGGACATCTAATGAAGAAGTACATAATTTTTAATTGAGACAAATTGCTTTGAAACTATAGCACGATCTTGCGATTCCTCTAGGGCTCGATGACAACAAGGGATGGGCACTCATCTCTCCTCTTAAACGAGAGAAAATATCTTAACTCATCAAAACTTGGAGCACGGTTAAATGTCTGCATAAACAGAATATGCAGGCAAGTCAAGATTGCATATCCATTAGGATGAATTTGGAACAGGGCAATTCCCAAGTTCAAATGAGTTTCTCTCAAGAAGTCATTGAAAGGAGGCACTGCTTCATTTAAACACATATATCGGTGGCAAGCAGTGTATCTCGGAGGCGGCATATAGGCAAACTCATTCTTCTTCGGAAGGCGCACGTTGTCCTCCGGAATGTCGTGTTGCAAGAAAATGTTATGCAGTACCTTAGCGGAAATTACGGAGGAAGCTGTCTCCAGTGGATTAAGTAGAACTTTGAAATTCGAAGGAGTCGGCCTACACCAGATCAACTGGGATTAGTTGACCATATTCAGCTCGCGAAGCAGAAGAGGAAGGGGCGACAAATGACAATTCAGATTCTGAAAGTGCTGGACTTCCTCCACTAGACTTACGACGAGAAAACGGATACTTCATTCTATACAACAGAACTTGCGTCCAAAGCGGTAAGGTAATTCTATCTTTAACTAAAAATTCCCCTACAACACTTGAATTCGGAAGGAATATTAATTTACACCGACATATCGGATTTCAAATATATACCGGGGCCAGTGTAGTGTGTTATCTATGGGAGGTGAGCTTGGTGTCCTGAACAGTACGAACGCTCTATCCTGTGTAGATAGTTTGCTCACAGCAAAGAACGAATAGGGCTTTTCGTATCACTTTTTGTAATTAATTTCTCTACATTTACCCATTATCGATCAACGATCGATAACGGATCCATTGTTCGAAACGACATAGAAAGTTCTTCTCAGTTTAGGTACAACGAGTGTGCAAAAACGAGACCAATCTGAACTCTTCAGAAGTTGATAACAACGTAAGCTGCATTCGAGACACTTTCTTAAGCTGTTATCCCTTTCGGAAGGATTAAAGCCAATTCGCGATACGTCGCATTGTATCAACAATGTAACTTAGTACAACTCATTTTGATATTGTGGACGAAGATAGCAAAACACATCAAGCACCGGAGCAAGACTCAAGCGTCGTTTCATGAAGAATTCAAGACTCGATTTACTATCTTCTTTTATAAAATCACAATCAACTCAGATTTCCCCCGACAATCATCACAAATACAACCCCAGCGTCAAATTCCAAAACGAGCACTGAAATCAACTTAACCCACCTATAATCGAGAATCAAAAGTAGGACGTGAATAAACTCAGAGTGTCGGTAGCGATTCAAATAAGAAGGATCGGCGGTGATCCAAAATCGAAGGGTCGGTAGCGATTCAAGGAAGAAGGATCGGTGGCGATTCAGAAAAGCAAAGCAACAAAGTTGCATGGCTAAGTCAAGGCGGAGGCGAAGTCAGAGGTGGTCGAAGGCGAGGAGCTCCGATGGCGATGAATGGCGACGAAAATGGCAAGACAGGTTCTAGGTTTTGGATCGGGTCGCGGAAGGATAACTTGGATCGTCAAATTAAAGCAAGATAGGAAGAGTGGGTCGGCTTGATTAAGTAAAAAGGGGACTGGATAGAAAAATCACTAAGTCATTGGATCGCTAGCGATCCATTGGCTCTGGATCACTAGCGATCCATCAAATTATGTTATGTCTCTCCAAAATTTTCCAAGCATGATCCATATGTTATTAGCGGGCATCCTAAGAGTCATGGGGTCAAAATTGGTTTGTTATAACAATCAAAGACAGTTCATGACAAAACTTAACGAGCAGCTGAACAGCCAAAGCTAAATTCGCATGATGGCCTTAGCACGATCACTTGAATTTCACCAAGGGGAAACTAAAAAGCAATTACTTCCATAGCATGCCTTATTTCCAACAAAGGCATACTCTGGAGGGCAAATGTTATCCAGGTTTTAAACCCAGTAGAATCCAAAGGAAGTCAAAATAGCTCAAGAGCCAACCAAAAGGACTCTAGAAGAACCAACTAAGAAGAATCAAAGAGAGAAAAAGAGAAAACATACTAAGGTGATCGATCGCTAGTGATCCGTCTCGTTTGTATCGCTAGCGATCCATAAAGATAGCTCGAAGATCCACTAATCCTCTTGCATCATGGTGCAACAGGTATTCTAAGGATAATGGCTAAGTTTAATAGAATTCCGAGCTAGATAAATTGAGAAGCTTGCATTCGTCTAATTCAATCAGCACTCTAGTGCAACCAATGTGTGGATCATCATCAATACAAGGCAACGAGATACGAAATTACATGGGGAACACCAACATGATATAACAAATGCGATCCAAAAGACAAAGTTCAAAGATCCACTAAGTACATGGATTGCTAGCGATCAACACGATTTTGCAAGATTGTCATAAACTTCAGAGGAGAGGATGATGGGAAGCATCTCAAGCAATTGGATCGCCAGCAAGCCAAAAGTTATGGATCGCTAGCGATCCATCAAATTAACTCGGATCACTATGAAACTTTCAGGGCACCTTCGTATGGTTATTTGCAAGCATCTGGCAAGTCGACCTAGCCCAATAGCTCTCCAACCCCTATAAATACAATCCTACCTACTACATAAACAGGATCTTCGGGACTGGCTGCTGAAACTCTATAGAAACTAATCTTCATGCTTCTTCTTCCACACAATGGTCATCTACATGGTTCACTGTGATTCTCCAGTGAACTCTAGCATTGACGGCTTGATCTCATCTACATAATTCAATAGCATTGTAATCATATTCAACTTGTAACAGCTGTAAACGTAGGCTTTATTATCACCCGAACCACTATAAAAAATTTCTTCTCTTTTTACTATTTTTGCTCTCTTTACATTTATTCTCTATATTATTGCTCTGTAAGAACAGGGTTGGTGATTTGACGCTTAATCCCGGGCGTTAATCCACTTTTTGGGTCAACGCTGCTGTTACAACTTGAACAGGATTACAATATGATCGAATCTTCTAAGTTAGATCTAAATAACAAATATTTGGAGGCAACCGGAGGATCTCAGTTGCTCCTCTTTGACTATTGTGTGGGAGAAGAAGAATGAAGGATAACAATGACATAGCTCCAGCAGCCAATCCAGAGCATCTCTTTCTACTATAGATGGGATGGTATTTATAGAAGTTGGAGAGGGGCTAGAGCCGCTTAGTTAGAAGCTTGCACTCAGTGTGAAAAAGGAGCCCATAAATTTTAGAGATCATATGAGCTAACTATTTGGATTGGTACCGATCTTATTGGATTGTATCGGTACCGATCCAAATAGTTAAGCATGTTTGATGCTTCGACTACTTAGCTGTCTTCCTTGCTTTGTTTTGATGCTCTCCATATATTTTCATAGCTTGTTGACTTGTTCTGATGATGATTCATCTGTGGGCTAGATTGAACTGGATTTTGAGTCAGATGAACCTTCACCCCTTATGCTTGGACTCTTGGAATGCTACCAAACTTGTTAAGTGGGCTTAGTAGAGTCATAAAGTCACAATGCAAAAGGAATGGAGCATACACGAGCAACTAATTCAAATCGGTGTCGATCCGAAAAGTTAACTTGTTTTTAGGCTAAACTCTTTGGAGACACTTGTATTTCTTTCTTAGCCTTTTGGTCAAGTTTCAACTCATTTTGGTTTTGCCTGAGTGTTCTAACTCTTTTAAAATTCTGATGGGTTAAAAACCCAGTTAACGAAACTGCTCTCAAACAGCCTAAACAACAGTGCAGCTATATCTGTTGGATAAAGGGGAAAGCATTGTGCCATGAATTCCACTTATGTCCCTAGTACTTCCATGTGCCATATATATCTCATTACATGCATAGTTGGGTCCGACATTCCGTCATGTACTTCTAGCGTTAGTAGTTTAAACTCTGGTGGATTCCTTGCATTCCTGATATTAGGAGTGTATGGACTTCTATTTGCATCCTCTAGATTCCTATTCACCAATCCTCCATGCGTAGCTCGCTTGATCATCTTTGCAAACCTGTTATTGTCATCTAGCGGTAGCCTCCTATCATCATTTCCAAACTGCCCCCCGAGTCCACGAGGGAATTCCAAAACGTACTCCTCCGGACGAGCATCTAAATTTTGATTCGCACCAAGCTCCATGGGATCGACTACAGGTCCTCTAGCATAGCGACCGACCAGATCCGGTGGTATGCCCCTAAGCATTCGGGGATTATAGCCGATCCCTTCGGAGGGATTAGGTCCAATCCCTCTAAGATGGCTGGGGAGTGCCCCTGGCTGCTCTGTTCCATTCCTTTGTCCAATAGCTCCATCTCCATGTTCTCGGTTCTAATTTCCAACGATTCCTGCTGCTTCTACTCCTTGGTCTAAGTTGACATTAGCTCATGCTACTGTATTCCCTTGGTTCTGTGCTCTAGCTCGTCCAATCTGTCGGAGTAAATTCTACATCATCTCCTTCTGTCTTTTCTGCATCCTTCCTGCATAGCATCCATCACCGTTTCCATTTTATCCCTGGTGATGTAGATAGATGCTTGATTAGCTCTAGCTCTTTAGGAAGCCTCCTCACTCCCTCCATGGTGGCTCCTTTCTTGTAGCACTCTCCTTGTTGATTGTCTCATCATTGCTCCAAATCTAAGCTCAATCTTTTCCAAACACTGAATCTGAATTTCAAATCCGCGGGGGCTTGCTTCCTTAGTGAAAGCACCAAAATGTAGCACTAAATGGCCACCAACACCCATTTATGTGAAAGCACCAATATCCAGTCACAGATCTCATATAATATAATGTAGAGAGTATAAACTGAAGAATTATAAAATTAAATCAGAAAGCAAGTAAAGAAAGACACAGATTTATAGTGGTACGGCTAAATCCATCCTACGTCCACTCCAAAGATTTTCCTTTTATTCGTTTATGCTGCTGTTACAGTTACAAGTCCATGAAATCCTAGAAAAATGGCAGAGTATAGCCTAGGTAGAAGATAGAATGAAGTAGAAAGAAGATTTCTTTGCTGACGCCATGTCCGCTATATTTATAGGGGAAGCCAAGTACGGATCGAACTGAAATTTCGTCAAAAGAACCTCTAGGCCCAGATGACTCGGTCCAAGAAAATTTGGATCGATTGTTCTCCATAATAGGGATCGGGGCTGATCCCTATTTTGATGGAGTTAGGGGCTATGATCCCTATGGGGTGTTCCTCATGTTGTACTATGCTTGTACTCCAAGTTTCATATTGATAGCATCTATAGATTTTTAGTTATTGACCGATCATTACTGCAAATTCAACTAAACCGATCCCTGAGTAGGGATTGTGGCCAATCCCTTTAGAAGGATGAGGGCCGATCCCTCTAAACCCCTCTTCATGAGGTGGGATCCTGTAACAACCCGCACATTTGTCGATTTTATATTTAAATATTTTATTTAAATATAACATCGTTCGTCGGATTTTAGTCCGAAAAGCTACTTTTTGCAAACAGTCGAATTAGGACTCGAGACCACTTCCATTGAGTTCAAAATTCCGTTTGCGACCTTTTTAAGTATAAGCTTCGATATGTTTGGAGAAAGTCGAATTTTGCTATTTTCTATTGGACTTTGGGTTTGGGTTTGGATTCAGCCCACTTGCCCAAATCTGGTTATATCATTACCCCTCTCCACTCCACTTCTCTTCATTCATTCCTCATTTCTTAACACCCTCAAGCTCAAGAGAATAATGGGGGAAGAGATTGGAAATGGAAATTCCTAAGCCCTAGCTTCAATTGCAAATTCAAGCTTCTACCTCCAAATCCAAGTTGAAGCCATTGGTAAGCATCTTCTTCTCCTTCTCCAACTCTTTCTCCTTTCAATCTCAGAAATTTCCTAAACCTAAATTCGGGAAATGTTTCTCTTTTAGCTTAGATTCAAGCTTGTTAAGTTGGAATTGAAGAGTGATTGCTCTTGCCATTGCTTCAAAGCTCCTTCTTCATTGATTTTGTAAAAAGGTGAGATTTTTATCTCACATCTAAGTCAATAATTATCTTCGATTGTTAGGTATGAATTCCTAACACTTATCCTTGTGCAATTCCTTAGTCGTTGTTGCTCGACCGATCGTTATCGATGTCGTTTGGCCATTTTTTGGCCTAGGTTCAGGGAATGCCCTGAATAACAGTTTCAGCCGTCTGAACGTATGATTCAGACGTCTGAATGGAATACTGGGAATTTTCTTTTCCCAGCATTCAGACGTCTGAATCAAAATTCCAGACGTCTGAATTGGTTCGTTTTGAACCAGAAAAGAAGTAGGCTAAAAAGTGCCTATTTCAGACGTCTAAAGTCTAGGATTCAGACGTCTGAATTCTGTTCTGGAAAATAGTTTATTTTCCAGATTCAGACGTCTGAATTCTTGATCTCAGACGTCTGAATCTGCTGTGTTTTGCCTAGTTGTTTTTTTAGCTTGAATATCCAACTCTAATCAAATCGGGTTGATTCCCTTTTTGTTGTTATCATTTATTATCGGCCACTTTGTTAAGTCGCCCGCTTTTTTAAACTTAGGTCGCTTGTCTTCACTAGGTCGAACCCCGTATTACTCTGCGTAGGCAATCTTATATGAAAAGCATTCATCAGAACTTCCATTTTGATGCATTTTGAGCTGATTTCCTTGGATTTTATTCACGTCTCCGAATGTGAATTTTTGTGATACGTTTTATGACTTGTCACTTTAAAAATATAAAGGTTTCAATACTAGTAGTAAATATCAAAACTCTTTCATCTAATTGATTTCAACACTATTTTTAATATCAAAAGTTCGTTTTCCCAAACCGATTTCCAATCTACTAATATATATAAGCCTTTACTTCACTCGAATGAGAAATTGACTTAAACGACTTAGTAAAACGAGCGGTATGAAACGCTTGCGTTCACTTCGTCGGTTAGCTCTTGGACTTGTTCGACTGAACCCTTTTCGTGACAATTTCCTAGTGAAGATTTGCAGCTTGTTCGTAAATATTTAAGTTAAGCAAGTGGTTATGGGACATGAAGCTAAACTCATATATTTACTAGCTTGGTGTGATTGACACTTCTCGCTGATCATGATGATCATTTTATGATTTAGACTAGCAATTGTGCGATGTCTCTTTGTTTTCAAGGTAAGACTAGACCGCAATAGTGTGATTCCGACTCACACACATCTCTCTGTCCGCAAGGTTAGTCTAGGCCGCAGTAGTGTGATTCCGACTCACACATATCTTTATGTTTGCGAGGTTAGGCTAGACACCACTTGTGTGATTCCATTCACACATACCTTTCTGCTTTTTGGTTAGCCTAGGCCTCAATCAGTGTGATTCCGACTCACACATATGGGGTAGCTCCCCATGGTCTTCGGACCATCATGTGATAGGCCTCTTTCTCTTTTTATGATTTCTGGATTTCTTGTTTTGATTTCTGGATTTTTATGTCATTGACTTGTTATGAGTACAAGTTTAGGGTATGATGCCCTCTTTGGATCTTTGAGAAGATTCTTGTGATATTGATCATTTCTCTTCGGTTGATCTCCTGTTGATCATCATTTTCGTACTTATAGTAGTATGTCAGTATGGGTATTCTATGTTTATGCCATATCTATTATTTTATATCATGTCATCTGATATTTATAGTTAGACTGATCCGTTTATTATTTTCTTAAATAATACTCGGGTCAGACCGAGATGTTACAGGTGCTTCTGCTTGACTTCCTCCAGGGATTTGCTACTCTGACTTTTGGCTAACTACTCTAGTTTAGTAGTTTTTGTTTGTATACATTTGAGATTAGACTCCTTGATGTATACATATTCTATTATCTTGCTCTTGTATCTATTCATTTGTGTTATTGTGGATCTTATTTGTCCACTACTCTGATGTACACTTTTATGTGTGTTATATATTCATATCTATTTCCGCCTTTGTGATATGAATTGTCTGAGACTGATTTGTGTTATGTTTATTTCTATATTTGTTTCCGAAGATTATATATAGCCACCGTGTGATAGCTTTGTGTTTGTATCGGTATGTTGGATTTCCTCTTTTAAATATATGCATTCTATTCTATCTGACATATCGGTGCTCGCACAAAGAAGTTACACGGATGGTCGCTCCTCAACAGCCTTATTCTCCGTGCTAATTGACAGCACTACATCGTAGTGTTCTTGGTTAGCGTGGGTATAGAGGTGGGGCGTCACAGATCCCTAGGTTGGACTCCTTAGGGTCTCCTCTTCTTGTTCCCAATCACTCCAATCCACCTTGCGGTTATTGAGTTAATGAGCGATCGTCGTTGAGTTGTGTTGTGTGCATCCTGTTTAATCTGATCCCTCTATTCTATCCCTTTTTGTAGAGTGAATATTCTGGTCTGATCCCTCTTCTAGGGGTAGTGCTACTTCCATACTTAGCTGTTTTTCAAGTGATGTCCATCTGAATCCGTTCAACCATAGTCCATAGTTTCAAATATAATTGATTTCCAATCATGGTAGCCATCTCGCCGGGCTTTCCACCTTGATAATCATGAAGTCCGTTGGGTTAAATCTACCTATGTATTGCCTTTCCAAAAGGCGGGTTAGCAATACGTATATAATATTAATGTATTGACTGCTAAAATCAATAGCGTATTGATTATAGTGTATTGAGTGTGATAATTAGTATTAATAGAATAGTTAGGTAATATTAATTTGTAGGAAGGAAGTTAGTGTAATTAGGGAGTTAATCCCTAATTAGAGGCGCAATAAGGGGATACCTTATATGGTCTCAATTATTATTCAGGTAGGATGATGTATGTATATAGTGGATATACATATAAGTTATGACTAAGTTATAGGGATGCGAGGTTAGTCCAAAGCTACATGGAAGTCTGGCCGGTTAAATCTAGTTACCAGCAGTGTGGCTTTGCGGACTAACGTGGGACATTGTCTATAATAAATAACCACAGTGGATGTGAGGTTAGTCTCAATTCTGTAAGGTAAACCTGCCTAGTTAATCTGGCTACCAGTACCTATGAATAGCCGGACTAATGTGAGACATCACGAGTGGGTTATGGGTCATAAATTGCGTTTTGGATGTAGTAAGTGAAATGCTTCAGAGAGTTCCGCTATGATTTTGAGGTATTAAATGGCTATGGTAGGGTTGCCTCTTGCTTAGGAGAAGTATTAAGTGACCTAATGAGATTTCTTACGATGTCAGCTAGTAAGAACCTTGTAGGGACCTGCCTTGGGTTAAGTATTAAAGGACGGGGGCCTGCCTATTTTATAGTTCTTAAACGGTTAGAGTTTTCCTAATCCCTAATAAAAAGGTATTAAGTGGTTTGGAGGTTCTCTCTCTTGCATCATCAACGATAGCTGCGTTAGAATTTGGGAATGGGTTAGGTATTAAATGATGGGGACCGGCCTATTTTATAGGTAATTATGGTTAGAGTCTGCCTAATCCCCAATAAAAGTTATTTATTGATTCGGGTGTTTCTTCTTACATCGTAAATGCTAGTTACATTAAAGTTGTAAAGTCGGCAAGGAAGAGCCTTCGGGCTTACAGTCGACTTTTGTATAATGGGATTGAAAGGGCCTTTGGGCTTATAGTTGACTTTATAAGTATGTTATAATTTTAATACGTAAGACATATTTCTTATATAAATAATACGGCCCAAGTACAATTATGGTAAAGCTTGAGATTTCCATTTCACTAGACATTCATTGTTCCGACCTACTCCTTATTACAACACATGTTAAAGAGATTGATGTTTATTTAGGGGACGAAGTTGGAGGTGAAGACTTGTGGCAGTTATCTATCTATTTATGCTTTTTAAGTATTTTTATTGTACCTAGTTCAGACAGTTATGTGATTTTGAGATATTTTACTATGGAGGCTTTATGTAAACATGTTGTAATATTTAACATGTTAAGTTTGTGAAATTATTTTCTTTATGAAATGGGTACTTGTTTTGATATTATATATTATCCACTCCGCTGTGAGATTCTAAAAGTATACATAGATAGCTCTATGTTCTGTGTTTTGTTATAATTTTTATCAACCTAACAACTCGCCTTGAGATGGGCCTAAGGTTCGATGGGCTTTTATTGGGCTGAAATTAGGTCCGTTTTGGGGCGGGTTATTACACACGTATATACCGAAAGGAGCATGTCAATGTTATCGTATTCTTATTACTATAGTTGACAATCTTCTATTGATTAGTAATGACGTTTCGTTATTTCAATAAGTGAAAGCATGGCTTTCCAAAAACTTCTCCATGAAGGATTTGGTAGAAGCAGGCTATATACTAGGTATAAAAATCTGTAGAGATAGATCTAAAAGTTTGATGGGATGGTCCCAATCCCTTTACATATATACCATACTGAAAATTTTTAGTTTGGAGAATTCCAAGCATTGAAATTTTCCAACACAATCTGGAATCGTTCATTTTAAGAAGGATGCTCCTCACATCAATTAGGAAAAGGAGCATATGAATAGGATAGTATATGACTCGACAAATAATTCGATAATGTATGCTATGTTATGTACTAGACCAGATGTAGCATACACATTAGGATGCGTAAGCCGATACTTGTCTAATCCTAATGAAAAGCATTGGATGACTATAAAATGTATACTAAAGTATTTAAGAAGTATTTCAAACTTATTTCTAATATACTGGAATGGAGACCTCCTTATGAAGGGTATACCAACTCTAGCTTTAAGAATGATATTGATGATAGTTAGTCGGTGTCGAGTTATGTTTGTACACTAAATGGTGGGGCTATTAGTTGGAAAAGTTCTAAATAGGAAACATCGGCCGATTTCATGATGGAGGCCTAGTACATTTCTCTCAATAAAGCAGCTAAAGAAGTACTATAGTTGTGCAACTTTTTATGTGAACTCGAAGTGATTCCCTATACAGAGAATCCAATTGCGTTGTTCTGTAACAACATTGCAGTGATCCAGATCGTAAAGGAGCCCAAAGCACAGAAGAAGTCACGACATATTCTTCGAAAATTCCACCTCATCAGAGAATTCCCAGAGAAGAAAGAGGTTGTGATACGAAAGTTAGTTACCAAGGATAACATAACAGATCCATTCACGAAGGCTCTAACTCGTTCATTTCTTAACAAGCTGACCGAAAGATGGGATTGAGGTTCCATAATTGACCTCAAGTGCAAGTGGGAGATTGATAGAGTAAGGAGCATGCCCTTAGGGAAAATGTGTAATTTTTTGTAAATTATTAACTCCGTAATCAAATCTTGTTCATAATAAAAGGTGTTTCCTTTCTCTTATACGCTTGTTATAATACATTACAATTAATAATCATTTGATTTAAGTATATTTAATAGAAAATCCATAAAAGGCGTGTTTGCGATAATAATTACAAATAGTTGTAGCCATGAGTATTTTATCACAATGTAATAAACGCATCATTTTAAATATTCCAAGTCAAGATGTATCAAGACTGGATATCGATGCATTCGTTGAGACTATAGTACGTAATTCTTTCCAAATGTTAAGTGGTGTACTATTCATGACTATCCAAGGCACCAAGGGATTACATACTGATAGTTATTGGATAACTATGGAATGACTCACTTGATGGTTTTTCTGTTGGTTAATATAGCTAAGATCAAACAAAAATATTGATGTGACACTATTACATAGTTATTTTGCATTGAGAATACTTTTGATATTCAATATGAAAGCTCTACATTGATTATAATTGAATCATGATGTATCGTCCATCGAACAACTATAGTTGGATTGATTGGACGTATTGAAAGTGAAACACTATTCAAGAGAGGATTCGTCTCCTCGGTTATATGTTGTTAGTATCATGGTTAGCTGAAGTTAACTCAAAAACAAAATCTATGGCCAGAGTAGTTCGGTTAATAATGATTGTTATTATTGAATCAAGGAATTTATGTTTGGACTATAAACTTTAAGATGGATGATATAAGAATTTTGACCATTACAAAATTTCATAAGTCCTAATATGATATACTTTTAACGAAGATAATTAGTGTAAATAATTGTCACTACCGGGTAACACTTAAATAAGTAAAATTGTATTTTACCGAATCCATTTAAGCGATAAATTTGGCCATAATGTCACACCACTTGTTAAGTGATGTGTGAATGTTAATATTCGAATTGTTCGATATTAATCATCAATCGAATTTACACCCAAGAGTCATACAATTGAAACGTTGAATACTCTTGTTACCACCTGATTTAATTAATTATAATTGTTATAAATTAATTAATAATTATGAAATATTAGCTATCAAATTTTATTTAATGTGTTGATCAATATTAAATAGTGTGTAAATAATAGTTATAAACACACGTATCGATATACGATATCGATGCACATTTGAATTAGATTGAAATGCATTTTTTTACTGATCGGGCTTGAAGTGATATTGAGGCCTATAAGTAGGCCTATTGGAGGTGGCTATATAAGGGCTATGGAGGTCAACCATATGATGGCATGTATGGGGGGAATTTGAAATTAAAAGAGGTGAAATGGTAAGAGAGAAAGATGGATCTAGATCCTTTTTTTTCTCCTTAGTATCTCTCTTATTTAGTCACCTCTAAGCCTCGTATCTTTACACTATCTTTTACCCTCCTCTAGACCAGTAAAGCTGGCCACATACTCCCTCCCTCTTCCAAGTTTTCAAGCTCTAAAAATACTAAATTAAATATAAATCAAGGATCGATGGTAGTTGCATTTAGATTGGTAGAAATTTCTAAATTATGAAATCGTTTCAATGAGTTTTGATTATTCATTTCAAGTTGCATCATCTAGGCACTAGGAAAAGGTAAAATTCTACATTTACAATCATATACGAATACATATAATTTTCATCATATCATATGTGTTTAGATAGCAGTTATTTATCATGAATCTATATATGTTGTTGTTGTCTTCATTGGATGGATTATATATATATGTATATATATATATATATTTGTTAATAAATTATATATAAACACACACACACACACACATATATATATATATGCTCATGGCCAATAAAAAAATTCAAATATAAAATAATATTAAATTATTTTTAATTTAAAAATTAATTTCAATACAAACAATATTACATAAAACATGAATTACATTTATTAATATTTATTTATGTATTTAAAATTTTTGGATATTAAAAAAAATTATATATATATATATATTGAATTCGTATATATAATACATATGTATTTATTATTTACTTTAACATAGACTATGCAAATAATACACACACACACATATACATATATGAATAACATAAAATATTGCTAGAAAATATTTAATGGAAAAGTACATAATTAAAATTATTTTTGGAATTTATAAATTTTTTATTTATATATATAAATTTATTTCTATACGAAAATTTAAAAGGATTAAAAATTAAAAAAAATTATAACCGAGGAAAAAATATCTTTATGGCCGATAGTATATTTGTGTGTACATATATATTTAATTATTATTTTCCATTATAACATATTTATATATATACATATATTTTATATATGTATTAATATTTGAAACATTATTCTAATACTTGAATACATATTTATTTATTATATTTGCTTATGTTAAAATAAATTTTTTTATTTCAGATTTCGAATTATATTATATATATATATATTAAAATTAATTTGTTAAACTAAATTTGAAATTGTGTATATCAAGATCTAAAACATAAAATTTGAGTTTGAATTTTAAATTATTAGATTATTATATTAAAGTTTAGAATTATTTTACAATGTAATTATATATATAAGTATTTTATGTAAATTTTTACATTTATTAGTATTGTTTTATAATATACAATATATATAAATACATATTATATATTTTATTTGTATATATATACTGATAGCATCCATGTTTACAAATGGATTAATATGTCGATTTTGGTGTAAATCTCAGTACTTATACACAAGTATGCTAAGCCATGTAAACCATTTTTGTTGCATGTGCATGTACATACATATGTGTACATGATACACATATTATATAATATAATATAAAATTAAAATAAATAATACTTTACTTATAAAATTAAATAAAATATTGATTTTATTTAAAACAAATTTAGATAGGATATAAATAAATTTAGACTTCATAGGCCCAACAAGATCCAAATGGAATAATTTTTCTAAAATTTACCTATTTACCCAACTGCGTGCTGACTCGGATCCAACAATTAATGTGTCTTTATTAGTTAAATGGCTTCGGAAATGTAATAATAGTAATGGAAATCCTATTTGGAAAGAAATAATTTCAAACTAGCTTACGGTAGAACCTACAACCTTTATCACATCTCTTCTATTTCCAACAACTTGTCTCAATTTTGGAAATCAATCTTAGAAAACCTTAAATATTTTAACCTTGTAGTTAATAATAATTTACTCTAGCATAAACACATCTTTCAAGCATGATAGTTGATTTTCTATTATATCTCTTAGAGTAGAGTTGAAAGAACATTTTAGTATTTGCAACTTTGAAAAATGCATTAATTTTAAAAAAAATAGACTTTTAATGATTTTCCATGGAGCTTTACTTTCAATCGATCTCTTGAAGGTACTTCCCTACCCCAATTCATCTTACTCGGTTTCAAGCTAAAGTATTATAATTAGACAACGACAATAATATAAAAATATGGTGTTGGGATTGCAATTAGATCTACTCCTAAAACTCAGTTTACAAGGATTTAAACTTCTCAAGGGTCAGATCAAATATTTTCAAACTTATTTGGAAAGTTAATGCACCCTCAAAAACTAAGCTGCATGTGTGGATGATTTGTATAAGAAATTAAACACAACCAAGCTTTTAAAGAAAAAGAATTTGATTATAGATAAAAAAATGTATCTTTTGCAACCTAGACTTAGAAATTGTGACGCATCTTCAGTTCAACTTTCCCTTAACTAATTCTACTATGGTTAGCACTCTTGATATTTTTGACACTAGACTTACCAATACCGACCTTAACTGTGATCACTTCTGGAATAATGTTAGCATTCACTATGGTAAAGGATATAAAATTTTAACCGATACTATCTTTACTATTACGTGTTGTAATTTATGGTTCGAAAGAAACCAAAGAATGTTTAATGATGTTAATAGTTCTTCGGATAAACTAATTTACGCTATTGAACCCTTATGTTATAACTGGGTCGCAAAAGCTAGCTTTAAATTAGCTAAAAATGTAATCTTCAACGTTTATCTTATCAATATAAAAGGTTATACTAATAGCTTAAAGAAAAATGTTTACACAATAGGAGAAATAATATGCTCTTAATCACCGAACAAGTTAATACTTCTAATGATAGCTTTTTGAACGCTCTGCTACTAACTGAAAACTAATTTCATCCTAATCTTTGCTTCTGTTCCACTTTCACACACATATAAGTATATAAACTCTTACACACACAGGTGTGTGTGTGTGTGTGTTGGTCTCACTTCTTTCTCGTGATTTGTTAGTTTTATAGAATGTTATGGACATGATTGTGCATGTTGTGGCTTTATTGTGGATGAGATTGTTGATTTGTCATTGTTTGCTTATCAATGGCTCACCATGGATTTTGATTTTTAGCAGTACTTAGGGACTTCAAGTTCATTGTTGCTTTTCTTATGTTGGTTTTCTTTTGTTCCTTTTGGCCTACACACCATGTTGTTGTTTTATAATCTTTCATCTTAACAGCTTTTTAGGAACCTTAGTTTTTAGGTTTGAGAAGGACTCTTTATTTCCTTTACTATGCACGAGGGTTGCGGGTGGCTCTACCTATTAGGCTTGTTGGCAGCTCCTTTTTCAAGTGTAAAACAAAATTACATGAGTGCTCTCCTCCACCTAAGTATCACTTATTTTTCTCAAAATATAGTATATTAAACTTTTATACTTAGACATTTATATTTCCGATATTAATAAGAAATTATCATATCCATAAGTATAATATATATGTATATACAAAAGATATAAATCCCAATATTTGTGCGTGTGTGTGTAAACCTGGTTATATACATGTTTGTACTTCATTATGTTACATTGTTATAAAATGTATACATGATACATTCAATTAAACATTTAGTTAAATTAATTAACAAGATTTATTAATAAATATAAAATAATTTAAAATAAAATATGATTTTATTTAATAATTTGATTGGATCTAATTCTCATCAATATATTACATAGTCCTACTAAGATTAAAAGATATAATTTATTTGAAATTTAATAATTTCACCCACTTTGAAACCGACCTGGTTCCTTCAAAATAAATATTTTAAGTTTGAGACAACTTCTAGAAAAATGTTATGATATACACATGAAAAACCGTAGTGTCTTAATGAGAGATGGTAAAGAAAGTTTAATTGTTGAAGTGGAGATGTCAAAAGTAGAATGTTTCCACTAAATATCTTAAGCAATGTTGTTAAGTGCTTAAAATTATGCTATAAGGATTCAACATGGCTTTGTAATTTAAAGTTTGGACATTTTAATTCGGGAGCTTAAAATTATTTAAGAATAAAAACATGGTGAAAGGTTTACCATCGATAAATCACGAGAATCAATTATGTGAAGGATGCTTATTTGGAAAACACCAAGAAAATGTTATCTAAAAGAATCAGCTACAAGAGCTAAAGAATAATTTGAACTAATTCATATGGATATTAGTGCTTAATAAAACCATATGCACTTGGGAAATGTAATTATTTTGTACTCATTATTGATTATTATAGTAGAAAAACATGGGCTTGTTTCCTTAAAAAGTATATTTATTTGATGCTTTTAGAAAATTTAAAACTTTTGTAGAAAATAAAAGTGGTCATAAGGTCAAACCCATGAGATCCGACCAAGATGGAGAATTTACCTCAAAATAATTTGAAATCTTTTATGAAGGAAATGGATTTCATTTCTCCTTAACAATTCTCTTTTCAACATGGCTCAGAGCATGTTAAAAAGTAAAAATGTTCCAAAAGATTCTTGGTCCGAAGCTATCGAATGCTGGTGTATTCATCCAACCATTCTCCAACTCGAAGTGTGTGGAACAAAACCTAAAAAGAAGCATGGAGTAGTAGAAAGTCATTTATTTCGTAGTTGAAAGTGTTCGAAATCATCACATATGCCTATATGCTGGATCAAAGGCTTTTCGAATCGGATGACAAATGTGAAAAATATATTTTCACTGGCTTTGAGTTAAGGTCAAAGTATACAAATTATATAATCATATTAATCGAAAAATTGTTATTAGTCGAGACGTGGAGTTAGATGAAGGAAGTGCTTGGAATTGGAACAATTAAGAAGATGATTATAGTTTTTTTTCCTCTTTATGAAGAAGAAGAGAGCGATGATGTGGAGGAAGAGCACACTTATCCAACATCATCATCTCGATCAAGCATCTATGAAGAATCTCCACTTGAAGAAAGCTCAGGTGAAAGATGTAACACCCCCAATTTTAATAAAATGATTCAGGAAATTTAATTAGAATAAATTAAATAGAATAATGTAAAGTGATAAGGGGATTGAGATTGGTAAATGAAATTAGTGGCCCTGCTTATTTAAAATGAATAGGCTATAAAAGGTTAAGTGTTAACTAATTTATCATAAAGGCAGTAGGGTCATTGTCACCCTCATTTTCCCACCCTTATACTATTATCTCTAGGTCATACACGTTCATTTTATCATAAGCAAAATTTTAAACGAAAGAGAGATAAACCCAAGCCGGCCATTAGGAGAAAGAAGAAAAGAGAAATCAAAGTAAAGCTTAGGATTCAAGCTAAATCAATCTCAATCAATCTCCAATTTCCTTATCCAATCTAAGATGAATAAAAATCACTACATCTCTATTTTTGGTTTTATAATCATACGTCTCGAATTTAAGGGTAAATTCGTTTTTATGATATATTGGATGATGATATGCTTGATTTATAATTCGTTTAGTTTAAACAAGATTGTTTAAAGGATATAGGCACAGTTTTAGGGTAAAACCAAGATTAAATGATTTTTAAATGCCATGAAAAAATTATATGTTATGAGAAACATGATTTTAGTGTTATGTGATGTGCACGTAAATGTGCATATATTTACATCCATATTTTATCTCTTTTTATTTAAATAAACATCATATTTGGGCATTTTTACATGTTAAAACCAAAATTCAATTATTTTCAAACCATCATATTTTCATCTTCATTCAGGGGCAAAATGGTCATTTGTGTGCATGTGTTAATTTAAGAATTTTTTACTTGGACAATTTTTATTATTTTTATAGGATATTTTGATGCATTTGGAAGTGGGATTCATGATGATATATGCATGTACAAGGAAATACAAAGGAATGAAGAGGAAATAATTCAAGTTTAAGATCATGGAGGACCCCACCCACTTACCTAAATGTACAATTATGAGCTAATGGACAACTAAGTGGAGGTTAAAGCTTCATGCACAACAAATGATGGATTAATTAGTGGCTAATGGTTACTTGGTGGCCACACTTCCTAAAGGACATTTTGGGAAGCACCCTAAAAATGGAATTAGGGTTTTATGCATGTTTAAATAGCCCACTTGTGTACATGAAAAGGGGATCTACTCTTTCATTTTACTTAGGAAATTAAGAGATCAAATTGTAAGCTCAATGTTCTATGAAATAAAAATGGCTTCCAAGCCTCTTTCTTCTCTCTTTTCTACATGCTTTCCTTTGTTTTATTGTTAATGTTTATTTCTATGCTCTCTTTTCCTTTAATGTTCATAGCTTAGATTTACATTTATGCAAGTAGTGTAGCTTTAATTTTTATGCAATTAGTTACTAGTTAATCTCTCTTTCTTCTTTTGCTTAGTTTTCATTTCTTTGCTCTTTCATGTTGAAATTTACAAGCGTTGCTTCAATGCCACAAATGAGTAGCTAAACCCTTCAATTTAGGGGTAATGAAGCTCTCAAATATTATGTAATTTCAACATTTTATGATTTATGATCTCATTTGGTTTATGCTTCATGAAGTGAGTTTTGATGCAAGTTTATACAAGTGGGTTTGATAGCTTATATTGCTTATGCAAATGAGCTATTCTTATTCAACATAAACACAAGTTGCATCATCATTTGCTAATCCATTTTTGATTTTGAAATGAAAGTAAAAATGAAATTTGATGATCTATTACTAGTTACAATAGTAAATAGATCATACTTAAAATAACTTTTGCTTTAGCTTCATTTTCATGAGAATTACAAGTGGTATAATTGTTGTATTATAGTTTGATGGTTTGAGTTATGTTAATTAATAACATAAACAAACCATACTTATGATAAATGCAACACTTATTTCATTTAATATCAAAGTTAGAGATCATAAATTCTATGTTTGTTGATTTACAAAAACATTAGAGTGGATTTGCCTCTAAATTGTTCTCTAGTTTAATAGTTTTTAAATCACGTTTTAATTCTAGCTTTAGTAGTTAACAACTTCATTTCACTTTGGTCTAGTTTGATTGAATAGGAAATTTTAAAATCTCATCAATTCCCTGTGGATCGACCCGTATTCGCCACGTACTACAAAGTGTACGCCGTGCGCTTGCGGTAATTTTTAATTTAATTTCGTTCGACGGTTTTCTAAACCGATAGAATTTCTGTCGACGAACAAGTTTTTGGCGCCGTTGCCGGGGAATTGTTTTGATTTTATTTTTCTATTCTTCGAATTAGTTTGTTTGATTTTTGTGTGTGCGCGCGCATTTGTGTTAGTGTTTGATTTTAGCTTTCAATTTGTTGTGTGCTTGTTTTCTAGTAAATTTTCATTTTGCATTTGCATTCCTATTCAAAAAATTGCAGTGTTCATTCCCATTCTACTACTATTGGCATTTGCATTTCTCTCTGTTATTGGCAATTGCAGTGTTCATTCCCATTCCTGTTAAAAAAAACAGTGCATCTCTTTGTTCAAAATTTTCAAAAGTTTACAATTGTGCACTATTGCACCGTTACAGTGCCTTGCATTGGTTGGGAAATTTGCATTTCACATTTCTTTTTACATTTCACATTGCTACATTTTGTAACTAAATTTGCACACTCCAATAACCCACAGCCTCAAGCCTGCACTTACACATACAGACATCATCTACATATCCACTGCCAAACTCGAACAACAGCAATCATCAACCCCTCCTTTTATACCTTCTACTATTGCTCTGCCAACCATTGCCTCTTCAAGCCTCTGCCACTGACATCTACCTCCACATCCACATTCAATCTTGCACATCAAATACCCCCAATCATCCACATTCCTACCCACATATTACTTGCCTCTCCACTGTCCACCTTCACTTCACAACCTCACAGATCATCCATAGTCTTCACGTTCGCCAAAACATCCCCATTGCAACGATTCCTACTGTCATCCACACTCCAGTAGAGCTACCCACAACTACACATCAGTATACACACACATCAAAATCCTGCTCTTTCTTCTCTAAAAAAAACAATCCTTACCACACTTCTTGCCTGCTCATTCCTACATCAATATTTCCCTGACCTTCCCATCTTCACAAGCCAACATCTCCTCGACCATTCAAACAACTTCACAGTGCATCATTAATATTTGCTTCAAACTTCTGTCATCACTACTGACCACCACAAATCCAACATCACAGTCCATCCCCTTCATACATACATTACAACCTTCCAACTCATACAACAGGCAACAAAACTGTTGTTACACATACAAGTCTTCAAATCTGCCAATACCAACACTATACCATCATCCACTTCAATTCACACCATTCAAACTGACTGTGCACTCCACACTCCCTCTCTTCAACTACCACCAGTTCTTCCTCCAGCCCACTGCGTTTTGTAGTCCAGAACAGCCAACTTCGCACAGCAGTCACCAGCCCAACACTGCCATTTCAATCCAAACCTCCCTGTAACTACACTGTTACCTCACCACCACGAACCAATTCAATACTCCGCCGATCCATTCACACGAGCTGCAAATCATCTACTGCCTCTCAAAACCACAAACTACCCCTTCTGCTGTCATAATTTCTCACTGCTCTCACTGCCTTCTCACTGCACGCTTCCCCCATGGCCTCATATTCTGCCATTACTTCATCGCCTCCTGCACATTCAGCCACTCTTAACTACAACTTCACTACACTGCTGTTAAACGTTAATCACCTCTCTGACAAAACCATTACAACTGCTACAGCACTACACCATACATAGAAAATCTCCTCAGTACACATACTTCATCAAACAACCACCTTCTCGGTTACTTCATCCAGAACTGAAGCATTAGACAACCAACAATCATCAACTACAGCTCCATCCACCGCAAATTCACTGCCTCCTCGCCATCAATTACCGATCAGTTTCCAATTCGCCTTGCTCCCCAACACATAGCATACAACTACATTTCGCTACTGCAGTTCGACGACCATCGAACTCCAATACCCATCACGACCTCGCAACTTCAAAATAACCCAACCACCTCTACAATCGCCGGCTACTGCCAAGAAAACCAATTGCCGAGACTCGATCACTGCCATCTGAATACCATCTCGAACCCCCTCCCATCGCCTGCAATTCGCCAGTCAAGCCCCTACCCCAATCGTCAATCCTCAATCAACCGCGACGAATTCACGCAACTACCAAATTCTTTTCTTTATTCTATTTTTCCCTTTCGGCTGTTGTTGTAATTCGATTTGGTCTAGTTTTTGGGGGAATTAGGTTCGAACTAGTTTTTGAAAGGAAGAATAAGTTTTCGAATAGGAATTGGTCTACGTTTTTTTTCTTTTCCCTTCTCTAATAATTTTTGTTTCCTGTGGTTTTATTATTTTGGGTCGGGCCCTGATTTAGTTTTTTTTAGAGTTGTTTTAGGTTAGTTTTTCTTTCTGTTAGTTTTTCTTAATTAGTTGTTTTAGTTTCTTAATTAGTTTAGTTTTTTTTCTCTTTTTTTAAAAAAAACAAAAAAAAAGAAGAAAGAAAGTTGCTTTGTTTTTGTTGATTTGTGGTTTTTCTTTTGGTTCTAGTTTTGTTTAACTAAGAAAAAAAAGAAATTTTCATTTTCTTTTGTTTTCACTTGTTTTAGTTTTCATTTCTTTTATTTTCAATTGTTTTGTTTTTCGCTTATTTTGTTTTTCATCTTTGATAAACATACTAAATAATAATAATAATAATTGTTGAATATATCTTGTGTTTCATCTTAGGTTGCCAAAGTAGAAATTCAAAAGGAAGAAGTGCTTGCCCAAATAAACTGCTTTGCCTTGCTAAAAAATTGCCGCTTAAAAAAAATTGCTAATAATCTGCACGCTCTGGTATTGTGCTTTCATCTCTAGTGCATTGTTGGTTGCTTGCATTTGCATTTATATATAAAAAAAATTTACAAAATCCAAAAACAAAAAAAACAAACTTCATTTTAGTTGCATTGTAAATTCACGTTTAATTTTTGTTTTGCATCCATCTCATCTTATTTTATTTTCTAAGGGCAATACCCCAATTCACATAAGGTGAGGGATTTCATCACCCTTTCCTTAGCCCACAAACGCATTTCATCGTAGAATTCGACTAATAATAAAGGTTAGACATTCGACTTAAGGGTGTCGCGAGCTCATCTAAGGCTTAATTGTATCTTCACAATTGTTTTCTTTGAACAATTTTATTTCTTGGTGTCTAGGCTACGGCAGAGTAATAACCAGTTATAAAAATTACGGTGATACGTAAATATTATACTGGTTGTTCCTCTGAAGGTACTTAAACCTTCGGCTGCATTGCTACGGTGATTCGTGGTGCACCGATAACCCCTGCCCGTTACCTGGCTGAGAAATATTTTTGTTGATTTAAGACAAAGTGTGATTATACAATTTTGGGTTAGGAGCTACTAAGGACAGAAAACTGTAATTAAGTCCTTTGCATTCATTTAGTTGCATTAGTTCATGCATATATATAAAAAAATCAAAAATCCAAAAAAATTTGTAATTTTTTCTTAACTTAGTTTTTAATTCCATAAAAAAAAATTTAAAACCTTCTTAAAAACAAAAAAAGAACAAAAATTTGAAAATCCAAAAAAAAAAATCAAACTTCTCTTTTGAAAATAAATTTCACTTGGTAAATATTTTTCTTCCTCTAAAAAGAAAAATTTTCACTTCGATTTTCAAATCTTCTTTTATTCACTAAACTCGATTCTAACTTCTTTCTCTTCTCGACTTTCACTTATGCATGAGTACTTGGACTCGTGACACAACAACAAATCGTTGGACTCGCGACCCTTCTACAAACCGTTTAACTCGAACAAACAATCCTCCCGAAATGGCGAACGAGAACGCCCCTCGAACTCTTATAGATAGAATCTTTCCCGATGGAGTTTCTATTCCATCTTGCATCACGTTACCCGCCCCTACGGGTAACCATTTCGAAATTCACTCAAACCATATTGCCACGCTTCCGAAATTTGGCAATTTCGAGCACGATGACCCATACATTTTCTTGACTAAATTCGAACAAGTTTGCGCAACCATTAAACTTCAACAACTTTCTGATGATGGAATCAAACTTCGATTAATCCCATTTGCTCTTACGGATTACACCGAAAAATGGTTGTACAGCTTACCATCGAACTCGATTAAAACGTGGGATGAATTCGTAAAATCTTTCTTAAAAAAGTTCTACCCTTTGGAAAAAACAAGTAGAATCCGAAACGAAATTGTAAATTTTCATCAATTCAAGGGAGAACCATTTGGAAAATATTTTGAAAGATTCAAAGAGCTTTTAATAAAATGTCCACACCATAACTTCGAAAAATGGACGATTTGCCAAATTTTATACGATGGACTCGAAAACAGCTCACGTACTATGCTTGAATCAATGTGCCAAGGCAACTTTCTTGCCCAACATCACGATGATGCTTGGGAATTTCTTGAAAACATCGCCGAAAAATCATCCCAATGGGAACGTTCGAACGAAAAATCAATCTACTCACGATCGAGCGCATACTCGATAGGATCTTCTGTTGCTTTGGAAGCTAAGATCGACGCAATGATTAAAAAATTCGATAACGTTTTGTCATCGAATCAAATAAACCAAGCTTCCCAACCAATGTGTTATAAATGCAACGATCCTAATCATATAGCCATTCAGTGTCCTAATTCTGCCGAACAAATCAATGCTTTCAATAAAGCCAAAAACGACCCGTTTTCTCCAACGTACAACCCTGGTTGGAGAAACCATCCAAATTTTGCGTGGAACCAAAACAATCCCAACACGAATATGATTCGTCCCAATTTGCAAGCATTTCCGAATAATGCTTCGAATCCTTCCTTTCAACCCAACAATTTTCAACCAAACTTTGCGGGTCCATCTCATAATCAACCGCAACAATCAAATTTTCAACCAAATTCGGCTCATCCTCCCCAAGATGATAAACGTTTAACTTCTCTTGAGAAAACTCTTGAAACGTTGGCTAAAGCAACTACTCAAAGCCTTCAATCAAACAGCAATTTGCAAAATTTATTGACTTTATATATGCAAAACACAAACCAATCGATTGCAAAACTCGAAATGCAAATGAGTCAATTAGCCACATCTGTAAGTGAACGCGAACGAGGAAAATTCCCAAGCCAGCCCCTTCCAAATCCCAGAAATCAAAACGCAAATTCAAATCAAGCCCATGTTGCTCAAGATAGCAACGTCACCCAATTGAATGCTATCACAACTCTTCGTTCCGGGAAACAAATCGATAATCAAGTCATTAATCCAAACGATTTACCGGAAACTTCTCTCGATACTTCTAAAACAACGAATGAATCTGAACAAAACATGGAGCCAAACGTTGAGTCGAATGCCAATCAAAACTCTTCTTCTTTTACTCGAGTAGACCCGCCTACCGAGTATGTGTCCCATTTCCACATCGTCTTCGACCAAAGAAACACTCGGACCAAATGGAAAAGATGTTGGAAATTTTTAAACAAGTCAAAGTTAACATTCCGCTTCTTGACATCGTTCAGCAGGTCCCAACTTACGCGAAATTCCTTAAGGACTTGTGTACCCAAAAGCGACACACTCAAGTGCCCAAAAAAGTCTTCTTAGCCGCCAGTCTGAGTGAAGTCTTGTCCCAATCCATGCCCGTAAAATACAAAGATCCTGGTTGCCCTACGATTTCATGTACAATTAGTGACAAGACGATTAACAAATGTTTGATAGACTTAGGCGCGAGTGTCAACTTGATTCCATATTCCGTGTATGAACAATTAGGCTTAGGTGAGCTCAAACCCACAAAAGTCACGCTTCAATTTGCCGATCGTTCCATTAAGAAGCCCGTGGGAGAAATCGAAGACGTGCTCATTCAAGTAGGGCAATTCATATTTCCCGTTGATTTTATTGTTCTCGAAACACAACCTGTGACAAATCCCGCAAGTCAAATTCCATTGATTCTAGGCCGACCATTTTTAGCCACCTCAAATGCCTTAATCAATTGTCGTAACGGATCGATGAAAATATCTTTTGGAAACATGACTTTGGATCTCAACATTTTCAATCTTGAAAGCCAATCGAACGAACCTCGTGACCAAACGTTGGAAGTCAGTGCCATTCACGAAAACTTTGAAAACGAAACACTTGATTTTAATGATGAACACGAGGCCGAGTACGAAAAATTATTTCACGAAATTCCCAATGAGATTGAATACACTCTTCCCTTTGAATCGCTTCAAGTTGAGTCTTTGATCGAAAAACTCCCAAAGTTGGACCTCAAACCACTTCCCGACCTTAAGTACGCATACTTAGGTGATAACGAATCATTACCCGTCGCAATTTCTGCGACTCTCTCTCTCTTGACCAAGAAACCTCCTTACTTTCTATTCTTTCGAAAAACAAGGAAGCGATTGGATGGTCGATCTCCGATATAAAAGTGATTAGTCCTGCTATTGTTCAACATCGCATCCATTTAATCGACGATCCCAAGCCTGTTCGTGACGCGCAACGAAGGCTTAATCCAAAAATGAAAGATGCGGTGCGTGATGAAATTCTTAAACTTCTCGACAACGGAATCATTTACCCAATCTCTGATAGTTCATGGGTTAGCCCAATTCACGTTGTACCAAAAAAGTCTGGGCTAACCGTTGTCAAGAATGATTCAAACGAACTTATTCCAACTCGTACTCAAATGGGTTGGCGTGTTTGCATTGACTACCGAAAACTAAATTCCGCAAAACGAAAAGATCACTTCCCCCTTCCTTTCATTGACCAAATACTCGAACGTTTAGCCAGCCATGAATTTTACTACTTCCTTGATGGTTATTCCGGCTATAACCAAATTCCAATCGCTCCCGAAGATCAAGAGAAAACGACTTTCATATGTCCATTCGGTACCTTTGCTTATCGACGTATGCCATTCGGACTTTGTAACGCTCCTGCGACCTTCCAACGATGCATGGTTGGAATCTTTTCTGACATGATTGAGCGCTTTCTAGAAGTTTTTATGGACGATTTCTCAATCTTTGGCGATTCTTTTTCCCAATGTTTACATCATCTCAAATTGGTTCTAAATCGATGTAAAGAAAAACATTTGACTTTGAATTGGGAAAAATGCCACTTTATGGTCAAACAAGGCATAGTCCTTGGACATATCATCTCAAATAAAGGCATTGAGGTAGATAAAGCGAAAATCGATGTTATTGCAAATCTACCCATTCCCAAAACTGTTAAAGACATTCGATCATTTCTTGGACACGCTGGCTTTTACCGACGCTTTGTGAAAGACTTTAGCAAAATTGCTCGTCCTTTGACGACTCATCTTGGAAAAGACGTTCCTTTCGATTTTAACTCTGATTGTATCTCTTCTTTTGAACGTCTTAAGAACGAACTCATTTCTGCTCCAATCATTTGTGCACCCAATTGGGATCTTCCTTTCGAGATAATGTGTGATGCTTCAAACTTTGTTGTTGGTGCTGTCTTAGGACAACGCATCAACAAGATCCTTCACGTCATTTACTACACGAGTATGACTTTGAATGACGCTCAACTCAACTACACAACAACTGAAAAAGAGCTTCTAGCCGTCGTTTTTGCTCTCGAAAAATTCCGACAATACTTGATAGGGTCACACATTATAGTGTACACAGACCACTCTGCGCTTCGATATCTCTTTGCTAAAATGGATGCCAAATCCCGCTTGATTCGTTGGATCCTTTTACTTCAAGAATTTGACCTTACAATTAAAGACAAAAAAGGACCCGATAACGTCATAGCCGATCACTTGTCTCGTCTTCCGAACGCACCATCTTCTTTGCCAATCAATGAAAACTTTTTCGATGAACAACTCCTTTCAATTTCTATCGACCCATGGTACGCTGATATAGTGAACTACTTAGTCACTAAAGAAACTCCCTCATCGTGGTCCAAACAGGACAAATGCAAATTCATGTCCCAAGTGAAGTATTTCTATTGGGACGATCCATACTTGTTCAAATATTGTCCTGACCAAATCATCCGACGTTGCATTCCGGATAATGAGATCAGGAGTGTTCTTTCGTTTTGCCACAATCAAGCGTGTGGTGGACATTTCGGTCCTCGAAAAACTGCGGAAAAGGTGCTTCAGTGTGGTTTCTATTGGCCTTCTCTCTTCAAAGAATCATTCGAATTTTGTAAAACTTGCGATCGATGTCAAATGCTTGGACGAATTTCTCAATGAGATATGATGCCTCTAAACCCCATTCTTACGATCGAAATCTTTGATGTATGGGGTATATACTTTATGGGACCTTTTCCCAATTCTTTTGGAAACTTGTATATCCTTCTCGGTGTCGAATTACGTTTCAAAATGGGTCGAAGCCATTCCTTGCAAAACCAACGACCATAAAATTGTTGTGAAATTTCTCAAAGAAAACATCTTTTCGAGGTTCGGCACACCTCGCACAATAATCAGTGATAACGGAACCCATTTTTGTAACCGTTCTTTTGAGACTTTAATGAAAAAATACTCGATCACCCACAAGTTATCCACTCCGTATCATCCTCGGACTTGTGGCCAAGTTGAAGTTTCAAATCGACAAATAAAACAAATCTTGGAAAAAACTGTGAATAAAAATCGAAAAGATTGGTCTCAGAAATTGACCGACGCACTTTGGGCTTACCGTACTGCTTTTAAAACTAACCTTGGGATGTCCCCATTTCGTTTAGTTTACGGTAAAGCTTACCATTTACCCGTTGAAATCGAACACAAAGCGTTGTGGGCAATTAAGAACTTAAACTTTGATCTTGGGAAAGCTGGCGAAAACCGAAAACTACAACTCAACGAACTAGAAGAACTTAGGAACGACGCGTATGAAAACGAGAAAATTTACAAAGAAAAAACCAAAGTTTTTCATGACAAGTCAATCCTAAGGAAAACGTTTTCGCCTAACCAAAAAATTCTTTTATATGACTCAAGACTTCATGTATTCCCTAGGAAACTTAAATCGAGATGGACCGGACCATTTGTGGTACAAACTGTTTTTCCACATGGTGCCATAGAAATAGAAAACCCCAGGGATGGATCGGTTTTCAAAGTCAACGGTCATCGTCTGAAACCTTTCTTGGAATTTCCAAATAACCAAGAGGAGGAGCTCATGATCCTTCATGAGCCAAGCTACGTCTAGTAAGAATGTTAACCCTCTTTTGTAAATATGTACATAGTTTTTCCCCGTTACACTCATTATATCATGCATTGACTGTGGGGACACGGTCAAAATTAAGTGTGGGAGGAGTCTCATTTTCATTTTTTTTAGGTTTCATGACATTTTTGAATTTTCATTTTTTTAAGTTAAAAAAAACTACAAAATTTCAAAATCTCAAAAACATTTTCTTTTTAGCATTTTGATTTATTTTTGAAGAAACACTATGGGATAAGTATAAGTTTTGGTTAATATATTGAAATTTTTGAAAAATTGTTTGTCTTAAGAAAAATAAAAATGAATTCTGATTACAAATAACAATGGTTTAACTAGTATATAGGAAGGTTCATCTATGTTAATTATGAAGTATGTTCTAATTGAAAGTCTTTGTTTAAAAAGTGGTAAATTTAAAGTAAAGGATATAACATTTTTGTCTTCTAAGTTAAATGGTGCTAAGATGATTTTGCAAAACTCTCTCTCTCTCTTAAATATATATATATATATATATATAATAACATCCAAAGTATTCACTCTCATTTAAAAGTCCTCACGGTTATGCATGGGTGAATTACTTGGAATCTTTGATTATGTGTTTTCATACTCATTTAAAAGTCCTCACGGTTATGCATGTATGGAACACATGTAAAAAACGAAACCAAGAACAGACTTAATAAAAACCACCTACGGTCGATAGGTGTATGCATGAAAGTGTGTGCACTCGCCATGCTCTGTACTCCCCTCACATAAGCCCGAAAGGCAGTGCATGGGTGGTATATCTGGCCTCAGATACCTGAGCTAGGTGTGTAATTTTTTTTCCTTACAAATAATAAGAGAGCAAGCAATTGAAATCCTAGCACTATTTTTACTTATTTGATTTGATTTGTTATTGAAAAGAAATGAAAATACCACTTTAATAAACTTTGATAATCAACTAAGGATTTATTTCATAGTTACACTTTGTTATCAACCGAAACATCGAGTTAAACTATTGTCTATTTGCTATGATAACTTGATTTTTGTTGGAAGTTTTGATGAGTAAATGACTTAAATTTTCAAGATAATGACCAAGACTTATATTTAACTTCTTTGTGTCGATTTAAGAGTAAATCCGTCATTTGTAAATATTTTCAAGAACTTGCATTCATCCCATTGTAAATAAATCTTGCATTTTGTAAATATTTTCACTTTGCATCTGGATTTTGTGGGTAGTATCCGCTGAAAACCCTCACGAGACAACACTCGTCCTACTGGGGACACCCAGAGGTTTAACGGCTTGTTGCATACGCTCAATGCAATCGTGCTCCCTACGAAAATGAATTTATCTTAGTTTTCCTTTATTCGAGGACGAATAAAAAGAAAAGTGTGGGGGTATTTGATGTGCACGTAAATGTGCATATATTTACATCCATATTTTATCTCTTTTTATTTAAATAAACATCATATTTGGGCATTTTTACATGTTAAAACCAAAATTCAATTATTTCAAACCATCATATTTTCATCTTCATTCAGGGGCAAAATGGTCATTTGTGTGCATGTGTTAATTTAAGAATTTTTTACTTGGACAATTTTTATTATTTTTATAGGATATTTTGATGCATTTGGAAGTGGGATTCATGATGATATATGCATGCACAAGGAAATACAAAGGAATGAAGAGGAAATAATTCATGTTCAAGATCATGGAGGACCCCACCCACTTACCTAAATGTACAATTATGAGCTAATGGACAACTAAGTGGAGGTTAAAGCTTCATGCACAACAAATGATGGATTAATTAGTGGCTAATGGTTACTTGGTGGCCACACTTCTTAAAGTGCATTTTGGGAAGCACCCTAAAAATGGAATTAGGGTTTTATGCATGTTTAAATAGCCCACTTGTGTACATGAAAAGGGGATCTACTCTTTCATTTTACTTAGGAAATTAAGAGATCAAATTGTAAGCTCAATGTTCTATGAAATAAAAATGGCTTCCAAGCCTCTTTCTTCTCTCTTTTCTACATGCTTTCCTTTGTTTTATTGTTAATGTTTATTTCTATGCTCTCTTTTCCTTTAATGTTCATAGCTTAGATTTACATTTATGCAAGTAGTGTAGCTTTAATTTTTATGCAATTAGTTACTAGTTAATCTCTCTTTCTTCTTTTGCTTAGTTTTCATTTCTTTGCTCTTTCATGTTGAAATTTACAAGTGTTGCTTCAATGCCACAAATGAGTAGCTAAACCCTTCAATTTAGGGGTAATGAAGCTCTCAAATATTATGTAATTTCAACATTTTATGATTTATGATCTCATTTGGTTTATGCTTCATGAAGTGAGTTTTGATGCAAGTTTATACAAGTGGGTTTGATAGCTTATATTGCTTATGCAAATGAGCTATTCTTATTCAACATAAACACAAGTTGCATCATCATTTGCTAATCCATTTTTGATTTTGAAATGAAAGTAAAAATGAAATTTGATGATCTATTACTAGTTACAATAGTAAATAGATCATACTTAAAATAACTTTTGCTTTATCTTCATTTTCATGAGAATTACAAGTGGTATAATTGTTGTATTATAGTTTGATGGTTTGAGTTATGTTAATTAATAACATAAACAAACCATACTTATTATAAATGCAACACTTATTTCATTTAATATCAAAGTTAGAGATCATAAATTCTATGTTTGTTGATTTACAAAAATATTAGAGTGGATTTGCCTCTAAATTGTTCTCTAGTTTAATAGTTTTTAAAACACGTTTTAATTCTAGCTTTAGTAGTTAATAACTTCATTTCACTTTGGTCTAATTTGATTGAATAGGAAATTTTAAAATCTCATCAATTCCCTACGGATCGACCCGTATTCGCCACGTACTACAAAGTGTACGCCGTGCGCTCGCGGTAATTTTTAATTTAAATTCATTCGACGGTTTTCTAAACCGATAGAATTTCCGTCAACGAACATTGGGTTTCAATTTTTATAATTTTCCATGCCGTGGAGAATTAATTATGAATTTTCGAAGGAAAATATGGTTAATTGGGTTTATAAATTTATTTCGGAAATTATATTAAGAATTCGGGTCTGAAATTTTGATACATGATTAAAGTGAATTTGTAACGATCCCGGATTTTAATCAAATTTAAATTGATAATTTATTTAATTTTTGAATAAAAATTAGGAAATTTAATCAATAAATTGAAGCGAGTTTCCCCAATTCAAATAGAATATATATTAAACCATATGAATTTAAAAAATTTGTATATATATGTGAATATATATGTATATGGGCATACATGAGTAAATTTGAATTTATATATATATATATACACAATGAATTTGAATTTAAATCTTAAATAAATGGGTTAGAAATAAATATTAAAAAATATAGACTTTGGACACAAGGAAATAAATAAATGATTTAAACTTAGAATTAATGGTTAATAATGATTTGAATTTATAAAATAAATAAATAATAATAGATAAGTAAATTAAATGTTGGATAGTTAAACATCAAATGGAAATAAAATAAATATCTTAAAATTTTAGTTATGTAAACTATAAATAAATACTTAGGATAATTCTTAAAATTGGATATGTATACAAACAAATATACATAAGATGAATTATATATTTATGTAATGATATAAAGTAAACACATAGATAAATTATAACAACATAATAAATATAGGATTTTATTTATATTACAAAGCAATATGACTAAAGAAAGAAAACAATACATTCAAATATGAAACATGACAGGAAAATATATATAAGTGTGATTGCAAAAGAAGAACATATAAATATCTAGGTATAAACAAATAAAAGAAGATAAGCACAAGCTTATAAAACAAGACAAAGTAAAAAATATTAAAAAAAAATATCTATGAACATAAAAAGAAAGGAGGATAAGGTTGTAGACTTAAAGGACTCATGCATTAAATGCTAGCACAACATTGGTCAACTCGAAATGTTCAAGATCATTTTAGCCTCCACAAATCTTGCCTGGCCAGATTAAAAAAAGAAGTAAAGCAAGAAAAATCTTGTACCTGATATTGTACAAATTATATCACCCTGTACACTTCATTTCAGCCTCAACAATATCACTTCTCGTTCCAATCTTTGTTCACCATTATAAACTGAAGTAAATAATATCATCTTAAAACTTCAACAAAATTCAACTCAAGTCAGAGATCAAGTGAAGAACTTCCATTTGCAAAATTTCAAAAGCCTGTTTCATCAAAGGAAGAACTCTGTTCTTCTCCTCTGGAAATCAGTGAGTAAACCTTCTTTTTAAACAAGACTTCATTGTTTCTTTTACCTATGAGGAAATTATCTCTTTCAAAACCCTTAACATGGTTTAGTGATATGATGTTTGTTAGTATCCTCGAAGTTTGATTAGAAATTTTGCACATATGTTCATATGTGTAAAGATTTAGGGGTGCATGTCTGAATATCATATATATTCATACCTCTGTTAGTAACAGGTTATCAAGTTTTAAGAAAAATCCATATCTCCTTGTTTAAACCGATTCAAGCCTTAAATCCTGAAAAGAAAATGTTGATAACATCATAGAGTTATTTTTAAAAATAATTCCAAGAAAATAATATGAATAAATATGGTGGAAATAGAAGTTACAGTAATAAGTATTTTAAATCAGAAAAATCAAGCATTAAATTTTAAGTTTTGATTATATCATCAGATTCGAATATAAAAACTATGATTTTTAAAACAAATATTATGATTTTTAGCTGTGAGTATCGTGAGATATCAGAAGTTGATCAGAATCGAGAATATGCTCGATTTTTGATGATCGCATAATCATTTAACCTCGGGATTTTTACTGGAGGAGGCTGAAGGCATGGGGATACGGAAAAAGATAGTTAGTACTTTTATTAATTGCCGTGGCGGCGGGTGGACGTCGAACTAGGGTTCGATTTGCTTTTGGGGATGGTTGAGGTTCTGTGGTTACTGCAGTGTCAACGGTGAGTTTAAGGTCATCGGACCGGGGGGAATAAAGAGAGGGGGTTTTGGCGAATCTCTGGACGTGGTCGTAGGGTCTACGACGGCCAAAGGCGGCGGCACGAGCCAGTTTCAGGTGATCGAGTTGATTCCAGTGGAAGCTTGTTTTTGTTCGATTTTGATTCTCAACATATTCTGATAATCTGGGTGTTTGGAAGGGACAACAGCGTCGTCACTGAATTGGTGAGGGGGTCGGTGATGGTCGATCATCGATCTGGTGGTCGTGCACGTGCACGTGGGCATTGGTATATCTGGGTGGTTATAATGTTGAGGAAGAAGGTGGGTTGGCTCGGATTCAAGCGCGAAGAAACAAGCGTTTTTCTCGAAGCAAATGGTCAGGGCTCGGGTCAAAATTTTGTTACAGGCTTTCAACCTGAACTGTTTCTGTTTTGGAATTTTAAAACTATAATTTAAAATTTTAAATCAAGATTTTAAAACTGAGTTTAAATAAAAAATGTAAATTTAAAGTGTTATGGAAATTTGCTTTAAACTTTATTAAAAGTAAATAAGGATTTATTCTAAATTTTAATTCTAAATTGGAATTAAAAAGGAAATTTGAAACAATGTTTTCAACCATATTGTAAATAACAATTGAATCATAAATACGAATGAGTTTACTTTAATTAATGAAGATTAATGAGTTCTTAATGGTTAATTAAATTATAATCAATAATGATTAATATAAGAAATTTCTTTAGAAAAATGATTAAAGAAATTTTAATTGTTAATGAAGTTCATTAACTAAGATTATTAAATAATTAATTAATGTGATTAATTATAACAATCAATTGGATTGAATAAATTAATGATAATCATTTTGAAATTGTGTAAGTGTAATTACCTTATGGAAGTAATTAAGAAATTAATTGTTCATTGAAATTAATTAAGAATAACTAATTAAGGATTAATTATCAAGTAAGGATTAAATTATGATTAATTAAAGGATAATTCATTAAATGGTTCGTAATTAATTGATTATTAATTTACCATAACTAGTAAATTTATTCATAGAAATAAATATGATTTAAATTAATCAGATAATTAAATTAAATTTACTTATGAATATTTGGATTCTATTGGATGATTTAAATTGCTTGATATCCATGATATATGATGCTTTGTGATATATCCTGATTTATGTTGTGATCTGTTTCTCTGGAATGAATGTAATTAATTCCCTGTGATGTAATTTATATATCTGTGATCTGTGAATGAAAGATGAGCGTTATAGTTATACCGCTTATCAACTATATTTCTGTGTTCTGATCTGTGATGATTAATGATGTTGCACTACTGTGTGAAACCCTTGGACCACACTTTTACACACACAAATATGGATTTCATGAGGGAATCGGCTAAGTCACAGATGATTTAAATTTAATGTTTTTGAAATTGAAATTTTAATTTCAATTTATTTTGGAAATGGATTTAGGTTAAATATTAAAGCTTTTGAAAAGGAGCTTTTAAGATAAAAGTTATTTTGAATAACTTTGTAACGACCCTGAATTTTGAACGAATTAAATTGGAAATATTTAATTAATTTTAAATATTTGAACGATGATTTAATTTGAATTCCCGATATAAGTTTAAAATTGGCGATTAAACTTTATAATTTAATCTATTGAACTGGATAAAAATTTTGAATCTTCAATTTTAAGCCGAAGAAAAATATTTCGGAAGCTTTTAAAATTCGTGTTGATATTACCGAAGATAACAGAAGCTTCAGAATCGAATTTGAATAAATTTGTTCAGCTTTGAAATTAGATCGTTCGAACCGATATTTATAAAATAGTCATTTTTCAAACAGTCTCGGAATTCGACGAAACCAGTGCCATTGGGTCCGGAATATTGTATTATTACCGGATTTCAAATTTCGTGGCATTTGGAGTTGTGGTGTGTACATATGACGTTTAAACGCGTTAAAATAAAATGAGATTCGATTTAGAAATTTAAACTTATATTAATTAATATCACGCGTTGTCTTCCCTTTTATCACGCCGAGCATCACGGGAAGAAATCGTGGAGAACATGCCATCTTCAATTTTAAATACTCTTCCTTCCTCTTTCCAGATCTAAAATCAAAACGAAGAAAACAAAAATGGCCGCGGTTGAGAATTCTCGTTCGAAAATTTGGAATTCCTCAGCTCGAAAATCAAACCGAGTTTTCACGAGCTCCTCCTCTTTCAAGATCGAATGAAAGACGTTCTCTTCCCCAAATCAAAAATCAAGAGCAGAGAAAAAAAAAACATCTCCTCTTCTATTTTCAAAATTCAAATGCCTGGAATCGGCCATGTTTTGAATCATGCAATCGCGGCCAGGAAAAGGGGCATCGACAATTCGATCTCGGCGTAGGGAGCAAGGACGTATGAACAACATCGAGCAAAGGAGGAGGCTCGTTCTCGCGTGCGACTGGATCGTGGTGGCCAGCGCGAAGCAGTGTAGGGCTGGAGTTCGTTCGCGTACGCGTGAAGATGGCTGAGTTCGACTTCGCCGTAGGGATTCGTACTCAGGTCGGCAGGGGTTGGCGTTCGCGGTAGGGATGCGCGAACGAGCTCGCGAAGGATGGAGGGTATCGCGGCTAATCGAAGTGGCGGCTGCAATGGCGGAGCAAGAGGCAACGTCGATGTCAGGCTCAGCAGCGACAGTCAGAGGTCGAATTGCAATGAAACGCTAATCGCGTGGAGACGGTCATGGAATTTCTAGTCGATGGTGGAGATGACAGCAAGCAGTCGAGTTCGTGGGGGGGGAGGCACATTCGCAAAAGTCAAGTTTCGATTTGTGCTTTGGGCGTCGATGTGCAGGTAGCTATCAATTTCCATTTAATTTATATACGTATATGCAGAAATGTATTTTGAGATATAAAGATGTGTATATAAAAAAATATTAATAATAGATATATAGATATTTTTCCATAAGCTATAAATAAATAGGAAAATTTTATATACAGTGAACACATATTTATATATATATAATACATATAATTTTAAAGGGTTTAAACAAGTTTTTTTTGATATTTTTAAAACTATTGATGATTTGTTTAGAAGGGATTTTGTTTAAAAATTAAAAGTACTAACTTAAGTTAAGAAATATCTGTTTTAATTTAAAAGTAAAGGAGTAATTATATTAGCAGGAAATTTGTTTTAGAGTTAGTTTTTAGTTAAACAAATTTTATTTAAGAGAAATTTGGTTTAAAATAAAATCTCTGGTGAATAAAAGAAAATATAGTTTCAAATTTAAATTTTGGTTAAATCAATTTATTTAAAAGGAATCATTGGATAATTAAAATTACTAAGCGAAAAATTTATTTATTTGATTTGTTCAAATATTAATAAAATTGTATAATTGCTTATACAAGGTTAAACTGTGAAGAAATAAGTTGGATTCAAAATGGATTGCAAAATAAAAAGCTAAGGTGAGATCTTCTCACTCAGATTTATGATTGAATTGCAGTTATTGATTGATTTGTTCGAATGTGCTATTAGATATAGTAGGATATATATCTATATATAGCAATATATACATATTGGCATATGTATATATTGGATTGATGATTTCCCGCCTCGTATAGCGGATGAGACCCTATTGGGCCGTTAGTAAGCGGATTTATAAAAAACCTATATACCGCGATAATTCCGTACTGGAGCGGAATTGGTATTGTGCTAACATCTTTGGATGCAGGGAAACAGGTTGGAGGGATCCAACTGGACCCCTCACATTGATTGAATTTATTTCTACTGTGATATGAATCTATGAAATGATTATATTGATGTTATTGATCATATTGATATCTGGAAATTATTTGAATGCTAAAATTTAGCTGAATGGATGTTTGATATCATTGGATTCCAAAAATACATGAAATTGAATTTTTGAAATCAAAATAGAAATTTTTAAGTAAATAAATTTTTAGAAATTGAATAAATCCGAAGGAAGAAATTTTAAAGTATAAAAAAGTTAATTTTTATATTCTTATCGAATTAATTCCAGAATCAGGTGAAAACGTTAAGTAAATGAATTTCGTATAATAGTGATTTTAAATTGAAAAATTTAATTAAAATTTGGATTTCTAAATAGTTGGAAAAAGATAAAAGGGATTCATTTTCTTTAAGAGGAATTTGTTTAAAATGAAATAAGTTGGAAGTCCAATTATAAATTTAATTGGCAAATTGAAACAAGTTTAGAAAAAATCAATATAAAATGATTTGGGATGGAAAATTAATTTAGAAATGAATATTGAAATTGATTTGTTATTGAAGTAAAATTAGAAATCAAATTGGGATTTGATTTTGGGGTTAAAAGTGAATATTTGGGAATGTGGATTTAAAATTGGAAATGATGTTAAAATGGGTTTATTTACAGTTTGTAAAGTTTAAAAGAACGATTTCTTTTAAAATAAATAAATTATAAGTATTTAACTTATAATATGGATTTTTGATGTATACGTTGAGTTAGAAGATTGAATGGGTCATTAAAGGAAATTTATAAAATCGAAGTTGTTATAGAATAGAAAATAGAATTTATAAACGTTGTTTTATAAATTCGAAATCAATTGGGTTTGATAAATTAAATATAGAAAGACATTAAAGAAGTTATATTCGCGATTTTAAATAGCGAATTTTTATTGAAATAAAATGTGTAGAAAAGACTGAAAATGTGATTAGTGAAGTATATTCACGATTTTGGACAGTGAATATATTTTTAAGTAAAATGGATAGGGTTTTGGGAAAGCGATATTATGAAATGAAGTTAATTGTTTTAAAAGATGTTTTAAAACGTGTGAACTATCGAAATCATAGATTTCAACATTTATTGTTGAAATAGACGTTTTTTGAAAAATAAGGAAATGGTGGACTATAACACTGTTGTTATAGTAAATGATTTCCGAAAGGAAATATTTTATATAGTATTGGGATTTATATATCTATCTTAATTCCGAATCCCTATACTAGTGATTTCGAGTCGTCGTAACGATGTTTTACGCAACATTCGTTTTGACTCAAATAAATGTGATTTAAGAATGATTTCCTTAAAGAATGAGATATATACTTAATTTGATTTAAGTATATCGAATATTTTCCAAGTGTTGAAAATAAATGATTTGTGAATTACTTATTTTTAAATAAGTATGGAAATGCTTTTCCAATGAGAAATGAACTGTTTGAGTTTTTATCTTTTAAAGATAAATTGAAAAGTGAATATTTGAAATTGTTTTCAAATGGTTAAGTGTGGAATTTTTATATGTAATGAAGATATTTTTGGAGATTAAATAATTTGGGAAAATTATTTGGAATCTGATGATGTTGCACATCTTTATTGATAGTTAAATAACCGACTATCAATAATTACCTTTAGATAGGTATTTGTTATGAATTGATTGAATTTGAATGCCACACTTATTTTTAAATAAGCGCTCACTATTCGGGTTAGCCGGGAAAGGACCATGGGGTCGTATAACCCATTCCGAATATGTGATACGTCGTTATGAATCGCATTTGAAGACCGGATATTTTTGAAAACGGAAGGATTACCGTCGAGTTACTCTACATCGACTGATCTTCGATTTAGAGGTTTTATCACCCTTAGTGACGGGAAGTCCTGACGTGATTGAAAATTATCCGGATATGCAAGGGCTTCGTGAGAAGTGCCTTCGGTTCTGTTCGATCCCGGAACAGACTTGTATGGATTGTGTGTCTGACGTTACAATTTGAGATATAAAGCTGATTTCTTTCAAATACATTTCTGTTGGTGGCGGAGAATTTATTCTCTTAGCTTAACACCCTTCTCTGAGACGTACGAGCTCAGAGGTTATGTAGTTGAAATTCATCAGCGATATATCCCAATTTGGTAACGTGGCATACTGAGTGTTGCTGTGAAATGATCAGTGTTTGATCATTTGTGATATGATCATTTGTTTGATCTTATATCTTTGTGATCATAGGTTGATCATTTTGTTTGACCCGAAGCAGGGCTTTTTGTAGAAAGCGTAGCTTTGTGGACGAGACTTCGTCGAGCCTCACACCCCGGAAATGGTCGAAACAGGACTAATGCAGCAAGGTTCTAGGGAGTAGCGCCCCTTAGTGTATGTCATTCCTTCTGGATAAAGGTGGTATCATGGTATGGAGCCCAGATACTTAACCTCTGTGGTTGCTGCACAGTTATTATTACTTTGTGGTTTGTTGGAAATCGGGGATCCTCGGGAAGATCGGTGACGATCGGGGGATGGCATACGCGTGTCAGTAGTTACCTATTTTTGCAGAGGTAACCCGGCCTTGTGTTGGCAGAGATCCGGTTAGGTTCTCGGGTCGTCTATTCCAGGGACGTACCCATCGTGGATAGGAAGTTCCTTAGCCTGACCATTTGTTGGAAATCCAAAGAAACAATACGCGACTTGTACGGTATTAGTTGTAGAACCTGCCATTTAATATGGTAGCTATAGCAAGCATACTATAATGGTACCTATGCTGGCTAAGATTTATATTCTACTTTCGAAATGTTTTCTACACTATGCACTAATAATAATATAAAAAAGAACTTGATTTTTGCGTAGTAAGCATCTTTGACTATCATAAGAAGAAATCTCCTCCAAGTCTGCGTTTGCATTGTGTGTGTGGCGGGAGGTCTTATGGTAGTTTCATTTTCCAAAAGCATTTCGAATTGACTTTAAAATTATCCTGTTGTTTATTTTAAAGAATAACTGTTTTACGATCTCACACCAGTCACCATGACTGACTCGGAGTTTATTGTTTCCCTTCTAAACTCTGGGTGCCCACCAATTTCCACACGGGCAGTCTAGAGTTAGATTATCAGGATATTCTGGATATTCTGGAGCTTTGGAGATAAGCTGGATGACGAGACGTAGTATTTGTATCTGATAGTATTCATTCCGCTGTATACTCTGTATGAGGACAAGTTATATAACTGTCCATTGTTGTATATTGACTCTGATGATTGATGTATGTATAAAATGATATAGTTCTTTGTTTTAAAGATTATTCATTTATCTATTATATATTGTTCCGCTGCGATATGTGAGATTCTGATATTGTCTCTGTTCTGTGTTTCTATTGATGTCATTCAGATGTTTTCTGTTGTTCTTCTTCTTCTTTCTTCTCTTTTTCTTCTATCTCCTTCTTCTTCTACTTTTTCTTTTTCTTAAAACCCTCACTATTGGAGTTTCCGGCACTCGATTTCTCGGCAGTCGATAAAGTGAGTATCGATGTCGAATTTTCGAAAGTCGAAAATTTCGGGATGTGACAAACTTGGTAAAGTTTTCCAATTTAAATAATTTAATTTGAATTTGAATTCAAAATATGGAATTGAATTCTATGTTTGGAAATTATGGTTAAGATGTTATAAATGTGTTTTATATTGGTTTTTAAACCATTTTAAAAGTATGGTTTTGAGAATTTGAATTTAACCCAAGGACTTTAACTCGTATATATGGATCAGATTTTCTGAAATGAAAACTACTTGTTTTTAAATAATAGAAGCTTTCATATAAGGAATGAATTTCCAATTTGTGTTAAAAGAATTTCAAGTTTGAAATGAAAATGGTTTTCCAAGTTATGAATAAATCTTTGTGAAAGATTGTTGAACTTTGTTTTGAAATTGGAAAGGTTGAAATGGAATTGTTTTGAAAGCTATAAGTTAAATCTTTGTTTTAAAGATTGGACGAGTTAATCCATATTGAAATGGAAATTGATTTGAAAATCTGTGAATGAATCTTGTGAAACTGGGTGAACTTTGTGAATTGAATCTTTTTGTTTAAAAAGATTAAAATGGTAATTTGTTTAAACCATTTGAAAGAGAAGTTTTGGGTAATAAGTTGTGACTTAACTAAAACCCCAATATCCATATGTTTTCAAATATTGCGCTCATTATTCGGTTTAGCCGGGAGAGGACCTTTGTGTCATATAACCCATTCCGAATAATGATACGTCGTATATGGATAGCATTTGAAGACCGGTGGTGAAGACCAGGTATTTTCGAAAACGAAAGGATAACCCGTCGATTGTCTCTGCACTGAGTCGGGCCGGTATAGAGATTTCCTAAGTGATGGGAAATCCGATCGGGATTGTGAATACCCGGATTGCAAGGGCTTCTTCGAAAGTGCCTTCGGTTCTGTTCGAACCTGGAACAGACTTGTATGGTTGTATGTCTGACACTACACTTTGAGATATAAAGCTGATTTCTTTCAAATACATTTCTGTTTGGTGGTGGAGAATTTATTCTCTTAGCTTAACACCCTTCTCTGAGACGTACGATCTCAGAGATTATGTAGTTGAAGGTTATCAGTGATATACTCCCAATTTGGTAGTGTGGCATGCTGAGTGTTGCTGTGTGTTGATGATCATTCGTTGATCATTTGTTGATCAAAGCATGGCTTTGTGAAAAAGCATAGCTTTGTGGACGAGTCCTCATCGAGCCTCACAGACCGGAAATGGTCGAAACATGAAAGATGTGGCAAGGTTATGAGGGTCGCTCCCTTTAGGGTATGTCATTTCCTTCTGGAAAAGGGTGGTATCAGGTATGGAGCCCTGATATTTAACCTATGTGGTTGCTCCAATCTCATTTACTCTGTTTGATTGTTGCTTTGTGATCAAGGTACCTCGGATAAAGGTCCCAAAGGACCGGGGGGTGGCATATTCGTGTAGTAGTTACCTAGTGTAAGAGGTAACCCGGCCTTGAGTTGGCAGAGAGCTAGTTAGTTCTCAGAACGTCCATCCAGAGGCATACCCATTGACAGTAGGAAGTTCCTTAGTCTGACCATTTGTTGCAAATCCAATTTCCAATACGAACCCTGTACAGTTTTAGTTGTAGAACCTGCCATTTACTTATGGTGGTCACCACTGTTTAGATGGTAGCTATAGTAGGCATAGTTCGAAATGTCTATGCTGGCTAAGATTAATATTATACTTTCAAAATATTTTCCACTATGCACTAATAATAATAATCCAATGATTTTGCATAGCAAGCATGTTTGACTATCATAAGAAGAAATCTCCTCCAATTCTGCGTTTGCATTGTGTGTGTGGTAGGAGGTCTTATGGTAGTTTCATTTTCCAAAAGCATTGCGGGTTTCAATGTTTAAAATTCTTTTGTTGTTGTTTAAAGATAAACTGTTTTTGTTACTCACACCAGTCCCATGACTGACCTGGAGTTTATTGTTCCTTTCCTAAACTCTGGGTGCCCATAATTTTCCACACGGGCAGTCTAGTGTTGGGTTTTTCATATAGTCAGGTTTAGTAGATTATCGGGAGCTAGTTCAGTGTTTGGAGTTCACTGACGACTGACGTTGCTTCTCTTGGTGCAACGTGATGGTGGTTCGAGCTTGATGTTGGATTCATTCTCTTTTGTAGATCATTTGGAGTGATCTCTTCCATTGTTGTTATTTTCGCTGTAGCATTGTATCATATCTCTGATATTGCTGTATATTATTGATATCATTGTTGTGTATCATTCTGGATATTGTATTCATTGGAGTTGTATATGATATCATCTGTTTCTTTCTTCCGCTGTGTTGTTATACTTAATGGTGTTATAAGCTCCGGTGAACCAGATTCGGCGTTTGAATCTGCGGCATTTTGAGTACAAGTGAAGTACGGGTGCCGATTTTCGAAGGCCGAGTTCAGGATCATTACAGAATTTCTGGAATTTTTGAGGATTTTTACCAAGTGATTTAGTATGGAAATTAAATTATTTTGAAAGGATGACCTAAATGATTTAATTTCTTTGTTAATGAGAAGGGTTGATTTGTTAAAAGTTATACAGTTTTTAGATCTGAGAAAATGTAGCAAATATTAGCAAAATAATTTGAAAGTTTAATGTAACCAATCAAGTGTTTACATGTGGGCAAGTTAGTTACAAAAAGTTTGATTTATTTAGTAAAAACAGCCTTTTACTCAGAAAGGTGGGTTCCGCCTCCTTTGGAAGGAGATTTCAACCCAGAGCTCCCGCCTTCGACCGAGTCGAAACCTTCTACCATGAAACCAATACACATGGTATCACTTAGTTGGTACGCAGTGGATTGGACAAAGGCGGAATGTTGGGTATCGAAACATAGCTTCTGAAGGTGTCAATACCTTTGTTTGTTTTTAAAGGAAAAAGCACTTGCCTATTTACAAAGTGGTTTTGAAGTAGTCGAAACCAATGGTTGCGAAAGGGTATTTCAAAAGAAGCTTTCGAAGGAGAGCTGCCGCCCTTTTAAAGTAGTAGCTTACGAAAGAGTTACTTAGTTTTTAATTGAAGCTTTCGAAAGGGGTAGTTGCGACCAAGTCGAAACCCTTCTGTGATTAGATGTCTTTCGATGGTATTGAAGACATCAATGTTGTCGAAAGGTACTATATGTTTTATAAATATAAGCCACTTCCTACTGCTTTCGAAAGGGGATAAGGGTTTTGAAGGTAAAGGTTTCGAAAGGGGTTTCGAAGCCAACCTTCAATGGTTTTACCCAGATGTTTTATGCTTTTGAAAGGATGGTTTCAACACCATCAAGTTTCCCAATACTATTATGAAATAAAGAATGGTTTCGAAAGAGATGCTTTCGCTTATGTTCACTTTGACCCAAATTGATGTTTTAAAAATAAACCCAATGATTTCGAAAGGAGGACTTTCAGTGGTTTCGGAAGGTACACTTTCAATGGCCTCGAAAGGGGTACTTTCATTGGGTTTCGAAGCTATGCTTCTAAAGTTAAAGGTTAATGCTTTAATACAATCGAAAGGTTTCGAAAGAGAAGTTTTAAAGTATTCGAAAGGCAGGAGCATAATGTTTTTAAGATATATTTTAATGCTTTTGAAGGAGGTTTCTATGAAGTCAAAAGCAAGGTTTCGAAGGTGTCGAAAGGCTTTTTAAACCCAAACTCATTTTTAAAGGAGAAACCCATCGCTAAATAAAGGAGTTTTGAAATGGTTCAAGTATGTAAATCTAAAGAGTTATTTCCTTGATAACAATATAGGTTAAAGGGATTAACTATGTTTTACATGAAAAGTATTTCAAGGACCTTAAACCCACAAGAGTGGTATTGTTTTGATATTATGTTTGCTTCTTCAAATATAAATATACTCATAGGATAAAGGATCCATAATTGAATTTTGGAGATAAATGGGTAGAAGAACCAGTTAGGTTAACCCAGTAGTGAATATAAATTGATTAAACTCCTGAATGAGTAGAATTGCATCTAGGGAGTCAGGGAGACAAAAACATAGGATGCCTAAACCTTGAAGTTGTTTGGGAGATAGGTTCATAGTAAACCCATGAAAACTATGATTAGTAAGTTATCGGGGGTAACTAATAGGTTCATAGTGAACCCATGAAAACTATGTATTAAGGATGGTTGGCAGGGGCCAATTGGTTTGTAGTGAACCAATGAAAACTATATTCAGATTAAGTATTAACATCAGTCAGTAGGTTCCTAGTCAACCCATGAAAACTAGGATAAGAGGGGAGTTACTAGAGTAATCCATAGGTTCTTAGTCAACATATGAAAACTAGGATAAGATATGAGTTATTGGAATGACCAATTGGTTCAGGGGAACCCATGAATTAATTAAGTTAATTGGCAGGGGCCTATAGGTTTTTAGTGATCCTATGAAAACTATGAAATAGTACAGGGTGTCCATGAATTATAAAAAGGCTATTAGTAAACCCATGAAAACTAATATGTCAATAGTGATCCTAGAAACTATAAATATGACAGGGAGTCAATTAAACCGGGGATGGGAAATCCAAAATGTTTATATATGCATATCATCATAATATTTTTGAAATGCTATGTTTTTAACCATTGTGGATGCAGGAGCACAATATATGGTTTTATAAAAGGTTTTAGCATACTAGTGAGGGGAAAACCCGTTCCGCTTAGTGGCGTGGTCTCACTAGATTTCTGAATGGTCGAGATGTTAGATTATTATTCATACCAGGCTTTATGTCTGACTCGAAGTTTTTCTTTTTCTCCTTAAACTCTCAGGTACTCAATTGACTTTGAGAGTTTGAGGTTTAGGGTTTCCAGGTTCTCTTCTTAGACAAATAAAGCTTCCGAAGGCATGCAGGAGGCAGTTAGTTATTTAGAGTTATCTTTTTCTGCTATGTATTTTGGATGTAAAGGTAGACTTATTAGCCTTATTATATACTCTGATTCACCAAGGGGGCATCTTCATATGTCGCTCTTGGTGTATGTGTAATAATTATATTTTTCTGGACGTGGTTAACGTTTGTAGGATTATGTAATGAACATGAAATGTTTTGAATGGAATGTGGAAATATGTTTTTGATTTGTAAATTTTTTCCATATTCTTATGATCTGTGTATCAATATATCTAGTACCACCGTATTTGGTCGCCGAGGATTAATACTATGAATGACTGCAGCATTCGTAGCCATTAGTTTTGGACCTCCAATTAGGGGGATGTTAAAAAAGACCAGCACACATGATATCTTTGCATGAATTATACGAGATAACTCCAATTTCCAATGATATTACCTTGTTTTGTCATTTTGACAATTGTGAACTAGTAGGTTTGGAAGAAGAAAAACAAGACAAAAGATTGATGGATGATATGGATGAATAAATCGAAGCAATCATAAAGAACGATACATGAGATCGGTTTGTTGCTTTACCTAAAGGGCACAAAGCTATTGGTGCAAAGTGTGTCTATAAGGTGAAGAAAAATGATATAGGAGAAGTTAAAAGAAACAAAGTAAGATTGGTAGCTAAATGGTACCAGCAAAGAGCATATGATGAGGTATTTGCACCTTTTGTTTGATTAGAAACTACAAGATTATTAATTTCTTAGCAACAAACAAACGGAAAATACATCAAATGGAAGTGAAATCTACTTTTCTAAATGGTAGCTTAGAAGAAGAAGTTTGTTTGGAGCAACCACCAAATTATAAAATTAAAGAACATGGTTTAAAACAAGCCCAAAGAGCATGGAATATAAGAATTGTTAAGTATTTTTTTTTGAAAAATGCCCACATGAACAAGCTCTTTACATAAAGAAGAATCAAAATGAATATATTTTGATTGTGTGTCTATATGTGGGTGACTAAATATTTACCGGTAATAATCCACAAGCTATTGATGACTTTAAGGAAGAAATCAGTTTAGGATTTGAGATAATGGATGTTGGACTCATGTCATACTACCTTCGAATCCAAGTGATTCAAAGTGAGCATGGTATATTTATTTCCCAAGAAACATGTGCACATGAAATATTGAAGAAATTCGAGATGGATGGATGCAAACTTATGAAAACTCCAATAAAATGTGATACGAAGCTCTCGAAACATACACAAGAAGAGAATGTGTATCCTATGATATTCAAGAGTCTAGCTGGTAGCTTGAGATACTTGACATGCATAAGGCTGGATATACTATATGGAGTGGGACTTATTAGTCGCTACATGAAAGTTCCCACAACATCGCATCTAAACGCAACAAAAAGTATCTTTGATATATCAAAGGTACCACTAATTTTGGATTATGGTATTCAAATTCTAACAATTTCAAGCTGATTGGTTCCATTGATAGAGATTGTGTTGAAGATGTTGATGATCGAAAAGTACAACTGGAATTGTTTTCTTCATGGGAGACCGAGCTTTCACTTGGAGCTCTAAAAAGCAACCAATCATGAGACTTTCAACTGGTGATGGTGAGTATGTCGCTAATTCACCTTGTGTACACCATGCAATTTGGCTTGGATACTTATTGAATGAGTTGCACATGCCACAACACAATATAACAAAGACATTATGGATAACAAATCAGCCATAACATTCACTAAGAATCCCGTCTTCCATGATCGAAGTTCGTGATAGATTTAGGGGTATGCCCTATGGCAATTATGTAATTCGTTAAATATATCTAGCTTGTTGACCAATCTTGTTTAAAATAAAGGTGTTTTCTTTCTATTATATACTTGATATAATGTGCTATATTAATCAATTAATTTAATTAAAAGTATATTTAATAGAAAATCCATAAATAGTATGTTTTGCGATAGTAGTTACAAAGTGTTGTAACCGTGAGTAAATTTTTACAGTAAAAACAAATATACCATTTTAAGTGTTCCTAGTCAAGGTGAATCGAGAATGATTATCGATGTATCCGTCGAGACTAAAGTATGTAATGCTTTATAAATGTTGGGCAATGTATTACTCATGATTGCTGGAGGCACCTAGAGGTTTTGTGCTGATAGTTATTGGATAACTGTGGAGTGACTCCCTCAACATTTTTTTGTTGGTTAATATAACAAAGGTCAAACATAAAATATCGATATGGCTAATTTACACAGTTCTCTCAACTTGAGAATACTGTAAATGTTCAGTATGAAAGCTCCACTTTGATTATAGTCAAAACATGGCACGGTGTCCATCGAGTGACTATAGTTGGGTCGAGTGGAAGTACTGAAAGTGAAGCACTATTCAAGAGAGGATTCGTCTCCTTGGTTATATGAGGTTAGTATCACGGTCAACTCAATTCAACTCAAAGTCAAAGTCTCTGGCCAAAGCAGTTTGGTTTATAACAATTTTTATTATTGAACCAAAGACTTTGTGTTTGGACTATAGAGTTGAATATGGACGATATTGAAATTTTGGCCATTACCAAATTCCATAAGTCCATAGTGATATAGTTTTGACGAAGAGAATTTATGTAGATAAATGTCATAACCATGTAACGCTTAATAAAGTGATATTAGATTTTACTGAAACTAAGCAAGCGATATATTTGGCCAAATGTCATACCACCTGCTAAGTGACGTGTGAAAGTTAACATTCAAATAGTTCGATGTTAATCGCTAACCAAATTTACACCTAATGAGTCATACAACCGAAATGATGAATTCACTTTTGACCAACGATTCAATTAGTTTATAATTGTTATATATTAATTAAATTAATTAATATTTAAGAAATACTAATTATAAATTTTTGATTATGATTTGAGGAATAAATATTATTAAATATATTTGTAATAGTTATAATTATATCGATGATATACAATGTCGATAAGCGATTAAACTAGATTTAATTGTGTAATATTTTATACGGGCTTAAATTGGATCTTGGCCAATGATGATGAGCAAGTATTTTTTTGCTAGAATAGGCCTAAAAGAGTGTGAGGACTCGCCTCCTCAACCATCAGAAATCGACATTAATACATCCTCGGTATTCACGTGCCGCAAATCCAAGTGCCGGAGAGGTAGATTATCATGGAGTAAAATAAAATAAAGATAGAACATAATCCTACACGAATGGAATAAAATATATTATTTCAATATATATCTTTACAGTGGAAATTTTAAATACATTTATCAGAGTCTATCCTATAAATCAGCCTGGACAGTTATAAATCTATGTCCTTATAAATGCTAAGTACAATCAGCAAACAAATGCAGCGGGAATGGAAATGGAGAACTATCTACAGGAACATCTTCGGCTCCAGACTTCAAGCTTTATCATAATGCTCCAAGTTAAACCTAACTACATGGCTGCCTGGAAAAATAGGGCACCCAGAGTTTAAGGGAAAAGGAAAATAAACTCTGGGTTAGTCATGGGACTGGTGTGAGAAATTCAAATATGGATATTTGAAAACAAAGGCTATCTCATAAGACCACGCCGCACATAAACACATAATGGGTTTTAACCTTATGATAACTAAAATCTTTACTATGCAAAATCTGATAATATTATTTTTAATGAAATTCTTTTGAAAACACTTTTTAAGTAAACTTATATAAACATAGCCGAAATTGTTACATTGATTCAATTCCAACATAGTAGGTTCTACAATCAAGTCCGAAGGCACTTATTGGAGAATGGATTTCCATACAATGGCAGGTAAGGAACTACCTTCTGTATAGTACATCTCTAGAGGGATTTACTGAGGATCAACAACCTTAAAACCTTTGCACCTAGCAAGACCGGCCTTTCCGCAAACCTATCTGGTGGCGGATAGAACTGAATATGACATCACCCTGGTCATTCCAACCTATCTGGGAGCTCTCTTAGCATACACAACATACCCGATATATAGAGGGTAATCTAGAAAGGTGATGACCATACCCTAATGGTTGCGAACCACACAGCCTTACGGCATGCCCTGTTTAAGCCATTTTCAGGTGATGAGGCCTGAGGTAATGATTACCTTCACATAGCACATTCCATTTTGAATGCCTAATAGCCAATTCCATCACACACCATTGATTTCCACAAATGTACAACCTCTGAGCTCGTACGTTTCAGAGAATGGTGTTAAGTTTAGATGAATTACTTCCTACACCACCAAACGGTTGTATGTTTGTAAAAATCAATGTTTGTATATATTAGAAATGCAATGTCAGACATTCGTGCATACAATTTGTCCAGGAACAGGACAAACCGATGGAACCCTCCTACCACATCTTGTCAAGAATCATCCCTAGGATTAGTAGCGATCAGCCCTTGCGTCGAAGATTAAATGAAGATACTACTGCCACATATATATGATATGGGAAATTCCCCACTAGGGTCAGTGACAAGCAGCCCTTCATTCCATTTATTATCATTCCAAGTCTTCACTTCGAACGTAAATTTGTTCAAAGTGGTTTTCAGATAGGAATCATTCAAATTCGATCCCGGTTCCTTCAAACCAACCATCGATAAAAAGATATTTTGTAAATGGGTGCTTATCGTTTGATTAATTACTTTCTTTTTATCAAAATTATCTTCTAGAGGTATATATATCTTTAAAGCATTTCTTTTCGGTATATACGGAATCATTTAACCTCTCTTTCTTCGGAATACCAAATCATTTTCATTTCTCACAAAACACATTGCACAACCTTATTGAGTAAAAATGGTTGATAGAAATTATACTAATTCTACTCAACATCAATTTCCGTATTCAACATTTACTATCCATCGAATAATGATGAAATCACCTTTTAAATTCACACGAATAGTATGGGTTCCCTCCTCATAATTTAATACCAAGTATAAGAAGATTATTTCTATACAATCCAAGTTGTATTAAATTTGGAAAAATTAAATCTTTTTATACTTGCCTCGTTTCGGACATTTGGACCTTATCTATTCCTCGCCCAGGAAAGAGGCCAGGTGAGCCAGGGCACCGGTTGGTCCTAAACATCCCCTTAGTTTAAGCACCTAACATCTGTATCTCATGAATATAAAAATCCAGTCTACTTATCGGCATTTAGAGCCAAGATTAAATCACTTAATTATAACAGTTTTCTTTAAATCATTTATTTAAACTTTTTAAAATAAATTATAAAACCTCCACATTATGTCTAAAATACTTAATTATTTGTTCGAAAACATTTACAAAAGATTGGAAAAGAATGCTTAATTTTAAAGTTATATTCCAAAAGTTGTTAAAAACTACTGAAAAAAAGTGCTGTGAATATTGCCGCGAATAGTTCTCTTTAAATGCTTATTTTATCAAAATAACTTTTCTATCATTTTTAAATCCATTTTTATAACTCAAATCTCTTTTAAAACATTTTAATATATTTATAGAAGTTATTCCATATTTTTAAAGAATTAGAAATATCCATTTTAAATAATTTGTCACTTTGGTTTCCGAACTGCCAAACCGTGACTATTTTAAAACTTGTATTCCTCATATTTCAAAATCTACTAAACAAAATCTCGATCGTTTTATTTTGTTTGAAAACTATGATTATTAGAGTTTGGAAAATTCTTGTTATAAAGAATTCCAACTTCGAATCCATCGTATAAATGGATTAAAACTTTTATGGCGCGAAATCACGAATTGCCGTTACGCGACGCGCCTATTTTTGACTAAATTTTCATAACTTGTCCAAACTTTCCCATATCATTTATAAACTATTTTAAATCATTTCAAAGGGGTTTAATGATTCCATATCACTTTTATAACTTGATTCGGAGAGTGATTTATTTGTGTAATATCGACGTATATTTAACGTGACTTGTTTACACAATTAGACACTATATTAAAACAACCAATACTTGATGATCAAAGCATAGTAAACATCCATAGCAATCATATCACATTATTATTATTATTATTATTATTATTATATATAAATAAATAGAGTTTCTCACCTTCATTGGTTTCTAACTATACGAAAATTCGTTATAGCTTCGCTACGATCGAATCAAAGCCTATGAAATTGAGCCTTGGACCTTTGAATGGGCTCGGCCTAAGCTTGAAAGTGGGGATGGGCTTGGCCTTGGGTGGTAGGAGGTGGTGGCCATTAGTTTGGAAGGTGGAGAGGAGGTGTTTGACTTGGATTCGGAGGTGAATTGACATGGTATATACATGTGTATATATTTTACTTTATTTTGCCATAACTTTGCAAATATTTTTTCAAGGCATGGAAACCATTAAAGAAGAGCACTTAGAGCTTTAAGAAGAAGGAGGAAGAAGAGTGAATGGATGAATGAAATGAGAGAGCTAAGGCCTTGTATTTATAGGCAAGAATTTGTGAAAAATATCTAAATGCACATTTCCTTTCCTATCCTCAACCCACACTCCTCCTTTCCCATCATTCCACACGTTGATCCCCCTCCCCATGTGCTTCCATCACTTTAGTTCTCTTCCATGCCATGTGCATTGATATTAAATGCCTTAAGGGTGAAGATAAATGAAAATATCATGATATTTGTTTCATAATATCATGATATTTTTATCATATGTATACATGTATACACATATGTGTATTTATATGTATATGTGTGCATGTGACATGTATGTGCATGTATATGTATGTGCACGAGAGAACGAACAATGTTGCAACGACTTTGAACAACTTCCGTTCGTTAAACCGTTGGAAATCGGAAAGCTGATTCCCGGTCACATTTCCACTTATAAATTAAATTACATATAAATGTAAACAAAATTTGAAAACTAATTTATCATTATTATTAATCAATTAAAACGATCTCATTTGAATTATGAAACCATATAAATTAATATTAAACAACTGTTTACAAAAAATGCTACTATATCGATAAAGCGGTATTGGTTTTCCTTACAATTTCAAATTGAATATACACCTTTATAAAACTATTATAAATGATTTATTATCACTTCATAACTAATTAAAATGAGTTATTATCATTTTAAAAATAATTATTTGAATAATTATAATAATTATTAATTCATTAAATCTCAATTTAAATTCATAAATCAATTATTATATATGATGTCATTATTAATGATGTCAAAAATACATTTTATTTCCCAAAAATAAAATAAATAATTTTATTTCATATTCTTGTTTAAACAAATAAATAAGTGTATGTATCCAGCTCCGTGCACGACTTCTGCTAATTATAAAGCTGTTTATCGATAAAACGATTTTCGACCATTTTATCGATATTCCTTCAAAGTTTATATTTTTGTAAGTACTTATTCAAAATAAGATTACCAATATATTTTTCAAAACATCATAATATATGTTTTAAAAAGCTTATATTTGAATATTAAAAAATTAATATAATTTATCAAATTGATAAATTTGCGGGTCGTTATAGGCTTCCCTCCTTAAAAGAATTTCGTCCTTGAAATTACAACGCAAAACCTAAAGGTGTTTGGCCAAAATATTTATTTTCAAACTTACACTTGTACGATGTATATAGATCATCCATACGCAATAGTTGTTTCGATCACTTATTCGAATACACAACTTTTCTTTCGAACTAGCACTGACCCCCCAATCCTCTAGTGCGAACTCTGATCAGGCTCTTTGATCAAAACTTTAGTTTTCCTTGCATAGCTCTCAACTACGATAGAAAATCTAAGTATACAACTACAATCCCTTACCAATGTTTGTCGTTAATAATCGAGTGATAAATCCTTTTTGGGACTAACGTAAACACCTTAAAGTTCTGTACTCGAATCTTAGATCAAAATCAGGCGATGAAATTATTTACGTACCTCATACATACTTATTAACCTTTCCAAAAATTTTATGCAAACATTTCATAAAACTTTTATTTCAAACATTTTTATAATGATGCTTCTTTATATATAATTACCTTAAAAATATTATTCACCAAAAATTTCTATCTTCTTTCCAAAGTAACTATTGCAATTTTAATACTTAGAAAAACCTCTATATACTTAATTCGTAAAAACATAAGGAAAGCTTCATATTTTCCAAAACACATTTTATTGGGTCAAAATGAATGTTGCGTAAAATATTGTTACGACAACCTAAAACACTAGTATAGAGATCTGAGTAATTATACTTAATAGTAATTTTCGATGTCAAACTTAAATTATTTATTAGTTAACAATGAAGCCGGTCAAGTTGGGGTGTCATTACCTCTTAGATCTTGAATGGACATTATTCTTGACTTAAAAATGGATATAAGTTACCCACCCCCGAATATATACATCAAATATAGAATATGGATAAATCATGTATACTACATAAAACATCTTCTTTCAGAAATCACTTACTATAACAACAGGGTTATAGTCTATGTCTTCCTTGTTTTCTCAAAAACATTTATTACAACAATGATGCTGAAATCTATGTCTTCCTATTACTTAACACATTTTAAATTACTTTTAAAACCATTAAACTCCATTTGCAAATATCACTATCAAAACATTCCTTTAAGAGATTATTTTACTTTTAAAATGAAATGTATCCCCCTTTATAAAAACCATCCTCTACTTATCAAGACAAACCCATTTATATTTATATAACCATGTTTTATAATCTCCTTCCTTTTTTATAAAACTTCTTTTTATAAAATCTCTTTATTTATAAAATTCTATTTATAATTTTATTTACAAAATATCAATTACAAATCTATCTTTAATATTTATAAAACACCATTTATAAATCTATCACTTTATTTATAAAAAATTACTTTTATAAATCTTTTATACAAACCATTTGGGTATTCGTTTCAAACTATTGCTATCTTTTTTTTAAATGTATTTCCTTTGTAATAAAAGATGGACTTATTTGTTAAAAAAACTCTTTTTTTTCCAAAATAACTTTTATTTTGAATCAACTTTCCTAAGAATTCGAATACCAATTTTATTATTTTAAAATATCACTTATTAAACGCATTCATAAAATTTATTTATCTTAAATAAATTCCTTTAATACGAAACTAACATTATTATTTATCGAACACCACTTAGTCGAATTGTGAAACTAAATTTATGAGGTGTTTGTACTTAAACTTTTAAATCAAACTACTAGCCAATTAATAATAATAACAGAATATTATCATTCCCTTAACAACCAAACACTACATAAATAACTATATCATTTGAAAGATATCCCTTTATATTCAAAATATAATCCTAGGTAAAATTATTTCATTTACTAATTTTCCAAAACAAAAATCATTAATATATAGTATTAACAAATACGCGCTTATATATAATACGCTCAACTCATTCTAGGGTGTCACTTAACCTATATCTAATGAGTTACACATCCTAGAGTATCACCAACCCCTATCTCTAATGAGTCTTACCCCTACCAGGCTCAGGTGTTCGCTCAACCTAAGCTCTGATACCAAATGTGACGACCCGCCTCCTCGACCCTCAAAAATCGACATTAATACATCCTCGGTATTCACGTGCCGCAAATCCAAGTGCCGAAGAGGCATATTATCATAGAGCAAAAGAAAATAAAGAAATAACAGAATCATGCATGAATGGAATAATATATATTATTTCAATATATATATATATATATATATATATTGTAACGACCCGATATTTTGGACCATTCAAATCGACTATAAAACCACACTTGTCTAACTTGAATAATTCAAAATACCGAATTGATAATTTATATTTGGCAAAACTCAGAATATACAGTAAATAAATAATCAGAGATCACAGACACAGAGTAATATAATGCAGCGGAAACAAAGAAATAGTAGTTCATGAAGCTACTATATAAATACATCAGAGTTAAGTAAGATACAATAGGAATACCAAGATACAACAGGAGTAACGGTATGATAATCAGGTACAACTCAGAATACAACTGGAATCAACTGGATAACGAAATGAATAGATATCTGGTTCTTTAAAGCAAAACTCCAGCTCCAAAGGTGAGTCTCTAATGTTGTATCACTCAGTCTGACCCGAGCGTAAAGCAAAACACAAAACACTCGAGTCAGGACATACATACTTATACAATGTAAACCAACTCAAGTGAACTGTAATAAAGGGTACAAGTAACTTAAAGAATGCTTGGGATCGCCCATTCTTTAAGGATCCGTTAAACTATTTACTATGTAGTAATATTGCGCTATTATAATAATGTCTAATATAAAATAAACATACTTTTAAATAGCATTAAGGCTTTACATTTTCCACCTTAACACGTAATAGTCCTAGTAGTATATCCAGTATTAGCATACTTCCAAAATGGGGGCTACCCTCGATACTCCACAGGCTACGGGAGAAATCACAAATCGTAGTAAAGCTCGATATGGTAAGTGACACGGCACAACTAGGCAATGCCAACTCATGGGAGTTGGATCCACGTATATACCTTAGGATCGTCGCCACCATCCTACTTCATTTTGGAAACTCCACCGCGTGCAGAGTTGTTAAAGTGGTTTTCGATATCGATAGAGAGTATGTCCATATCCGATCCCAGTCTCTTTAACAACCAATCGTTATTATAACCTGTGGTTATAATTTTTAAAATAATATTTTACACTTCAAAATAGAATATCATTTCAAATCCAAATCTTTATCAAAATAAAGATTAAATCAATTCCAGACCATTTCAATATATTTAAAATATCATATCATTTCCAAAACTTCATTATCAAATCATCATTTGAGTTCAAATCCAAATATTCAATTTTAAATACCTTTTAAATTCAAAGATATCATTCATTTATTATCATTTCAAGTCACCTTTTAAATAGTTTATATTTCAATCAAAATAATTCATCTAAACCATTTAAAAGTGTAATTATTATACTTTCAAATCAAGTATTCAATTTCCAAAGTTTTAAACTATTCTGAGTTCATTTACTAAGTTAAAAACCATAAACGTTGAAAATTTCAGCCTTTCACAGCATTCAGAAAAAGCTGTTATAAGTTATTCTTGAAAACATTTTACTTCAGCAAAGACATCATTTTAAAACTGCTGTTAAATCTCAGTTTAGTTGAAATTTAGTTTAAAACAGCAAAGACAGCATTTCCAGAAATGCTGTAATAGCTCAGGTTTCAAATTAAAGGTTTTAATTAAATTAGGCAAAGACATCAGACCACTACAGCATTTACAGAACTGCTATAATAGGCCTTTATTAAGTTTTTAGCCTTTTAATTTACTTCAGCAACTACAATATTACAGAACTGGTGTAATAGCCTCTTATTTAAGTTTTAGTTCATTTACAGAAATCATAACATTTCTGAATGCTATAAAAAGTAATTTCCAGGTGTATTTCCAGCAAATAATAACCTTCAATAATAAACCTTTTAAACATTATAAAAAATCATATTTTGACATTCAAAAATGTTCATTAAAATTAATCTTTTAATTTATGATTTTTATAAGAAACATTTACAGTAAAATCCAAATTTCCAATAATTTTACTTAACAATCCAAATGTACAATTTTCTTTTCTTCACATTTTTAACAAATAAACTTAACACTTATATTTTATTTCCATTTCACAAATTAACTAAAATTTCAATTTTATTTAATTAACTTAAACCTTTAATAAAAACCAAATTCACATTTCCAAGTCAAGTTATATTTTAAAATTACACTTTTAAGCATTCATTTATTTGACCGTTTTAATACATAGAAAACTCAATAACACTTTATTAAATCATTTAAATTCAATTCAAATCAAATTATCATATTTACCATTTTCCAAATATAATTAAATTTCCATTTTATTTATATAAATTAAATAAAATTTTATAACCAAAATTCCAAATTTCCAAACTTAAGTTATATTTCAAAAATTCACTTTTACCATTCATTTAAATTACATTTTTAACTTCTAGAAAAAATCCAAATTTCTTTATTTAAACATTAAAAATCCAATTTAAATCAAGTTTTCATAATTTTACACTTTTAAAAATATTAAAAATATTCAAAATACTTTATAAAAATAACCACGGGCCTGTATATAGTTTTCTAACCTAGGTCAAGTGATACAGATATGTATCATTTCAATCCGCAGTTTAAAAAGAAACAATCCGGGTTTTATCATTTCAAACCCGCAATCCCAAGTTAAAATAAAATAAATAAAAACCGTTCAGGCCTATCATTTCAGCCCATAACGATTTTTCCCTATTCTAAAGTCCGTTTGGGTATGTATCATTTCAACCCATAGTGAATCTAATCTACAGGGAACTTGCAGTGTGATAAACATGTATAAATGAACAGTTTAACAATAAATAACAGTAACAGATAATATGACAGGTAAAATAAGAGGTTTAACATCAAATAATTAATAATCATAGGCAGTTATAACATCATATATAATATTCTACACATTCAATTGTTGTCAATTCACATTTGCATAAGTATAAATGTTAGGTGAGATTTACTCACATCTATGGCTAGAGATTGCAATACAAATGACACAACGGAATCAAAAGCACGATGACAAGACTAGAATTTGAGTGGAGAGCGAGATCCAAGCTATAGAACTTGTGTTACAACCCAAAACAAAACAAAATAAAATTATAATTCAATACAACATTCAATTTTAAATAACTTTGAAATGAAAAGTGATTTGAATACACAACTTTTTGCCTTGCTTTCTACATTTGCTTGCACGGCCTAGGGGATGTTTTGGCTCAGCTTTGGCATGAATTTGTCTCAGGTTTGGGTTCAAAGAGGCACGGCTACAAGGCATTGAAGTGGTGGAGGAGTTACTACACATGAATATGAAGAGGCTTATGCAAATAGTGGAGTTTTGGTTCAACTTTTGGCTCGGTCTATGTCCCATCTATGTTCGGCCATTTCATGTACAGGTCTGGACAGAGGATGAAGTGATGGGTGGTGGTCATACCAAGGTGATGGTGGCGGCTATAGGTGGTGGCCATGGTGAAAAATGAAGGTGGTGATGAACTAGTGGTGGCTATGCATTGTTTTCAAGGTGATTGTTGCATTTATGTGGAGTTTTTGTCATATGGGGTGCACGGCCTGCCATGGTCAGAGGGGTAGGTGGTTCATGGTGAAGAGGAGTAGGTGGTAGAGGTGATGGCCAAGGCTAGCTAGTGGTGGCCGAGCAAACAAGCTAGAGAAATCATGGAAAAACATAGGAAAAATAAGAAGAAAAAGAAGGAAAATAAGAAGGAGCCATTACCATTTTTTGTTGAAGCCGTGAATAAGAATTGAGGAATTTTTTTTTGCATGAATGAAGACTAACAACACACGGCTACAAACCAAAAATGCATGGCCAAGGTAGAAATTGAGGAGTTGTGGAAATTGAAAAGTCTTTGGAATTGAAAAGCCTTATGTTTTAAAAGCCTTTTTAAACTCTTCATATTTCCTTTTCTTTAATTCAATTTAAAACAAAATAAAATCAGTAATTAAATTTAAAAAATGAAACAAAGTAAAATAAAATAAAATAAATAATTGAATTTAAAGAAAATAGAAAAATAATTTAAGAAATTGTTTAAAATTCAAAACAGGGCTTAAAATTTAAAAATAGAATATCACTAGTTTTAGAAAAATTATAACTTTACTTCTAAACCAATAAAAAGTCAAATAAAATAAAATAAATGCTGAAAAAAATGAAGTGTAAATAAAAATAAAATAAAGTCTTTAAGTAATAGGAAATAAATAAAGAATTTCTCTAATTAAATGAAACTAGAAATTAGAAATTGTAAACATAATACAACTGACATTGGAAAATGTTTATTACACTTTGAAAAATGTTTTAAAACCAAAATATATACATAACATGTTATTTTACCTATATAAATATAAATTAGAACATTACATGACCAAATAAAATATTATTTATATAATTTAAAATAAACAATTTTTGTTAAATACAGCAAATTACACACAATATTTAAAAGGGCATAACTTTCACAATATAAATCTGATTTCAATGAAACGAAAAGCAGTATTCTTGAAATTTTATTTGCTTTCATAATAAAAGTTTGACCATATTGACCAAACTTTTAAAATTTAAACTTTTAAAATTTTAAATTAAAAAGTCAAAGTTTGACCATATTGACCAAAATTCACATTTTTGGAAAAATACCCTATCTATTCATATTTGGAATTATAATTCACATAAAAATCAAAATTTATATTTAAAATAACAAAATTTATCCATTTTAATAAATAAAATAAAGTTTTTAAATCAGGTAATTCAATTAAAAATAATTACAAAATACAGGGTTGTTACACTCTCCCCCACTCAAAACTTTTCGTCCCCGAAAAGGAATGAGGCATGGGAAAACACAGAAAAAGATAGAATGAAATAGGATTAAGACAAGATGACAAGAAGATTGAAATTATACTTGATAACTGTTGTTATAGGTAAGTTTAACAAGGTGGAGATGATCTTCCCAAGATCCTCTAGAATCAAGAACACAAGCACGAAAAAGGTCATCGAGAATCTGATTCACCCTTTCCGTTTGACCGTCGATCTGTGGATGGTAAGCAGTGCTCAGATTCAGAATAAGGAGAAGTAAGAACCACAGAAGAGATAGAAAAGTTAAATGATGAAGGAAAAAGAGAAAGAAAGAAAGACTAGAACAAACTTATTAAGCACAATACGAAAAACACGATTCATCAAATCAACAAAGAGTGCAGGAGCATTAGTCAAACCAAAAGGCATGACTAACTATTCATAGAAGAAAACATTCTCAGTATGGAAAGCAGTCTCGAGAATACTTTCCTCAGCAACCCTCAGTTGGTGAAAATCAGAGGCAATATCAAGCTGAAAGAGAACAGTAGCTCCAAGGCTAACCAATTAGAATTTGATTTCCTACTTAAAAGGTAGGAGAATGGAAACAACCAGAAAGAAATTAGATTGGAAAACAGAATAAGATAATAAATTTAAAACCATGAAAATTTCAACTTACATTAATAATAAATTTCATCCATTTGATTTCACTTCAGTTAAATAAATCTTAATTATTTTAAATCTCATTACCTTATCAACAAATCAACAATTTATAAAATCATGAATTTGAATAATCATTTATTATATTCATCTTTATTCATTAAATTTCATTCTTCATTATTCCAAATTATTATTAAATTTATTCCACTTAATATATCTAATCCTATATATAATAAGTTTATTTCACTTATTATAACTATTCCAATTTATCTATAATTTCCTTTAAATATCATTATATTGTAAATTATCCAATTAACCATTTTTCTCTATTTACCTCTATTAATCCTTTATAACTAAAATTTAAGTGTATAACATTTATTATAACCACTCAAATTTTATTTATAAAATCATTTTATATTGTATATTATCCAATTACATATTCAACTTCTGAATAATTTAGGTAAGTTATATTGGATTGCAAGAGAATATTATACAAATAAAATTTTCTTAACTCAATTATCCAAGCTTAATTATTTATTCAAAATTGTAATTTCATCTTATAATTGACCTTATCCTTTAAGATAAAATTTAGGAATTAAACTTCCAATTAAATTCAAACTATTTAGAGAAAATAAATATATACTTAATATATATAAAATCAAATCTTAAATCACATATATTATAAATCAAGTCATAATTAGAAAGCCAAATCAATTTAATTCTCCAAAGAAAAACTGTAGCAAAACTACAGGATGGTCTCTTCGCTTCGAAACTCGAAAATGAATGTCGATGATGCTGCAGTCATCACCGAAATTATTTTCCAGCGACAAAGAGAAGAGTACTGATTTACAAATTAAAAATCCTTTGAAACAATTTCTACTAGAAATACTTTTAAATAGTATATCCTTTTAAAACTTTAAAACCAAAGTTCGAAATCATCGGAAATTAATTCTCAAATTCTTATTTTAAAATTTTCATTTAAATTTACAAATAAATTTATAACCAAGTTTTATAGTTCAATTATTTATATATGAAACAAAAGACAATGGTTATAAAATACATAAAAAGTCAATTATTATATCTTAACATCCAATTCCATTAATTATCAAAATTCAGAAAATTATCCTTATACATATTATAATTATACAAAATTTATCTATCTACTAAATTTGAAAACCATATTGTGTCAGTTTGCTCTGTTCGAGTGTTTTGGAGATCCTATCGATAGCGTTGATCAAACGAACCGATCGAAAACCCAAATCAACATCAACAACTCAAACAACACAATATAAAACATCTTTAAAATATAAAATTTTCAAATACAAGATTAATGTTTCAAAATAAGAATAGGGATTCAAATTGATGGACTCAAATTAAAGAGAATTCTATTTTGAATATAAATTGGAGACAAAGATAAGCCGATTAAATAACAGAATAGGAAGATGAGTAAGCCTATAGATGTCGCGGGCAACCTTAACCAGGTCAACCGTGACTTAATGAATAAGATCGATGTGGATTTTCTGGGGTAAATCTACATTCGATCTCAAGAGATAGAATTCGGGCATAGCAAGAGATAATAGCATCGTAAACCAAGGATTCAGAAGTCTTTGGTGAATCAATGTTTTTTTAAAGAAGTTTCACCCCTTTACAAGTCATTAGAATATTGGCAGGACCGCCAATTCATTAGAAAGATTATTCGGAGTGGAGTTATGGGACACTCAAAAATCAAGAAGACACGAATAGGGAAGGACAAGAATGGACTTTGGAACCGAAGAGAACGTTCCAAAATTCCAAGGAAACCGAATCGAAAAAGAAGGAATTCAAGTTCGAACGAAAGCGATTCTGTAATTAAATTTACCTTATATGTTGAATTTGCCTTAAACCAGAGCTCTGATACCAACTGTAACGACCCGATATTTTGGACCATTCAAATCGATAATAAAACCACACTTGTCTGACTTGAATAATTCAAAATACCGAATTGTTAATTTATATTTGGCAAAACTCAGAATATACAGTAAATAAATAATCACAGATCACAGACACAGAGTAATATAATGCAGCGGAAACAAAGAAATAGTAGTTCATGAAGCTACTATATAAATACATCAGAGTTAAGTAAGATACAACATGAATACCAAGATACAACAGGAGTAACATTATGATAATTAGGTACAACTCAGAATACAACTGGAATCAACTGGATAACGAAATGAATAGATATCTGGTTCTTCAAAGCAAAACTCCAACTCCAAAGGTGAGTCTCTAATGCTGTATCACTCAGTCTGACCCGAGCGTAAAGCAAAACACAAAACACTCGAGTCAGGACATACATACTTATACAATGTAAACCAACTCAAGTAAACTGTAATAAAGGGTACAAGTAACTTAAAGAATGCTTGGGATCGCCCATTCTTTAAGGATCCGTTAAACTATTTACTATGTAGTAATATTGCGCTATTATAATAATGTCTAATATAAAATAAACATACTTTTAAATAGCATTAAGGCTTTACATTTTCCACCTTAACACATAATAGTCCTAGTAGTATATCCAGTATTAGCATACTTCCAAAATGGGGGCTACCCTCGATACTCCACAGGCTACGGGAGAAATCACAAATCGTAGTAAAGCTCGATATGGTAAGTGACACGGCACAACTAGGCAATGCCAGGGTAGATATATCAATTACGCATCCGGGCTGGTGGTGACGCATAGCAGCAACTACCGCCCACCACAAACAACACTCCCAAATCAAGGGGTGCACCCAATCAATCACAAAGTAATAGAATGGTATCGAAAAAGTGTGTCCGATCAGAGGTGCTACCTCATTGGCCCGTCAATCGCTCCTGTTTTAGCCACTTTATGCCAACTCACGGGAGTTGGGTCCACGTATATACCTTAGGATCGTCGCCACCATCCTACTTCATTCTGGAAACTCCACCGCGTGCAGAGTTGTTAAAGTGGTTTTCGGTATCGATAGAGAGTATGTCCATATCCGATCCCAGTCTCTTTAACAACCAATCGTTATTATAACCCGTGGTTATAATTTTTAAAATAATATTTTACACTTCAAAATAGAATATCATTTCAAATCCAAATCTTTATCAAAATAAAGATTAAATCAATTCCAGACCATTTCAATATATTTAAAATATCATATCATTTCCAAAACTTCATTATCAAATCATCATTTGAGTTCAAATCCAAATATTCAACTTTAAATACCTTTTAAATTCGAAGATATCATTCATTTATTATCATTTCAAGTCACCTTTTAAATAGTTTATATTTCAATCAAAATAATTCATCTAAACCATTTAAAAGTGTAATTATTATACTTTCAAATCAAGTATTCAATTTCCAAAGTTTTAAACTATTCTGAGTTCATTTACTAAGTTAAAAACCATAAACATTGAAAATTTTAGCCTTTCACATCATTCCGAAAAGGCTGTTATAAGTTATTCTTGAAAACATTTTAATTCAGCAAAGACGGCATTTTAAAACTGCTGTTAAATCTCAGTTTAAGCTGAAATTTAGTTTAATACAGCAAAGACAGCATTTCCAGAAATGTTGTAATAGCTTATGTTTCAAATTAAAGGTTTTAATTAAATTAAGCAAAGACAGCAAACCACTACAGCATTTACAGAACTGCTGTAATAGGCCTTTATTAAGTTTTTAGCCTTTTAATTTACTTCAGCAACTACAGCATTACAGAACTGCTGTAATAACCTCTTATTTAAGTTTTAGTTCATTTACAGAAATCATAACATTTCTGAATGCTATAAAAAGTAATTTCCAGATTTTAGTGTATTTCCAGTAAATAATAACCTTCAATATTAAACCTTTTAAACATTATAAAAAATCATATTTTGACATTCAAAAATGTTCATTAAAATTAATCTTTTAATTTATGATTTTTATAAGAAACATTTATAGTAAAATCCAAATTTCCAATAATTTTACTTAACAATCCAAATGTACAATTTTCTTTTCTTCATATTTTTAACAAATAAACTTAAAACTTATATTTTATTTCCATTTCACAAATTAAACTCAATTTTATTTAATTAACTTAAACCTTTAATAAAAACCAAATTCACATTTCCAAGTCAAGTTATATTTTAAAATTACACTTTTAAGCATTCATTTATTTAACCATTTTAATACATAGAAAACTCAATAACACTTTATTAAATCATTTAAATTCAAATTCAAATCAAATTATCATATTTACCATTTCCCAAATATAATTAAATTTCCATTTTATTTATATAACTTAAATATCATTTTAAAACCAAAATTCCAAATTCCAAACTTAAGTTATATTTCAAAAATTCACTTTTACCATTCATTTAAATTACATTTTTAACTTCTAGAAAAATCCAAATTTCTTTATTTAAACATTAAAAATCCAATTTAAATCAAGTTTTCATAATTTTACACTTTTAAAAATATTAAAAATATTAAAAATACTTTATAAAAATAACCACGGGCCTGTATATAGTTTTCTAACCTAGGTCAAGTGATACAGATATGTATCATTTCAATCCGCAGTTTAAAAAGCAAAAATCCGGGTTTTATCATTTCAAACCCGCAATCCCAAGTTAAAATAAAATAAATAAAAACCATTCAGGCCTATCATTTCAACCCATAACCATTTTTCCCTATTCTAAAGTCCGTTCGGGTATGTATCATTTCAACCCATAGTGAATCTAATCCACAGGGAACTTGCGGTGTGATAAAGGTATAAATGAACAGTTTAACAATAAATAACAGTAACAGATAATATGACAGGTAAAATAACAGGTTTAACATCATATAATTAATAATCATAGGCAGTTATAACATCATATATAATATTCTACACATTCAATTGTTGTCAATTCACATTTGCATAAGTATAAATGTTAGGTGAGATTTACTCACATCTATGGCTGGAGATTGCAATAGAAATGACACAACAGAATCAAAAGCACGATGACAAGACTAGAATTTGAGTGGAGAGCGAGATCCAAGCTATAGGACTTGTGTTACAACCCAAAACAAAACAAAATAAAATTACAATTCAATACAACATTCAATTTGAAATAACTTTGAAATGAAAAGTGATTTGAATACACAACTTTTTGCCTTGCTTTCTACATTTTCTTGCACGGCCTAGGGGATGTTTTGGCTCAGGTTTGGCATGACTTTGGGTCAGGTTTAGGTTCAAAGAGGCACGGCTACAAGGCATTGAAGTGGTGGAGGAGTTACTACACATGAATATGAAGAGGCTTATGCAAATAGTGGAGTTTTGGTTCAACTTTTGGCTCGGTCTGTGTCCCATCTAGGTTCGGCCATTTCATGTACAGGTCTTAACAGAGGATGAAGTGATGAGTGGTGGTCATACCAAGGTGATGGTGGCGGCTATAGGTGGTGGCCATGGTGAAAAATGAAGGTGGTGATGAACTAGTGGTGGCTATGCATTGTTTTCAAGGTGATTGTTGCATTTATGTGGAGTTTTTGTCATATGGGTTGTACAGCCTTCCATGGTCAGAGGAGTAGGTGGTTGATGGTGAAGAGGAGGAGGTGGTAGAGGTGATGGCCAAGGCTAGCTAGTGGTGGCCGAGCAAACAAGCTAGAGAAATCATGGCAAAACATAGGAAAAATAAGAAGAAAAAGAAGGAAAATAAGAAGGAGCCATTACCATTTTTTGTTGAAGCCGTGAATAAGAATTGTGGAAAATGTTCTTGCATGAATGAAGACTGACAACACACGGCTACAAACCAAAAATGCACGGCCAAGGTAGCAATTGAGGAGTTGTGGAAATTGAAAAGTCTTTGGAACTGAAAAGCCTTAAGTTTTAAAAGCCTTTTTAAACTCTTCATATTTCCTTTTCTTTAATTCAATTTAAAACAAAATAAAATCAGTAATTAAATTTAAAAACTGAAACAAAGTAAAATTGATGCAGCCCAGAATAGTGGAGAGATAGGTCGCAAGCGACCTAACCTATTATTGAGTCGTACACGACCTAACGAGCCACCAGGAAAGGAGCTACGACCTAACGGGTTCGAGAGTAACGAGCTAAGACTTGGGAATAAGTCGTTGGAGGTTGAAGTCTTAGGTCGCTCACGACCTAACAAAATTTTAGGTCGCTCACGACCTAGCAAAAGCGGCACGCGGGTTACTGGATTCAAAGTGATGGAATGTAGACGAGCTAAAAGGTTACGACCTACTTTAGGTCGTAGAGATATGTTACGACCTATACTAAGTCGCGGAAAAGGGCTACGACCTAAGCTAGGTCACGTAAACGAGTTACGACCTAAGATAGGTCGCTCTGATATTTCGAGTGCAGACTGCCTCGAACTACAACTTAAGTTAGGTCGCGTACGACCCACGACCTAAGTTAGGTCGCGAGAAATGTTAGGTCGCCAATTGCTACAGTTCGCTGAAGATCATGCCGTCTGGATTCCTGGAAGATGCTAACTTGTTTTAGGTCGTCCAAATGATAAGTCGTGATGTTTTCAGTCGTGTTGTATTTTAGGTCGAGACCGATCTATGTGATGTAATATGTTGTATTTGTTATTTCTTTTAGGTCGGATTATCTTAGGTCGTGATGTTTTTAAGTCGCGACCGTGTTAGGTCGTCTATTTTTAGGTCGGCTGGTTTTTAGGTCGTGATGTTTTTAGGTCGGCTCCGACCTAAGTGTTGTACCATTTTATTTTTGAGTCGTGTGGAGTTGTAGCCTATAAATAGGCAAGTGACGTCATTTGAAAAAGTTAGTTGATTTGAAATAAAACTCTTGTTTTGTTAGCTTTGTGCTTTCACCAAATTGGTAGTTGAGTGTAATCTCCTATCTCCACCTTCGACATTCGAGTGCGCTCGAAACTTCGATTGTTGAAGCCGATTCGTGGAATCAAGTGCGCTTGATCAATGCTCGAAGAATTGAAGATCTCTTTTCACGGTATCGTGCACGATCAACGTGTCAGAGATAGCTAGAATTCGGTATCTTCGGATAACCGAATTTGGGCATTTCAGTATTCATCAATCCATCAATTGCTACTTTCATCGATCTACCTTGTTTTTGTATAATCCGCTGCGTCAGTTTGTTATCAGAGCTTGTTTAGCCAATCATAGCTAAATCGAGTCTTGGAGCCAATTATTTCTAAGAAGTTTGAAGAGATCAAGTCGAGACGAGCTATATCATTCAAGGCCGAGAAGTTGTTGTTCATCGTGTTCTTCGCAAATTGCAACCAAGTGGGAGTTTTCGATCCATTTCATTTTGGATCTAAGTTCGAAGGGTGTTTGAAATTGGGAGTGGAGCCGAAAGTCAAAGTTTAGAAGAATCAACCATGCCGCCGAGAAGAGCTAATCGTCACCAAAACGTAGAAGCTTTGTATCGAAGAGAAGAAGCTGATGAGATGGAGCAAAGAATTAATGAAAACTTTAGTGAAAAGCTTAATGAAGGGATTGGACGATTAGAGAAGATGATGTTAGAGATGAATCAAAATCGGAGAAGGGTTTCACCTGAATCTAACCATGGGGGAAGTAGAGTCTCACCATATTCCAATCGAGAAAGAAGTGTTGATGATGATCGAAAATGTGACAGGAATGTGAATGATCGTGAACGGAGGAATGTAGATAGAAGGGATGTTGGTGGAAGACGTGATGGTAGTAGAGATGTTGGGGGTCAGGATCGACATCGATATACATCTGATTTTGAAGAGGAGTATGATGGTGGAAGTGTTCATGGACAAGGACGTGGACAAGGAAGAAATCAGTCGGAGTATGATCACAAGTGGGAATCTAGGATGAAGACTGAAACTCTAGAGTTCAAAGGAGGTATGCAAGCTGAGGAGTTTTTGGATTGGTTTTCTAATATGGAGGAGATTTTTGACTTCAAGGAAGTTCCAGAACATCGTAGAGTGAAGTTGGTTGCTACGAGGTTGAGGGGTAGAGCTTTGGCATGGTGGCAGCAAACCAAACTTACACGTGAACGGATGGGGAAGTCAAAGGTTGAATCATGGGAAAAGATGAGGAAAATGATGAAAGCCACATTATTACCTTACAATTATCAATCGCTTATGTATCAGAGGCTGCAAAACTTGAGGCAAGGAATGAAGTCTGTTAATGACTATGCTGATGAATTCTATCAACTGATTGCAAGGAATGATATTATGGAGACAGAAGAAAAATTGACAGCTAGATTTGTTGGGGGGGTTGCGTATGCAGATTCAAGACATGGTAAATATGTTTGATCCCAGATCTGTAGTGGAAGCACACCAGAAAGCGTTGGCTTGGGAGAAATAGGGACGACGAGGTGGTGGTGTGTTTACTAATTCCAATATTCAAGTGAAGGGTGTTGGTGGAAATCCTAATGTTCCTAATTCTGTCAATAAGCCAATGGTGAAGGAGGTTGAGAAGGCGAAGGTTAACAATGGTTTCAAATGCTACAATTGCCAGGAGATGGGTCATAAAAGCAATGTGTGTCCAAAGCCTAAGAAGCGAGTGATGGTTGCGGAAACTGAGGATGAGGAGGAAGAAGCTGAATGTTCTAATTCATTACCAGTGGAGGAGGAAGACTTGTTGTCGGGAGATGAAGGGTATTCATTGATGATGAGGAGAAGTTGTTTGACCCCAAAGCAAGAGGAGGAAAGTATTTGGTTGAAGAATAACATTTTCAGTCTACATGCACTATTCTAGGAAGAGTTTGCAAGTTTGTTATTGATGCTGGAAGTTGTGACAATATTATCTCTACAGAAGCGGTGAAGAAGTTAGAGTTAAAAACTGAGAAACATCCTAAACCGTACAAGTTAGCATGGTTGAGGAAGGGTGGTGAGGTGAAAGTTGGACGAAGGGCTTGTGTTAAATTTTAGATTGGGAAGAAATACAAAGATGAAATTTGGTGCGATGTTGTAGATATGGATGTCTGTCATTTGTTGCTGGGGAGACCGTGGCAATATGATAGGGCGGTGCAACATGATGGGCGAAACAACAGTTATAGTTTCATGTTTGAAGGTACTAAAATCACTTTGGTTCCTAAGAAGCGACAACAAGAAGAAAACAAACTGGAGGAGATTGAAGAGCTGAAAACTTTATTATCTTTGAAGGAGTTTGTTAAGGAGGTTGAGGAAGAGCCGAAAGTATTCTTGTTAATTGGGCGTGAGAGCAGTGAAGAGGTTGAAATTCCAGAAGAAGTGAAACCAGTGTTGAAAGAGTTTGAAGATGTATTCCCAGAGGAGTTACCAAAGGAGTTACCGCCACTAAGAGACATTCAACATCAAATCGATCTTGTTCCGGGAGCAATGTTGCCGCATAGACCACATTATCGAATGAGTCCGAAGGAACATGAAGAATTGAGGAGGCAAGTGGAAGAATTACTTGAGCAAGGGCGAGTGCAGGAAAGCTTGAGTCTGTGTGCTGTGCCAGCTTTGTTAGTACCAAAGAAAGACGGGACGTGGAGAATGTGCACTGACAGCCGAGCATTGAATAAGATTACTGTGAGATATAGATTTCCAATGCCGAGGTTGGATGACCTGCTAGATCAATTGAGCGGAGCTACTATCTTTTCGAAAATTGATTTAAAGAGCGGATATCATCAAATTCGAATTAGACCAAGAGATGAATGGAAAACAGCGTTCGAGATGCGAGAGGGGTTGTATGAATGGTTGGTAATGCCATTTGGACTTTCAAATGTGCCAAGTACGTTCATGAGGGTGATGAATCAGATTTTTAGACCTTTTATTGGGAAATTTGTGGTGGTGTATTTCGATGATATTCTGATATATAGTGGAAGTCCAGAGGAACATTTGAATCATCTGAGAGAAGTGCTGATGGTACTGCGACAAGAACAATTTTATGCTGCAACGAAGAAATGCGTGTTCATGACGCATAGTGTTTTATTTCTGGGGTATGTTGTATCAGAGGAAGGGATATAGGTGGATCGGAGTAAAGTAGAGGCGATTAGAGATTGGCCACAGCCCAAGACGATAACAGAGGTTCGGAGTTTTCATGGGTTGGCTTCATTTTATAGAAGATTTATTCCACACTTTAGTAGTGTGTTGGCGCCTGTTACAGATTGTATGAAGGGTAAACAGTTTTCATTGTCAGAGGAAGCAGGAGATGCTTTTGGGAAGATCAAGGAGTTGCTGACGTCTGCACCAATTCTAGTATTACCAGATTTTCAGTTGTTGTTTGAGCTACACACTGATGCGTCAAAGGTTGGAATTGGAGGAGTGTTGAGTCAGAGGGGACGTCTGATTGCATATTTCAGTGAGAAGTTATCAGAAGCGAAGATGAGATATAGTACGTATGATGTGGAATTTTATGATGTTGTACAAGCGATTAAACATTGGAGATATTACTTATTTCACAAGGAGTTTGTTTTGTACACTGATCATGAGGCGTTGAAACATCTGCAGGGGCAAGACAAAATTTCAGCAAGGCATGCTTCGTGGGTTGCTTATTTACAACAGTTTACTTTTGTTGTCAAACACACGTCAGGAGTGACGAATCGTGTGGCTGATGCTTTGAGCCGAAGGAATCATTTGTTAACTACGATGAAAGTTGTAGTGACCGGGTTTGATGTGTTAACAGAGTTATTTGTTAATGATCCTTACTTTGCAAAGTTTGTTGATAAAGTCAAGGAGGGAGAGACGGATGAGTTTATGATGATAGATGGTTTTCTATTCAAAGGAAATCGATTGTGCATACCTGATTGTAGTTTGAGAATGAAGATTGTAAAGGAGCTACACGAAGAAGGCCACGTGGGTAGAGACCGTACACTACAGCTGATTTCTCAATCTTATTTTTGGCCGTCGATGAAGCGGGAAGTTGAAAGATTTGTGGAAAGATGTCATATTTTCCAAGTTTCCAAGGGAACAGCGACGAATGCGGGATTGTATATGCCGTTACCTGTGCCGGTTAGACCATGGGTTGATATCAGTATGGATTTTGTTTTGGGTTTGCCTAGAACTCAAAGGGGAAATGATTCTATATTCGTTGTGGTGGACAGATTTTCCAAAATGGCACATTTTATCACTTGTAAGAAGACAGCTGATGCCGTCAGGGTTGCTGAGTTATTCTTCAAAGAGATATATCGTTTACATGGTTTGCCAGAATCCATTGTTTCTGATCGGGATACTAGATTTCTAAGTCATTTTTGGCTAAGTTTGTGGAAGATGGTGCGAACGAAATTGAAATTTAGTAGCGCTTATCATCCGCAGACGGATGGACAGACCGAGGTTGTAAACAGATCATTGGGAAATTTGTTGAGATGTCTTGTGCAAGATAATCTGAAGAGTTGGGATACGAAACTATGTCAAGCAGAATTTGCTCATAATCATGCTGTAAACCGTAGTACGGGTTTCAGTCCATTTCAGATAATGTATTCAAGCTTACCGAAGGGACCGTTGGATTTAACGGTAATACCACACTCGAAGGGGACAGTTAAGAAAGCTGCTGATTTTGTTGAAGGGTTGACGGAATGTCATAAAATCATTCAGGAACGACGGGAGAAAGCAAATGAAAAGTATAAACGATCTGCGGATTTGAAGAGAAGAAGCGTTGAATTTAATGAAGGAGATTTAGTATATGCTGTACTAACAAAAGATCGTTTTCCAGTGGGAGCATACAATAAACTTAAGGCTCGAAAGATTGGTCCTGTAACAATTGTGAAACAGATCAATGAGAACGCTTATAGGTTGAAGCTGCCGGAGGATATGTACATGTCTGATGTGTTTAATGTTAAACATCTGATACCGTATCATGGGAAGGAGTTTGTTGTGAAGGAAGAGGGCGCAAATTCGAGGACGAATTTTTCTCAACCTAGGGAGGATGATGCAGCCCAGAATAGTGGAGAGATAGGTCGCAAGCGACCTAACCTATTATTGAGTCGTACACGACCTAACGAGCCAACAGGAAAGGAGCTACAACCTAACGGGTTCGAGAGTAACGAGCTAAGACTTGGGAATAAGTCGTTGGAGGTTGAAGTCTTAGGTCGCTCACAACCTAACAAAATTTTAGTTCGCTCATGACCTAGCAAAAGCGGCACGTGGGTTACTGGATTCAAAGTGATGGAATGCAGACGAGCTAAAAGGTTACGACCTACTTTAGGTCGCAGAGATATGTTACGACCTATACTAAGTCGCGGAAAAGGGCTACGACCTAAGCTAGGTCACGTAAACGAGTTACGACCTAAGATAGGTCGCTCTGATATTCCGAGTGCAGACTGCCTCGAACTACGACTTAAGTTAGGTCGCGTACAACCCACGACCTAAGTTAGGTCGCGAGAAACGTTAGGTCGCCAATTGCTACAGTTCGCTGAAGATCATGCCGTCTGGATTCCTGGAAGATGCTACCTTGTTTTAGGTCGTCCAAATGATAAGTCGTGATGTTTTCAGTCGTGTTGTATTTTAGGTCGAGACCGATCTATGTGATGTAATATGTTGTATTTGTTATTTCTTTTAGGTCGGATTATCTTAGGTCGTGATGTTTTTAAGTCGCGACTGTGTTAGGTCGTCTATTTTTAGGTCGGCTGGTTTTTAGGTCGTGATGTTTTTAGGTCGGCTCCGACCTAAGTGTTGTACCGTTTTATTTTTGAGTCGTGTGGAGTTGTAGCCTATAAATAGGCAAGTGATGTCATTTGTTAAAGTTAGTTGATTTGAAATAAAACTCTTATTTTGTTAGCTTTGTGCTTTCACCAAATTGGTAGTTGAGTGTAATCTCCTATCTCCACCTTCGACATTCGAGTGCGCTCGAATCTTCGATTGTTGAAGCCGATTCGCGAAATCAAGTGCGCTTGATCAACGCTCGAAGAATTGAAGATCTCTTTTCACGATATCGTGCGCGATCAACGTGTCAGAGATAGCTAGAATTCGGTATCTTCGGATCAACGAATTTGGGCATTTCAGTATTCATCAATCCATCGATTGCTACTTTCATCGATCTACCTTGTTTTTGTATAATCCGCTGCATCAAAAATAAAATAAAATAAATAATTGAATTTAAAGAAAATAGAAAAAGAATTAAAGAAATTGTTTAAAATTCAAAACAGGGCTTAAAATTTATAAATAGAATATCACTAGTTTTAGAAAAATTATAACTTTACTTCTAAACCAATAAAAAGTCAAGTAAAATAAAATAAATGCTCAACAAAATGAAGTGTAAATAAAAATAAAATAAAGTCTTTAAGAAAATAGGAAATAAATAAAGAATTTCTCTAATTAAATGAAACTGGAAATTAGAAATTATAAACAGAATACCATTGGAAAATGTTTATTACACTTTGAAAAATGTTTTAAAACCAAAATATATACCTAACATGTTATTTTACCCATATAAATATAAATTAGAACATTACATGACCAAATAAAATATTATTTATACGAGTAGGTTGGCACGTGCGATGCACGTGCAAAGAAGGAACTGGTGTTAAGAAACAATGTGTGTGAGGTATGTTGAATTTTATAAAAAGACTTTGACGTACACGTAATATTGCATATTTTGGATACTGACTTTCATAATGCTTCTATGATCATCAATTTATTATGTACCATAGCTTATCAGTTGCCACTAAATATATTGAAATCTAAAAACATGTGTCATCATAACAAATTCTATGAATTGGTGTCACACATATATTTAAATATTAATCAACTGGATATATTCATTGGCTTCAACTATTCCTTTTCTTCTTTTATGCACAAATGGAACTTTGTTTGTACAGACTATAGTTTTTCTAATAAAAAAGTAAATGAAGTAAAATTTGTGAAAATTGTATTCTTTCATCACATGTATGGAGTAAGAAAGTAGCACTTATTGTCTGCTTTTATTTTTCTCAAACCATAATAAATAACATCAAATTGAATTAATAATGTTATAGAGAGAACAAAACATTAAAACATCAGCGTATGCCTTACAGGCCTGCCTCTCAACTTCCTTGTTAGATCATAATCTATGCAACTTGCGGCAGCACATTCTCTCTACTGCACACTTCATCTCTAACCATGCTCAGTCTCTGTACAATGCTTCTAATGGATTGCGTCAATGCTAAAGTAACTCTGGAATGCTTCTTACTTTCGATGATACAACTCAATACTCACTAACAGCAGCACCTTGGCATGTTGCATCATCACCCATTCTCAATTTCGGTCATTGATGCATCAGCTGCCCACATTCACATGTTATTCTCTCAGTACTTGCCATGCACGCTGACATAAAAAATAATCACCATGCTCGCTTGATGCTTAACATCACATGCTGAACTTACTTGAAGCTTCGTTTGCTGATCCATCTGTGCACTGAGATGCAAGGATTTTGGATTATCTACGTTTCATGTTGAACCGCGGATTGCGCCTAAATTAGAATTTTAACACTTATTATACTAAAATAATCATGTAGTAAATTTTAAGAAAATTATCCTAAAATGTGATGTAAATTTTTAGCCTATTGTAGCAAAACTTGTACCGATTTGTTCCAAAATCTACAATCGATTATCTCAATATCCTAAAATGAAAAGGTGGAAAAGAACTTACAAATCTTGCTACCTATATTCTCTTGTACCAAAACAAAATGATTCCAACCATGGATTACAAAGTTAAATGAGTTAGAAGGCAATAAATTAGGTACGGAACCTGAGAAATAAAAGGCAATACAATATAATATAGAGTTAGGGACATTGTTGTACAGAAAGAAGAACTAATCTTCAGGAATAAAATAGCAGTCTGTCATGAATGACTTAAATGTGCTGAATCACTCCAAGTCTGACATCAGCTAGAAAAGAAATTATACACGGTAAGCATAACAATGGTAACAGTAGCTTCATCCTGTTAGTAATGTCAACAGTTAATCCTAGTAACAGACTTTTTTAGATCTTACAACATGACTTTAAATTATACATAATGTTGTATGATTTTATCTATATGAATGTACAACTCTGAATCCTCAAACCAATAATCATCTACTGGACTTGATCAATCATCTCCCTTACCCTTTTTTTTTAAATAGTGTAATGTGAACCAAAGACTAATTATATACAAACGCATATAAAAACTAAGTCTATCATTCATGTACCATCCACTAACCATAAACAAAACGAAGCGCACTTAATCCAAATCACCTTAGGCAATAAATGTCAGTCACAGAATTAAGTCTTGAAACAAATAAAAGGTTTAGACATCTGAACTCAGAACAAAATCAAGTCAAATCTTCATCAACCAAAATGATAGAGATATGTTTACACATTTCTTCTTGGTAGCATCGTCCTGAGGCCTTGGACTTCTTCACCCCTACAATTTTCTTTGCCCTGTTCTTTCACTTCCTTCATCGGCTTTCTTGATTTGTCAAGTTTTGTGGCAAGTCCATTCCTAGTAAGTGTGTGTACTTAGGCTCAAACTTCTTTCCACTCTTAACATAACCGTAAATCAAATCAAATCCAATGATCTTTCTACCTCCAAAATCAGTTCCGAACTTAAACACAAAAATGGCATTTGGATCTTTTACACTATACAAACTTGCAAGTTTCTCCTCCAATTCAGCTTTGGATATATCTGCCTTGCCTGGATGAGTCACATAGTTCACTTTATGAATTTATTAACAGCTCAACAAACTCACTAAAAGGGCCAAAAACCTGACATTTGACAATGATATTACAGACAATAGCAATGCATACATAAACTAATTTATCAATTTTCTAGTTTTTTAGCTCTTTGATTGCACATTTCAATAAGACCTACTCTGTAACAATATACAATACAATGCTAACTATTTAATTTTCTTGCTCATTCCCCAAACCTTGTTTTATTACACGTCCAGCTTGTAACGACCCGTAAATTTCAACTGTTTTAATAACGTAATTAGTTGAAATTTTGTGAAATTTTAAACGATAAAATTTTGAAATAAAAATTTAATATTTGGAATGCGTCTAGTTAAACATAGCAACCGGTAAATTTTCGTCCGAAAATATGAAAGTTTATTTCGCGCGTAAATTTACTTCAATTTAATCAGTTAAAAAGCAATGAAAATAAAATGTTTCCGAAACCTAAATATTTTTACATAGAAAAATTCTAAATCATCTTCTGAGCAAGATGTCAGTTTGTCGTTTTTCCAAATTCGGACATCTTTGGCTCCGTCGATCTTATTTTTCAGTGTTTTTCTTGCGTTTTCCGCTAGTTGAAAATTCGAATTTTTATAATTCAAACCATACCACTGATATCTATATACCGTTTTAATCATCTCGTCGTGCTGATCTCTGTACTATATTCGTTTGTGTAAATTCGGTAACCGGTTCGCAGTGAAATCTGCGTAACTGTCCGTAGTATCGGTACTAGTTTCGAGTCTCTGGAACTTCTGTGCCTATTCAATTTGTCAAACTGCTAATATAAATGGGCCATCGGTTATTAAACCTCTGATATTCTCTAAGCATTGATATCTCACCATTTCAATACAAAGTTTGCTTCGGTTACTACATTTTCAATCCGTTCATTTTTTCTGGGACAAATTAATAGTACATATTAAAGTATGGATTCATTTATTTTTGTAGCCACGTCTTTCCATTCCAGCCATATTCTTCATCCCCACCTTACTCTTGCTTATTTCGACCATTCTTTTGGAAAATATAGTTTAAAGCCTACACTCCTTTCTTTGGTTTCAATCGAAGAATACAACAAATATAAAGTTTTATCAAATCTTTCACGTGCTCTCATCCTCCCAAATTCATCTTCCTTCCTGTAGCCTTCCACTTCTTCTCTCCTCTTCCATGCATTCTTTATCACTTTATAATGTGTTTCCTCTTCCCTCTCAACACCCAACCCCGCATACTCTCAGTTGCCAAGCATACACTCATGCCTTTATCCCTCGCTTCGGCCACAGCCATCGACACATCACCCTCCTCCACTGCTGTGCTGAGCTTCACTCAAACTCGACTACCATGCTTCCTCTTCCATGCGTGAACAGCAGCACGCGAAGCCTCCATCTCTGCATCTCCACTCCCACCACGCGGCCACCATCGACCACCATTGCATTCCGACCTCGCCTCCGCCCAGATCTGGCCGAGCCTCCCTCTTCACCGCCCGTGCACGTACTCCGCTTAACCATTCCTTGCAACCGCGCCTCTTTGTTCGTAGATGGGTAATATACTGTTGATTACATTTTTTTAAACGTATATGGTTGAATATATAGGTTTATAAAGTATATGTGAATATATGGGTTGGTTTTGAGCTTTGTTTTTGTAATTTCGTTTATAAGAGATACATTAGTTTTTATGTGATTTTGGTTTGTATACAACAAGTCATTTTCTTTTTTTGAGACAAACACTGTTAAAGTAGTGAATGTTTGTTTGTAATAGATTATTTGTATATATGCTAGGCTACAGATTATTTATATTGACTTTATAATGAACGTTGATTTTAAAACATGTCTATATTTTTATCTTAAATTGTGTGTTACAGTAATCGTTTGAATGAAGTATAGTGTGAGTTATTTATATGGTTATGTGAGCATATATAAGCAGTTAGCTAAGTATGAGTTGTACGTAGGTTTTATTGTCTATATGATGTAAGTATACATATACACACTTTACAATCTGATATTATATATATAGATTTGTATTCTAAGTCTTTATTCTATATGTACATACAATGTAAATTTTGTACATGTTGTATATGAAAGGTTTATGAAACCATAGTACATAGTTATATATACACTCACTGGATTCTGGGATGTATATTTTTTTTTTAGCTGCAATTATATTACAAGTTTAGATGATAGTATATATATATATATATTATTTGGTTCACTGTATGATATTTACATATATTTTACAGTAGCATATGTTTACAGAGGCCTGGTATATATTTTATAAATGTTTATAAATGTTGTTTGCATGGCTGTTTAGAAATAGAATCTACATGCAACTATTTATGGCCGGATCTATATATATTGATTTTAAGTATAATCTGCATTTTGATTGTTTATAGTCTGCATATGTGTTTAGCCTACGGATGATTTCAGTAGCATATGTATATTTGCATAGTTAAAAATGAACGTTGGTTCAGTCTTTGGTCGTTGATTTTATTTTCCAGGAATTTTAAAGACTGACTTTAAGTGTATTTTATTTGGGTTTGGTTTTTGAAACGTACGCATTTGTTTATACATATGAGTTATATATTCACTATATATTAGTTTTCAGTTTGTATATACCTTAAATATGTATATGTATATAAAATTTTTGATCTATCGAGATGACTCCGATTATTTCCATCAACCCCGTTCTGATTTGTTCCATCTATTCTTATTATCAGAGTTGATCGTTGAATTCTAGCTGATTTTGCTTCGCTTCGATTCGTCTTTCAAATTTCAGTGTCCGTATCAGTATGCGTATCTGTGTCATCTTCGGTATCCTCTCTAGCCCCAAAGGTGAGCACTCACTCACGATTAACGTTCTTTTATTTATTAAATTTGATTTCGATTGAAACGACAATTGAAATATGCTGCTGTTAGTTAATTACACTATTATATATGTTATTGCCTGTATCAGTTCACCTGTGACATTTGACACCATTATCTGTTAGTTATTTATGTGATGATAATACAGTTTGGCTGATAATTGATTGATTGTTGATGTTATATTGAACGTTAAATTGTTAATGTTAAAATGATAAATAGTATGAAATTGAATTTGATATAGGATAATTAAATGTTAAATTTGATTAACTGACATTTGAATAATATGACCCCTTTCACTGTTAAATCTATTGACACGTATGATTTGCTTAATTACACCTTGAACCACTAAATGTATGTTGTAAAATTGATGATGGATGAAATGGTAATAGATGACAAGTGAAAACCGTAATGTAATAATCTTTAATCTACATGAAATGATAGTGTAGATTCTAGAAATAATTATATTAATTCGTACAAATAACAATGCGAATTAATACGGTTATTTCGGGATTATTTGAATTGATTTTTGGATTGTTATTGCTTGTTTATTTACTTTGACACCATCCCAGTTATCACACTGCAAGTTCCCTTTGTTATGCTTTGATTTTGAATTGAATTGGAATCGGGTTGAAATGATAAATACCCAAATTGAACTTTGACCTAGGATAGAGAATTAAATAAAACCCGATTGGTCAATAATTTGATTTAAAAATAAAACGAAGATTTTATTTGAATAAATAATATGGTTTTGAAATGAAGTTGAAATTTGAATTTAACGAAAGGAAAATGTTAATATTTAAAAATATGAAATAAAATATTAACAATGTAATTGATGTAAGAATGTTGTTTGATTTGAGAAATTATTGAATTAAGTTTGAAATTATAATTAAGTTTGAAATTATTAAGTTTGAAATGATTTAATGATTAAGTTTGAAATTATAATTAAGTTTGAAATTATTAAACTTTGAAATTATTTAATAATTAAGTTTTGAATTATTTAATAATGAATTATTTAATGATCTAATTTAATTGAATTCTTTAATAAGTAAAATTGTACTTTTGAATAAGTGAATTTACTTCGTAAATAATTAAAATTGAGTTTCTTTATTAATTAAGTTTTAGAAAATTATTTAAGTAAATAAATAATTGAAATTGAATTTTCTTTAACAAGAAATGGAAATGTGATATTTTGGAATTAATGTAAGACTTGAAATTTATAGAATTTGGTTGACGAATTTAGTTTAATTCAAAATTGTAAGTTTTGATTTAATGAAGTTGAACTTAAGAGTTGATTTAATGAATTAGAAATTTAATAGAAATTGTTTTGAATGATAAAGTAACTTAACGAATATTGAATGGAATCGATAAATGAGTTTAAATTGATTTAAATGTTAAATAAAATTTGTTTAAATGATTTCGGAATGAAACTTATATACGAACTTGAATCAATATTTGAATTGATTTAAATAGAAATTGAAATTGTATTATAAGATTTTGAAATGGTAATTTGGAAGTTTTGAAACGTAAAGTATGGAAATTGGTTTGAAAGACAAGTGAAATGTTGATTTACGAATTGAAATTGAAATTGAAATTGATTTGGTTTTTGAAGTATATAAACGACCGATCGGTGAAATAATTTCGGAAGTTATTAAAGAGACCGGAATCGGTTATGGATATACTCTCTATCTAAACCGAAAACCACTTTAATAACTATACGCGGAGTGATGATCCAGAATGAAGTGGTTGGAATGGTGATCGTGTTGACTGAAGAAAGAGAACGATAATGGATAGCCTTGACACTTGTGTCAAATTGGAAATAACTAAACAGGAGCTGTGCCGGGCCAATGGAGGATTAGCTACCTCAAGTGGACACACTTCTTCGAACTACTTATACTTGTTGTCGATTGGTGCACCCTTGATTTTGGGAGTGTTGTTTCACGGTGTTGCGGGCGCTGCGGCGTTGCGTTCTCACCAGTCCGGATCAGGCGAACGGTAGTATCACTACCTTGGGTATTGCCTCATGTGCCTTGTCATACTTGTATTCCATTTATGCGCGACCACTACGATTTTGATTTGTACCTTTAGTATATGGATTGCCCTCTGGTGACTTTCGGTTTTGGGGAAACTACGGTCTTGTATATGCTTTTGGGAATAAAAATGTGTTAAGGGTGGAATGGGCCATGACTTAACACTATTTTGATATCTTTATATTACTGATAGACATTATCTACTTAGCGTACCTTACTACCTAGTAGATAGTTTAACGGATCCTTAAAGGATGGTTATTCCAAACATCCTTTGAGTTACTTGTATTTCAATTGCTATTTCACTTGAGTTGGATTTATTAATATAAGAATGTTAATCCTGACTCGAGTGTCTTGTGTTTTTGCTTTACGCTCGGGTCAGACTGAGTGTACCAGTATTCGAGACTCACCTTTGGAGTTGGAGCTTTGCTTGAAGATCCAGCCATCTATTCTGCTTTCAGTATTCGATGATTCCAGTGATGTATTCTGATTTGTATCTGATGTATCGTATTACTCTTCTATTGTAAACTCTGATGTATTTTATATATTCATATAGTAGCTTCATGAACTACTATCTCTTTTAATTCCGCTGCATTTATTACTCTGTGTCTGTGATTCTGTGATTATTTATTTACTATATATGTTCAGTTTTGCCAAATTTAAATTAACAACGCGGTATTTTGAGCAATTCAATTCCGGCATGAGTGTCTACCTATACACTTATAATGGATGCGAATGGTCCAAAATATCGGGTCGTTACAGTTGGTATCAGAGCTTTGGTAGCTCTAGGCAAAACTTAACATATAGGGTAAATGTATTTACAGAATCACTCTCATTCGAGTTTCAATCTCTTCCTTTTGACTCAATTCCTTTGAATTTTGGAACGTTCCCCTCGGTTCCGAAATTCATTCGTGTCCTTCACTATTCGTCTTCTTTCAATTCTGGAGCACCCCATAACTCCATTCTGAATGTTATCTATAATAGATCGGCAGTCCCGCCAATCTTCGAATGATTCGTAAAGGAGTAAAACTTCTTTATAATAGACATCGATTTACCGGAGATTTATGTATCCTCGGTTTACGATGCTATCTATTCCCTACTATACCTGAATTCTATTTCTTGAGATCGAATGTCGATTTACCTCAAAACTTTGCATCGATCTAATTCTTGAAGTCACGGTCGACCTGGTTAAGGTTGCCCGCGATTTATACAAAGTATCAATCTTCCTACTTTGTTATTTAATCATCGTATCCTTGTTTCGAACTTGTCTTCGAATCAAAATTCTCTTTGGTTTGAGCCCATCAAATTTGAAACCCTATCCTTATTTTGAAAATTCATTCCTGTATCGTCGAGCAAAGAAGTGTATTTGTAAACTAATATATAAATGTTTTAATATATACTGTGTTGTTTGAGTTGTTGATGTTGATTTGGGTTTCCGATCGATTCGTCTGATCAACGCTATCGATAGGATTTCCAAAACACTTGAACAGAGCAAACTGACACAATATTATTTTCAAATTTGGAAAATGAAATAAATTGGTTTATTATATTGTGAAAGTATAAGTAAAATTTTCTGGAATTTAGTAGGTTAATTAAATTGTTTGTTTGAAATGATAATATTTGATTATCATTTATTGTTCTAAATAAATTTATAAATACGGTTTATAAATTAATTTGGAATTTGAAATGAATTTAACTCAGAAATTTGAGAATTTAGTTTCCGGTGATTTGGAACTTTGGGTTTTAAATCTTTAAAATGTATATTATTGAAGGTATTTTCAAATAGAAACCGTTTTCAAAGAATTTTAAAATATTTAAATCAGTGCTCTTCTCTTTGTCGCTGGAAAATAATTTCGGTGATGGCGGCCGCATCATCGACATTCATTTTCGAGTTTCGAAGTGGAGAAACCATTCTGTAGCTTTGCTACGGTTTTGTTTGAAAGAAAAATATATTTTGATTTGAATTTCTTCAGTATATTTTGATTTACATATATATATAGGTATCTTATTTTAAAATTTAATTTGATATGATATAAATACATTATATATATCTCTAAATTGTTTAAAGTTAATCGGAAATCTAATTCTTAAATTTTGTTAAAGGATGATTTTAATTACAAATAATACCAAAATTTGGAATAAATATTTAAACTTGAATAATTGAATTAGGAAAATTTTATTTGTATATTGTTCAACTGCATTCTAATACAACTTACCTAAATCATACAGAAGTTGAATATGTAATTGGATAATATATTAGATAAATTGAATTTATAAATAAAATTTGAGTGTTTATAATAAATGTTATACACTAAAATTTTGATTATAAAGATGTTACTAGAGTTAGATAGAATTATAAATAAAACTCAGTTAATAATGAAATAAATTGTTTTGAAAGAATTAATAAATTTGTTTTGAAGAATTAATAAATTGAAATTTGATCACCTTATGAAAATACCTTGAATTTGAAAGCAATTAGTAAATATAAATTAATTTAAATCGAAACTTTTATGGTTTAAATTAATTTATAATGGGTTAAATATATGTGAGTAGATATATTAAGTAGAATAAATTTAACAGTAATTTGGAATAAAGAAGAATTTAAAATTGCTGAAATATATGATTATAATAAAAGACTATTCAAATTTATGGTTTTAGAAATTGTAAATTTAAGATAATTGGATAATAAGATAATGAATTTAGAAATAGTTGAGATTGATTTTAGTGAAATCAAATGGATTAAATCAATTATTGAATACCAATTAATTTAAATTTGAATTTATATGGTTTAAACTAATTGTTTTATTTTGTTTTCAATCTGTTTTTCTTTATGGTTGTTTCTATTCTCCTACATCGTTCCTTTTCGGGGACGAAAAGTTTTGAGTGGGGGAGAGTGTAACGACCCGTAAATTTCAACTGTTTTAATAACGTAATTAGTTGAAATTTTGTGAAATTTTAAACGATAAAATTTTGAAATAAAAATTTAATATTTGGAATGCGTCTAGTTAAACATAGCAACCGGTAAATTTTCGTCCGAAAATATGAAAGTTTATTTCGCGCGTAAATTTACTTCAATTTAATCAGTTAAAAAGCAATGAAAATAAAATGTTTCCGAAACCTAAATATTTTAAGATAGAAAAATTCTAAACCATCTTCTGAGCAAGATGTCAGTTTGTCGTTTTTCCAAATTCGGACATCTTTGGCTCCGTCGATCTTATTTTTCAGTGTTTTTCTTGCGTATTCCGCCAGTTGAAAATTCGAATTTTTATAATTCAAACCATACCACTGATATCTATATACCGTTTTAATCATCTCGTCGTGCTGATCTCCGTACTATATTCGTTTGTGTAAATTCGGTAACCGGTTCGCAGTGAAATCTGCGTAACTGTCCGTAGTATCGGTACCAGTTTCGAGTCTCTGGAACTTCTGTGCCTATTCAATTTGTCAAACTGCTAATATAAATGGGCCATCGGTTATTAAACCTCTGATATTCTCTAAGCATTGATATCTCACCATTTCAATACAAAGTTTGCTTCGGTTACTACATTTTCAATCCGTTCATTTTTTCTGGGACAAATTAATAGTACATATTAAAGTATGGATTCATTTATTTTTGTAGCCACGTCTTTCCATTCCAGCCATATTCTTCATCCCCACCTTACTCTTGCTTATTTCAACCATTCTTTTGGAAAATATAGTTTAAAGCCTGCACTCCTTTCTTTGGTTTCAATCGAAGAATACAACAAATATAAAGTTTTATCAAATCTTTCATGTGCTCTCATCCTCCCAAATTCATCTTCCTTCCTGTAGCCTTCCACTTCTTCTCTCCTCTTCCATGCATTCTTTATCACTTTATAATGTGTTTCCTCTTTCCTCTCAACACCCAACCCCGCATACTCTCAGTTGCCAAGCATACACTCATGCCTTTATCCCTCGCTTCGGCCACAGCCATCGACACATCACCCTCCTCCACTGCTGTGCCAAGCTTCACTCAAACTCGACTACCATGCTTCCTCTTCCATGCGTGAACAGCAGCACGCGAAGCCTCCATCTCTGCATCTCCACTCCCACCACGGGGCCACCATCGACCACCACTGCATTCCGACCTCGCCTCCGCCCAAATCTGGCCGAGCCTCCCTCTTCACCGCCCGTGCACGTACTCCGCTTCACCATTCCTTGCAACCGCGCCTCTTTGTTCGTAGATGGGTAATATACTGTTGATTACATTTTTTTTAAACGTATATGGTTGAATATATAGGTTTATAAAGTATATGTGAATATATGGGTTGGTTTTGAGCTTTGTTTTTGTAATTTCGTTTATAAGAGATACATTAGTTTTTATGTGATTTTGGTTTGTATACAACAAGTCATTTTCTTTTTTTGAGACAAACACGGTTAAAGTAGTGAATGTTTGTTTGTAATAGATTATTTGTATATATGCTAGGCTACAGATTATTTATATTGACTTTATAATGAACGTTGATTTTAAAACATGTCTATATTTTTATCTTAAATTGTGTGTTACAGTAATCGTTTGAATGAAGTATAGTGTGAGTTATTTATATGGTTATGTGAGCATATATAAGCAGTTAGCTAAGTATGAGTTGTACGTAGGTTTTATTGTCTATATGATGTAAGTATACATATACACACTTTACAATCTGATATTATATATATAGATTTGTATTCTAAGTCTTTATTCTATATGTACATACAATGTAAATTTTGTACATGTTGTATATGAAAGGTTTATGAAACCATAGTACATAGTTATATATACACTCACTGGATTCTGGGATGTATATTTTTTTTAGCTGCAATTATATTACAAGTTTAGATGATAGTATATATATATATATATTATTTGGTTCACTGTATGATATTTACATATATTTTACAGTAGCATATGTTTACAGAGGCCTGGTATATCTTTTATAAATGTTTATAAATGTTGTTTGCATGGCTGTTTAGAAATAGAATCTACATGCAACTATTTATGGCCGGATCTATATATATTGATTTTAAGTATAATCTGCATTTTGATTGTTTATAGTCTGCATATGTGTTTAGCCTACGGATGATTTCAGTAGCATATGTATATTTGCATAGTTAAAAATGAACGTTGGTTCAGTCTTTGGTCGTTGATTTTATTTTCCAGGAATTTTAAAGACTGACTTTAAGTGTATTTTATTTGGGTTTGGTTTTTGAAACGTACGCATTAGTTTATACATATGAGTTATATATTCACTATATATTAGTTTTCAGTTTGTATATACCTTAAATTTGTATATGTATATATAATTTCTGATCTATCGAGATGACTCCGAATATTTCCATCAACCCCGTTCTGATTTGTTCCATCTATTCTTATTATCAGAGTTGATCGTTGAATTCTAGCTGATTTTGCTTCGCTTCGATTCGTCTTTCAAATTTCAGTGTCCGTATCAGTATGCGTATCCGTGTCATCTTCGGTATCCTCTCTAGCCCCAAAGGTGAGCACTCACTCACGATTAACGTTCTTTTATTTATTAAATTTGATTTCGATTGAAACGACAATTGAAATATGCTGCTGTTAGTTAATTACACTATTATATATGCTATTGCCTGTATCAGTTCACCTGTGACATTTGACACCATTATCTGTTAGTTATTTATGTGATGATAATACAGTTTGGCTGATAATTGATTGATTGTTGATGTTATATTGAACGTTAAATTGTTAATGTTAAAATGATAAATAGTATGAAATTGAATTTGATATAGGATAATTAAATGTTAAATTTGATTAACTGACATTTGAATAATATGACCCCTTTCACTGTTAAATCTATTGACACGTATGATTTGCTTAATTACACCTTGAACCACTAAATGTATGTTGTAAAAATTGATGATGGATGAAATGGTAATAGATGACAAGTGAAAACCGTAATGTAATAATCTTTAATCTACATGAAATGATAGTGTAGATTCTAGAAATAATTATATTAATTCGTACAAATAACAATGCGAATTAATACAGTTATTTCGGGATTATTTGAATTGGTTTTTGGATTGTTATTGCTTGTTTATTTACTTTGACACCATCCCAGTTATCACACTGCAACTTCCCTTTGTTATGCTTTGATTTTGAATTGAATTGGAATCGGGTTGAAATGATAAATACCCAAATTGAACTTTGACCTAGGATAGAGAATTAAATAAAACCCGATTGGTCAATAATTTGATTTAAAAATAAAACGAAGATTTTATTTGAATAAATAATATGGTTTTGAAATGAAGTTGAAATTTGAATTTAACGAAAGGAAAATGTTAATATTTAAAAATATGAAATAAAATATTAACAATGTAATTGATGTAAGAATGTTGTTTGATTTGAGAAATTATTGAATTAAGTTTGAAATTATAATTAAGTTTGAAATTATTAAGTTTGAAATGATTTAATGATTAAGTTTGAAATTATAATTAAGTTTGAAATTATTAAACTTTGAAATTATTTAATAATTAAGTTTTGAATTATTTAATAATGAATTATTTAATGATCTAATTTAATTGAATTCTTTAATAAGTAAAATTGAACTTTTGAATAAGTGAATTTACTTCGTAAATAATTAAAATTGAGTTTCTTTATTAATTAAGTTTTGGAAAATTATTTAAGTAAATAAATAATTGAAATTGAATTTTCTTTAACAAGAAATGGAAATGTGATATTTTGGAATTAATGTAAGACTTGAAATTTATAGAATTTGGTTGACGAATTTAGTTTAATTCAAAATTGTAAGTTTTGATTTAATGAAGTTGAACTTAAGAGTTGATTTAATGAATTAGAAATTTAATAGAAATTGTTTTGAATGATAAAGTAACTTAATGAATATTGAATGGAATCGATAAATGAGTTTAAATTGATTTAAATGTTAAATAAAATTTGTTTAAATGATTTCGGAATGAAACTTATATACGAACTTGAATCAATATTTGAATTGATTTAAATAGAAATTGAAATTGTATTATAAGATTTTGAAATGGTAATTTGGAAGTTTTGAAACGTAAAGTATGGAAATTGGTTTGAAAGACAAGTGAAATGTTGATTTACGAATTGAAATTGAAATTGAAATTGATTTGGTTTTTGATGTATATAAACGACCGATCGGTGAAATAATTTCGGAAGTCATTAAAGAGACCGGAATTGGTTATGGATATACTCTCTATCTAAACCGAAAACCACTTTAATAACTATACGCGGAGTGATGATCCAGAATGAAGTGGTTGGAATGGTGATCATGTTGACTGAAGAAAGAGAACGATAATGGATAGCCTTGACACTTGTGTCAAATTGGAAATGACTAAACAGGAGCTGTGCCGGGCCAATGGAGGATTAGCTACCTCAAGTGGACACACTTCTTCGAACTACTTATACTTGTTGTCGATTGGTGCACCCTTGATTTTGGGAGTGTTGTTTCACGGTGTTGCGGGCGCTGCGGCGTTGCATTCTCACCAGTCCGGATCAGGCGAACGGTAGTATCACTACCTTGGGTATTGCCTCATGTGCCTTGTCATACTTGTATTCCATTTATGCGCGACCACTACGATTTTGATTTGTACCTTTAGTATATGGATTGCCCTCTGGTGACTTCCGGTTTTGGGGAAACTACGGTCTTGTATATGCTTTTGGGAATAAAAATGTGTTAAGGGTGGAATGGGCCATGACTTAACACTATTTTGATATCTTTATATTACTGATAGACATTATCTACTTAGCGTACATTACTACCTAGTAGATAGTTTAACGGATCCTTAAAGGATGGTTATTCCAAACATCCTTTGAGTTACTTGTATTTCAATTGCTATTTCACTTGAGTTGGATTTATTAATATAAGAATGTTAATCCTGACTCGAGTGTCTTGTGTTTTTGCTTTACGCTCGGGTCAGACTGAGTGTACTAGTATTCGAGACTCACCTTTGGAGTTGGAGCTTTGCTTGAAGATCCAGCCATCTATTCTGCTTTCAGTATTCGATGATTCCAGTGATGTATTCTGATTTGTATCTGATGTATCGTATTACTCTTCTGTTGTAAACTCTGATGTATTTTATATATTCATATAGTAGCTTCATGAACTACTATCTCTTTTAATTCCGCTGCATTTATTACTCTGTGTCTCTGATTCTGTGATTATTTATTTACTGTATATGTTCAGTTTTGCCAAATTTAAATACATGACTTATTAACAATACAATGCTAACTATTTAATTTTCTTGCTCATTCCCCAAACCTTGTTTTATTACACGTCCAGCTTATGTTTTTCATAAATTTTGTATTGTACATGAGATTAACCACTTATATAAACATAAAAAAGTCGAACAATATACATGAAAACATAAAATTACATTGTCACCGACATGGTTTTTTTAGAAGGTTAATTAATTAAATGGTATGGGAGGGCTATAAACTACAAAGCATCAAATGGAAATTAATGTGTTAATAAGTCATGTATTTGTAATACATAATCAATGTTACATGTGGAAAAATATATAGTGAAACTTATGCCACTCGTTCTTTAAGAACATCATCACTGCTATATAATTTGTTAGACTTGGTGCATTGCAAAATTAGACTATTGCATCTCAAATAAAGAATGGGCTAAACAGAATATGAAGGTAATAAAAATATTAACATAAAACCCCATGGTTAAGGTTGATTATGTTATATATTGGTATCCTTTGCTTCTATCACTTTGCTACTCTAGCTAAGTCAAACTCTCCCTCATGAATGATAAAAATGACAGAGGATTACATGTATATGTTGTAAAACTGCACACACACGCATGAACACACACACATGCTAAATAGATGAATGTGAGTATAAATGCACTTAATATTTGATATATGAAGCAACGCTAATGTGAATTAAAGATTATTATGTACGTCTGAAAAAAATATGACCGTGATATATGAAGCACAGTCACAGGACGAAAATAAATGCATGTTTACCTGCCTTAAAATCTATGAAATTATTAGTGCACTTTAATAAACAATGGTTTAAAACATATCATTTATCTTAATACTAATGCATTGGTAATTATATTTAAAACGTTGTCTAAACCGACACAAATGCAAATAACTTTTCACTATAAAGTCTTGGAGTTTAAGGTCGAAAACATTGGTTCAACCATCACAACAGAGTAGTAGAATAGGCCCACCTGCTAAACCCATGGATACCTGCTATCATAGCAAGTCAGTGGTGCGACCAAACACCTCTGATTTGGACACTTAGACCCATAGGAAAATTAGCATAGTTCAAAATTTGAGTGAACTTATATCGTCGTAAAATAATGAAATAACACTTTTCTATATAATCACCTATCATGCTCAAAATCAATTTGACATAAATTTCCATTTTATCTTTCTATATTTACTCATAGTTAATTAAGTTGTTATCAATGTTTAAACAATATCCTAATGGATGTTTGTGTATGTGTACATAAATGTTTCTTCGTGCTCGTTGTACTTAGAAAATTGATTTAACTAATAAATATGTAGTGTGTTTATTTAAATAAATGAGGCAAACATGCCAAATTATATAACATCACACAGTTGATTTAAAATATTTGATGCATCACTTGGTTAATGAGAGAGAAATTTACTTACGGGTTTTCATGGGGTCTTCATTATTAATATCCTAAAGCATAATTTGTTTCTCTCTTCTTAATTGTTTGCGTTATATTAGAGTATTTAATATTTAAAAGATACGATTTGCACATATATACATGTTAAATTTAATATAAACTGAGTGATAATGTCATTATCATATACTCGCAATTTCATAGTCAATTTTAGTACTCAATTTTTTTTCAAGTGCAAAGTAAGAATTGCATACAATAAATATATAAAGTGGACATTACAATAAATCTGAAAAGTTCATTTCCATTTCAATAACTATAATTGCTTAGTAAGTATTGAAGTTTTACAAATTGGCTTTTGAAATGTTTATCCAGGAACTCGCATGGTACTCCTCATACCTAAGTATAATTCACAAACCCTAGTGACATTTGGATAAAAGTAATAACTATATATGTGTTTATATCAATTCAAACTGCATGTGCATTCTTAGGTTACACGATAATCTTATATTTATTGCCATTTATGCAATAACATGGTAATGTACCAAGCAATCAACTATGAATTGAGTAAGTTGATATAACATCCATTTTTTAGGAAACAACGTGTAAGTTTTGCTCTAAATTAGCAAGTGCTGCATAAATTTTTAATGCATGAGAACCTGATCTTTTTAGTTACTTTTCTACCCTTGAGATTCATTAAATCATATATTCTGCATATGTTACTAAACTTCTGCTGTAGATACAAATTATATTAATCATATATCATACGTGCAGTTTCAATAAGTAAAAAAATCATTCAATAAAGCATGTTATTTTGGAATCATTTAATAAAGCAATAATTCAAAGGGAAGAGGATAATTTATAAATAAAATTATGAAGTTTTGGATCGATGACAATCTTTTCATGGATTTCATATATTGCATTTACTATTCTAACAAAAGAAATCTCAATAGAATGAAAAGGAGAGAAGATACCTAATGCGAACTCTTCGCTCTATTCCTCAACCCAGCTGTAGACAAACATGAATTCAAGCTCAAATAATCACAATTATTTCATGAAACATAACCCAACTTACTGGAATAAGATTTTTAATGATCCGCTGTTTTTATTAGTCTTTTAGGAAAGAAAAATGATTTTTCCCCCTGTGTTAGTATTTTTTGATAGTTATTGCATAAGTTGATTTCTTTTATGAGATTAAGGTGGAGGCAGGAAGGTAAAGATGGAAATGCATTTCTTTTTACTATTTACAAAATGACAATTTAATACTTCAATGAAGTCTTGCGGGTAAAAAATAATATAATACATTTTTGCTTTAAATCGGTACAAACGAAATAAAGTATATTATTATGCCTAGACACATCCATAATACAAACAGGAAGACCCATTACTATCAATCTTGCTTTACTCTTGGGGTTGATTGCTGTAAAAAAATTCTTCAATTAGAGAGGAAAACTTACTACAAATGTGATGTTCTATACCTCAGTCCTTCAAAATCTATCGTTCTTTTTGCAATATTAGATGGTAAATGGCAGGCATCGTTAAACTAAAATCTGATTTTGTGAAAGGCAATATTGTGTCAATATCGAAGATGGTAATTACTTTGTGCGGCACTAACATCTCATTTTCGGTGTTAAGTTTACCTTCGTTTTTAGAATAGTGTTGTTTCAACTGTAATAGTTTGTTGCTTAAAGTTGCACTAAGAGAATTAGTTCATTTAAACTTTGTTATAACAAAACAAAATATTCATGACACGTGGTTTGGAATCTGGGCAATTTGAAAGGTAAAAAGTTGATAGGATATATGAGAGAGGCATTATGTTAGAGCTTTCCCATCTCCAAACTTTTCTACTTGGTTACTATATTTTTTCCATAAAGGAACACCTAAGCCACTTTAGTCTCACCTTATTTTGGCTTCATATAGAAATAATATATATAGATTGAGATAGCGATGTGAAAAATCACTATATGTAAGTGTAGCGTTAAAAGTAATAAAAGAAAAGAGGCAGCAGTTATTATATTTATTGAAAGCAAAGAATGTTATTCTCTTTATTTTGTACATGCTACTATACTCTGCCTAAATATTTTCTACTTTTCACAAATCATACATCAAAATTTATTTATCATTGATCATCTTTTCAGTATTTTATTATACACATGTATGTAGGCAGGCTGTGACAAAGTAAATAGAGTTACTGACCTTGGTTATATGAGTTGTTGCACCTGTCTTCATATCAATCTATTGACCTTCAATCAACTTGAAATCTGTAGGATACAAAAATATTACAACTCGTTATGATAGCTCCCACCAATGCAAATGTTAAATAAAATGCTTCCAGCAATGCAAACGACCATATAAATTAGAGTTGTGATATATATAATATCCGCGGACAATTATTTTACAATGTAAAAGAAGGGGATGAGTAAATAGTAACCTTATCTTGCATATTACTCCAATAATCATGCTGCCTTTCACTTTCAAGTAATCAACCACTGATAGTTAACTCAAATTCAATATGAGAACAAATCCAACAAAACTAAACAAATATGCATGCTATCTTACAAGATATAACTTATTCAATGGCTTCTGATAATATACAAATAAATAAGATCAACTATAATCAAAGATAACTTGGGTCAACTATGAATTCTTTTTTTTTTTTATTTTAGGAAATAAAATTTTGGTCAATGATGTAAGAATGGAGAAAACATAAAGATGATATTTCTGCAAAAACCTAGTGACCGCTGAAGAAAATCAACTAAAATTATTGCTTAAAATAAAGGAACGATGTAAAAAAATTCAGCCTGATAAACTGTTTGCCTTTTAATTCCTTATTTTGGAGCTAATTTCCATATTGCCAACTAATACAAATATAGGATTGAAGAGATAAAAACTTTTTGAATAAATAACCAAATTAGTGTTAATGATTACTGAATATTTATATATGAAAGTAATAATGAATTTAAGATTGAATTCATATTTCTTTCCATCAATGTATAAGCCATTTAAAACGAATAAAGTAATGATGAATTTAAGATTTGAATTCACATATTACTGCAATAAGCATGCCACCTTGCACTTTCAAGTAATCAATGACTGAAAGTTAACTAAAATTCAATATGGGAACAAATTCAACAAAACTAAACAAATATGCATGTTATCTTACAACATATAACTTATTCAATGAGTTCTGATAATATAAAAATAAATAAGATCAAATATAATCAAAGATAAGTTGGGTCAAATATGAATTCTTCCTTTTTTTTAAGGAAATAAAATCTTGGTCAATGGAGAAAATAGAAAGAAACTGTTACTGCAAAAACCATGTGACTGCTGAAGAAATCAATTAAAATTCTTGTGGAGCTAATTTCCATATTGCCAACAAATCCAAACAGAAGATTGAAGAGATAAAATCTTCTGGAATAAATTACCAAATCAAAAACTTCTGGAATAAATAACCAAATCAAAAACTTATGGAATAAATAACCAAATCAAAATTCTTTGGAATAAATAACCAAATCAAAAACTTCTGGAATAAAAAAAACTGCATTCAAAAATCTAAGGTATAGAATTTACTTGATATTTGGGATGGATGTAGATCGGCTGTCTTCTACTTTTCAATTTAGGCATCTTGTCTTGAGATCTGATTTCTAATTCTGGAGTTGAAGAACCATTTTCGATCTCCTAGCTAAACGTCCGTAAACACCTTCAGGGAAGAGAAAAGAGATCGCATTGATTTCAAAAAAAAGAAGAAACAGTAGCAAAAAAAAAACCATCGTACCTGTAGGAAGCATAGATGAAAGACCAACCTCCAGCCTGTCAATCTTCTTGCACGCCGGTTAAATACCGATTATGGAAATATGAAAATTTATATGAATCTCATGACTAATTAGAAAAGGAGAGAACATATGAGAAGCAGTTGTTGAGTGTGTGGAGTGGTTGACGATGGGAGAAAAATGAGGAGAGATGATGATCGTGCCAAACGAAAACAATTATGAATGACTCTTTTGTCCTTACCGAGATCATGGACGTTGGTTAATAACCTTGGTCATTTTTGCAATAGCCAAAAAGGCTTCACTTTGACCCTTTGACCAAGGGTTTTGCTTTATAGTATAGATAATTTAAAATAAACAATTTTTGTTAAATACAGCAAATTACACACAATATTTAAAAGGACATAACTTTCACAATATAAATCTGATTTCAACGAAACGAAAAGCAGTATTCTTGAAATTTTATTTACTTTCATAATAAAAGATAAAATTCAAAAATTTAAACTTTTAAAATTTTAAATTAAAAGTCAAAGTTTGACCATATTGACCAAAATTCACATTTTTGGAAAAATACCCTATCTATTCATTTTTGGAATTATAATTCACATAAAAATCAAAATTTATATTTAAAATAACAAAATTTATCTATTTTAATAAATGAAATAAAGTTTTTAAATCAGGAAATTCAATTAAAAATAATTACAAAATATAAGGTTGTTACATATATCTCTATAGCGGAAATTTTAAATACATATTTCAGAGTCTATCCTATAAATCAGCCTGGACAGTTATAAATCTCTGTCCTTATAAATGCTAAGTACAATCAACAAACAAATGCAGTGGGAATGGAAATGGAGAACTATCTACAGGAACATCTTTGGCTCCAGACTTCAAGCTCTATCATAATGCTCCAAGTTAAACCTGACTACATGGCTGCCTGGAAAAATAGGGCACCCTAAGTTTAAGGGAAAAGGAAAATAAACTCTGGGTCAGTCATGGGACTGGTGAGAAATTCAAATATGGATATTTGAAAACAAAGGCTATCTCATAAGACCACGCCGCACATAAACACATAATGGGTTTTAACCTTATGATAACTAAAATCTTTACTATGCAAAATTTGATAATATTATTTTTATTGAAATTCTTTTGAAAACACTTTTCAAGTAAACTTATATAAACATAGCCGAAATTGTTACATCGATTCAATTCCAACATAGTAGGTTCTACAATCAAGTCCGAAAGCACTTATTAGAGAATGGATTTCCATATAATGGCAGGTAAGGAACTACCTTCCATACAGTACTTCTCTAAAGGGATGTACCAAGGATCAACACCATTAAAACCTCTGCACCTGGTAAGACCGGCCTACCCGCAGACCCATCTGGTGGCGAATAGAACCAAATATGACATCACCTCGATCATTCCTAACCTACCCGAGAGCTCTCTTAGCATACACAAAATACCTGATATATAGAGGGTAATCTAGAAAGATGATGACCATACCCTAATGGTTGCGAACCACATATCTTTACGACATGCCCTGTTTAATCCATTTCGGGATGATGAGGCCTTAGGTAACGATTACCTTTCACATAGCACATTCCATTTTGAATGCCACATTGCCAATTCCATCACACACCATTGATTTCCACAAATGTACAACCTCTAAGCTCGTACGTCTCAAAGAAGGGTTCTAACTGTAAGAGAGTTATTTCCTACACCACCAAACAGATGTACGTTTGTAAAAATCAATGTCCGTCTATGTTAGAAATGTAATGTTAGACATTCGTCCATACAAGTTGTTGAGGAACAGGACAAACCGAAGAAACCCTTCTACCACATCCATTCGTAAATCATCCCTAGGATTAGTAGTTTGAGTGAGTTGTGCCATCAGGTTGGCATTAGCTTGCATTTGCTCTTCTAGTTGTCTCCTGCTTTCCCTGAGTTCTCTCATCAAGTCGTTGAACTCTATTATGGTGACAACTGGGGTCTGGTCCTGGGCGGCAATTCCTACACCCGGAATCGCTGGTTGATTGTTAGGTCCTGCTTGTTGCACGCTAGCAGTCTCGTGGACGTCCGCATTATGAGAAGCTAACCTGGTATGCGGTCTTGCCATTGTAGAGTTATTGGTATGAACTCTGAGTAGAATCAACGGACGTCCTATCAATGAGTCGGATCTTCTTTGGGGGATTTCTTCAATCCAGTAGCTTCAAAGCAGATCCTTGAGGTCTGAGAATTCAATTCTCAGTGAAAGCACCAAAGTGTTAGCACCAAAATTGGTCACTAACCTCGTTGAGAAAGATTGTGTAGAGATATAAGTGATGAAGATAAATTAAACAAGGAAGAATATGCTAATTTAAATGCAGAAAGTAAGAACACCGGATTTATAGTGGTTCAGCGTAATTGCCTACGTCCACTTTGAGGTTAAACTTTATTAATCTTCTTAATGATTGATTACAGATACAATTTGTAGATCAAATGCTTGAACGCAATTGCTAAGTAAAGAAGATGAGTCTTGAAAATGGCAGAGTCTCCCCAGTGTTCCCGAAAAAAGGTCCTTCTCCACTGTGCCCCTGCCCCTCTATTTATAGACAAAGATGGGTTGGACTTCCCAGGTGGGCTCGGCAGCCGAACACCTTGGCAAAAATAGAGTGGTCGTCGTATGCCGAACCAGATAGGCCGAACGGTTGGATGCCGAACCACACTCTCCATGCCGAACGAGGCGCTTGCTGCGTGGGAAGAGTAGAACGAATATCAGTCGAAGCCGAACGTGCCTGGCCGAACGATACCTTTGGCTAAATGAAGCTCTTAACCGAACGTGGTCTCTGGCCGAACGATAGCTTTAGCCGAATGATGCTTCTGGCCGAACGATGTCTCTGGCCGAACGATAGCTTTAGCCGAATAATGCTTCTGGCCGAATGATGTCTCTGGCCGAACGAGGGCTCTTGGTCGGACGTTGCCTTTAGCCGAGTAGTGCCTTTGGCCGAACGATGGTTCCGGCCGAACGATGGCTTGTGACGAACAATACAGCCATGCCGAGCAATTGTACACGCCGAACGTCTTCTGATGCCGAATGCTCCTGGATGCCGAGTACTCCTAGATGCCGAGTATTCCTGGATGTCGAGTACTTCCTGGATACCGAGTTCTGCTGTATGTCGAGTACCTAATTGCCTGGTCAAATCTCCAGGAAACACTTACCCCCCAAAGTGTATTACGTGACTGAATCGTGATGCGCTTTGATTTGTGTAACCTTCGTGTTCCGTTTCAAATCCTTGACTAACTTCTAATGGAGATGCTTTTTTGAGAATATCAGTGGTTGTGGTGTGCGCCTGATGTTGGATAAATGTCGAACAATACGTTCGAGGCCGAACCTTCTTCATGCGCCGAGCAATTCTACGTTTTGAAGCCGAACGCTATAGCTTTGACCGGTTCTACCAGATATAGCCCCTTCGACTTCCACTTTTTTCCCTATAAAACCAGGCACTCCCCTCTTCTCTCCTTTTACTCTTTCACTCCTGTCATTCCATAAAGACTTGCAATTCTTGCCAGTCAACCAGTCTTAAAGCCTAATTACTCCTTCCTAAGCTCTGATCTGCAAACTAGGTATAACCGCTTGTACGATTCAAATAGTTTCAACACGAGACAGCCGAGTGGGTTATGTAGAAATCTTTTGATTAGGTCGTCTTTATTGCTGAATGATGGTGCAAGACGAGGAGGAATGATCAGGAGTGTTCGCACATAAGATCATTGGGCGGTTAGCTTCTTCATGCCGAATCGAAGTTATAGGAGAAGAAAGAAAAATGAAAGCGTTGGAGGTGGTAAGGGTGTCGAACGGCATAGCTCTGATTCGGCATATGTTATCATGCGCCGGACAGTGAAATGGAGGGCTAAGGTGAAGGAATGAATTAGTGGGATGCCGAACGATTACGAATGGCGAGCAATATCTTAGCTGAACAAAACCAAGGCCGAACACTACTTACATGCCGAACAACAACTTAGCCGAACAAAAACAAGGCCGAACACTACTTAAATGCCGAACAAAACCAAGGCCGAACACTACTTAAATGCCGAACAGATATATATCGAACAACAGACATGTCGAACACTACTTAAATGCCGAACAGATATATGTCGAACAACAGACATGCCGAACGAGGCAAATGCCGAACAATCATAAAGGCCGAACGATACCTTTCACCGAACAGGAATTAGGCCGAACACTTATTAACTATACCTATTCATACAGCAAAATAAGAACCAGAACCTAAGCATACTAGCATATATGAAACTGACCCGGACCATTAACTTCCTAGCTTTAGTAGACATAAATCTGAACTTAGATTAACATACGTTTTCTGAATCTGGAACTGTAATCACCACAAGGTGGGCTTTTTGAGACGGTCAGCGATGACAGTCTTCGAAGGCGATGATTCGAAACTTACTTTTGTATCTTTGTAACCTTTAGATTCTCAATGCTTACACACGACTGCTTGCACTAGTTTACACACCACGTGGGGGGAACACTTGTATTGTTAATTCTAACATTCAATGTTTTTCAAGTATAGTTTTCATAGGCGCTTAGACAGATTCATTATTTATTAAGGATGTCTAAAAAGTCTAGCTCCGCCACTATATCTGATAGGCCTGGGCCTTCATCAAGGCAGGAAATCGCTGATACTTCAAATCCGTCGACTTCCCCTGCCCATAACTTAGCTCCTGATGCCCTGGAGGCAACAATTCTCTTAGACAATCCGATCGACTCACAGGCTTCGAAGATTAATGAAGTCGCACTTCGGCGAATATGTTCCATCCATGGTGTTTGCGCCAAAATTGGTCACAACCCCCGAATGTTGTGAAAGCACTAGTGTATGAATATAAATCAACAATATTCACACACAAATCTCAAATCTAAGCAAACAGAGTATCACAATTCAGAAGTAATGAACATAAACACGAGATTTATAGTGGTTCGGCGATCTTGCCTACGTCCACTCTGAAGTTGATGATTTTATTGATGTTCACTTGATGATTACAATTTCTTCTGATGTAGTACAACTGATTATATGATTATAATCTGAAACTAAGGAAGCAGTGGTGATTCTGAGTAGATCTGGCAGAGTCTGGGCGCTCTTTAGCTTCTGAAATTGTCCGACCCCTTTTCTGAATGACCAGGGGCTTTATTTATAGGTGTAGGAGGCTTATATTTCACCTAAATTGAAGGGAGACCAGTTCTGGCACGTGAGGGGGCCCACATGCCCGAATTCTGGGAATCCGGGCCCACTTTGGGATCGATTCGACCCTTGCTTCGAATCGATCAAGATTTGCTCTGATTGAGGTGAAATTTGGCATGAACATTCCTTAGGTTGCCAGTAAGCTACTGTGAAAATTTCATAACATCTGGACTTGCAGATCTCGAGTTATGATCGATTCAAGATTGTGTTTTCCATTATATCGATTCGTTCGAATCGATATGGTTCGAATCGATAGGTTCGACTCCATGCTCCTGCATGCGAAAAAGATGACATGGTGCATGTTCCTCGGGTCGATCCTCCTTTTTCTCCGAGTTTACTGGGTTGAATCCTCGTATTTAGCTGTTGTGACTTGGTGGTTTCGAAGTAGTGGATTCGAAGGTATGCTCCTTCGAATCGTACGTTCCCTTCGTATCGATCAGGGCATTCCATAGTGGATCGATACGAAGAATTTACTGCCGAATGGATTCGAAGATGGGAATGCTTCGATGGATTCAAGGTAATGGATCCGAAGACAATTATAGTGTGGAATCGTAGCTCCTTCCACTTCATGGATTCGAAGGTTTCGTTGGGTTCGAAGCAAGGCAGTTCCGTGGACTCGAAGTACTTCCCCCTGATGGATTCGAAGGTCACTTGCCTGAGGGATACGAAGTGGGGAAACTCGATGGATTCGAACCTGGGCAAACTTGATGGATTCGATCTAAAGCTTGTTCCATGGATTCGAACATAGGGTCATTTCCTCCAACTTGTATCAATGATATTTTGAGCGTACGAACTCAGATTGACTCGAGACTTGGAATATTAGTTTGCATGACTCTGCTTGACGTGTCTTACCAATTGCAGCCCGATCCGGATTCAGGTAAAATTCATCGATATCTGGGGACATCCAGTGGTTATTCAATGTCGAGGATTCGTAATCCACATTCTCTAGTCAGTTTCTTGATATCTCGGCCTCGCCAAAAGGCGTGATAACATTTGCCCCCCAAAACATGCCTTGCGATAGGAAGGTGTGTTTTGTAATGCCATAAGCTGGATGTTCGTATCCTATCATCAACTTGAAAAGAACTCGATATTTTCATATGACCTCGAATGACGATCGTTCGGGATCGTATGCCATTTGAGGTGAAATTTGACCGTTCGCGGTCGAATGCCGTTGAAGGCGAGTTGTGATCGTTCGCGATCGGGTGCCGTTCAAGGCGGTTTGTGACCGTTCGTGGTCGGGTGCCGTTCGAAGCGATTTGTGACCGTTCGTGGTCGGATGCCGTTCGAGGCGATTTGTGACCGTTCGTGGTCGGATCCCGTTCGAGGCGATTTGTGACCGTTCGTGGTCGGGTGCCGTTCGAGGCGATTTGTGACCGTTCGTGGTCGGGTGCCGTTCGAGGCGATTTGTGACCGTTCGTGGTCGAGTGCCGTTCGAGGCGATTTGAGTATGCCCGGGGAGGGACTTAGTATCATCGATACCAGGTTTCACGTTCGGGTGAATTCCCGGATTGTTTGTTGCAACGGTTTATTGCCATCTCAGAGCATGCCTAGGGACCGTTCGTGATCCCGTATATGTGTAAGTGGCTTAGCCGTTATGAAATCGCAAGTAGCATTTTTTCATAGAAAATAAGTCTTTAGCAGAAATGTTAAACAGAATCAAGTTCAAATGTTAAAATCAAGACGAAACAAAAGCAAAGCAAGGATGTCAAAGTGTAAATTCCCACAACGATAGGGCTAGTAGTCATTCAGAGCATGCCTATGGACCGTTCGTGATCTCGTACATGTGTAAATGACTTACCCGTGTTGTTGAGAGGTTTACGACTTGTTCATCGTTATTTCAATTAATTGATAATCATACGGTGTCCCGGCTCGGGGTCACCCCTAGCTGATGTAGACGGTGGTCGCTCTGGCTCCACCGCTAGAGCTCGCCTCCTTACATATTGAAGTAGCATACCGTTCCTGATGTGCCCTTCTACCTCATCCTTCAGATGTCTACAGTCGTTGGTGTTATGACCATTCAGTTCGTGGAATAAACAATATCTGTCTGATTTCCTTTCGTCAACAGTGGGGTCCCTTCGTATTGGCCTACGGTAGGGAACTTGCTCTCGTGTATCTCGGTAGATTCGCTCCAAACTCTCATTCAACTCTGAGTAGGTGGTGAATCGTAGCTCTCTCCGCAGTCGCTTTGGCCCGTCACCACTATCCTCAGCCTTTCGTTTTCCTTTATCCTTGCCCGAGTCCTTTTCGAGAGGCTTTTTGTCTTTAATTGCATAAACTTCTATTCCTTCTCCTTCTTCTCTTTCAGTATTAGCGTCTTCCAATCGCAAAAACTTTTCTACCTCGTGATAGAATTCTCCTAGGTCCATAGGCGGATCCTTAGTTAATGAATTTTTGAATTCTGTGCCATCAGCTATTCCGGACACAGCTGCCATCATAACCATGGATGGATCTGGCTGATCCACCGATGCTGCTGCCGCATTGAACCGCGTCAGGAAATTCGTCAAAGACTCTCCCGCTTTCTGCTTTAGCGTTGCCAAACTCATCACATTCTTGGGTCTTGAAATGTGAACCCTGAATTGCCTCATAAATTTCTCAATCAAATCGGTCCATGTCCCAATGGAGCCGCTCTCTAGCTGTCTGAACCATAAAGCTGCTATGTCTGTCAGATACAATGGAAAGCACCAGGCCATGACTTCCTGTGATACCCCCAGCACTTCCATGTGCCTTATATACCTTGTTAGATGGACCGCAGGATCCGTCCTCCCGTCATACCTATCCACTGTTGGCAGTTTGAATTCTGGTGGGTTCCTAGCCAACCTAATCGCAGGAGAAAAGGGACTCTTGTTCACGTCTTCAAGATCTCTGTTTACTAATCCGCCTCTCATGGCTCGCCTGACCATCTCTGCCAATCTATCATTGTCTCCAAGCTGTAGTCCTCGCTCACTACCTTCGATCTGCCCCCCGAGTCCGTGTGAGCTTTCAGGTGTCTGCCCCCTGGCTGAGCGTTCATCCCTCTATCGCTGCCAGGTTGCTCGGATGTTCTTGTCGCTCTTCCCGGGATTGGATCAACATGCTCTAAGTGTGTGCCCCCCAGCTCCGGCGCTGCGCCAGATGGTCCTGCTCCGTTCTGGACTCTGGTTGCTCCTCGATTTTGCGCTCCAAGTTGTCCAATCTGTTGAAGCAAATTCTGGATTATTTCCTCCTGTCTCTTCATCATTGTCTCCATCTCATCCCTGGTGATGAAGACTGAAGCTTGGTTTGCTCCTGAGGAAGCCTCTTGACTCCCTTCGTGCTGACTTCGCTCTGGTCTCTGCCTCCTACTTGTTTGTCTTGTCATGATTCTTCGGATCTAAATCTCTTAGCCCTCTGATTCAACTTTCAAATGATAGAACTCCTGAATTAGCGTTCTCGGTGAAAGCACCAAAGTGTTTGCGCCAAAATTGGTCACAAACCCCGAATGTTGTGAAAGCACCAGTGTATGAATATAAATCAACAATATTCACACACAAATCTCAAATCTAAGCAAACAGAGTATCACAATTCAGAAGTAATGAACATAAACACGAGATTTATAGTGGTTCAACGATCTTGCCTACGTCCACTCTGAAGTTGATGATTTTATTGATGTTCACTTGATGATTACAATTTCTTCTGATGTAGTACAACTGATTATATGATTATAATCTGAATCTAAGGAAGCAGTGGTGATTCTGAGTAGATCTGGCAGAGTCTGGGCGCTCTTTAGCTCCTGAAATTGTCCGACCCCTTTTCTGAATGACCAAGGGCTCTATTTATAGGTGTAGGAGGCTGATATTTCGCCTAAATTGAAGGGAGACCAGTTCTGGCACGTGAGGGGGCCCACATGCCCGAATTCTGGGAATCCGGGCCCACTTTGGGATCGATTCGATCCTTGCTTCGAACCGATCAAGATTTGCTCTGATTGAGGTGAAATTTGGCATGAACATTCCTTAGGTTGCCAGTAAGCTACTGTGAAAATTTCATAACATCTGGACTTGCAGATCTCGAGTTATGATTGATTCAAGATTGTGTTTTCCATTATATCGATTCGTTCGAATCGATATGGTTCGAATCGATAGGTTCGACTCCATGCTCCTGCATGCGAAAAAGATGACGTGGTGCGTGTTCCTCGGGTCGATCCTCCTTTTTCTCCAAGTTTACTGGGTCGAATCCTCATATTTAGCTGTTGTGACTTGGTGGTTTCGAAGTAGTGGATTCGAAGGTATGCTCCTTCGAATCGTACGTTCCCTTCGTATCGATCAGGGCATTCCATAGTGGATCGATACGAAGACTTTACTGCCGAATGGATTCGAAGATGGGAATGCTTCGATGGATTCGAGGTAATGGATCCGAAGACAATTATAGTTTGGAATCATAGCTCCTTCCACTTCATGGATTCGAAGGTTTCGTTGGGTTCGAAGCAAGGCAGTTCCGTGGACTCGAAGTACTTCCCCCTGATGGATTCGAAGGTCACCTGCCTGAGGGATACGAAGTGGGGAAACTCGATGGATTCGAACCTGGGCAAACTTGATGGATTCGATCTAAAGCTTGTTCCATGGATTCGAACATAGGGTCATTTCCTCCAACTTGTATCAATGATATTTTGAGCGTACGAACTCGGATTGACTCGAGACTTGGAATATTGGTTTGCATGACTTTGCTTGACGTGTCTTACCAATTGTAGCCCTATCCAGATTCGGGTAAAATTCATCGATATCTGGGGACATCCAGTGGTTATTCGATGTCGAGGATGCGTAATCCACATTCTCTAGTCAGTTTCTTGATATCTCGGCCTTGCCAAAAGGCGGGATAACACATGGGATCCCCTTCGCCGATGTGTTGGTCCCGTCGCGACACGATCGTCCTCACCTGCCCCCAGTCGGATATACCGCCTGTAACAAGTTCATGTGCTGGATGGGCAGCGTGCCTCCATTCAATTTGTTTCTTCGGGACGTGTTGCAGTACATAGATATTGCCCCGTCGCAGCTGCATCCAAACGGCCATGCATTTATATACGGGACCTACCTACTCTTCATGGCCGTCTTCTCTAGGCCTCCAACTTCTGGCGACATCAGATATATCTATATGATCAAGAAGCGGAAAGATAACCCCTCCTTCATGTTCCTCGAGCCGTACCACAAATGCCAGATCTTGACCGGAGCATGTAGCAAATTCGCCATGTACAAACAGGAATGGTTCTATGTGCGTTTCCCTCCTAGTTTCGCGAGGAGATGGGTCGAAGGCAGTAAGTCTCTTTGCTGAGTCATCATTCGTGTTTAATTGGAGTTATGCTTTTCCTAACTCCTCATTTCATCTTTTCAGGCATTAACCCGCGTCCAGAGGGCCGAGGATATTCTGAGGCCGTTGAAGCCATTAGAGCTCTTTCTGCCGAGGAACGAGACATCTGAATCCTCCTTTCAAATGAATCACTATCGAGGTTCGGACTATTAGCAAGTGGTCGCCGGATTAGTCTCCCGGAGGGTGTTTCCATTCCCAAGCCTGCATCCGGCAAAGGGAAAAAACAAGCTGGATCATCGTCACGTCATACTCCCAATGTGCACGAAGAGGGTGAACACAAGGAGGATGGAGCTCTGGAGACGCAAGGCGAGAATGTGGGTCCCGCTTGGAACCCGGTGGTCGAAGTGCATGACATTGAAACGTCGTCCTCCCCTTCGAAGGGAAAGAAGAAATTGACATACAAGATACGGAAGGAGAAAGTCGGCGGAACTTTAAAAGTTACACTCATCCCGTCAGAGAAAGAGGCTTCTTCACAGCATATGAAAAGCTCTTTAAGGGGTCTGTCGAACCTTTCCATCCCTGACGATATACTCAATTATGGTTTTGACGATCCGGAAGTCTTCAAGTTTCCTTCGCCCGCTAGAGGCAACGCGGGAGTTCAACCCCCAGTCCAGGGAGACAACACTTCGATTAGTAAAGATAAAGGAACCGGTCCGTCGGGGGAACACTAGGACACACACACGCACTTTATCATACACTTCAAGTTTTTCCATTACCCCGATTTTTCTTAACTCGCTGTTATTTTTATCCTTTGCAGGTGACATGGGGCGCTCCCACGGACTCGATCGCCTCCACGGCTCTTCTATATTTCACCATCCCGGACGAGATTCAGGCTCGGGTAGACGCAGGGACAGAGATGATTACGAGGATCGAGACAACCGTCCTCGCTATTCGTCTTATCGAAAGAAGACATATTCCCAATCTTCACAGTCCCGTGATCCTCCCCCTCAAACTGAGCCGGATAGAGAGAAGCCTTCACAGAAGGGGTCCCAACCTAATGTTTCCCGAGAACAACACTCCGGTTCGTCGAGTACAAGGCAAACTCAGGAGCATCAAAAAAGAGCAGAACTCTCAAAGCCTCCTCCCCTACTCCCGCGGTTGACCCAACTGTAGCAGAGAAGATGGTCGATCTTAAGGCCAAATTCCCAAAAATCTGCTTTGATGGTCTGAAATTCCTCCCGGCTATTCATCATATCCTAGGGCACGTGAAGCAGAGTGCCATTGCTTGTAACAACGACGTCTATGTTCAACATGACGCGTTTGTACACTTGGTTGAAAAAATCTCGAAGGTATCTGTTGAGCGACAATATGAAATTGATCGTTTGAAATTGGAAGCTGGCTGTGACAAGAACATCATCAAGCATCAAGATGAAGAGCTCGCTTCGTATAAGTCGAAGCTTGAAGCCGCGGAGCAAAGTGCAAAAGATACTGCCGAGGTCGTCACTCGTTTAGAGATGACCCATAAGAAGGAACTCGATGAAGCAGTCCAGCGCAGCGGTGCCCTTGCCTTAGAAAAAGATTCTATCCAGAAAGAAAGGGACGCGCTTGCCATACAAGTCAAAGAGTTGAAAGAATTACTCTCTAAGGAGAAAGAGGATAAAGTAGCTGCTCAAGAAGAGTCACAACGATATTGCGATGAAATCGTTGCTACTCGGCTCTTGAAAACGAAGCTCGACGACGAACTTGCTGGAGTTGAAAAAATGAAAGACGAAGCCCGTGAGGAGGGCAAAAGAAAAGCTTCGGAGGAGATTGACTCTCGCCTCAAGGCGGCCGCAGAGGCCGGTAGGGAAGAAGTCAAGTGCATGTTTGACCCGTTGATTGCTGAGTACGGTGCCCGCGTCCTTATGCATCGCGACTTGACATTCTTGGGCGAGAGCTATCTTGAATCCCTAGTTCAGGCCTGGGAAACTTTAGTGAAGATTAGGAGAATCGAGTCGGGCTCTGAAGAAGTCGATGAGGATGCCCTGGTGAAGGAATTTCTTAGAGGGAACGAGCCAGCGGACTTACCTGCAGCTTTGGCGCTTTATAGCAAAGGCTCTCCCCTACCAAAAGAGAAAAATGATGAAGCTGGTCCATCTGGGGCTAAGACTACGGCTCCTCATATTGCTGCTCCTCCTACTGCTCAACCGGCTGGTCGGCCGACACTTGACCCATTCGAGCAGCATGCCGGCTACGATCCTGAAGATCCCGGGCTCGGTGTTCATGTGCTATCCCCTATTCTGGAGGGTGAAACTCCACGCGCAACTGATAGCCAGCCAGAACCCGGTAGGAAACTCTTCTTTTTTAGAAGTTAAAAGATCTGTCACTTTCCAGTAGCGGTTATTCATCCTAATGTTTATTCTTTATGTTTTCATGCAGGCTGCTCTGATTCCGAACCGATTCCGAGGAGTGATGACACCAAGGAGAAGGCAGAGAAAATCAGTAATATTGCTCATGCGGGTGTAACTCTCGGCCCTGATGCTCAGGTTATCGGGGCGCTAGATGATGACAAGCTTGACACTTCATCTCCTGCTGAAGGGAGTGATGAAATCGAGATCACTGGCGCCTCTGAACATACTTCGAAGATGAGCATGGAAGAGTGTCTCGCCGAAGAGGAGAAGAAAAAAGTCGAGATCAAAGTTGAGCCTGAAATACTGGAACTCACCGACCCACGAAACAGACCTTTGAAGATCATTCTCCCTGGCAGGTCCAAACCGCTAGATGTTCCTTCTCCTACTCCTGACTCCGCTTCTTTAGCAAGCAAGAAATCCAAGAAGAAACGTGATGGAGAGGAGTCATCGGAAAAAACAAAAGAAGAAAAGAAGAAGAAAACGAAGAAATAATCGCTACACTCATTCAACGAGTTCTTTGCTTAAGTCTTGTAACTACTTTTATCTTTTGTCTCCGTAGTTTGTGTAGATAGATTTCTAACTCCAAGTTTTGGAGGAATAACTGTATAACCTCATTTTGGACTATTAAATAAAGTTTAGTTCCTTAGTCGTTTGAACGATTCTTCGGAGTGGCATACTTCTTGTTCTACATTTCTTGAGTACCTAGAATTTTTTCTAAATTCGCGTTCCAAGGACTTATAGTAAGTTGATCTGCATTCAGGGGATTCGGAGATTGAGATTGTTAATACTCTAGTCCGCGCTCTGGGGACTTAGAGTACTCCGGTCCGCACTCCGGGGACTTGGAGATTGAAATCGTTTATACTCTAGTCCGCGCTCTGGGGACTTAGAGTATTTCGGTCCGCACTCTGGGGACTCGGAGATTGAAATCGTTTATACTCTAGTCCACGCTCCGGGGACTTAGAGTACTCTGGTCTGCACTCTAGGGACTCGAAGATTGAAATCGTTTATACTCTAGTCCGCGCTCCGGGGACTTAGAGTACTCCGGTCCGCGCTCAAGGTACTCGGAGATTGAAATCGTTTATACTCTAGTCCGCGCTCTGGGGACTTAGAGTACTCCGGTCCGCACTCGGGGGACTCGGAGATTGAAATCGTTTATACTCTAGTCCGCGCTCTGGGGACTTAGACTACTTCGGTCCGCACTTGGGGGACTCGGAGATTGAAATCGTTTATACTCTAGTCCACGCTCCGGGGACTTAGAGTACTCCGGTCCGCACTTCGGGGACTCGGAGATTGAAATCGTTTATACTCTAGTCCACGCTCCGGGGACTTAGAGTACTCCGGTCCGCACTCTGGGGACTCGGAGATTGAAATCGTTTATACTCTAGTCCGCGCTCGGGGACTTAGAGTACTCCGGTCCGCACTCTGGGGACTCGAAGATTGAAATCGTTTATACTCTAGTCCACGCTCCGGGGACTTAGAGTACTCTGGTCTGCGCTCAGGGGACTCAGAGATTGAAATCGTTTATACTCTAGTCCACGCTCCGGGGACTTAGACACTACGCCATAGATGGCCTACTGCAACGAAATTATATGGTGTTGCTAGCTATAATGTAATGATAGGTATGCTGATTTTTGTCTATTACAACACTCGCTTCAAGGTGTTAGCATAAGCATCAACAAGATGTTGCAGTAGCTATAGATGTTTTCAAATTAAAAAATTAATAAAATTAGCAATCCGCGTGAATACGATCCAACGACCTACATTTAATCTGGTTGTTAAAATGGATCACCACTGCAATTTGCCCCAAAATTTCGTTTTCCCGCTTTACTTTTCATACCATTTCGTTCTCACCCTCAATTTCCAAATCCCCAATTTCCAAATCCCTAATTTCCAAATCAAATTTCCGTTCCCATTTCATTCTCACCCCCAATTTCGCTGCTGTTTGCCTACATGTCGATACGCAACCTCTCCCAAATCCTACCAACCGCAGCCCCGAACAAAACTCCACTACCCCACCGCCGTTTCTACAGCCTGATTCCGATGGTCATCGAGCACACATCCCGTGGCCAGCGTGCCTGCGATATCTTTTCCCGGCTTCTCAAAGAGCGCGTCATCTACCTTAACGGACCCATCGAGGACGATACGTCGGCGATAGTTGTGGCTCAGCTGCTGTTCCTCGAATCTGGTGGTTCCGTGACGGCAGGGTTGGCAATTTATGATACTTCGACCAGATCCGATGCTTGAATCTTTCTCGCCAATGTTCAGAAGAAGTTCGATTATGATGAAGCTTTGCTCGATTGCTTCAAAAAGTACCATTTTCGGATTCAAGGAAGATGTCAAACGCAGATTTCTTGTTTGAGAGAATGCCGCTTAAATTTTCAAATTGGCCAGCAATCATAAAACCAGTTTCAATTCCTTGATTGATTGCTCGAATTGCTTTGACTTCGTCGTCGGGTGCGATGTGATGTTATTTGGTATGTTTTCTGCCTTCTGGTTTACTTGATTATTCTCGATTTTGGTTACACTCGCATGCTTTTGCGATGATGAATTGGGATTTATTTATAGGCTTTATTTCCTATAATCTCGGGTTTAATCTTTCTATTGGACTTTGATAAATCTGGTATGTTGGATTGCGATGATGTATTGGTATGTTGGATTTTGGTTCACTGGCTTGATTTTGCTTTGCCGATGATGAATTGCGATGTGATATTATTTGGTATGTTTGATTTTGGTTCACTGGCTTGTTTTTTATTTCTGATCTGAGCTTGTTAGCTCCTTTCTGCTGCATTTGTTAAACCAGAACATGAACTGATGCTCCAAGTCCTCTGTATATCATATTATTGCCTATGTTTTTCTTGTACATGCCTGATGCATTCACTGTTTTTGCTTGATGGGCTGCCTATATGTACTGCTGTGTTTCTTGCACTGGCTTGTCTATATTTTGCTGAACCTGGCTCTTGTTTGTTTTGTTGGTTGCTTGGCCCTGAGTTGAATCCAGTCGATGACTCGGGTTTGACCTTGTGCCATGTCCTTGTATCCATGTGTTGCATTCATGTTTGGCTTATGCACTTATGAAAAGAAACAACTCAAATACCTGAGGCAAATATTATAACAAAAATATTTTCATTTTCTGTTTGAGTTAAATATTATTTTCCATATTACTGCTTTTGAATTATATGTGACAGGTATTGAAGACTGGACGGTTGGATACAAGCTTGAAGATAGAGTCAAATCAAATGTGCATGAGTGTATGAATGCATGAGCTTGAAGACAGATTTCAAAGAAGGCTCGATCTTCTGAAGACTGGACAGGTCGATCCCTGCCGGGACTGCGGTGCCCCGGACCCCCTCCGGCGCTGCGCCCGGACCCGCTACTCGGCTCGCCTTCGGCTCGGCACTCGGCTCGTCATATATTTGTCAGTGTCGGTGTCTGTATAAATTGAAACTGCATATGTAATGAGTGAATTGAGTGTTGTAGTGAGGAATATCTGTATATGTGAATATCAGTGTTATTTATCATTGAATTGTAAAATAGTGGAGTCGGGAATTTGTACTATTTTAAATGTTGAAATAAAATATTTATTTAAATAAATTACTGTTTGAATATCAAATTTTGTGCAATAGCATTTTATTAAATAAATATTTATTTCTATTAAAAAATCAAATATGCTCTACATTGTGGGCCCCACAAATTAAGAAAGTTAATATCTATATCAACATTTTGGAATGTTGGTACAAACACCTATGGATGTTGCTATAGACCCAAATAGGGTTCTATTGCAACAATATTTCTTATGTTGCCTTAGATAGTCAAAATGTTGCCTTTGAGGTCTGCAGCAACGCGGCAAAATGCATCACCGAGAAAGTGTTGCCTTTGCCCTTTTTTAGCCTACAGCAACATTTTTTGGCACTTCCTGCATCACTTCTTTGGTGTTGCAGTATGCAATCTATGGCGAGTACTCCGGTCTGTGCTTTGGGGACTCGGAGATTGAAATCGTTTATACGAGTTCGTACATCGTACAGAATAATGTAGTTCTAGTAATTCATCACCCGACTATGTGATATAGAAACATTAGTAATTCATGGAAAATACGGCTTCAAGTCTTTATTAATGAAAAACAACTAAACTGCCTGATTACATGGCTAAAAAGAAACTAAGTTACGACTGAACGAAAACATACAGGAAATAACTATGCCTAAAATAGGAAAGAAACATACTAAATGTAATAATGTCGCAAATGTTCAATGTTCCACGCTCGGGGGAGTGTCACGCCATCAACGGTCGCTAGCTTGAATGTTCCCCCTACAAGCTTTCGTTCAATGACGTACGGACCTTCCCAGTTGGGATTCATACGTGATGGTACCGGGAAAACTCGTTTCAGAACGAGATCATCCACATCAAAAATTCTTGGACGGACTCTGCCGTCGTAGTACCGCTTGACTCGGTGCCTATGTGTTGCTGCCCTTAAATCAGCCTCTTCACGTTTTTCATCGACACAGTCCAGTGATTCCAATAAGAGATCTTAATTCGTCTTGGGATCATAATATATCACTCGGTGTGATTGAACTTCAAGTTCCACGGGTATAACGGCTTCCGAGCCGTATGCCAAGGCGAACGGAGTGTGGCCGGTCGCGAACTTGTGGGTGGTTCTATAAGCCCATAATGCTGTCAAGAGTTCATCTACCCACTTGCCTCCGACTTTCTCCAAACGCTTCTTCAGTATGGACTTGATTATTTTATTTACAGCCTCGACTTGTCCGTTAGCCTTTGGATGCGCAACGGCGGCGAACTTCTTCTCAATGCCATACTTAAAACAGAACTCTTTGAACTCTCTGCTTTCAAACTGCGTTCCGTTGTCTGTAATGATGGTTCGAGGGAGGCCAAAGTGGCATATAATGTTTCGCACAACAAAATTAATGACCTTCTTAGAGGTGATCGTGGCTAGAGGTTCTGCCTCGGCCCATTTTGTGAAATAATCGACTGAACTATCGCGTATTTCGTGCCACCTTTGGATATTGGCAAAGGGTCGATTATGTCGATTCCCCAGATTGCAAATGGCCAGGGACTAACCATTTGTGTGAGTTCTGTTGATGGAGTCCTCGGGATTTTCACATATCTTTGACACGTGTCACATTTCCTTACGTACTCTGCAGCGTCCCAGTTTACGGTTGGCCAGTAATATCCATAGCGGAGGATCTTTTTTGCTAGCGTTTGCCCCCCAGTATGGTCGCCACATTCCCCTTTGTGAACCTCCTTCAAGACCCGCTTTTTCTCATCATGAGCGATGCATCGTAATAAGGGGACTGAGAACCCCTTTCGATACATTAATCCATCCTGCATCACGTATCGCGCGGCCTTTCGAAGGACCTGTCGTCTTTCGCTTCTTTTTTCTGGTAAAGTCCCGGTCGTCAGGTACAGTTTGAATGGGGTTATCCACGACTCCTTCTCGATTTCCATTTCCAACACACAATCAACTTTCATCTCGTCTATGCTCGGAGCATGCAAGGCCTCAACAGGAAACAATCCCATTTGCTGCGCATGGCCAGTGCTTGCAAATTTAGCCAACGAGTCGGCTTCTTTATTCTGTTCGCGCGGGACATGCGAAATATCATAACGCTCAAGATTCGACAGTAGTTCTTGAACCAGAACAAGGTACGGAGCAAGCTTCTGTCCCTTTGCTTGGTAATCTCCCCGCACTTGGTAGACCACCAACTGCGAGTCACAAAAGATTTCAACTGATTTGACTCCGAGTTCTCCAATGAGTTTTAAGCCAGCAATTAGTGCTTCATATTCTGCTTCGTTATTTGTGGCCGGGAAATCGAGCTTCAAAGCGTAACAAATCGATTGATTTTCCGGAGTTACAAGAACTACGCCCGCGCCGGAGCAACGGTCGTTTGATGCCCCATCGGTGTATAATTTCCATCGAACGGGGGGCATGACATTGTGACCATCTAGTTCGTCAGATACAGTAAACTCAGTGATGAAGTCTGCTAATGCTTGCCCCTGTATGGCTCTCCGTGGTAAGTAGGCGATATCGAACTGGCTCAACTCGATGTTCCATTTTAACAACCTCCCAGAGGTTTCTGGTCGTTGGAGTACCTGCCGTAGGGGCTGATCGGTATAGACACTGACTGAGTGTGCTTGAAAGTACGGGCGCAGCTTCCGTGATGCAATCACCAAGCAATAGGCCAATTTCTCGATTTTAGGGTAATTTCTTTCTGCCCCCGTTAAACGCTTGCTAACGTAATACGCCGGCTTTTGGATTCGGTCCTCCTCACAGACCAAAGCCGCACTTATAGCATGTGGGGATACGGCCAAGTACACATATAGCATCTCATGGTCTACCGGTTTTGACAGCACTGGAGGACTCTCCAGATGCCTCACCAGATCCTGGAATGCTTCCTCACAATCGGATGTCCACTCGAAATTCCTCTTCCCTTTCTTTATTATATCAAAGAAAGGGATGCACTTGTCTGTGGCCCTGGATATGAATCGACTCAACGCAGCTACTTTTCCATTCAAGCTCTGTACCTGTTTTATAGTTCTGGGCACTTGCACATCTCGAATAGCTTGAATCTTTTCTGGGTTAGCTTCAATTCCCCTAGCATTGACGATGAATCCCAAAAACTTCCCTGACGCAACGCCGAAGGAACACTTCAGAGGGTTGATCTTCATCCCATAATGTCTGAGTATATCGAACATCTCAGCCAAGTCTCGAATGTGGTCGTTTGACTGTCGTGACTTCACGAGCATGTCATCCACATAGAATTCCATCGTTCTACTAAGCTGGTCTTTGAACATTCGATTCACCAAATGCTGATTAGTCGCTCCGGCGTTTTTCAATCCGAAGGGCATTACAACATAGCAATATAGCCCGACATCTGTGATGAAACTAGTGTATTCTTGGTCCGGAATATGCATCGGGATTTGATTGTAACCCGAGTATGCATCCATGAATGATAACAGCTCGTGTCCTGCAGTGGAGTCGACCAACTGATCAATCCTAAGCAACGGGAAACTGTCCTTAGGGCACGCTTTGTTCAAGTCGGAATAATCTACGCAAGTTCTCCATTTCCCATTCGCCTTTTTTACCAGCACGGGATTCGATACCCATTCAGGGTAGAGGGCGTCGCGGACGAACCCATTGGTACTGAGTTTGTCCACTTCCTCTCTGAGAGTAGCAGACCTCTCTGGGTCCATTCCTCTCCTCTTTTATTTAACTGGAACGTATTTCGGGTCTATGTTCAACATATGACTCGTAATGGCGGGAGAAATCCCGCACATATCAGAATGCACCCAGGCGAAAACATCAAGATTTGCCCGGAGGAAATCACTAAGGTTTTCAGTCATTGCGGGGCCGAGTTGCGATCTGATCTTCAATACTCGCGATGGGTCATCTCGGCTGACTGAAATGTCAACTGTTAATTCGACCGGTGCTGCCTTTTCTTCCCTGGGTTTCTCATCGTCGTCTCTCGGATCTGTCTCTGAAGATCCAAGAATTATGCCCGAGCCAGGGCTCGGGCATTACTTGTCAATTATCAGTATTAAGGATGCGGACGGGATTGTCCGCAACCTTTCCTTTCTCCCTCCGATGGGCCTCTCGGAGCTCAGCCACATAACAGGCACGACCAGCTGCTTGGTCGCCATGAACAACGCCTACTCCTTTGTCAGTTGGGAACTTCAAAGTTAAGCACCACGGGGCTAATGCTGCCCTAAACTCAGCCAGTGCCGGTCGGCCCAAGAAGACATTATACAAAGAATCCACATCCAAAACTACGAAGGGTAGGATTCGCACCCTCCGACGTTCGCCTTGTCCCTGTTCAACTGGTAACTCAACATACCCCACCGCATCGGTTGCTGCGCCATTAAATCCGTGTATACGAGCTTTAGAAGGTTTCAAATCCTTCGTTTCCATCTTCATCTGGTCGTAAGCCTTCTTGAAGATGATGTTGACAGAACTTCCACAATCAATCAAAATTCTCTTCACATAAGCCGGTCCGATCGTCGCAGATATAACCATCGGGTCGATGGTTGGAGCCTCTACTTGGTCAGCATCTCTATTTCTGAACACTATATCGTCTGTTATTACGCGCAGCTGCTTAGCAGGGGTCCCATCCTCCACGTTCGAACAACACTCAAAATCTGCATGCTTCAGGGAACTTGCATACCGCTCCATCTCTTGCCAATTCTTATCCACGGGGTGAGGTCCGCCGATGATCATGTTTATGACTAGTCTACCCACAGTTCGGGCAGGCTCCTCGGGATGACGCGGAGCTGGTGCACGCCCTGGGTTGGATGTTCCCTGTCCTCCTTCCTGTGGATCCTTCACAAACTCTTGTAACTTCTTCTGCCTGATCAACTTCTCTATAGCATCGTGTAGGTGTCTGCACTCTTCCGTATTGTGCCCGTAAGTCTCATCGAAGCGATAGTATTTTCAAGTCCGCTTCTGTTCCTCGGTTGACTCTTTTGGACGTGGCTTCCTGTACTGAAAGGTATTGCAGGTTGATAGGTAAATGTTCTCAAGAAACGCATTCAGCGGGGTATACTCGTTGTAGCTTGGAATTCTCGGCTTCCACTTCCCCGCTTCTCTCTTCTTCCCTTGATTTCTTCCTCCTGACTCCTTAGGCTGCCCAGGCTTGTTCTGGACATTGACTTGGACTTTTCCCGAGTTGTCTCCGGACTGCTTCACAGCAATGTTGCTTTTCACGGACTCCTGGACAGGTCCCGGTGCCTTATCTCGCCTTACCCACCTAGCTTCCTCTCTTCTTATGAGCTGGTGTGCCTTTGAGTAAAAACGCTCTAGCGTAGTCGGAGGTTTTCCTGCCAAGCAGTCTCCAAATTCAGAATCCGGATCTACACCTCGCATTACAGCCATTAGAATTGCATGATCATTGGGATTACTGACTTCAGTCGCCGCAACATGGAATCTCTGTAAATACTCCTTCAATGACTCCCCAAGATTTTGGATTACACTTGACAGAGACATTACGTCCTTTGGACGAGTAGTGTGTATCCTGAACTGCTCAATAAACTTCTTTGCCAACTCCTCGAAATTTGATACAGACCGTGGAGGAAGTCGGGTGAACCACATAGTAGCGATCCTAGATAGAGTAATTGGAAAGCATCTACACTTGGTCGCATCATTTGCTCTAGCTGAATCCATCATCCACTTGTACCTCATGATATGCTGTCTGGGATCGGTCTTTCCCTCATAAGCAGGGATAGTTGGCATACTAAACTTTCTGGGGTACGCTGCCTATAGAACAACATCTGTGAATGGAGTATGACTTCTTGACACTCCCCAATCGTCATTTGATAAGCCTTGATTCTCTTTCATTAATTGCCTGATCATGGCTATCAGGTCTGGTGTTTGTATAGAAGGTGGAAGGCTGGAATCAGTTCTACATGACTGATCATGCTGATGCCTCCTCTGTTGGCGATCTGCCAAATGCGCATCTTGAGGTTCGACATCGTTAGCGTTTTGACGGTCTGGGTCTCCATCCTCCACCTGCACTCCAGCTCCTAAGTTTCCAGCTCCGACTCGGTCACGGTCTCCAGTTGTTCGGATAGTAGCACCTGCCCACGCAATTTCAGTCTTACGGCGCCTACACCTGGGAGGTTCATTGGATGAAGTTGAGCTGTCGGATGAGGAGTAAGGGGCGGGATTTCCCCCAGCATTCTGTTGCAGTTTGAGTGAGTTGTGCCATCAGGTTGGCATTAGCTTGCATCTGCTCTCCTAGTTGTCTCCTGCTTTCCCTGAGTTCTCTCATCAAGTCGTTGAACTCTATTCTGGTGACAACTGGGTCTGGTCCTGGGCGGCAATTCCTACACCCGGAATCGCTGGCTGATTGCTAGGTCCTGCTTGTTGCACGCTAGCAGTCTCGTGGGCGTCCGCATTATGAGAAGCTGACCTGGTATGCGGTCTTGCCATTGTAGAGTTATTGGTATGAACTCTGAGTAGAATCAACGGACGTCCTATCAATGAGTCGGATCTTCTTTGGGGGATTTGTTCAATCCAGTAGCTTCAAAGCAGATCCTTGAGGTCTGAGAATTCAATTCTCAGTGAAAGCACCAAAGTGTTAGCACCAAAATTGGTCACTAACCTCATTGAGAAAGATTGTGTAGAGATATAAGTGATGAAGATAAATTAAACAAGGAAGAATATGCTAATTTAAATGCAGAAAGTAAGAACACCGGATTTATAGTGGTTCAGCGTAATTGCCTACGTCCACTTTGAGGTTAAACTTTATTAATCTTCTTAATGATTGATTACAGATACAATTTGTAGATCAAATGCTTGAACGCAATTGCTAAGTAAAGAAGATGAGTCTTGAAAATGGCAGAGTCTCCCCAGTGTTCCCGAAAAAAGGTCCTTTTCCACTGTGCCCCTGCCCCTCTATTTATAGACAAAGATGGGTTGGACTTCCCAGGTGGGCTCGGCAGCCGAACACCTTGGCCCAAATAGAGTGGTCGTCGTATGCCGAACCAGATAGGCCGAACGGTTGGATGCCGAACCACACTCTCCATGCCGAACGAGGCGCTTGCTGTGTGGGAAGAGTAGAACGAATATCAGTCGAAGCCAAACGTGCCTCTGGCCGAACAAAGCGCCTGGCCGAACGATACATTTGGCTGAATGAAGCTCTTAACTGAACGTTGTCTCTGGCCGAACGATGGCACTTGCCGAACGATAGATTTAGCCGAACGATGCTTCTAGCCGAACGATGTCTCTGGCCGAACGATAGCTTTAGCTGAACAATGCTTCTGGCCGAACGATGTCTCTGGCCGAACGAGGGCTCTTGGCCGGACGTTGCCTTTAGCCGAGTAGTGCCTTTGGCCGAACGATGGTTCCGGCCGAACGATGGCTTGTGACGAACAATACAGCCATGCCGAGCAATTGTACACACCGAACGTCTTCTGATGCCGAATGCTCCTGGATACCGAGTACTCCTGGATGCCGAGTATTCCTGGATGCCGAGTACTTCCTGGATGCCGAGTTCTGCTATATGCCGAGTACCTAATTGCCTGGTCAAATCTCCAGGAAACATATATTATGATATATGTTATGTTGTTTTAAAATTTTTAAAATAACATAATTACATAAGTATGTATATGTTATTCGGGTTTCTAACCCGGCGAGATCCAATAGAAGACGGACCAACTTCATGAAGTCAGAATGGCTCATAACTCAACCAAAAGGGCTAAAGCAACGATTGAGTTTGACTAAACCAAAAGACCAGCGTCCACTAAGTCCAATCAGCAGCCAAATGCAAATAATAAGTGAATCGTCATCAAAACAAGGCGATGTGCAATGAGACTATATGAACAACGTCAATACAAGGCAAAGTAAGAAGGCTAGACATCAAAGCTCAAAAAGTGATCCATACACCATGGATCGGTAGCGATCCATAAACTTCATCAGTGGGTCGCTGAATAGTTACGGCACGTGGGGAGCAAAGGAGCCTAGAAGACAAAATGCAAAAATACGCTAAGTGTATGGATCGCTAGCGATCCATACAAAACCATGGAATTCTCACGACCTGACATAGCAGCACAATGAAGAGAGGAGCTAAGTAGTTAGATCGCATACGAGCTAAGCTTACGGATCGCCAGCGATCCATAGACCATGGATCACTAGCGATCCATGCTTTTGGCTCGGGTCGCGAGCTAAACTCTACTGGACCGTCCTATAACCATCTGCAAGTGACTGACAAGCGGGCTTGGCCCAGAAGCTCTCTGATCTCTATAAATACCATCTTACCCGCAACATAAACGAGATCTTCTCTAGACTGGTGGCTGAAGTTCTACTGGAAACATTCTTTAGTCTTCGTCTCCCTCACAACAATCAACAAAGGTGTGATTCTCCAGTGGATTCCAACTCTGGGGATTCAATCTAGCTAAGGACAATCAAAAGCCTTGTAATCAAACATTACTTGTAACAACAATTAGTCATAATAAAACTATAAAGTGGACGTAGGCTTTGTTAACAACCGAACCACTATAATAATCTTCTTGTCTCCTCTCTTTTACTGTTCTTTTCTATACCTATTATCTGTATTATTGCTCTGTACAAAGAGGGCTGGTGCTTTCACACTCAAACCAGCGTGTTGATCCTTTTTTTTGGTTAACATTTTGGTGCTTTCACTGAGAACTCCAACTCAGGATTCAGATCTAGCTATCTACTTTGGATCCCATAGGTCTAGAAGTTAGATACCCGATCTTTGCCTGAAGAATCTACCACTTGGAATCCATGGCTCCTGGAAGAAGAAGAACTGCCTCTGGAAGATCTATAAGAGCAGTGATAGCTGGAGAAGATGTTAATCCTTAACATGCTGGAGTAAATTATGCTAACTTTGGAAATTAGGCCCCAGCATCCTCTAGTCAGCATGAAGTCGTTACTAGGGATGAGTTGAATAAGATGGTTGACAAAATCAACCAAAGGATGGAAAGTAGCCAGAAGGATCTAATGGAAAAGCTTAATGCTCTCTTAATCCTACAGTCAAATCCTTCTCCAAGAACTATGCCTGAACCCGCGACTGCTATAGAACAAGAAAATTCTTCTGTTTCTGGTCTAAACAGAAGAAATGGAACGCAAAAAAGGGTAACAACGGGAACGATGGGACACAATGTGGAAGGAAATACGAATACTCCACCCGCCGCAAGGTAACCAAGTCTGAACCTAAATCAGGGGGCCAAGACCCCACAAGAAGATATAGCTATGGATCTCTCCGTTTCAGAAGATGGAGATCAAGATAACCAATTGGAAGACAATGTCAACGCATTCGATGATGCTAGGAACGTCCAAACTGCCCCCAATCAGGCAAACTACAAGCCAACGGGGTCCTTTGGGAGTAGCTCTCCCGAAGACAGGAGAGCCTAGGCTTCAACCCACACGCCAAAACCGTTTGCAAAGCCAAACACTTGGTGTAGTGACTAACTGCCGCCCCCAAGACTACCGAACATCAGAGGCATATATAGTAGACATGGTCAAACGATTGATGGATGAGAGTAAAAATCGAAGAGATGATGAATGAGGATCTGCCCCAAGTCGGACTCTTTTTACCGATGAAATCTTGAATGAGAAATATCCAGATAAATTCACAACGCCAACTATCCTATCTTACAATGGTACGAAGGACCCAAAACTCCATTTATACAAGTATAGCTGGTATATGGACGGAGCCAACACTTCAAAGGTTGTTCGCTGTAGATGTTTCCCTATCTTTCTAGAAGGAGTTGTGTCTATGTGGTTCACCAGACTTCCCCCAAGATCCATCTCTACCTTTGACCAATTAGCAACAAGATTCCTTGACCAATTCAGGCTCCATACCGTGCAACCAAAAGTTGTCATGTCCCTGTCCGGGTTGTTCCAGGGATGCAATGAATCGCTGAAATCTTTCATAAACCGGTTCAATACCACGGTGACGGAAGTAAGCAACCGCAATGAGGACATGGTTTTTATGGCATTAGTCTGTGCCATTCAACCGGAGACTGAATTCGAGAAATGGATTAAAATGAAGCAGCCTACCACAAGGAAAGACTTCAATCGTAAAGAAAGTCAGTACTTAAGATTGAAGGAAGCGCGGGAGCTGGAAGGAAAGTCTACTGGCGTGTAGCCGATGAACATCAGACAACGCAATGTACCAATGAATCAAAACGTGCACGATTCTGAAATTGCTCAAGGAGTCACAGGGAAAGATGGGAATCAAAAAAGGAAAAATCATACCTCCAATAAAAGAAATGGCAATGGCAGCAATAAAAGGCTCCAAGGGTTCAGGCAGGAAGATTATACCCCTCTAAACGACACTCTAGAAAATATTTATCTTGCAACGCAGGGGACTGAAGAATACAAGAAGCCCCCAAGGAAGGAAGCAACAAAGCAGCAAAAACGCTCGAGAAAGTTTTGCCGCTTCTATGAGACCCATGGACATAACACAAACGAATGTCATCATCTGAAGAATCTTATTGAAGAGTTGATTCAGGAAAACAAGCTCCAACAGTACGTGAGAAAGCCGTAGAACCCTGATCAACCCACGGCTGCTCGGCCCCCTGGGGAACGAAGAACTCAAGCCAGAACTAGTGAGGAAGGGTCCAAACGAACTGACCAAAGACTCATTATTCGAACAATATCTGGGGGACAACACCCCACGTAAAGAAGTTAGGGAGAGATGGAGCGATATGCAAGTTCGTTGAAACATGCTCTAAAGTAATCATGTCTCGCACTAGAAGACGAAACCCCAACCAAGCTGCAGAAAGTATTGAGTGATGACATAGTGTTCCAAAATCGGGACACTGAAGGGATCAAAGCCCAAACTCTCGATCCAGTGGTGGTAACAATGGGAATCGGTCCCGTTGTTGTTCGGCGAGTGTTGGTTGATAGTGGTAGCTCTATTAATATTCTTTTCAAACGTACTTTTGACCAAATGAAAACTGGCATGAAAAGCGTCTCTACATGCCAAATGAAGATCCAAGGATTGACTGGCGAGCCCAAGCAACCTGTGGGAACAATTGATCTACCAATGGAGCTTGGAGAGGGCGATCGAAGAGTCGCCCTTATTTAGACTTTTGTAATTGTGGATGAAATGTCAGCATATAACACTTTCTTAGGGTGGCCTGCTCTAGCAGATTTTAGAATAGCTCTGGCCCAATGGTGTCTAACAATGAAGTTCCCTACTGCAAATGGAATCATAGTAGTGAAAGGAGATCAGTGTGCTGCCAGAGAATGTTACATTGCAGAGATACGCTGATCTAGAAGAAAGGAAAAAGGGAAGGACGTGGGGAGAACTCTCTACATACAGGAAACTTCAGAATAGAAACTATAGAGCCGCCTCTGGCTTGGGGACCATAGCCGATTCGATAAGGCTTTGGACTCTAAAAAGAAGAGTTTAGGGGAGGAACGTGCGGCACCGACAGAATTGATGGTGTCCGTCCTGGTCGATATGAACGACCCAACTAAAGGCTTGAAAATCGGATCGCACCTTGGAAACAAGATGCGTTTAGAGCTTACTAAATTTCTCCGCACCAACTTGGATGTGTTCGCATGGACGCATTTCGATATGTGTGGGGTGTCTCTATAAATCACATGTCATGCGCTCAACATTGACCATAAATTCACACCAGTAAAGCAACAGAGGCGCAGCCTGGTTCCAGAACGGTCCAAGGCGCTAAGAGAAGAGGTGGACAAATTAATGGCCAACGGTTTCATCTGTGATTCAACTTATCCAGAGTGGGTATCTAACCCGGTCTTAGTCAAAAAGTCCAATGAGAAGTAGCGGACCTGTATCGATTATTCAGACTTAAACAAAGCTTGTACTAAAGATATCTTCCCTCTCCCTAGAATAGATCAGCTAGTAGATGGAACGGCGGGACACGAGCTGCTATCATTCATGGATGCATACTTCGGGTATAACCAAATCTTGATGCATGAGCCTGATTAGGAAAATACCAGCTTTATCACCGACCTGGGCCTATACTGCTACAGTGTGATTCCATTCGGCTTGAATAATGCCAAGGAAACTTAACAAAGGTTGGTGATTACCATGTTCAAGCGCCAAATCAGGAAAACTATGGAGGTTTATGTGAAAGACATGTTAGTCAAATCACGAGCAGCTGTTAACCACCTGGATAACCTCGCTAAAATGTTCGAAATACTCCGAATGTACGAAATGAAACTCAATCCACTCAAGTGTCACTTCAGAGTAGCCTCCAAAAAATTCCTAGGATTCATTGTAAGTGCCAAGGGCATCGAAGCAAATCCTAAACAAATAACGACATTACGAGAAGTCCAAGCTCCGAAGAATAAAAAGGAACTGCAAAGTTTGAATGGAAAAGTTGCAGCACTAAGTCGATTTATCTTGAAAGCTATCGACAAGTGTATACTATTCTTCGATGCGTTGAAGAAAGGAAAGAAGAACTTCGAATGAAGTGAAGCTTGTCAGATAGCATTCAAAGAACTGCTGCGACACATGGAGGCTCCGCCAATTCTATCAAAGTCCATGGATGGAGAAGATCTATTCATTTACTTAGTGATCTCACCCCATGCATTGAGCGCTGCTCTGGTGCGTGAAGAAGCAAAAATCCAGCAACCCATGTATTACATTAGCAAGCGATTCACTAGAGTAGAGAAAAACTACCCAAAACTAGAAAAACTAGCGTATTGCCTTTTGATCGCATCTAGGAAGTTATGGCCATACTTTCAGGCTCATCCAATTAAAGTGTTGACTGACCAGCCCCTAAAGCAAGTGTTATATCGACCTGAAACTTCCGGAGGACTTCTCAAGTGGAATGTAGAACCGAGTCAATATGATATCAAATACCACCCAAGGAAAGCCATCAATGGGCAAGCGTTAGCAGACTTCATCGCCGAATTTACTGTATGGGGCGACGAGGAAGAAGAACAGCTGGAGGTAGACACGAAATGGAAGCTCTTTGTCGATGGCGCATCTAATAACCTCTGTTCGACGGCAGCAGTGCTTAAAACCCCCAAAGGACGAGCCATTAGCTATGCTTTGCGCTTGGAATTCCCTGCTACAAACAACGAAGCGGAATACGAAGCACTGATTGCAGGACTAAAAGTTGTGAAAGAGCTCAAGATAAAATCTATTTATATATACAGCGACTCCCAACCGGTCGTCTATCAAGCAAAAGAGGAATACCAGGCTCGTGGAGAGAATCTTATCCCGTACCTCTCCAAAGTGCAAGAACTGTTAAGCGACATTGAACACTACACCATAACTCACATTCCACAGGAGCAGATCACAAAGGCAGATTATTCGGCTAAACTGGCAAGCTCCGGAGAAGCAAAGTCATTGGGACTAGTTCCAGTTGAGACTCTAACCAACACAAGCATAGACGAAATGGACATCGACTGGATCCTCGAGATCACTATCGAACTCAATACGTGGATGACAACGATAAAGGAATATTTACTTGCAGGGACTCTTCTGACAGACCAGAATCAATGGAAAAAGCTTCTTCGAAAGGCACCGCGATTCATGATACAAGATGGAGTACTCTATCAAAGGGGATTCTCCAGTCCCCTTCTTAGATGTGTGTCCGATAACAAAGCCTAAAGAATCCTAAAGGAAGTGCACGAAGACGAATGTGGAGACCACATTGGGGGGTAAACCCTTGCGAAGAAAGTCTTTTGGTACGGATACTTCTGGCCAATCATAAACCGCGACGCTGTAGACTACACTAGAAAATGTGATCGCTGCCAAAGATTCAGCAAAATTAAAAGAACTCCTTCAACAGAGCTAATGTAGATGGTCAATCCATGGCCATTTGCAATATGGTGGAACGATTTGATTGGCGTCCTGCCGATAGCGAAAGGTGGGGCCGAATATGCTATAGTTGCTGTTGATTATTTCAAGAAATAGGTTGAAGTGGAACCACTGGCTACCATAACCACAAAGAAAGTCATTAATTTTGTTACTAAAAAAATTATTTGTAGGTTTGGTGTGCCATATAAAATCATCACTGACAATGGAACTCAATTCGAAAGCGCTGAATTCAAAGACTTCTGCAAACGCTTCCGGATTGAAAAAAGCTTCTCAACAGTAGCTCATCTGCAAACAAACGGGTAAGTGGAAGCAATAAACAAGATCATCAAATCTACCATCAAAAAGCGACTATCTAAAGCAATGGGAAACTAGGTTGATGAACTTCCACTCACACTATAGGCTTACAGAACTACCCACAAATTGGCAACCGGCCACACTCCATTCGCTCTAGCATATAGCTCAGAAGTAGTGATTCCTATTGAATTAGAAGTCCCCTCGCACCGAAGGAAATTTTTTAATCAAAAGCAAAACAAGCAGCTCCTGCTCGAATCGCTAGATATGATCGATGAAAGAAGAGAGGAAGCCGAGTTGAGAACCGCCACCCACCAAAAAAGGGCCGCATTGTACTTCAACTGCAAAGTTCACTACCAACCCTTCGAAGTGGGAGACCTTGAGCTCAAGCGAGTCTACCCCGTTTCGAGGGTCTTCGGACCAAACTAGGAAGGATCGTACGTCATCAATCAAAAGCTAAGGGATGGAACTTTTAACCTAACAACCGTCGATGGGATCCAAATTCCTAGGGCATGGAATAGCGAATCACTCCGCCATTACTTCATTTGAAAACTACTTTATGCATTTTCTATTTTTCAGCAAATAAGCCATTCGGGAATGCTAGGGGCATTATAAATAGGCAAAAATCTGCCCAACTTTCCTTTATAAAATTTGATTCTCTTTTTGAACCAACAAAACTGTGTTCATAATAACTACCCGGCGGGTCGACGGAAGCAAATCTAGTAAAACCGTTGGATCGGCGGAACCCAATCTTTGCCTTCTAAAAACTGGTGTAGCTCTGGAAACATCAAGAAGGTGAAAATACCAACTCCTCACGTTGCCCGAAGATAGGCAACAACGAGGAGTACGAAAAGCCGCGCAATCCATAAGCCGTGCACTAACTTTTAAAAGTTACACTCCTCATGTTGCTCGAAAGTAGGCAACATCGAGAAGTATGAAAAGCCGTGCATTCCATAAGCCGTGCACTAACTCTTAAAAATTACACTCCTCACATTGCCCGAAGATAGGCAACATCGAGGAGTACGAAAAGCTGCGCATTCCATAAGCCGTGCACTAACTCTTAAATACACTCCTCACGTTGCCCGAAGATAGGCAACATCGAGGAGTACGAAAAGCCGCGCACTTCTTAAGCCACGCACATTTCAAAGTGCCAACCCCTCACGTTGCCCGAAGATAGGCAACACCGAGGAGAGCCTTCCATAAGTCGCGCATTAACTCTAGAAACTTAAACTCCTCACGCTGCCCGAAGATAGGAAAGATCGAGGAGAACTAAAACTGTTCCGGACTGACAGGTCATATCAGTCCCAAAAGCCGCGCATTTCATAAGCTGCGCGTTAACTCCCAAAGCTGTGAAATCACGCTCCTAAAACATAAAATTCTCACATTGCCTGAAGATAGGCAACACCGAGGAGCGCCAAAACTATTCTGAATCGACATGACATATGGATCCAAAAATCTGCGCATCCTGTAAGCCGTGCGGACTTTCAACTCTTGAATTTGCCCCGGCAACGCCAGGGAACTTATCTATACAGGAATAACCAGAATTAAGCCACTCCAACTGTCGGAAACAATGGGGACGACTCCAACCAAACCAGAGTACGACAGATTATTACATTAAATGTTGACAACGTGTACCTGCCCACAGTTAACTTATTCAATGTGCAAATCTCAAACATGCATATACTGCATACCTACCAAAATATCACAAAAAACACGGAATACATGCTCAAGTCAGAAAACTTCTGAAAAAATAAAATTCGAGTTGTGATTTAATCAAATTTCAAGTGTTAATGTGCAGACTGTTTAAACCCTAAGTTACCAGTTATTTGTCATTTGTTTGAAGTCAACAACCCTGTGAACTAGGCGGCATACACCGGAACTTAGATAAAAATATTTGAAAATGATAAGTTCACAAGTTGTTACTCCAAACGAAGAGTTGTTACTCCAAATAAAATTTTCGGTAGTAATCACAAGAACTGGATAAGTGTAAACAAAACAAGCACAAGTGCACAGAACACATATGTACAAACAAATAAGAGTAGAGTCAAAATATCAATGTATTACTTATAGTTTTCTTTATACATGGTCAAAATGTGGGGGCCGTACCCACACAACACCGGCCAACAAAAAAAAATACAGACTCAACAACAAAAACACTAAGTGAAGACTCCGCACTTGAACAAAATGACTCAAAAAGGACCAAAATCAGATCGGTCGCCACCCAAACACCTCAGCGCTTCTTTCAACCACTCCCCTTTCCGCTTTTTGTTCGACGTTTCTGCCTTGTCTCGGGAGTGGTGTCGCTGCCAGTGATATCAAAAAACTCCTTAGCGCTAACGTCCTCCTCTTCCTCTACAAACTTCTCGGAAGATTCGCCCTTCGCTTTGCACTTCCGTGACTTGCGGGAGCTCTTCGAGGCTTTGATCGCTTCAACCTTCTCTTTCTTAATAACGACCAATTCATGTTGAGTTTTACGAGGCTGCTCCGCTTGAACTTCCTGCTCCTTAACTTCTGCCGCAGTTACCTCACCTTCCAAAGATACAGAAGGGTCATCTAAGCCATGAAGTGCGGCTATCTTTTTGGACTCCGGCCCCGGCTGCGAGCTAGACACAAACACGGAGACTAGAACAAGAATAGAAACGAGTATGGAGGCTGTGGAAATAGCAACAGGTCCAGGCGTCAAGGAAGCTGGCACATCGACAAGAAAGGTAGACGGACCTATAAGATCAAAAATGAAAGCATTAAATTCTTCCTGCTCTTGCAGCATAAGCTGAAAGCTTCCAAACTCGAGAGAAGCGAGAGGGTTACCTGCACTAGAAGAGTGGCCAAGAGCGTCAACTTCATATTCACCGCCTTCACCACCCTTAGACGGTTCTATTACTCGAGGGGAAGCTTCTAGCCCAGAACTTGTTACCAGATTGCGGGCTGCTCCGATGTCTCGCCGGTGGTAGAAACGAAAGGCTCTGTAAGTGCTTCGGCAGCCATAGTCATGGCGGCATCTGCAGCATCTTTCTTCCTTTCGATCCGCAATATCTCCTGGCCCTCCAGTAATGCCTTCTTTAATTCTTCGTTAAGATAGGGATTTTCTAACTCTCGCTCGGTGTAGATGTCACCGCTGTCACGAAAGCGGGTCAAGATTTCTTCCCAGACCATGGCGAGAGTGCGTGGAAATTTCAGGCCCAAGTAGCTAAGGCTCCGTTGATGAAGTAGAGAATTGACATAGAAATTCAGGATAATCCCGTCCATCTTTTCCATCTTCCTCTCAAAAGCGTTTTGAAGCTCCAGATAATCCACCGTAATGGTGGCCTTTTCGACCTCAACGCGAGACTTATTAGCGCTAAGCTGCGTAACTTGGTCTTGTAACCGGGAGATCATCGCAGCCCGATCAAAGAGTCTTGTTATGCCCCTCAACGATAAGGTCATGATCAAAGATAGCTTTCTTCTAGGCTTCAATCATTGCGTTACGAGCAGCCACTTCTTCTTTTAATTTCGCCTCCTTGGCATAAGCCTTTTTTATCTTGTCCCTATAGACGATCTTAATTCTTCCCTAAGCCACTTTCACTTCTTTCAGCAAGTTGGCATTCCTTTTGCTCTCTTACAGCGTCGCTTCTTTCTCCTCCTCCAACTGTTTAATCCTGGCATCGCATTCTAACAAAACTCTTTGAAAGTCATCCTTCTCTAACTCAAAAGTGAGGATTTCCTAGTAGTTGTTGTGATTGGTATCTGCCAACTACTTACACAATTTTTCCCACCCTTCGGCCTAGTCTAAATCATTTTGAATAGCCTGAAGGTGTGGCATGTAAGAATCTTTACGGACTGGATGGAGATAACAATCAAACTTAACTCCCCTTAGAAACTACCCGTGGAGCACGGCCTTAAGCTTGGGAGGAGCCGATGGAAGAATGCAGGCAAGTCTCCGATGGGGACGCGAATCACCGAGGGCAAGCACAATAGAAGATGGTGGTATGCAGGTTGAAGGCGGAACAGGGGCAGAAGTGACGGGGATTTCTTGACTTGTTGAAGAGTGCATCGAAGCAAAAGCATACTGTTCCGAAGAATACGCTAAGTGTATGGATCGCTAGCGATCAATACACTATGATCGCTAGCGATCCATACAAAGCCATGGAATTCTTGCGACCTGACATAGCAACACAATGAAGAGAGGAGCTAAGTAGTTAGCTCGCACGCGAGCTAAGCATATGGATCGCTAGCGATCCTCGGGTCGCGAACTAAACTCCACTTGATCATCCTATGACCATCTGCAAGTGACTGACAAGCGGGCTTGGCCCAGAAGCTCTCCGATCTCTATAAATACCATCCTACCTGCAACATAAATGGGATCTTCTCCGAACAGGTGGCTGAAGCTCTGCTGGAAACTTTCTTCACTCTTCGTCTTCCTCACAACAATCTCCCAAGGGATTCACGGTGATTCTCCAGTGGATTCCAACTCTGGGGATTCAACCTAGCTAAAGACAATCAAGAGCCTTGTAATCAAACATTACTTATAACAACAATCCGTCATAATAAAACTATAAAGTGGACGTAGGCTTCGTTAACAGCCAAACCACTATAAAAATCTTCTTGACTCCTCTCTTTTACTGTTCTTTTCTATAATTATTATCTATATTATTGCTCTGTACAAATAGGGCTGGTGCTTTTACACTCAAACCAGGATGTTGATCCTTCTTTTGGGTTAACAGTATATGAATTGAATTTTGAAATTAATATAATTTAATTAAAATTATCTAACTAATATAATTTAATTAAAACTATTTAATTAAATAAATTAATTGAAGGTTAATTAATTAAACAAATAAATTAAATGTTAATTAATTAAATAATAAATTAAAGGTTAAATAAATGAATTAATTAAATGAATATAAACATATATAAGATATATGTGTAATACTATAAAGGTTATAGTATGTAATAAATATTTAATATAAATGCTATATTAAAATAATATATAATATTAATTAAAATTTTAGTTAATTAAATTAATTAAATAAGATTTAATTAATATAATATTATACATAAGACCATTATATAAGTAATATGAAATATAAAAGTTATATAATAATAATACTTATATAATATGAATGTATAAAGTAAAGGTGGAACATCATAGAAACCCAAATAGACTTATGGGATAAATACATAAATATTGTACGTATACCGTGATTTCATATGTGTTCGACACTTGAATCACGAGGGTAATTCGTAAGAATTATATTATTGCATAAGCCGATATCACTCGATATTATATATATATTAAAGATTATGAATCTTTAATATAAAGTTGTCATCTACCATTTATATATCAATAGATTACTTGCATATTCTTTAGCTGTTGAGCTTTCCTCAAGCTAGGAATATTAGGTGTAATACTATTAATATATTCAATAGGCGAGGTAAAATAAATACACATATTCGTTAAGCTTTCCTTAAGATATGTGCATTATACTTAGGCCATCGTGAAATAATAGGTCCAAGTGAATAATCCCACTTTACTTGTCGAGCTTTCATCAAGGTAAAGGAAGGATTCAGATAAGGAATCACAGGTTAGGAGTTGCATGTGCTACAACCAATAAGGAGTTATCCATCGTATGCGGACCTATGATTTATTGAGCTTTCTTCAAGGTCAGTATCCGAAAGCTTACGAGTTCTAACATCAACTAGTGATGTCAAAATACTTATATGTTTTGTTTATGGTTTAGTGAAACATAAATAACTAGTGGAAGCCTTTTTATTAAAAATAAAATGTTAACATTTAACCTTTCCAATATTGTAAGAACATATGCTATGTAATGTTATAATAATCTACATTGATAAATTTGTGCATTTAATATGATTGATAAAACATTTATCAATTAAGATATACAAATAAACTGAATTAAAGATTGACAAATAGAAATATAATATATACTTACTAATAAATGTTTTTTGCATGTTAATATTTCAATACCCGTGCAAGCGCCAGATTTTATGAGTACTAAATACATTCGTAATTTGGTTGCTTACATGTCTATCTGGTCAAGGCCGTATATTGCATTCTATGAGTTTCAACTCCATAAGCAATACAAGACTATGGATAACTGATCCATAGATTATCGCATATAAATGTTATATAGGGAACGGTTACAATTCGTAATGTATAATACTTCGATGAAGTTGGTTCATTCGAAATAAGCCAATAAACAGTGTTGTGAGATTGAGTATTCAATTTGATTGATTACAAAAGGATTGCTTTGTGTTAAATGTAACACAAGACCAAAACTACAATATATATCTTAGAGCTCGATCACTGAAACACCAGTTTGATTAGTTTACACTAAGTGCAACATATTTGATATCCTTATATGTTAAGGATAATCGAGTGCACTTCTATAAAGATTTGTTATGATGTTGTAGTAAGGGTATTCTTTTGAATGGTTTGACCATATAGAAAGAAAAAAATGAGTGTACAAGAGTAGATGTGATTTAAGGTACGGTTGGGATAAAAAGAGTGAGTAGTCACTTCTACTTCGTAAAGAAACATCGAAAATGAGAATTGTAATAATAATAATTGATACCTGACATTGGAATAAGAAATATGCTTTCTATTTTGAAATGTATTTTTATATGGAAAATTGTTTTCTATGAGACTTATTTCTTTGAATTCAAAATATTTGATCAAAAAATATTCCACTGTAAACTAGTTGCAGTATATGAAATAAATAATTTATATTAAGTGAATGATGGACCTCCGAAGTTAGTACGCTATTATAGTAATGGCGAAAATAGTGAAAGCATGCCATATAGCACTGAATGATTGATCAAATTACGAAAATTGATTTGTAAAACATACCGAACATTATTTATGAAATAATGACTATTTTTTAGTGTCGACTGAAAAACAAACATAGTTATATTTCAACTTGAATATTGTGAATACTTGTTAAGAAATAAAACTATAATGTCGTATTTGTTTTCATGACAAAGATGCATTGTAAAATATTGAAGTATCTAAAATTATTTACAATTATTTCGGTCGTAGTTTTGAGAAATAATTTTTATTATATGATTATGAATCATATGATACTAGTTAATTATATCTCAAACAATCAAGGGCTATGCACCCACTTAGTAGGAGCATCATATGAGTTGATGAACTCTTAGGATTGATACATATGGATGTATGCAATTGTAAATCTCTTAATACCAAAAACGGTTCCAAATACTTCGTTATATTCACCGATGAGTTATCACACACATGGACATGTGTATTTGATACATATGTATAAGTCTATAACAAGCCTATAGAATATAAAACGAATGTAAATAAAATAACATGCAATAGAAATGATTTGATTTGATTGAATGGGTGAGTATATTGGAAAGAGTTCCGAACATACCTAAAAATTAATAAAAGATTCAACCTCAAAAGTCACCCCTCCCTCTAATACATAATGATGTATTGATAAGGACTAATCGAACTTTGTTGGACAAAGCACGATTAACGATGAGTGAACTTGAGTTAAATACTTTCTATAAGGTGTGTACTTAAGAGTAGTACACAAGGATAAAATTAATATTATCCAAAGAATAGTTTACAAAACCATATAAGATAAGGGTTTGCAAGAAACCCCTATATATCCTAGGCCAAGAAGTTTCCAGGTTGTGCAAGTTGAAATACTGCACGTATGGGATCTTATGTGAATCGTCCCAAAAGAATTTTGGGAACAATAGATATTAGATGACTAATTTATGCTGTGAACATAAATATATTGTGAACTAATGCAAAATCAATTTTATATAAGGCAATTCATAAAATGTTTATGAATGCACGTTCTGTTGCACTAAGAAACGACTGTTATATTAAGAAATACCAACTTCGTATTGAAGGAATTTATTTAAGAAATTATTAGTATAAAAATGGATTTGGATACGATCTAGTGATAAAACTGGTTACAAGGGATGAAATGAAATTGATTGAACCAAAATGAACATAAATACATTAGAGCATCTAATGAGTATTCTTGTACATTAAAGAGAAACTGTGATTTTCTTGTCAATGTGAAGAATAAATATTCCTCGATTGTTTAATTAGACCATTAAGAGTATTGACTCTATGATATGGTATGATGTGCAAATCTGAAATAGATTCCAAGTACGTTATCAAAATATGGTTTTGATATTTGTATCCGAAAGGATATGATCCTTTTGGCCATAAATGTCGTAGTTGGAATATAGTGAACCACATCGATAAAAATAATATCGTAAATTTCAATTATTGAAATTAATGTAATAGTTTCACCATTTGATGTGCTCATCGCAAAGTATGACTTTATGTTTTGGTACGTATGTGTTGAAATAGAAAATTCTAACAATGATTTAGAGTAAACTGTTTACACATAATAACCAAAGTATCTCAAAGTCCATGGTAGGGATATTGAGTTTGTGATTATTTAGATATGATCCAAGAGCAGATACGAAAGTGATCCAAGAGCAGATACAAATGTGTTGTTCGATGTGCATCAAAATTTGAACAAGCATTTTGATAGATGTATCAAATAGTTTGCTGATCATTCAAAATGCAAAGGAAGCACATGTTCATAAGAAGGAACGATAAAAGGTAGATATGTATTTCTAAACCGTAAGTAAACAACACACAGTCGATTATTAACCATGTAATTATGTTAAAATCAGTTTTAGATGTTTTAATACTTAATATTGGATTTGTAAATGATGTCTTTTATAATAAGTATAAAAGATATTGGGAATGTCCCAAAATGATATGTAAGGATACCTTATTAAAATGTTTGATAGGTAACATATAAGATAGATTCCTTATGCATTGGCAGTAGGAATTATCATACGTGTTATGTTGTCTACGATATCATGATTTGTTTATGCATTTGATACATGAAGAAAATATCAAATCCAAATTGATATCACTAAACGATAGTTTGGAGTATTCTCATGTATTTACGAAATGCTAGAGAATTGTTTACAGGAACAACAAACTCCTTATGAAGGAGTGTTCAGACTCAATTTTTATAAGTGATATTGAGTATAATACATGAATAATAAATTCAAGTTAAGAATCTTTAAGTTGGAAATGTTTCAAATGAAAGGCTGCAGTATATTCAATGAAAAAGGCTAAGTACATCGTCTTATATAACGCTGCAATAAAAACAATATTTATAAATATAAATGCACAAATTTACAATTGAGCCGAGGGTAATTCCCAATGTTGAGAATCTCATAACATTAATATATGATAACCATGTCACGATATAGTTCATAACGGAACTTAGAACTCATCGGTAGTCGAGAGAGATACTCCAAATCGTTCCACATGATAAAGGTAGTTTATCAGCGTTGGAGAGAGTTGGTTGACTAAGTAGATAATTGAAACATAACAGCATATATGTTCACTAAGGGACTGAACCAATTGATTTTCAGAAAGTCGATTGAAGAATTTGGAATAAGATTCCATAATTGACCGGAAGTGCAAGCGGGAGATTGATAGAGATAGGGGTATGCCCTAGGGTAGTTATGTAATTTTTTACATATATCTAACTTGTTGACAAATTTTGTTCGAAATATAGGTGTTTTATTTCTATTATATACCTGATATAATGTGTTATATTAATTAATTAATTTAATTAAAAATATATTTAATGCAAAATCCATAAATAGTATATTTTTCTATTGTAGTTACAAAGTGTTGTAACCGTGAGTAATTTATTACAATGAAAACAAATATACCATTTTAAATGTTCCTAGTCAAGATGCATCGAGACTAGAGTACGTAACACTTTTCAAATATTGGATAATGTATTACTCATGATTGCTGGGGGTACCTAGGGGTTACATACTAATAGTTATTGGATAACTATGGAACGACCCACTCGATTGTTTTCTGTTGATTAATATAATTAAGGTCAAATAGAAAATATCGATGTGACTGATTTACACATTTATCTTGACTTGAGAATACTGTAGATCTTCAGTATGAAAGTTCCACTTTGATTATAGTAAATCATGGCACGGTGTCTATCGAGTGACCATAGTTTGGTCGAGTGGAAGTATTGGAAATCAAGCACTAGTAAAGTGAGGATTCATCTCCTCGGTTATATTGGGTTAATATCACGGTTAACTCAAGTCAACTCAAAGTCAAAGTCTTTGGCTAGAGTATTTCACTTGATAATAATTTTTATTACTGAACCAAGGACTTTGTGTTTGGACTATAGAGTTGAATATGGACGATATTGGAATTTTGACCATTACCAAATTCTGTAAGTCCAAAGTGATACAGTTTCGACGAAGAGAATTGATGTAAATAAATGTCAGAACCGGGTAACGCTTAATAAAGTGAAATTGGATTTTATCGAAACTAAGTAAGCGATATATTTGGCCAAAATGTCACACCACCTGTTAGGTGACGTATAAACGTTAACAGTCGAATAGTTGGATGTTAACTGTTGACCAATTTACACTTGATGAGTCACACAACCGAAATGATGAATTCTCTTTGATCAAACGATTTAATTAGTTTGTAATTATTATAAGTTAATTAAATCAATTAATATTTATGAAATATTAATTATAAAATTTTCATTATGATTTGAGGAATAAATATTATTAAATATATTTGTAATAGTTATAATATATCGATCGATATACGTTATCGATAAGCGATTAAATTAGATTTAGTTGAATAATATTTTCCACGGGCTTAGATGGGATCTTAGCCCATGATGATGGGCAAGCATTTTCAGATGGAATAGGGCTGAAAGGTAGCGGCTCAATTAGGTTAGGTTTATTGGTTTTGGATGGCTCAGATTAAGGGAGAACTAGTATGAGATACGATTCACTATTTTCTCTCTTCCATTCGCTATTTAAATAACTCTAACCCTAATTATTGCTGCTACTTTTATCTCCTATTGCAGGCCGATTTCAACCCTAGGAGCCCGACCATATCAAGCTCAAATCAATTCAAGACCGATTACTATCCGGCAGTCAATGGTCAACGGTTCAAGGATTGGCAGTCTGCCGAATTGAAAAGCTTTCAAGAGAGAGAGAGAGAGATCATCATTACAAGTTGTGCGTCAAAGCATTGGTTTTAGGTATGTTTTTACCGTATTATATAGTTTATAATTTTTGAATAATATTTATTATTCATATATTATTATTATTATTATATTGTTAGTCAGGTGACGATTCTTATATGTATTGATGTTGTTCATTACTAGATTGGTAATATGTATGTTTTCATTAAAAAAACAATTTTTTTACATATAGGTCAAATATGCATGGTCGGATAATTTTATTTATAATAATTATTATTTTATTAATTAATCTATACATTTTAATATATCATTTAGTTATACTTAGATAGTTTGTATTTAATTATATCATCATTTCATGCTATTAACTGAATATATATATATATATATATTATACATGTGTATTTACATTACTTATAATTTTTGGTAGATGTAAATTTTTTTTAAATAATTATTTACTATTATTTAATATTATTTAAATCAACACACTAACTAAATAATTTATATAAAATAAAATATGTTTCAAAAATTAACTTTTATATTTTGTAATATTATTTTATCATGAAATAAACTCTCTGTTAGAAAATGAGAATTTAAAATAATTTTTTATATTTTTAAAAATTATTATAATATACGACCGAAAACAATTAATTAATAAAAAATAAAAAATTTCGAGAGAAATTACGAAAAAAAATTTCGAACCTGAAAATATCATGCCAGATTTTATAAAATTTAGAATTTGAATAACATGTCTCAAAAATATTGGTATTAATATTTTATTGTTTTTCGACTAATTAATTAATTTATATATATTTTAATATAATAATATTTTGTCGTGTTGTGCATACAATCTGGAAGTGTTTAAAAAATTACAAATAAATTTTTTATTTAATTTTCGTATTATATGCAAAATATATAAATATATATTTTAGATATTATAAATCTTATATATATATATATATATGTGTGTATTATTTTGTCTTTATAGTATATATATTCATTCATAATTAAAAAAAACTTTTATATTATGTGTGTGTATATTATTTTAATACTTATTAAAATAACACACACACACACACACACACACACATATATATATATATATATATATATATATATAACAACGATAGATTTAAAAGTTGGGGAATCTTAGAAGATGCAACATGCAAACTCTGCAATAGGGACATGGAGACTCACAACCATTTATTTTTTGAATGCAAATATAGCAAAAGGGTTTGGACCATTCAAAAATTAAAATGTTAAAAAACATATGCGGTTAAGAATCTTCAAGAAGAAGATGCATACCTGAACGATTGTTATCTCTTACTTGATGAAGAAGGTTGGAAAAATTAGCTTGACAATTACCATCTAGCACCTCTAGCGTGGACGGAACGAACATACTTTCAACAATAAACAGAAAGAAGAGTTAGTCTTATCTGAACAAATTACGAGAGACATCACTATCATAATCGGGAGGATAAAGAGACATAGAATTACCAGCTTAGAGGGACGAGAGGAAAACTACCGGGGAATTGGAACTGTAGGGTTGATCGGCAAGGAAATCAAACAATGATATGGAATCCGCCATAGCTCGTGAAGCTTTGACCAGTTTTATTTCGGGAACGTTCAGTGTAAAGTTGGTATGTTTTACTTTGACAGTAAAAGTGTGTTTTGTTTGCCTGCGGTTGTATATTTGTCTTCGAGCTTGGACCGCAAAGTCCATGAATAAAATCTTAATCCACCTTCAATATATATATATATATATAATATGTTACTTATATTTGCCCATTTAATAGCACTATGTTTGTTGTGTGGCAAAATTCGGGCTTCGTGGTCTTCTCTGATGTGTTGATTTTGCTATTTGTATGTTTGTTTGTGCCTTCTGTTTATGTTGTGTTTTTAATTTCTTTATTTTCTTGATGTCTTGTTTCTCCTCTTGGGCCTTTAGCCTGTTAGGGACTTTCTTGTAATGTTCCTTTTTTGTGTTTGCAATAAAACTGGTAGGGGATCAGTCAACCCGCTAGTTTTACTAAATTTGTTATTTATATATATAAGCTATATGTATACGTGTGTTTGTGTAATATTTATATAAACAACAAATTCACATACACACATATATTTGGACAATGTACAATACATATTAGATGAGCTAATATGTCTGTTGTGATGTAAATTCCAACATTTATATATACAGACATATTATACCTTGCATGGGTTACAAGTTACACATGCATACACATACATATACGTATATGATACATATGTGTATATTTATATGTATTAAAATATAAATTAAATAAAATTTATAAATTTAAATAAAATAAGTGATTTTATTTAAATAAAATTTAGAAACGTTCTAAATAAATTAAACTTCATAGATCCAATATAGATTAAATAGAAGATTTTTTTTTAAGATTCATCTATATCTTTCACTGCGGGCTGAACCAGGTCCAACGATTCGCATATCGATGCATGCTACCACTTTATTGAAGAACGGATTGCAAAATTATAGGTGCAAGCGAAGTCTGCCAATTTAAAAGATCAAGTTGCAAATACTTTCATAAAGGCGTTGAAGCATCATGACTTTGGAAGGCTATGACAACTTCTTGGATTTATAAAACCAAGGTTACGGGAGATGTTCAAAATTAAACTTTGTTTGAGCTAAAATTACCTATGGTTAATTATTTGGGGTTTAATTAATAGTGAGCTACAAAAATTTGAATGTAGCATGTAAACTAAAGAATTATATAGAGATATGTTATTATAGCAAAGAGTTGTTGTCCATTCTAGAAATGTGTGAAGAAAATATCTAATACATTTTCTATGGTAATTATAGAAAACAATAAAGAATGATGATTTGACATAAGATATAATGCATCTCCTTCATTCATTTAGGATATGTGTTACCAAAAAAGAGACTCACCTATTTGTAAGCGCATGCAAGGCCAAGTATTGTAATCAAAGTTCGTGACAAAATTTCATTTTCTCATTTATAAATTCTATACCTCTTGAATTCCACTTGCAAATTATGTTTAACCTTCTTCGTATTATAATAAAGATTCCTGGCAGACTATAGCATGAACCAACTAATAATTCACCAACTCATATTTGTTAACGCAATCCCCACAGAACAAGCTCTCCGTTGTAGAACTCATAAAAAAAACCATTCAGTCTTCCTTCAGTTTCATCTATGCCACCCCTTGTTGTTGAAATATTCTTACATCAAGTGCCCAAGGCAATGTAGTAGATAAGTGTCACCGGCAATGCAACCAACATTCCAAATATAACCCTACATTACAAATAACAGAATTGAAATATTAAAGAATAGGACTGTGATAATGTATGCAGTATGTACCATTACAAAAGCATAAAAGATCCAGGTTGTGTTGGAATTCCTTTTTAGATGGTGAATGAGATATCTCTTCATGCGGATTTTCAAATTTGAACGATGAAGAGACGCGACGTTTTAAACAGCAACGGTTCTGAAGCGTTGCAACTGAACGGACGCGACTGTTGCAAACAGCAACGGTTCTAAAGTGTTGCAACTGAACGGATGCGACTGTTGCAAACAGCAACAGTTCTGAAGCGTTGCAACTGAACGGACGCGACTGTTGCAAACAGCAACGGTTCTGGAGTGTTGCAACTGAATGAACGCAACTGTTGCAAACAGCAACAGTTCTGAAGCGTTGCAAATGAAAGGAAGTGACTGTTGCGAACAGTAACGCTTTTTTGACGTTGCAAATGAAGAGGTGCGACTTTTCTCAACGGATGCAGCCATTGGAAATTCTACTATAAATAAGGAGGAAACCTGATCACTTTTCTCACTCATTTTTCAAACCGAATTATCTCTTCTATCTCTTCATCTCTTAAATCATATTCAGTCCTATCACATAGAAGATCATACACATCACAATCTCGTGCAGATTACGTCTGTTGTATCTTGGGAGAATTTTGAAATAAAATTCTTAAGGAAATCGTTACGACGAGCCTCAGACAAAATCGGGTTAGAACTGTTATTCTACATTCTACCCTTTAATTTTGTTATACTATTTATTCAAAATAGTATAACGCTGCTGTTGTAATTTATTTACAACATACATATTGTTATTATAATTAATAAAGAATTCCAGTGTAGTGGAAATCTGAGTTATAAACTTGTGCGACGAGTTTATATTTGATTATTCTCTGTTTTGGTATACTAGACCTATAACATCTTAAGAATTTTACTGTTTTCTTACTAAAACAGAGATGGCAACAGTAGAATTTTCAAAGACTACTACTCACAACAGACCTGAACCGTTCAAGGGAGATGGTGCCATATGAGTTATGGAAAGGACACAAACCAAGCTTTAAATACCTCAAAGTGTGGGGGTGCTTGGCAAAAGTTCCAGTTCCGCCTCCCAAGAAAGTCAAACTTGGACCAAAAACAGTAGATTGTTACTATTTAGGGCCAGCCCAAAATAGTAGTGCCTATAGGTTTTTGGTATTCAAGTCTGATATAGCTGATATTCATGTAAATACAATCATGGAATCAAGAGATGCCTCATTCTTTGAAGACGTGTTTCCGGACAAAAGGAATGAAGGGAATAATGTCCCTAAAAGGACAAGAGAAGAATCGAGCAATTCACATGAAGATGAAACTCATCATGAGATTGAGGAAGTTGAACCAAGAAGAAGCGTAAGGGCTAGGACTTCCAAGACATTTGGTTCGGATTTTTTCACATATGTGTTAGAACATGAACCTCAAACGTACAAGGAAGCAATGTCATCTTCTGAATCTTCATGTTGGAAAGAAGCAATCCAAAGTGAGATTGATTCAATTCTAAGTAATAAAACTTGGGAAATTGTTGATATTCCACCAGGAATAAAACCTATTGGCTGCAAATGGATTTTTAAGAAGAAAATCAAAGAAGATGGCTCTATCGACAAGTATAAAGCCAGATTAGTAGCCAAAGGATATCGTCAAAAAGAAGGAGTAGACTTCTTTGACACATATTCGCCAGTAACACGAATAACCTCTATAAGAATGCTAATAGCAATTGCATCAATTTATGGTCTAGAAATTCATCAAATGGATGTAAAGACGGCATTCTTAAATGGAGATCTCGATGAGGAGATCTACATGGAGCAACCTGAAGGTTTTATTTCCAAAGGAAATGAAAACAAAGTCTGTAGATTAGTAAAATCATTATACGGACTAAAACAAGCTCCAAAACAATGGCACGCAAAATTTGATAGTGTCATGATGAGAAATGGTTTTCGTATAAATGAATGCGATAAGTGTGTTTATTATAAACAAGTTGGACAATCATATGTGATGATTTGTTTATATGTAGACGATATGTTAATATTTGGTCCAAATACTCAGGTAATAGAGACCATAAAGAAGATGTTAACTAGCAATTTCGATATGAAAGATTTAGGAGTTGCAGACGTTATTTTGGGAATCAAAATAATAAGAACTCCTAATGGAATTGAATTGTCTCAATCACACTATGTAGACAAAGTGATTAAAAAATTCTAAAACTATGGAATTTAAGGAGTGAGAACACATTTTAATCCATCAGAAGTACTGCATAAAAACACTAATGAAAGTGTAATGCAACTGGAATACTCTCGTGTAATAGGATGTCTCATGTATCTCATGAATTGCACAAGACCAGATATAGCTTATGCAGTAAGTCGACTGAGCAGGTATACAAGCAATCCAGGAAAGGAACACTGGAAAGCACTAATAAGAGTGCTTGGATATTTAAAAAATACCGCTAACTATTCCTTACATTATGGAAAATATCCTGCCGTCTTAGAAGGATATAGTGATGCAAATTGGATAGCTGATTCAGAGGAATCAAAATCAATAAGTGGTTATGTCTTTACCTTAGCAGGAGCAGCAGTGTCATAGAAATCTACTAAACAAACATGCATAGCTCGATCCACTATGGAATCAGAGTTCATCGCTTTAGATAAAGCAGGCGAAGAAGCAGAATGGCTTCATCACTTTTTAGAAGATATTCCATTTTGGCCTAAACCTGTACCGGCCATATGCATACACTGTGATAACCAAGCTGCGCTAAGCAGAGCGCACAACTTTGTGTATAATGGAAAGTCACGACATATTCGTCGACGCCATAACACAGTTAGGCAGTTACTCTCAAATGGAACTATTTCCATAGATTATGTGAGAACAAATGATAACCTAGCGGATCCATTTACTAAAGGTTTATCGAGAGAGAAAATTGACTGCGCATCGAGGGGAATGGGTTTAAAAGCCTAAACCAAAAAGAGTTATCTTATACGGAAACCTATCCTAGCGACTGGAGATCCCACGGACTAGGATCAATAGGCAAACCAGTTCTGAGTAACTCAAGACGTAATGCATTTGCTTAGACATAGTCCAACTCCATTCCTATGGTGCACAATATAAATGCATGCCTACAGAAGTATTTAAAGGTTAAAACTATGTTTTTTAATGATGACCATATCTTGAATATAACAAGTGGAGTATATGTAGGATACTCTTAATGGTTGCGATCACTTATGTTAGTGTGAGCTGGGTCGGCTCTATGAGAATATTAAAGGCTTATATTTTCTATAAACACTCGCAGAACCAAATAAATTAGTTCAGGACCAAAATGAACACAACCAAGAGATTGGATGTGAAGGGAAATAATGCTTTGTAAAGCTTATTGTCTGGTTATACAATAACGGCTGACGGTTCAAGATGAAATAATTCACCGATTAGCCAAGTATATCCGATAAGTATTAACTAGGGAAAGTTCAAAGTGAAATATCTACTTATCCTCGATATAGCATTATTTTCATATGAACTGTGTGATATTACACTTTGTGTGGGGGAGAGATATATCATCATTCATGTGGGGGATTGTTGGAATTCCTTTTTAGATGGTGAATGAGATATCTCTTCATGCGGATTTTCAAATTTGAACGATGAAGAGACGCGACGTTTTAAACAGCAACGGTTCTGAAGCGTTGCAACTGAACGGACGCGACTGTTGCAAACAGCAACGGTTCTAAAGTGTTGCAACTGAACGGATGCGACTGTTGCAAACAGCAACAGTTCTGAAGCGTTGCAACTGAACGGACGCGACTGTTGCAAACAGCAACGGTTCTGGAGTGTTGCAACTGAATGAACGCAACTGTTGCAAACAGCAATAGTTCTGAAGCGTTGCAAATGAAAGGAAGTGACTGTTGCGAACAGTAACGCTTTTTTGACGTTGCAAATGAAGAGGTGCGACTTTTCTCAACGGATGCAGCCATTGGAAATTCGACTATAAATAAGGAGGAAACCTGATCACTTTCCTCACTCATTTTTCAAACCGAATTATCTCTTCTATCTCTTCATCTCTTAAATCATATTCAGTCCTATCACACAGAAGATCATACACATCACAATCTCGTGCAGATTACGTCTGTTGTATCTTGGGAGAATTTTGAAATAAAATTCTTAAGGAAATCGTTACGACGAGCCTCAGACAAAATCGGGTTAGAACTGTTATTCTACATTCTACCCTTTAATTTTGTTATACTATTTATTCAAAATAGTATAACGCTGCTGTTGTAATTTATTTACAACATTCATATTGTTATTATAATTAATAAAGAATTCCAGTGTAGTGGAAATCTGAGTTATAAACTTGTGCGACGAGTTTATATTTGATTATTCTCTGTTTTGGTATACTAGACATATAACAGGTTGTACTGGAGGCTCACCCAGTGCTGAGAATGTCTGGATATACTCCATGCTCTTTTGCGAACACAAATATAGCAATACCTAGAGGGAGTACTGCCTGTAACAACATTCAAGGAAGAACAAAACACATACATAATTCACTTAATTCAGCCTAATAACATCACTCTGAAATTTAAGCATCATAAGTTAAAAAGATAAAACCTGCACGATCGCTACACGTAAAAGAGTACCCCTAATACCGACAGCTAAGGAAGCTGCAGCCATGATTGCAGGACCAACCAGAAATTTAATAGCCATCGTATAAGCTGCAATTCTTTTCCCACATGCTATCAGTCTTGGCTGCATTGCCATAAACAAACCTGTTTGACAATATCAATCACATTTGTTAGTTAATGTTGGTAGCAGGTCTATAAGAGGTAATTAATATAACATATCATATATGAAAAGTAGGAAAAATGAAGAAGGCAAACACTGACCAAGACTAAACATAGCCATGCCAAGGCCTGTATCAGACAGAATAAAGACGGATTTTGAGATTATTATAGGCATCTTAACATGGTATCTGCATATACATCCTTGATAAATACCACTTAATATGTGTAACATTATAGTATACATCAAGGTTCAACATTCCGGTTTTTAGTTCCGTGCAGTTAATAGATATTTTTAAAAATTTCGGTCATGTTTCGAAAATTTTGGATATTCCGTTTAAATTCCGGTTTCATATTACGTAGCATTTTGAAACCTTTTGTATAACAATATGTCAATAAATATAAAAAATTCATAGAATTGTAACTATAATTTAATTAATAGAATTAGAGGATGGTTATACTCTCTTTGTATTTCTGTATTTCTTTATTGATATATCCCGCATATTGATATCCCTTACAAGAATAAAACAAATAAAATAAAAAGCCCAACAAGAAAAGTCCAATAAACCGTGCGTTTTGCTGTAAACCTAAAATATTTACTTTTTCGTCTTCCTTATATTTAATTTCTTCTTCTTCTTCTTCGTTTATCTCCTCCTCCCGCTCCCACACACCGTCTCTCTACCTCCGCTCGATATTTTCCTGCACAAGCTCATATGCATGCTCGATATCCTGCTTCAAGCTAGAAGTTCCAACATGCAAATTCTCTTGCTCAATGTAACCCTAAAATCAAGAAAGCCCAAAAATTCTTGCTAGTTACTCGATTATTCAATTTATCTTGTTGCTGGATGTTGCTAGCTACGCGGTAAGTAATTAATTAAAAGCATATTTATTTTTCTCTTATGCTAAAAACCAAAATGGAATTTGGGACAAATTCCGGTTCATTCGACGCCGAAGCCGGACCGAGATGGCCGGGATTCCGGCGTGCCGGACGAAATCTCGAACCATGGTATACATAAACAAAGTTTGTAATATAAAACCTGTAAGAAATCAGTGACCAAAGGAGACCGAGTAGGCTCTAGTAAGTGTTTGGATTTCTACAGAGTTTTCTCCAAACCATTATCAATATAAGCTTTGTTATCACACTAGTCGGAGGCTTCACATTCTCTTTCATCTTCCCATCTCCTCCTTCATGTACTTCGTCTAACCTTGATGCATTAGATCTTCTCACAGTAACATGCAATTTGTCACCATCTATGACTTCTGTTTCAGTTTCCACAATATCTGTGCCTCCATCGAGGGACACAACATCGGCGTCGACCTCGATTGAAGCAATGGATGCAGCCGTGTTAGGAAACTGCTTGCTGATCAAAAGCTTTGCAGCACGGTACTCCAACAGAAACAGGAGAAACATGTACCATACGATGCTCTGCAGCACAACAACTTGAATCATGAGACTGCCATAGAAGTCTCCGTACATTCCATTGAGTAGAGGGACGCCAATGACCAAAGTGTTGGGAAGGGTGGTAATGGAGAAGAGGCTGATGGCCCATTCGATGCTGCCATGGCGGCTGGTGTTGGCCCAGACTGCGACTGACAGGAGGACGATCAGTTTCTGGAGGGTGTCGGCTAGGATGAATTTAGGGTTCATGGTGTATGGATTGTTCATGGAGATGAACTTGAAGGAAAGGAAATGAACAGCGAAAAGGGCCACAAATCGGTTGATGCCGGCACATTGCTCAGGGGAAAATATTTTCCACCATTTCACGGAGGCATAGGCGAGGAACATGGCCATGTAAATTGGCACTAATGCGGCTATGACAGAGTAGATATCCCATATTGTGATCATTTTTCTTCTTCTCCTTCCTCCTAACGTTACAAAGAAGAAAAGAAGAAAAGTAATGATACTTTTCGAATTGATTGAAAAAACAAGCCACCATTAGCATCATGGTCGACCGAGTTACCAATAATTGAAATGTGCAAATGAAAAGTTGGATCTCCTTCTTTCCCGAAATTTTAATGGTCCAAATTATTATATTATTTTTTAGACCTTGCAAAATTCAAGAATTACATACAACATCTGATATTTAAATATGAAAGGAGAAACCACTCTCTACTTTTTATTCCACGTGTCAAATTAAGACACCGTCTAATTTTCAAGTAAATCAAGCGAATCTGGCAACCTTTCTTCCTCAAAATTATAAAGACGGTTGCAGTTTCACAAATCCCCCATTTCTCCTATGCTCAAATCAATTTTTGCAATCATTTTACTGGCTTTCCATCATTCAACAAATGTACTACAGATTTGTCTTATTATCTTTCTTAACTAAACAAAGGAATCAATGTTTCAATTCGATAGATCTTGGACGCTATGTGGATTTTATTTACTTTCTCAGGCATAGATTTGTTATACAGGTTTGTCATCAATGTATTGATCCTTGATTTTTTTCCTAACCGACATCGTCAATTCGTCATCAATGTTAATTGCAGAAAATTCGCGAATATTTACAACTGTAGGAATTTGCAATTACAACTAACTTCTAGACGCGGTATTGATGATATTTACTGTCTCAAACATAGATTTGATTAAATACTCTATCATTGTCTTTGGAATATCATTGCTTTCAAAAGGTACTGTCTTGATTACATGATTTTAAATTTGTGCCAAAATGTGAGGATCCTTATTGCGAGCAACTTGAGCTCTAGTGTTGGCCATGGCACTGACATATAATTGCAGTCTTGTGGGGATAAGTTGTAGATAAAGGTCAGGAAACAGAATGACAGAGAGAAGAATGTTGTTGCAACTGAGAAGTTGGTGAAGAAACAGATAACAGATAATATAAGAAAATGGTGAAGCAAGAAGGAAATCAAGAAATGCTCAGAAATAAGAATGCACAGAAATAAGAGAGGTACAGAAGTAAAAACTGAGATTTGATTTTATTCATTTCATATCTTTTTACATTCTCCTTCTCACATATATATACTCATGAATATGGACCTATTCAACTGACCCAGTTCATGACAACTCATCATAATACATTACAAATTACAATTCATAAATGAAATCTGCAATGACACACGGATACACTTTGCATGTGTACAACATGCACACCCTTCCACTTAACTCCCCGTGATTATCTTTAGCTTTTGTCCATATTGTCTTGTGTCTGCATCATCTCTAAGTCATCAGGAAGTCTTTTAGCCATTGTAGATAAGGTAGATGTCTCGGATAGCCTGCTGTGTATAAGTGTTTGTTGAAATTATTCTTCAGGTTGGTGCACGGCATATGTTCGATGAAATGTCTGAGCGTAACAACTCCCCTCCCCTTTAAAGAGAGACCTTGTCTCAAGGTCTAATGTGGGGAACTTCTGAATTAGATCCCAATAATCTTCACATGTGGCATCTGAACCCGGTTTGTTTTTCCATTTGACTAAGGCTTGAACAACTGGTTTTTTATTTCGTGGAACCAACCTTCTATCCAAAATAGATTCGGGCTCCTCTACTAATTCCTCTGTGTAGGAAGGTAAATCCTGTTGTAAAACAATAGTAGAGCCTATTTTCTTTTTTAGCCGGGAGATATGAAAAACTGGATGGATTTGAGCTGTGTTTGGTAATTCCAGTTTGTAAGCCACCGAACCTATTTTTTCAATAATTTTGAAAGGACCATAGTATTTTGGTGATAATTTATTTGTTTTTGTTGTGCTCACTGAAACTTGCCTATAGGGTTGTAATTTCAAATAAACCCAATCTCCAACAGAATAATATCTCTCTGTTCGTTTTCGATCTGCAAATTTCTTTATCCTTTCTTGAGCAAGCTTTAAACTGTCTTTCAAAAATTGAAGTGTTATGTCTCTTGAGAATAAGTGTTGTTCTACTTGTTGTACTTTTGCAGTGTTTGGCACATAAGACAGGAGAGTTGGTGGCTGTCTTCCATAGAGTGCTTCATATGGTGTCATTCGAGTGGATTCCTTCCATGTTGTATTGAACCAAAATTATGCTAATGTTAGCCAATTGTTCCATTCATGAGGCTGATGGCAGACAAAACATCTCAGATAAGTTTCCAATGCCTTATTTGTTATTTCAGTTTGGCCATCTGTTTGAGGATGGTATGAAGAACTAAATTTTAGAGTAGATCCTTGTAATCGAAATAGCACTTGCCAAAATGTACTAAGGAATATAGAATCTCTGTCACTTATAATGGTCTTTGGCATGCAGTATAATTTGTAAATGCCATCAAAAAATACTCTGGCCACTGTCTTTGCTGTGTATAGATGATGAAGAGAGAAAAAATGAGCGTACTTTGATAGCCTGTCAACGACCACAAAAATAACTGTTGCATTATTACTTTTTGGTAAGTGAGTTATAAAATCTATTGATATGTCAAACCAAACATATTCTTGAATTGGTAGTGGTTGTAGTAGACCAGGAGGTGAGATATTCTCTGTTTTGGCTCGCTGGCAAATATCACATTGTAAAATATATTGCTCCACTGACTTTTTTATATGTTTCCAAAAGAAGACCTTTTGTATTTTCTTCAATGTCCTTTTTACACCAGAATGTCCTCCCAGTGGGGAAGAGTGAAATTCAAACAGAATTGTGTTGATGAGATCTGACTTGGAATGATCCAATAAAATTTTCCCTTTATAAAATATTAAATCATCAATTATTTGATACTTTGTGGAGTCTAATTTTCCTTGTAGAATATTTTCTTTCTTTATGTGAAAAAATGGATTGTTCTTGATTTGATTTCTGAGTTCAATAACCCAATCAGGCTGAAGTACTGATATTGCTAAAAGGTTGGAATCATCATGTATTCTGGATAAGCTGTCTGCTACAATGTTTTCTTTCCACTTTTTGTATTGAACTTCATATTCATATCCATGTAATTTTGCTAACCATTTCCCTTGAATTCCTATAGTAAGTTTCTGAGATAGGAGGTGCTGTAAGCTCTGATGGTCTGTACGAACTATGAACTTCCTTCCAAGTAAGTATTTTGACCACTTCTTTGTTGCATGTATTAAAGCAAGTAGTTCTTTCTCGTAAGTTGATAAATGTAGATTCTTCCCTTGTAGTGCTTGGCTAATATATGCTAGTGGTTTATTGTCTTGTAGTAAAACTGCACCTATACCAGATCCACTTGCATCACACTCAACAACAAATTCCTTGTTAAAATTAGGCATAGCTAATATAGGAGGGTTGATAAGGCAAGACTTTAGCTTATAAAATGCTTCAGTAGCTTCAGTTGTCCAAAAGAAAGAATTTTTCTTCAATATTGTGGTAAGTGGTTTTGCAATTATCCCATACCCTTTGATAAATTTTCTGTAATACCCAGAAAGTCCTAGGAAGCCACGTAAAGCCTTGATGTTGTGTGGTTGAGGCCAGTCTAGAATTGCTTTAATTTTATCTTTATCCACTGAAATTCCCTGAGCTGAAATGATATGTCCTAAATAATTCAATTTATTTTCTGTAAAGGAGCACTTGGAAAGTTTGATGACTAGATGATTGTCTTTGAGCAATTGCAATGCAATTCTGAGATGCTGTAGATGATCATTCCAACATGTGCTGTAGATTAAGATATCATCAAAGAAAACCAAAATAAATTGTCTCAAAAAACATTTAAATATAGAGTTCATAAGGGATTGAAATGTTGATGGTGCATTGGACAATCCAAATGGCATTACTAAAAATTCATAATGACCTTCATGTGTCCTAAAAGCAGTTTTATGCACATCATCCTCATTCATTCTTATTTGGTGATAGCCAGATTTGAGATCAAGCTTAGTAAAATATCTTGAACCATGAAGTTCATCTAATAAATCATCTATAAGAGGAATGGGAAATCTATCTTTAATCGTAATTTTGTTTAAACCTCTATAATCAATACAAAACCGCCAAGAACCATCTTTCTTTTTAACCATTACAACAGGGGCTGCAAAAGCACTGTGACTATTTCTGATAATACCAGAGTCTAGCATTTCCTTAATTAATTTTTCGAGTTCATTTTTTATATGATGTGAATGTCTATATGGCTTTAAACAAATTGGCTTTGAACCATGTAAAAGTGGTATTTTGTGGTCACAGTCCCTTTTTGGTGGCAATGTAGTTAGTGAGCTAGTGACAGAGGGAAATTCTTCTAATAATTGTTGAATATCAGTGTGAATATTTGTGTGTGACAGTGTGGAAGTGGATGAAGAAAGAAGCGTGAATTTTAATTGTGCTGAGTTTAATTCCTTAGAAATTTTATCTTCATTACAATGTTGTATATCAGAACTTGTAAGACCTTTCCATTTATATTCTTTGCCATTGTAATAAAATCGAACCTGAAGCTTTTTGAAATTAAAACAAATTTCATCAAGTTCTCTCATCCATTGTGTACCCAAAACAATATCACAACCTTCCATAGGTAGAACTAGCAGATCTATAGGCATTTTACAACCTTGACATGTTAATAAAATTTGAGAGCAAAGTTCATTACCTTGAAGCTTTTGGCCATTGGCAACCTGTACTTCATAAGTTTTTGTAAGATTTTTCTTCAATTTTAATTTCTGAGCTAATGTGCTATCAATAAAACTGTGAGTTGAACCAGAATCAATAAGAAAAATAACAGTTTTATTATTGATTTTCCCTCTAATTTTAATAGTATGTAATGTTGGAATTCCTAGTAGTGCATTTATAAAAATAGATAGCAGTGTATTTTCTGAATCTTGATTATCTGATTCATGCAGGTCCAACAAATTATCAGATGAATCATCTTGATCTGATAAGTCATCTAAATTAATAATTCCTTCTAAAATGTATACTTGCTTGGTTTTACATTTGTGACCAGAATGATATCTCTCATTGCACCCAAAGCAAAGATTTTTTCTTTTCTTATCTAAAATTTCTTCTGGTGTCAAACTTTTTAATTTTGACTGTTTGTCTGCATAATTTGGACCAAAAGCCTTAGAGGGAGATGATTTTGTATTGGGGAATGAATTAGCTTTAAAAGAAGTAATTTTAGAAAATTTATTTGCTGCTAACCACTTTGTTTCATAAGTTTTCGCAAGAACCACTGCTGAATCAAAATCAAGAGGGTTGGCAGCAATAACATCAAATTTAATTTCTTCTTTTAAACCTCCTAAATTTTTTTGTAAAAGATGTGTAAGGGTGATTTGTTCTATCATTCCTTCTAATTGTTCAAATTGAATAACATATTGCATAACAGAAGTTGTTTGTTTTAATGAAGAAAATGTATCATATGGCCTCTCTAATTCATTTGGTTTAAAGCGTACCTGAATAGCCTTGTGAAATGTAGACCAGTTGTCATAATCGAGTACCTGATGGGAGTATCTTTAAAACCACTGCAGAGCTTCTTTCTTGAGGTGAAAAGAGCAGATATGAACCCATTCATGTATATCAGTGTTGTTGTAAGTAAAGAATTGCTCAGCTTATCTCAACCAATCAATAACTCTGTCTTCACCAGTGAATGTAGGAAATTCTATTTTGATGTTGAGTTTTGCAGAGTCTCTGTTGTGATGTTCAGAGTTTCTCCAAGGTAGTTGCTGGTCTCTGTCCAAGGGAATGTTATTTGGTCTGGGCAGAATTGGTGATCTGTGATTAGGAGGAATGTAAATATTGGATCTGTTATTGTGTGGAAAAGAATTGGACCTGTTGATATCAGATCTGACATCTGGTGTCTGTTGATTCTTGATATCCTTTAACTCAGAAAAAAGTTTACTCATCATTTCTTGCATTTTGTCCAACTTAGTATTGACTTCTTGACTGTTCTTGGACAAGGTTGTGGTTGTGGAAGACAATTCTTGAGTAACCCTTTCCAATTTCTTAAGAGACAGTGTATTTCTGTTGTTTATAAGATCTTGATTATGCCACCTATCTGATTGTGGCAGTTGATCAAGAGTAATCGAGCCAACGAGTGAAGTCATGTCAGGTTCTTCATTGTTGCCAACTGTTGAAGGGTCTTCATGGTGAGGGTCTGAATCTTGCTCACCAACAGGCTCTGATACCATATTGTGAGGATCCTTATTGCGAGCAACTTGAGCTCTGGTGTCGGCCATGGCACTGACATATAATTGCAGTCTTGTGGGGATAAGTTGCAGATAAAGGTCAGGAAACAGAATGACAGAGAGAAGAATGTTGTTGCAACTGAGAAGTTGGTGAAGAAACAGATAACAGATAATATAAGAAAATGGTGAAGCAAGAAGGAAATCAAGAAATGCTCAGATTTAAGAATGCACAGAAATAAGAGAGGTACAGAAGTAAAAACTGAGATTTGATTTTATTCATTTCATATCTTTTTACATTCTCCTTCTCACATATATATACTCATGAATATGGACCTATTCAACTGACCCAGTCCATGACAACTCATCATAATACATTACAAATTACAATTCATAAATGAAATCTGCAATGACACACGGATACACTGTGCACGTGTACAACATGCACACCCTTCCACTTAACTCCCCGTGATTATCTTTAGCTTTTGTCCATATTGTCTTGTGTCTGCATCATCTCTAAGTCATCAGGAAGTCTTTTAGCCATTGTAGATAAGGTAGATGCCTTGGGTAGCCTGCTGTATAAGTGTTTGTTGAAATGATTCTTCAAGTTGGTGCACGGCATATGTTCGATGAAATGTCTGAGTGTAACACAAAAATCGGAAATTCTAAATCAATTGTTAAATTTCTATTACTTTGTAATCTTAACACAATATTTTATTTGTTTCACTTGACTGGTTGTTTAATAATTGCAAGGGTAAGAAGTTGGATAATAATGAATTGTTATGGTAAAACCATTAAACGAAAGAGGGAAAAAAGTTCCTCCTCCTTTAATGATGATGACGTGTTCTAAGACAACAAGTGGGTTTACTTTCTCCTATTATCAATTCTAAAAAGTTTGCAACAGCTTCCGTATCATCTCCCCTAAACCGGTAACATAAATTTTGAATGCTCAGTTACATTAGTTATTCCTTGCATTTCCAAACCGATGCAGCAGTTTTTCTTTTAAGCACTACTTTTGAGATCAAAGAGAAAGCTGTTTAAATATTTCTACGGAATCTAAGGTTCCCTTCCATGATCGATTCCATGTCCTCAGTTCAGGGTATTTAAATGGCCAATTTTAATCGTGTTGTTTTCCCATTAGATCCTTATTCTCTTATGAAAAACTACTTCTATTACAATGGGTGTCATCTGTTCCTTATTTTGATTAGAATCAGCACAAATTTGTTATCATTTTTCATCTGTATATTTATTTCACTTTTTTGTTGTTCTTTTTTGTTGGAATTTGGGTGATTGTAGGATGATAAGATTGACCGAGTTTGAAACCACAATCCAGTAATATAAAACTACTAATGTAACGACCCAGAATTTTGAACGAATTAAATTGAGAATATTTAATTAATTTTAAATATTTGAACGATAATTTAATTTGAATCCCCGATATAACTTTGAATTTGGCGATTAAATTTTTAAATTTAATCTGTTGAGTGTTGAATAAAGATTTGAAACTTCAATTCTGAGCTGAAGAAAAATATTTCAAAAGCTTTTAAAATTTATATTGATAATACTGGAGGTAATAGAACTTTCAGAATTGAATTTGAAACTGTTCTGTTCAGTTTTGAATTTTAAACGTTTGAATCGATATTTAAAAATAGCCGTCCGAGGCGCAGTCTCGGAATTCGACGAAACTAGTTCCAATGGGTCCGTAATATTGAATTATTACCGGATTTCAATTTTCGTATTTTTCGGAGTTGTTACGTGAACACACGACACAAAAACGCATTGAAATAGAGTCCTATTCAATTTAAATCTAAATTTAAATTATTAAAATTTGTCACGCCAGCACGTTTCGTTCCTTTAGTTACGCCTAGGATCACGCAGGGAATCACGCAAAAGAATCGTGTAACCCATTTTCTTTCAGTTTTAAAAAAAAAAACTATCTCCCTCTATCTGTTTAAAATCAAATCTCGTTCGAGAAAAAGAAATGGCAGCATATCATTTAAAATTCGAAATCAGTTCTGTTCTCCACCCTTCATTCAAAAGCAAAGCGAAACCCCTCTTATTTCTTCCAGTTCGAAACCGTGCCCTCCCTCCTCTTCTTTTCAAATCAAACAAATCGAACTCGTATAAGAAGAAAAGGGGGAAGAATCACCGGTGCACTTGGAATCTTGCATCGCGATGAGGTGTTAAGGCGAGGCAGTGGCGCGCGCGAGCAGATTCGCAGTGGAGGGAGCGGCGGCAGTTCGTCGAGGCTAGGGCATCGAGGCAGTTTCTGTTTGGGTCGCGAATTGGATGCGTTGGTGGTTGCGTTCGTGCACGCGAGGAGGAGGTAGGGGACGAGGCTGCCGCTTCGAACAAGGCGATGTCAACTTGGATTTGGGGACGCGTGCGCTTGAGCTTGCGTTCGCGACTAACTGGGTCGTTCAAGACGAGGTAGGCGACGAGGCAGTCTTTGGATGCTCGCAAGTAAATTGGGGCTGAGCGCCTCGAGATGGGATCGGTGACGAGGGCTGATGGCGACCACGGTGAGATGACGAGCCGTGATGTCGCGACTGTTCGTGGTGGTCAATCGATGGTGGCTCTTCGACGAACTTCGAACATGTGATCGACTGTGAGGTATATTAACATTTATTTTGGAGTTTCGATTTCGAAAACAGTAAGATTTAAAGGAGAAATCTGCTAAATTTCTATATATGTGAAAATATTTATGTATATAGGAAAAGGTTTACTATTGTGTTATGGGAAAAAAGAAAACTGTTGAACATGTAGAATAAAATTTTTATAAAAAAGGAATTGGTTTACAATTTAATCATTGACGAATTGAATTTTTTAAATGAGAAATTAGTTTAAATTTAAATTTATTTCAATAGTAATGGATTTTTCGAGTTAGGTCAAATTAGAAGTATTAATTTATGTAATTTATTAAAAAGGAAAACTTGTTAATATATATATATATATATATATATATAATATTTGGGAAAAATAACAGGAATTTTTAAAGGTTTGAAATGGTATGAAAATTGATTTATTTTAGTTACTAAAAAGAGTATATATAATTTCAAAAAGGAAATTTCTAGTTAAAATTGAATCATTGACTAATTCAATTTATCAAATGAAAATTTATTATTCTATTTAATTCGAATATTAATAGATTGTGTAAATATTTATACAAGGTTAAAGTTGAGAAAACGAAAGAAGAATTGGATTGGGTTGCAAAATAAAGGCTAAGGTGAGATTTTTCTCACTCAAAAATTGAATGTGGAATTTTTGCAGTTATTGATGATTGCTATTGGATATGATATTAGATATAGTAGGATATATCTATTATATATATAGCAATATATACATATTGGCATATGTATATATTGGATTGATGATTTCCCGCCTCGTATAGCGGATGAGACCCTATTGCGCCGTTAGTAAGCGGATTTTTATAAAACCTATATACCGCGATAATTCCGTACTGGAGCGGAATTGGTATTGTGCTAACGTCTTTGGATGCAGGGAAATAGGTTGGAGGGATCCAACTGGATTCCTCACCAGTAGTTATTTATTTACAGGATTGATGTATATTCTGTTATCATATGTTGATATATGATGTTGTTGTTGTGATTGACCAATTGATGCTGTTGCATCATCGGATTCAAGTTTTGAACTTTAAAAATGACGACTTTTAATTTAAAAGGATTTTTAAAGTGATTTTTGAAAGTAGACGTTTTATTGAATTGTTGAATTGATTTATTTTAAATAAATAAACGTTTGAAATTTTAAAGTTATAAAAGTTAAGATTTTTGTGAAATATAACCCAAGTGTCATTTTTGAAATAAATAGTTGATTTATTTATAAAATGGTTTAAATTGAGTTTTTCACAGTATTATAAACGGTCTATTTAAAGGATTTAAAAAGTCGATATTTATAAATCTAAAACATTTGAATTTTAAATGAGCTTTGTAAGTGTTAGAACAAGATGAAATAAAAATTCGTGAGTGAATGAAATTTATAAATTATGAAGTATAAATTGAGTAGATGTGTAGAATAAAAGATTTATAAGTGATAAACTTATAAATTAGAGTGTTGCACTTAGATGGAATAGGAATAGAATTGGCTAATAAAATGATTTTGCAAGTTGAAATTGTTATGAAGTATGAACGTGATTTCTAAACGTTGTTTTATAAATCCAAAACCAATTGAAATTGATAAGTTAAACATAGAAGTTAAATAAAGGAGATATATCCGCGATTTTGGATAGTGGATAATTATTGAAATATAAATGTGGAGAAAAGATTGAAATGTGGTTAGTGAAGTATATTCACGATTTTGGACAGTGAATATATTTTAAGTAAAATGGATATGGTTTTGGGAAAGTAATATTTAAGATGAAGTTAATTGTTTTAACGATGTTTTAAAATGATTAAATATCGAAATCATAGATTTCAACATTCATTGTTGAAATAGACGTTTTCGAGAAGTAGAAGGAAAGGGTGGACTATAACACTGTTGTTATAGTAAATGATTTCCGAAAGGAAATGTTTTTATCTAGTATTGGGATTTATATATCTATCTTAATTTCTGAATCCCTATACTAGTGATTTTGAGTCGTCGTAGCGATGTTTTACGTAACATTCGTTTTGACTCAAATGAATGTTGTTATAATAAATGATTTCCTTAAAGAATGAATATATACTTAATTTGATTTAAGTATATCGGATATTTTCCAAGTGTTGAAAATAAAAGATTTGTGAAATACTTATTATTAGATAAGTATGGAAATCTTTTCCAAAATGAAATGAAACGTTTTGAGATGTTATCTTCTTAAAGATAAATTGAAATTGAATATTTGAAAACGATTGAAAATCGTATATCAGTAGATATTTTTTTGAAATATAAATTCAATATGGAATTTATAAAGGAAAGGGAAGTTGTTTAAAAATAAATATTGATTTATTTTTGAAGTGTGGAAATTTTATATCTAGTAAAGATATTTTTGAAGATGAAATAATTTGGAAAATTATTTGGAATCTGATGATGTTGCGCATCTTTATTGATAGTAAATAACCGACTATCAATAATTACCCTGAATGGATGTTTTGTTGTGAATTGGATGAATTTGAATGCCACACTTATTTTTGAATAATCGCTCACTATTCGGGTTAGCCGGGAAAGGACCATGGGGTCGTATAACCCATTCCGAATATGTGATACGTCGTTATGAATTGCATTCGAAGACCGGTGTTGAAGACCGGATATTTTTGAAAACGGAAGGATTACCGTCGAGTTACTCTACATCGGCTGATCTCCGGTTTAGAGGTTTTATCACCCTTAGTGACGGGAAGTCCGGACGTGATTAGAAAATTATCCGGAAATGCAAGGGCTTCGTGAGAAGTGCCTTCGGTTCTGTTCGATCCCGAAACAGACTTGTATGGATTGTGTGTCTGACGTTACAATTTGAGATATAAAGCTGATTTCTTTCAAATACATTTCTGTTGGTGGCGGAGAATTTATTCTCTTAGCTTAACACCCTTCTCTGAGACGTACGAGCTCAGAGGTTATGTAGTTGAAATTTATCAGCGATATATCCCAATTTGGTAACGTGGCATACTGAGTGTTGCTGTGAAGTGATCAGTGTTTGATCATTTGTGATATGATCATTTGTTTGATCTTATATCTTTGTGATCATAGGTTGATCATTTTGTTTGACCTGAAGCAGGGCTTTTTGAGAAAGCGTAGCTTTGTGGACGAGACTTCGTCGAGCCTCACACCCCGGAAATGGTCGAAACAGGAATGATGCGGCAAGGTTCTAGGGAGTAGCGCCCCTTAGTGTATGTCATTCCTTCTGGATAAAGGTGGTATCATGGTATGGAGCCCAGATACTTAACCTCTGTGGTTGCTGCAAAAATTTATTTCTTTGTGGTTGTTGCGAATCGGGGATCCTCGGGAAGATCGGTGACGATCGGGGGATGGCATACGCGTGTCAGTAGTTACCTATTTTTGCAGAGGTAACCCGGCCTTGTGTTGGCAGAGATCCGGTTAGGTTCTCGGGTCGTCTATTCCAGGGACGTACCCATCGTGGATAGGAAGTTCCTTAGCCTGACCATTTGTTGGAAATCCAAAGAAACAATACGAGCCTTTACGATTTCAATTGTATAACCTGTCTCCTCAGGAGGCAGCTATAGCAGGCATAATATAATGGTACCTATGCTGGCTAAGATTTATATTATACTTTCGAAATGTTTTCCACTATGCACTAATAATAATATCAAAAAGGTTTTGATTTTTGCGTAGTAAGCATTTTTGACTAACATAAGAAGAAATCTCCTCCAAGTCTGCGTTTGCATTGTGTGTGTGGTGGGAGGTCTTATGGTAGTTTCATTTTCAAAAAGCATTGCGAATTGACTTTAAAAATATTTCTGTTGTTTAATTTAAAGATAAACTGTTTTACGATCTCACACCAGTCACCATGACTGACTCGGAGTTTATTGTTCCCTTCTAAACTCTGGGTGCCCATCAATTTCCACACGGGCAGCCTAGAGTTATATTATCAGGATAGTCTGGATATTCTGGAGCTTTGGAAGCAAGCTGGATGACGAGACGTGGTATTTGTATCTGATAGTATTTATTCCGCTGTGTATTCTGTATGAGGACAAGTTATATAACTGTCCATTGTTGTATATTGATTCTGATGATTGATGTATGTATAAAAGGCTATAGCTCTTTGTTTTAAAAGACTAGTGTTATCTATTATATATTGTTCCGCTGCGATGTGTAAGATTCTGATATTGATCTGTTTCTGTTCTGCTGTTCTGTTGTTCTTCTCTCTTCTCTTTTCTTCTTTCTTTTCCTTCTATTTTCTCCTTCTTCTACTTTTTCTTTTTCTTAAAACCCTCACTATTGGAGTTTCCGGCAATCGATTGCTCGGCAGTCGATAAAGTGAGTATCGATGTCGAATTTTCGAAAGTCGAAAATTTCGGTATGTGACAAAGTGGTATCAGAGCATATGGTTAAGCGACAACCCTGCTCTGTTGGGTGTTACTCATTAGAGATAGAGTCAGCAGTACTCTAGAATGAGTTGAGGGTAATAATAGATATGAGTGCGTATTTGTTAGTGAATATAAAATTGTTTTGTATTGTGTTGACTTATCGGTTGATTGTTTATGGATTCTGGTCGGTGCAGTCTAGCTAACTGTAATCGATAGGGGTTTCTAAACTCTTAAACAAGATAAACCGACACAGTATTGTTTTAAAATAGGGTGAATGAAATAATTTTGCCCAAAACTATTTTTGTATAGAAAAGAAATCATTTTCTATGAATTATCATAATATTTGGATGTTTGGTTGTTAGGAAATAATAATATTAAACTATTATATGAAATTGGATAAGAAATTGAAATTGTAACTCCAAAGTTAAGAAATAAATTCTCATACAAATGAATTTAAGAATGTAAATTATAAATGTGATTTGTAATTTAAAACGGAATTCCAGAGAAGTTTTTGGAAATGTTTTGAAAAGAATTTGAAAATTTTGGAGATTTGGAAAGTTTAAATCTTTTTGAATTTGAAAATGGATTTCAAAGATTTTGAAAATTGTTTTAGAGAGATGAAAGCTCTAAACTCTTTTCGGTCGCTGGAAAATAATTCCGATGATGATCGCGACATCACCGGTGTTCATTTTCGGGTTTCCAAAAGAGAAATTGCTGCCAAATGGTTTTAAATGGAAAGTGTTTGGAAAATTTGGGTTTTTGTTTTGGAAATTCAAATGGAATTTGAATTGTTTTCAAATTGGCTTTGAAATGTTGGTAAACTCTAGAATGCTATATAAAGATATTTATGAAATATTACTAAGTTGATAACTTATACCAATTGAATTTTGGTAGAATAAATTTAACTTAAAAGAATGAAGTTAAATCAAAGCAAGTATAAGTGAACAAATTTAAATGAGAGTGAAATTGAATGTTAAAATTCATTTTTGAATTTGTAAGTGAATAAGACTGAATTGAAATTGATTTGTGAAAACGAGTGAAGTATTAAACTAAAATTTGTAAGTAAAGCTAAGTGAATATTAACCGAATGAATAAGTTTGAAACGAATTAAATTCAATGATTATAAAAGAAAGGTAAATTGAATTCGAATTGGAAATCCAGTTTGATATAAGTGATTGTAAACCAAACTAGTGAATTGTAAATAAATTTTGGAACGAACAAAAGTGAATAAAACTGGAATTGAAACTGAATGTTGAAGACAAATTTGAATAAATGAATTAGTAAATGAAAGATAATCGATAAAAATTCAATATTCAGAATAGAAGATAAAATTGAATTCAAATAGATTTGAAATGTAAAATTGAATGATATGTAACTTCAACAGTGAAGTAAGCTAAAGATATATAAGCAGTTGATACTAAAAAAATTTTGTAACAGAATTTGCAAAATGATTTGAATGTTGTAACTAGATCTTATGGCTAGTAGATATACAGGTGTTATAAAAGGAATTGGAATTGAATTGCAAAGATAAATTTGAATTGCTCGACAAAAGGTAAGTATTTGAATTTCAATATGAGATTTGCTGATTTCTTGTCTAGCCGCTTGACTTTTTCTTTTTCTTTTTGAAATCTGAGAGTCCGTAGGGACGTTTTGTAGTCGTGCCGTATTAGCCGCGCAAAGGAGACGCTGGCGAAATTTTTCGAAAATTTCGAGCGTTAGAAAATTTTTGAGAAAATTTTGAAGGCTTAAATTTGAATTTGAATTGAGAAGTTAAACAATGTTGTTTGGAACTTATAGTTGAAGTTGAAAATTTAGTATGAATAATAACGAATCTTTAGTAAAAAGATTTGTTTTGGAAAATTGATAAAACTATTTGAATGTTGAAAGATAGTAGACGAGTTAAGGACCACTTTTCCTAACTTGTAATTTCGAGGACGAAATTCTTTTAAGGAGGGAAGTTTGTAACGACCCAGAATTTTGAACGAATTAAATTGAGAATATTTAATTAATTTTAAATATTTGAACGATAATTTAATTTGAATCCCCGATATAACTTTGAATTTGGCGATTAAATTTTTAAATTTAATCTGTTGAGTGTTGAATAAAGATTTGAAACTTCAATTCTGAGCTGAAGAAAAATATTTCAAAAGCTTTTAAAATTTATATTGATAATACTGGAGGTAATAGAACTTTCAGAATTGAATTTGAAACTGTTCTGTTCAGTTTTGAATTTTAAACGTTTGAATCGATATTTAAAAATAGCCGTCCGAGGCGCAGTCTCAGAATTCGACGAAACCAGTTCCAATGGGTCCGTAATATTGAATTATTACCGGATTTCAATTTTCGTATTTTTCGGAGTTGTTACGTGAACACACGACACAAAAACGCGTTGAAATAGAGTCCTATTCAATTTAAATCTAAATTTAAATTATTAAAATTTGTCACGCCAGCACGTTTCGTTCCTTTAGTTACGCCTAGGATCACGCAGGGAATCACGCAAAAGAATCGTGTAACCCATTTTCTTTCAGTTTAAAAATAAACTATCTCCCTCTATCTGTTTAAAATCAAATCTCGTTCGAGAAAAAGAAATGGCAGCATATCATTTAAAATTCGAAATCAGTTCCGTTCTCCACCCTTCATTCAAAAGCAAAGCGAAACCCCTCTTATTTCTTCCAGTTCGAAACCGTGCCCTCCCTCCTCTTCTTTTCAAATCAAACAAATCGAACTCGTATAAGAAGAAAAGGGGGAAGAATCACCGGTGCACCTGGAATCTTGCATCGCGATGAGGTGTTAAGGCGAGGCAGTGGCGCGCGCGAGCAGATTCGCAGTGGAGGGAGCGGCGGCAGTTCGTCGAGGCTAGGGCATCGAGGCAGTTTCTGTTTGGGTCGCGAATTGGATTCGTTGGTGGTTGCGTTCGTGCACGCGAGGAGGAGGTAGGGGACAAGGCTGCCGCTTCGAACAAGGCGATGTCAACTTGGATTTGGGGACGCGTGCGCTCGAGCTTGCGTTCGCGACTAACTGGGTCGTTCAAGACGAGGTAGGCGACGAGGTAGTCTTTGGATGCTCGCGAGTAAATTGGGGCTGAGCGCCTCGAGATGGGATCGGTGACGAGGGCTGATGGCGACCACGGTGAGATGACGAGCCGTGATGTCGCGACTGTTCGTGGTGGTCAATCGATGGTGGCTCTTCGACGAACTTCGAACATGCGATCGACTGTGAGGTATATTAACATTTATTTTGGAGTTTCGATTTCGAAAACAGTAAGATTTAAAGGAGAAATCTGCTAAATTTCTATATATGTGAAAATATTTATGTATATAGGAAAAGGTTTACTATTGTGTTATGGGAAAAAAGAAAACTGTTGAACATGTAGAATAAATTTTTTATAAAAAAGGAATTGGTTTACAATTTAATCATTGACGAATTGAATTTTTTAAATGAGAAATTAGTTTAAATTTAAATTTATTTCAATAGTAATGGATTTTTCGAGTTAGGTCAAATTAGAAGTATTAATTTATGTAATTTATTAAAAAGGAAAACTTGTTAATATATATATATATATATATATAATATTTGGGAAAAATAACAGGAATTTTTAAAGGTTTGAAATGGTATGAAAATTGATTTATTTTAGTTACTAAAAAGAGTATATATAATTTCAAAAAGGAAATTTCTAGTTAAAATTGAATCATTGACTAATTCAATTTATCAAATGAAAATTTATTATTCTATTTAATTCGAATATTAATAGATTGTGTAAATATTTATACAAGGTTAAAGTTGAGAAAACGAAAGAAGAATTGGATTGGGTTGCAAAATAAAGGCTAAGGTGAGATTTTTCTCACTCAAAAATTGAATGTGGAATTTTTGCAGTTATTGATGATTGCTATTGGATATGATATTAGATATAGTAGGATATATCTATTATATATATAGCAATATATACATATTGGCATATGTATATATTGGATTGATGATTTCCCGCCTCGTATAGCGGATGAGACCCTATTGCGCCGTTAGTAAGCGGATTTTTATAAAACCTATATACCGCGATAATTCCGTACTGGAGCGGAATTGGTATTGTGCTAACGTCTTTGGATGCAGGGAAACAGGTTGGAGGGATCCAACTGGATTCCTCACCAGTAGTTATTTATTTACAGGATTGATGTATATTCTGTTATCATATGTTGATATATGATGTTGTTGTTGTGATTGACCAATTGATGCTGTTGCATCATCGGATTCAAGTTTTGAACTTTAAAAATGACGACTTTTAATTTAAAAGGATTTTTAAAGTGATTTTTGAAAGTAGACGTTTTATTGAATTGTTGAATTGATTTATTTTAAATAAATAAACGTTTGAAATTTTAAAGTTATAAAAGTTAAGATTTTTGTGAAATATAACCCAAGTGTCATTTTTGAAATAAATAGTTGATTTATTTATAAAATGGTTTAAATTGAGTTTTTCACAGTATTATAAACGGTCTATTTAAAGGATTTAAAAAGTCGATATTTATAAATCTAAAACATTTGAATTTTAAACGAGCTTTGTAAGTGTTAGAACAAGATGAAATAAAAATTCGTGAGTGAATGAAATTTATAAATTATGAAGTATAAATTGAGTAGATGTGTAGAATAAAAGATTTATAAGTGATAAACTTATAAATTAGAGTGTTGCACTTAGATGGAATAGGAATAGAATTGGCTAATAAAATGATTTTGCAAGTTGAAATTGTTATGAAGTATGAACGTGATTTCTAAACGTTGTTTTATAAATCCAAAACCAATTGAAATTGATAAGTTAAACATAGAAGTTAAATAAAGGAGATATATCCGCGATTTTGGATAGTGGATAATTATTGAAATATAAATGTGGAGAAAAGATTGAAATGTGGTTAGTGAAGTATATTCACGATTTTGGACAGTGAATATATTTTAAGTAAAATGGATATGGTTTTGGGAAAGTAATATTTAAGATGAAGTTAATTGTTTTAACGATGTTTTAAAATGATTAAATATCGAAATCATAGATTTCAACATTCATTGTTGAAATAGACGTTTTCGAGAAGTAGAAGGAAATGGTGGACTATAACACTGTTGTTATAGTAAATGATTTCCGAAAGGAAATGTTTTTATCTAGTATTGGGATTTATATATCTATCTTAATTTCCGAATCCCTATACTAGTGATTTTGAGTCGTCGTAGCGATGTTTTACGTAACATTCGTTTTGACTCAAATGAATGTTGTTATAATAAATGATTTCCTTAAAGAATGAATATATACTTAATTTGATTTAAGTATATCGGATATTTTCCAAGTGTTGAAAATAAAAGATTTGTGAAATACTTATTATTAGATAAGTATGGAAATCTTTTCCAAAATGAAATGAAACGTTTTGAGATGTTATCTTCTTAAAGATAAATTGAAATTGAATATTTGAAAACGATTGAAAATCGTATATCAGTAGATATTTTTTTGAAATATAAATTCAATATGGAATTTATAAAGGAAAGGGAAGTTGTTTAAAAATAAATATTGATTTATTTTTGAAGTGTGGAAATTTTATATCTAGTAAAGATATTTTTGAAGATGAAATAATTTGGAAAATTATTTGGAATCTGATGATGTTGCGCATCTTTATTGATAGTAAATAACCGACTATCAATAATTACCCTGAATGGATGTTTTGTTGTGAATTGGATGAATTTGAATGCCACACTTATTTTTGAATAATCGCTCACTATTCGGGTTAGCCGGGAAAGGACCATGGGGTCGTATAACCCATTCCGAATATGTGATACGTCGTTATGAATTGCATTCGAAGACCGGTGTTGAAGACCGGATATTTTTGAAAACGGAAGGATTACCGTCGAGTTACTCTACATCGGCTGATCTCCGGTTTAGAGGTTTTATCACCCTTAGTGACGGGAAGTCCGGACGTGATTAGAAAATTATCCGGAAATGCAAGGGCTTCGTGAGAAGTGCCTTCGGTTCTGTTCGATCCCGGAACAGACTTGTATGGATTGTGTGTCTGACGTTACAATTTGAGATATAAAGCTGATTTCTTTCAAATACATTTCTGTTGGTGGCGGAGAATTTATTCTCTTAGCTTAACACCCTTCTCTGAGACGTACGAGCTCAGAGGTTATGTAGTTGAAATTTATCAGCGATATATCCCAATTTGGTAACGTGGCATACTGAGTGTTGCTGTGAAGTGATCAGTGTTTGATCATTTGTGATATGATCATTTGTTTGATCTTATATCTTTGTGATCATAGGTTGATCATTTTGTTTGACCCGAAGCAGGGCTTTTTGAGAAAGCGTAGCTTTGTGGACAAGACTTCGTCGAGCCTCACACCCCGGAAATGGTCGAAACAGGAATGATGCGGCAAGGTTCTAGGGAGTAGCGCCCCTTAGTGTATGTCATTCCTTCTGGATAAAGGTGGTATCATGGTATGGAGCCCAGATACTTAACCTCTGTGGTTGCTGCAAAAATTTATTTCTTTGTGGTTGTTGCGAATCGGGGATCCTCGGGAAGATCGGTGACGATCGGGGGATGGCATACGCGTGTCAGTAGTTACCTATTTTTGCAGAGGTAACCCAGCCTTGTGTTGGCAGAGATCCGGTTAGGTTCTCGGGTCGTCTATTCCAGGGACGTACCCATCGTGGATAGGAAGTTCCTTAGCCTGACCATTTGTTGGAAATCCAAAGAAACAATACGAGCCTTTACGATTTCAATTGTATAACCTGTCTCCTCAGGAGGCAGCTATAGCAGGCATAATATAATGGTACCTATGCTGGCTAAGATTTATATTATACTTTCGAAATGTTTTCCACTATGCACTAATAATAATATCAAAAAGGTTTTGATTTTTGCGTAGTAAGCATTTTTGACTAACATAAGAAGAAATCTCCTCCAAGTCTGCGTTTGCATTGTGTGTGTGGTGGGAGGTCTTATGGTAGTTTCATTTTCAAAAAGCATTGCGAATTGACTTTAAAAATATTTCTGTTGTTTAATTTAAAGATAAACTGTTTTACGATCTCACACCAGTCCCCATGACTGACTCGGAGTTTATTGTTCCCTTCTAAACTCTGGGTGCCCACCAATTTCCACACGGGCAGCCTAGAGTTATATTATCAGGATAGTCTGGATATTCTGGAGCTTTGGAAGCAAGCTGGATGACGAGACGTGGTATTTGTATCTGATAGTATTTATTCCGCTGTGTATTCTGTATGAGGACAAGTTATATAACTGTCCATTGTTGTATATTGATTCTGATGATTGATGTATGTATAAAAGGCTATAGCTCTTTGTTTTAAAAGACTAGTGTTATCTATTATATATTGTTCCGCTGCGATGTGTAAGATTTTGATATTGATCTGTTTCTGTTCTGCTGTTCTGTTGTTCTTCTCTCTTCTCTTTTCTTCTTTCTTTTCCTTCTATTTTCTCCTTCTTCTACTTTTTCTTTTTCTTAAAACCCTCACTATTGGAGTTTCCGGCAATCGATTGCTCGGTAGTCGATAAAGTGAGTATCGATGTCGAATTTTTGAAAATCGAAAATTTTGGTATGTGACAACTAACTAGATGATTTATTGTTGGAATTCAATGTTGATGTTGATAGGATGTCCTAAGAACCAACTCTTACGCAAATAGGTGTAAAACTGTGAATAATTTTATATCTCATTTATTATTTGATTCTATATCCATAAAGTTATTCTACGTGCTGATTAGTTACCTTTTTAAATGTTGTATATATAATTTTGGTTAGATAGTAATGTTTTTGAAAATTATCACAGTTTCATTGTAGGAATAATTTAGTGTTGCAGTACAGGTTCGTGAAGTATTTAGCACGAAGGGCCTCATAATCGGTAGTTTTCTTACAAAAAGGTTAGAATTTTCATTTATTACTCTTTCTATGTACATATGTATGACTGACATGATATAGTAATGGCAAACAAACTGACTTGCGGACCTAAAAAGTTCCTAGAAGCTCACGGATCAAAACAACGGTGGACGGATGACAATCCGTTGTTCACAATATAAGCTTATCCATAAGCAACTATGGTCACTGCATTATCTCCTACTTCTCGAAGTGCAGTAGAGAAAGGACTGTTAACTCCATACCACATTTTTTATTTTATTAACAGTGTTATGTTAATTAGATCAGCCAATGTTCTATAGATTTGTAGTGAGATTTTAGATTGTAATTTTTAAAGCTGTAGTTGACTAAAATTAAATTCTAAGGTTACTGTAAATGGAAGTTAAATAATTTATGCAATTTTGAAATCATGTACACAAACCTTACACATAACTTCCAATATTGTTGTTTATAATATTGGATTTTTTTGAAGAAAACGTCTTAATGATTTCTTTACCTATAACATGTACATGATTTTAGTTATAACTTAAGTTTTTGTGCTCTCAGACCAATGATGACATTAAAATTTTGATATGGCTAAGAAGGTTGCTTCTCTTAAAGAAGAAGATATAGGATTCACGTACTCCGATCCTACTGTAACATTAACTTTAATTCCTTTCATTAATAAACTCAAATTAACTTTAGATTGTGGACCCTTTAAAGTTGAGGGGTCCCATCTCTGCTTCCTCTTTGATGTGGAGGAGACTTTAATTATCCGAGGATTAAGAACTCAGTCTCTTGGGCGATCCCCATTAAGATTTTGAAATTTTTACTTAAAAAAAGGTGTATTCCAATTTCAACAACAAGCATAAATGTTGAATTTTGATTAGTCTCATGTAAGTTATTTGAAATAAGATCATTATGAATTTGTTTGTGCATATAAAATGCGTTAAGAAATTCTCAATTTTAAAAGGCATTTGATATTTAATACGTGTAATTAATATCAGACCAAATAAGCATAATTTATGGCATTATGCACGTTCTAGCAAGGAATGAGAACAGTCATTTTTCTAGCTTATTATGAAATTGTATGCATTAAGAACTTCACCATTAAAAAAGGCATTTAATGCATAATAAGTGTAATTAATATTGAAACATATAAGCATTTGGCTGCACTAAGCACGTTTTAAGAAAAAAAATGCCAATTTTAACTTTTACTGTGAGATTCTTCACGTGGCTCTCTTCTATGTTGGAACATTTTTTTCTTTCAAAAGAACAATGAATAATGTTTTGCTTATACGTATTTTAATCCATGTTTTATTTGTATTTGACAATCTAATTCCATTAGGTTGAAGATAATTCCATTAGGTTGAAGATGATAGTTTGAGAAAAAATAGTAGACAAACCAACATAGAAAATTCATATACCTTTTACTATACAATAGTACAACTACTTATTTTGTGAAATGTTGATGCATTTTTTTCCATTATGTTCATCCAAACGCAGAAATCGGAATTCTTTTAAATCCTATTTCTCTTTATAAGAATAATATATATAATCAAAAACATATTTTAATTTTATTTCCTATTTTCCCCCATTTATTGAGTTACCATTAACTACACACATAAGCTTCCAGCACATATGGTATAAACATTACATTCACAATATAGAAACCGTAAAACTTGCTACATTAAACAGATCACCAACAAGTACACACAAAATGCTTACATATCTATTCAAATCTCATTTCTTCCTTCTATAACCCAATAAATTATGTTCATTCATTTTATACTTATTTATTCCTAACTACTTAACAATTGAACAAATCTGATTAGTGCAGCACACAAGGAAATCAAATTTTATAATAGAGAATTGAACTCAGATATTTGCAAATACACACTATAATAAATTGTCAATCTATGTTCTTCTACAACATTAATTTCTCTATTTCCAAAACTTATATTCATAACAACTTTCCATCCAAATATTAATGTTAACGCTGCTCATGTGCATAACATGGATCAAATCGGGATTGTACTACATTACCGTGTGTGTATATCTGTATATGTATATGTATATATATGTGTATATATATATATATCCATGCGTGTGCGTGTGCGTGTGTGTGTGTGTGTGCGTGTATGTATATGTATATATGTATATGTATATGTATATGTATGGCCTAAATGATAGATAACAACACGTGGATATGTATTTTGATAAATGACAAACACTGATTCATTCTTAGAGAACTAAATCACGTGTAAGCTCATTTGAAAACACTAGCTTTGAAATGTTGTTGATAACTTTTGTTAATCTTTTGTTTTTTGCCAAAAAATATGAAGACCGCGTGATAATCATGTAGGAGAAAAATGGCAGAACATAAGAGAAGGAAGACCGAGTGTTAATCTTTTTTTTGCCAGAAAAAATGGAGATCGGGTGATAATCATGTAGGGAAAAATGATAGAAAGTAAGAGAAGCAGGACACAAAAAGGTAATTTAAGTTTGATTATTCTTAATCTATTGAGTTAATATTCTCAATTTAACTCTTTAGCATAGTTTTATTAGTTAATTACATACATTTTATTTGTCATTTTATTCTTATGGTTACTCATGTATATTAATTAGCAGTACTTGGTTGATTCTTCTTCTAACTTTATTTGAGTGTTAGTTCAATCTTTTTTATAAATGTTTCAAACGTTGGATCAGAGTTTTTAATAAATATGACTGGGGAACAAATTTAAAAAAGGCCTAAGATAACAATCATAAAATAGAATATGCAGATTTTCAAGTCAAACTACATGCACTAACTTAGCATTTGTTAACAATAGATATGTATGAATTTTTTTTTAAACTTAATTAATATGGGTGAGTTTATAAGTTCTTTCGGATATATTAACTTTTATACTATAATAAAGTTTACATAAACTTAACAACATTTTCCCTCCACATGTTGTACTTTGAGTTTATAAATTTCCTTATAAAATTATTCGTAGGCAAATTAACTTTATTAATATGGGAGAGATTATAAGTTTTTGTTTAAACTTATTCAAAGGCCCATTAACTTTTTTTTATACTTTAGAACGAGTCATATTTCTTCTCACAGTGGAAAGCTGTGAATAAAGTCAGAATACAAGGTGTAAGAGACCTTATTTTAGACATAAGAAAATTCAGATCTTTATTTGCACTAAGGAAAAGATGTCTTAAGAGGACTCATTAATCAAAAGCTGATTTATGGCACATTACTGTTAATAAGGTACTAATTTTTAGTTTGCACAAATATTCATGTCTCAACATTTTCTAAAGACTTTCTCGCTGGTAGATTTTTGGTTCTCTGTAGCTATTTAATATTGAACTAATAAGGAACAAGTTATTCTTGCTATCTTAAAAGCAAAAATATTGTTTTACATGTTTGTATTAATTTTTTTCTTCTGTTATTCAGAAAAGTATGTTCTACTACCAATATATCTCATTATGGATGTAGGATATATATATACTATTCGACATAAAATGTGGGAAACGTGGAATACGAATAGTTTCCATTTTGCACAACTTTGTTTAAATAATTTGAAAGAGAGGTATACATCATCCACATCAAAAATAGAATGGAATGATATACATTTGCAATTTTAGTTTGCTGCATTCAAGATGCACAAGCAAATGAAGTGGCATTAATGTTTAATATCTCTCAAATAGGGAAGGCCAAATTTGCAAAGGATAAAAATCGTTCAAATCTATGAAATTACTTTGAACTTCGGCATAAATTTACTTTTGGATAGATGCATGGACATTGGTTTCATGGTAACTTTTTTGGATCCAAAGTACCTAATGTGGTATCATAGTATCCATCTTCAGTGTTCATAAAAACAAACCAAGTACCAAGAAAGAAAAATATATGCAAAAAGGTAGATCGGATTAGCCTATTAATACTAATAAAATAAATCATCACACTATTCTGTTTTTTATGTATCATGCATACTAGAAAACATAGACACTAGACTGTTTGCATGCACTTTTAAGATGTAACTAAGCCCCATTATACATTGGTTTTGTGTTTTCATAATCTATCTTTATATCTTCATGTACATAGAGAAAAAAAAGCAGAAAATATATTAACTTTTGTGAATAACCAGAAAAACATCCTCTTTAGATTGATGAGGTCGTTGGAAAAAATAAATTCAAATACAAAATGTTATTGTTTGGTAGTTATATGGGTATAACCCTTAAAAAAAGTACAGTTGCGCTGTAATCTAATGGATAGGATTAATTATCATATAAACCTTTTTCATATTAATTCGCTAAAAAGTTACATATTTCATAACATGTATTGAATATTTTATTTCGTTTATACATGTCATATAATCCTTCCGTCTGTAGTAGTTAGTTTTGTGTTCTTACAGTGAGATTATTTATTCTGCCATCTATATGCATAGTTCATTCTACTATATATGCATACATTCACATTATTGATATGTTTTGTAATTAAGTGTCAGTTCAATCTTTTGAAGGTTAATTGTAACATCCCGAAAATTTTCGACTTTCGAAAATTCAACATCGATACTCACTTTATCGACTGCTGAGCCATCGAATGCCGGAAACCCGAAAAGTTATGGTTTTAAGAAAAAGAAAAGAAAAAGGTAGAAGAAAAAGATAGAAGAAGAACCACAACAGAACAAGAGCAGAACAGAAAGCAATATCAGAATCTTACACATCGCAGCGGAACAATATATAATAGATAAATGAATAATCTTTAAAACAAAGAACTATATCATTTTATACATACATCAATCATCAGAGTCAATATACAACAATGGACAGTTATATAAACTTGTCCTCATACAGAATACACAGCGGAATAAATAATATCAGATACAAATACTACGTCTCGCCATCCAGCTTGCTTCCAAAGCTCCAGAATATCCAGAATATCCTAATAATCTAACTCTAGACTGCCCGTGTGGAAATTGGTGGGCACCCAGAGTTTAGAAGGGAAACAATAAACTCCGAGTCAGTCATGGTGACTGGTGTGAGATCGTAAAACAGTTTATCTTTAAATTAAACAACAGAAATATTTTTAAAGTCAATTCGCAATGCTTTTGGAAAATGAAACTACCATAAGACCTCCCACCACACACACAATGCAAACGCAGAATTGGAGGAGATTTCTTCTTATGATAGTCAAAGATGCTTACTACGCAAAATCAAATCATTTTGATATTATTATTAGTGCATAGTGTAGAAATCATTTCGAAAGTATAATATTAATCTTAGCCAGCATAGGCATTCCGCACTTATGCCTACTATAGCTACTATGTTCAATAGCAGGTTACCGCCACATTCCATAGCAGGTAATACAACTAAAACCGTACACGTCACGTATTGTTTCTTTGGATTTCCAACAAATGGTCAGGCTAAGGAACTTCCTATCCACGATGGGTACGTCCCTGGAATAGACGACCCGAGAACCTAACCGGATCTCTGCCAACACAAGGCCGGGTTACCTCTGCAAAAATAGGTAACTACTGACACGCGTATGCCATACCCCGATCGTCACCGATCTTCCCGAGGATCCCCGATTCGCAACAAACCACATAGATAATAATAATGCAGTAACCACAGAGGTTAAGTATCTGGGCTCCATACCATGATACCACCTTTATCCAGAAGGAATGACATACACTAAGGGGCGCTACTCCCTAGAACCTTGCTGCATCCTTCCTGTTTCGACCATTTCCGGGGTGTGAGGCTCGATGAAGTCTCGTCCACAAAGCTACGCTTTCTACAAAAAGCCCTGCTTCGGGTCAAACAAAATGATCAACCTATGATCACAAAGATATAAGATCAAACAAATGATCATATCACAAATGATCAAACACTGATCATTTCACAGCAACACTCAGTATGCCACGTTACCAAATTGGGATATATCGCTGATAAATTTCAACTACATAACCTCTGAGCTCGTACGTCTCAGAGAAGGGTGTTAAGCTAAGAGAATAAATTCTCCGCCACCAACAGAAATGTATTTGAAAGAAATCAGCTTTATATCTCAAATTGTAACGTCAGACACACAATCCATACAAGTCTGTTCCGGGATCGAACAGAACCGAAGGCACTTCTCACGAAGCCCTTGCATTTCCGGATAATTTTCAATCACGTCAGGACTTCCCGTCACTAAGGGTGATAAAACCTCTAAATCGAAGATCAGTCGATGTAGAGTAACTCGACGGTAATCCTTCCGTTTTCAAAAATATCCGGTCTTCAACACCGGTCTTCAAATGCGATTCATAACGACGTATCACATATTCGGAATGGGTTATACGACCCCATGGTCCTTTCCCGGTTAACCCGAATAGTGAGCGCTTATTTATTTTAAAAGTGTGGCATTCAAATTCATCCAATTCACAACAAATACCTATCTAAAGGTAATTATTGATAGTCGGTTATTTAACTATCAATAAAGATGCGCAACATCACCAGATTCCAAATAATTTTCCAAATTATTTATCTACAAAAATATCTTTACTAGATATAAAATTCCCACACTTCAAAAATAAATCAACATTTATTTTTAAAACGAATTCCCATTTCTTTTATAAATTCCATATTGAATTTACATTTTTCGAATACCTACAAATATTCGATTTTCAATCGTTTTCAAATATTCAATTTCGATTTATCTTTAAGAAGATAAAATCTCAAAACGTTTCACTTCATTTTGGAAAACATTCCATACTTATTTAATAATAAGTGTTCACAAATCTTTTATTTTCAACATTTGAAAATACTCGATATACTTAAATCAAATTAAGTATATATTTCATTCTTTTAAGGAAATCATAAATTTTACATCTATTTGAGTCAAAACGAATGTTGCGTAAAACATCGTTACGACGACTCAAAATCACTAGTATAGGGATTCGGATTTAAGATAGATATATAAATCCCAATACTACCTCAAAACATTTCCTTTCGGAAATCATTTACTATAACAACAGTGTTATAGTCCATCATTTCCTTATTTTTCGAAAACGTCTATTTCAACAATAAATGTTGAAATCTATGATTTCGATAGTTCACACGTTTTAAAATATCTTTTAAAACAACTTCATTTAACAATATTCCTTTTCCCAAAACATATTGATTTTATTCAATAATATATATTTACTGTCCAAATTCGTGAATATAATCACTATCCCAATTTCAACAATTTCTACATATTTAACTTAAAAGATAATTCGCTGTCCAAAATCACGAATATATCTCCTTTAATAACTTCAATGTTAAATTTATCAAATCCTGTTGATTTTGAATTTATAAAACAATGTTTATAAATCCCATTTTCTATTTATAAAACTTCGATTTCTAAATTATCCAATTCAACTTATATAACTCAATTATATACCGGAAGTCTATATTATAAGTTAAGAACTTATAATTCATTTATTTACAACATCTATTCATTTCTCATCTAAATGTCAAAATCCGATTTATAAGATAATTGCTTATAAATCTTTTTGTTTTACAAAATCTATTCATTTAATAACTTCACAATTTATAAATCTATAGATTTCTATCCACTTATGGAATCCATTTTTTTATTTGACTTTAGCACTTAATAAACTCATTTCAAAATTCCAATATTTTCAATTTATAAAAATATCAATTTTTATAAATCTTTTTATATGAATTGTTTAAAATACTTCAACAATTCCAATTTAAACTATTTCATAATCTTTATCAATTATTTATTTCAAAAATAACATTTTTGTCGTATTTCACAAAAATCACAAATTTACTAACATTAAAATTTTAACATTTATTTATTTAAAATAAACCAATTCAAAAATTCCAATAAAACGTATATTTCTACAAATCACTTTAAAAATCCTTTTAAATTAAAAGTCGTTATTTTTTTTTCATTTCAAAAACTGAATCCGATGATGCAACAACACCAATCAGTCCATCACAACAGTCAAATATCATATATCATCATATGATAACAGAATATATCAAAATATCTGTAAATAATCGATACGGTGAGGAATCCAGTTGGATCCCTCCAACCTGTTTTCCCTGCATCCACAGATGTTAGCACAATACCAATTCCGCTCCAGTACGGAATTATCGCGGTATATAGGTTTTTATAAATCCGCTTACTAACGGCGCAATAGGGTCTCATCCGCTATACGAGGCGGGAAATCAATCAATCCAATATATACATATGCCAATATGTATATACTACTATATATATAGATATATATCCTATAATATCTAATATCACATCCAAACAGTCAATCAATAAATGACTGTAAATTCCACTTTAAATTTTTGAGTGAGAAGATCTCACCGTGATTTCAATTCTGATTTCAGCGTTTATTTCGAATAAAATTAAACACGCGTTTAATTTTACCCGAAATTCAAACTAGCTCCAATAAATTCCAATCCTGCTCCATAGCGTAGTATGCAACGATACGAACGCAACGCAACTGGTTTCGTCGAATTTTGACCTCGTACAACAAAGATATGATATTTCAAAGTTTTACACGATTTAAATAAAATAAATTAACAAATTTCTTATTATTTTTAAACCTAAAACAAATCTGGCCATTCGATCTCGAGACAACAGATCTGGGCCGCTTGATATCTTCTTCCCTCCACACGCGAAACTCCCAGATCCCCGTTCGAACCCATGCCGCCATCTAGGGTTTAGAGCCGCTCCTCCTACAGACGTCGAGAGTCCATCAACCCTCCACCATTCGAACGCCTCTGCCGCCACCTACTACCGCCCCCAGACCGGCCCCACTCGGTCACGTCCCCAGCGCGCGAAACGGTGGTGAACGGCAGCACTTCAAACTCGAATTGACGACGATCCTTAGCACGAAAATCCATCATCACCGTATAGATCTGTAGATCTCACGATCCCCTTCCACTTTGCAGTTGATCGCTCCTTGAATTAGTGAATGGATTAGAAGAAAAATTGGGAAGAAGATCATTGTTTTCTGGCCATTGAATCATGAGGGTGGCGGCTGATGATAGAGAAGTAGGGTTTTGATTTCTCTTTGCAAATGAAAAGGTTGAGGGGCTTATATAGAAAACTTACGAAAACACTATTCATCGAATTTTTTTCGAACTCCGATTCGAGCGTGCCGGCTGACGTTCGTAAGGTTTACCCCGCGTTCCGAACGCAATGGAACAGGTTTCGGAAGCTAATTCGATCGTCTGTGTGAGTATGGATTTAAACGATCAATTTAAATTAAACCGATTTAAATTGATTTCGAGGCGTTTTGACTTGCCCCGGACAAACGGTAAATCCAAAAATTACGAAATTTGAAATCTTACAATAATATCACATTACGGATCCGATGAAACTGGTTTCGTCGAAATCCGAGACTTTTTGAAAAATGACTATTTTAACTCGACGATTTAAAATTAAAACGATATCGATGCGTTTCGAGTTGCCACGGTCAATCGACAACTCCGATTGCTACGAAAATTGAAATCCGATAATAACTAACTATTACGGATCCAATGGAACTGGTCTCGTTCAATTCTGAGACTGTTCAAAAATTGGCTATTTTTCAGTCGATAATTAAATATTAAAATAATCGATTTTCACAGATTAACTCCAAATTCGATTCTGAAAGTTCTATAACCTTTCTATAACTCCAGTATGATTAAATAAAATTTTCCAAATCAATTTCAATCATATTAAACTCGATTTTCAATTATCTTTGGAATTTCAATTATTAATTTATCGATTTAATTACCCAGGTAAATCCAATATCCTTTAAATAAATTATTCGACTTATTAAATTCATTTATTTATATTCAAAATCAATTAAATATTCGAATTTTAATTATCAAAAATTCTGGGTCGTTACAGATTTCCCCCCTTAAAAGAATTTCGTCCTCGAAATTACAAGTTAGGAAAAAATGTCCTTAACTCGTCTACTATTTTTCAACATCCAATAGTTTTATCAATTTATCAAAACAAATCTTTCTATTAAAGATTCGTTATCATTCAACTCGTTTTCCAACTTCAATTATAAGTTTCAAACAACATTGTTTAACTTCTAAATTCAAATTCGAGTTTAAATTCAAATTTTAAACTTTCAAAATTTCTCAAAAATTTTCTAACGCCCTAAATTTCCGAAAAATTTCGCCAGCGTCTCCTTTGCGCGGCTAATACGGTACGACTACAAAACGTCCCTACGGACTCTCAGATTTCAAAAAGAAAAAGAAAAAGTCAAGCGGCTAGACCAGAAATCATCAAAAACTCATATTATAATTCAAATATGTACCTTTTGTCGGGCAATTCAAATTCATCTTTGAAGATCAAATCCAATTTATAACACCTGTATATCTACTAGCCATTATATCTAGCTACAGCATTCAAACATTTTGCAAATTCGATTACAAAATTTCAATATGTACTTCTTATATCATTTTTACTTCACTGTTGAAGTTACACCTATTCATTTTCCTTCAATTTTACAGTTCACATTCATTTGAATTCAATTCACTATTTTGGTTTATAACCACTCATATTAAACTGGATTTCCAATAGCATATGAATTTTAATTCATTCCAAACCATATTAATTTGTCATTTCTTCAATTAGTTTCGCTTACTAATTTTATTTCAATACTTCACTTTGTTTATCACGAATCAAATCCAGTTTTTCAATATTCAGCTTGAATTTCATTTACTAACAAATTTCAAATATTTTATAAGTCTTCGACTTATCTACATTCCAATTTCATTCCTTTAATGAATTTTAATCCCAATTATCTTCTTTGAAATTTCACTTTCATTTATTCAAATTTATGCACTTATACTTCCTTAAATTTAACCCCACTCTTTAAGTTAAATTTATTCTATCAACATTCAATTTGTATAAGTTATCAACTTAATAATATTTCATAAATATGGTATTCCAGAGTCTTACCAACATTTCAAAAATCTCTTTTGAAAACAATTCAAATTATCCTTTGAATTTTATAAAACAAAAACCCAAATTTTCCAAACAACTTCCTTTTAAAACAATTTGGCAGCAATTTCTCTTTTGGAAACCCGAAAATAAACACCAACGATGCCGCGGTCATCATCGAAGTTATTTTCCAGCGACCGAAAAGAGTTTAGAGCTTTTCATCTCTCTAAAACAATTTTCAAAACCTTCGAAATTCATTTTCAAATCAAAAATGATTTAAACTTTCCAAATCTCCAAAATTTTCAAATTCTTTTCAAAACATTTCCAAATACTTCTCTGGAATTCCGTTTTAAATTACAATTCACATTTATAATTTACATTCTTTAAATTTCATTTGTATGTGAATTCATCTCTTTATCTTTCAATCCACATTTATAAATTTCATTCGTTAAATGGATTTATTTCCAAATCTTTGGTTATTATTTTAATTTCTCATTTAATTTCAATGATAATAATTAATATTATCACCATTTACAACCATGCAACCATATACTATAGTACTTTATAGAAAACATTTCTTTTCTATACAAAAATAGTTTTGGGCAAAATTATCTCATTTACCCTATTTAAAATCAATACTGTGCCGAATTGTTCTATATAAGTGTTTAGAGATCCCTATCGATAGAGTTGTACGGACAATACCGACCAGAATATATATACCACTCAACAAACCAATCATCACAATATAAAATAATTTTATATTCACTAACAAATACGCACTCGTATCTATTATTACACTCAACTCATTCTAGAGTACTACTGACTCTATCTCTAATGAGTAACACCCAACAGAGCAGGGTTGTCGCTTAACCATATGCTCTGATACCAAATGTAACATCCCGAAAATTTTCGACTTTCGAAAATTCAACATCGATACTCACTTTATCGACTGCTGAGCCATCGAATGCCGGAAACCCGAAAAGTTATGGTTTTAAGAAAAAGAAAAGAAAAAGGTAGAAGAAAAAGATAGAAGAAGAACCACAACAGAACAAGAGCAGAACAGAAAGCAATATCAGAATCTTACACATCGCAGCGGAACAATATATAATAGATAAATGAATAATCTTTAAAACAAAGAACTATATCATTTTATACATACATCAATCATCAGAGTCAATATACAACAATGGACAGTTATATAAACTTGTCCTCATACAGAATACACAGCGGAATAAATAATATCAGATACAAATACTACGTCTCGCCATCCAGCTTGCTTCCAAAGCTCCAGAATATCCAGAATATCCTGATAATCTAACTCTAGACTGCCCGTGTGGAAATTGGTGGGCACCCAGAGTTTAGAAGGGAAACAATAAACTCCGAGTCAGTCATGGTGACTGGTGTGAGATCGTAAAACAGTTTATCTTTAAATTAAACAACAGAAATATTTTTAAAGTCAATTCGCAATGCTTTTGGAAAATGAAACTACCATAAGACCTCCCACCACACACACAATGCAAACGCAGAATTGGAGGAGATTTCTTCTTATGATAGTCAAAGATGCTTACTACGCAAAATCAAATCATTTTGATATTATTATTAGTGCATAGTGTAGAAATCATTTCGAAAGTATAATATTAATCTTAGCCAGCATAGGCATTCCGCACTTATGCCTACTATAGCTACTATGTTCAATAGCAGGTTACCGCCACATTCCATAGCAGGTAATACAACTAAAACCGTACACGTCACGTATTGTTTCTTTGGATTTCCAACAAATGGTCAGGCTAAGGAACTTCCTATCCACGATGGGTACGTCCCTGGAATAGACGACCCGAGAACCTAACCGGATCTCTGCCAACACAAGGCCGGGTTACCTCTGCAAAAATAGGTAACTACTGACACGCGTATGCCATCCCCCGATCGTCACCGATCTTCCCGAGGATCCCCGATTCGCAACAAACCACATAGATAATAATAATGCAGTAACCACAGAGGTTAAGTATCTGGGCTCCATACCATGATACCACCTTTATCCAGAAGGAATGACATACACTAAGGGGCGCTACTCCCTAGAACCTTGCTGCATCCTTCCTGTTTCGACCATTTCCGGGGTGTGAGGCTCGATGAAGTCTCGTCCACAAAGCTACGCTTTCTACAAAAATCCCTGCTTCGGGTCAAACAAAATGATCAACCTATGATCACAAAGATATAAGATCAAACAAATGATCATATCACAAATGATCAAACACTGATCATTTCACAGCAACACTCAGTATGCCACGTTACCAAATTGGGATATATCGCTGATAAATTTCAACTACATAACCTCTGAGCTCGTACGTCTCAGAGAAGGGTGTTAAGCTAAGAGAATAAATTCTCCGCCACCAACAGAAATGTATTTGAAAGAAATCAGCTTTATATCTCAAATTGTAACGTCAGACACACAATCCATACAAGTCTGTTCCGGGATCGAACAGAACCGAAGGCACTTCTCACGAAGCCCTTGCATTTCCGGATAATTTTCAATCACGTCAGGACTTCCCGTCACTAAGGGTGATAAAACCTCTAAATCGAAGATCAGTCGATGTAGAGTAACTCGACGGTAATCCTTCCGTTTTCAAAAATATCCGGTCTTCAACACCGGTCTTCAAATGCGATTCATAACGACGTATCACATATTCGGAATGGGTTATACGACCCCATGGTCCTTTCCCGGTTAACCCGAATAGTGAGCGCTTATTTATTTTAAAAGTGTGGCATTCAAATTCATCCAATTCACAACAAATACCTATCTAAAGGTAATTATTGATAGTCGGTTATTTAACTATCAATAAAGATGCGCAACATCACCAGATTCCAAATAATTTTCCAAATTATTTATCTACAAAAATATCTTTACTAGATATAAAATTCCCACACTTCAAAAATAAATCAACATTTATTTTTAAAACGAATTCCCATTTCTTTTATAAATTCCATATTGAATTTACATTTTTCGAATACCTACAAATATTCGATTTTCAATCGTTTTCAAATATTCAATTTCGATTTATCTTTAAGAAGATAAAATCTCAAAACGTTTCACTTCATTTTGGAAAACATTCCATACTTATTTAATAATAAGTGTTCACAAATCTTTTATTTTCAACATTTGAAAATACTCGATATACTTAAATCAAATTAAGTATATATTTCATTCTTTTAAGGAAATCATAAATTTTACATCTATTTGAGTCAAAACGAATGTTGCGTAAAACATCGTTACGACGACTCAAAATCACTAGTATAGGGATTCGGATTTAAGATAGATATATAAATCCCAATACTACCTCAAAACATTTCCTTTCGGAAATCATTTACTATAACAACAGTGTTATAGTCCATCATTTCCTTATTTTTCGAAAACGTCTATTTCAACAATAAATGTTGAAATCTATGATTTCGATAGTTCACACGTTTTAAAATATCTTTTAAAACAACTTCATTTAACAATATTCCTTTTCCCAAAACATATTGATTTTATTCAATAATATATATTTACTGTCCAAATTCGTGAATATAATCACTATCCCAATTTCAACAATTTCTACATATTTAACTTAAAAGATAATTCGCTGTCCAAAATCACGAATATATCTCCTTTAATAACTTCAATGTTAAATTTATCAAATCCTGTTGATTTTGAATTTATAAAACAATGTTTATAAATCCCATTTTCTATTTATAAAACTTCGATTTCTAAATTATCCAATTCAACTTATATAACTCAATTATATACCGGAAGTCTATACTATAAGTTAAGAACTTATAATTCATTTATTTACAACATCTATTCATTTCTCATCTAAATGTCAAAATCCGATTTATAAGATAATTGCTTATAAATCTTTTTGTTTTACAAAATCTATTCATTTAATAACTTCACAATTTATAAATCTATAGATTTCTATCCACTTATGGAATCCATTTTTTTATTTGACTTTAGCACTTAATAAACTCATTTCAAAATTCCAATATTTTCAATTTATAAAAATATCAATTTTTATAAATCTTTTTATATGAATTGTTTAAAATACTTCAACAATTCCAATTTAAACTATTTCATAATCTTTATCAATTATTTATTTCAAAAATAACATTTTTGTCGTATTTCACAAAAATCACAAATTTACTAACATTAAAATTTTAACATTTATTTATTTAAAATAAACCAATTCAAAAATTCCAATAAAACGTATATTTCTACAAATCACTTTAAAAATCCTTTTAAATTAAAAGTCGTTATTTTTTTTTCATTTCAAAAACTGAATCCGATGATGCAACAACACCAATCAGTCCATCACAACAGTCAAATATCATATATCATCATATGATAACAGAATATATCAAAATATCTGTAAATAATCGATACGGTGAGGAATCCAGTTGGATCCCTCCAACCTGTTTTCCCTGCATCCACAGATGTTAGCACAATACCAATTCCGCTCCAGTACGGAATTATCGCGGTATATAGGTTTTTATAAATCCGCTTACTAACGGCGCAATAGGGTCTCATCCGCTATACGAGGCGGGAAATCAATCAATCCAATATATACATATGCCAATATGTATATACTGCTATATATATAGATATATATCCTATAATATCTAATATCACATCCAAACAGTCAATCAATAAATGACTGTAAATTCCACTTTAAATTTTTGAGTGAGAAGATCTCACCGTGATTTCAATTCTGATTTCAGCGTTTATTTCGAATAAAATTAAACACGCGTTTAATTTTACCCGAAATTCAAACTAGCTCCAATAAATTCCAATCCTGCTCCATAGCGTAGTATGCAACGATACGAACGCAACTGGTTTCGTCGAATTTTGACCTCGTACAACAAAGATATGATATTTCAAAGTTTTACACGATTTAAATAAAATAAATTAACAAATTTCTTATTATTTTTAAACCTAAAACAAATCTGGCCATTCGATCTCGAGACAACAGATCTGGGCCGCTTGATATCTTCTTCCCTCCACACGCGAAACTCCCAGATCCCCGTTCGAACCCATGCCGCCATCTAGGGTTTAGAGCCGCTCCTCCTACAGACGTCGAGAGTCCATCAACCCTCCACCATTCGAACGCCTCTGCCGCCACCTACTACCGCCCCCAGACCGGCCCCACTCGGTCACGTCCCCAGCGCGCGAAACGGTGGTGAACGGCAGCACTTCAAACTCGAATTGACGACGATCCTTAGCACGAAAATCCATCATCACCGTATAGATCTGTAGATCTCACGATCCCCTTCCACTTTGCAGTTGATCGCTCCTTGAATTAGTGAATGGATTAGAAGAAAAATTGGGAAGAAGATCATTGTTTTCTGGCCATTGAATCATGAGGGTGGCGGCTGATGATAGAGAAGTAGGGTTTTGATTTCTCTTTGCAAATGAAAAGGTTGAGGGGCTTATATAGAAAACTTACGAAAACACTATTCATCGAATTTTTTTCGAACTCCGATTCGAGCGTGCCGGCTGACGTTCGTAAGGTTTACCCCGCGTTCCGAACGCAATGGAACAGGTTTCGGAAGCTAATTCGATCGTCTGTGTGAGTATGGATTTAAACGATCAATTTAAATTAAACCGATTTAAATTGATTTCGAGGCGTTTTGACTTGCCTCGGACAAACGGTAAATCCAAAAATTACGAAATTTGAAATCTTACAATAATATCACATTACGGATCCGATGAAACTGGTTTCGTCGAAATCCGAGACTTTTTGAAAAATGACTATTTTAACTCGACGATTTAAAATTAAAACGATATCGATGCGTTTCGAGTTGCCACGGTCAATCGACAACTCCGATTGCTACGAAAATTGAAATCCGATAATAACTAACTATTACGGATCCAATGGAACTGGTCTCGTTCAATTCTGAGACTGTTCAAAAATTGGCTATTTTTCAGTCGATAATTAAATATTAAAATAATCGATTTTCACAGATTAACTCCAAATTCGATTCTGAAAGTTCTATAACCTTTCTATAACTCCAGTATGATTAAATAAAATTTTCCAAATCAATTTCAATCATATTAAACTCAATTTTCAATTATCTTTGGAATTTCAATTATTAATTTATCGATTTAATTACCCAGGTAAATCCAATATCCTTTAAATAAATTATTCGACTTATTAAATTCATTTATTTATATTCAAAATCAATTAAATATTCGAATTTTAATTATCAAAAATTCTGGGTCGTTACATTAATCACTATTTTGTTAACTAGAACCTATGAATTTTGTGTGTGAATTCGATGAATTTTTCGTGGTGCAAATCAGTCAATTTTTAATATATAGTATATATATGTACTTTTTCCCATATATGTTTGTAGATTTTTGCATAGAAAACTCAACTTGCCTATTTGACTCGGTAATTGGAATGTGAAAATCTTCATCTGTTTATGCAAATTTATGGCGATTGCTCAAATTCTACAACTGTATAGCCAAAACTTTGTTAATGTGTGTACTCAACTGCATGATTATTGTTGGAAATATATTTTTTAGCATCTAATATCTATTTCTATGATCCTAAGTAATTTACAATTGAGGCTTTTTCTATTATGTAGGATATAACAGATTTTTGTGATGACTGCTTATATCTCTGCTAATTGCTTCTACTCAAGCTTAGGTAAATGTACTTAAATAACTGAGTTTATATTATTATATTTAGGTGACTTAGTTTTGTATGTAATTATCCTGAATTTTGTTATCATTAGTCAGTGTATAAATGACAGTATTCAAACTTTTTTAACATCAGTCGGTTTATATTCATAATTTACTACCTTCCGCGATTACTTTGGAATAATGATATTATTTCTTCTCTATATGTAAAATATAAATTTACCATTCTCATACTGATTAAAATTTATGTAAATTGGTACCATTTATATCATAGTAATGTATTTTGTCATTAATTTCAATATAAATCAATGAAAAAGATTTAAGAATAGTGATGAAAGTTATTAATGAATTAGACAAAATGATGTGCAGTATATAGTTTTAAATCCAAATGTAATTATATTTATCAAGTTTGTCTATTTTTAATGTCAAATATGTGATTTAATCATATTATGAAGTGATCTTTAAAATTTATCCAATTTCAACTATTGAGATTTTGAATGGGAGAACAGGGACTGTACCAAGATACGATGATTTTGGCATATCGTTGCCCACCTTACTTTAGTTTGTATCTAAAGTGGTCTGCACCAGAGTCATGTATTTCCTTGCTTCCCTATGTGTCCTCTATGTTTGAGGTACTTCTGTGTTGGCTTTAGGTCCACAAAATGTATGTGTTTATAATTATGTTGTAGTGACCGTGTTTATTTCTGCTATTTATTAATTCTCTTCTTCCTAATTTATTCTTAGTTACAATCTTATTTTCCCATTATTATGTGTTCTTTCCATCTAATAAAATTGTCTTTGTAGCAAAGCAGAAAAAGTTGGTGAATGGGGTCTTTGAAATGAATGGAAAAAAAAAGAGCTTGGAGAAAAGCAAGTCGATTTTTGTGTGTTGAGGAGAACGTGGACAGAAATGATTATTTGTTTGTATCATGTTTGTTTTGTAATTGCAATAATGTAATCATACTTTTAAATTTTTAATAGTTTTTTATCGTAGATGTTTGTTTTATTCGAATTTGTTTTTGAAAATTATAGTTAATTGCTAATTAGAATATTATTATTAATAATAATATTTGAATTTTTTATTACGGTAATATTGTTAACGTTGATTTCCAGGATGGGATGTTTTATGTTTTATTTTGTAAATAGCGACCTATGTAAATATTCTATATAGGTTTCTGTTTTAGCCTTTTGAAGTATAGGAAAGTTTGACCGACGTTGAAAAAAAATTGTTAATAAATAATATATTGTAAAAATGTTGCTTGGAAGGTCAATCTATGAGTGTATAAATTATTATCACTCTTTCAATTTTACATTAATTTAATAATTATTAATTTGGAAACTAATTAACAGATGTTTCTTCCACTTGACATTTTTGCATCATGGAAAAAAGATTACTGCTTTATGGAAAAAGAAAACATCCACTCCTTCCTCCATTTCCACACGTGTCTAATGTGGGAACTTGAGTACAAAATTCACACGAAGGCATCCTTATTACCAACGAGTTAGACTTTCTATCTTAAACAATATCAAATTTTATCAGTTGCACATTATATCTGCTACTATTTCATACTTGACGTCATATGACGTCTAACCCTATATTTACGAAGGTTCAAAGGTTTGGTTTTAAAACCGAACAAGGAGCGACAATCAATTTACATTAAGTGTTACAAATTCAACATTACTTCAATGATGTAACTATTTGGACACAAAGTTTCACTTTTTACGTACATATATAATTCATCCATTCAATCTTCCATACATTATTTACATAGTTCAAATCTCTTATTATCTGTTGCTTATTACTCTAAATCTTCTACTTAAGCTTTATACACAAACCCACTTATTGTGTTAAACATCATTGATTAGAGATATAAATTTTTACCAATACGTTGAAATTTGAAGAAGATTATAGTTCATTAATAGAGCTAACAATTTGTTGAACTACTTTTGCAGATTGATGAAGCTGCACTAAATGTTTTGGTTTGATAATAATTGATTGTTTCAGTTACGAAGTTTAATGCACAAAACAATAGATATCATGCAACGTTTTTATTCAAAATAAATTACCTATAGCATTAAATATGAACCACAATATTTTGTTATTGAAAAATACATAAACTATATATTATAGGATATTCATACCGCCCAACACTTCCAAATTGTACAACTGCCCGTGTGCGTAGCACGGGCCACACACTAGTATTATATTAATTTGAATAACCAAATTTGTAATCCGACGGATGTGATTAAATGATGTACTTTTTGTTAAGGATGAGTGAGTGATCAAATCCATAAAGCTATACGTCTGCCCATTAAATTATAACAATACAGCAAAAAGGCAAAAAGAAGATAAAACGATAAACCATTCATCCTTGGAGTGTAGGACAAACCAGTTCGCACGAGTCTGAGAGACCTCTACTACACGAGTTATTTTACCTTTGGGCATGGTTGCTCAAGGTAGGGATTTCCACTCTGCTACCACAAAAGGAAGTAATGTTAAGTGATTTCCACCTTTCTCTTTCTTTTCAGATATTTTATTTTCAAATCCCTAAATTTATCATTGTTATAATTATTACAACATCTATTAATTCTCTGCATTATCATTTTACATATAACTATCAACATTTAATAATTTCTACAATTATTAAACAAGTCTTCCTAGTTTTATCGGTATTTTACATTCAAGGTCCGTACAACTTCAAATTTCCACAATTATATACAAAATTATATTTAGTTCACTTACATATATATTATTCTACATTCAAGTGTACATGATTTATTTCTTTCTAAACTTTGTACTTTATTACAAAAAAAATATACAAAATTTTTTCTTTTTAAAGTTGGTATTTGATAACAAACAAAAATATACACACTTTTTTCTTTCTAAAATAGGTTTTTCATTACAAACATATACAACATGTTTTTTTTTAATTGTTACATTAAGTGCATTCTTAGTTCTTGATATAATTTATTTTTGCTAAGAGACATTAAATTAATGATAAGTGATGAATATTAAGTTTGTAATTTTGAAAAATAATGAATAAGCTGAGCTAATAAGTTTTGCAAAAATGTGAAATTTTAATCATGTATATTGATAAGTTACATTAATTAATGGATAAAAACAAATGATATTTTGGTTAGAAATGTTTTTCTTTTGTATTTTATTGTCCTTTTGAGGTGGATGTTAATTAGTTTTGCAAAAGTTTTATTATAATTTAAAATTATTGAGGTAGGTAACAATGGATTAAAAACCAAGATATTATTTCTACATAATTAGAATAATAATATGACTTGTAATATTCCTTTTAATCAACATTTCTTTTTTGTCGTAATAAACATATTTTTATTAATTGTTTGTTTTAGCAAGTTGTAATAGAGATCTATAACAACTTATTAGTATTGACCATTGTAAATATTGAATTTTCTCAAAGTTTATAAAAAAAGTTGAAAATTTGATTTACTAAGTTATTTGGTTAAGACTTTTTCTTAAAAACAATCATTATCAATAAATAATTAATAATTGATAAATAACCTTTAATAATTAATATTAAATATATAACATATAATAATAATTATTAATAATTTATATTTAATAATATTTTCATAATAATTAACATTTACTAATTAATATTCAATTATAATTAAGAGTAATAAGTAATAATTAATAAATATGAAGTAATACTTTAATAATTAATAATAAATATTAAATAATCAATAATCAATATTTAATAGGTAATAATTAAGAATAATATTTAATATGTATTAATTAACATACTTAATAATTATTAGTTATTAATTAATGATTACTATCAAATAAAAACGCAGGGAAAAAATTAATTTATTTGCGCAATACGCTAAGACAGATTACAGAGTAAAGGGTTGTTTGAGCATATTGCTACAGTACTACTACAATACGAATTTTGCTATAGTGTTTTCAGGATCTTACAAATTAAACTGAAAAGACCAGAAAAAATTTGGGAACATTTTACAAGTCAAGTATTGAGCTGACAATAACTTCTGGTTAAAAGAAAGTCTTAAAACGCCTTATCATGGCTCTGAAATGGACTTGGAAGATAGCCAGAAATTACCGTCCTCTGATACTGTTCTTAAACCATGAATGATACTCTTAGTTTATTATGTATTCCTTAATCATTTGAACACATGAAAACATACATACAGAACAGAAGTAATTCAACGCACAACTAAATTAGTCTGCCATTCAGACTCTATTCAATATATTAATACAAATTTAAAACTTGAAAATAAAAACTTACAAAAGATAGCACAAGTGGAAGTAGCAAGTTCTTCCTAATTTTACACATTTTAATATTACACACTTATATAATGGCAGAAAGTTTTTAAGCAGAGCGGAGAATGGAAGAATGAAGTCTGCCTTCTTCACAAGAAGCACCTCTCTTTGTATAGTTGAGGTTGGAACTGAAATGGAATTCCAATCCATTTTTCTTCGGACTTTAAAAATTTTGAATCCGAAAAGGAATCTTTAGAGTAGCTTATCTGTCTTGAATTAGCTAGCCACCTGAGTTGCCTTTTATAAATGCATTTAGTCTACTTTATAAAAGATTAGCCACCTGTGTTGCTATTTATCAAAGCATCTAGTCACCTCTTCTACTTTATAAAAGATTATCTTAATCAATTATCATTTTGCCAGATCATTATTAATCCAGAATCATTTTGCCTTTGTCTTTTCCATATTGTGGGCCTCCTTTTTTAATTTGCCGAATATTTGCGCAAAATCTTCTTCATTTAGATCTGAGAATTGATTTTCCTCAGCTATGTCTTTGGCTTTTGATGAAGCCATTGATGTATCTGAATTTGCCACTTCCTTACCAATGTTTTTTATTATGTCTTTCTTTATTTCTGCAATACAGGCATAAAGAATATCTTCTTTAGTGACCGTACCTTTTTGCATTTTCAATTTTCTGATAATATGTTGGAACAGGCTTGGAGCTTCCTTATGTTGATTGTGGATTCATGTTCCCGATAAAATTCTATCTTTTTCTCTATTTCTAATAGCATTTCTTAGCCAAATACCTGACTTGTACTATTGTCAATTCTGGTTAATTTATCCCAGAATTTTGTAAAGAAACATCTGTGTAAACAAGGAATTTCTTTGTTGGTATATCCAATTTCCGGTTTCCATTTCCAAATCTAAGGAATGGAAAACTCAATGAAGATATATTGTTTGCCCGCTCCTGATATCATTAGATATTGTTCAAGATTACTTAATCTTGGTGAAACATCTACCCATTCTGAATATAATTCTTTTAATTTTCCTGGGAGAATATCAAGTGGTGGTCTATATTTTGTCCACCAGTCCATAAACCAGTTTGGTATTGGTCGTTTATAAACTTCCCCGCAAATTTTTATAAACCATGAATGTTTTCGTTTATTATTTTCATAGAGAAGTACTTTATGTAGTGCTTCTACATAATCCTAGTAGTTATACCTAATAGAAATTTTCGAATCAGGTAAAAACATTTCTTTTTCTTTTAGGGTAGATAACCCCCATTCTTCAGGCATTATTAGCCTTTTAACTATTATTTTACTGAAATTATAAACATTCGGGTCACCTGCATTGAAATAGGTTATTTCACAAGTTTCAGAGGCTTTTATTATTGCCTCATAATATGCCCTTTGCTTATATGTCGTGACAGTAAATGATGAAATATCAAGGTACCTTTGTAGTAGGTTCAAGGGATCATTCTTCCATTTTACATCATCAAATTCTAAGAGCAGTATGATTTCTCTATGTGGGTTTCAGCATAAGTAGTTGTATTTTCCTCAACTTCTTCATTACCAATTATGCTGGCATATGATGACGAACCAGTTTGGCTATTAGCCCTCTGTTTCTTTTTAAATTTTAAAAATTCGTTGAACAAAGGATCATTGGATTTATTATTCCCTGAAGTGGCTGTTAAATTGTCAGCAAATAGTTTTTTATTGCCATGCTGGGCCAGGAGGATATTTCCTCTACCCTTTCCTCTGTAAGAGGAATTACCCCTTCCTCGAGGGATCATTATCCTGCAAAAATTCACGAGTTAAAAAATCAAGAAGATTATTTTCTTCACCTTTTTTATAAAGGATTTCGAAATCAAAAGGTGCTAGATGAGCTTGCCATCTGGCAAACATCTGTTTTGATATATCATGTTTGAAATCTTTATTAAACATATATTTAGCTGATTTACAGTCAGTTTTTATAATAAATTTTTGATTATATAAATCATCTTGAAATTTTAAAACACATTTAACTATAGCAAGAATTTCCTTGGCTATGGTTGCATAGTTCTTTTGACTATTAGTCCATTTACCTGAGTGGAACCTGACAAGATATTCTTGTTTTGTTTTTGGACATGTTTGTTTTAAAATTCCGCCAAATCCTAGATCTGATGCGTCTGTCTCTATTATCGTTTCCCAATTTGGATTTGAAAGCATTAAACAAGCCAAATTTTTTACCTTTTTTTATCATTTTAACAGCTTTAGTATGCTGTTCTGTCCATGGACCTGGATTCTTTTTTAATCTATCATATAAGATAGTAGCATCTGTGGCTAAATTAATATAATAAGAGGATATATAATTTAAGCTACCCAAAAACCTTTGTAAATGTGTTTTCTCAGTTATTATATAAGCAAATTCTATACTTCTATTTATAGGAATTATTTTTCCCTTTTCGATATTATGGCCTAAAAATCTCACATTTGTCTGAAACAAAGACATTTTTGCTTTTGATATTACTAAGCCATTCTGAATAATGATTTTTCTAAAAATATCTAAAATTTTAAAATGTGTTTCGATATTTTTTGAAAATACTAGAATGTCATCAATATAAACTATAATAAATTCACTATATCGAATAAAAATGTCATTTATTATTTTCTGAAATTCTGAGGATGCATTTATCAAACCAAAAGGCATTACTGTCCATTCATAACACTACGCCATAGATGACCTTCTGCAACATTTTTACAAGGTATTGCCAGCTAAAATGTTGCGATAGATATAAAATTTTGGTCCTACTGCAACGTTGTATTTATGGTGTTACCTTAGCCATAAAAATGTGTTGCTCTAGCTAAACAAGTGTAACACGATGCAACATTTTTATATAGTGTTGCTATAGATGTTTTCAAATTAAAAAATTAATAAAATTAGCAATCCGCGTGAATACGATCCAACGGTCTACATTTAATCTAATTGTTAACATGGATCACCGCTACAATTTGCCCTAAATTTTCGTTTTCCCACTTTACTTTTCATACCATTTCGTTCTCACCCCCAATTTCCAAATCCCCAATTTCCAAATCCCCAATTTCCAAATCCCTAATTTCCAAATGACGAACCTGGACCTAAGCCGCTTGGTCTCCATTCTAAATGGGTTGGATTTTTTTGAGTCAAAACACACATTTTAAAACCTAAACCCAATCCAAACCGAGGTACGGGTCGGGTTGGTCTGGTTAGGCAATAACATTAATAATGCATATATTTCAATAATATTTAATCGGGTCTTTCAAATTGGGTTGGTTGGGGTCGGGTTTAAGGTATTTTTCATCACTCGGACTAGACCCGAGATCCATGGGTTTGGTTCAAGTTTGGGTCTTCTAGATCAATACAGTTTGAGTTTGCGGTTCTTGGTTCTAATTGTCAATTGACATTGTGAATTGAAAAATCATTAAGGGGGCAAAATAAAAAAACAAAAGCATTAGGTTATTTTCTCTACTAAACACGTCTTTTAAATTTGAGAATAAATTGATAACAACATTAGACTGGACCAAATAAATGAAATAATATTGTAGATTATCATTATTACATTGTTGGGATATAAAATATTTTATGGTTTATATTTAATGGAGAAGTGCAACTGAATTTGTAAAATCTTTTTTCAAAAGTTATTTATTACACAAAGTATATTTATTATACTGTATAGTTGTGTTTAAAATGAAGTGAAACCTCATAAATTGTATTAAAACATAAATATTGATGAGAATTTCGCAAATGCTTATTTATCCAAAGGTTGTGAAAATAATAACTCGATATCTGATTTTGGCATCTACACTTATACAACATATATAGTAGCAAGGCACATCAAGTTTGAAATAAAAAATAAAGAAAGGAAGAAATCAAAACTTCGTAAGCTTTAACAAATATTTAATGTACGGATCCCATTAAATCCTCCAAAAATATATTCAAATAAAGGATGGGAAAATTAGAGTCCATTAGGAGTGATCACTGTCAAATATAGATTGATTGCACGTGAAGTGCTAACTTGTACAAAAATATTAAGTTAATGATTAAAAATCTCAGTCTTTAACTTATAATATCAAATTTTGGGGTCCAATGTTATTTTCATTATTTGTAAGTAATGTAAGATTGCTCAAAAACACATATTATAAATAAAGAACATTTAATATGCAAAGAAAAAATAACTTCATAACTATACCAAGTTTAAGACATAAAGGTCCATGAATCAAAGTTAGAAGTGAGCGTTAATCTGCATTTCTGCAAGTCTTCTAATGTTGCTTGTCTTAAATGTATGAAATATAGTTCCTTTTTCTATTCCAAGTAAAGATGGTACTATACCAGTATATATCTTCTTGCAGACATTACAGTAAAAGTACTATGCTGCTATAAGAGTTTTAACATTAAATTTTATCATAAAATTTCCAAATATATTAACAATCCCTATATCCAACATCGATTATGGGACAAATCATATTTATGAGTACTACATATAACCACAATGTGAAGCACTATAATGTAGTTATTACATTAATCAACAATTTATGATTGTAGGGTTATATATGCATAATACAATATCATCTTGTAATTAACCATACATATAATAAAATATCACATGCTAAGAATAATATGTATGTATATAAGTTTTGTTGAAATGTGGCGGGTATTGAGATTGTTTTGCTGATGTTGTTCAAATTCGTCATGTTACTTGTCCTCTAAGAAAATGAAGAATATTCCTAAGTTTAAATTTGAGACATGTCGATCCAATGGCGTAATGCCCTTCCTTGTCTCACATATGGAACGTATAATAAGATATGTTTGTGTCCATAAAAGATTTATCTTAGACGTCCTAGATTCTTATAGGGACATGTAATTATATGCAAAGTATATAAAGGTGCAAGACTATTTAATTATTCCAAATAGCTAATGTTGATGTAATTATAAATTTAAGATCATAAAAAAAATTATTTGTTTGTTCTTATAGTCGGTTCAAACTTAGTTTGGGAAAGTATTGAGTCCAACTAAATATTCGAATAGATTTATAGAATGATGAGAATATTTATTTATTTTATTGCTAATTTAGGTAATCTAAGATAATTTACAACACCGTTAGAAGCCTCACCTCTTCTCTCTTATGTCAATCCAAGTATTCACCTTCAGATTGTACAACGACAAACAATACCTAAAATATAATTCAAATTGTACATCTAAATATCCATATTTATATAAACATGTAACAAAACGTTTGAAATATTCGATCCTATCATTTTTTCTGCATGAATGTCGTCTTCATATATCAAAACAAAATAGAAAAAAGTCAAGGGGGACATACTAGAAGTGAAACATATGTTGTTTGTGCCTGCATATGTTTTTCAAAGTTGTTCTCTAAGTTTGATTTTAAGCAATCTTTCTCTATGTTGATATCTTTCGTATTTTTATCTTTGATTTATATTCTCCTTTAACTTTCAAAAAATGATGCATCAATTCTCATAGAATGTATTCTCATTGATCCAGATGTTTATATAATATAAAAGCTTTCATGTACAAATGAGTGATAAAAAATGTTGCACCTGATGTTAAAAATAAGTGCACCTTCTCTTGTAACCATCTTTCTTTCTCAAACAAGTAAGAAGATGTCCAATAGCTAGAGCTGCTGCAGCCATTGTTATTCCTGTTTTCACCGGAATAGCCAAAACACATCTTTTAATAAAAATATAAAAATACAGAAACAATTAAGGAAATAAAATTTGAAAAGTAAAAAAAGCTCCTGATTTGAAAATATGTTGTCCGAGCAAGGGCATAGTAGTCGCTGGAAACAGTGACGGGAAAAGAGGGGAACCAGTTATCTGTAAATAGAATATGTAGGGGTTTGTGGACATTGTCAAATTTATACTACTGTAAAGATGGATAGAAATATGAAGCAATTTTAAACCAGCTCAACTTCGATTTGTTATGCCAATATTCTACTTCCCATAAGCGGCTTTTGATATAATTCTACATAATATGTCGCATGGATTCATAATTGATAGTGTAGAAAGTACACTAACTGTCAAGGGAAAGTTAAAATATGTATTGCATAGTTTATTTTTGAGGATATATTCATATAAAACCATCTTGAGGCTCAATCCTCAAATAGATAATTTTTCATGAGTAGACAGCATATCTGTCAATATGGACAGTCGTGCAGTCGTTTTTTATTTCAACTCCAAGTTGGAAAAGAAATCCAATTGCAAAAAAGTTGGGACAAAGTAATGTTCAATCAAAAGTATAGATACAACACCTTATCACGATAATATACTTGTGTTTTTGGCTACAACATTGACAGTAATAATATATAATTTTCCACTTGCAAAAGCTTCGGCCCCGTTTGGATTATTGTTTTGTGTTTTGTGTTTTGTCTAAACAAAAATGCACACGTCGTGTGTATTGTTAGAAAACAAACAATTTTGAAAAATAAAATTAACATGTAAAATAGAAAACAATTTTATTTTATTTTTCGTATTTTGAAAGATAACAAAAGCACGGAGAACAATCCAACTCTTCGTTGTCCGTTGGTCGTGGAAATGGTTAAGAATTATAAATCTTTTTCTCATGTTTCCTAGTATTTCGTACTGAAAGTTGACACAAAACCCAAAATCCAAAACGAAACCAAACGGGGCCTTCATTTTTTTCCTTTTCCATCCAATAGCTGCAATGTCTCAAACCTAGCAGAGAAGATGGATAAGTGATTTGGCGAGATTCCTTAAAATAAAATCAACGAAATAGTCAAGGTTCTGTTTATTTTGAACCTTGTTGGATGGAGTTCATGTGATAAAATCAGTGAGTTTGGTAGTTGTTCAGAGTCATCGGGTAATTTTTTTAAATGGACTAACATATTAAAGCAGATGGCAGTATCAACGCATACCGCTAATTCCAATAAATCAACAATTTCCGTAGTTGATAGCACCATTTAGACACATCCTGTAATATTTATAGTCATATAAACTGAATAATGATCATATATCCTAGTATTCATAAAGCCTAAACACTTCAAAAAAAACAATTCAATCTTGCTATGTTATCACGTGATTTAATTCAAATGCTTTCACGGTTTATCTCCTCTACGAATCAGAGTGGATGATGTACTTACAAAGGTAAGATTCATTATTACTCTAGTTGAATCAGCACCAAGATTGTGATGACCCATATTTCGGAGGGTTTAAATCGACAATAATCCACACATGTCCAATCCAAACAATCTGTAACATAGATAATCATTTAAGAAAAATAAGAAAAGAAGAAGAAAACAAATAGTTAATGTAGCAGACAACATGATGGAGGAGTAATAATAGTAGTAGTATATCATATCTTCGTCTTCGTCCTCCGGAATGAATCTTCAATAAGCTGAAAAACTCAGGATTGACCCGAGCGTAATGAAAAGACAAAACACTCGAGTCAGGACTAAAATATCCTTATGTAAGTCAAATCAATATCGCATATAACATGAGTGTAATAGCGTCAGAGATGTTTACGGGATTTCACATCTCATATCCAGTGTATAACGTGCATGCAATAACTCAAGAGATGTCACGGGATTTTCCATCTGTTAAGGATCCGTCAAAATATTTATATGTAGTAGAATACGCTACATATATAATATCTAATGAATAAAATAAATATTTTTCTTAGCATTAAGGCTTTACATTAACCCATTTAATGCGTTTTTAAGATTGTCGTACAATTTGTATTTGACACCACCAGTAGAACGTCGGTAGTCAGGGATGCGCCGTGATACGAAAACACTAAACCAAAATCGTATGGGTTCGTATAGGGATAAAAATATGACAAGGCACGTTAGGCAATGCCCAAGGTAGGATACTACCAGTTTACCCTTCCCGGCTGGTAGTAACGCATCATAGCCATGATCGCCCACCGCGTCTAACACTCCCATAAAATCGGAGGGTGCGCACCAATCAATCACAATGCAAATGATGGTAATACGAAGAAGTGCGTCCGCTCGGGGTAGCTAACCCACTTGGCCGGTACGACTCCTGTTTTAGTCATTTCAAATTGGCACAAGTGCCAGGCTATCCATCATCGTTATCTTTCTTCAAATCCAATAAACGACACCAAATCCAACCACTTCGTTCGGGATCATCACTCCACGTACACAGTTGTCAAAGTGGTTCCGGTATCGACAGAGAGTATGCCCATATCCGGCTTCGGTCTCTTTTACAACCAAACGTCATTTTACACACCGGTTGGTACTTTTACAATTTGAAACACGTTCATACTTGATATCAAAATATCATATTCGCTTCAAACCAAATCCATTTAGAAATCATCATATTTACTCATAATATACTAATTCAGTTCAAAATCATTTTCACCTTAATATCTCGATTTCGATTCCAAAATTGTTTTGAATTTCAATTTGGGTTATAACTTCATTTAACCCAACTCGTATTTAAATCTATGATTTAAAAATAACATTCCACTCTTGACCAGTTTGAATTTTCGAAAAATAGTTTGAATAATTTAAAATAGTTTTTAATAATTAAAATAGTTAAATATAGTTTAAATGGTTAAAATAGTTAAAAATTGTTAAAATGGTTAAAATGGTTTATATAGCAAAATAATTTGGAAAACCAAAATAATTTGTATATTTAAGAAGATAGCTTTTAAATTGTTTTGTATTAAATAATTTATTTGAAAATAGTTTCAAAGTCAAACCGATTCAATTCCAACTTCCCGATTCAATTCCATTCTAATTTCCATTCAATCGATTCAATTTCGATTTCAATTCAAATCAATTTCAACTTCGATTTCAAATTAATTCAATTCCACTTTCAAATTCGATTAATTTAATTTCAATTTATATCGATTTCGATCTTGATTTTTCAAAATATCGATTCAAAACATTTAAATCAAATTATCCTTCAATATTCAGTTTAAAATCCCAATCTTCAAATATAATTCAATTCCGAGCTCGATTTCGAAATATCGTTTTTATATCACTTTTACTTAGTAATATTCAAAGTTCGAATAAAAGTTCAATCTTTTAAAACAAATCGATTTCCAAAAATTCAAATTATATTTCGATTATAATTTCAAATCTCAACTTCGATTATTTAAACACTTTCGATTACAAAATTCAAATTTCAACATTCGGGGCTCAAGTTCAAAAATAATTTGATTTCTATAAATTTGATTTTTATTTCTTTTAAACCAAAACCATTTAAATAATTTCAAATCAAAATTTTTAAAATCATTTAATTTTGCCAATTCGGTGTCCGTAAATAATTTTCTATCCTATGGCTAAGTGATCAGTTATTTCGATTTAATTTCAGGGATGGATATATATCATTTCAATCCAAATCACAGTGTCATAGGTATATATCATTTCAACCTATTTCTTAATTTATTCTAAATGATTCAATTTACAGTTTATATACTGTAAATAATATACAAGATGATAATAGGATATATCAGAATAAATAAACATCCATATCATCCAAAATATCAACCACCAGCATCCATCACAATCAATCATCCAAACAGTTAATATAATTCACAACAATTCCATAATCATTAATATCAGATAATTTACTGGCAATTATATTCCAATTTCAAATCTAACTGTCAATTTTAATTTGTAACGGTTAATTCAGATCACAATTTAGATGACAATTAAATTTTATCAAACAACAATCAATAAATTTATATCACTTCATAATTTAAAATTTAACTAGCATAAAAAATATTCTAGTACGTTGTGAGCGTTATAAAACACTCACCTTGAGTTTTCAATTTTAAATCAAATCGAATGACTTCGATTTAACTTAAAATTTTAATTGGCTCCAAACGTCTCCAAATCAGTTCTAGAATGTAGTGCTCGTTGCCACGATTCCATCACCGCTTGTTTCGCTCAATTCCGACCTCGAACGTGGAAGATATACAATTTATAAGAATTTGATTTATATAAAACAATTTATATAAATTAATTCATTCAAATTTTATTACCAAGCCCGGCCCATTTATGTTCATCCCAACCCGCTTCCTATCATCTTCCCCAAACCATTGCCTACTCCCTCCCCTGTGCACACCCAATTGCACATGCACGTGCACACCAAAGTGGTACAGCACCGGTCCACGAACCATCAATCCGACGACGCCAATGAACTCTCCTCCTCGATCTCCAATCACTCATCACCAAATCGTCGAGCTCGCCCCCCTCGTTCGAATCGCGACCTGGCCGAGCTTCTTCCCTGGCCGTATGATGTTGCAACTTCTCATGGAGAACCGCACGTCACAAAAATCGCTGCTGAGGTGCTATTACGCGTCACGAACTCAAATCCATCTTCCAAATCGACAATCGATGCACGAATTCGCCAAAACTCTAAACCCTAGCTTCCAAGACAGTTCGACTTTCACTGTTAATTTTCGAAACAGCTGCCGCACTCCTCAAAACAACCATCAGATCGAAGCTCGAGATGAAATTTGATTTTTAAAATTAGTTTTACAGTTTTTTGTTGAGTAATTTAAGAGAAATGTTTTCTTTTTGAAGCTTTGATTTTTTTTCATTACTGTGTGTGCTTATTTAAAAAGAAGGGGGAGGAAACGTGTGTTGAAAGGTGCAGTAGGCATAGGGTGGCTAAGAAAAGAAGCAAGGAGACAGATGTGAAGGGTATGGTTAAATCAAAGTATATATATATATATATATATATATATATTATTTAAATTACAAATATCTCGTTTAAAAGCAGCTTAAAATTTCGAACTCCTATCGAGACGTGCCGCTAGGCGTTCATAATATTATACCCCTATTTCGAACGCAATGGAAAAGGTTTCGAGTCCTAATTCGATCGTATGGAGAAGATAGCTTTTTGGACCCAATTATTATATTGAATTTTCAATATTAATTTCAACGCGTTTCTATACCGTGCGACCAAACGATAACTCCAAACACTATGAAATTTGAAATCTGATAATAATACACTATTACGGATCCAATGGAACAGGTTTCGTCGAATTCCGAGATTGTGCCCCAGATCGCTATTTTTACGTCTCAATTATAATATAAAATTTCCAATTTCTATTTATTCACTTTTAAATTCAATTTTAAATGTTAACAATCTTCGTTGTTGTTTAAATAAAATTTACATCGATTTTAGATACAAGTTTCAATCATATTAAATCCAAAATTCAATTATTCAAATAATTTCCAATATTAAATTTAAACAACTTAATTGTTCAATATTCAAACAAATTTCAATATTAGATTTTAAATGAATTTTAGTTATCAATCAATTACTTTATTTACATCTAATGAATTCAACATTTATTATTCAACTTCGGTTATTTATTATAAACCCAATTAATATATATAATTTCATTTCAATCCCGTTATCGCCAAATCTTCAAAATTAGTTTATTTTAAAATTTCATTCCAGTTCATATCCAATAACTTACATTTAAAATCATTAAACTTTTATTTTTAACCATTTTTATTTAATAATCACATTAAACTTAATAATTTTAAATAGCTAAGAATACGGGTCGTTACAATCTCCCCACTCAAAACTTTTCGTCCTCGAAAAGACGTTAAGTAAGGAATTTAACATTTGATATATTTTATTCGAAACAATCAACTTATAAAACATTAAATCTCACTTATAAAACCATTACCATGTTTCTACTATGCTACTCTGATCGTCTTACGAAATTTACAAGTTAGTTATCCAAATAAGTTATAAAAATTTTAAAACTTCAAAATTTTTCTAACACCCGGATTTACGTAAAATTTCGGCAGAGTCTCCTTTGCGTGGCTCGATCCAAACAACTACAAAATGCCACTACCTACCCTAAACCAACAAAAGAAAACAAAAGTCAACTGGCTCTATCATAAAACCATCAAATCAAATGACATAATAAACATGTACCTTTCTGTTGGGCAATCCAAAATTTTCTTGATTTTAAATACCTGCATCTTATTTACCAATGATATCCAATGATATAATTCAAAATCATTTTATATTTTGCATTTTCAATTTCCAATATTTTGCTTTACTTAAGCCCATATGATGTACATATATCATCCGTACGCAATATCAAATCTGATTGCTCACTCGATCACACAATTTCACTTCCGAACTAGTATCGTTCACACGACTCTCTAGTGCGGACTCAGATTTGGTTCCTTGATCAGAAACCGTTATTCTCCTTGTATAGCCATATACTATGATAGAGAATTCTAGAATCAAATCAAAAATCCATATCCAGGGTTCGCCATCGAGAATCGAGTGAAAAATCCTAACTCGGATCCATATAAATTATCTCGAAATTCTGTGCTCGAATCTGGATCAAATCGTTATGCGAATAAAAATAATATACATACAACTTACGTATTTATTTCTATTTATTCTTAGCTGTACCAAATTCCTTTGTCTATATTTACTTCATTTCCATTCAATTATTCGATTCATTTGTTTCAATTGATTTACATTCATTTCAAATTTATTATGTTCACAGTCACTTACTCCTATTCATTGAATTCACATTCTATCAATTTACATTCACTTGTTAACATTCATTATATTCACATTCATTCTTAAACTTAAGTTCATTTCCATTTTAAGTCAATGTTATTTCATTTAACTTGTTTTACCAATCCATTCATTAACTTATTTCATTTATTCATATCATTTTACTTTACTTAGTTTCATATCTCATTTCAGATTTTCTTTTTCTATCATCTAATATAACAAATTTATAATTTTTGTTTTACTTATTTTCATCAAATCTATAAGTGGTATAAGTTACAATACTTTTAACTCTTATGTTTTCACAAAATCTTAAATTGTAATATTCATTATTTGCATTAACATAATTAATGAACATTTTCTTATATAATTACTTAAGTTCTTTACAACTTAATTTACATTTATTTCCACACTTCATTTGATATCAATTTATTTTGTGGAACATCCCATTTATCATTTTCTTAAATCTATAATCATTTCTCAAATTTATAAGTTCAAAACTTATCTTTATTTATTTCACAACACTTAGATAGCAAATTTCAAAAATCTAAACACCTGGTTTAATTTCAAATCAATTTGAAATCATACATACATACACACACACATACACACACACACATACACATACATACATATCTCACTTTTATATCGAATCAAAATTTTAAATTTGTTAAAATCAAAAACTTGTTTATCAAAACGAGACTCCATTAGAAAATTATTACCGTAGCAATCCATCACTTAGAAACTCGAAAATGAACACCGATGATGTCACGATCATCATCAGAATTATTTTCCAGCGACCGAAGTGAGTTCAGTGCTTTTATCTCTTTTAAAACCGTTCTTAATATTATTATTTTTCCAAAAAATACTTCCAAAATAATACTATCATTATTTTTCCAAAACACTTTGAAACACATTTTAAAATTTCCGAGACTTACATCCAAAACTTCTCAATTTAAATCCATATTAATTTATAATTCACATTTATAAATTATATTTTCAAAATTTCACTTCCTTAAAACATTTCACAAATGTTTTATCATTGTTTATTTTGTAATAAACATCTTTTATTAAGACACAACAACCAATTAATGATAATAATCAATATTATCATTCCTAACAACCAAACACACTATATATACCATAATAATTTCTAAAAATTATTCCTTTATAAATAAAATATAATCAGGGTAAAATTATTTCATTTACCCAATTTCAAAACAATACTATGTCGAATTGTTCTGTTCAAGTGTTTAGAGATCCCTATCAATAACGTTAAGTACTCGCATTGACCAGAATCCATAAGCCACTCAACAAATCAACCAACACAATATAAAACAATTTTTATATTCACTTACAAATACACGTTCATATCTATTAATACACTCAAACTCATTCTAGGATGCTACTGACCCTATCTCCAATGAGTTACCCCATAAAGCTAAGGTTATCGCTAAACCTCGCTCCGATACCAACTGCGACGACCCACATTTTGGAGGGTTTAAATTGACAATGATCCACACATTTCCAATACAAACAATCCGGAACATAGATAATCATTGGGGTAATTAACAAAAAATAAGAAAAGAAGAAGAAAACAAATACAGAATCTCGCAGCGGAACGATAAAATATAATAATCAAATAAAAAGTTCATGAAGCTGTTTCTATTATACATTTGATTATAATTCATACAAAATTTATCAGAGTTATATATACATCAAGAATAAATAAAGTAATGTAGCAAACAACATGATGCAGGAGTAATAATAGTAGTAGTATACCAAAACTTCATCTTCGTCCTCCAGAATGAATTTTCAATAAGCTGAAAAACTTAGGACTGACCCGAGCGTAATGAAAAGACAAAACACCCGAACCAGGACTAAAATATCCTTATGTAAGTCAAATCAATATCGCATATAACATGAGTGTAATAGCATCAGAGATGTTGATGGGATTTCACATCTTCTATCCAGTGTATAACGTGCGTGCAATAACTCAAGAGATGTTACGGGATTTTCCATCTCTTAAGAATCCGAAAAAATATTTATATGTAGTAGAATACGCTACATATATAATATCTAATCAATAAAATAAATATTTTTCTTAGAGTTAAGGCTTTACATTAATCCCCCTTAATGCATTTTTAAGCATTGTCGTACAGTTTGCATTTGACACCACCAGTAGAACGTCGGTAGTCAAGGATGCGCCGTGGTATGACAACACTAAACAAAAATCGTATGAGTCTCGTATAGGGATAAAAGTATGACAAGGCACGTTAGGCAATGACCAAGGTAGGATACTACCAATTTACCCATCCCGGCTAGTGGTAATGCATCATAGCCATGATCGCCCACCGTGTCCAACACTCCCATAAAATCGATGGGTGCGCACCAATCAATCACAATGTAAATGATGGTAATATAAAGAAGTGCGTCTGCTCGGGGTAGCTAACCCACTTAGCTGGTACGGCTCCTGTTTTAGTCATTTCAAATTGGCACAAGTGCCAGGCTAATTCGTCATCATTCTCTTTCTTCAAATCCAGCAAACGATGCCAAATCCAACCACTTCGTTCTGGATCATTACTCCACGTACACAGTTGTTAAAGTAGTTCCGGTATCGACAGAGAGTATGCCCATATCCGGCTCTGGTCTCTTTAACAATCAAACGTCGTTTTACACACCGGTTGGTACTTTTACATTTCGCAACCCGTTCATACTTGATATCAAAATATCATATTCGCTTCAAACCAAATCCATTTAGAAATCATCATATTTACTCAAAATATACTAATTTAGTTCAAAATCATTTTCGCCTTAATATCTCGATGTAACGACCTAGTATTTTGAACCATTCAAATCGACAATCATCCACTCATGTCAGACTTGAATTGCTCAAAACAACAGATTGTTAATTTATAATTTGCAAAACATAGCATATACAGTAAATAAATCAATCATAGAATCACAAATACAGAGTAATATAACAATAAGCAGCGGAATAAATAAATAGTAGTTCATGAAGCTGCTATATAAAACAGTAGAGTTTGAAACAAAATACAACATAAATATCAAATACAGAGTAGTTACTAATACAAATGCCAATGACAAGTCTAAACAAAACAACTGGAATAAAATGAAGTAACTGGAAAGCTGAATAGGCAAAGACCGATCTTCAAGCAAAGCTTCAAGCTCCAAAGGTGAGCCTCAAATGCTGAGACACTCAGTCTGACACGAGCATAAAGCAAAACTCAAAACACTCGAGTTAGGATTAACATTCTTATATCAGTAAATTCAACTCAAGTGAAATGTCAACTGAAATACAAAATAACTTAAAGGATATTTGGGATTCCCATCCTTTAAGGATCCATTAAACTATCTACATACATAGTACAATACGCTACATAGATAATGTCTATAGTAAAGTAAACTATTAAAATAGCGTTAAGTCGTTACCCATATCCCCCTTAACACATTTTATACAATTCCATAGTCTATACAGTACTGTAAACTCCACTGAACCGGTGGGCTATCAGGGCGCACTCCATAGGTACGACATAAACCAAACTCGCAGAAGGCGCGATAAGGCATGTGACAAGGCACGCGAGGCAATGCCTATCGAGGCGTGCCGCTAGGCGTTCATAATGTTATAACCCTATCCCGAACGCAATGGAAAAGGTTTCGAGTCCTAATTCGATCGTATGAAGAAGATAGCTTTTTGGACCCAATTATTATATTGAATTTTCGATATTAAATTCAATGCGTTTCTATACCATGCGATCAAACGATAACTCCGAACGCTACAAAATTTAAAATACGATAATAATACACTATTACGGATTCAATGGAACTAGTTTCATCGAATTACGAGATTGTACCCCGAATCGCTATTTTTACGTCTCGATTATAATATAAAATTCACAATTTCTAATTATTCACTTTTAAATTCAATTTTAAATGTTAACAATCTTCGTTGTTGTTTAATTAAAATTTACATCGATTTCTGATACAATTTTCAATCATATTAAATCCAGAATTCAATTATTCAAATAATTTCCAATATTAAATTTAAACAACTTAATTGTTCAATATTCAAACAAATTTCAATATTAGATTTTAAATGAATTTTCGTTATCAATCAATTACTTTATTTACATCTAATGAATCCAACATTTATTATTCAACTTCAGTTATTGATTATAAACCTAGTTAATATATATAATTTCATTTCAATCCCGTTATCGCCAAATCTTCAAAATTAGTTTATTTCAAAATTTCATTCGAGTACATATCCAACAACTTACATTAAAAATCATTAGAATTTTATTTTTAACCATTTTTATTTAATAATCACATTAAACTTAATAATTTAAAATAGCTAAGAATACGGGTCGTTATATAGATGGTGAATACTCATTTTATAAATAGTCAATATCACAGTTTGGTAACAAAGATTTTAGGTTCAACTTGTTTATGATTAAATTAAAACCAAAATTACAGTTATCAAAATACCATCTATAATAGCTCCTTGATGAATATAAACACCGAACCTAAGAAAATGGCCTATGTAGGGAAAGACTTGAACCCAACAATCGATTCAGCAATCCACAACACCATTACTTCAATTCAAACTATGAAAACATATTCAAATATATTATTTTTCCTAAAAAAGAACATAATATTTTATAAAAACATTGATACCTGAGTAAGAATTCTTGCAAAAGCAAGAAAGCATGCCATGAAAGAGATCCAAAAGTTACATGATAATATGTTCCACACCTACTCTATATTCGGAGAAAGCCAGCAAATACATGTAAAAAAAAAGGAGAATACTTCAAATTTTGAGCTTACAAATGCCCAATTGTTAAGAATGAGTACATAAATAGTTCGCCTAAAAACCATCCAACAGCTACATGGAAGACGGAATGCCATCCCAAATTATTATACCCGCATATTCACCACTATTTCAAACTGAGATAGACATATTTATCTCCTTCTAATAAATATTTCATGGCTAGGTGAAGTACGACTATTTGTGTGCGTGTAAGTAGATTACTATGAGATGTCTTGATAAATAAAGAATTCTAGTGCGGGTTAGATTTCTATTTTCTAAACTATTTGTTTAAGGAGGAAGATTTATCGCATTCTAATAAATATTTCATGGTTGGGTGCTAAAAGTTTGATTGTTCGTAATTTTTTTTTGAAAACCCAAGAGAACCCGACGGGCCGGTAAACTCCTTAGGAGGGTATAGTAAAACCGTCCGCTTACATTGAAAACTCTAATTATACTGCTTACATTGGTATCCATATCCCATATTGGACAAATAAAAATAGTACTTCTTGTAAAACATAGCACTAATTGTGTCAATTTCAAAGAAAAATACAAATTCTTCAAAATGATACTTATTTAAACATACTAAGAGGCTTCTACCTAAAATTCCACATTTCCTCATGTAATTGTATAATTTTAATTTAGTTGTCATGTCATCGAAGTTAAAAATAAAATGTTGCATTGCTACCGAGGTCCATATGGTAGTAAAATAATTTTTTATGTAGCTCATCTTAAATTAGCATTTTCTCTTATACAAAGAATATTTTTTGAATTGTTAAAGAATCCTTTTCTTCCTTAGCATAATAGCAATACCTACCTTCTCCATAGAATTGTGTCACGTATAACGAATAATGTTGTTAGACAGAGTATTCATTTCATAGAATTTCATTTCATGCTTTCGTTGGTAGACATAGCGTTAAACTTTTTCCTATTAAACAAATTGATTATTCTTATCTATTAGAGCATTTGGCATCACAAATTAAAATTCTACCTGTTAGACAGAGGATTAGAAGCATTGAAAATTCATACCTGCTGCAACTGAAATACTGATGCAATCCAACATTTGAAATAAGTTCAAACAAATGAATTATCTATTAGCTCGAACTACTAAGATTGCGCCCATAGTCAAAATAATAAAATATGCAGTCTATGCCAAGCCTTCCTCGACATATCTACTTTGTGTAAGCTCATGAGTTCTAGCCAAAATATTTTAAAAATTGCAAGTTCACGTAACATGTTTTATCATTTCAAAGTGCATATGCATATGTTTAAGTAAAATAATAGTGCGCATACAAAGTAAGTATATTAATTTCTACTACAAAAACTCACCCATCATTTTCTTCTTCTTTTGATATCAATTTAAATGAAATCATTGCATAAGTCAAAATCGAAATAGCATACTTTTTTATTATTTTTTATGTTCTCTTAGAACCTATATGTCACCTCATCATCTACTAAAATATTCCAAGGAATATTGTAGTATTATATCTATAAATTATTCATAAGAGGGAAATACTACTAAATAAATAAAATTGGCTTGAGCTCGTGTTGCATTGTGAAAGGTTTATTCAGCACAATTAACGTTCAAATTATTTTAAATCATTTCCTTTTGATTTGCATGACATGTCTCATTTCAATTTATTAATTAGTCTAAACATTCAACTAACTATATATAACCCATTTATTTTGGTTATGTGAATCTTACTAATTTGGTCATATATGATATTTAATGCATTTAGATTTTGTTTGGCTTGGATTGTTTGTGTTTGACTGGGCCATGAGGACTATTTACTCACACCTCGTAGGAAAAATAGTTATCAAGATTTCCTCCTTATAAAGAAGACCTTAATACTTATAGTAAAATGATAACATTATTGAAGTTAGGTAAGTAACATGATATGTCATATGTGCTTTTATATCAATAAAATTAATAGTGAAGTTTTTACTTGGATTGCATCGTCGGTATGTAGATTTTCAAAATGCATGATGCACATATCACAAAACATAATTTGATAAATAACGTAATCATACGATTCAAAGTATATACAACAAAACTTTAGTAGTGAATTATACAACTAACTTATTATAGCTAGAAATTTTCAATAATTAAACTACATCTTGAAATTGTTAATACAAAGACCACAATGCAGAAAATAAAATTACTCCAAGTATGAAACATCAGTCGGAAGATGCATGCATAATTCATATTGCATATTGCAAAAGTAAGAAAATATAGGAGGAAAACAGGAAGAACATCAATATAAAATGAAGTTGGAAATCAAGAAGTTTACCTGACAACATGATTGGACTCAGGCATCTCTTAGTAAGAAAAAACTTTTGAAATTAAGGTTCAAACTCGGAGATTTGAAGTTCAACTGTTAGATTATAAAAGCGCAATATGAATTGATTTTGTTCACATATTCTTATTAAAACAAAGAGTAACAATATTATTACAGGATGAACAACGTATATGTAAGATACAAATATAAGATGAAACTAAAAAAACTACATGAAAATTATCCAAACTGTTACGTATGAAGTTGTTAATGTTGAATTGTAACTTAAGATTACATTCATGTATAAAATGTATGAAATATGTTATGAAACTACTTGACCAACCTGATTAAATGCATATGAGGAAACATAGGAAATAGTGCAAGAAGTTCAAACTAAAATACACTAAATTGCAAATATAAGCTTGATGTAGATAACTTTATGTAATGCAATTAATCATTACATTAACTACATATGACAATCTTATTGATAGCTAAAACTGAAATTTTAGGTATGAGAGACAAAAAACAGAATAAGGAGTACAGATTTTTGGAGGAAAAAGAAGAAATCCTACCATCTTATACAAATAGAAAATTTGCAGATATGTTTATTAGATTATGGATTCTAAACCAATATTGAAACGTATATTCCTACAAAATAAATTAGATAAAACACTCTACAAGATTTTTCGGGGAGAAATTTTTTATCTTAAAAGTAAAATTAGAATATAAATCTAATAACTTGTGCAAAACCCAGATATTATGATAAGTTTAAATTTAAATTCATTTAGTCATATACAAAAAAATTGTCCAAAGTGATTTAAACAATTAATCAACGAATTATTCTAGAGAAAGTTGTTTTTTATATATGACAATTGCATTAATTGCCAAACTCTTCAATTAAAAGGTAGACCTGCCAAACTTATTAACCTTCAATAATTGTCTTTAAAGCCATTTCCAAAAATGCTTCCTAATATGAAATCCTTTTCTGCTTCCTAAGATGAAATCCTTTTCTATTACTTAAATTTATTAACTTCAAACTCGGGTATAAATCTATTTAGGTTCTAATTTACTTACCATAGCTCAAAATAAAAAAGTTGATTTTGTTTAGTTCCGTAAATCCCACATAATACATTGTGCAGTTACATTTTAATACTTTCTAACGGGTAAAAAAATGATAGTGGAAAACTAACCTTTTTCACCTCATGAATTTTGGATAACCTGATGGAGTGTACAACTAAGCATCCCAAATCCACTTCCAATATGGCAGTGAAAAAGTAACCATTGGATACTATGTTTCCTCACATGCGAAAATCTTACAACTTCAAAAGAGGATATTTGAGTTACTACATATACATCTCTTAAAATAACACTTTTTCATACTGCAGTAATATGTCAAATTAAAACTTGATCAAGTAAATTTAAGAGAAAGAAGAAATAAACAATTATACCTCAATTTGGACGAAATAGTCGATTGTCAGTACTTGTTTATTGGAATTCAAATCAGCAATAGGAAAGAAGGAGCAGAGATTGGATCGCATCCCTCCTATTGTTCGATCTTCTTTTGATCACTCGGATCGGTTGGTCCTATCGCCCTCACATTGCTCCTCGGAGTGCTCTCGTCCCTCCTCTGCATGTCCTATGTCTATCTCCATTCCGCTTATGAGTAGGGCAGAGATTGCGCTCCTAAATGAGCGGTTGGATTGTCTAGCTAGGAATTCCTCACCTTCGGCTCCTCAGATTGACTCTTCCTTGCTAGGGACCGGGGGAGAGGTGTCTTTTGAGCCGTCTGACCCTCCTCCACGATCGTCTCGTCGCAGGCCGCGAAGAGTCCATACTACTCCTCGCACCATTCGCACATGCTCTATAGCGGCGTCCGAGCAGATCGACCGATCTACTCGTTTCTCGCTGTATCTAGTCTGAGTTTGTGCTTGTTCCTTTTCCCTTTGGGAGGTGCCTTGCTTCCGCCTTTTTCTAGTTGCCCTCCATCTTCTTATTCATGGCGAACTTTCTCTTCTGGAATGTCCGTGGTATTGGCAATGATGCGTCTTTGGCTAGGCTAAAACGCATTGTCAGGAAGCACTCTGTTGGTTTAATTGCTCTCTTGGAGCCTCTTATTGCCCCGGAAGGTTTATCCAAAATCGTTTTATCCTTAGGTTTTGGCGGTGGCTCCGCTAATCTCTCGGGAAAGATTTGGATTTTATGGTCCAAATCGATTGCGGTGCGCCCCACATTCGATTCCTCCCAACTTTTTTCGGTGATGTGTACGTCTCCTCCCTTTGTAGATCCTTTTCTTTTCTCGGCTGTCTATGCCAAATGTGATCGCTTGGAAAGATTAGATCTTTGGTCTGACATCCTCGCTCTCGATTCTTTGGGCTTCTCAAAGTCAGTGGTAGGCGGCGATTTTAACATCGTCGCCTGCCAAGCGGAAAAACGGGGCGGAGCGGCCATCAACCGCGGGGCGATGGCGGATTTCAACTCGTTCATTGTTTCCTCTGGCCTCGCAGAGCTCCCCTTTGTCGGCTCTGCTTTCACCTGGTCTAACAACCAAGAAGGCCCGAATCGTATCCTCTCTAGACTCGACCGTGTCTTCGGGTCGGAGGATTGGTTTCGCCTTCCCTTTTCCTTCTCAATCGATCATCTTCGTCGATCCTTTTGGGACCATGCTCCTATGATTGTCCGCTGCTCTCCTCTATCCCTCTCGGGTCCTTCCTCTTTTTGTTTCCAAAGCATGTGGAGATCCCACCACTCTTTCCTTCAAGTGGTCTCTGAATCTTGGAGAGATCCTATCTCTGCCTCTCCCTGTGCTGCTTTCGGGCGTAAGCTTACTCGACTCAAGGCTTGCCTCAAGGTGTGGAATGTTCAGGTTTTCAAGAACATTTTCGATCGCGTTCGTTTGGCCGAAGAGTCTCTTATCGTAGCCGAATCCTTGTTAGACGAGGATCCGACCGCTACCAACAAGGAAGCGTGGGCCCTTGCCCAAACGTCCTTTTCCTTGGAACTTCGCGTCGAGAATGACTACCTACGCCAAAAGGCGAGGGTCAAGTGGGTTGTTGACGGAGATACGAACTCCAAATTCTTCCATTCTACTATTCGGAAGAAAAACAACCTGCTCTCGATTCGAGAGATTTTGCGTCCCGATCAATCTTCGGCTTCTTCGCCTGATGAAGTCAAAGACATCATCCTATCTCACTTCCAAACCTTTCTAGGCGTTCCTTCTGTCTCGGTTTCTGATCGGGCCCTTTTAGCTTTCATTCCTCGAGTGGTCCTTTCTACGGAAAGTGCGATTCTCGCGGACCTCCCGTCCTATGAGGAGATCCGTGCTTGTGTTTTTGCTCTAAGCAAGGATAGTGCCAGTGGGCCTGATGGCTTCAATGGTGTCTTTTACAGGTGCACCTGGCCTATTATCCAGGCTGATTTTTGTCTTGCTATTCAATCTTTCTTCTCTGGGGGCTCTCTCCCAGCTGGATGGACTTCCACCAATCTGATTCTCATTCCAAAGTGCGATAACCCTAGGTCCTGTGCGGACTTTCGGCCTATAAGCCTTTGCAACTTTTCAAATAAAGTCATCTCTAAAATCCTGGCCAATCGCTTGGCTCCTTTCCTTGAGCGTATTATTTCTCCGTCTCAAATGGGATTTGTCAAGGGGCGTCTTATCTCTGATAACGTCCTTCTCGCCCAGGAACTGATCTCCCAGATTGATCGGAAAGTCTGGGGCTCTAATGTTGTCTTTAAACTGGACATGGCTAAGGCCTACGATCGCATGTCCTGGTTTTTCGTCATCAAGGTATTAAGGACCTTTGGTTTTCCGGAACCCTTGATTGACTTGGTGTGGAGGCTCATCTCCAACTGCTGGTTCTCTGTCCTCATTAACGGTTCGGCCTACGGGTACTTCAGAGCTGGGAGGGGCTTGCGTAAGGGAGACCCGCTCTCGCCTTCTCTTTTTGTGATCGCGGCTGAGGCTTTCATTCGGGGTCTTCAATCCTTAACCATATTCGGCCAAATCCAACGCTTCGGGATTCCGAGGGGTTGCCCCTGATTTCCTCATTATCTTTTGCAGATGACATTGTTATTTTCTCTAATGGCAGTCATTCCTCTGTTCGGCGGCTACTTAGTTTTATCCATCAATATGAGAGGTCATTGGGACAACTCGTTAACCCTTCCAAATGTTGTTTCGTCCACTCGAAAGATTGTCTCACTCTCGTGCTTCCTGGATTGAAACCATCTCTGGTTTCAAGGAAACTTCCCTTCCGCTTCCTTATCTAGGTATTAGTCTATACTGGGGTAGAAAGCTCAACGTTCTTTTCAATCCCTTGACAGACAAAGTGAGGGGGAAGATTGTACGCTGGAATGCGTCCCTTATTTCCCAGGCTGGCAGACTGGTTCTTATCAAGTCAGTCTTAGATTCGATGGGAACTCATATCTTCGCGGCTATGACCCCCACCTCCTCCTTTTTTTGATCTTATCATTCTTTGGCTTCGTCTTTTTTCTGGGGAAATAGGGACAACGGCCGACGTCACCATTGGGTGTCGTGGGATGTGGTCTGTCGCCCCAAAAATGAAGGCGGGCTAGGTCTGCGCAACCCTAAAGATCTTTGCGCGGCTTTTGCTTGTAAGTTGTGGAACAGGTTCGGGGCTAACAACTCCTTATGGGCGTCGTTCCTTCGTGCTAAGTACCAAAGACTTGCGGGCTCTAATTTTACGGGCTCTCCTTCCTATGCTAGTGAAACCTGGAAGCACATGCAATTGGTTAAACATATCTCGGATTCTCACGGCGGCTTGACAGGCTGGGATGGCGCTTCGTTTTCAATCCTGAAAGCCTGGTCCACAATCAGAAGTCCTTCCCCCATTCGTCCTGAATTTTCGTTCATTTGGGACTCTCGTATTCCCCCCAAGGTCTCACTCCTAATGTGGCGCATCCTTCATGATGGATTGCCACTTGACGAGAATATCCAAAGACTCGGCATCCCATCTGTTTCCCGTTGTAGATGTTGTGGCAACGGTAATACAAAATCTTTAAACCATTTGTTTTTTGGGGGTTTCACGGCCAGAGCGTGCTGGAATTACTTCGGGAACCTTTTAGGTGTTCGAAGTAATGCAAGAGCCCCTTTAGAACTTCAGAGCACCTGGTGGGCTGGAAGCTCTGGAAAATCGCTTCGGTCTATTCTCTTCCGCTTGATACCATGTCTCATCGGCTGGCACGTATGGTGCATGCGGAATAAGGCTACCTTCGACTGTATTCCTATGGATCCTCCATCTATCATTCATCGTGTGAGGAATGACGTCTTCCTGGCTTTCCGCGGTAGACCCTTCAGGGGATCCATAAGCCACCGCTCTACGCGGCTTGTGGGACTTCTTTCGATTTCTTGTTCTACAACTCCCGTTAGACTTGGAGTTGGTTGAGCCGTTGCTGGCGGGTGGTGGCCTTTCCCACCGACTCTCCCCTTCTCTTTTATCTTGTTTTGGCTGCTTGTTTTTTGTTTCAGGTGCCTCTGGTGTTTCATAGGCCCGGTTTTCTCTTACGAAGGATAGGCTGGTGTATGCTATGATTGTCCTCTTGGGTAGCGCGCTCGGGCTATTTTTCAGTAGTCGTGCTTTTCCTACTGTGCTGGGTTTAGCTCTTTTGTTCACTGGGATGGAATCCACCGTTATGCTTCTGTCGTTCTATGTGGTTCCCTCCATGGTTTCAGACAGCTATTGCTTCTTCGTTGGCGTTCTGCTCGACTTGGATGTTGCTACTGTTTATGGGTCCTTAGGCTTGACTTTCGTTGGTAGCATCTTTGGGAGATTTGGCCTTCGCTTTTTGGTTGTGTCTGGAGAGGGGTTTCTTGGTGATGGTTCTGTTCCTTTGGTCTTGTTGCCTGTGGCATCCAGACTATTTGTGTCTGTGGGGTTGTTTTTCTCTGTTTCGTCACTGTGTGTCTGTTTATTTTTCTGTACTTATCTTGGGAGGTACATGTTCTTCATATGCTTCGCCTTATTTGTGTAAGCCTCTTGAGGAAGGCTTTTTTCTCCTTTTTTGCTATATATATATATTATATTTCTTTAAAAAAAAATCAGCAATAGGAAAGACTAACATAGTAATTTTTCAGGAGAACCGGAAGGGATGGAGAGGAGTAACAGGTCGACGGTCATTTTAGAGATGGTTTCGAGTTGAATTGGCTGGAAATAGTGGTTGGATGGGAGGGCAACGCGAGCGGAAAGAAAAATATAAAAATGGTATGACCTAATTAGTTATGGGTGGAGAGAGAAGCATGAGAAGGAGAGCAGCGATAGTATAAAAAAAATACAACTCTTCGTTTTAGAAAATAGTTGGGGGTCTTCTATGCTCTTGAAATGCAAAGTAATAATATGATAGTATATATATAATGATATGCATGTCATTAGAAGGCATTAATTAGACTATTGATTTAAGAAAAGTTAGTATGCTAATTAAGTGAGCTAGGAGCTCTACACTTATTATTGAAGTGATTGGAGGCCTAATGAAGCTTAATAAACATTTGTGAACATTATTTACCAGAAATAATCATTTTATAAAACAATGGAATAATTTATAAAATGAAGTTAATAAGCTAATTAGACGAGTTATGAGCTCTACACTTATTATCAAAGTTTTTAAACGCTTAACGAGCTTAATTAATACTTATAAATATTATTTAAGTAAGGAAATAATTTTATAAGCGAAAGATATATTTTATAAAATTGAACGAGATTTTATAAAATAAGAATGAGGCTGTATTTTATAAACTAGAATGAGATTTTATAAAATAAGAATGAAGATGTATTTTATAAAATAATAACAAAGTTATATTTTAAAGAATATAATGAGATTTTATAAAATAATAACAAAGATATATTTTATAAAATAGAATGAGGTTTTATAAAATAGTATAAACGGTGTATTTTATTAAAGTATGTGATTTTATAAAATAATATAGAAGTATTATTTTATAAAGTTATGAGATTTTATAAAATAATACAAAAGAAGTATTTTATAAAAGTATTGGATTTTATAGAATAGTAAGAAAGAATTATTTTATAAAGTGGTTATATGATTTTATAAGATAATTATAAGATAAATACATAATTCTTGGTGAAGAAACTAAGTATTATAAGAGCTTAAAATGATTTATAAGCCAGTTTTGTATTTTATAAAATAATGGAATAATTTTATAAAATAGTAGACAACGATATTGAACTTCAACAGAAAAGGTTTGATAAATAGAAGTAAGATTCAATTATTAAATAATCGAATCATTATCTAAATATACGTGTTTGCATATGGGTAAGCATGTGTATATATGCATTTGAAGTTATATAATTATAAATACAATTCTTGAATTGTAATTGGAATTGTCAATAATGGTTGTGTATGTGTGAATAAATGAATATATTTGTGTGATTGATTATATATCTGTACAAACAAGTTGCAAGCAATCTCATGTAGCTATAGCGACCACCGGGTGCGCTAAGTTACGCGAGAGAATACCAGGTCGAGTAATCGCTCCAATGAAGCTCGAAATGTGATTTGTGAAGTTTTAAGTGTTTGTGTATATGTGTGTGCATATGCATGCACGAGCGGGCATATGGACACATGTGTGAGCATCACGTGGGGTGAGAAGGTTGGTTGAGTCATTTGGGCATGTTAAAGAAGCCCGAGTCGTAGAAATCGTTCCTGTGAGACTTTGTACAGAAAAGAGCGGGTTTCATGTTGAAATCAGGTTTTGAAAACATAAGTAACCACTTCCAAAACATCAATCAATAAACTCCAAAAAGGGTCTAATGGGGTAAAGACAGGCTTGGAAAGAAAGGCGGCTCATTGATGAAGCGTCGAAGGAAACGACACTCAAATCGGCGACCGTTTGGGAGATTCCTCCCTGCCTCAAGCTCATTACTTGAAACTTGTAGCTTTTAGTCGACCAAAGAGGAAATTCAATTGATCTAGGAGGAAAAATAGTTTATTGAATGTGTATGTCCCGAGGGGGAAGACTTAAACAGAAGGCTGGAGATACCCAACTTAGTTGACTGAGCTCAATCGACTGAATGTGTACCCCAGCAATTACCCTAGGTTGAGAGTGTCTTAGGGGATTTTTACCTCGTCCCATGTGTGGTTCTTTGTGAGGCTTTGGCATAACTTTGAGAAGACCCTGGGCCACTCGAGGGAGTGGTAGGCATGATGAAGTTCAAAATCCGAACAGAAGTGCAAAGCGAATTATATGTGATTAATAATTATCAATAACAATCGGTCATAGGATCGATATAACGATCGACCACACGATCACGTCAGACGAGCATGTACGATCGAGTGGGGCAATCCATATCCCTTGGTTTCGGCCTAGGTAAATATGATTAGATGAGTGATATCGGTCTTAGATTGGTGATCGAACTTCGTAGTTGTCTTTGGTAAAGACTATACAAATAGATAGACGATGATAAGATATTGGTCTTTGTCTGTAATAGACGTATATGATTATGTTGTGGTTATATTTGACATATATAATTATGCAGTATCAGTGTTCCTTTTTGGTCCCGATAGCGTATTATATAAGACACGAGTGTCGTCCTCTTTTTGATAGAGGTGTATGCAAGTTAATTTAGAAATCCTTGATGTCCTTCAGAGGGATGGTGAAAATAATCTACAATGGGATCAATAGTCACCAAAGCTCATTATAGGGGTACGGTGTGGTCCGCAAAGTTCACAAGTATATAGAGTAGGTCATATATCAACAAAGGTCATTATACTGTTATATTGAGACCTACAGGAGTTTGATCGCACTAGATGTTACTCAGGGCCTATAGTACATTCAGGTACTGACTCTTTTTATTATGGGAATAGGTTTCAAGTATATAGACTATATCATATATCATATATCATATATCACCAAAGCTCATTATAGAGGTATGGTGAGATCTAATTATCTTGAACTCTTGAAGCGAATCATTGGATCATGATAATTTGAATGATAAGTCAACATATAACGCAGGTGTAGTATTTAAGTAAATAGAGTAGGTCATATATCACTAAAGCTCATTATAGGGGTACGGTGAGACCTACACGAGTTCAATCACACTGGATGTGACTCGGGGTTTATGGTACACCGAGGTACTGACTCTATTTATCTTGGGCATGAGTCTGTCTTAATCTATCAATAATGAAGGCTATCGATGTGTATACTTTGGTTGCCTCTCTTTGTTGGGTTATATTAGTTGGTTGAATTAATAATTGTGTGTCTTAAAATAGATTTGCATTTCATTATCATTAATCCATTACCCCGTTGATGACAGGAGAAGAGTAGGTTATGGTATGACTTTCTATCACCCTGATATAGGTTTACTTTGCTTATTTATAGGCAGTTCGGGTTAATCCCTGAGCCACGTTTGTGGAGAGAACTGGATATGCCTTAGTAGTTCTTGTTCTATTTGTATATAGTTTTGATATACAGTATTTTGAGATAGTTCCCCTCACACCCGGCTTTACGTCTGACCCGTATTTTGTCTTTGTTTATTTATGTTATGATATCTCTCGGGTACTCAACTAAGTAGTTAGGGAGTCAAGTGCTTTTGGGGATACGCCATTAGTAGGTGCAGTTGGAGCTTTGGAGACGAAGATGATATTTGGATATTTTCTGTTTGTTATTATAGTAATATATGACAGATGTTATTTGTACATGAGACTTATTGTATCAGATATTTTATTCGGACTTTTTGTATTGATATTTATTTATCAATTACTTCTGTGATTGTAGTCTTTTTTATATTGTTAATCTTATTCTTTCCTTGTATATTCGGTATATTATATGTTATCATTCCGACGTGAGATTGCGTCATTGTACCTTATTATAGCTTTTTGTTTCTTCTTCTTTTTCCTTTTCCCAACAAGTCGCCTTTTGTGGTATTCGAAAGTCACGCGTTGATGTAAGGCACTGATTTTTGGTGTTACGAAGGGCGGGTTGTTACATGATGTGTGTGAAGTATGCAATAGTGGGGGTATTTTCTATGAATTAATGTAATGAATTTAAGATGTTTATAGCTGTAGAGACATAGATTGATGATATCAGAATTACTGGAATAAGTACCATTTGAGTTTGAAGCCAACTTGTTCTAACGTTAGAGTTAGCTAACTTTTGAATGTTATTATTATTAGGGGTGCTACAAGTGGTGAAAACATAGAATTACTAGAATTTATACCAATAGCAGATTTTTAGAACCGCTAAAAGTATGAGGAGAGTAAAAGTTTGCTTATAGTTGTGGTTGAAGCTATTTTGTTAAAAGGCAAAGTTGAGTTGAAGTTTAAATGGCTTGTGTGTGCATAGTAGAAAACATGTGCAGGCACATCATGGTCAATAGTTGACAAACCGGTAGGCCTTGTTTTCTCGAGGGGAACTTGGGTAGGGTTCGAGTGCCGAAGGTAAAAGCTGGGGTTGAGTCTGTAGGAAATGCGGATTACGGATCTTAAGGCTGGATTAACACTAGGGGGTGAATAGTGTTTAATGGATTTTATGGAATTTTTGAAATCTTTTGAAACTAAATATAGATAGATGCAATTCACAAACAAAGAGACAATCACAGAATCAGACACAGATACAAATAGTAAATAAAAGCAGTAAAAGGAAAGAACACACCGGAATTTTATACTGGTTCGAAGTTACCCTACATCCAGTCCTACACAATTTCTTGTGCAGATTTCTTTTCAAATATAATGTTGATATTACAACCTCGATTTCAAGGCCACGAGATACACCCTCCTATCTTCGATTCCAGGGCAAACTCTCTTGATTTAACCAGGCTAAAAGATTACCTAATTGATTTACGGGCTATAATCACACCCAATTGATTTACATACTGACGCAGCGGATAATTCAAAAACAATGTAGATCGTTGAAAGTAGCAGTCGATGGATTGATGAATGCTGAAATGCTCGAATTCGTTGATCCGAAGATACCGAACTCTAGCTATCCCGAACTCGTTGATCGCGCACGATACCGGGTTCAAAGATCTTCAATTCTTCAAGCGTTGATCAAGCGCACTTGATTCCGCGAATCGGCTTCTACAATCGTTGAATCGAGCGCACTCGATTATCCGAAAGAGGAGATAGGAGATTACACTCAACTACCAATTGGAATGAAAGCACAAAGCTAACAAAAGAGAATTTTATTCAATATTCAACAACCTTTACAAAATGACCATACATGCCTATTTATAGGCTACAACTCAACACAACAGAAAACTTCAAAAATATTACAAGTACTTAGGTCGTTTCCGACCTATAACCTTCGACCTAACAACAGACGACCTAAACAGATGACTTAAGAAAACATAGCTTTCGACTTAACAAATTACAACAAGTCTTAGGTCGTGAACGACTTATGACTTAAACAAACGCGACCTATCTTCAATACATCTGCTTCCTTCAGCGACTTAAGAATCAACGGCAGAGATCCATGCGGCATAAGAATCAACGTTATCCAGAGCTTTGCGACCTAAACTCTTGCGACTTAACTCCCATTTCTCCCAGCGACTTATCTTAAGTCGTAATTCATTTACGCGACCTAACTTAGGTCGAATCAAAACTCCACGACTTAAGAACATGCGCATCAGAAACTTCGCGACCTAAGCTTTAGGTCGGTAACGACCTAAAAAAACATGTAGCGACTTAAGGACTTCACGCCTTAACTTCTTGCGACCTGGCTCCTTGCGACCTAACTTAGGTCGTTCCATTTTAGCTCGTAGTACCTTTAACTCGTTGAGTCGTTCGAGCGTTCTACCTTCCAACTCGTTAGGTCGTAGACATCCTTTCATAAGTCGTGAGCGACCTAAAAACCCATTAGGTCGTGAGCGACTTAAAACTTCAGCTTTCAACAAATTAGGTCGTAACTCGTCTTCAGTAGGTCGTATTCCATTAGATCGGAGCTCATTAGGTCGGAACTTGTTAATGTGACTGGAATGACTTAAGGTAGCTTCTGTTATCTTGTTAACTCGTAGGTTGTTAGGTCGTTTTCGACCTAAGGAATGGAAGGTCGTCCGCGACCTAAAGAAACTGGCCAATAGTATTAGAATCTTATCCCGGTAGGTCGCTGGAATGATGTAGCTAGGTCGTAACGCGCCTGAATGACTTGCCAACTCATTTTCCTGCATTTTCATCTCCTTAACTCGTTCATTCTTCCTCATATTAAGTCGAGCGCGACTTAGACTTAGCTTTTGATCATGGTTAGGTCGTAGGTCGTTTGAGCGACCTATAGTATCATGATGCTGGCCTGCATCATCTTCCCCTGGTTGGGAGAAATTCGTCCTCGAATTTAAAAGCTTTCTTCTTCGAGACGCTGTCTTCCATTCATTATCTGGTTTGACACGGCCCTGGCGATAACCATTCTTGAGATTAAACTTGTTTTTTACTTTGGATGTTATGGTTCGAGCTAAATAATACATGGAATTGAACAGACGTGGCATTAGGCAGGCAACATAAGAAAGTGATCTGAGGGAGATGGCATATGAAAAATTGCGGAATAAACTAAGCACTAGATGCCAGATCCACTTCAGGTAGCACAGAACTTCATAAGAATAGGGTCGTATACCATATTGCTTGTGCCAATAGGAAGATGTGATATAGAACCAAAATGTGTCGAAAATGTGAGACGTTATAAGGAAGTTTAAAATCATTGAACGACTTGGGAAATCACGACCGAAAAATTGTGATGACTCATGCTCAGATTCTTGTCTTTCTTTATCCCGTTCAGATGTGTCATCCTCTTGAATCTTCCCTTGATGTGTTGCATCAAACTCCCCTGACTGAAATGAACTCCCACTTGCTTCTACTTCAACATATTTATGTTTATAATTCGGTTCCAAGCAATCGACATTGGCAATGTTAGCAGCGTGGACGTCATCCGACAACTGACAATCATTCACTTCCTCCTGTTGTATCAACTCTTCTTGTTCTTTCAGACACATAAGATCATACGATCCTGGCAGTAAAATAGCATCTGGTACGAGTTCAGTGTGAGGTTGGATGTCCTGTAGAGATGGTAACTCTTCGGAAAACTCCTCAGAGTATTCGACTTCAGACTCATCGAATTCTGATCCAACTTCCTCATAAACATCAAAATCTTCACTCGTTCCTTGCCGGGATAATACAAACAAGTCAATACTAATTTCCACCTTTTCATCAGGCTCTTCCAAACATACAAGACTAGATTCTTCAAGCAGTTCCTCAGACATCTCATCTTCACATTCTTCAAATACTTCATCTTCTTCAGGATTCTCAAAATCAGAATCTTTTCCAGGTTCAATCATCATTGACAACTCATCATCATCTTCCATTTTATTGATGAACTCTTTCAAAAATAACAAACTATCTGATTCTGCCTTCTCTTCTGTTTCACTCTCACTTTGTTCATGCTCCTCGGAAACTAAGGAATTTATACATGGCTGACTCTCATCCATAAGCTCATGTGCTAAATAAGAATCCTCCATTGTCAAATGAATTTCCTCCATCCCGAACACAGCTTCTTCTTCCAGACTATCAACATCAAACTGTGGCAATGAAGAGTAATCAACTTCTACCTCCACATACTTTGACTCAACTTCTTCTTCATCGTCAAATTTCAACGGTTCATAAAAGTCAATTTCAACAGTCCCCCACAACAAGTTACCTCCTTTCTCTATTGACAAAACTTCTACTCTCCCTGATAAATATTCCTCAAATCCTGGTAAAAATTCTTCATCGTCGTCAAATTGTGGTGGTTGATAAAAGTTAACTTCATCAATCAAATTACATTCTTCGTTCTCCAACTCGACCTCTTCATCTTCGTTGTCAAACTTTAGTGGTAAGGTTGCGAATGATTCTGTATGTTCGACCACTTCAAATTCTTCTAACATTGGTTTAACCTCCTCGAGGGTTTTAAGCTCTTCACTTGCCTCATACCTAACCAAGGTTTCAGCACTACCTTCCGATTCTTCAGCACTTTCGCCGAAAGGTAATGGACTAGTTGGTTCCTCTTCCTCTTCTGTCTTGCTTTCAGTAGTATCATCCACATCCTTACTTTCACATTCTTCTACAACAAAGGGTTTCTTCTGGGACTTTGTACATTCAAAACTTCGATGGCCAAACTCCTGACAATGATATTGCTTAACTCGTTCATCAACACTTGCCTTCGTGATTCCATATACAACTGGTTCATTGACTCTCTTAAAAACATTTCTACTGTAATGAACAGCATGATTTTGATTGCTGGAGTTTGGAACCACACCCTTTCCTCGACTCCCTTGACTCAACTTCTGCAATTGTTGATTAAGACGAGCTTGATAATTGTAGGGTAAGAAATTTGCCTTCATCATCCTTTTCATCTTATCCCACTTGACAACTTTAGACTTCTTCATCCTCTCTCTGGTTGACTTAGTTTGTTGCCACCAGTCCATGGCTTTTCCTTTCAAACTTGCAGCAACTAGCTTCACTTGACGATCCTCAGGAACGTAGTTGAGCTCAAAAACATTTTCAACCGTGGATAACCAGTCCAAGAATTCCTCTGCTTGTAGTCCACCTCGGAATTCTGGAATCTCCGTATCCTTTCTTGATTTCCATGTATAACTATCCTCTTCAATATTCTTGTATCGATTTTGCCCTTGACCAGAATATCGAAAATGAACACGATCACCATAACTTTCCTCTTCAATATTAGTTGAACTTCGTCGTCGATTCTGAACATCGATTCTTCTATGCCCATGCACGTCCTCTCTACTTCTTTTCTCATAATCATAACGTGTCGACACTCTCCGTTGATTTCGATTCATGTCAAACTTCATTCTCTCTACTTTCTCGAAATCCTTATTGAATCTTTCATCACTACGTTGCTTCTTCTGTTCAGGATCTTCTCTCTCATATAAATCTGCAACACTATGATGACGGTTAACATATCTCGGAGGCATGATCAAGCCTTCAAACTTTGACTTTCGGCTCCACTCCAAATTTCAAACACCTTTCGAACTTAGATCCAAAATGAAATGGATCGAAAACTTCCACTTTGTAGCAAATCGCGATGAACACGATGGACAAAGTTTCGGCTTCCAATACAAATTCGATCAATCAATCTTCGAACAAGCTCTTCTTACTCTCGCCGTGATAAACAAACTTCAATCTGATTAGGCTCCAAGTCTCGATCCAGCTATGATTGGCTAGAACAAGCTCTGATACCAAACTGACGCAGCGGATAATTCAAAAACAATGTAGATCGTTGAAAGTAGCAGTCGATGGATTGATGAATGCTGAAATGCTCGAATTCGTTGATCCGAAGATACCGAACTCTAGCTATCCCGAACTCGTTGATCGCGCACGATACCGGGTTCAAAGATCTTCAATTCTTCAAGCGTTGATCAAGCGCACTTGATTCCGCGAATCGGCTTCTACAATCGTTGAATCGAGCGCACTCGATTATCCGAAAGAGGAGATAGGAGATTACACTCAACTACCAATTGGAATGAAAGCACAAAGCTAACAAAAGAGAATTTTATTCAATATTCAACAACCTTTACAAAATGACCATACATGCCTATTTATAGGCTACAACTCAACACAACAGAAAACTTCAAAAATATTACAAGTACTTAGGTCGTTTCCGACCTATAACCTTCGACCTAACAACAGACGACCTAAACAGATGACTTAAGAAAACATAGCTTTCGACTTAACAAATTACAACAAGTCTTAGGTCGTGAACGACTTATGACTTAAACAAACGCGACCTATCTTCAATACATCTGCTTCCTTCAGCGACTTAAGAATCAACGGCAGAGATCCATGCGGCATAAGAATCAACGTTATCCAGAGCTTTGCGACCTAAACTCTTGCGACTTAACTCCCATTTCTCCCAGCGACTTATCTTAAGTCGTAATTCATTTACGCGACCTAACTTAGGTCGAATCAAAACTCCACGACTTAAGAACATGCGCATCAGAAACTTCGCGACCTAAGCTTTAGGTCGGTAACGACCTAAAAAAACATGTAGCGACTTAAGGACTTCACGCCTTAACTTCTTGCGACCTGGCTCCTTGCGACCTAACTTAGGTCGTTCCATTTTAGCTCGTAGTACCTTTAACTCGTTGAGTCGTTCGAGCGTTCTACCTTCCAACTCGTTAGGTCGTAGACATCCTTTCATAAGTCGTGAGCGACCTAAAAACCCATTAGGTCGTGAGCGACTTAAAACTTCAGCTTTCAACAAATTAGGTCGTAACTCGTCTTCAGTAGGTCGTATTCCATTAGATCGGAGCTCATTAGGTCGGAACTTGTTAATGTGACTGGAATGACTTAAGGTAGCTTCTGTTATCTTGTTAACTCGTAGGTTGTTAGGTCGTTTTCGACCTAAGGAATGGAAGGTCGTCCGCGACCTAAAGAAACTGGCCAATAGTATTAGAATCTTATCCCGGTAGGTCGCTGGAATGATGTAGCTAGGTCGTAACGCGCCTGAATGACTTGCCAACTCATTTTCCTGCATTTTCATCTCCTTAACTCGTTCATTCTTCCTCATATTAAGTCGAGCGCGACTTAGACTTAGCTTTTGATCATGGTTAGGTCGTAGGTCGTTTGAGCGACCTATAGTATCATGATGCTGGCCTGCATCACATACCACAATCACATCGTTTCCAATCACCTTTTGATAGAGAGATACTCGATACACTTCGATCTTTCGGTCTTTGATTACAAATGATCCTATAACTCTGAATAGCACTGAGATCTTTGAGAGAGAGTGACTGAGAATCAAACTAGAGATGATCGAGTTTGATTCACTTAGGATTTTGGTAGAGTTTTGTTAAATATAAGAGAATATTTGAGTGGAGAAGAAGGAGTGAAGAAATGAAGAAAAACTTACTTAAAATTCGTTGAAAACAAATGGTATTTATAGAAGAACAACAGTTGTGTCCATTCATGAAAGGTTATGACGAATAGACACTTCATTTGAAAATTTGAAATTTGAATTTCTACGGCTACCATGTCGACATGGGGGGATGGGGTATGTCGACATGCCCTAGTTAATTTTGAAAATTGATTTTTGTTTGTAAAAGAGATTTTCTTTCTAAAACTTGTCAAAACAATTTCTGAAGTTTATAAGCCATTTTGAATATAGTTTAAACTTATAAAAGAGATTTAAAAAGTAATCTTAAAAATATATAATCTATAATATAAAACTAATATTAAAAATTAAGTATAGAATATATTTTTGAAATTTAAAGTTATAATAATAAAACCAGGAGATAGTTTAAAAACAAGAGATAATTCTGAAATCAAAATATAAAAGATAATAAAAATAGTTTAAGGCTAAAATATTTAAACTCAGAGAGATGATTTTAAAAAGTTTTTGAAATTTTTTAAAATAAATCATTTTAAAAATTTCGTGGATTCCATTCCACTAGAGAAGGTCGTGGGTTCCATCCCACTAAAGAGATCGTGGGTTCCGTCCCACTATTAAAGCGAGAAGGTGGATTACATTCCACAATTAAAATCTGACTAAAGATTTTAGTGCTATTATGAAGTTTTAATATAAATCTGGACCCTATTACTTATCTTGATACCTTGAACTCTTGATACTTATGAGTCTCCAGTCTTGGTTTCTTCAATCTTGAATCCGTCAGTCTTGAATCTCTATACTCAGTCTTGAATCTTTATACTGTACAGTCTTTATTCTTCAGTACCTGCATATATATCCTGCATATACATATATATCTAGATAAGAATATCAGTTTTATATTTATAACAAGTCCTAAGGTTGTTTTTATCAAAACCATCATTTCAGGAACTAATAGAGTCTGGATAAAAGAGTGTGAGTAGTTGAAATAATGTATTGCATTAGAACTTTATGAATGCAACTTTATCTAGCCTTTTGAAATGTATGTTAGAAATTTGTGAATGTAATTTTATTTAGCCTTTTGGAATATGTGTTTTTGGTTGTTTTATGATAATGTTTATTTCAATCATTAAATTATTAAATATCGTTACAGGTGTATTATAATATATAAGCTGTAGATAATTGTATTTTTTCATTTTTGCATTTATTTTGCAACTGTCAAAACCAGTTATGATACAATTTACTACAAATGTCTTTATTATTTGTAATATCATACTTTACAACTAAATGTTACAGATTTACAACTGGCATTTACAGTTGTAAAAGAACATATTGCAAATTCTTTTAACCATTGTAAAAAATTCTTACTGCAATGATTACTTGCAACTACCATAAAAAGTTGTAAAATGTAATCATCCTATTACAACTTCAAATATTAAGACTAGCGGTTGCTAGTTGTAATAGGCCTATTACCAGTTGTGAAATAGGTACTTTGTTGTTGTGATAAAAAATTCAATTTTTTACAATATTTTTCTAAAACATATAGTGTGCAGCACAAAGATTACACACTGGTTTGCAATTAATTTCAAAGCTTTTATGTCTTTTAGGATTCTTAACTAAAGTTTTCATTTAAATTTATTACTTATCATAACATTTTCTAATTTTGGACAATGTGTATAGAGGGTCTAACTAAAGTACTCTACTTAGGTACCATTTGCAGGCAATTCGAACCCAGTTATCTTTGGGGAAATGGTCCAAATTCCTTATTTGGATTAGGGCAAAAGAAGGCAAATGTCATGTTGACGTCGGATGTGTTCGACGTATCGTGCCATTTACCCCTAAATGACTCCTTTCTTCTTCCTCTTATTTATTCATTCATTCCCCCTTCCACTTCCACACCCCAGATCCAAAAATTCAACAATTTCTACACCTTAATTTGATTATCTTTTCAGGTATATTTTATGTATTTTTGTTTATTTTGTTTGGATCTATAATATATATTTTTCTACGATTTTTTTCCATACTTTGTAATTTTCAATTTCTACCATGTCCCACGGATCTTTGGCGTCTGCTTCCTCTTAGCCTATTACTTTATGGATGTCCGAAAGGCTTGCAATTTTCATAGATTTGTGCATTGAATTTTACCGAAAAAAGGAATTCTGTCGTTTTGTTTTATGCATCGATGACAAACGTATTTAATGACAGATTGAATGTTGACTGGTTCCAGACACAAATAAAGAAAAATTAGGACAACCTGAAGCATTCTTGGGTACTGGGACAAACTACTACAACGAGAAGGAGGGGTTTAGGATCTTGAGAACAATTACTTAGATGGTCCTAAGGAGTGGTGGAATACGACTACATGAAGATTCAAAGGATTCAGAAAAGAGTCCATTTTCAGATTCAGATAGGTGGATCAACTTTTTGGTGGCTGCATAGAAAAAGGGACTTGCAAATATCCGATAAATCCTAACTGCAATAATCATCTACGGAACGGGCCTAATTTTTGACCCAATAAAAGCCTATCGAGACTGAGGCCCATTCCAAAGCTGGCTGTTAGTTGGTAAAATTGATAAAATGAACAGTATACAGGGCTACCTATCTATGCTTTTAGAATCTCATAGCGAAAAGGTTAAAATAAAATAACGAAAATAAGTACCCATCTCATAAAAATCAAGGCTCGGACATACATCCAAAAATATCCATAATACAATATCTCAAAATAACTTCAATATGTATGAAATTGGGTACATCAAAATATATCAAAAACATAGATAAATAGTAGAACTGCCACTAATCTAAACCGCCACCTTAACCTTCTCCATTAGCAACGTTTTCCCTAACCCGTGGGTTGCAAGGGAGTTAGAACAACAATGCTTAGTGAATGAAAATCTCAAGTCTTACCATAATAGTATTTGCGCAGCATCATTTAGATAAGTGACATGTCTTACGCATCATATACTACATCCTACCAAATATACCTCCAACTGTAACCCCAAAGGCCCTTCCAATCCAACTTTACCATTCTAACGAGGGTGGAACACAGCTACCATTAATCATGCCCTAACAATGTAAGAGAAAGTACATGAACCACTTAATACTTCTTTAATGGGAGTTAGGAGACTACAACAAAAAAGAGCTTTCGCAGGGTTTTAAAAGTGCTGCCATAATCATTAACTGCGTTTTGAAGAACGCTGTCTAATATCATTCTGCAATAGAGTCAGGAAATTCCGTAGCGTTTTTGAAATGTTGCTAAATAAATGGCTATCGAAGCTTTTAAAAAACACTGCAGTAAATTAATTTTGTAGCCTTAATTAAACGCTACAAATTCATTTGGCAACATTTTGGGAATGCAGTCTAGCAGTATAACTTTAGGAAAACCAGTAATACAACAACAGTTTTGAAACGCTGCAAAAATAAGCTATGCAGCTTTTTGAAACTCTGCGGTATATCAACGTTTTTGCTACATTTAACAAATACTGCAGCAGCGGGCTGAGTTTATAAAACACTAATAGATAGAATTTGATATTATAAATAACTATAAAGATTAAACATAATCAAAGACATGATCAAAGCTACATCAATTTCATACACCATAAAACTTAGTCATATACAACATTTCATGAACAATGTTTTAAGCACAAATGTTAACGCATAGAATCTTACAAAAAGAGCTTGCTAAAAGAGAAAATATAAATCATGGAAAGTCCAAGCTCGTCTCTTTCAAAAGTCCAATATGCCTATAAGAAGAAAAAAATGCAATTAGAGATTATCGGTAGAAGAGAACAAATATTCCCATATAACTAGACTATTTGCGTTAATAGCGCACAACTTAATACTACATGCCAGGCAAAACTGGGAAGTATCTTGGCAGCTTTGATATTATAAAAAGTAACATTGATTACTTGGGCAGCATCTATGAGAAATAATAGAGAGCTTATTATACATTCTGACCCACCGGTTCTTCCCAAGACCAACTAACATAGTGGCATTCTAAAATGAAAAAAAATGCATTAATGGATGATATCAACTTGCTTTAAGCCGGCACATTTCCCTCCAACTTTTATTATTAACTAAATTTTTTTTAACAGTCATGAACGTATGGAATGGCTAGAAAAATTTAGATGTATAGTGAATTAGCGCAAAGAAAATTTTTGTCGAAGCTATGGGATATTTAGTTCCCAAATAGAAAATGCTTTTGTGTGTATGTATGTTCAACAATAAGGCATATCTGGCGACTATATTGAATTCTTGTAGCTACTAAATAATAAATATAATATGATGCCAACTTGTAAAACATCCTACCTGACCCAACTTAATATAAGTTGCACCCGTTCTTTGAAACAATCTTCGTAGGTAGACAAGAGAAAGTAATCCAAGCTGTAGTTGAGTGGGGAGACTGGCGGAATCATTTGCTATCTGCTCAAAATTAGAGTATCTTATTGCTATTCTAACTCATATATGTAAATATAAATATGATAGAAAACTTAAAATATAAACAAAAAACTAGAAAACTTCAAGTTATAGTTTCATGTAGCGGAAGTTTCAAAATTCATACATGAAAAATTACTAAAGAAATGTGCCATGAAATTTTGTTATACTGTGATTGCCCAACTGTATTCTTAAACTCGCTTCTTGGTTATGCTTGCAATTATATTTAGCTTCGTACATAGCTGAAACTGACTTTACTACCATCATTGTCTAATTCTTTTACTAATTGAGATTGTGTTAGTTATGTAAAAAATAATGCTGTAAAATAAGGACAACTGCTAGAAATAAATACTAGTTTTTTCTTGGAAAAATGAGTGACTAAACTGACATATGATTATATCCAGTGCAGCTACTTGAGAGGAGTAAAATGTCAAAACAGTGTTAAGAGATTTTAGAAAAGATAACAAAAAGGTACAGCAGGTATTATGTATAATGTATTTATGCTTAAAGACAGAAGGAAGATACTGTCATGGGCATACAACATATGAGTTATTGAATACTGCTTTTTATAAATACTAAATATATGCTTGAGTGTGGCAGCCGATACATATTGATATTTGCAACACAAAGATAATAAATATATGACAACACAATAAATTTTCTTAAAGACTTGGATAACTTGCCTCGGCTCAATAAAACTTGGGATAGAATCGAGACTTGGGGATGGACAGTTTGCTTTCCAAGATAGAAGATATAGCAGCACTAAGGTTCTTGTTATCATTAGGAGTCAAACCTCCAACCGTAACAAGTTCACCAGATGCAGCAGGTTCTTTTGTTCCCTCAAATGACATAGCCATCGATCCTTTGAGTACTATCATTGCGTACTGTCATGTAACAAACAATTTTAATATTAACTTTGTGAACAATTTCACCACTAATATAGTTATGTATCATTCTTCGGGAATTACATGCAACTCAACGTCGTGTATTTGCAGTAAAATATAACAAATTATTAAAAAAAGTGGCACATACTGTGTAAATAGTTATGTGTTGCACGCACAAAAAAGACAGTTTTCCTATTTCAAGATTTAGAATACATGTACTGTATAGAAATTTCATATATATCAAAATATTGCAAAATAATCAACCACTAAACAATTATCAAAATATAATTTACCGAGCTAATACCAGTGCAGTTAAAGTGCTCGGCATATTCAATGTGGCGGAGGTGCAAAAAGTCATAGCGGGGATACGGCGAGGATATAGCGGGATATAGTGGATGACTCTAAAATAGCATATAAAACTCATACTTAATGTTTTTACAAATATATGAATGGTAATTAAATGAAAAATTAACACTCAATTGAATTATAATTAATACATAAATAATTTTAAATAAAAACATGCGCGAATATATTATAAATAAACATAAAACTGTTATATAACATAATTGAATTTAGTAGAATATTAAAGTATTTTCATTTCTGAAAATATATTAAAAATTCAATTAAATTAATTTAATTTCATAAGTTTTATAATGTATAAAAGTCATTTTTCAATTCATTTCTCTTAAAAAAGATATTGCGGAAATAACGGAATGTAGCGGGAATAACGGGAGATAGCGGAAATAACGGGGCTTAAAGCGAAAAGGCTATATTTGGGGCTATATGGAAAAATCGTAGCGGTAGAAATCTGCTATGAGATATAGCAGGGTTATAGCGGGGTAATAGCGGGGTGTTAACTGCACAGGCTGAAACAAACTAAAGCCCGAATGTAAACAGGACTACGCACTAATCTGAAGTGAAAAAGGCATTGAGCTACGCATAGAGGACCTGATCTAAACTACACATTGCGGATGAAAACTGAGATGCAAGTGTAGCCTGAAAGTGAGATGATTAGCCAGATTCCTTATGTCTCTACTACAAAGAATGTACTGAGTAGAGTGCGTTGCACTGCAGTGTGATCTATACTACAAAAACTGAAGTGAACTGAGTAGAGTGCGTTGCACTGCAGTATGATCTCTACTACAAAAACTGAAGTGAACTGAGTAGAGTGCATTGCACTGCAGTGTGATCTCTACTAAATATCGCCCTCGACATTTAGTAAAGTAAATCAATGGCTGATTTCGTTTTCTCAACGCCCTACAACCCTTATTATTCTTATAGAGATTATTCATAAGTGAACTGAGTATCATTATGTTGCATTGCCATCCTCGCTTTAGCATAGAACCATACAGTGAACTGAATAGGGTCAGGATATATCGTTTGTACAAACACAGCCTCGGATATCTATGCGATATTTTTATAATACTTGGCTAATTTTTATAAACCTATTTAAGTTTAATATTTATAAATCTTAGTTAACATGCAATTATTATAAATCTTAGTTAACTTTATTATTATAAATCTTAGTTAACTTTATTATTATTATTATTTAGTTATATTTTTATAATAATTAGTTAATTTTTATAAACTTATTTAAGTTTAATATTTACAAATCTTAGTTAACTTACAATTATTATAAATCTTAGTTAACTTACTATTATTATTATAAATCTTAGTTAATTTTTATAAAATTATTTATTTATTATTATTACTACTACTATTATACTTGGTTAATTTTTTACAAAATTTATTATTAATATTATTAAGTTGTTGTTGTTGTTTAGTTTTCTTGCATAAAAGCATATGAAAACAAAAGGCCTAAGTTTTCTTACATAAAATTTATAAGCTTATCGGAAAAGAAAAAAAAAGGATACAGTAAGAATTAACAAAATAGTGTGTTAGAATTTTTAGTGTGTTCCTGTATTTTCATTTACTATATGATAAAGGCATAATTTAAGAATTTTAACAGATTTATTGTCCTCTTTTAATTTCATCATCTAACACAATTGCCAATATTCATCAAAAATTCAATATATTATAGTAAATATTGGAGAGATTCATCGGTAAATATCAACCTATATATTGATTGGTGGAACCACTATAAATCCGTAAGTATTGTTAATAGCGTGGTTAGCAAATCATGTTACAGAGCTTTTGCAAAATTATTAAATGCCAAGCTATAATCCGCATTCATATCAAGCTTTGATGCACAAAAGAAGCAATGGAGCAAACCACATATACAATAATGTTTACAAGAACACTCTATTTTTTTTCTTTAATCGTTTAATTTTGAACTCGAAACAAGCCAGGTTTACTGTACTAGCCAGGTCTCTTTTTATTCCTTTTTTATTTGGAAAAAGGTTCTTCATTAACAAAACGGGAGAACATATACTTTCATAATATGTCTCATTAAAACCTTGCAACCACCCTAACCTTAATGGGTACCTTGCAAGGAAAAAGAGTACATATCATGTCTGTATATCAACAGTACATCGTGAAGAAACAAAACAGAACAAAAAGCCAAAACCAAGTTGTCAAATAGATGGAGGAGTAATCAAAGAGTAAATGCACTCAAAACTATCTATACGAACACACTTGGGGCAAAGAAAAAAAATTACAAAAAAAAGAAAACCAAAACAAAAGGAAAGAAAAACCAAAACAAAATACAAAGCTAAAGAAAATCCACATATACTGAGCTAGGATAGAGCAATAAGTGAAAGCCTCTTCAAACTCAGTTCAATTAATTCAAAACTTCCAAAGAGAGAAAACAAAAGTCTCTCCCTAAAATCAGATCTGAAATAAAAAAAATCATCGCTCGAATTGGCAACTTTGGCTCTGCATGTTAACTCCGGAGGTGGCAGAGATATGAACCACTACTAGGAGCTTGTCAGCAATTCTAAACTCACGAAGGACGATGAATCGAGTTGGAATCAGTAACAACTCTGAAATCAGCCAAGATAAGATCTAACTCCTTGCTTTTCATAGTAAAATCTGATTTATGTTGAATAAGTTGTTACAGCCTTGAGTAATTAGCAATTTCCTAACTTAAGTCGGCATTTCAATGTTCTTAAAATTTTGAGAGTTCCTCTCACACCATATATGCCAAATCAATGAATTGAAGGCTATATTACTGAGATGATTATGAATTAAATTGCTTTTCTGATTCTGACACAATAATTCCATAATTTGGCTGATGTCGTAGGAATTGCCGATATTGATTTTATGTTTATTCATAAATTCATCGAGCAACTGTCTCGAATAACTTCATTTGAAAAATAAATGTTCTCGATCTTCATATTGGTTATGACACAGCACATAGGATAGGTTAATACCAGCTTTCCATCTGCTTACCCTATCTTTGGTGTTCAATTTATTTAATATGGCCATGAGAGTGCAGATGGACATTTTAGGAGCACATAATTCATCCCAAACTATGCTTGTCCAGTTTATTTCTGCATGTTTGTCTCAATTTTATTCCATGCTGAATTATGAGTAAACCGACCATTATTGATAGGAATCCAAGGCCAATGGTCTTGTTGCATGTGATTGATAATTTTGATGTTGTGAATTGCTTGATGCATTTGAATAGGAACTCCAACAAGTTGATTTTTCCAATTATGTTCTGTTATTAGAGAAGAAACTTTTCTATTATGTCTATTAGAGGCAGACATAAAATCCCACCCCAAAGTGTCAACCAGAGAGTATCCATTGAGCCATTGATCACACCAAACATTAGTATCATTGCCATTAGCAATTTTTCTTTCAATTAGCCCTCTGCACCATAATCTTGCACGCAGCAAACATTTCCATGTAGCAGAAGTATTATTATCTATTTTAGTTGTCCAAAAATTATTATTATTGCAATATTTTTTTGTACATCCACTTAGACCATAAAGAGTCCCCCTGAATAAATTTCCAAATCAGTTTGATAGAAACGGCTTTTCCAATATCTGCAATTTTCCTAATACCAAAACCACCCTCTCTTTTAGTTTTACAAACATCTTCCTAACACATTTTGTGATATTTAGACTTTCATACAAAATTAGCACATATAGAATTGATTCTGTTTGTGAGTGCAGCAGGGAAGGGGGAAAATTATATCCAAAATTGAATCGTGGGAAATATCACAGTTTTTACTAGCTCAACTATACCACTTATGTTGAGTAATCTACTGTTCCAGTGATTGAATTTTTTGTTAATTTTGTCTATTAAACACCCAAAATCCCTTTCTTTAAGTTTATTGTTTGATAATGGAATGCCTAGATAAACCACAGGGAGTTGACCAACATTGATTTTTAACAAATCAGCAATTTGCTGTTTAAGAACAGCTCCTTTACTGAAAAAGAAAGTGGATTTATTTTCATTTAAATTCAGTCCAGTTATTACATTCAACATCTGAAACACCTGTTTAATGCTCCTTGCATTTTCAATGGTAGCCTTAGTCAAAATTAAGATATCATCCGCATACAGTAGGTGGGTGATCATAGGATCAATGTTGTATATGGGGGTAATATTGCCTTTTATATATTCCAAATCCAAACTAATAGAGAGGAATTCCATTGCTATGCAAAATAAATATGGAGAGAGAGGGTCACCTTGTCGTAGTCCTCTTGAACTCTCTATATAGCCAAAGGGGGTTCCATCAACTAATACCAAGAACGAAGCAGTAGAAATACATTCGTAAATAAGATCAGCGAATGTTAAAAGGAAACCCATAGAAATTAGCATGTGATGAATAAACTTACGATTAATGTTATCATATGCTTTGTGTAAGTCAATTTTCAGACAGAAATTGTTAGAATTATTCCTATTGAATCCTCTAACCATTTCATAAGCTATCAAGGAGTTTTCATTAATAGTTCTCCCAGGGATAAATGCATTTTGATTATATGAAATAAGAACGTTCATATAATCTTTCATTCTATTACAAAGGAGATTGGTTAGGATTTTATATGAGACATTGCAAAGTGAGATTGATATAAAATCTTCCATTTCAACTGCTTCAGGTTTTTTTGGAATGAGGCATATAAAAGTATGGTTGATTTCTTTAATAATTTAACCTGACTGCAAAATAGCATTCATGGCATTAAGCATATCTGTATTGATTTGATCCCAGTGCACCTTGTAGAATTTTGAATTTATGCCATCAGGCTCTGGTGTGTTGTTGTCATTGATCTGGTACACTGCAGTTTTAACTTCCTCTAACTGAAATGGTCTGCATAAATTTGTTTTTGCCTGCTCAGATAGGATTTTCTTGCAAATGATGTCTGGAAATTGGTTTACAGCCTGTGATGAATTAAAAATAGCTGAAAAGTAATTAATTGCTTCTCTTGCAAGTTTATCTGATGCTGAAGTCCAAGAACCATCTGAATTAAGAATAATATTACTCCTTCGTTTGGGTAGAGGTTCAGTAATTTTACTGTAAAAGAAACTTGTAGGTTTATCCACCTTAAGCAACCAATTAGCTTTCATTCTTTGATCAATTTCAACAGCTAAAAATTTCATCACGTTATGAATTTGCTGATATTTGGTTGAATATTGATCAATCGGACATTTATCTGTAGGATTATTGACCAGTAGCTGATATAAATCATTGGCTTATTTTTTTAATTGAGCAATCACTTTCTGTTTGTTGATTTTATCTTTGCTCTAGGTCTTTAAAGCAGCTTTGACAGCTTTAATTTTGCACAAGAGGCTGTACAGGGGGCTACCAGGCACATCTTGCAGTAGTATTTCTTGTAGAGAAGAGTGGTAATCAACATGGAGAGGCCAGGAATTATTATTTTTGAAAGGTAATCTGTTCCTCTCTTTATTATGAGATAGAATTTTGATCAAAATGGGAGTGTGATCACTCGGAGAATGATCACCAAAATTGATACCAAAATGAGGAAATCTGTCCATCCATAGATAATTCACAAAAATCCTATCTATTTTACTATGTATAGAGAAATTGAGTCCTCCACTCCACGTAAAGAAATTCCCAGTAAAGTGCAGTTCTACGAGCTTAGCAGAATTTATATAGTTAAAGAAATCTTGATCACCCATAGAGTTAAAAGTGCCATTGTTAATTCTATCTCTAGATGATAGAATAGAATTGAAATCTCCCGCAATAATCCAAGGGAGATAAAAACATTTGACTGTTTAGAAATATAATTCCATAGGCCCATTCTCTTATTTTCATCATTGAAAGCATATACAGTGGTGCAAAGAACACTGAGGCCATTCATATTACGTAGAATACGAGAAATAAATTGGTCACTTAAGTGTAGCATGATGTTTTACCATAGTGACGAGTCCCAAATGATAAGGATTCTACATTTTGGATCATTTGAGATATTATGGTAGAATTTCTAGATATTGCTTACCTTATTCATCAGTTTGACTATACTTTCAGTAGTTAATTTATTTTCTAAAATGCCAAGGAAGGAAAACTGTCTATTATTAAGCAGATTTAACAATTCCAACTGCTTAGAGGGGGCATTTAGGCCCCTAATGTTCCAAAATAGGAACTGCATTATGAAATGTTGTCAGGGTTGCTACTTTTAGAAGGGGAAGTAGCAGTCCCAAGTAACTTAGATTTTTTTGGTTTTTTGCTTTTACCCTTTAACTGATTCACCAACATATTCCACGCAGGATTATCCACAACATCCAAAGATGTGGTGGCTTTGAATTCAAACAGTGCTTCATTTGGCATGTTCTTACGAGTTGATCTGGGTCTAGTGGGAGCTATTGGTTCAGAGCTAAGATCTTCATCTGTTGAGCAGGGGAGAGGTTCAGGAGGCTCCATTACTTGCACATCATTTGCACTGCTATTTATAATGTTATTTAAATTCTCGTTTTGATTTTCTGGAATACATTCTGTAGCTTGAGAATTCTGTTTTGACGTTGTATGAATAGTTGGATATATTGGTTCTGATTGGACATTGTGAACTGAATTTTCTGTTAATATGTTATCATAAAATTGTCTTTATCCGATATATCATAATTTTGATGGATTTCCTGTTCTGAGTTATCTAAATTCTTGTATCTGTCCTCGTAAGTGGGGGATTCCATCACTTTTTGATCATTATGATTGTTAGAGTCAATATTCATCTCCGAGCTATCTACCGATTGACTATGTGGGTGGGTTTGGGTCTCTAAATTTTTTGAAATCGACATTGATTTTCGTTATGTCAAAAGCTAGTACAATTCGAACAAATAAACGGTCTCCATTCATTAGATACTTCTTGCCATATGATTTCTTCCTTTTAAAATATAATAGGAATTCTACTCGAAAAGTCAATGGTATTATTAATCTCGATGAGGACTCTAGCATGCGATATTTTAATAATACATTCAGTGAATTTATCCAGTTTAACTGGGGAACCAAGGACCGAAGCAATACGACTGATCCCTTCTTCAGTCCAATAGTCAAGAGGCAAATTGGGAAAGCGAACCCAAATCGGAATGGTGTTGAGCAATTCTTTATTAAGTTGCATACCAAGAGTCCACCTTTTCATCATCGGCTTTTTTTACAGTAGTATGGACCACCTTCCAAGACTCTTCCGCAATCTTTTTTACTATTAAAATTTATAACATAAAAACCATTATCCTTAGAGAAAATAGAAAATTCACCCTCAGGTTTCCAGACTCTCATAATATAATCCTTAAAATAAGGATAATATGGTTTAGGACCAACTACGTATGTCACTATAGCATTGTCCCATTGTTTTTTAGCATCCTGAACAACTTTTACCAATAATTTAGCATAGTTCAACGAATTGAATTCACGAGGAGAGTAAAATTTAAGTGGATTGGAAACTGGAATGTTGTTACCCTTGACAACTTTGTTCCATGCTCGACTCGAGGAGGTGGAAAAATTCCATTTGTTGGCGGTACTTCTAATATCGGATAGGTTGGGGCGTTTAGGAATTTTGGTGTGGAATCAGATTATATTGAGGCACATAGTTTTGTCGCTTCCATCTTCTAGATCTGACTTGAACAAAACCATCTTTATCAACATTTTGAGTGGCAGTCGGCATCACAGGTGGAAAGCCAGGAGGATGGTCAGGGGTGCAAGGTGGTGGGTCAAAGGAAGGAGGAGGAAGGGCGTGGTTAAGGGAGGTGGATGCCATGCATACAATAGCACGTATGCTGGCAAGCGATGGGGATCTAGGTGGCTGGACGAGCAGCTAGCAGGCGAGACTTGAGAAAATTTGGCTAGGGAAGAAATCGGCGGAGAAGGTAGGCGGTTAGGGTTTCTTTTCAAATTAATTTATTCAACTGTGTTTTTCTCTCTTTTTATTCTTACTAATATCATTATAACTTAGTCATGACTTATTAAATTATAACTTTTCTTAATACCATAATTACATTTCATGGTTCAATAATTAATCACGAGACTGTGAATTATAACCGTGCTAATTGAAATTCATGAGCAATTTTCCACCTAATAGCAAAATACTGATAAAACTCGATATCATAAACAAAACTGAAGTGGGGAAATGATATGAAAATATAGTGTTTTATGAAGTTTATATGGCTGTTTAAAGTGGCGACATCATCTTCTTTTTCCCAACCCAAAGTACACTAAAAAATTTAGAAATTTCAACGCTTATTATTTTAAAAAACCTTTTTAAATGATCATTTTATACTTTACAAACCATAGAATGAATATGATATCGTAAATATCACATACATCATATAAATTGTAATTACAGAATGAATGAATATAATATATACATTACAAATGCTTATTGTTATAAAATGCTTATTACAACGTATATGATATCATAAATATGATTTCAATGCTTATAAGTTCCTAACCACAACAGTAAGAAAACTAGGCAGAATCTCAAAGACAAAAGGATTTCAAAGTTCCTATATCATGCACGGTATGCTTTACAAACCACTAGCGCATCGACCAATATGAACATACATGCTTGGCACCAATATGAACATACATGAACATACTGTCGCTCTTTTTGTCTTCTCATGCCGAAAAAGATGGTGCCTCTGCCACAGCAGTCGAGTCTATGTCCCTCAGATCGTATAGCTTCTCTGACTCGCTCTGGCAAACCTTTCGCCAATCCAAGCGTTCGTGTTTCTTCCATTGTTGAGCCAGTTGCGTCTACTGCTGCCACTTTTGATCGATCTTTTGCTTCTGCTTCGATTCCGTTAGCAAATCCTTTTTCCTCCTTACTGAACGACATTGATGTTGGTGCATGCTCGTTTGGTTTTGGTAGCTCCGCCCTTTCGAACCAAGGTGAGCCTGCTGATGGTCTGTCGAGCTTACTGAATGAAATCGTAGAACCCGGTGAGAACCGCGTTTCTACTTTACATGCTTCAGTGGTGAATGATCCTGCTTGGTCTGAAATTGTGGTTGGTCTTCCTTGTGAATTCGAAAACGTTTGTGGTGATAATATTGGTTTCGTTCCTTCTATGTGTTCGAACGATGCAGATGTTGGTAGTATTCAAGTTGCGCCTGCTGTTAATCGTAATCCAAAAGTGTTGTGCACGCAAACTGTTTATGAAAATGTAGACGTGAATTTTATTTTGCCTGTTACTCCTGTACATGCTCAAGTGCCAATTCATGATGCACCCTCTATTATAGTTCCCCCCCTCCCTGTTCATCTCCTAAGTCCCCTTCTGCTCCAAAATGGACTTCGCTATTTGAATCGTTGCCATGCAATGCTGGAGAGTATACTCCCGGTTCTTTTGTAACTGAGGAGGTTAACGGGATATCATTTCCTCCTCCAGAGGTCCTTCAAGCTGGCGAAGATTGTTGAGCTGACTATCTTGTGGGGTTCTTCCTTGACTCGAATCTGCCATACCATATTGTTTGGGCTCATTGTAAGAATCGATGGAAACTTTCAGGTGGTCTCTAGGTTGAATTTGATAACTCTATGTTTTTCTTTAAGTTTGCTAAAAAGGAGGAAAGACAACGTGTGCTCGAGGCAGAGCCAACTTTCATTGAGGGTAAACCATTAATTATAACTTCTTGGAGTAGGTCCATTAATAGTGCTAGGCATCAGGTATTATCTATTCCTGTTTGGGCGCACTTCTCTCATATTCCCTTGTTCTTCAATTGCTGCTTGGATTGAATTGGATTGCTAGCTTGGTTGCTGATCTTAAATGTTTTTTATTCGAACATGGTGGCTAGAGGTAGTATCGTATATGCGAAAGCTCTGATTGAAATTACCCCTTCCTAGCCTCTTCCATCAAAGCTCAGAGTATGTCCGTCTGATAGTCAAGTAGCGGAAATTGATGTTCATTATGGATGGAAACCCGATATCTATGAGATTTGTCACTCTTTTGGTCATGTGGCGCTCACATGCAAGCACCTCCCTCCTCCCGATTCTTCTAGTGACCCTCCTCTTCTTATTCTGGATAAGGACACCCTTCCTAGGCCTTCGGTTGCTAGGTGGGTTCAAAAGCCATGCCTTACTATACTCGAGGACCCCGGTCCCCCTCTTGATGTTCCTGTCGAGATCCGTCAAGTCCCTGATTGTAACTTTGATGCTGCCTTTTTCCAGTCATTGGTGAGTCATCTATTGTTCCTGATATCCTTCTATTGCTGTTGTCATCCTGTCTCCCGTGATTGAGTGGAACTCCAGAGAGAAGATTTGGGTTCATTTGAGTTCTGAGATGCGATATAGTCTGAAGTTTGATTGTTATTATATGTTTGTAGGTGGAAACGGTGAGATGAGGAGGTTATTTTATCATGCTATTGGTAATGGCCTTGTTGTATCCTGTGATGGTGAGGATGGTGATGAAAATAAGGTTATTTTCGAGGATGGCACTTAGGATCGAAATTATATCTACTCCTCTGATTCTTCGGGGTTTGATCCAGATATTGCGGCTCATTTATCATGTTTTCTCCGTGTTATGGGGACTAGTCCCGATCCAGTTGACAGTGGTCCTCCCTCTCTGGAGGCCGTCTAGTTTTTGTTTGTACATTGGAATGGCCACTATAAAACCATGATTGATGTTCTGTGCATGTGTAGAACACCTGTTTTTCCATTTATATATAGTGGCACGACCCACTATAAAGCTGGCTAGCTTTGCTAAATTTTTTCTTTATTATGAACTTTAATAAATATGCAACATCACAATGCCTCTTTAATGTTGTACCAAAATGACAAGCTTCCACTAGTACAAAACAGATCAGTTGCTTCGCCTCATTTGTGTCGGTTGTCCATAAAACCGACACAAATAGTGTAATTTGTGTCGGTTGTTTATTAACAACCGAAACTATTGACTTATGGGGTAAGAAGAAAATGTTAAAAATGTAATTTGCATCTGTTGTTCTTAAGAAACCGACACAATTGAAGGGAAGCAATAGATTTACTCGTGTCGGTTGTTTGAACAACCGACACAATTAAATACAATAGCATCGGTTGTCCAAGAACCGACACCATAGACACACAACTTTCCCCAAATCCATTTCAAAACGCCGAAGAAAAACAAAGTAATCCCCCTAAAAATTTCAAACTCCCGCTAAAATTTCAAAAATAATTCAAACAATCTCGCTATAAATTCGCCTCACTCAACAGCCATGACCACATCTGTACTCAAACAGCCTGGACGCGCAAAACCCTAACCCTAATTTCACATTCCTTATTTCGTGATGAAGGGATCTCAATCCAAGGCGACTAAAGCCGAAAGCAAGTTATCTACGAAGAAGAAGATTAATAAAAAATCCAAGGATCCTAACAAGCCTAAAAGGCCTCCAAGTGCTTTCTTCATGGACGAATTCAAAAAGCAGTTCAAGCAGGACAAACTCATCTCTATTGTTGGGAAAGCTGGTGGAGAAAAGTGGAGGTCCATGTCTGATGCTGATAAGGCTCCTTATGTTGCCAAGGCCGAGAAATTTATGGATGAATATGTGAAGAAGATGAATGCATACGAGAAAGGGGAGCTCAACAAAGATGAAGAGGAATTTGAGAAGTCCAAGTCGTGAATGATGGGGAATCCGAGGTAGGAGACGAAGATTCAATCTAGGCTGATATCAATATATTATAGGTCATTATTAGTTTTGCTGTTGATAAAATATTAAGTGTAGTTCATACGCTTTTATTTCTCTAACCTTCCCTTTACTTGCAGGCATCAATGATTTGGATTATTGGAGAATATGTAGAAAGAATTGACAATGCAGATTAGCTCCTAGGGAAATCTGGAAAGAATCAGCAACTATCCTATTTTGACTCGTAAGTTCTACACATGGATTTTCATTGTTTTGTGGTTTATTTACTAAGCCTTTAAATAGCTTTGATTTTATTCATTTAATGGTGTTATCTAGTATATCTACAAGTAGTACATCCTAACATATAGTGCTAGAAAATTGTTTATTTAATTTGTTGACGAATTCAATTAGTAATGACATATAGAAAACCAAGCGAAAGAACTGTACTACCCAGTACATATTCATTTAAAAATATATGACTGTACCTTACCATTTTATAAGAAGTGAAGAAAGTATCTTTTAGTATAACTAGTTTGAGCTACTCTATATAATTGGTTTTCCACTACATATTTATTTTCCTTAATGATAACATAGATAGTTGTTTTGTTATCATATAAGCTATAACCATATCTTTTAGTATGACTTGTGTGAAAATAATCGACACCATGTCTCTTCATCATGGCAAGTCGATGGAAGAAATAAGGATGATCAAGATAACTCCATGGTAATATATGTAACCTTCGCCTATCTTTATCCTCTTTTTGTTGTAGTCTAGCGTCTGAAAGGAAAAATTGTAATAAATTAAGTGAATGGGGAATTCTGATGGAAACGATGAAATTATGCAGAGCATTCCTGACTTAATTATTGTCTTTTGTATAACAATTCTCTTAATTGCAGGACTTTGTACGAGACGGTTCTTATAACCAACAAGAGATAGACGAGGTTCAAGAGAATTTAGCTAGTTATATCATGTATAATTGGATGTAGTTGTTTTTTGTTGTGTACGCTGATCTTTTGTAACGTACGTTGGTATTTTGTTATGTACGTTATGTTTGTAATAGATTATATTCTATTTTGTTCTGTAAACAAGAATTATGTTGATGGATAATATAATTATATTTTTTGTTCAATCAGTTTATATAGTAACGTTCGTTTATAAAAAATTAAAATTCAATTTCATACTGTTTTTATAATCTTAAACGGTAATAATATATTTTTTTTGCTTCAGATATAACTTGTGTTAGTTGTTACTTCACAGGGAACCGATACAACTGCATATCAATTGTGTCGGTTTTTCTTAAAGGACCGACACAATAAACGGCGGTTTGCTTCACTATACAAGCTGATTTGTGTCGGTTCTCTATTACCAACCGACACAAATAATTGATATTTGTGTCGGTTGTACAACCGACACAACAGAAAAATGTCTTTTGTGTCGTCTTCATTTGAGTCGGTTGTACAACCGACACAACAGGGGTTACACAACTGACACAAATGACCAGTTTTGTACTAGTGTTCTATAACTAGTTGGTATCCTTTTCTACTCTTTTTTTTGGATATTTACAGTTATGATAGTCAGCAAAAACTTTTGGATTACGAAAAAAGAGTAATTTAAACCAAGGATTCCAAGAAAGACATACCTGTCAGTTGCAAATGGTCTATATGTAAGGAACAAATCCAACAAGCATTTCATGCGTGATGGATGAAGTTAATTAGTTTGGATACAATAATACAAAAGTATAGGGTATTATATCACATGGTATCAATGAACTATTAGGTAATAAGAAGATGCTTAATGAAATCATACCTCTATGATTTGATCCAACACTATGTTCATCACTTGATTGAACTGAGACTCAGTCACTCCATCCCTGTTGTACAAAAAAAATTATACTATACTATCAGTTGTCATCTTTTATGAATAAGTATTTCAACATGGTGTAAAAGAAGCAAGCAGTGCACACTACAAAGTCAGACAGACACAAATTGCAATATAAATGCAGCTTAATACAACTTTGCAAACTCAAATCAATAGTTAACAGGAAACACATTGGATTTTCATATCAAAAACTAATTCATGCATTTTGCAGAAGTAATAATGAATGTAGCAAGCGCCTGAAACTAAATTACAACTTTTAAAAGAAGTGCAAAATATAATATTACCTGAATATAATAATATTCTAGGGCTTCCTTTTGCCGGAGCTAGTGTAAAAATCAAGCATAAGTTCCCTACATATTAAGATAACTTTTAAAAAAACACTACATTTAAGCAATACAAATAACAGTGAAAGAATGTAAAACAAAACACGGAAGAGCCAATAAAATATCGGTGCATAAATTTTAGAATAAAATCCAGCCAAGTGGCTTACTGGATGATTACTTTATCTTCAGTGTCGTTTGTCTTAATTAAGAAATCCATCATTTCATGTTTCAGACTCTATGTCTTTACACATGCTCCATTGGCGTGAACTCACAACATATAAAGTTAGCATTGCAAATTTAAAAACAAATTATACACATGAAAAGTATCTGCAACGAATAATTTAAAAGCACACAAGTTCTTACTGTAGCAATGGATGGGATACCAGAGTGTCCAGGGGAACCATGTGAAACATCTATACCCAAAATGATGGAGGGAACCCCATAAATATGTGGTATACTAGTCATGCACTCAACATGCAATAAGGAATTTATTCCACCAAGCTGTAATATTAGAACATATGATTTTCATTTGATTAGATGCAATGAGACAACAAATAGAGAATTTTACATGTTTTGGAAAACACCTTGGCATTGATCTTAAGGAGAACATTAGTCACATATTGATCATTGACTCATGTTGGAACAATGCACGGTGTGACAATACCAAATTCAGAGAGATTTTTTCGCTTCCAAGGCCCTAAGAAAACAACAAAATTTTACATTTGGGAAGTGGAGATGAGATACATCAATGTCTGACTAGAAATAAAGGACATGTAACAAAACCATATAGAAGAGAATTTTCACTCATGTAGGATGCAAAGCAAAAATTTAAGTGCTCAAGGAAGCCTTGATTTGATCTGAGAAAACATATCTTCGACCCTCACTGGAGGGAAAGCTCTCCTCATGTTACCGTTTTCCTCAATACAATCATGAGGATTCTCCACATTCTGAGCAAGAGTAAAAGGGAAAAAGTTAGAAGTAGCAAAATATTAAATGAATATATAATAGTATAGGAATTCAAAATTGTGCTTATAATCCCTTTCATGTTTCCACACTTTAACAAGATCGCACACAAGAGATATGACATCACAACGAGCAGATAAATTAACAACAGCCCATCTCACAACAGCAGTAGGTTCAAAAAGTGTCTACAACATAGTTAAACCAGGAGTTACCAATGAACTAAGTTAAAATAGCTTGTCTAAGAATTAAAACATAACAAATTGCAATCTTGTTATTAAAATTCCATTTTCCATTTCTTGGCACAAAGTCTTCTCCATTTCCAACTTTCAACTGCAGAAAAGCAAATGAATTATACACTAAATGAAAGTGCCTTATGAAAAACTATATTGAAATGTATTAAGTGAAATTGAACCTTCAGGGCTTGTAGAACACGACTATCCACCTGCCTAAACTGTGTGCTAATAGAAACACTACATGATCGAAGCATTGGATCAGAATTATAGCCATTGCTCTTTAAATCATGTTACAATAAAGAAAGAAAATGTAAACAGCAGTACACATCACATTATATCAATCCAAAAGTTGAAGAGTATAATCACCAACTGAGCTCAACACCCCCATTCTCTCTTGCGGTTTCTGCTTTGATTTCTCAACTAGTGAAGCTCTCCGCAATCCAGGTAAAGAATTGGTATACCTTTGAAGCGAAACAAGGGTATAAAGATTTTGGAGAAAAAAAGAAGAAATTTAGCAACTGTTGGTTTCATACATTTAGAAGACGAAATAACATAAGAGAGCAAATATAACACTTGTGAATATGAATAACTCTATTGGGAAATAAGTTGGCCTCTTTGGTTTGCCGACATTTATGCATGGCAAATCACCTGTAAACCTAAGGTCAATATTACAGTGGTTGACAAAATAATCGTAGACAGTAGTCTCAATTGTCGTTGCCTCATAATCTCCATTACTGTCCATATTACCATGTTGCTTCATGGTAAATCTGGACAAAAAAATAGACGTATATGGTTAAACATAGTAACTACTACACAAACAATTATGTGAGAACCACAGAATAAAAACTGGTTGAAATTTATAATGAAGTTCTCTGTCGAGAACTCACATACAAGGCTTACTTAATCAAATGTATTGTAATCACAGTTTTAAGGCTAGAAATATGTTAACTAAAGATTTACAACTCTCCAAACTATACTTTTACTCCTCAATTTTTCAAATTTGATTCACAACAGTAATAAAATGTGCTAAATATATACAAAAAGAAGTATCTTTGAGTAATTCTTCATCAAATTATGTAACACAATCTAAGGGATGAAATGTACAGAAAAAGAAAAGAAAAAACAAAAAATCTCAAAGTTGTTTGTTGCAAGGTAATTCACTTAAACCAACAATTTTGAATTCTTGGTTACTCAAAGCAGTCTTGATCCTCAAATTCTTAAGAGCATGCCTAGCCTATTGATAGACAAGAATTAGTGGGTTTTTTAAAGGCAACAAAAATCAATACCATATTTATATCTAAAACCTTGCTCTGTTATTTTGTAGCAATATAGAATAACTTCAAGAAAATGTATCACAACACTTAGATCAAAAGTAACTTTCTTTTGCCCAATCCAATGTGAAAGGATCCCTTGCTTTCTGATTTGCAATAATAAAATCAATAACTAGACCAGGTTTAACTATCATAGTTGTTGAGCCATCTGCAAACCAATATTTTTGAAAGAAACAATAAAAATTCAGTCCATAAGACAAACGTCAGTACAAAATATTGCAGAGAAATCACAAAAAGAATTAACAAATGAATAACCTATGTTTAATGAGAGCCCTCCTTGAGCAGTTCTGAAACTAGAATGGAAGCCTCTGTAGCCCATGACTCCACCTCCGATATTGGTAAAGTTAGAAGGGTTGTTATAGAAAAATGACTGACGGGCTAACAAACATCCCCTACAAAGCATATATGTACTTACAAGAAAATAGCCCCAAAGTTTGATTATTTGTGCACTAGGTTCAAAATGAAAGTATCTAGTAAGAAAATACTTCATAGCCACATGTTGTCTAAGAATAATATCCAATACTCGCAAGGCTTCTTGGGAGTTTTCAATACCATAACCCTTCAACTCCAAAGCAATTGCCTACATCATAATCTTTGCAGTAAAATTTAACTCAACTTTCAATGTCTTAGTATTATATTGCCGCCTCATATGCTTATGGTCATTTTCACCAAGACTTTCATCGCCATTTACGGTTCCATTAGTAGTAGCCCTACAAAAAAGCTTTGGAGCAACAAATAATTAACATAATATAAGTAAAACTAGGCACAAATTGAGATAGGGATATGTTGAGCGACAAGTATCACTTATACCCTATACGATGGATGGTCAATGTTGAGCGACGAGCGACGTTGGAAGGTCGATGTTGAGCGACGTTGGAAGAGTTTGGTTTTTAATTAAATTAGGGATTAGGGATATGGATATGTGGGGAAGAGAGAGGTCAATGTTGAGTGATAGAGGAGAGGCGACATATTTTTATTTTCCCGCTTTCATGTAGACCGCTTCCAGTGGGTAGCGTTTTAGAGATTGTTTTTTCTTTTTTTCAATAATCCACCTATGTAATTACAGCATTTTTATTAAAACGCTAAGTCGTCATGCTGCAAAAAATATATTTTCTTGTAACCATTTAATACCTATAACCCAGGCAGGTCACCATTATTTAATATCTAAACACAAGGCGAACACCTCATTGGTACTCCCTAACTGACATTGCAAGAAATCTCGCCATGCCACTTAATACTTCTTTTACGTGAGGAAGCAGACCCTACAATAGCCACTTAATACCTCAACCTCGAAGCGGACCCTTACCAAAGATTTTGTAATGACCCGTAAATTTTTAATAATTTTATTTGTTTTATTAATATATTTAATTGAAATTTTGTGAAATTTTAAACAATAAAATTTTGGAATAAAAATTTGATATTTGGAATACGTCTATTTTAACATAGCAACTGGTAGATTTTCATCTGAAAATATGCAAGTTTATTTTCTTGTGTAATTTTATTTAAATTTAAATCAGTTAATATTTGATGATAATAAAATATTTTCCAAACATGAATATTTTTATACAATAAATTTGTAAATCATCTTCTAAGTGAGACGTCATACTTCGTTTCTTCAAATTTGGACTGTTATTGCTCCGTTTATCTTACTTTCGGCAAATTAGCAGCATTTTCGGTACCAAATATCAACTTCTGATAGTTCGGTCGTATCACCGATATCTGTATACCATTTTGATCATCTTGTCGTGCTGATTTCTGTAGTACATTCGTTTGTGTGTAGCAGTGTCTAGTACGCGGTGAAACTGGTGATCGGTAACCATGCCGATAATCGTTTCAGTTTTTTTGTGTCCTTGTGCCTTTTCATTTTTCCAACGTTTAAACCTGATAGCCGTTTGTTATTATTATTATTCCAGTAGCCACTTGCCTTAATAATTTATTCAACGTCTGATCTGGTTCCAACATAGTTCACTTTGGTGTCTCTTCCTTTCTCGGTCGTTCAGGCCTTTACACAAATATAATAATATTTTATTTAAAGTTACACATTTGGCTTCCCTAAAACTTGCTTCGTTTTCTCAAACCTGCTCACATTTCTTTCTCTTCCATTCGATTTACCAATTTCATCTTTCTCCTTTTTCTGTTTAAGAAAAAAAAAGAAAAGGAAACAAGTTTATTTATATTTTGCCTGTGACCGTCATCACCCCCTTGCAATGTCCATCCTCCCTAACACGTGTAGCTACCCCACCACCTTCACGTCCGCTCTAGCTCTTCCCCTACCACCTCCCGTGATCCATTCCCGCCTCCTTCATTCTGATTGCCAAGCCGTTTGAACCATGCTGTGCGACCCCCTCTTCATCTCCACGTCGCCTAAACCCAATCGATGACACACCTTGTTTCCCTAGCCGTCGATCACTGTAGTCTCCTCCTCCTTGCCTTTCTTTTTTAGGTAATATATATATGTTTCAAGTTGTTGTGTATATTTCTTTATATGTATATCTGTTAGATTATATGTGTAAGTTTATATAGTTTATATATGTTATAATCTGTAATATATGTCTACATAATTTAGTTGTAAGAGTTACAGTAAGTATATTAAAGTATATATATGGGTATAGTATGTATTTGTTATTATATATGTGTAAGTTTCTATGCTAGTTTTATATTTGTTAATATATAATTTAAGCCTGCATATATTATTAAGTATAAGACAGTATAAGAACTTTAAGATTTGTTATTTTCAGGTCATTCTTTTGTATATATATGTTAGTGTATATGTATGAATATATGTTTGGTCTGTCTATTTGCATAAGTATATAGGGCAGAGCTATTTTGATACTTAGTTATATGCTGTGGTATATTTTATATAATAAAGTTGTATATAAAGTATATGATGTTATATCGCAAGTTAAATATAAAGTAAGTTATATATGGGTTTAGTTTATAAGTTATTATATATACAGTTTGTATAAACATTTCATATAGTTGATCTGTTAGTTTTTACAAATCTTAAATTTGGTTAGTATATAAGTATTATGTGACAGTTATATTGTGACAGTTTGTATATACTTATATTGTACAGTTATGTGTTGTTTATATATGTTAACTTATAATATTGAGTGTATATATATAAGTTTATTTTTTTTCTTTCTGTCATAAGTCTATATATGTTCGTAAGTATATAAGTCGCATGATATATATATTGGGTTTAGGGTTTGATTCCTTTTTATATAATTTACAGTATATATTGATCTCAGTACATATGTTATATATATTCAAGTTATATTAGTATTTGTGAAATTATATATTTATATAATATGTTATACTTACATTAATATTAATAGTTTGGAAAAGTATATATTATTGTATTTTATGGTATATGTTTGATTTTATTAAATTTAATATGTAAATATGTCATAAAAAATGTATTTAAATTGAGTATTTGTTTAAGGAAAATATTAATATAATATGCATTTCATTTCAATTATATCGACTGATTCGATTTGTTTTCATCGATTCTTATCTATCAGCTTTGTCGTCAAATTCGTGCCAATCTAGCTTTGCTTTGGAATTCGTGCTTGGATTCGTAACTCGTTCCATTGTCGAATCTTTCTTGCCTCGAAAGGTGAGCAATCACTCACGATTAATGTTCTTATATTTGTTAAATTTGATTTCAATTGAAATGACAATTGAAATATGCTGATGTTAGTTATTTACATTTTTATATATATGCCATTATCTGTATCAGTTCACCTATGACATCTGACACCATTATCTGTTATTTATATTGATGATATATGCATGTTATATTATTATCATATCTGTTATCACTCTGCAAGTTCCCTGTTAGTATAGAATTCCCTATGGGTTGAAATGATACATACCTGAATGATCTGTAGAATAGGAGAAAATCGTTATGGGTTGAAATGATAAACCCAAGCGATTTTCATTGAATTGAATTTGGGATCGCAGGTTGAAAAGATATATACCCATATATATTTAAATTACGGATTGAAATGATAAATATTCGTATCACTTGACCATAGGGTAGAAAATTATATACAGACACAGTTGGTCTATATATAAATATTTTGAAAATGATTTCTATGGTTTTGAAAAGAAATTTATGGTTTTATTAAATATTGATTTTTAAGATTTATTAAAGTTGATTTAATAAAGTTTATATATAATATGTTTAAGTATTTATTTAAATATATATATTTTAAATATAGAGTATAATGATTCAGGTTGGAAGATAACTTTGAAATTGATTTGAAATTATATTTATTTAAGAATTATACTTAAATAAGTTTAATTTGAAATTTATTAAATTTTAAATTTTAAAGATATGTTTTATAACTTCAATTTGATTAAAAGTGACTTAAACGAATATTTCAAATTTATATAAATTTAAATGGGATAGTTTGTTTATTTAAATTTGTTTAAATTGAAGTTGTATTTAGATGTTATTGAAATAATTAAGTAAATATTTCAAAACTAAATAATAGTAAAGTGAATTTGATATATATATATGAAATTTTCGAATTTAGTTTTGAAATGTTGAATATTTAAAGCTTTGAAATATATTGAAATTGAAATGACTTATTTTATGGTTCAAATATGTATTTGAAATCGATAATTTGAAATGGTTTATTGAGAAACTGAATCGAATTGAAATTGAAGATTTGAGATTAGATTAAATTTGAATTTTGGAATTTGAGTTGATTTTGAATCGATTTGTGAAATTTGAGGAAGTTATTATTATATAAAGTATTTTTAAAATATATCTAAAACTATTTATATTTTACTTTATAAATTATTTTAATATAAATCATTTTTCATTATAAATTATTTTATATTATAAACTATTTTAACTTATAACTATTTTATATAAACTATTTTTATTTTATAAACTATTTTTTTATATATACTAATTTTAATATCTAAACTGTTTAAGAGGAAAGTGTTATGGATTCCAAAATGATATAATTTCAAAGTTATGATTTCAAAGTGTTATGAATTTCAAGGTTTTGATTTCCAAAGTGTTTTGATTTTTAAAGACTTACGATTTCGAAAGAGTTATAACTTTGGAAAGAGATATGATTTTTGGAATGGATATATTTGAAGTGAAAAATGATATCGTTTGATATGGTTTTGAAATGGAAATGATGTTTTGGTTTTGAAGTATAAACTATTTTGAAATGACCGCGGTGTTATAATAGCGATTGGTTGTTAAAGAGACCGGGATCAGATATGAGCATACTCTCTGTCGGTACTGAAAACCACTTTAACAACTGTGTACGCGGTGGAGATTCCAAAATGAAGTAGGATGGTGGCGACGATCCTATATGAGGTATATACGTGGACCCAACTCCCGTGAGTTGGCATAAGGTGGCTAAAACAGGAGCAATCGATGGGCTAATGAGGTAGCTCCTCTTATTGGACACACTCCATCGTATACCATTCTATTACTTTGTGCTTGATTTGGTGCGCACCTTCGGATTTTCGGGAGTGTGGCTCGAGGTGGGCGATTACTGCGGCTCTGCGTTACCACCGGCCCGGAAGGGTAATTGGTATATCTACCTTGGCATTGCCTAGTTGTGCCGTGTCACCTACCCTAGCGTGCTTTTACGAGTTTGTTCTGTACCATACCTATGGAGTGCCCTCTGACGATGCCCATTACGGGGGAGATTGCGGTACTGTATAGACTATGGGAATATATAAAATGTGTTAAGGTGGAAAATGTAAAGCCTTAACGCTATTTTGATAATTTACTTTACTTTAGACATATTATAATATCATATATTACTACATAGTAGATAGTTTAACGGATCCTTAAAGGATGGTTATCCCAAACATCCTTTGAGTTACTTATATTTCAGTTGATATTTCACTTGAGTTGGATTTATTGATATAAGAATGTTAATCCTGACTCGAGTGTTTTGTGTTTTTGCTTTATGCTCGGGTCAGACTGAGTGATACAGCATTTGAGACCCACCTTTGGAGTTGGAGCTTCGCTTGGAGATCCAGCTATCTATCCAGCTTTCAGTTATTCAGTTGATTCCAGTGATGTATTCAGATCTTGTATTTGACTATTGTATTGAGACATCTATGTATTCATGACTTCTGTTGTATCTTGTTTAACTCTGATATATATAGTAGCTTCATGAACTACTATTCTTTTGTTTCCGCTGCTTATTTTATATTACTCTATGTTTGTGACTCTGTGTTTATTTATTTACTGTATATGCTAAGTTTTTCCAAATTTAAATTAACAATCTGATATTTTGAGCAGTTCAAATCTGACATGTGTGTCTGCCTATGCACTTGGCGGGTGCAGCATGATAGGGGGTTCTCGTATTTGGTTTGGTAGCAGATGACTCTTACTCCTACATGTCCCTGCGGGGTTGGTGCAGTCGAGAGGCTGGCCGTAAAGGCAGAACACAGGTACCAATGTATGCTACGGTGGGCATTACCCCACTTCCATGTAGGATGTTACATGTGGTATTAGAGCTCTGGTTTTAGGCAAAACTTAGCATATGTAGTAAATTTGATTACAAATCACTTTCGTTCGAGCTTGAATTTCATCCTTTTTACTCGGTTTCCTTTGAATTTTGGAATGTTGCCTCGGTTCCAAAATCCATCCTTGTCTCCCTTATTCATGTTTCTTTGATCCTGGAGTATCCAATAACTCCACCGAATGGTTTGTAAAGGGGTGAAACTCCTTTACAACAGGCATTGATTCACCAGAGATTTCTGTATCGTCGGTTTAGATGCTGTTATCTCTTGCTGTGCCCGGATTCTATTCTATTGATCGGATATCGATTTGCCTCAGGATTCTGCATCGATCTTATTCTTTAAGTCATGGTTGACCCGGTTAAAGGTCACCCACGATTTATATAAGTCTATCCATCTTCCTTATTTGAAATTCAATCATCTTATCTCCCTATCGAGCCTACCTTCTAGTTGAATTCTTTTGGTTAGGATCCCTCTATATTTGGATCTCTATCCTTGTTTTGAAGTCCATTCTGGAATCATCAAGTGAGACAATGTATTTGTTATTAATATTAAAATGTTTTATATGTTGTGTTGTTTGAGTTGTTGATGTTGATTTGGGTTTTCGATCGATTCGTCTGATCAACGCTATCGATAGAAATTCAAAAACACTTTAACAGAGCAAACTAAATATTATTTTCAAATTTGATAAATGAAATAAATTTGTATGATTATATTATATATATAAGTAAAATTTTCTGGAATTTAATAAGTTAATTAAATTAGTTATTTGAAATGATAAGATTTGATTTTATTTATTGTTCTATAAATGAATTTATAAATATGGTTTATAAATTGATTTAGATTTTAAAGTGAATTTAAATAAAGAATTTGAGAATTTAATTTCCGGTGATTCCAAACTTTGGTTTTAATGTTTTAAAGTATACATTGTTTAGAGTATTTTCAAATGGAAATCGTTTCAAAGAATTTTAAATGTTTAAATCGGTACTCTTCTCTTTTGTCACTGGAAAATAATTTCGGTGATGACTGCAACATCATCGACATTCATTTTCGAGTTTCGAAGTGGAGAGACCAATTCGTAGCTTTGCTACACTTTTGTTTTGGAAAATAAATTGATTTAAATTCTTGAGTATGACTTGATTTATATTGAATATATAAGTATATGATTTTAAATTTGATCTGATATATAATATATATTTATCTCTAAATAGTTTGGAATAAAATCGGAAATTTAACTCTTAAATTTTGAATAAATATTTAACTTGAAATAACTGAATTGTAAAATTTTATTTGTATAATACTCAATTGCATTCCATATATAACGGTACTGTATAGACTATGGGAATATATAAAATGTGTTAAGGTGGAAAATGTAAAGCCTTAACGCTATTTTGATAGCTTACTTTACTTTAGACATATTATAATAGCATATATTACTACATAGTAGATAGTTTAACGGATCCTTAAAGGATGGTTATCCCAAACATCCTTTGAGTTACTTGTATTTCAGTTGATATTTCACTTGAGTTAGATTTATTGATATAAGAATGTTAATCCTGACTCGAGTGTTTTGTGTTTTTGCTTTACGCTCGGGTTAGACTGAGTGATACATCATTTGAGACTCACCTTTGGAGTTGGAGCTTCGCTTGGAGATCCAGCTATCTATCCAGCTTTCAGTTATTCAGTTGATTCTAATGATGTATTCAGATCTTGTATTTGACTATTGTATTGAGACATCTATGTATTTGTGACTTCTGTTGTATCTTGTTTAACTCTGTTACATATATATAGTAGCTTCATGAACTATTATTCTTTTGTTTCTTTTGCTTATTTTATATTACTCTGTGTCTGTGATTCTGTGATTATTTATTTACCGTATATGCTGAGTTTTACCAAATTTAAATTAACAATCTGATATTTTGAGCAATTCAAATCCGACATGTATGGATGCGAATGGTTGAAAATTTCAGGATGTTATAGATTTCCCACCACCAACCTAAAAGATAATCCCAACCATTTAATACTTCTTGAGTGAGAAGTAGGTGGACCCTACAATAGCCACTTAATACCCCCAACCGAAAAGAAAGCCCTTGTTGGGATATCTAACGTATAAGCCATAATCCAAATTGCGACTTCTCACATTAATCCGACTATTCGTAGGATCTCGTTGCCAAATTAACTAGGCAGACTTACCCTACGGAATTGGACCTAACCTCGCGTCCACCGTATTCTTATTATAAGCGATGGCTTACATCAGTCCCTAAGTCACACAGCAGGTAGCCGGATTAACTGGGCAGACTTCCGTGTGCTTTTGATTGACCTAGTATCCCTATAACTTAGTCATATTTACGCCCTCCCGACACACACACACACTCTACATGTATATATAATATCTTACCGCATTTACGACTTAAGTCTATATAAGGAAAACTCCTTATTTTGCCTTTAATTATGGATTAATTTTCATAATTATCCTTAACTTCCTTCCTAAAGGGTTTAATGCTAGTTGCTAAACAATTTATTTGATACGAGACGATTGATATGTTATTCTTAATATGCTATTACATATATTTGTACGCACATAATATTTTAGCAAACTAAATATTTTTAAGCATGCGTAGAAGTATTCCTATTCTAAGATAAACACTTATTATACCAATTATTAAAATTTCAAAACTTCCATATTTATACAAGCCTATGTTCCATACAATAATTTGCAAAATAGCTAATATCCTTAGTAAGGCCAAACAGACTTGTATATAAATATTCAAAAATGGAATAATACCAAAATTTTTATATATTAATATAATAGAACCATGCCTCAATTTCAAAGAAATAAAACTTACAATTTAAACTCTTTATATTCTATTCAGCTTTTAAATACACAACCTTGAGGTGGAAAAAGGATTCATATTTATCTATATTATAGAAATAGGGAGTGCGAACTACAAATAGAAATTTTTTATATTTTGCACATCATTTCCTAATAATTCTTGATTTGAACCCTTTTATCGCAATAACATAAATTAGAAGGAAAAGTTGAATAAAACATAAGTTAATCAAATTGCAACCAATAAATTAAATTCTACTATATTAACATAAAATAATTGAACTTCCAATAAATCTGAGAATTGACATTTTATTTGGAGCAATTCGAGGGTTTTAGGGTTTATGGTATTTTTTATACAAAATTCCCCAATGTATAAATAAATCCAAATTTCACTACACAAGCTACTAAAATATGAAAAACTAGGATTTCTACTCACAAATAGTTTCCTTCTTCCTTTGGATTTGATTCACACATTTGCCTAATTTCTTCTTCAGGTTCCTTCTTTTGGAATATACAAGCATTCAATTGTATATAAATTAGATTTAGAATTTAAAGATTTGGAAAGAATAAAAAAGAAAAATGTATGTGTGTGTATATAAACCTTTATTACCTTTTTCCTATATTTGAATTCTTGAATCTAATCGAGGAAGAAGACCGACGGAGTTTGGCTAGTACTTCAAACTTTTTATGAATAAAAGTGAGGGTGCTAGCCTTTTATTTGTAGTGATTAGAATGTGCAATAACCGTAGGATTTAAGTCGGTTTAAAATATTAAAATTCGGGCCATTTGTGCCCTAAAAACCCTAGTCGCCACTCACTAATCAGTCGACCGCTCACCCTTAAGCGATCTACCGATCAAGGTATGGGGTCGATCGGTCCCCTATTTTGAAACGTGAATTTATTAGTTGTTGTATGTTTTTTATTTGTTTCCTATTTTGTTTCTCTATCATTAGCGATTTATTTAACATATCTTAAACCTTAAGCTTCCTGAAATTTTAAAATATTTATTACTTATTTAACTCTAAATGTAATTTAAATTTTAAATTAAAATTCGTTCGAATAATTTTTAATTTGAAAACTTCAAACGTCAATAACTTTTCAGTTTGAACTCCGATCGTAAAACTTTATATATGAAAGTTAATCAAAAAATCTCCACTAACGCAATGGTGTAACTTTCATGGCCAAATTCTGATCTACGAAATTTCTATTTTAGCTTTATTTTAATTAATAAATTCCTTATTAATTTTTATAGCATGTTACACTTTCCCCCCATAAAAAGGATTTTGTCCCCGAAATCCCAAAGGGGTATATACTGTAACGTGCACTTTACCACCATGTTATACAACCAAGTTATTTATATAACCATTTATGAAGCCAAAAATGCAATGTGATTATGTATGCAACATACATAGGTGAGCTCAGTCCTAGCATGAATTCAAGATCATGACATATAGGCATGTAAGCAAGCATCCTAGGTATGCATAAGATTGTACATGAGTGCAAATTTTTTAGTAAAAAGTGTGGCAAACACTTCCTACCATCCAGTTTAGCAACCACGATACAACCAAAACCTAAGCAATACTAAACTTTAAATAGAGAAAGTTTACCAGAGAAAAGCTAATGATGAGAAGCCTTCACCTTCTCTTTGGTTTACCATGTGTTTTCTGCTATATCATCTCCCCATTGTACTTGGGCAGGCCTAATTTTTTTATTCAAAGCTTTCAATTCCATGCTCCACTATGCGTGTAGTGGCACAGGATGCTATCGGCTCTATCTCAATATCTGCTAATTAATTAGTTTCTACAATAGTGGAAGTGTCGTGCATACATTTCCACAAGTGCAAAACATGAAAGACATCATGGAGTCCTGCTAACTTATTTGAAAGCTATGCTCGGTATGCAAGTTTCCCCGCCCTTTCTGAAATTGGGAAAATCCCAACAAATCTCGGCTCCAACTCTCCTGATATACCAAACATCATAACTTTCCTAAGAGGGGAAACCTTAACAAACACGATGTCCCCAACCAAAAACTCCAACTCCTTCCTCCACCTGTTAGCATAAGACTTTTGACTATCCTATATAGCCTTCATTCGCTGCCTAATCATCTTTATCTTTTTCGAGGTCTCGCAGATCAAATCTTGTCCAAATAGAATTTTTTTAGTGGTTTCCCACCAACAATTTGGCTATTTGCATAGCCTTCCGTATGAGGCTTCAAAGGATGCCATGCCAATCGTTGCTTTGTAATTATAATTGTAAGAGAACTCTACGGTCCTCCTAAATCTATGATGCAGGTTCTCAAAAAATATTCCGAAATCATGTTCAGCCTTTTCTTCTGATCATCGGTCTATGGGTAGAAAGTGGTGTTAAGATTCCATATTATCCCTAAAGCTGATTGCAAACTCCTTTAAAATTCGCTAGTGAATAAGGGGTCTCTATCACTAACAATGCTAATCGAAACTCAATGTAGTTATAGTACTTCCCTGATAAAGATATGCGCTAGAGATGCTGTAGTCTTATTACTCCTTACAGGAATAAAGTTGGCACTTTCAATGAGTCTATCCTATATAACCCAAATGGCCTCATTGCCTCTTTGACTCCTAGGCAACTCATCTATAAAGTCCATCGATATATGCTCACACTTCCAAGTCGGCACCTCTAATGGCAATAAGAGTCCTCCGGGATTCTTTTGTTCCATATTTATCTTTTGGCATGTCAAACATCTAAAGACATACTTTGCTACCCTTTTATTCATTCCCGACCAATAAAAAATCCACTTCATATTTATATACGTTTTATCTCCACTTTGGTGAATAGTCATCCTAGAATGTTGATCTCCATTAGCACTTCCTCCAAGACTTCTTCCACCATTGGAACACATAAGCATCCATATTTCCTCAGCCATCCCCTTTTGTTTATTTCATATCTACCGACATGGGGAAACTATTCTCCTTTACTTAGCTTGCCCAAAATATCTACTATTGTGGCATCTTTCCTTTTCTCTTACCCGATGCAGTCCGTCAATGGTGGCTTAATTCCATCGCTGCCAAATAGTCTAGAGTGGATTTTGATGGTGGTTAGAAATTGAAATTCGAGAGAGGGACTTCAACTGCCTCCATTTGTGTATAACACCTAGAATAGCAAGCCTCCGGGTAAAGGTGTCGGCAAAAACATTCCCTCATTTGATGGTATACTATATCTCGAAGTCATACGATGCCATAAACTCCATCCGTCGCTACTTTATAAGATTTAAAACTTTTTGGAAAAATGGGTATTTATGTGATTTGCGGTCGGTGAATAACTCAAATCTTTCTCGCAAAAGATAGCGTTTCCTCATCTTCAAAGCAAAGACGATATCCACTAACTCTAAGTCGTGAGTTGGGTACCTCTTCTCATGGTTCATCAACTACCCACTTGCATGGGCTATTACTTTTCCCTCTTCCTAAGAACAACTCCTAATCCCATACCACATGCGTCGATGTAAACAGTAAAGGGCTTCATCCCATCTGGAATGATAAGTACTGGCGCACCAATTAACGGCTCCTTTAACTTCATGAATACTTTCGTGCATTTTTCTTCTCACACAAACGTTAAATGTTTATTTGTTAAGCGAGTCAGTGGGACCTCTATCTTTTCAAAGTCCTTGATGAATTTTCTATACTAACCCGCCAACCCAAGAAAACTTCTATCTTCCGTGGTGTTCTTCGAAATCTTTTAGTCTTGAATAGCTTCCACCTTCGTAGGATATATAGACAATCCATTCTTGGAGATAATACAAGTATCCGAAATTTTGCTATGAGTCCAATGGAACAAATCATGCATAAATCATAGTACATATGCAAAAGATATAAAGGTTAGAATATTAAAGGTTTAAATGGTTAATAAAGAAAGTAGGTGGGCCTTAGTGAAAATCTACCATCACCATCTTCTCAAGTTCGAACCTATATGCCACATTTTTTGTCCGCTACTAGTTTAACCAGATTGGCCGCCACCATCATCAAGCACAGATCGAGTCGAGCCAGGACCAACCACCGCCTGCCTCACTAGACCACCTCCTCCCCTCACACCTGAGTCAACCTGATGTTGCCATAACTTTGTTATGAAATTCCTACTATTTTAACATCGATTTCGTCGATCGAACTGTATGAATCGACTACCTTTCGATCGCCTAATTGTCGTAATTTCACCTTTGATAAAAAAAACCCTAGAATGGATGGCTAGAACAACTTCGCTAATTTTGGACCACCTCATACCCCATCTCAAAAAACGAACACTTAATGCCACTTCGAATAGTCGAGAGCTTCGAATTTATATATTATAAGGTATGATTCGGGCACTTTGGATGTTAAATGATTTTTAATTAGCTGGTTAATCCATCATTAAAGCAGAATATCAAGATTAGGGCAAAAATTGAGAAAGAGGTGATGACTAGGGTTCTATAGCCTTACTATATAGTTGTATAGTTGGGTTAGTACCCATGTTGGCCCAAAATAGTCATGCACATTATTTATAACCTGTAAACCTCTTATCTTACAAATCGTAACTCCTAATTAAACAAATTTATAGTCAAAACTTATCAGCTAGGAAGGACCTATGCAATGGTTATAAATACGATACCCAATTCATCCTTTAACAAAAAATTCCTTTTTGATTAATTTAATATTAACAGTGTAAAATTTGTATGTCATTACATTCTTCCCCTTGAAAGAATACGCTCTCGAAATTCCCCAAATACAACCCTCAACCAAATCAAAAAAGCATCATCATGGGTTAATCGCAAAATATAAGGAAGTACATCAATCATTAACTAACTACTCATAAAGTAGTATATGACAACCGCATAGTACAACCAGTCATGACACAATAAAATTCATTCACATCAATGAATTAACTTTTCTACACACAGTGGCTACAGTAACACGTACATTTCCTTAATCATGCAACCCAAATTATAGCATATAAAAAAGATGCTGCAATAATAGACGATGAAACAATTCCCAATCGATCAACTCCGTTTATAAGTCATACCACAGATCTTAATAATCCAACCATAATTGCCCATTACAAAAGTTCATAGTAAACTAAGGTTGGTGCAAGCATACAAGCACAAATAATTAAATATAGATAAACAGTCGGCATAGATCATCAAAATAAAGTACACACTTAATATAACATGGTATCATCAACACACTATCCTACCGACCATTAAAAATGTGTGTTATTCCCTGTGATGTCTACACATTCACCATAATATATGTATCCTCGAAACCGCCGATGAACTTCCTTATAGTCTCATCCTTAAAATAGTTGATGTATCATCTCATACATACACCCTCCAAAACAATACATGTACCCACTCATGGCCACATCGTCAAAATAATATGTGTCTAGTCATGGCTACATTCTCAAACTAAAATGTACCTAATCATGGCTACATCCTTAAAATATCATGGTCATCTACCTATGCTGCAACTGCATTAATCCTCGATTCCTAAACCTATTCAAATGGTTGGAAAATCCAAACCTATTCATCTGGTCTTGTACTAAGTGCCCTTAGATATATGCTTACTCATATATCACATCATCGATCAAAGCCCATCGGTTGTTTTGATTTCAATAAGTGCTCAAACCATGTCACTTCGTAAGGCCAAGAAACTAAACTCACATCGTCTTGAGTCCACAGACTGCATTATCTTGATTTTGGATCACATGGTATTGGTGCAGGTACGCATCCTCACATACCCTCTATTTATGAGCACACATCGAATCCTTAGGTTATCAACAATCACTTAGTGCACATCCCTTTAGTAGAACACATCATATGTTCCACTTCATAAGTTCGTATCATCTCAAAAATTGCCTCCTCGGGCCATCACTAGATGCTATAAACACTTGCCTCTTAAAGCATTTGATCAAAACAACTCACATCATCGATTCATCAATATCTTGAACATTTCAAGTTTCTTCACAAAAGTCTCTTGGAGTGCTTCCACATCAAAACACATCCTGTTCCAACATTTAGATCACGTCAAAAAATCTGATTCCAAAATACTTTTATAATGATTTCTTCATTTGTTGACTGTTATGACTCACCCAAAATACCAAAAAGGGATCTTCTAGCACATCATCACTAGCAATGAGAGTTCTAATGCATCTTCAAATTAAAATGCTTACCAAAACATATTCATTTTCAAATGAAAGATTCTGTATTTCTTTAAAACCAAAATTATCTTCCTAAAAATATCATTATTATTTTATAAAACAATTTCTCAAAATATTTTAACATTTTAAGTCAACTTAAAATAAAGTATATATTTTGAGAAAACATCATTTTATAAGAATTTTAGAATGTTAAAAATTTCAAAGTCTAAATACAAATCTTTGTTAAAATTAAAATATTTATGGATGTCAGTAATTGGTTGCATAAAAATAAATTTTAAAACATTTATATTTTAAACTCCTTATCTTGGTAATTGTACATTTAACCTCCCACCCATTGTTTGGATTCCTCAAGGTACAAATCAAGTCTTTAGAGACCAAAATTCTCTACTAATTATTACTCATCTTCAAGGACATCATCACATCTCTTAGTTAATCCAAATATCTAGCCTTCCCCGACTTAGGAAACTATATCATCGTAGTACGACTAAACCAAGTATATTCCTTAACAACTCACTAGTTTCTCCAATGTATAACTACCAAAAGTCAATATTGGATAACTACCTCATTATAAAATTATCAATAATAACATGCAATATAACCCAGCATCCAAATAGACGATCACAACATGGAAAACAAACAAACAACCAAACAATCAAACCCAAAAAATAATAATTAAATAGTATCTTAATAAAATAGGAAATCCATAGTAACATAGTGCAAATAAAAGGAATCAATTAAAAATAACATAAATTTATAAGCATCCATTGTCAGACAAGCAGTACCATTTCTCTTAATTGTAAATAATTTGATATGCAACAGACCAATACAACAATTCAACCAAAGAAAGCCAATACAAGAAAAAACCTACCATCTCAGACATCGAAATTTGGCAGTCCCTACATCATATCCCAACTCTTTCTATATAAGAGAATAAATACATATCCCTACAATTCATTAATGAAGGTCACACGTAACTTTCGTTAAGGTAACATCGTCATAACGGGTGTTGGGCAAACACAAAATTCATCTAGCCCAGTCATCTCACACCCCATGCCACATAACCTAGTCACATAGTTTTAAATAAAGTTTCCAAATAAAATATTTTTCCCATAAAGTATTTTTTAATAAACACCTCTCAAAGTTTGTTATTTATTATCTGACATTTGAATCAAGCGACATCTCAATGGTTTTGGACTAAGAATAATAAATGAAGCACAAGAAGTTTCGCCAAGTTTTGCATAAGGCCAAACAAGTTGGTACCAACTTGATTAATCATGTCGGTAATGAGTTGGTTGAAGATGAGGGATGCACTTTGAACTATTGGTGATCGATACTTGGAAGAAAAAGACAAAATATGGATAAAAAAATCATGTCAGTACCGACATGATTTGTTAGAGCAATTTTGTTGGCAATGGCCCAAAGCTTTAAAACTTAAGTAAATACAGAGAAGAATCATAAGGGCATGGTGGCAATAAACATATTGGTACCAAACAAACATATCAATATCGAGAGGTTTTAATTGATGGTTTCTGTATGTTTTTCAGGTCTAAAAGCTTAGATCTAACATCTAACTTGTTCTTACGTGAGCTAGAGACTATGGGGTAAAGATTCGGTTATAAATACACATGATTTAGCAGCAAGAAAATGACTTTTGATCCCAATCAAGCAACGAAGCTCTTCCATTTTTATTTACAATTGTTTTCTCTCTGAAATAATTATGTAATTGGCTAATGTAGTAAGACCTAATCAAAATAAAGTTGATAGTGGATGTAGGCAATCAAATTGAGGCCGAACCACTTTAACATTTGCGACTTTCCTCATTTCTTATTTCATTTGTACTAGATTATTCCCATTTTTTATCAGAATTAAGGTGTTGTATCACTTTTTGGCATAACATTATTCAAATCAAATATTTTACTTTTTCTACTATTCACTTCTAAATCAAACTTCTTTGTAAAATATTTCCTCAAAGTATTTTTATAACAACCCTAGTTGAGAATACCTGAAGTTAAACACCAAATATTATTTAATTTATCTTAATTAAATTTAAGATAAAATTGGGGAATTTTATTTTGTATCGTTTCCAATTTGAAATAAAATTTGGAATTAAATAAATAAGAAATTTATTAAATGGGTTTTCCAAATGAGATAAATATAAATGGGAAATTTATAGTAAAACATTAGAAATTTATATGAATAAATTTCTGAGATGAAATATCATATTTGCAGCCTAAATATAATTTTGTGCATTTTTATATAATTTATACGAATTTATATACACATATTTCGTAATATGTGAAAATGGGCATGAAATTGTATTTTAACTATTTGGGATATTTAATCATACTAAATTGATACAAAATTATATTCTAAAGTTTGATGGTGGTATCAGGTCTAAAAAGTATTTTTCTGGAATTTTATTTAATTTATACAAGTTTATAAAGATGTGATTTCATAATATGTGAAAATTAGCCCGGTTTTGTGTAAAAATGATTTGGGGTATAATATAACATCAAAATGGTATAAAAATGAATTTTGAAGTTAAGATACATATATTTGTGAATTTAAATTTAGTTATGGATTTGTAGATATATATTCTAAGAGATATGATTTATTTAGTGAGAAATGGAAATAAACAATGTTTGAGCTATTAAATGAATTATATCAAAACAAGTATATAAAATGCATATAAAAATTATATGAAAATATTTATGAATTTCAATTTGATATATCAGGTCTTATTATAATTTTATTTTGAATTTATAATGATTTTTAAAGGGAGTTTGAAGATATATTTGTGAAAATGCTATATTTTTATTTTCTAGAAACTAGCTTTAAAACACCGATTTGTACAACAATTTTGAAAAGGTTTCTATTCAAACTTTTTGATGAAATGAAATTAGAAAGGTAGTAGAGAATCATATCTAAATTTAGAAGGAAATGAATCGAGAATCCTATTTAAAACAAGTGAGAAACAAGCCAAAAAAAATCTGAAAAATACATGTTAATAGGCGGTCTATTTCAAATGACAATCGGTGGACCGATTGGCACAACTGATGGACCAGTTGGACATACTTTGATCAGGTTTTTTGATCAATTATAGCCAATTCGAAGGGGGTTTGGTCCTGGGTACTTCTGGGGTGTTCGAGCAACGATTAGGCTATGCTTTTGGAGTAGAATTCCGTGTTAGTGTTGATTAAAATTTGTGAAACCAATGTATGATAAATAAAGCATTGATTTAAAGTGGAAATGGTGTTTTATAATGGGTAGAACAAAAAAAGAAGTAATAACATTTCTTAATGGGTTCATACACTATTTGGTCCATTAAGAGAGAATTAGAGAATGAGGAAAAAAGAGAATCACATACATTCTCCTTTCTCATTTTCTCAGTTTCAAAACCAGAAATAAGAAAACTTCTTTTCTTGAATACCGTAATTCTATTCAATCCCTAAATTAAAGATAAAATTAAAGGCTTTTGGCTGTTAATTATAGAAATTAAAAGAAGGTAAACTCCTCCATCTTCTAGTATGTTTAATTCGTGAATTGATCTCAGTTCTTGGCTTAGGGTTGTAATTGTTCTTCCCCAATTTTTGAGATAAACCTAGGTTTTATGGCCGAGAGTTGGTAGCCTGGGTAAATCCGGATTCTAAGCACTAATTCAGGTTCTTTTAGGTAAGTCTATCTCACAATTTCTAGAATTAAATTAGATGTACTTACTGTTACATGATTATGGTTGATCATAAAAGTGTTTATGATCTCAAATTGGTGGTGAATTACTTGGCAATAAGAATTGTGTTTGTTGTTTACTAGAACCACTTTGTGAAATCTTGCATTTTATCCATTTATACATGTCTATACGCTTGCATGACTACATATTCAATACCTCAAATCATTAGGGAAGCAACATTGGAGAAATAAGAGAAAATAGATCGACGGGGAGTCACCGGAATTGCCTAGACATCAATCTAGGCGAGCCGACCGGTTGACCCATTGGTCCAACTGGTGCACCAGTTGTGATCTGGACTTGATGTCCAGGCTATATCCCGGTGCTGCTAATCGAGTCGTTTGTCACTCTTTTACCCATGTTGACTCCTGGAGACTGATTGCTTGACTATTGATGATGCTTTTCATATCGATTTCATTGATATTTCCGAATTTTGATTATGAATTGATGAATTCATTTAATGATTTTATGCTATAGAGATGTTCTATGGATCTTTAGAAGCAATGCACACTTCTATGCACGTTTTCAAACCAGATTTATGAAAAGACTGATCTCAAGGACAAATCATTTTAAATATTAATCTAATATATAAAGAATTTTAAAACTTTGTTTATATATACTAACTATTTCGATTTACAATGGTACTAAATTATTTCGTGTAATGATTTGAAAGGTGTACTTATATATATATATATATATATAATATTTCTGCTATAAACCAATAATTATTAGAATTAAGTTGAAAGAAAAATATTTTATAAATCATACAATATCGATCGGATAAGAAACTAACTTAAATGGTTAAATAAAACGAGCGGTATTGAACGCTCGCATTTATTTTACCGGTTAATTTCTTGACTTGTTCGATCGAACCATTACTACACATAAGTGGAGTTTATTATCATATAGTAACGTTTTAGTAAACACATGTGGTATGAGACTCATAGTCGTTATCTGTTCGGTTGCTATATGAAAGTATATAACACTTATATCTCGATGTTTATAGGACTTGTTCCTATCTTGATGTTATAGGTCTCGTACCTATCCTGATGTTATAGGTCTCGTACCTATCTTGATGTTTATAAGACTCGTTCCTATCTCGATGTTTATAGGACTCGATCCTATCTTTATGTTTATAAGTCTCGTACCTATGTTGATGTTATAGATATATACGTTTATCTTGGAGTTACATACATGCAGGTGAATTTATTCATCAATCTTGGAGTTCAGCCCCTATCCACTTTTTATGAGATTTTCTGGATTTCTAGTTGTGATTTCTAGAATTTGATGTTATATATTATCACCGAACCATTTTGGGGTTTTTCTTTTAAGAAGCTATTTGAGTTTTATCACTAGGTGATTTCATATTTGAAGTTGTTTAAGTATGCACAATATTTATGGGTACTTAACTTTATAAATCATATTTGAGATCTATATCACTTTACCCTTCATTATCATGCTAACTCGTTTATTTTATTCTGGACTAACCCGTTTATTATTTTATAATACTCGGGTTAGACCGAGATGTTTCAGGTCCTTTAGCTTGAGGCTTTAGAGTAGATATCTTACCTATTAGCTAGCAGTTTTTGTCATCTTATGTATATATTTTGACATCGCATTGTATTTTGTATTGAGATTAGATTCCTCTTGTGTCCATATTCATTTTGAGATGTAGCATTTTGTATATATATAGTCTACATCATGTATCAATTATGTGTTGTTCAAACTTGTATCTATTATATTCTGTTGTGACTGATTTATGATTCTGTGATCCGTATATTATTGTATGTTGTTTTGGATTTTTATTATAACCACCGTAGTTTTGTTTTAAGCCTGAATTGCATACGTCGATTCCACTTGATTCTAGAAATGTATAGTTTATTAGTCGACGTGTCAATGCTCGTTTAAAGTAAAATTCTCAGATGGTCGCTCCTTACCAGCCCTATTCTCTGCCCTAGCCGACATTATTTGTCTGTAATATTCTTTGTTAGTGTGGGTCTCCAGGTGGGCCTCAAAATTCTACACTAGATATTTGATAATGCATCATTTCTCAATAATATATTTTCAAACATAATCTTAATAACTTTCGTTTTCAAATTAGGTATTTTCAAACAAAAATTTAACTCAAAAAATGTTTTATCCTTTCAAAACATCATCCATCAGAGAGTACCCCTTAAATTGAAGTTCACATAACCAAGGTCAACTTTCAAACAAATAGTTTTTCGATTGAATATATTCTTCAAACAAACATTTTTCTCAAAGGAAAATGCTTCCCTTATACGTTACTCAAATTGATATTTGTCAAATAAAATTATCTTCAACAAAATATTTTCCAACATTTCTCTCTATAAAATAATTTCTTAAAAGTACTCTTCCAGAACCAAATACCTTTTTGTCAAAATAGCCTTCTTTAAACATCTTCAAAATTAATCTTCCCTAACTCATGCTATATTTATTGTATAGAACACTTCAACATGTTTCAAATAAGGGTTCTCACTAAGTATTCCCAATAGGGTATGTTTAATAATCTATTTAAATTATGATACTTTTACCATAGTAGTCCACAAATAAAATAATCTTCAAATAAGAATTTCTATAAACAAATACTTTTAACAAAGCATTTCTAAATCATAATACCGTTATGGAAATACTTTCAAATGATGTTTGAAAAATCAAATTGTTTACACAAATAATAATCTCCAAAAACTAAATGCATTTTCAAATCAAATATTTTTAACTAAAATATTTGTGACGACCAACCTTTTCGACCCTCGAAGATCAAGACTAATACATCATCAGTATTCACATGCCGCAAAGTCAAGTACCGGAGAGGTAGATAATCAGGGGTAAAAGAAAATAAAGATGGAAGAAAGAAAAAAAGTAGATTCTCACATCGCATTTAACAACTTGCAATTATACATATAGATAGTACATACAATCACTCTCAAAATGAGATATCAGAGTCATAGCAAGTACTAACCCAGCTATGAATAGTTATAACTGCCTATCCCTATAGGTGCTAGTAGATACTTATACATAATAAATCGGAAATAGAAATAGATAACTATCTATAAAGGACCCTCCAGCTTCATGCTCCATGCTCCGCCTGAAATTCTCCAAGCTACCTAACTACTTGGCTACCCAGAAAATAGCGCACCCAGAGTTTAAGGGGAAAAGAAATTAAATTCTAGGTAAGTCATGAGACCGGTGTGAGAAAACTCAAAATATGGATATTTCAAAAACAAAGGGTATCTCATAAGAACACGCCGCACATAAACACAGAACGGGTTTTCACCTTATGATAACCAAAACATTACTACGTGGTGATATTATAATAATGTTTAGATATAAATACTTATTAATCATAGCCAAAATTGTTATATTTATTAAATTCCAACATACTAGGTTCTATAATCAAGTCGAAGGCACTTATTGGAGAATGGATTCCATACAATGGCAGGCAAGGGACTACCTTTCGTATAGTACATTTCTAGAGGAATGTACCAAGGATCAACACTATGATCCTCTGCATTTGGCAAGACCAACCTACCCCTTTTTGGTCAACACTATGACCTAGATAGTACTTAGTATGACATCACCCCTGTTGTTACCAACCTTTATGGGCATCCCATAGCATACACTACATACTCGACATATAAATAAAAATCTAGAAAGGTGAAGACCATACCCTAATGGGTGTGAACCACATAGCTGTACGACATACCCTATTTAAGCCATTCTTATCCCAAATCATTCCGAGCTACATTCCACTTTACACATTGATTTAACTTTTATGGTATAAAATCGCGAACTGCCATTACGCCACGCGCCTATTTTTGACTCCAATTTCATATCTTGTCAAAATTTCTCCGAATTGAATTTTAATGTTTATAAAACATTTAAACCAATTTAAATTATTTTAAAGAGGTTTAACCATCTCGTAACATTTTTATAATTCATATAGGAAAGTGAGTTCCTTTGTGTAAATTCAACGTGTATTTAATGTGAATTATTTCCACAACCAAACAAACACATAATCAGCATGCAAAATATGATGATCAAACATAGAAAACATCCATATCAAACATATCATATCATCATATAATTTGTAAATTTAATAGTAGAGTTTCTCACTTGATATCCTTTTGATCGAACTTTCAATCGATTATAGCTCTACCACCAACATTCGAATTAACCAACACTTCAACTAACTATCACCTAACCTAACCAAAACATCACCAAAATAACTCCACTCTCCCCTATAGCTCACGACTTTCATCACCCACCAATACCTATCTCATGGCCATCCATCACCACACCCATACATGCACACGGCCTAGAGCCTTCTCTCCTTTGCTGTCGACCTCCACCACCATGTATATGATATGGGAATTTCCCCCGAGGGTAAGTGGCAAGTAGCCCTACATTATGAAGATCTCCATCTTCAAAATCATTGTCTCCAACTTTCGAACACTATATTAGTTCGAAGTGGTTGTCAGATAGGAATCACACAAATCCGACCTTGGTTTCTCTGAACCAATTATCGATAAAAAGAGGTCAAGTATTGTAGGTGATTATTACTCCATTAATCAATATCTTTTTCATCCAAATAAAATGTCTTCTTGAGATATATATCTTTAAAACATTTCATTTAAGTGGATACGGGAATGTTAAACCTCTCTTTAACTTTACAGATATCATATTATCTCTTTTAAATTTCTTAGAGAACTGCTTCCATTCTTTTATAGAGATTTTATGTTAATTATACCCAGTACCAATTTCCGTATTCAACCCGCACTATTTGTCGAATAATGGTTAAATCACCTTTTAAATTCACACGGAGAGTACAAGTTCCCTCCTCGAATTTTAGTTTAGAGTTTATCCTTCAGGAAAACTCTAAATCTCCTTTTCTTTTATCTTTGGAAACTGTGGTCCAAGGAAATAAAATATACTATCCCCTCTGTCGGGCCAGCCCGAATAACTAGAGCGGTACCCAAACACTGGTTGTCCAAGCTTGGGTCAAGAGACCATATCTCTTTCACCCATAAGGCGGTCTAGTTATTTGATCAACTCTAAAATATTTAAAATTCTTGATTTATTATTTGAAAAACATTTGCAAAAGATTTATGAAGAAAATCCCAAGTTTAAATCTTACTTTCAAAAGTTGCCGAAAAATGCTACAAAAAGTGCTGCGGATAATGTTTTTAAAAGCTTCTTTGATCAAAACATTAAATTCATTCCACATATGTCCATTTTTATAACTCAAATCACTTTTAAAATATTTTAATATATTTATGGAATTTATTTCATATTTTTAAAGATTTAAAAATATCCATTTTAAAGATTTTGCCATTTTGGTTTCCGAACTGCCAAAACGCGACATTTTTGGAAACTTGATTTGGACATATCTCCAATTTTATTAAATGAAATCTTTATTTTCTTCTTTATTTAGAAACCATAGTTTTAAGAGTTTGGAGAATTCTTATCGCGAATGATTCCGAGCTATATTCCACTTTACACATTGATTTAACTTTTATGGCGCGAAATCATGAATTGTCGTTACGCGACGCATCTATTTTTAACTCCAATTTCATATCATATCATAACTTCTCTGAATTAATTTTAATGTTTATAAAACATTTAAAAACAATTTTAAATCATTTTAAAGAGGCTTAATCATCCCACAACGCTTTTATAATTAACATAGGAAAGTAATTTCAATTGTGTAAATTCGACGTGTATTTAACATGAATTATTTTCACAACCAAACAAACTCATCATCAACAACCAAAATATGATGATCAAACATAGAAAACATTCATATCAAGCATATCATATAATTTATAAATTTTATAGTAGAGTTTCTCACTTGATATCCTTTTGATCTAACTTTCAATCGACTATAGGTCTGCTACCAACATTCCAATTAGTCAACACTTCAACTAATCATCACCTAACCTAACCAAAGCATCACTAAAACAACTCCACTCTCCCCTATAGCTCATGACCTTCATCCCCTACCAACACCTAGCTCATAGCCATCCATCACCACCACATACATGCTCATGTCCTATAGCCTTCTCTCCTTCGCTTTCGGCCTCCACCACCTTAGCACACGCCATCACCGCTTCCTCCCTCCTATTGCTCTCATTCATACGCCATTTCTCCCATGGATGCTCAAAGGAAGGAGGGAAGAAGAGAAAGAAGTGTGTGTATGATAAGTGAAGTGTATGTTTGTATTTATAAGTTAAAAATGTAAAATAGCTTCCAAAACAACATCATTAGCCTATGATCACCTCACCCATGTGTACCCACGTCCCCCCTCCTCCTTGCCATCACTTCTTGTCCTTTGGCATGAGAGTTTTGACTAAGTGAAGATTTGATTGGATTTTGTTTGTAAACATCTAAGATATTTATGTTATTATCTTATGTAAATTGTAACGACCCGCTATTTTAAACCATTCAAATCGATAATAAAACCACACATGTCAGACTTGAATCATTCAAAAAATAGATTGTTAATTATTTGGGGTAAATAGAACCAATCACAGAATCACAGACATAGAATATGCTGCGGAATAAAATAAAATATAGTTGTTCATGAAGCTTCTACAGAAACAACAGAGTCAGAAGAATACAACAAAAATCCAAATACATATGAGTTTGCTAATACACAAGCAAATGACAAATGTATTAATAGAAATAACTGAAATAGCGAAGCAGATAGATAGATAGATCTCCAACAAAGTCACTAGCTCCAAAAGATGAGTCTTGAATGCTATGAAACTCAGACTGAGCCGACCATAAAGTGAAAACAAAACACTCGAATGAGGACTAACTTTCTCATGTAAGTGAGTCAACTCAAGTGAAATGTAACAAATGAAATGCAAGAATAACACAAAGGATGTTTGGGATTGCCATCCTTTAAGGATCCGTTAAACTATTTACATATGTAGTAATATACGCTATATATGTAATGTCTAGCAGTAAAGTATAATATATTGAAAATAGCATTAAGGCATTACCTATATCCCCCTTAACACATTTTTATAAGTGTTGTAGTCTATACAGTACTGTAAAATCCACCACTCGGTGGGCTATTTGGGAGCACTCCATAGGTACGACACAAAAAAATCGTAGTGGGCTCGATAAGGCATATGACAAGGCACGCGAGGCAATGCCCATGGTAGGATTCTACCGTTTTGCACTCCCGGACTAGCGGTAACGCGTAGCAGCTACTACCACCCACCTCGAGATACACTCCCATAATCAAAGGTGCGCACGAAATCACATCACAAAGTAATAGAGATGGTTTCGAAGAAGCGTGCTCGTTCAGAGGAGCGACCTCACTTGGCCCGGTATAGTTCCTGTTTTAGTCATATCAAGCTGACTAGAAGGTCAGGGCTGCCTTTCTTACCTCATACCAATAGCGTTCTCCAAACCATCCTACTTCATTCTGGATTCTCCACCGCGTGTACAGTTGTTAAAGTGGTTTCGGAATTGGCAGAGAGTATGACAATATCCGACCCCGGTCTCTTTAACAACCAAATGCTTACATTTTTCCACACCGTGGTCATTTTATAAAACTTTAAATAATAAATCTTAAATTACAATTTAAATCAATACTAAAATTTTTGACTTCAATTATATTTTAGATTTAAAACATTTATTTTACAATTCATATTAAATCAAATTATTACAATTCCAAAATCATATATTTAAACTTAAATAAAATCTCATTTAAATTTTAAATCCTTTAAATAAAATTTAATTACAAATTATTCTCTTCTTAACTTCTTAAATTTTATTTAATAAAAATTATTATATAAAATCCTATATTTATTATATTAAATTAAAACTATATTTATTATATTAAATTAAATCTATATTTAAATTTCTTAAAAACTATATTACATATTTTATTAAATTAACTTTTAAATTATTTAAATTACATATTTTAAAAACAAATAAAATTATAAGTTAAAAACTTAAAATTTCATTTAAACCATATTTAGTTCATAATTTAAAACTTTAAAACATATAAAATATTATTATTTTCCAAATATAAAATCATTAAATTAAATTAAAATTTAAAAATCAAATTTATTAAATCAAAACATACTTTATAATTTAGAAAATAATTTCAAAATAATTTAAAACCGACCAACGGTGTCTGTATATAATTTTCTACTCTATGGTCAAGTGATTGGGTATATATCATTTCAATCCAAATTATAATTAAATTTTTGGGTATATATCATTTCAACCCGTATCCCAAATTAATAGTTTCAAATCAATAAAATCGCTTGGGTTTATCATTCTAACCCATAACGATTTTTCCTAATCTAAAAGATCGTTCGGGTATGTATCATTTCAACCCATAGTTAGGGAACTTGCAGTGTGATATAAATAAATAAATAACATAACATATCAGTACATATTATATAACATATCATATCGTGTCACAGATGAGCATCATATTATATTATATAATATTAACTAAGCAAATCAAACTATAACAACATTTCAATTGGTGTCTATTCACTTAGTCATAAGAAATTAGTCGTGAGTGATTGCTCACCTTTCATGGCTAATGACAGTGACAACTACATGAACGGGCACGAAGCGGATACGGAGATGGAGACCATAAATCAAGCACAATGATCCGAAAGGCACGAACACGAACACAATTTTTTTTTCTTTTTTTATAAGTGAAGAGGGGAAAAGGAGGCAAAGGTGTTCGGCTTAGCTTGGTGAGTTCGGCCTTGGTGCACACGGCCTATGGTTTGGGTGGCCGAAGTGTGGGTATGTAAGGGGTTGGGTGTGTGGCCGAAGTGGGTAGGTGGAGGGTGTGAGGCCGACAGGGGTGGGTGTGGTGTGTGTAGGCGTGAAGGATGTTGGGTAGGTGGGTGTGTGGTGTGTGTGTGTGTGCTCGACAAGGGTGTGGAGGAGGGTAGGCCGAGTGTGGAGGAGGATGTGGTGGTGTGTGGTCGTGTGGGGTGGAGGCCGAGAGGGGTAGGGTGGATGGGTGTGTGTGGTGGCGAAACTAAGGAGAGAGAGAGAGAGAGAGGAAGGGAAGGATCAGCTAGGTTTGGTTTAGGCTTTAGGAAATTGGGAGATGGAGATGGAGGAAGGAGATGGATGAAATTTACTATAAGTTTTCTAGAGACAACAGAGAAGGGAATGAGAAGTGAGAAGCCAAGAGATTAACTACGTACTTTTCTCAACATAAACATCTGTTGGGAGAAGATACGTGGCCCTTCAGGAGTCTCTTAGTATTCAAGCCCACTAGACCAAGCCCAACAAAATAACATGACCCAAAACCTAATAAAAGAAAAATAGAAAACTACACACAAATGAACACGTGTTTTTACGTAGAAAATTGCGGATTTAAAGATGTAGGAATCAGATTTTAACGAAACGAAAAGTGGAGTGGAGATTAGAATCCAGTCTAGTATCGTAAAAAAAGGATAAATTTTAAAATTTCAGAATTTAAATTTTCAACCAAAATTCAAACTTTGACAAAAATTTGAATTTTTCAAAAATTTCTAATTTATTGAATATGGAAAAATATATTACTCAATTCCCAAAAATCGTTATTTAAATTCAAATTATTTAAAATTTTAAAATATTTAATTCAAAAATTCAATAAAATTTCATTTAAAATTTGACTGAATTTTCGGGTCGTTACACTCTCCCCCACTCAAAACTTTTCGTCCTTGAAAGGAACGAAAAAGGAGAATAGAAACAAGTAGAAAAGATAAGATAGACTCGAAAATGAATAATACCTGATACAAACAGTTAAAGATTCGAAGCACGCATGCTCTACTCCGTCTCCCAGGTACAATTCTTATCGTCTGTACTCCATTGTACTTTGACCAGGTTGACAGATTTCCTCCTCAGCTGCTTCGTACCTCTATCGACAATATGAAGTGGCTTCCTCTCGATATTGAGTTTCGGCTCAACATCTAAACTCTCAAGTAAATCAGGCTGCACAATCAAAGATGGATCAAGAAGATACTTGCGAAGATGCGAAACATGGAACACATTATGCACTCCAGATAGCTTCTAAGGAAAATCCACACGATAAGCTAAAGGACCAACTCTCTCTAAGATGCAGAAAGGACCAATGAATCTAAGAGCAAGCTTCCTTCTCCTACCAAAGCGAATCACATTCTTCAGCGACGAGATCTTAAGAAAAACCCGATCGCCGACTGAAAATTCCAGACTCCTCCTTCGCTTATCAGCATACTTCTTCTGCCTATCTTGAGCAATCCTCATCTTCCTCTTGATCTCCTCAACCTTCTCGGATGCTTCTAGAATCATATCGGGTCCAAGAACCAAATGATAACTGGATTCAATCCAGTAAGATGGAGATTTGCAAGGTCGTCCGTAACGAGCGGCAAACAGAGACATTGCGATACTAGCCTGAATTCAAAGGATGAGATTAAATAGATTGATGCTTACAGTTAATTTAAAAATTAATATTATACCTGGTAGTTGTTATTATAAGTGAATTCAACGAGATAGAGATGATCTTCCAAAGATCCTCCATAATCAAGAACATAGGCACGAAGAAGATCTTCCAGAATCTGATTAACTCTTTCCGTCTGACCATCGATCTGCGGATGATAAGCTATGCTCAGATTCAGACGAGTACCCAGAGCTTCCTAAAATGCTTTCCAAAACTGGCTGGTAAAGATAGGAGATCACAAACAATGCTGGATGGAACACCATGAAGCCTGATAATCTCTCTAATATAAATCTAAGCTAAACTTGAAGCAGTGTGGTTCGGCCTGACCGAAATGAAATGAGCTGACTTGGTCAGTCTATCCACAACTACCCAAATACTCTCATTACCCCTTCTCGTCCTTGGTAACCCGTCAATAAAATCCATAGAAACCTGTTCCCACTTCCAATTGGGAATCTCAAGGGGTTGCAACAATCCAGTGGTCTTCTGATGGTCAGCCTTAACCTGTTGACAAGTGGCACATCAACTAACATAAAGGGAGATATCTCGCTTCATACCACTCCACCAATGTAGCTTCTTCATATTCTGGTACATCTTCGTAACTCCGGGATGAATAGAAAGTCTAGACCAATGATTTTCCTTAAGCACTTCTTGCCTTAATCCATCGACTTCCGGAACACAAATTCGATTATTGATCCTCAAAATCCCATTATTATCAATCTGTTCCCATTCCATCTTGGTTACCACCTTCCCAGTTACGAACATTCTCCACAATAAGCCTTAGCATCTCGTCTTCATCCCGCTTAGCAACAATACGATCCATAAGGGATGAAGAAACAAAAAGCTGACATAACATCACCTTCTTCTAACTCAAATCATCGGCTACTACATTAGCTTTCCCTGAAGTATAGTTGATGTCGAGGTCATAAGAAGCTAGAAACTCGAGCCATCGAACTTGCCTCTGGTTCAAATCCTTCTGTGTGAAAATATACTTCAATGTCTGGTGATCCGTAAAGAGCTCTAACTTAGTTCCCAAAAGATGATGCCTCCAAAACTTCAAAGAAAAAACTACGGCAAGCAATTCCAAATCATGGGCTGCATAATTGGCTTCATGGGTCTTCAACTGACGACTGACATAACAATAACCTTCCCATTCTACATCAAGACGACTTTCAAACCTTTTTGACAAGCATCGGTGTATACCGTTAATCCCTCACTTCCATTTGGAACGGTAAGAACTGGTGTGGAAGTAAGCTTGCACTTTAACTCATTGAATACACTTATCATTCCATACAAACTTGGCATTCTTACGAGTCAAAGCGATGAAAGGTGCAGCAATCCGAGAAAAATTCTCAATAAACCTTCGATAATAACCCGCTAGGCCCAAAAAGCTACGAATATCGAAAGGAGTTTTAGGTCTTTCCCAATCATTGATTGCGGCAACCTTAACAGGATCGACTGAAACCCCATTTTCAGAAACAATATGCCCAAGGAATCGGACTTCATCCTTCCAGAAATGACATTTGGAAAACTTAGCTTTCAACTGATGACTCCTAAGGGTTTCAAGAACAAAACTCAAGTGCGCTTCATGCTCCATCTCTGACTAAGAAAAGACAAGGATATCATCGACGAAAACAAGAACGAACTTGTTGAGAACATCATGGAAAACACGATTCATAAGATCAATGAAGAAGGCTAGAGCATTAGTCAAACCAAAAGGCATAACAAACCATTCATAGAAACCATTCTCAGTATGGAAATCCGTTTTGTGAATGCTCTCCTTGGCAACTCTAACCTGGTGAAAACCAATGGCTAGATCATGCTGAGAGAAAACTTTAGCTCCATAGAGCTGATCGAACATGTCGTTGATTCGAGGCATAGGATATATGTTTTTCATAGTAAGCTTATTCAGCTCCCTATAATCAACACACATCCTCAAAGAACCATCAGACTTAGTGACAAGTACACAGATGCTCCCCATTCTGAATGACTCGGTCCAATCAAATCCTTGGAAAATAAGTCTTCTATCTACTTCCTTAACTCGACTTTCTCCTTGGGTGCCATCCTTTTGGGAGGAAGAACTACATGTCGAGCTCCAAAAATAAGATCAATGTGAAATTCAATTTCCCGCCTAGGAGGAAGAGAAGAGACTTCACCAAAAACATCAGGAAAGAGTTTGACAACAGGAGTGGAGTCAAGGTCACTAGGATGAGAATCAAGAGAAAAGATAAAAATGCCAGCATAATCCTGAGGCATTTGGCAAGCAATCACCAAATAATTACCCTTGTCCTTTACTAAGGAAACGGTTCGGGCTTTGCAAGAGATAACTGCATCAAATCGCTTTAACCAATCACCTCCGAGCAAGATATCAAATGCATCAAAACCAAGAACATAGAAATTCCCTGTGAATCGATGCTTATTGTAAAGGAGTCTCACACCTTTACAAATCATACTGAGGTTGGCGGGACCTCCGATGAGATTAGATACACATAAGGATAAAGTTCCAACATGGGTTGCAAGATGTGTTCAAACTTATTACAAATATCAATAGAAATGAAGCTATGAGATGCTCCAGTGTCAAATAGAACATGAATAGGAAAATCAAGCAAAGAAAAGGTGCCTTAAAGAGTACCTTGGGTATCACTAGGAGTAGGAGGAGTGGAAGAGGTCAAAGCAAAGACTCCGAATGACTTACCCTTCTGCTGAGTAGGAAAGTCCTTCTTGAAGTGGCCTGGCTGCAAGCAAATGTGGCAATGGTTGTTCTTGGGAGTAGCGGCTCCGGATGGACAACTATTGGCATAATGCCCCTTCTGGTCGCACTTGAAGCAGGTGATGGTAAGTCAATAGGCTGCCTCTGAGAAGGAGATCCTAAACCCTGAGAACTCTGCCATTTCTTCTTCTACTGAAGGAAGTTGGACTTCCCCTTCATGGAGCTGCTGGAAGAAGGCTGAGATGGAGGTGCATGAACAACAGTTGCTTCCTTAGAAGTGAGGTTCTCATATCTAATAGCGATATCAATCAATCCAATAAAAGGGTTGTGCACATGAGCAATCAAACGATCACAATACTCCGGGCAAGCTCCAGTTATAAACTTCTCATTCTTCTTAAGAGGGGTATCAATCAAGCTAGGACCAAAGTTGGACAATTCGTTGAACTTCCTCTAATACTCAGAAAATGTCATATTCCCTGCTTATGGTCCATAAATTCCCTATATAACTGAGACTTCCCGGCTTCGGGCATCCACTTAGCTACAAAAGCATCCCTGAAATATGGTATTCAAGACTTAAGGAAGATTCCAAAGAGATAACTTAACCAAATTTGAATCCAACTCAAGATGCATACCTAAACTGCTCCTAAGTGATATTTGCCTCAATAGTGTGGGATGTAACAGACTCCCACCAATCCTAGGCAGCCTCCTACAACTGCCAAGTGGCTAACTGACACTTCTGAGTGTCGGTGATCTCAAGACCAGTAAAGATCCTCTCTAAACTCCACAGCCACTGCTGAGCCTCAATGATGCTCTCTGCTCTAGTAAACTTGGTACCACCAAGCTGAGTGTACTCCTTATAGAGAGTGGTGAATCTGACTGGTGCAACAGGTTCTAGTGCTGGGGCAATTCCTCGACCCCTACCTCTGGCATTCCTATGATTCATCTGAAAGATTCAAGAATGGATTTTAGAACAAAGGAAGAGATTCAAATTCCAAGGAATCCTAATCGAAGAGAATTCTAGCTAAGAATCAAGCTGAAACTAGAGTGATTCTGTAATTAATTCAACTCATTCTAGGATATTACTATCCTATCTCTAATGAGTTTTTACCCCATAGGGTAAGGTTTGCCTAAAACCAAAGCTCTGATACCAACTGTAACGACCAGCTATTTTGAACCATTCAAATCGACAATGAAACCACACATGTCAGACTTGAATCATTCAAAACAACAGATTTTTAATTATTTTTGGGGTAAATTGAATAAATCGTAGAATCATAGACACATAATATGTAGCAGAATAAAATAAAACATAGTATGTCATGAAGCTACTACAGAAACAATAGAGTCAGAAGCAAATACAACAGAAACCTAAATACATAGGAGTTCGCTAATACATAAGCAAATGACAAATGTCTAAACAGAAATAACTGAAATAACCGAAATAGCTAAGTAGATAGATAGATGGATGGATAGATATTTAGCAAAGTCTCCAGCTCCCAAAGGTGAGCCCTGAATGCTATGAAACTCAGACTGACCCGAGCATAAAGTGAAAACAAAATACTCGAGTCAGGACTAACATTCTCATGTAAGTAAATCAACTCAAGTGAAATGTTACAAATGAAATGCAACAATAACTCAAAGGATGTTTGGGATTGCCATCCTTTAAGGATCCATTAAACTATTTACATATGTAGTAATATACGCTATATATGTAATGTCTAGCAGTAAAGTATAATATATTGAAAATAGCGTTAAGGCGTTACCCATATCCCCTTAACACATTTTTATAAGTGCCGCAGTCTATATAGTACTGTAAACTCCACCACCCGGTGGGCTATCAGGGAGCACTCCGTAGGTACGACACAAAACAAAATCGTAGTGGGCTCGGTAAGGCATATGACAAGGCATGCAAGGCAATGCCCAGGGTAGGATTCTACTGTTTTGCACTCCTAGACTGGTGGTAACGCGTAGCAGCTACTACCGCCCACCTCGAGACACACTCACATAATCAAAGGTGTGCACCAAATCACATCACAAAGTAATAGAGATGGTTTCGAAGAAGCGTGCTCGATCGGAAGAGCGACCTCACTTGGCCCGGTATGGCTCCTGTTTTAGTGATATCAAGCTGACTAGAAGGTTAGGGCTACGTTTCTTACCTCATACCAATAGCGTCCACCAAACCATCCTACTTCGTTCGGGATTCTCCACTGCATGTACAGTTGTTAAACTGGTTTCAGAATTGGCACGGAGTATGACAATATCCGACCCCGGTCTCTTTAAAAACCAAATGCTTACATTTTCCACATCGTGGTCATTTTATAAAATTTTAAATAATAAATCTTAAATTACAATTTAAATCAATACTAAAATATTAACTTCAATTATATCTTATTTATTTTACAATTTATATTAAATCAAATTATTACAATTCCAAAATCATATATTTAAACTTAAATAAAATCTTATTTAAATTTTAAATCCTTTAAATAAAATTTAATTACAAATTATTCTCTACTTAACTTCTTAAATTTTATTTATTAAAAATTATTATATAAATTCTATATTTATTATATTAAATTAAAACAATATTTATTATATTAAATTAAATCTATATTTAAATTTCTTAAAAATTATATTAATTTTTTATTAAATTAACTTTTAAATTATTTAAATTATATATTTTAAAACTAAATAAAATTATAAGTTAAAAACTTAAAATTTCATCTGAACCATATTTAGCTTATAATTTAAAACTTTAACACATATAAAATATTCTTATTTTCCAAACATAAGATCATTAAATTAAATTAAATTTTAAAAATCAAACTTTATAATTTAGAAAATAATTTCGAAATAATTTAAAACCAACCAACGGTGTTTGTGTATAATTTTCTAGCATATGGTCAAGTGATTGGGTATATATCATTTCAACCCAAATTATAATTAAATTTCCGGGTATATATCATTTCAACCCGTATCCCAAATTAATGGTTTCAAATCAATAAAATCGCTTGGGTCTATCATTTCAACCCATAACAATTTTTCCTAATCTAAAAGATCGTTCGGGTATGTATCATTTCAAGCCATAGTTAGGGAACTTGCAGTGTGATATAAATAAATAACATAACATAATATATATCAGTACATATCATATAACATATTATATCCTGTCACATGTGAGCATCATATCATATTATATAATATTAACTAAGCAAATCTAACTATAACAAAATTTCAATGGGTGTCCATTCACTTAGTCATAAGAAATCAGTCAGAGTGATTGCTCACCTTTCGTGGCTAACGACGGTGACAACTACACGAACGGAGATGAAGAGGATACAGAGATGGGACCACAACTCAAGCACAACGATCCAAAAGGCACGGACACGAACAAAATTCATTTTTCTTTTCTTTTTTCTGTAAATGAAGAGGGGAAAAGGAGGCAAAGGGGTTCGACCTAGCTTGGTGGGATCGGTCTAGTGCATACGGCCTAGGGTTTGGGTTGCTGCAGTGGGGTGTGTAGGGGGTTGGGTGTTTGGCCGAAGTGGGTACGTGGAGGGTGTGAGGCCGAGAGGGGGTGGGTGTGGTGTGTGTAGGCGTGAAGGATGGTGGGTAGGTGGGTGTGTGGTGTGTGCTCGACAAGGGTATGGAGGAGGGTAGGCCGAGTGTGGAGGGTGTGGTGATGTGTGGCCGTGTGGGGTGGAGGCCGAGAGGGGTAGGATGGATGGGTGTGGGCGGCGGTGAAACTAAGGAGTGAGAGAGAGAGAGAGAGAATGAGAGAGAGGAAGGGAAGGAGGAGCTAAGTTTAGTTTAGGCTTTAGGATATTGGGAGATGGAGATGGAGGAAGGAGATGGATGAAATTTACTGTAAGTTTTCTGGAAACAACAGAGAAGAGAATGAGAAGTGAGAAGCCAGGAGATTAACTACGTACTTTTCTCAACAGAAACATCTGTTGGGAAATGACACGTTGCCCTACAGGAGTCTCTTAGTATTAAAGCCCACTAGACCAAGCCCAACAAAATAACATGACCCAAAACCCAATAAAAGAAAAATAGAAAAATACACAAAAATAAACACGCTTTTTTACGCAGAAAATTGGGATTTAAAGATGTAGGAATCGGATTTTAACGAAACGAAAAGTGAAGTGGAGATTAGAATCCAATCTAGTATCGTACAAAAAGAATAAATTTTAATATTTCAGAATTTAAATTTTTAACCAAAAGTCAAACTTTGACCAAATTTGACCAAAATTTGAATTTTCAGAAATTTTCTAATTTATTGAACTTGGAAAAATATATTGCTCAATGCCCAAAAATCGTTATTTAAATTCAAATTTATTTAAAATTTTAAAATATTTAATTCAAAAATTCAATAAAATTTATTTTAAAATTTGACTGAATTTTCGGGTTGTTGCAATCACTTCTTGTCCTTTGGCATGAGAGCTTTGACTAAGTGAAGATTTGGTTGGATTTTATTTGTGAACATCTAAGATATTTAAGTTTTTATCTTATGTAAATTTATATAGTAAAATTAAATGTATATATGTATACGTGTAGGCGTATGGCATGTATATACATGTGTATGGATGTGCACAAGACAACAAACAACGTTGCAACAACTTGAACAACTTTCGTTCGTTAAACCGTCGAAAATCTTAAAGCCGATTCTCGGTCACATTTTGACTTATTAATTAAGTTACATATAAATGTAAACAAAATTCAAAAACTAATTTCTCATCATTTTCAATTAAATAAAATGATCACATTTGAATTATAAGACCATATAAAACAATGTTAAACTAGTGTCTACAAAAAGTGCTGTTATATCGATAAACCGTTTCTTATATTTTCAAATCAAGTATATATCTTTATAAAACTATTACGAATGATTTATTATCACTATATTACTAATTAAAATGAATTATTATCATTTTAAAAAAATTATTTGATTATTTAAACTTAATTTTAAATTCCAAAAAATATAAAAAAGTGATTATATCCCGATGATGTCATAAATATATTTTATTTCCAAAAATAAATAAATAATTTTTATTTCATATTCTTTCTTAGATGGATAAATATGTGTATATATCTAGTTCCATGCACATTAATATTGAGAAAATCTAAATTTTTCCAAAAACTGATTTTCGTCGTTTTTCTGATGTAAACCCCCAAATATCCATATTTGTTAATATACCTTTGAAAAAAATTTATCATCATTATTTATGGTCCAAAACATTATAATTTGTATCATAAAATATTTTATTTGAATAGTTTAAATATAAATATAATTTATCAAAGTTATAAATTTGCAGATCGTTACAATATTCCTCTTTTTTTTAATATTTTAAATAAAACTTCCTTTCACAAAAATGCTTTTCCTCACGAAAATATCGTCATAAAAATATTTTGTTTTCAAAATTAAATACTTTATTATTCACCTATGTATAAAATTTCAACAAATCATTTAAGCCCAAAAATATACATTTTCCCTTATCTTATGACCAAAAATGTATATTTAATATGACTTCTCCCAACAAATATTATTCGCTTGAAAAGTCAATAATAAAAAGTAATTCTATTTATTAAGGTTGGGTTGTGTGTCACTCGGGTTATAGCCATCACTTAATCCGTCTATTAAGTGTTCATCCTAACACAATCCTACTTTATTTGTGCTTCATACAAAGCTCACAATAAATAAATATCGTCTTAGGGTGAGGTAATGGGGTTATACAAATAACCCATACACACAAGGAATACAATCGTTAACAGAATTCCCTTCATTCTATATTCTAACCCAACCTAAGGTGTAAATTAACATACATGAATGGTTAAACCAACACAAAGCTGAGGAAATCGCTAAAACTAAGCTATGATACTAAATACGAGGCCCTGCTATTTTTAATGTCGAAAATCAATTACATATGCCATCTAATATGCTTTCCACTTATCTCAAATATTAAAAATAGTGTACTGTTAATTATATAATTTAACAAAATCCAAAAGAATATATGAAAATAGATGGAAAATCCTCATATCGGAATTTAAATAAAAATATACATCATCTCAGTAATATAATCATTATAAAAGATCCAATGCATAAATACCATCTACACTTTTCAATTCATTAATCATTTATGGTAGGCAATCAAAACAGGGTCAATAAAAGATAATAGAAAAGTTGCATACAATTATTTATGATTTTAAGATTGGGAAAGAAAGTTGTAATGGAAAAACACAATTAGCGTTTATACAATTGCAAGTGAATAAAAGGGGAGTCAAAGGAAGAAGGTAAACATATATACGAAGTGGAAAGAGATCGTAGCCATAAAAATTAAAATGGTACAAAAATATGAAATGTCGAATATTAATGATGGCAAAAGGGATCTCGAAATACAAAATAGATTTCACAAAATATGAAACAGTGTAACTGACAATGAAAAGATGTAATGGCCAATTGTAAAATGCCATATCTAAAGAACATTTAATGCAAAAGCAACTAAGTAGACTATTGAAAAACTTGGCATGAAATTGCAAGTATATCCTAATATGCATCAGCACAAACTTGGGGGAAAGGCGTTCCATTCATTTTTCACTGCACTAATAATTAGAACAAGAGTAGGTACACAGAGCCAAAAGAGATCAACGTAATACGGGGTAAAATAGGCCCAAAAGCTTCATCACATGGGAATTACACAAGTTTTATGTGAAACACCGAGGGCCTAATGAATTCCACACTGAACTATATTATACTAAAGTCTTCACACTATCAACCAATCCAGTCCCTTTTGAGTTGCGCCTCAAAGTTCAATGTTATAATTCCATAACATTTTCAACATATGATGCACTTTTACATTAATAGAACTACCTTGACTGCACAGGGCGGTGTAGTTCATAATCACTAGTCATAAATAAAATTTAAACTCTTCAATAAACAACACAAACCCTAGGCACGTAGTAAGCATCTAGCGGCATCATGCACATCTCAACACTTCAAATTTAGATATTCTTCCTAAATCAAATTATCTCGCAAAAGCTAAAATTATCCCACAAAAACCAGATTATCCTACCTAAATCCAAGTCATCAATCCACAACATGCAATCTCAATGACCCTAATAAAAGACACTTGACAAGATCTTATAGCAACAATTAAGAATGAGGTAAGATGTCATCAATATATGTAACATCCTTTCTTCCATAAAAGAAAAGGACTATAGTAGAGAAAAGGACTGATCTTTTTGTACTTAGAGAATCTAATGTAGAAAATGATGTAACAAAATATACATTGATTTTTGTGCTTCTACTAGAAAAGAAATATAAAAGACTTACTGATTTGACTCGTGAACTAGAATTCCTTAATATGAAAACCACATAAATTCTTTATATCCTTTATATTTTATGCTATTATGTATTTTATATTTGTTTTGTCTTTTTTGAATCTATATTGGTCCATTTACACATTTTATCAAATAGTTAAACTGGAGCCCTCATAATTGTGTATGCATATAGTAATATAATCACTTCTAATCATGGCATTTCAATAAACACTTACTTCCTAATTCATAGTTTTGTAAGCACATAACAAAACAATTATTTCCATCTGTGTTGTAAGATTAATAAATCTCATAAACAGATGTTTGAAGTGAACGAGCTCTATTTCATCTTGTCAACATCTAGTCTCTTGTTCAACTTGCCTAACAATTGATGTCTTATTTCAATGACTCGCTCCTCCACTATTGGGCTACTTCCTTGGGTTTCTTGGTAGGCTACGACGTGCCTCACGCAAAATGCATTAACCACCTACGGACTACTTCGTCCAACCGAACGCAGTCTCATTTCTACGGACAGGGTGTAGTTATAGCATCAATGTTGACGTTCGGTGCAAAAGCTTCTATTGGACTGGTGGGGGCTCTATTCGCTTTAGTATCGATCTGTATGGCACCAAACAGAATTGCTTTGAGTCATGATATGTTCAGTTCTGTAGAGGTCCATATTGAAAGTGACTAAGGATCGTATAATATGGAATATTAATTGCGTTCTCTACTAGTGCAGAATATAAATGTAAAAGTAAATAATAAAGTAAATAACACCAGAGATTTTATACTGGTTCGAACTTTCCGTTCTACGTCCAATCCCAGACTCCTTCTGGAATTAAACTATAAACCCTCACTTGACCCGAAGGAACATGTATTACACCGTCTGAGCAACCGAACATGACTTTTACGACTTAAGCAACATAATAGGATTTCAACCGCTTGAGCAATCGAATAGGACTTCTAATACAAACAGTAAAATTGCTTCTAACCGAGTATGCTCTTGAGTAGCATTGATAAATCAATAATGTACACCTTTCCTATAAACTTCTCCTTTGTGGTATATATTGTGATTCGTGAAGATAGGAAGTTTATTTAATCACTAATGAGATTTGCTTGAATGAACAAGTGATTAGAATCGAAAGTATTTGAATGCAAATGGCAAGATTGTTTAGGCAATAAGAATGTGAAAATAGAATCAAAATTAAGTGATTAAAACAAATGATTTCATGGCTATATATAGTGTGTAAGTGTTGCAATCGATCGTGAAAAGTGGCCATAATAAAATACGGAAGCAACTCTTGAATCAGGAGTTGTTTCTATTCGCTGAAGTGAAGTGACTTTTTAGAAATATAGCTGTTATGAAGATTCGATCGAATAATTGGAATAATTCAGCCAGCTTAATTGATTGAAATTTGAATCAAAGAGAAAATGGTGCAAAAATCATGTAATTCAGTCGGCTGAATCATATGGTTCGGTCGACTGAATTAAAGTTGTGCACGTGCACTGGAATTCAGTCGACTGACCTATATGTTTCAGTCGGTTGAATTTCCTGTTTTCTACCATATCAAAAATCTTTCAAATTTTTTTTTATGTGTGAACTTGTTTGCTAAAATATTTGGCATATGAACTATGATTTGGAAGATTTTAAATTACATGTGTGTGCATATACCACATTGGAGAGATTTTAACAAGAATTTACTACTAGAGTTAGACCATAGACAATATACTACTGAAGCTTCTATCTGAAATATGGTCTGCAATCCGGTAGATTATTTGTCGAGTAAAATAGTATCTTCTCCTGTAAATATGGTTAGTTCACATAATATTTACTTATATAGTTGTCACAATCAAAACATCAAAAGCCAAGGTTCTAACATTCTTCCCCTTTTTGATGATGACAACTATGTAAGCTTGTAAATAAAAGACAATTTATTCCCCCTGACTGAATACTCCCCCTATCAACCATATTATCCCCATTTGTCATCGATAAAAAGGAACAAATAATTAATGTGAGAAATGTAGACATATAAGCATACAAATAAGCATATAGTCTAGAGGAAGCAAATAAACATGAACATCATAGATAGCAAGCATATAAGAGCATGTAAATATGACAATTAAAGAAAAGTCTTACCTAGAAACATCAAAATACAGTAAAAATAAAAGAGAATGTCTCAAACTAAAATAATACAACAAGTTGATCATGCGTGAAATATAGAAAGCTAGAAATCCTCACTGTCTTGAACTTCTTCTTCTTCTTCCGAAGTTGACCAAGTGAATGGGGCCGGATTTTCAGCAACACTGGAAGAAGTAGAGCCGATACAAGAGACTTTTTCCCAAATCTTGTTTAAAAAGCCTTTGATTGAGTTTAGATTCTTGTTCGTTTTAGTCACATTTTTCTCGACATTAGCTAAACATCGTTCAAGCTTACTTTGATTTCGAGACAATGTTACAAGAGCTTGTTTCGGATTTATATCAGCATGAAGTTCTTGAATTTTGTAGTCTTCTTCTTCTTGTCGAGGAGGTTGAGAGGATGAAGAAGCGACATTTGTGTCTCTTGGTTGAGGAATTCCTTGTTCACGATTAGCGGCCCATTGTTGAAAGCTAGTAATTTATTGATGTTCGGGGCATTTAGGAAGACCCATTAGACTTAGAGTCTTCGAGTTTAGCTCTCAAATAGTCATGAAATCCGAATCGGGTAAAGGAACTCCGAAATTTTGTAAATGCACATGATATAGGCTCCATAGTGAATTGTTTTGCAGTATCTCTTCTGATTTACGGTGATAAACTCATCCAAAATAATTTTTCCCCAATTTACTCTTTGGGATAAGTATATAACATATAGGGTTTGAAAATCCCTCTTATAGACCATTTCGTAGCTATCGGTCCGGGGTTGTAATGAGCAAATGAGTGCTCGGTGGATAATTCGTGCCTTCGGACATAAGGCAGTAGATTTCAAAATAGTCAAATCATACGATAAAAAGAGATGGAAAACTTCGTCACGATTATACATACCCACATCTACATTATCAATATCCAATCCTTCGAATGGACATCGTAGTATGTGTCCCAATCATTGAAGAGGTAGATATACTTTTATTCCACACACCAAGGTCCAAATGCAATCATCTTTATTACGGGCATCTTGGTGGTCAAGATTCATGTTTGCAAAGAATAGGTTAATTAAAAGAGGTTATATTTTGATGTTGTTGGAATCATACCCTATGAGATAATCAAGACCGTTAGCTTCTGCTAGTTCTCTTATAGCGTAGCCATTGAAGTCGGCGAATTTCACGAAAGCACCTTCAAACACCCTTGAATTTTTCATGGAATTGAACCTAGTGATTGTCGTTTCGTTGTGTAGCCAAGTGCGAATTTGGCTCTCGGATGGGTCGGTAGTTGATTCACGAGCACTTTTGGATCTAGGTGCATTTGATTGAAAAAAATTTGAAGAAAAAATAAAGTTTTTATGAGGAGGCTAGGGTTTGTACCGGGTTACTTTTGGAATAAGCGTGTTTAGGTAAGAGGAGTATGGAGGAATATATGAGAGTTAAGTTGGGTTTGATTGAATAGTTGTGTTGAGAAGAGTGCAGCTCTATTTTAAAAAAAATGAAAATTAACGTGTCAGTCGACTGAAAGTAGGAAGGCAGTCGGCTGGTATGAAGAAATTTTTAACCCGCAACTTTATAGTGTAATTTATCATTATTCAGTCGACTGAAAAATTGTGTTCAGTAGGCTGATTGCTGAGTTAAAATATGTAAGCTTTGAATATTCAGTCGGTTGGGTTGGAGGGTCAACCGACTGATATGCAGCGAATGTTACCCACATAAAATTAGTGCAATTTTGAGGTAATTCAGTCAACTGGTGAGAGGCGTTTAGTCGGTTGAATTTAGTAAAAAAAGTTAAGTACTTTGAAATTTCAATCTGCTGAGCCTATGATTCCAGCCGACTGAAACTGTTGTTTGGCTGAGGTTGGGCTATCTTTTAGTTTATACATAAATTAGTTATAAACTATATATATATATATATACGTTGTTGAGTTTTATTCTGATGTTAAACACAAATATATAATTATTATTTTGACAAATACAATACTTATCCATATTACAATAGTAAAATTTATAAACAAAATAATTTAATTTCCCGAATTTTTGGAATCATCTGAGCGTGGTTCATCCTTGTTGATTTCATGTAATGGATGGATAGGAGACCAAACATTACTTTGAGCGCCTTTTTCCCAAGAATTCAAAGACACATGAGGATGTTGGGGAGACGGATTGTACACACTTTGCTTGGGAGACGATCCACAGAACTTGAGAGCGGTTTGTTCTAGGAAATTTAATCGTTTTTCATTAACTTTTTGTTCATAGTACATTTCACGTTGTAATTCCGACATCTCTCGTTGATAGTGATGGATGTCGTCAATTTTTCTTTGGTAGATGGAGAAACAAACTCTAAGTTTGTCTTAGCTCGCTTTCCTTTCGACGTATATCTTGTGTGATGATTTGGGGACAGAGTAATTTTTACTGGAATATATACCAGAGTTGATTTGTTTGAAGAATCCGAGGTAGGGGTGCTGAAAATGATTGAGGATTGGTTAGAGCTTTCTTGTGATGACATTGTAAATTTTTATTTATTTGTAAAGATTGTATATGAGTTTAAGAGAAATTTGATTACACACACACACATATATATATATATATATACTTAGTTAACTATCTATTTCAGGTTATTGTTGTAAGGTTAAAATGCTTTAGAAATCTGCAGCCAAGGAAAAATGAAAGGCTAAGAAATGTAAGAGATTATGACCGCAAGTAAAATGAAAAATATGTATGGTCGTAATTCAAGAAGCATAAATAGAACATTGGAAAGTCATGCAACTTCCTCCCATGAGTGCAGAGTTTGAGTGCCATCATCTCTAATTTTTGCTCTAATAGATATTTTTTTAATTTTATAATTGTAAAACCTTTATACGTTAATATCGAGTTATAAATCATATAACGACACAATTCCTAGTTTACATCTTAATTTAATAAAAATATTTTCATTTAAGGGTTTAGTAAATATCGGCTGTTTGATTTTCTAATGATACAAAATCTAGTGAAATATTTCCTTTTTCTTTATCATCGCAAAGAAAATGATGTATAATATCAATATGTTAGTTCTAGGATGATTTATAGTATTTTTCGATAAATTTATAGCGCTTGTATTATCACAATAAATTTTTGATTTAGATAGGTTTATTCCAAAATCCTGTAGAGTTTGCTGCATGTATATTACTTGAGCAGGTGCCAAAGCAGCCAAAATATATTCTGCTTCACATGTCCAAAGTGAAACACAAATTTTGTTTCTTACTAAACCAAGATACTAAAGATCGTCCAATGAAGTGACAAGTACCACTTGTACTCTTTCGATCTGTCCGACATCCTCCAAAATCAGCATCACTGTATGATACTAATTCTAAAGTACATTCTTTTGGATAAAAGAGACTGTAGTCTTTAGTCTTGCTTAAGTAACGCAAAATTCGTTTCATTGCCCGCAAATTTGATTCTTTGGGATTTGCTTGAAAACATGCACACAAGCATACACTCATCATTAAATCTGGGTGACTAGGAGTTAAGTAAAGTAATGATTCGATCATACTTTGATATAGTTTTTGGTCAACACTTTTTCCGTTTTCATCTCGATCGAGATGTACCATAGTGCTCATAGGAGTTGGTTTAGAAAAAGTGTTTTCCATACCAAAATGTTTTATAAGATTATTACAATATTTTTCTTGATTAACCATTATTTAATTGTTTAATTTGTAAACCAAGAAAATATGAAAGCTCTCCCATACGAGACATTTCAAATTCTCTTGTCATTATATTTGAAAATTCTTGGCACAATTTTTCGTTTGTGGAACCAAAAATAATGTCATCGACATAAACTTGTATGATTAAAATATTATTTTTATCTCGTTTTATAAATAAAGTTTGATCTACTCTTCCAATTTTAAAACCAGAATTTATAAGATAACTTTTAAAATGATCGTACCAAGCATGAGGTGCTTGTTTTAAACCGTATAAAGCTTTCTTTGGTTTATAAACATGTTATAGAAACTTTTCATGTGTAAATAAAGGTGGTTGTTCTACATATACATTTTATTTTATAAAACCATTTAGAAAAGCACTTTTTACATCCATTTGATATAGTTTAAAGTTATGAAAACATGCAAATGATAATAAAATTGGTATTGCTTCCAGTCGAACCACATGAGCAAATGTTTTCTCATAGTCTATCCCTTCTTCTTGATTGTAACCTTGAGCGACTTATCTAGCCTTGTTTCAAATAATATTTCCTTGCTCATCGGCTTTATTTTTGTAAACCCACTTTGTACCAATGACTGTTTGATCACTAGGTCTAAGAAGTAAGTCCCAAACTTTTGTTTCGTTCAAATTGATTTAATTCTTCTTGCATAGCTATAACCCAGTAATCATCAGTTGAGGCTTCTTTAGCATTTTTGTGTTCAATGTTCAATAGGAAAGCTACATGACCCATTTGATTTAATTGATTTCGAGTTCTTACATTAGTATTTACTTCTCCAATGACATTTTCAATTGGGTGATTTCTTAGAAGTCTTGGTGGAGTTCGAATTGTATTTTCATTTGGTAAATTATTGTTTTCATTTTCAACATTATTTTCAGTATCATCTATTGTGATATTTGATTTAGGAACTGTTTCTTCATCTTCATTTTTATTATTAAATTTGAATTTTTCATTAAATGATACATGAAGCGTTTCTTCAATTATTTTAGTTCGTTTATTATAAATTCTCTATGCCTTGCTTCGTTCCGAGTATCTAATGAATATTCCTTCATCAGATTTTGGATCGAATTTACCAAGTTGGTCTTTTGTATTTAATAGAAAACATTTTGATCCAAAAACTTTAAAATATGATATATTAGGTTGCCTTCCATTAAAAAGTTCATATGGGGTATGTTTTGTTAATGGTCTAATGGAGACACGATTTAAAACATAACAAGCAGTTGCTACAGCTTCTGCTTAAAAATGTTTAGGTAGTATGCTTCAATTTAATAAGGTTCTAGCGCATTCTTGAAGTGTTATATTTTTCCTTTCTACAACTCCATTTTGTTGTGGAGTTCTAGGAAATGAAAAATTGTAAGCAATTCCTTTCTTATTACAATATTTTTCAAAAATATCATTATCGAATTCGCCACCATGATCACTTCGAATGTTCTTAATTTTTATATTCTTAATATTTTTTATTCTCTTAGCAAAGAGTTTAAAATTTTCAAAATTATCACTTTTGTTTTTCATAAATATTGCCCAGGTGTATCTTGAAAAATCATCCACAATTACGAAAATATATCTATTATGATTTATAGATTGTGTAACGACCCAGAATTTCGAACAAATTAAATTGAGAATATTTAATTTATTTTAAATATTTGAACGATGATTTAATTTGAATCCCCGATATAACTTTGAATTTGGCGATTAAATTATATAATTTAATCGATTGAAGTTAAATAAAAATTTGAATCTTCAATTTAAAGTTGAAGAAAAATATTTGGAAAGCTTTCAAAATTTATATTGATAATACTAAAGATGATTGAAGCTTCAGAATCGAATTTGAAGATGATTTGTTCAGTTTAGAAATTATATTGTTCAATCGATTTCGAAAAATAGCCGTCCGAGGCGCAGTCTCGGAATTCGACGAAACCAGTCCCATTGGATCCGTAATATTGAATTATTATCGGATTTCAATTTTCGTAATTTTCAGAGTTGATATATAACCGTACGGTGAGAAAACGTGTTGGATTTTAATTCGAACTCAATTTAAAATTTAAATTTTAAATGTTAGACAACACACACACGTTCTTCCTTTAATCACGCAGATAATCACGCCCTTTGTTTCAGCCCAAAATCAAGCCGAGAATCACGAAATCCTGTCTTCCCCCTCTCTTTTTAAATATTCACGACATCGTCCCTTTTTCATTTACAAATCGAACAAAATCTTGTTCCCTTCCTTCTCAAATCAAAATCCAACCCGCCCCACTTCTTTCGGAACGAAACCAAATCGGGAGTGGCTCGAAGTCAAAGTCGAAGGCGGCGAGCACGATTTCAATCATGTACTCCCATTCGAGTTCGTTCGTCAAGCAGAGAGGGAGTGGGTCAAATCGATCGAGACTTTTGAGGGGTAGCAGCGCACGTGAGTAGGTCAGCGATAAAGATTCGAGCATTAGCTCGAGTCACACTCGAACTGAGTTCAAGGCAGTGGCGATTCAGGGTGATCTTGTGATTGAGGCAGGTCGCACGCAGTTTAAGGCAAAGCTTGGGTTTCGTTTTCGTAGATTGGAAGACTCGCGATAGCTCTCACGGCGACGTCGTGAAGTGGTGGCTCTGGAAATTGTTCAAGGCAAGTAATTGCGATTCAAGTGGGGGCGACGCGCGAGTGCAGTCGAGGATTGGGAGGAGGAGCTGGCGCTCGCGTGTGCGAGCACGAGATGGAGTCGCGATTCCCAGTGGCTCGCGCGTGCACTCGCGTAGCAGTTTGAAGGGGTCGCGTGGGGGAGGAGGTCTCAGTGGTTGCAGTTCGTCGTTGAAATGAGTCGATCGAGGCTGGGAAGTTTGGGGTATTGGCGAGTTTGTTCGAAAGCGATGGTTCACGCGACTCGCGATTGAGGCTGGGGCTGTTTGATGGGAAGAGTGTTGTCGTGGTCTTCGACATCGATGGCAGTCAAGTGGGGCAGTGCAAATGGGTGATGGTCGGCGAACAGGGGTTCAACTTTGGGTGAGGTGATCGACATTTTGGGTTGCTGTTCGACAATAACAGGAAGGTATATACGATTTTTTTTTTTGAAATTTTATCTAGTAAAGATAAAAACTGTTAGTTAATTTAGCTATCAAAATAGAAAATTTATTTTTCAATTTTATATAAGTATAGAGATACGATTTTAAATATATATATATATATATATAAAATTACCACAGTATTTGAATTAACAGTAAGTTATAAATGTAGATTTTTATATATATATATATATATATAAATAGAAAATTTATTTATTTAGATAAAGCTTGAAAAAAATATATGAATGCATTTTGACTTATCTAGAAACTATTTAAGTTGCTGAAAAGATTTGTTAAAGGAGAGATTAGTTTTTAAATTTAGTTTCTTGTTAGAAAATTCTAATAAAAGAAATTAGTTTAAAATAAAAAAATTTCCAAGTTAATTTAATTTTCGAATGGAATTTAATTATTCAATTTATTCGTATATTAATAGAATTGTATAATTATTTATACAAGGTCAAATAAAGTCGTGAAATCAAGACGAAATGGGAAAATGGATGGCAAATTTAAAAAAACTAAGGTGAGATTTTCTCACTCGAATGGAAAATTTAATTGGCATTTATTGATTGATATGATTGCTATTTGAATGTGATATTAGATATAGTAGGATATATATCTATATATAGCAATATATACATATTGGCATATGTATATATTGGATTGATTGATTTCCCGCCTCGTATAGCGGATGAGACCCTATTGCGCCGTTAGTAAGCGGATATTTTATAAAACCCATATACCGCGATATTCCACCTCGAAGTGGAATTGGTATTGTGCTAACGTCTTTGGATGCAGGGAAACAGGTTGGAGGGATCCAACTGGACCCCTCACATTGATTGAATTTATTTCTACTGTGATGTGATAATCTGTGAATGATTATTGATGTTATTGAATTGATGTCTGGAAATTGTTTGAATGCTAAAATTTAGCTGAATGGATGTTTGATATCATTGGATTCCAAAAATAAACAAAATTGAATTTTTGAAATCAAAATAGAAATTTCTAAGTGAATTAATTTTAGAAATTGAATAAATTTTGAAGAAAGGAATTTTTAAAGTATAAAAAGTTAATTTTTATAATCTTATCGAATTTATTCCAGAATCAAGTGAAAATGTTAAATAAATGGATTTCGTAAAATAATGATTATAATTTGAAGAATTTAATTTAAGAATTTGGATTTTTAAATAGATTGAAAGAAACGATTGAAATTTATTTCCTTAAAAAGGAATTTATTAAAAGAAGATAAGTTGGAAATCCAACTAGAAATTTAATTGGTAAATTGAAATAAATTGAGAAATCAATGTAAAATGATTTCAATTTGAAGAATCCATTTTAAAACAGAATATTGAATCATTTGAGGAAAAAAATGAGGAATTTACTTAGTAGTGATAAATAAATTTTTAAATCAATATCGAAATTGATTTGGGATTGAAGTTTTATAAATAGAATTGGAATTTATAAAAGTTGTTTATAAATCCGAAATCACTTATTTTGATAAGTAAAAATATAGAAGTTGATAAAAAGAAGATTTATAAGTCGAGGTTGTTATTAAAATAGAAATAGAATTTATAACCGTGTTTATAAATTCGAAATCAATTGAATTTGATAAATTAAATATAGAAGATTTTTAAAGAAGTTATATTCGCGATTTTGGATAGCGAATTTTTATTGAGATATAAATGTGTAGAAAAGATTGGAATTGGGTTAAGTGAATTATATTCACGATTTTGGACAGTGAATATATTGTTAAGTAAAATGGATTTATTTTTGGAGAAGCGATATTATAAAATGAAGTTAATTGTTTTAAAAGATGTTTTAAAACGTGTTAAGTATCGAATACATAGATTTCAACATTCATTGTTGAAATAGACGTTTTCGAGAAATAAGGAAATGATGGACTATAACACTGTTGTTATAGTAAATGATTTCCGAAAAGGAAATGTTTTATATAGTATTGGGATTTATATATCTATCTAAATCCGAATCCCTATACTAGTGATTTCGAGTCGTCGTAACGATGTTTTACGCAACATTCGTTTTGACTCAAATAAATGTTGTTATAGTAAATGATTTCCTGAAAGAATGAATTTATACTTAAATTTGATTTAAGTATATTGATTATTTTCCAAATGTTGAAAATAAATAATTTGTGAATTACTTATTTTTAAATAAGTATGGAATTACTTTTCCAATATGAAATGAACGTTTTTGAGATTTTATCTTTTTAAAGATAAAATGAAGTTGAATATTTGAAATCGATTTGAGAATCGTATATCAGTAGATATTTTGAAAATATAAATTCACTATGGAATTTATAAAGGAAAGGGAAACTGTTTAGAAAAATAAATATTGATTTATTTTTAAAGTGTGGAAATTTTATATCTAGTAAAGATATTTTTGGAAGATAAATAATTTGGAAAATTATTTGGAATCTGATGATGTTGCGCATCTTTATTGATAGTTAAATAACCGACTATCAATAATTACCTTGAATGGTATTTGTTGTGAATTGGATGAATTTGAATGCCACACTTATTTTTAAATAAGCGCTCACTATTCGGGTTAGCCGGGAAAGGACCATGGGGTCGTATAACCCATTCTGAATATGTGATACGTCGTTATGAATTGCATTCGAAGACCGGTGTTGAAGACCGGATATTTTTGAAAACGGAAGGATTACCGTCGAGTTACTCTACATCGGCTGATCTCCGGTTTAGAGGTTCTATCACCCTTAGTGACGGGAAGTCCGGACGTGATTAGAAAATTATCCGGAAATGCAAGGGCTTCGTGAGAAGTGCCTTCGGTTCTGTTCGATCTCGGAACAGACTTGTATGGATTGTGTGTCTGACGTTACACTTTGAGATATAAAGCTGATTTCTTTCAAATACATTTCTGTTGGTGGCGGAGAATTTATTCTCTTAGCTTAACACCCTTCTCTGAGACGTACGAGCTCAGAGGTTATGTAGTTGAAATTTATCAGCAATATATCCCAATTTGGTAACGTGGCATACTGAGTGTTGCTGTGAAATGATCAGTGTTTGATCATTTGTGATATGATCATTTGTTTGATCTTATATCTTTGTGATCATAGGTTGATCATTTTGTTTGACCCGAAGCAGGGCTTTGTAGAAAGCGTAGCTTTGTGGACGAGACTTCATCGAGCCTCACACCCCGGAAATGGTCAAAACAGGAAGGATGCAGCAAGGTTCTAGGGAGTAGCGCCCCTTAGTGTATGTCATTCCTTCTGGATAAAGGTGGTATCATGGTATGGAGCCCAGATACTTAACCTCTGTGGTTACTGCATTATTTTTACTATGTGGTTTGTTGCGAATCGGGGATCCTCGGGAAGATCGGTGACGATCGGGGGATGGCATACGCGTGTCAGTAGTTACCTACTTTTGCAGAGGTAACCCGGCCTTGTGTTGGCAGAGATCTAACCGTAATGTTAGGTTATTTCTCGGGTCGTCTATTCCAGGGACGTACCCATCGTGGAAAAGGAAGTTCCTTAGCCTGACCATTTGTTGGAAATCCAAAGAAACAATACGAGCCTTGTACGGTTTTAGTTGTAGAACCTGCCATTTAATATGGTAGCTATAGTAGGCATACTATAATGGTACCTATGTCGGCTAAGATTAATATTCTACTTTCGAAATGTTTTCTACACTATGCATTAATAATAATATCAAAAATGATTTGATTTTGCGTAGTAAGCATCTTTGACTATCATAAGAAGAAATCTCCTCCAAGTCTGCGTTTGCATTGTGTGTGTGGCGGGAGGTCTTATGGTAGTTTCATTTTCCAAAAGCATTGCGAATTTACTTTAAAAATTTTCTGTTGTTTATTTTAAAGAAGAATAACTGTTTTACGATCTCACACCAGTCACCATGACTAACTCGGAGTTTATTGTTCCCTTCTAAACTCTAGGTGCCCACCAATTTCCACACAGGCAGCCTAGAGTTATGTTATCAGGATATTCTGGATATTCTGGAGCTTTGGAGATAAGCTGGAGGACGAGACGTAGTATTTGTATCTGATATTATTTATTCCGCTGTGTATTCTGTATGAGGACAAGTTATATAACTGTCCATTGTTGTATATTGACTCTGATGATTGATGTATGTATAAACTGATATAGTTCTTTGTTTTAAAAGACTAGTAATTATCTATTGTATATTGTTCCGCTGCGATGTGTAAGATTCTGATATTGTTTTCTGTTTCTGTTTCTGCTGTTGTTCTGTTCTTCTCTATTTTCTTCTTCTCTTCTTCTTCTACTCTTTTCTTCTTCTTCTACCTTTTTCTTCTTTTTAAATCCCTCATAGTTCGTATTTCCGTTCATTTTGAGTTAATCAATGGAGATTAGTGGTTAATCAAGAGGTACGGATTTGCGAGCCATGACATTTGGTATCAGAGCATATGGTTAAGCGACAACCCTGCTCTGTTGGGTGTTACTCATTAGAGATAGAGTCAGTAGTACTCTAGAATGAGTTGAGTGTAATAATAGATACGAGTGCGTATTTGTTAGTGAATATAAAAATGTTTTATATTGTGTTTGCTTATCCGTTGAGATGTTTGTGAATTTTGGTCGGTATGTGGGACGCCATATTATCGATAGGGATTTCTAAACACTTAAACGAGGCAAGACGACATAGTATTGTTTTAAAATAGGGTGAATGAAATAATTTTGCCCAAAACTATTTTTGTATAGAAAAGAAGCGATTTTCTATGAATTACTATAGTATATGGTTGCATGGTTGCTAAAAGTGATAATATTAAATTATTATCATTGAAATTAAATAAGGAATCGAAATCATAACTCGAAAGTTAAGAAATAAATCCATATACAAATGAAATTTGAGAATATAAATTATAAAAGTGATTTGTTATTTAGAACGGAATTCCAGAGAAGTATTTGGAAATGTTTTGAAAAGAATTTGAAAATTTTGGAGATTTGGAAAGTTTAAATCTTTTTGGAGTTGAAAATAAATTTCAAAGGATTTTGGAAAAATGTTTTGAAGGAATGAGAGCTCTAAACTCTGTTAGGTCGCTGGAAAATAATCCTGATGATGATGGCCACATCATTAGAATTCATTTTCGGGTTTCCAAAAGAGAAATTGCTGCCAAATTGTTTTAAATGGAAGTTGTTTGAAAAATTTGGGGTTGGTTTTTGGAATCCGAAGGATAATTTGAATTGTTTTCAAAATGGTTTTGAAAATGTTATTAAGACTCTGGAATGCTATATAAAAATATTTATGAGAATAATAAATGAGTTGATAACTTATACAATTTGTTGTGAATTTAGATTGAATAAATTTAACTTAAGGAATTTTAAGTTGGATTAAAGTAAGTATAAGTGAATCAATAAAATAAAATAAAATCCAAGTGGTAATTTTGAATATAAGTTATATAACTTATAAAATGAGAAAATAGAAGTGAAACGAATTGTTAAAAAGTGGTTAAACAATTTTATTAAGCGCAATAAAATGTGATTTTGATTAAGTGATGAAATTTGACCTTGGTAAAGTTAAATAAAATTGAGAATTATTAATGTGAATTAAGAATATTAAGAGATGAATTCATATATGAATAAAATTGTAAATATAAATTGTAAGTGAATTTATAATTGGAAAATGGAATTCCAGAAAAGATAATTGAAATTAAAATTCATTAGTAGAATGAAATTGTAAGTAAATGTATAAATGATTTGATGAATCGAGATGTAAATAAGTTAATGACTTATAAAATATTTGAAAATTTGATTGGGATGAGATTCAAATTGAAAACGAATGAATTAGTGAATGAACAGATAGATTTGCAATTGCAAGTGCAAGAAAATGAAATGGAATGTTAAAATTCATTTTGAATTTGTAAGTAAATGAGACTGAATTGAATTTGATTTGTAATAAACAAAGTGAAGCATTGAAATAAGAAAATTAGTAAGCGAAACTAAGTGAAAAAATAGTGATATGAATCAGCTATAATTGAAAGATAAAATTCAATATTTCAAAATTGAAGATAAAATTGAATTCAAATAGAATTGAAATTGTAAACTGAATCCAAATTAGATTGAAATTGTAAATTGAATTTAAATGAGAACGTGAAATGCAAAATTGAAAGAAACTGAATATGTAACTTCATTAGTGAATTTAAAAATGATATAAGAAGTAAGCATCGAAATTTGGTAACAGAATTGGCAGATTGGATTGAATATGTAACTAGATATTATGGCTAGTAGGATATACAGGTGTTATGAAGGAATTGGGATTTTGAATTGCAAAGATAAATTTGAATTGCTCGACAAAAGGTAAGTATTTGAATTATAATATGAGTTTTTGCTGATTTCTTCTCTAGCCGCTTGGCATTTTTCTTTTCTTTTTGAAATCTGAGAGTCCGTAGGGACGTTTTGTAGTCGTACCGTATTAGCCGTGCAAAGGAGACGCTGGCGAAATTTTTCGAAAATTTCGAGTGTTAGAAAAAATTTTGAGAAAAACTTTGAAGTTTAAATTTGAAATTTAAATTGAATTGAGAAGTAAAACAATGTTGTTTTGAAACTTACAGTTGAAGTTGAAATGTAGTTGATTAATAACGAATCTTTAGTAGAAAGATTTGTTTTGAAAATTGATAAAACTATTGAATGTTGAAAAATAGTAGACGAGTTAAGGACATTTTTTCCTGACTTGTAATTTCGAGGACGAAATTCTTTTAAGGGGGGAAGTCTGTAACGACCCAGAATTTCGAACAAATTAAATTGAGAATATTTAATTTATTTTAAATATTTGAACGATGATTTAATTTGAATCCCCGATATAACTTTGAATTTGGCGATTAAATTATATAATTTAATCGATTGAAGTTAAATAAAAATTTGAATCTTCAATTTAAAGTTGAAGAAAAATATTTGGAAAGCTTTCAAAATTTATATTGATAATACTAAAGATGATTGAAGCTTCAGAATCGAATTTGAAGATGATTTGTTCAGTTTAGAAATTATATTGTTCAATCGATTTCGAAAAATAGCCGTCCGAGGCGCAGTCTCGGAATTCGACGAAACCAGTCCCATTGGATCCGTAATATTGAATTATTATCGGATTTCAATTTTCGTAATTTTCAGAGTTGATATATAACCGTACGGTGAGAAAACGTGTTGGATTTTAATTCGAACTCAATTTAAAATTTAAATTTTAAATGTTAGACAACACACACACGTTCTTCCTTTAATCACGCAGATAATCACGCCCTTTGTTTCAGCCCAAAATCAAGCCGAGAATCACGAAATCCTGTCTTCCCCCTCTCTTTTTAAATATTCACGACATCGTCCCTTTTTCATTTACAAATCGAACGAAATCTTGTTCCCTTCCTTCTCAAATCAAAATCCAACCCGCCCCACTTCTTTCGGAACGAAACCAAATCGGGAGTGGCTCGAAGTCAAAGTCGAAGGCGGCGAGCACGATTTCAATCATGTACTCCCATTCGAGTTCGTTCGTCAAGCAGAGAGGGAGTGGGTCAAATCGATCGAGACTTTTGAGGGGTAGCAGCGCACGCGAGTAGGTCAGCGACAAAGATTCGAGCATTAGCTCGAGTCACACTCGAACTGAGTTCAAGGCAGTGGCGATTCAGGGTGATCTGGTGATTGAAGCAGGTCGCACGCAGTTTAAGGCAAAGCTTGGGTTTCGTTTTCGTAGATTGGAAGACTCGCGATAGCTCTCACGGCGACGTCGTGAAGTGGTGGCTCTGGAAATTGTTCAAGGCAAGTAATTGCGATTCAAGTGGGGGCTACGCGCGAGTGCAGTCGAGGATTGGGAGGAGGAGCTGGCGCTCGCGTGTGCGAGCACGAGATGGAGTCGCGATTCCCAGTGGCTCGCGTGCGCACTCGCGTAGCAGTTTGAAGGGGTCGCGCGGGGGAGGAGGTCTCGGTGGTTGCAGTTCGTCGTTGAAATGAGTCGATCGAGGCTGGGAAGTTTGGGGTACTGGCGAGTTTGTTCGAAAGCGATGGTTCACGCGACTCGCGATTGAGGCTGGGGCTGTTTGATGGGAACAGTGTTGTCGTGGTCTTCGACATCGATGGCGGTCAAGTGGGGCAGTGCAAATGGGTGATGGTCGGCGAACAGGGGTTCAACTTTGGGTGAGGTGATCGACATTTTGGGTTGCTGTTCGACAATAACAGGAAGGTATATACGAATTTTTTTTTTTTTGAAATTTTATCTAGTAAAGATAAAAACTGTTAGTTAATTTAGCTATCAAAATAGAAAATTTATTTTTCAATTTTATATAAGTATAGAGATACGATTTTAAATATATATATATATATATATATAAAATTACCACAGTATTTGAATTAACAGTAAGTTATAAATGCAGATTTATATATATATATATATATATAAATAGAAAATTTATTTATTTAGATAAAGCTTGAAAAAAATATATGAATGCATTTTGACTTATCTAGAAACTATTTAAGTTGCTGAAAAGATTTGTTAAAGGAGAGATTAGTTTTTAAATTTAGTTTCTTGTTAGAAAATTCTAATAAAAGAAATTAGTTTAAAATAAAAAAAATTCCAGGTTAATTTAATTTTCGAATGGAATTTAATTATTCAATTTATTCGTATATTAATAGAATTGTATAATTATTTATACAAGGTCAAATAAAGTCGTGAAATCAAGACGAAATGGGAAAATGGATGGCAAATTTAAAAAAACTAAGGTGAGATTTTCTCACTCGAATGGAAAATTTAATTGGCATTTATTGATTGATATGATTGCTATTTGAATGTGATATTAGATATAGTAGGATATATATCTATATATAGCAATATATACATATTGGCATATGTATATATTGGATTGATTGATTTCCCGCCTCGTATAGCGGATGAGACCCTATTGCGCCGTTAGTAAGCGGATATTTTATAAAACCCATATACCGCGATATTCCACCTCGAAGTGGAATTGGTATTGTGCTAACATCTTTGGATGCAGGGAAACAGGTTGGAGGGATCCAACTGGACCCCTCACATTGATTGAATTTATTTCTACTGTGATGTGATAATCTGTGAATGATTATTGATGTTATTGAATTGATGTCTGGAAATTGTTTGAATGCTAAAATTTAGCTGAATGTATGTTTGATATCATTGGATTCCAAAAATAAACGAAATTGAATTTTTGAAATCAAAATAGAAATTTCTAAGTGAATTAATTTTATAAATTGAATAAATTTTGAAGAAAGGAATTTTTAAAGTATAAAAAGTTAATTTTTATAATCTTATCGAATTTATTCCAGAATCAAGTGAAAATGTTAAATAAATGGATTTCGTAAAATAGTGATTATAATTTGAAGAATTTAATTTAAGAATTTGGATTTTTAAATAGATTGAAAGAAACGATTGAAATTTATTTCCTTAAAAAGGAATTTATTAAAAGAAGATAAGTTGGAAATCCAACTAGAAATTTAATTGGTAAATTGAAATAAATTGAGAAATCAATGTAAAATGATTTCAATTTGAAGAATCCATTTTAAAACAGAATATTGAATCATTTGAGGAAAAAAAATGAGGAATTTACTTAGTAGTGATAAATAAATTTTTAAATCAATATCGAAATTGATTTGGGATTGAAGTTTTATAAATAGAATTGGAATTTATAAAAGTTGTTTATAAATCCGAAATCACTTATTTTGATAAGTAAAAATATAGAAGTTGATAAAAAGAAGATTTATAAGTCGAGGTTGTTATTAAAATAGAAATAGAATTTATAACCGTGTTTATAAATTCGAAATCAATTGAATTTGATAAATTAAATATAGAAGATTTTTAAAGAAGTTATATTCGCGATTTTGGATAGCGAATTTTTATTGAGATATAAATGTGTAGAAAAGATTGGAATTGGGTTAAGTGGATTATATTCACGATTTTGGACAGTGAATATATTGTTAAGTAAAATGGATTTATTTTTGGAGAAGCGATATTATAAAATGAAGTTAATTGTTTTAAAAGATGTTTTAAAACGTGTTAAGTATCAAATACATAGATTTCAACATTCATTGTTGAAATAGACGTTTTCGAGAAATAAGGAAATGATGGACTATAACACTGTTGTTATAGTAAATGATTTCTGAAAAAGAAATGTTTTATATAGTATTGGGATTTATATATCTATCTAAATCCGAATCCCTATACTAGTGATTTCGAGTCGTCGTAACGATGTTTTACGCAACATTCGTTTTGACTCAAATAAATGTTGTTATAGTAAATGATTTCCTGAAAGAATGAATTTATACTTAAATTTGATTTAAGTATATTGAATATTTTCCAAATGTTGAAAATAAATGATTTGTGAATTACTTATTTTTAAATAAGTATGGAATTACTTTTCCAATATGAAATGAACGTTTTTGAGATTTTATCTTTTTAAAGATAAAATGAAGTTGAATATTTGAAATCGATTTGAGAATCGTATATCAGTAGATATTTTGAAAATATAAATTCACTATGGAATTTATAAAGGAAAGGGAAACTGTTTAGAAAAATAAATATTGATTTATTTTTAAAGTGTGGAAATTTTATATCTAGTAAAGATATTTTTGGAAGATAAATAATTTGGAAAATTATTTGGAATCTGATGATGTTGCGCATCTTTATTGATAGTTAAATAACCGACTATCAATAATTACCTTGAATGGTATTTGTTGTGAATTGGATGAATTTGAATGCCACACTTATTTTTAAATAAGCGCTCACTATTCGGGTTAGCCGGGAAAGGACCATGGGGTCGTATAACCCATTCTGAATATGTGATACGTCGTTATGAATTGCATTCGAAGACCAGTGTTGAAGACCGGATATTTTTGAAAACGGAAGGATTACCGTCGAGTTACTCTACATCGGCTGATCTCCGGTTTAGAGGTTCTATCACCCTTAGTGACGGGAAGTCCGGACGTGATTAGAAAATTATCCGGAAATGCAAGGGCTTCGTGAGAAGTGCCTTCGGTTCTGTTCGATCCCGGAACAGACTTGTATGGATTGTGTGTCTGACGTTACACTTTGAGATATAAAGCTGATTTCTTTCAAATACATTTCTGTTGGTGGCGGAGAATTTATTCTCTTAGCTTAACACCCTTCTCTGAGACGTACGAGCTCAGAGGTTATGTAGTTGAAATTTATCAACAATATATCCCAATTTGGTAACGTGGCATACTGAGTGTTGCTGTGAAATGATCAGTGTTTGATCATTTGTGATATGATCATTTGTTTGATCTTATATCTTTGTGATCATAGGTTGATCATTTTGTTTGACCCGAAGCAGGGCTTTGTAGAAAGCGTAGCTTTGTGGACGAGACTTCATCGAGCCTCACACCCCGGAAATGGTCAAAACAGGAAGGATGCAGCAAGGTTCTAGGGAGTAGCGCCCCTTAGTGTATGTCATTCCTTCTGGATAAAGGTGGTATCATGGTATGGAGCCCAGATACTTAACCTCTGTGGTTACTGCATTATTTTTACTATGTGGTTTGTTGCGAATCGGGGATCCTCGGGAAGATCGGTGACGATCGGGGGATGGCATACGCGTGTCAGTAGTTACCTACTTTTGCAGAGGTAACCCGGCCTTGTGTTGGCAGAGATCTAACCGTAATGTTAGGTTATTTCTCGGGTCGTCTATTCCAGGGACGTACCCATCGTGGAAAAGGAAGTTCCTTAGCCTGACCATTTGTTGGAAATCCAAAGAAACAATACGAGCCTTGTACGGTTTTAGTTGTAGAAACTGCCATTTAATATGGTAGCTATAGTAGGCATACTATAATGGTACCTATGTCGGCTAAGATTAATATTCTACTTTTGAAATGTTTTCTACACTATGCACTAATAATAATATCAAAAATGATTTGATTTTGCGTAGTAAGCATCTTTGACTATCATAAGAAGAAATCTCCTCCAAGTCTGCGTTTGCATTGTGTGTGTGGCGGGAGGTCTTATGGTAGTTTCATTTTCCAAAAGCATTGCGAATTTACTTTAAAATTTTTCTGTTGTTTATTTTAAAGAAGAATAACTGTTTTACGATCTCACACCAGTCACCATGACTGACTCGGAGTTTATTGTTCCCTTCTAAACTCTGGGTGCCCACCAATTTCCACACGGGCAGCCTAGAGTTATGTTATCAGGATATTCTGGATATTCTGGAGCTTTGGAGATAAGCTGGAGGACGAGACGTAGTATTTGTATCTGATATTATTTATTCCGCTGTGTATTCTATATGAGGACAAGTTATATAACTGTCCATTGTTGTATATTGACTCTGATGATTGATGTATGTATAAACTGATATAGTTCTTTGTTTTAAAAGACTAGTAATTATCTATTTTATATTGTTCCGCTGCGATGTGTAAGATTCTGATATTGTTTTCTGTTTCTGCTGTTGTTCTGTTCTTCTCTATTTTCTTCTTCTCTTCTTCTTCTACTCTTTTCTTCTTCTTCTACCTTTTTCTTCTTTTTAAAACCCTCATAGTTCGTATTTCCGTTCATTTTGAGTTAATCAATGGAGATTAGTGGTTAATCAAGAGGTACGGATTTGCGGGCCATGACAGATTGTACCTAAGTTGGTCCAAAAAGATCTAAATGTAATAACTCAAGTGGTTGTAACGTAGAAATTATTTTATTTGATTTAAAAGAAGATTTAGTTAATTTTCCTAACTGACAAGCATCACAAATACTTTTACCTTAAAATTCATTTTCGGTAATCCTTTTACCAAATTATTCTTAGATATTTTACTTATAGCTTTAAAGTTTATATGACAAAATCTTTTGTGCCATAACCAAAGATCATTTTCTTTGGCTACTAGATGCATATTTGTGTTATTACTTTCATATTTAATATGTATATATTTCGTTCTCTGGTTTCTTCAAAGATTAGATTTTTGTTTTGATCAAATATATTACATTTATTTTCAAAAAAAGATATATTAAAAACATTATCGCATAGTTGGCTTATACTAAGCAAATTATGTTTTAAATTTTTAAACAGTAAAACATTTGTAATAAGAGGTAAGTTAGATGTACCGTCATTGCTTACATCGCCTTTGCCGATGATATAACCTTTGGAATTATCTCCAAATGTGATAGATCCTCCATCTGAGTAGATACAACATATCTTTGTTTCCTGTCATATGTTTTGAGCAACCACTGTCAAGTATCCACTTTCCTCTTCTCTTAGTTGGTACCTGCAAAAAAATATAAAGACGATGTTGGTACCCTCCTTTTATTAGGGTCCTAAAAGTTAGATCTTAGGAAACCAAATCCATGAGGGTTTAGAATTCCCTTTGTAAGTAAAATTTTCATTTTTATGAACTGAACTTATAAAAGACATAATATACATATTTCTGATTAAATTATCATTAGTTTTTGATACCCAAATTTTTATAGTATTTGTGTTGCCAATAACCTTCTTTTGAGTGAAATCCTTTGGTTTTGGTTTTGCAAAATTCTTATGTATATTGAAATTTTTATATGGTGATTTATTCCTCTTTGTACTAGATTTTGAGGAATTTATATATCCTAGCCCTTTATTATTAAAAGTTGTTTGAGAGTTATAAAAAATCTTTGAAAGATTTTCTCTACCTTTATTAAAGTTATATACATTTTTAGTAATATTTTCCAACTTAGTTTTGAGACTGATATTTTTAATACAAGAATTTTGAAATTTGATTTTAAATCATGGTTTTCTGAAGCTAATGTCATATTCTTTTCTTTTTGAACTTCAATTTCATTTGATATCATAGATGTAACGGTCGAGACTTTTCGATGCTCGAAAGTCGACATTAATACGTCCACTGTATCAATTGCCGCGCAATCGAATGCCGGAAAACCGAACCATTAGGGTTAAAAAGAAGAAGTAGAAGAAGACAGAAGAAAGAAAGAACAGAAAAACAGAAACAGAAACAATATCAGAATCTCACATTCGCAGCGGAACAATATATAATAGATAATCACTAGTCTTTTAAACAAAGAACTATATCAGTTCATACATTACATCACATCAGAGTCAATATACAACTCAATACAACAATGGACAGTTATATAAACTTGTCTTCATACAGAATACACAGCGGAATAAATAAACAAGTATAGTTGTACGTCTCGCCATCCAGCTCATCTCCAAAGCTCCAGAATATCCTGATAACATAACTCTAGGCTGCCCGTGTGGAAAATTATGGGCACCCAGAGTTTAGAAAGGGAACAATAAACTCCGAGTCAGTCATGGTGACTGGTGTGAGATCGTAAAACAGTTATTTTCACAAAGAAAATAAAATTAATTCACAATGCTTTTGGAAAATGAAACTACAATAAGACCTCCCGCCACACACACAATGCAAACGCAGAATTGGAGGAGATTTCTTCTTATGATAGTCAAAGATGCTTACTACGCAAAACCATTGGATTATTATTATTAATGTCTAGTGTAGAAAACATTTCGAAAGTATAATATAAATCTTAGCCAGCATAGACATCTCGAACTATGCCTACTATAGCTACCATCTAAACAGTGGTGACCACCATAAGTAAATGGAAGGTTCTACAACTAAAACCGTACAAGGTTCGTATTGGGAATTGGATTTCCAACAAATGGTCAGGCTAAGGAACTTCCTACTGCCACATGGGATCGCCTCTGGATGGACGTCCCAAGAACCAACCTGGCTCTCTACCAACACAAGGCCGGGTTACCTCCGGGAATAGGTAACTACTACACGAATATGCCACCACCTCCTTCGTCGAACCCTACCCAAATAGTGACCATCATCTTGCGCGACATCACCCCCGAACTCGAAACCCTCACCAGTATCTGCCACCAGAACGCGACTTCGTCCATCCACGTGACCACGATACTCCCCGCGGCCACCAACGACGATTTCATGTCGTGCCAGAACCCATCACGTCGCCTCCGCCTAGAGTCGCGCGCGCGCTCGTGCTCGAAACAGGCTGTCGCCCTCCTCAACGCGCGCCGTCGCTTAACTCGAGCGCGGGATTCACTAATTCTGATTTCGATTTTATTTTATTTTCTCACTCTTTGTTCTGCCATTTTGTTTCTTCGAATTGATCTACCATTTATTAATTTTTTTGTCAGTGAGGGTTTCCGATTTTTTTGAAATCGAAGAGAGCTCTCGATTTTGATTTTAAATGAAAAGGATAGGCTTTTAAAAAAGATAAGCTAGGGGAAAGAAATGACAGTAGCGTGCTATCAGCTGAAAAGGGGGACAAGAAGGGATGTTTACGTGATTCCCTCAACTTGCTACAGTAGCCCGATGTGAAAATAAAAACAGCTGATGTGAAGTAATTTTAACTACAGTTGACTAGTGTAAATATCCAATTCAAATTCAAATTCGAATCGTTCCGATAAAGTCAACTAAATTTTTTGACTTCCTATCGAGGGGTGCCGCTAAGCGTTCATAATGTTATACGCCTATTCCGAATGCAATGGAAAAGGTTTCGAGTCCAAATTCGATCGTATGGAGAAGATAGCTTTTTGGACCCAGTTATAATATTAAATCTTCGATTTAATTTTAACGCGTTTGCTTATCGTATGCTCACACAACAACTCTGGTCACTACGAAAATTGAAATTCGGTAATAATACAATATTACGGATCCCATGGAACTGGTTTCATCGAATTCCGAGACTGTGCCTCGGAAAGCTATTTTTAAATTCAATTTAAACGATAGAATTTCAAAACCGAACAAAACAGTTCCAAATTCAATTCTGAAAGTTCCAATAACTTCAGAATTATCAATATGAATTTTCTAAGCCTTGAAAATATTTTTAATCAGCTTAAAATTGAAGATTCAAATTTTCACCCAGATTTAACGATTAAATTCAATAACTAAATCGCCAAATTCATTTTGATATTTCGAATTTCAAATTAAACTATCATTCGAATATTTAAACTCAATTAAATATTCACATTTCAAATGTCAAAAATTCAGGGTCGTTACAATCTTCCCCCCTTAAAAGAATTTCGTCCCGAAATTACAAGTTAAGAAGAATGCTCCAATACCCGTTTGTTATTTTTCACAAAACCAAACTGTTTTATCAAATTTTCAAAACAAATCTTTTTATTAAAGATTCATTATTACTTAAACACAATTTCCAAAATCGACCATAAGTTCCAAATAATATGGTTTTCTTAACAATTCAAATTCAAAATTTTGAATTATCCAAAATTTCTCAAAAAAATTCTAACACTCTAAATTTCCGAAAATTTTTCCAGCGTCTCCTTTGCGCGGCTAGCTCGGTACAACTACAAAATGTCCCTACGGACTCCCAAATTCCAATAGAAATCAAAATGCCAAGTGGCAAAATCAGAAACTCATCAAATTTCATACTGAAATTTTAAACACATACCTTTTGTTGAGAAATTCAAATTCATCTTCGAAATAAAAATCCAATTCCAAATACCCTGTATATTTTACTTAACAACAATGTCCAATTTACTTATTGGATTCCAAATACCCATTTTACTTAAGAATTTCACCTTTCATTTCTTAAGTTCAATATAAGTATTTCTTATATTTATTTTGACTTCGCTAACAAAGTTATATATTCATTTCCATTCAACTTTGCATTTTCAATTCCATTTGAATTCAATTTACAATTTCAATTCTATTTGAATTCAATTTATCTTTAAAAACCAAAAATTACTTTTCTAGTTCAATTCTTACATTTCATTTCAATTTGAAAATCAATTTTCCGTTAACAAAATTTTCCAAATTTTCAAAAAATTTCTAACTCCCAAAATTTTCGGAAAATTTTGGCGGAGTCTCCTTTGTACGGAGGAGCTTTTGCAATTTGACAAAATATATAAATATATATACATCGACCCACTCGGTCGGAAAAGCATAAAAGCAGTTCATATTTCCTATTTTTATTGCGTAGGCGTACCTTCTTAGCATTTTAAGCAAAGCGGGTTATTATTAGCATTTCGCGAAATCAAAATGCAGCCAAACGGCTTCCAAAAACCTGCACTTACTCAATTTAAACACGTAAGTGACATATAGGAAATTCATTTACATTTCATTCATTTTCAATAATAAACACATAGATTTCATTAGCAAAACATTCAAAACAATTTCCATTGGCAATTTATAAAGTTTCAATACAAATTAAATTGCTTACAACTACATTTCATACCATTTCTATTCAATTCAAGTGATCTACAACTCATTTTCTTCATTCTATTCAATTTTAGCGAAACGAATTCATATCATTTCAATTGATTCAAAAATCAATTTATTTCACTTCTATCAATTCATAGGATTTATTTAATTCTCGTTTTTTTGTCAAACGATAATTATTTCTATTTAAATTTGTTAATATTCATGCAACTAAATGATTACTTAAGCTAATAATCATTTGAATTGATCCCATTTCAATTCAGTTTACATTTCATATTCACAAAACCATTCGATTTGTTTAAAACCATTGTACAAAACTCGACAACAACAATGCAAATATTTATATACACTTCTTTTATTTATTTTCATTTTATTACTGAAGTTATATATTTATCACTATTCAATTTCACATTTTCAACTCATTAATCAACTAAGTTTCCATTTAAACCATTTCAAAGTTTCACTTAAATTGAGTTATTGTCCAATAATTACTTAAGCTATTTCAATTCAAAACTCAAGTTTATCATTTATTTATTTTTCTTCCTCATAAACAATTTCCAATTTATTTTCTTTGATTTGTTTTCATTTATCAAATCTATTCCATTCACTAATTTAATTCAATTAGTACATTCACTTATTCATTTTAAATTTTAAATTTCCATATTTAATTCGTCCTGAATTCACTTTATCAATAACAAGACAAAATTTCAATTTATTTCTACTTACTTGAATTTATATGCAAATTCAAACCATTTTAAATTTAGTTCACAACTCAACTTTAATTTCACTAACTTCCAATTCATTATTTCATGAATTAATACATTATTAAGTTAGTTTACTTGAATTCAATCCATTTTATCTTATTTTTCCAAGTTTGGAATCTTATTCAACTTGATTCAAATCCAATCTCATTCTATTTTCCAATCCTAATTTATTTATTTACGAATGTAAACTCATTTGTTCATTCACCATTTTTATTCCATCTCAATAAATTTTATTCCAAATTATTTAGTTCACTAGATTAAATTCTCAAATTTACTTTTATTCAAATTAATCCAAGTTAAATTTAATTCTAATTCGAATTTTTTTTCTAAGTTCCCAAACTCATTTCAATTTTATAGAAATCATTTATAAATTCACTTTACCATTTTATTAGATTAATGAATTTATTTTCTCAAATATTCTTCTGGAATTCTATTCCAAATTATAAATCACATTTACAATTTATTTTACAAATCCCATTTGTATATGAATTCATTTCGTTATATTTTTAATTCATATTTATAATTTCATTTGTTAAATGAATTTATCTCCAAATCTTTGGTTATACATTTTATTTCTTATTCAATAATCGATGATAATAACTTAATATTATCACTGCCTAACATCCAAGCATCCATATACTATAATAATTCATAGAAAATCATTTCTTTTCTATACAAAAATAGTTTTGGGTAAAATTATTTCATTTACCCCATTTTAAAACAATAATGTGTCAGTTTATCTTGTTTAAGAGTTTAGAAACCACTATCGATTACAGTTGGCCAGACTGCACCGACCAGAATCTATAAACAATCAACCGATAAGTCAACACAATACAAAACAAATTTTATATTCACTAAAAAATACGTGCTTATATCTATTATTACACTCACACTCATTCTAGAGTACTACTGACTCTATCTCTAATGAGTAACACCCAACAGAGCCAGGGTTATCGCTTAACCGGCTGCTTTGATACCATATGTAACGGTCGAGACTTTTCGACGCTCGAAAGTCGACATTAATACATCCACTGTATCAATTGCCGCGCAATCGAATGCCAGAAAACCGAACCATTAGGGTTAAAAAGAAGAGGTAGAAGAAGACAGAAGAAAGAAAGAACAAAAAAACAGAAACAGAAACAATATCAGAATCTCACATTCGCTGCGGAACAATATATAATAGATAATCACTAGTCTTTTAAACAAAGAACTATATCAGTTCATACATTACATCCCATCAGAGTCAATATACAACTCAATACAACAATGGACAGTTATATAAACTTGTCCTCATACAGAATACACAGCGGAATAAATAAACAAGTACGGATGTACGTCTCGCCATCCAGCTCATCTCCAAAGCTCCAGAATATCCAGAATATCCTGATAACATAACTCTAGGCTGCCCGTGTGGAAAATTATGGGCACCCAGAGTTTAGAAAGGGAACAATAAACTCCGAGTCAGTCATGGTGACTGGTGTGAGATCGTAAAACAATTATTTTCATAAAGAAAATAAAATTAATTCGCAATGCTTTTGGAAAATGAAACTACCATAAGACCTCCCGCCACACACACAATGCAAACGCAGAATTGGAGGAGATTTCTTCTTATGATAGTCAAAGATGCTTACTACGCAAAATCATTGAATTATTATTATTAATGTCTAGTGTGGAAAATATTTCGAAAGTATAATATAAATCTTAGCCAGCATAGACATTTCGAACTATGCCTACTATAGCTACCATCTAAACAGTGGTGACCACCATAAGTAATTGGCAGGTTCTACAACTAAAACCGTACAAGGTTCGTATTGGGAATTGGATTAGCAACAAATGGTCAGGCTAAGGAACTTCCTACTGCCACATGGGATCGCCTCTGGATGGACGTCCCGAGAACCAACCTGGCTCTCTGCCAACACAAGGCCGGGTTACCTCTGGGAATAGGTAACTACTACACGAATATGCCACCCCCTCCTTCGTCGAACCCTACCCAAATCGCGACCATCATCTTGCGCGACATCACCCCCGAACTCGAAACCCTCACCAGTATCTGCCACCAGAACGCGACTTCGTCCATCCACACGACCACGATACTCCCCGCGTCCACCAACGACGATTTCATGTTGTGCCAGAACCCATCGCGTCGCCTCCGCTTAGAGTCGCGCGCGCGCTCGTGCTCGAAACAGGCTGTCGCCCTCCTCAACGTGCGCCGTCGCTTAACTCGAGCGCGAGATTCACTGATTCTGATTTTGATTTTATTTTATTTTCTCACTCTTTGTTCCGCCATTTTGTTTCTTCGAATTGATCTGCCATTTATTTATTTTTTTGTCAGTGAGGGTTTCCGATTTTTTTGAAATCGAAGAGAGCTCTCGATTTTGATTTTAAATGAAAAGGATAGGCTTTTAAAAAAGAAAAGCTAGGGGAAAGATATGACCGTAGCGTGCTATCAGCTGAAAAGGGGGACAAGAAGGGATGTTTACATGATTCCCTCAAGTTGCTACAGTAGCCCGATGTGAAAATAAAAACAGCTGATGTGAAGTAATTTTAACTGCAGTTGACTAGTGTAAATGTCCAATTCAAATTCAAATTCGAATCGTTCCGATAAAGTCAACTAAAAAATTTGACTTCCTATCGAGGCGTGCCGTTAGGCGTTCGTAATGTTATACGCCTATTCCGAACGCAATGGAAAAGGTTTCGAGTCCAAATTCGATCGTATGGAGAAGTTAGCTTTTTGGACCCAGTTATAATATTAAATCTTCGATTTAATTTCAGCGCGTTTGCTTATCGTATGCTCACACAAAAACTCTGCTTACTACGAAAATTAAAATCCAGTAACAATACAATATTACGGCTCCAATGGAACTGGTTTCGTCGAATTCCGAGACTGTGCCTCGGAAAGCTATTTTTAAATTCAATTTAAACGAGAGAATTTCAAAACCGAACAAAACAGTTCCAAATTCAATTCTGAAAGTTCCAATACCTTCAGAATTATCAATATGAATTTTCTAAGCCTTAAAATTATTTTTAATCAGCTTAAAATTGAAGATTCAAATTTTCACCCAGATTTAACGATTAAATTCAATAACTAAATCGCCAAATTCATTCTGATATTTCGAATTTCAAATTAAACTATCATTCGAATATTTAAACTCAATTAAATATTCACATTTCAAATGCCAAAAATTCAGGGTCGTTACAATAGAGAGTTGGGAAGATACATTAGACAAAGATTCTTGTGTTTTAGGAATTTCTTCTTCTAGGATTTTCTTTTCATCTCTGAGCATATCAACTTCTATTTCACTTTTGTTTAGTTTTTCTAAAGCATCAATATATTTTCTTTTAACTTCTTTTAGTTTATCCAATAGCTCTAAATTTATATCTATTAAATCGTCAAAATTTAGATCACTTACATCGTTGGTCGAAGCCATAAAGCAGATATTGGCTTGTTCAGAAACACTGTTGGTGTCACTATCCGATGATGAAGACGATTCTGAATCATCCCATGTAACAAAGATTGTTTGCTATTTCTTATACTTGTCCTTTTTATTCTTGTATTTGTCTTTCTTTCGATCAGGACAATCCTTCTTTATGTGACCCATCTTATGACATTCATAACACTCGAGATTTGAAGCTGATGGTTTATTAGTATCGTCTCTTCTATTGTTACCAAATTTCTTTTTCTTTCTAAATTTCAAAAACCTTTTGATGTTCTTTTCTATAAATGCCATGTCAACTTCATCTGAGTCCAAATCTTCTTATTCAGCTTGAAAAGCTATATTCTTTCTATCTTGGGCTTGATCTCTTTTTGCCTGCAAATTTACTTCATACGACATGAGATTTCCTATTAACTCTTCAGGGTTGATGGTAGAAATATTATTAGGTTCTTCAATAGCTAAGACTTTTTGTTCCCATTCATCTGTTAAAGAGTTTAGGATTTTTGAAACAATATCAAAATCAATATATTTTTCTCCTAATTCTAATAGTGAATGAGATATGTCTTGGAATCTAGAATACGTATCATTTATAGTTTCATCTGGTTTCATTCTGAAATTTTGGAACTGATTTTTAAGCGTAGAAATATTGTTTTGTTTCACTTTGTTTGTTCTTTTATGTGTAACTTTAAGAGTTCGTCAGATTTCATAAGTAGTTTTACACATACTAACTCTATTAAATTCATTCTTATCTAAAGCACAAAATAACATATTTATGGCTTTTGCATTTTAAGCAGCATCTGTTTTTTGTGTGTTTGACCATTGTGCATATGGTGTTGTAGGTATAATGTATTCATTCTGAGTGATATTCCAAGTATCATATCCATTTGCTTGCATATAAATACTCATGCAAGTTGACCAATAGTTGTAATTCAAACCGTTAAATAGTGGTGGTCGTGCAGTGGATTGACCTTCAATAAAACTTGTGCTAGTGTTATTTTCCATATTAACTGAATATCAAATAACTGTGTTATGGTTATATGATGACCAATTCTCTGATACCAAGTGAAAGTGCCAAAGGATCGTATAATATGGAATATTAACTAAATTATCTACTTGTGCGGAATATAAATGTAAAAGTAAATAACACCAGAGATTTTTATACTGGTTCGAACTTCCTGTTCTATGTCCAGTCCCAGACTCCTTCTGGAATTAAACTATAAACCCTCACTTGACCCGGAGGAACAGGTATTACATCGCCTGAGCAACCGAACAGGACTTCTACCGCTTAAGCAACAGAATAGGACTTTAACTACCTAAGCGACCGCACAGGACTTCTAATACAAACAGTAAAATTGCTTCTGACTGAGTATGCTCTTGAGTAAGATTGATATGTCAATAACATACACCCTTCCTATAATCTTCTCCTTTGTGGTATATAGTGTGATTCGTGAAGATAGGAAGTTTATTTAATCACTAATGAGATTTGCTTGAATGAACAAGTGATTAGAATCAAAAGTATTTGAATGCAAATGGCACGATTGTTTAGGCAATAAGAATGTGAAAATAGAATCAGAATTAAGCGATTAAAAAAATGATTTCATGGCTATATATAGTGTGTAAGTGTTGCAACCGATCATGAACAGTGGCGATTAAAAGATACGAAAGCAACTCTTGAATCAAGAGTTGTTTCTGTTCGCGGAAGTGAAGTCTCTTTTCAGAAATATAGCCGTTATGAATATTCAGTCGACTGATTGAAATAATTCAGCCAACTGAATTGATTGAAATTTGAATCAGAGAGAAAATGGTGCAAAAATCATGTAATTCAGCCGACCGAATCATATGGTTCAGTCTACTGAATATTCAAATAAAGTTTTCCACGTGCATAAGAATTCAGTCGACTGACCTATATGTTTCAGTTGGCTGAATTTCCTGTTTTATGCCATATCAAAGATTTTTCAAAAATATTTTTGTTTGTGAACTTGCTTACTAAAAAACTTGGCATATGAACTATGATTTGGAAGATTTTAAATTACGTCTGTGTGCATATACCACTTTGAAGAGATTTTAACAAGAATTTACTACTAGACTTAGACCATTGACAATATATTACTGAATCTTCTATCTGAAATCTGGTCTGCAATCCGGTAGATTATTTGTCGAGTATAATAGTATCTTTTATTGCAAATATGATTAGTTCACATAATATTTACTTATATAGTTTCACAATCAAAATATCAAAAGTCAAGGTTCTAACACATATCTTCGTGGTTGTATCTTACTTTGCTTGTTCTCTGGTATCGACCTTCGATGAGTTGCCAACAGAATAGCCATTTCGGTCTTTCTAGATCTACATCGGTGTTTCTTGCTCCATGCATCAAAGGAATGCTTTCGTCATCTTATGTTGCTTCGAAAATAAGCTTCCATATTCATCATCTGAACTTCTTCCTTCGTCAGATAGTTGATCGATTGACTTGGACTGGGCATTGCTCCTTAATTGCTTCTTTGTTTGGAATGCTCTCCATCCAACAGCATTTTCCTCAATCCTTGATTTTTGGTAGGCGAATTCATGATCCAAATTGAGTTCCCAGTGAAAGCGCCCAAAATTTTATGTCAAAAATGACTAAACACCCTAAAACATAAATTTGGTAGGGCCTAAAATCTTATATGTAACCATAGTGCTAGTTTCTAGGAGGTATGATCTATGTTCATTAGATATTTGAGTTCTTACACTGATTCAGAACATAGATCATAGACAATTATATTAGAAAGTAATTGTATTAGATAATTAATCGCTTCTTTGTTTGGAATGCTCTCCATCCAACAGCATTTTCCTCAATCCTTGATTTTCCGTAGGCGAATTCATGATCCAAATTAAGTTCCCAGTGAAAGCGCCTAAAATTTTATGTCAAAAATGACCAAACACCCTAGAACATAAATTTGGTAGGGCCTAGAATCTTATATGTAACCTTAGTGCTAGTTTCTAGGAGGTAAGATCTATGTTCATTAGATATTTGAGTTCTTACACTGATTCAGACCATAGATCATAGACAATTATATTAGAAAGTAAGAAGTAAAGTATAGAAAAAATAACTAATGAGTTTTTATAGTGGTTCGACAATCTTTAGCCAATGTTTACTTCATATCTTTTATTCTGGTTCTTTGATTTACAATTGTTACAATGCTCGCAAGCTCCCTTTGGTTAGGTTACAATAATCGCATATAGTCAACTCCTTAGTTTGGAAAGGCGATAGATTCCTTAGATCTTTAGAGAGATTGATACAATCTCTAATGGCTGTTGGTGAATGTGGATGTGATCGGTTCATATCTGCAGTGCTATTTCTGAATATATCTTTTGAAGTTTGTCCCCTTTATTCTATAGAGTCTAGGTGCTCTTGGACTACTCTCTTAAAAATGATGATGCTATGGGGATTTATAAGTGTATTCCTGATGCTAGGAGGCTTTGAGGCTGTTGCATGGAGATAAGAAGTCATCCAAGTTCGTACCTTGAAGCCTAGGAGGAAGGCCAGGTCCAGGTCAAAAGTGGACAAAGTTTGGTCATTATGGACCAAAACCCTGACTACATTTACATACTTTGTTAGGCTACTTACTAGATCACCTACATGGTCTAATGCTGGACCGTTTTCAAGGTCTAGTAGGACAATTATCGAACCACTTTCACGATTCTGTCAGCTACCTACCAGACTATTTTTACAATCTAGTTCTGGTGCCTCAAGAATGCCTTCTAGCTTTTGTTCTCCCATGCTTCATTTTGTTCTTTGTGTGCATTGCTCTGGCGCATTACATAGCTAGGTTTTGAATTCCATACTTAGCCATTTTCCTAGTATGAGAAGATGATTGAATTGTAACTATTGAAGTCTTGACTTCTTTATTTTAAGTTGAAATGGGACGAAAATTGGATCAATAGCTTTGTATGATCAAGTAGAACACTCGAGTGTCTTTAGATGTTCCACTTAAGTGACATAGCCAATAGCTCTTTAAGGTGAGACCTATATTAGTTAAGTAGAGGAAAAATTTTCATACACTTATATCTTCCAACCCATAGCTTGGATCGAGGTGTGGTTCGACATATGTGTATTTCTCAACATCAGGTATGTTTTCCAAATGATTTGATTTTATTCCGAGATTATTCCAAATTTCCCCAACCACTCATTCTCAAAATGTCTTAGCTAGGAACATTTATAGCAAGTATTTATTTTATATGATTTAATGCCCATGGTTAAACACTTTTCCAAAGGATTTTCTACTTGTATACATTTAATGTATTTAAAACATTAATTTATCCAATTATAAAAATATATACAATAGAAAATAAAACCAAAAGCTTACTTTATTTTGAATAAGATTCATTATAAGAGTTGCGTTATATATTCAAATTACATAATTGCCCATATGGCGCACCCTTAAATCTATCAATCTTCCACTTGCACTTTGGGCCAATTATAGTGACTTGTGACCATACTTTCAATCAATTTTCCTAGACAAAATGAAGATAAGGCCTCCGTAAGTGGATTTTCATTATTATTCTTTCGTATCAACTTTTTCGATTATACTTCTCCATCCTTGATAAAATATTTTATCATGTGGTAATTAGATGATCGTGTCTCAACTTCTTTATTAAGTCATAGGTTTTTACTGCAATCTATATTGCATCATTGTTATCATCATAATTATTAGATTCTTGATGATGGGAATCAACCATGGCTTTTTTGAAAATTCATGCACATATATTGCTTTCATTGCAACACTATTCAAAGCGATGTACTTAGCCATCATAGTTGAATCTGCTACAACCTATCAATTAGAATATTTCTAATATAAAGCCTTTTTATTAAGGTTAAACATTGATTTAAGATTAACTTACTACTTTCGAAGTTACTTATGAAGTTGAGTCTCTACATTCCATAAGATGTTTTTTGTTTCCATAAACAATTGTTTAGTATTTCATACATAGTTAAGAATACTTTTAAACTATGTTATGAAAAGCGTGCTTAAGCATACCTTAAACGCTAATGCATGCACAATGTTTAATTTTTTTGTAAAAACAAAATGATTAAATGATGAGCTCTTAAGCGTGCTTAACTGGTGCTTATATACCCTTTGCTTAAATTTAAGCAATCCTTAAGCATGCCTAGAAAAAAAATTATTATTTTTAAAATAAAAAGAATTGGGATTATAGCAAAAAACTACATTCCTAACAAAATTTTCTCATTTTCTATGATATGGATCGATGAATGGTATGCATTAAGATATGATTATTTTATTTAACAAATGTGTAAAGTTTGCACTCAACTCGAATATGCTAGCTTTTAGTGAATAACAAAAGTCAAATCCAACTTTTGAAACTAATGAATTTATAAGTTAACTTCAAAGTTAACTTTAGTTCTTTATGATGAATTTATGCGTACACATATAGTATACTTGTACACATACTATACACTTAATATAATCTCTTTAAAATATATTTATATATGTATGGATAAAGTATGCTAGAAAATTAAGCAGTGCTTAAGCAATGCTTAAGCGGTGCTTAAACGACATTAAGCGTAGCTAGACTTATATCGCCTTGCCATGCTTAGCACTTGTTATAACATAGCTTTTAACTACCATATAGTGATATAAACTCAGATTTGATACTTGCTTACTAAACTAACTTCATAAGTGAATTTCAGTCTAGTATATAGCATAGAATATATGATGGTTTTTATTCTCGATGCATTAGGAATCCATTTCATGTGCTCCATATTAAACAATTTAGTATGTGTCTATGTATATTGATTGGGCGATCCCATCATCCTCTTATACTAGGTATAAAGGACACCTCTTTTGAATCCTTCATAAAAACTAAACAATCGAGCTTTAACTGACTTAAGCACAAGCACATCATTACCAATTAGCAGCATGTCATTTACTTATAATATTAGAAATGTCTTAGTACCATCTATTTTTTTATAGACATATGCCTCCATTGCAAATTTATTAAAACCAAATTATTTGATTTCTTCGTCAAAATACTTGCTAAACGTCTAAAGACTTGTTTAAGATTGCATCTTAGAAAGTCCACAAGCTTTGTTATCGCTCTTACTGATTTTGGCTATAGTGTGCAAACAGTCTTCTCTAAATCATTATTTAGAAGTTCTTTTTTAATGTCAATGTGCTAAAACTCATAGTCCTATTGTGAGGTAATTTTTTATTAGAATCCTAATGGACTTAAACATTTTTATTGGCAAAATTGCCTCATTAATTTCAACATTTGAAATCTACAAGGTCATTTTCTATGCTGACCCACATTTTGGAAGGTTTAAGTCGACAATAAACCACACATGTCCAACTCAAAGCAATTAGGAACACAGTTAATCAATGGGGTTAATTAAGAAAAATAAGAAAAGAAGAAACAAACACAGAATCTCACAGCGGAACGAAAAAATATAATAATCAAATAAATAGTTCATGAAGCTGTTTATACTATGCATTTGATTAAAATTTTACAACATCAATCAGAGTTATATATACAATAGAGACAAAATGAATAATGCGGTAGAACAAAATGATGTGGGAAATAATACTAGTAACAATAATACCAAATCTTCGTCCTCCAAAATAAATGATCTTCAATGAGCGGAAACTCAGGGCTGACCCGAGCATAAAGTAAAACAATACACTCATGTCAGAACTGAAATATTCGTATGTAAGTCAAATCAATATCACGTATAACATGAGTGTAATAGCTCAGAGATGTTTATGAGGTTTTACATCTCTTATCCAGTGTATAACGTGCATGCAATAACTCAAGAGATGTTACGGGATTTTCCATCTCTTAAGGATCCATCAAAATATCTATATATAGTAGAATACGCTATATATGTAATGTTTAATCAATAAATAAATATTTTTCCTAGAGTTAAGGCTTTACATTAATCCCCCTAATGCGTTTTTAAGCATTGTCATACAGTTTGCATATAATGCCCAGTAGCACGTCGGGGGATAGGGATGTTCCATGATACAACAACACTAAACCAAACTCGTAGTGGTCTCGTATAAGGATAAAAGTATGACAAGGCACATGAGGCAATGCCCAAGGTATGATACTACCAGTTCGGGTCGTAGGGCTGGTGGTAACGCATCATAGCCATGACCGCCCACCATGACCATCCATACCATATCGAGTCAAAGGGAGGTCATCCCAAATCAAGGAGCACCAACTGAAATCAACATCAAGGAAATAGCATGGACCAAGTCCAAAATGAAAATAGAAGAATGGATGTCCGCTAGAGGTAGCTACCCTCATTGGCCCTGTCAAGCCATCCTGTTTTAGACATTTCAAATTGACACAAGTGTCGGGGTATATCCATCATCGTTCTCTTTCTACAAATGCAGCAACGTACACCAAATCCAACCACTTCATTCTGGGGTCTCCTCCGCGTACGCAGTTGTTAAAGTGGTTCCAATATTGACGGAGAGTATGCCAATAAGAAGCCTCGGTCTCTTTAACAACCAAATGTAACATCCCGTATCTGGAGGCCAAAAGTTAAGCGCTACAGATGCTGCAACCATCTATAGTATTAACTTCTGGTGACAAATACAGTAATGCTAATGGTATCCATAATATCAAAAGCACTTGAATATGAACAAATCACATGTTTTAAAAACAACATTTTACTGATTACATTTCAAAACAATAATTCATATCCAAGTTACATAATCCCATAACATTTCCCAAGAAATGATTAAATATATCAATTACAAAATATGCCAAGAGCAACATATGACAATGCCCCCTTGGTTGACCAAAGTCAATATAGTCATATTTGACTTAATACACACAGCGGAAACAAACAGAATAAACTGTAACTCCTTATTAGCTATCCTTCAGCCACCTGCTCATCTCCGGAATCTTTATTCGCCAAAATTCTAAAACCTGAAAACCTCAACCCTCATGCTACTCAAATCAATTTTGAGTACTCGAGAGTTTAAGGGGAAAAAACCTCGAGTCAGACATAAAGCCTGGTGTGAATAATATTATATATCTCAGTTAATTTATGTTAAGTGAGACCATGTCACTTAGCGGAACGGGTTTCCCCTCACTAACATCCTTTTAAAAATATCTTTTGCAATTCTTTTCCTACAACCAAAACTGATTAAAATCTGTAAAGCATTATCATGTAAACAAACATATCAGGTAATAAATGGACTATCTATCCGAAAACTATAGTTTTGTTTGGCTAACTACTAACCTTTGGCTGACTCGGGCCTTCCAGACAATATAAACCAAATTTATCTAACATATGTTAGACACTCATTTTGTGGACGATCTGTCCTTGACTATCTGTTAAATACTTCTCTTCTGGATGGTCTATCCCTAACTTATCTTCTCCGAAGGTCACCTGATCCTAATGGTTTTGCGGGCTCACCAATAACCTATCTGTATACAAACATATATTCCTTCTGCGTGTAATCATAATTTTGGTCTTACCTATGACAAAGCCCTACACACTAAAATTTTGGACTAAATTAGCTGGGGCTAATAGCTTATGTATAGGGCGCGACCCTATACTAATCCCATCTGGTATTATAATATCTGAGTCATTATACTTAGGGATATCTTCCCAAAATTTTCATTGAAAGCCTTTTCAAAATGATTTAAAATCTTTAAATCAAACTTACACAAGGAAAATACACATACTCTATGCTTTACTCAAAATCACTTTGCCATGTTATATATATACTTTATCCAATTCTTAGTTGATGAAAAAATATAAACATTTGAAAGTATCCCTTTCAAATCCATTGAAAGTACCCCTTTCGTAACCAAGTAAAACCCTTTATTTAATCCAGGCCGAAAGGCCAAAACCTTCCTTTTGAAGCCATTCTCAAAACCTTTTCAAAACCATTGAAAAAACTCCCATTCGAAAGCTTGAAAACATTTTACATCCTTCTTTAAAACCTTTAAACCATGCCTTTCAAAAACATTGGAAAAACCTTTCCTTTCAACTCCTTCGAAACCATTGTGGAACCACCCCTTCGAAACCTTTCTTTAAGACCTTTTGAAAGCATCAAACCTTTATAAACACAAACCTTTCGAAAGCACTTGGGTTCAATTTTAAAACATATGGGACCTTTCGTTACCATTCAAAATTAACTCCTTCGAAACCTTTGAAAACTGTTTCGATCGAAACCATTTGGATTATGCCTTCAAGTAGAGCAAAAGAATAAGAAACCCATTAAAGTCGAAAGTATTCCTTTTGAAATCATTCCTAAGTAAAAACTGATGGTGTCAAGCCATCCCTTCGAAAGCATTGGAGAAGTAGTCAAGTTTAAAACGCAAAACAACTATTTCGAAACCAATCTGGGTCGAAAGGTAGAAAGTGGCAGCCAAAAGGTTTCGACTTAGTCGAAAGCGATCATTTAAAACAAAGGCACAACCCAATCAAAACCATTTCTTTAAATCCATTTGACCTAGTCGAAAGCTAACCAAGTTGAAAGCTACTTAGTCGAAAGCAAGCAGGCGCATTTTCATTTAAAAGCAAAGTAGTGCTTCAACCCCTTGAGAACCCCTGGTTTTGACCCTATACCATTCGCCTGTCTCCAATTCACTACGTACCAGTTAACTGATACCATGTACATTGGTTTTGATAGAGTCGGAGGCGAAGGTAAGGAGGCGGAACCTGGTGCCGAAAGCATCGAAATAGTGAAAAACATGTTTATTTGTCCTTTTAAACTATTTCTTTGTACCTAACCTGCCTTGTTTGTCAAATTGTGATTGGTTGCAGGTTTCTCTTTTCCAAAAGTACTGCCGACTTTCTAGAATTAACAATTTGAATTTATTTACAAAAAGCCCATTCTCCTGTCATAAATATATAAAACATTTAAGTCCCATAACATAAATAATTTTATTTACCCATTAAAACACTTAGGAAAATTCTACAAAAATTCCAGAAAAATACTTTTAATATGTTTTCTAACATATATTAATTTCGGACCCAAACCACTAATTATTTAACCGTAAATAATTTTTGGTCCAAAATAACATTTTCTTCACTATAAAATTTATATAAAATCCACTTAAATTCATAAAATTCTGAAAATTGAAACCCATCTTTAAAATATTATTCTTGATCTTCATAAAAATTCGCAAGGCATTTGGATGTCATTTAATATGGTTTTCATATTAAAACAAGTCATAAAATCAATATAAACAACCATAAATCATCAATAAGTATATATATAATCATTTCATCATTCAAAAACATGGCAAATCAATGCAAAATATCTCGGATTTCGTCTTAAAACCGAAAACAAAACATATATGAGATGTAAACATTATTCAACTTAGCTTTAGAGATTAAAGAGATTGAGATGTGGATGAATTTGATTTGAATTAGCTTCTTCCTTAGCTTTTCTTAATCTTCTTTTTCTTTCTCTTGTTAATGGTGGCTGGACTCAAGTTTTAAAATTTTGATAAATGAAAATGAACCTGTATGGGATACACGGCTAAGGGATTTAGGGTATAAGAATGGCCGCTTTCCTATTTTACCCCTCCTCTATTTCATGTAATCTTTTATTTTAATTCATTGGCTAAATGGCATGGCTACCCCTTAATAAAATCAAATCTCAGTCCCCTAATCAACACATTATTTTATTTAATTTAACTAATTAAATATCCTAAATAATGTTACCAAAAATATGGGGTGTTACAAACTCCCCTCCTTAAAAAAATTCGACCTCGATATTACGATAAGGTGCACAACACATCAATCAAAGAGGTAAAACATACCATCAAACAAGTCAGGATAAGTATGTCTAATCCTACTTTCAATCTCCCAAGTATAGTCTCTCTCATCGTCACTCCGCTGGACTTTCACAAATCTGAACGTCGGTTCTAAGCCTCTTCTCATCTCTTGCAACAATGCGAATCGGCTTTCTCACTATAGTCAAGTTCGGTTCTACTACTAAATCATCTAACACAGTCGGTGCTATAGTAGTCTCCGGGTCTCTAATACACTTTCTAAGATGAGAAACATGGAAAACATCGTGGACTCCTACCAAACTGCTCGGTAACTCGACTCTATATGCGAATTTCCCGATCCTCTCAACAATACGAAAATGTCCAACGAATCTCGGTGCCAACTTTCCTGATCTTCCGAATCGGATCACACCCTTCATTGGTGTCACCTTAACAAAAACCTAATCTCCAACTGAGAACTCTAAATCTTTATGTCTTTTATCTGCATAACTCTTCTGCCTAGACTGAGCCTCCTTCATTCTAGCTCGAATGACCTCAATCTTTTCTGCAGCTTCCTTAACCAAATCTAGACCAAGAACCAACCTATCCCTGGTCTCTAACCAACAAACGGGAGATTTATATGGCCTTCCATACAAACCTTCAAACGGTGCCATCCCAATAATAGTCCGATAACTGTGGTTATACGAAAACTCGACTAAATGTAGATGGTCCTCCCATGATTCCTCGGAATTTAATACACAAGCTGTTAACAAATCTTCCAAGATTTTTTTGATTGTTTCCGTTTGCCCATCTGTTTGCGGATGGTAAGCGGTACTCATCTTGAGCTTGGTTTCCAAAACTTCCTTTAGACTCTTCCAGAACTCGCTAGTGAATAAAGAATCCCTTTGACTAACTATACTACTAGGAATTCCATGTAGTCTAACCACATTCTTCATAAACAACTTCGCTAATACAGGTGCCGTTCTGGTTGACTTAACTAGAATGAAATGGGCACTCTTGGTCAATCTGTCCACTATAACCCATATACTTTCATTTCCTCTGTTCGATCTTGGCAAGCCATCAATAAAATCCATGGAAATAGAATCCCATTTCCAAACCGGAATATCTAATGGCTGAAGCAATCCACTTGGCTTCTGGTGTTCGGGCTTTGCCTGTTGGCAATTCAAGCACTGCTTTACCTATAAACCAATATTCCGCTTCAAACCTTCCCAGAAGAAATTTCTCTTCATATCCTGATACATCTTAGTTCCTCCCAAATGAATAGTGAACTTCGAATGATGGCATTCCTCCAAAACTTCTTTCCTTATGTTTTCTTTACACGAAACACATAATCTCCCTTTCTTTCTCAACCACCCATTCTGGTCAAGAATGAAACCCATTAAGTCATCGCTCTCGGTTCCAACTCTTAAATTCCTGATCCATTCAGCTAACACTGGATCCTCCTCCTGTTTAGAAGCAATCCTTTTGATCTCACTGGTCGAACTTCCAAACAAGATAATACAACAGTCTCTCCGCTAGACCCAGCCTTGGATCTCCACTGCACTCTACAATCTGCCAATGCTTCCAATTCCTTCCACTTAGTAATCATTACTAACACTACATTTTGATGCTTTCTGCTAAGTGCATCTGCAACTTTGTTGACTTTCCCCGGTGTGTAATCAATCCTAGAATCATAGGCAGCAATAAACTCTAACCACCTTTGCTGTCTCATGTTCAGCTCCTTCCGAGAGAACAAATACTTCAGTGACTTATGGTCCATATATAACTCAAACCCCTCTCCCAAAAGGTAGTGTCTCCACACCTTCAACGCGAAAATCACTGCTGCCAATTCCAAATCATGTGTCGGATATCTGACCTCATGCGATCTAAGCTGTCTAGAAGCATAGGCAATCACCTTACTTCTCTACATTAGCACAGCTCCTAATCCTGTTCCACACTCATTTGTATAAACCACCAAATCCTGATTCCCTTCCGGAACAACCAATACAGGTGCATGGGTCAATAAGTGTTTCAAACTATGGAATGCTTCCTCACACTTATCGGTCCACACAAACTTCACATCCTTTCTTGTTAGCTTAGTCATTGGTGCCGCTACCAGCGAAAAATCCTTAATGAACTTTCGATAATAACCAGCTAATCCATGGAAGCTCTTTATCTAGGTCACTGTCTCGGGTCTCTTCCAACTATTCACCGCTTCAATCTTAGTTGGATTTACTGACAACCCTTTCTCTGAGACTACATGACCCAGAAACTTCACTTACTTCTTCTAGAAATGACATTTCGAAAACTTCGCCTTTAGCTGATGCTGCCTCAGCATCTCAAGCACCACTCTAAGATGAACTTCATGCTCCTTCTCATCCTTAGAGTATATCAAGATATCATCAATAAAAACCAATACGAACCTATCCTAGAGCTCTTGGAAAACTCGATTCATTAAATCCAGAAAGAATGTCGGCGCATTAGTCAGTCCGAACGGCATAACCATTCGTATGATCCATATCCGGTCCTAAACGTCGTCAAAGGTATACTATCCTTTGCTACTCCGAGCTGATGGAAACTTGTTGCCAAATCCAACTGGGAAAATATCTTGGCTCCACTTAACTGATTGAACAAATCATCAATCCTCGGCAATGGATATCGATTCTTTATCGTCTTCTCATTCAACTAACGATAATTAATACATAGCCTTAACGATCCTTCTAGCTTCTTAGCAAACACTACAGCTGCTCTCCAAGGTGAACTACTCGGTCTGATAAAACTCTTGCCCTCTAGATCCACTAACTGCACTTTCAACTCCCTCATCTCTGTAGGGGTCATTCTGCTTGGCGGCCTACTCACTGGTTCTGCTTTCGGAACCAAATCTATCCAAAACTCAATGGCTCGTTTCGGTGGCAATCCAACTACAGGCTCAAAAACATCCGCGAATTCTCTAACCACGAAAACTCGATTTAGCTCATCTTCCAACTCCATAACACCCAACAAAGCATTCACCTCACTGCTAAGACTTCCTACGATATAAACAATCATGTCGCTACAATCCGGGTGCCTAAGCGATATTTTCCTATCATTGAAAAATATCCTAGCATCGTACACGCTTAACCAATCCATCCCAAGAATAATCTCAAACCCTACAAAATTAAACATGTGCAAACTACCAACAAAAGCATGACCTAACAAGTCAAACTCTAACTGGACACATCTCAATCCTAGAGTTGCATACCCTCCTATTGGATTCGCAACCCGTAAGGAAGTAACTAAATATGTGGGTTCTAGGTTAAGCTTAACTATTAAATATTTAGATATAAAAGAATGCGATGCACCAGTATCAAATAGAACGCTAATAGACATATCATGAATCTGAAGCGTTCCTCCCAAAACTGCCATTCTCTTCTCCTGAGTTGTTGGCTTTGAAGTAGCAGACTCCAATGCATACATCTTGCCTTTTCCATCCTTAGCGGGCTCTTTGCATTGATTCTTATAGTGGCCTATCTGATCGTAGTTGAAGCACCTAATGTTCTTCTTCCCGATCACTTCGCCTTTCCAGCACGACACTCATTGGCGAAATGACCCTTCTTGTCACACTTAAAACAAACCACCTCAAATTTTCCTTTCTTAGCTGCTCCACCCTTTTGAGCACCCTTCTTCTGGAAGAACTTCCTCTTTAGGCCTTGCCCCACCTAGACCTCCTTCACTTTACTCTTCTCCTGACAGGCAAGCATCTCCTCGTGCCTCAAAGCCATCTCCACAACCATATCACATGGATCTCTAATATGCGATAAGGTAGCCCTGGCTAACTCAGGCTTCAATCCCCTGATAAACTTTTCATTCCTCTTCATCACTGTGTCCACTGAAGCATACCCATATCTGGCTAACTCTTCAAACCTACTAGCATACTCCAAAACAGTCATTTCTCCATTTTCTAACTCCGCAAACTTTCGGATCAAAACACACTGCGCCATCACCGACATGAACCTCTCTTGGAACCTCCTTTTAAACTCTGCCCGTGTCATTATCTCCTCATCTACACCAACAATCACACTGTTCCACCAAAACAAAGCTGCTCCTTGAAGCTGTCTAGAAGCAAGCCTCCTCTTCGGTTCATCATTGAGCCCCCAGTCTGCAAAAATTCTCTTATAGAGTAGCAACCAATTGTCCACCTTTATAACATCCTCTGTTCCAATAAATGGCTTCCCACCAAGCTTAATATAATCTCCACTCAACTTAGCATAATTGTTAACTACCGGAACTTCCGGAACTCTTGCTCTTGCAGCATCCCCTCCTACCACTCCAGCTGCAATTCCAGCTTCCATCATATTCACAAAAAACTGATACATAGCCCCCATGTCAATCTGCGGAACTCCAACACCTACATTCTCTGCTTGTGCCTGACCTTGGGTCCTCCTCGTATTAGGTCTGGAATTCCCATCAGCGCCCTCCCCTCCTGGGTTAAGTCTTCCTCTTCTACCATCCATATCTGTATTTAAACCTCATGAGATACAGAAAAATAACCAAACAAAGATAGAAGACTAGAGATAAAGCATATAATTATATATATCAAATACAAGTACGTCACTATAGCGTTATCCCATACCCCGATCTTACTCTAGTTCCTTAGGATTATGTTTTCAAAAAACATTTTTAATTTGAAGTTTTTCATAAACCAAAGCTCTGATACCAAGTTGTAACATCCCGTATCTAGAGGCCAAAAGATAAGCGCTACAGATGCTCCAGTCATCTATAGTATTAACTTCTGGTGACAAAATACGGTAATGCTAATGGTATCCATAATATTAGAAGCACTTGAATATGAACAAATCACATATTTCAAAAACAACATTTTATGGATTATATTTCAAAACAATAATTCATATCAAAGTTACATAATCCCTTAGCGTTTCCCAGGCAATAATTAAATATATTAATTACAAAATACGCCAAGAGCGACAAATGACGATGCCCCCTTGGTAGGGCAAAGTAAATATAGTCAGATTTGACTTAATACACATAGCGGAAACAAACAGAATAAACTGTAACTCCTTATTAGCTATATGTCAGCCATGTTCTCGTCTCCGGAAGCTTTATTCGCCAAAATTACTAAAACCTGGAAACCTCAACCCTCAGCCTACTCAAATCAATTTAGAGCACCCGAGAGTTTAAGGGGAAACCAAAATCTCGAGTAAAACATAAAGCCTGGTGTGAATAATACTATACATCTCGGTTATTTTATGTTAAGTGAGACCATGCCGCTTAGCGGAACGGGTTTCTCCTCAGTAACATCCTTTTAAACATATCTTTTGCAATTCTTTTCCTCTAACCAAAACTGGTTAAAATCTGTAAAGCATTATCATGTAAACAAACATATCAGGTAAAAAATGGACTATCTGTCCGAAAAGTGTAGTTTTGTTTGGCTAACTACTAACCTTTGGCTGACTCGGGCCTTCTAGACAATATAAACCAAATTTATCTAACATCTGTTAGACACTTATCTTGTGGACAATTTGTCCTTAACTATCTATTAAATACTTCTCTTCTAGACATCTGTCCCTAACTTATCTTCTCCCAGGGTCACCTGATCCTAATGGTTTTGCAGGCTCACCAATAACCTATATGTATACAAACATATATTCCTTCTGTGTGTAATCATAATTTTAGTCTTACCTGTGAAAAAGCCCTACACACTGGAATTTTGGACTAAATTAGCTAGGGCTAATTGCTAATGTATAAGGCGCGACCCTATACCAATCCCATCTGGTATTCTAATATCTGAGTCATTTTACTTAGGGATATCTTCCCAAAATTTTCCTTGAAAACCTTTTCAAAATGGTTTAAAATCTTTAAATCAAACTTACACAAGGAAAATACACATACTCTAATCTTTACTCAAAATCACTTTGGCATGTTATATATATACTTTACCCAAACCTTAGCTGATGAAAACATATAAACCTTTGAAAGTACCCCTTTCGAATCCATTGAAAATACCCCTTTCGAAACCAAGTAAAACCCTTTGTTTAATCCAGCCTTGTAACAGCCTACCTTTTTGGACAGTTTAAATCGACGATAAACCTCATACGTTAGACTCAAACCATTCGAAAGGGAGGATTGTTATGGGGTAAATAAGAAAAAACAGAGAAAGAAAGAAAACAAACACAGAGTCTCATAGCGGAATGACAAAATATAATAATCAAATAAACAGTTCATGAAGCTGTTTTACAAATAACATTTGATTAAACTTTACAATATAGAATTAGAGTTACATACAACAGAAATCAATAACAATGCAGCAAAATAACATGATGCAGTAGTATGAATATAATAAATAGTAATAGTACTAAATCTTCGTCTTCATCCTCTAGAAAAGCAGTCTTCGATACATTGAAAAGCTCAAACTGACCCGAGCGATGAAAAGACAAAACACTCAAGTCTGAACTAAAAGATCTTATGTAAGTTAAATCAACAGTAAATAAATATGGTGTAACGGCGTCAAAGATGTTTACGGGTTTGACATCTCCTGTCCAGTGTCTTACGTGAGTGCAATAACTTAAGAGATGTTCGGGATTACATCTCCTAAGGATCCGTTAAACTATTTACATACATAGTACAATACGCTATTATAATAGTGTCTACAGTAAAGTAAAGTATTGAAATAGAGTTAAGGTGTTACCCATATCCCCCTTAACACATTTTATATAATGTCGTACTTTATATAGTACTGTAAACTCCACCGTAAACCGGTGGGCTATCAGGGAGCACTCCATAGGTACGACACAAACCAAACTAGTAGAATGTTCGATAAGGCATGTGACACGGCACGCGAGGCAATGCCAGGGTAGGATTCTACCGTTTTGCAGATCTAGGCTGGTGGTAACACATAGCAGCTACTACCGCCCACCTTGAAACACACTCCCATAATCAAAATCGAGGGGTGGACACCAAATCAATCACAAAGTCATAATATGGTATCGAAGAAGCATGTCCGATCATAGGTGCGACCTCACTTGGCCCCACGTGGCTCGTATTTTTGTCACATTAAGCTGGCTCGCAGGAGTCAGGGCTACATAAATACCTCATACAGAATCATTCGCCAAACCATTCTACTTTATTCTGGAATCTCCACCACGTACACAGTTGTTAAAATGGTTTTCGGTATTGGCATAGAGTATGACAATATTTGATCCCGGTCTCTTTAACAACCAAACGCTTATTTCACGACGGATGGTTTTTTTGAAATTTCCAAACCGTTTCATAATTGATATCAAAATATCATATTAAATTCCAACCATATCACTTTCGAAATTATATACTTTCGAAATCATAACACCTTTGAAACCATATTCACAAATAGGTTAAATTCTCATTTCAAAGTCAAAATATCATTTCAAGTTCCAACGTAAGTTATAACATCCATTTAACCATTCGCTTTAAAATCAAGGATTTGAATATAACCACTTCCACTCTATACGGTCTGAAATTTAGAAAATAGTTTAGATAGTTATAAATAGTTTAGCATTGTTTGCATAAATTAAAAATAGTTTAAATAGATTAAACAGATTTAAAATAGATTAAATAGATTTAAAATAGTTTTGATAGATTTAAAATAGATGAAAAGGTTGAATTAGTTTAAAATAGGTTAAAATAACTTAAATTAGGTTAAATAGATTAAGATAGATTAAGATAAATTAAAATAGTTTAAATTGATTTAAAATAGTTTAAAATAGTTGAAATTTGATTTAAATTAGTTTAATAGTTTGAAAACCTTAAAATCAGGATTTTAAAATAATAAATTTTAAACAGTTTATATTAAAATAATTAATTTTGAATTAATATCAAAATTAAACCATTTCTTCCGTTTCAACACATCTGGACCAGGTCCAGCATTCAAATCAACTAATTAAAATTGGTCTTTCAATTCAGAGTCTCATTTAAACCATTTAATCAATATCGATTTCAAATCCATGTTTGAATTATCAATTTAAACCTGTAACGACCCAGTATTTTGGACCATTCGCATCCGCACATGTCGGACTTGAATAATTCAAAATACCGAATTGTTAATTTAAATTTGGCAAAACTGAACATATACAGTAAATAAATAATCACAGATCACAGACACAGAGTAATAATTACAGCAGAAATAAAAGAGATAGTAGTTCAAGAAGCTACTATATAAATGTATAAGTTACATCAGAGTTAAACCAGATACAACGGAAGAGTAATACAATACATCAGATACAAATCAGAATACATCACTGGAATCATCGAATACTGAAAGCAGAATAGATGGCTGGATCTTCAAGCAAAGCTCCAACTTCAAATGTGAGTCTCGAATACTGGTACACTCAGTCTGACCCGAGCGTAAAGAAAAACACAAAACACTCGAGTCAGGATTAACATTCTTATATCAATAAATCCAACTCAAGTGAAATAGCAATTGAAGTACAAGTAACTCAAAGGATGTTTGGAATAACCATCCTTTAAGGATCCGTTAAACTATCTACTATGTAGTAGTGTACGATAAGTAGATAATGTCTATCAGTAATATAAGATATCAAAATAGTGTTAAGGCGTTACCATTATCCCCCTTAACACATTTTATATAAGCATCATAGTCTATACAGCACCGTAAACTAGTGGGCTATCAGGGAGTACTCCATAGGTATAACACAAAACAAATTCGTAGTGGTCGCGTATAAAGGGATCCAAGTATGACAAGGCACATGAGGCAATACCCAAGGTAGTGAAACTACCGTTTGCCTGATCCGGACTAGTGAGAACGCATCGCCGCAGCGATCGCAACACCGCGAAACAACACTCCCAAATCAAGGGTGCACCAATCGACAACAAATAATGAGTAGTTTTCGAAGAAGTGTGTTCGCTCGAGGTAGCTAGCCCCCATTTGGCCCGGCACGGCTCCTGTAACAGCCCGTATATTTGGACCATTTAAATTGACAATAATCCACACATGTCAACTTAAATAATACAAAACACGAATCGTTATGGGATTATAAATACATAAATGTAAATGAGAATCAATACAACATCACAGAACAGTCACAGAATAATGCAGCGGAAAATACATCGTCATAATAGCAGTTCATGAAGCCACTATATAATATACAACAATGTCATAACATCAAGTGACTAAAGCCAAAAATGTCCAACAGACTAGGACATCAAAATAGGAATAGAAATAGACTGATAAAGATAAATGCTAAGCCTTCAGCATCTTCAACCAACCTTGATCAGCAACTGGATAGCTTCAGACTGACCCGAGCATATACAAAAAGAAACACTCGAGTCAGGACTCAAAATCTTATACAATTAAATCAAGTGCAAGGTAATAGTTCATAACTTAAAGATGGGTGAAATAGCATCTCTAAGGATCCGATAAACTATCTATATATACAATAGAATACGATAGGTAGATAATGTCTAATCAGTAAAGTACGATATTAAAATAGTGTTAAGTCATGGCCCATACCACCCTTAACACATTTTTATTCCCAAGAGCATATACAAGACCGTAGTTTCCCCAAAACCGGAAGTCACCAGAGGGCAATCCATATACTAAAGGTACAAAACAAAACGTAGTGGTCGCGAATAGGGTAATCAGTATGACAAGGTACATGAGGCGATACCAACTAGGATACTAGTAGTTGCGTGATCCGGACTGATGTTGAGCATAGCAACTACTATCTCAACACCGCGAAACAACACTCCCAATCAAAGGGGTGCACCCAAATCGAATCACAAAAGTAATAGATATGGTATCGAAGAAGTGCGTCCGCTAGAGGTAGCGAACCTCAATGGCCCGGCGCGGCTCCTGTTTTAGTCATGTCAGGGGTCGTCCAATATCGTTCTCTTTCTTCAGTCAACGCGATCACCAAACCATCCACTTCATTCTGGATCAACACTTCGCGTGTAATAGTTTTTAAAGTGGTTTTCAGTATCGACAGAGAGTATGTCCATATCTGATCCCGGACTCTTTAATAACTACGTATTTATTACCCAATGGTCATTTAAGTGAAAGTTTAAAACAAATCAAAGTCCGAAAGTCAAGGTGCAAATTTGACTTCCAAAATTTGACATTTCACGATTCAATTGATTTCGGATTTTTAAAATCATATTTCCAAATGAAATCTGTAGTTCAACATTTAATTAACAATATAGTTAAGTATTCAAGTTCAATTTAATAACTCTCTTATTAAATTTAGTTCAAAATCAATTTATCTAAATTTACCGGTCAATTAAGTTCGAATCGTTAGATCAAATTCTATTTATCTCAATTCATGTTTACATTCATCGTTACATTAAATATAATCATAAATTTGATTAAATCGATTTCACTAGATTTAAAATCATTTACCTTTAAATTGTCGCTAAATTTAATCCATAAAACTTTAGTTAGTTTCGTATTCCATTTTAAGTCAAAATTTCCTAAATCTAAATTATTATTTATAACAAGTTTAAATCTATTTAATTTAAAACTTAGTTTAAATTTGAATCTACCAATCTAATAAATTAAATTATTAAATTCTAAAACTCACTTGTTTTAAATCTTATTTCAATCAAATTCTCCAATTCATTTTTCTTCAATTAAATAGATTTATTAATCCGTTTCAATTTAATCCATTAATTTATTCCAATAAATCCATTAATTTATTTTAGTTAAATCCATTAATTTATTTTAGTTAAATCCATTAATTTATTTCAAATAAATCCATTAATTTATTTCAATTAAATCCATTTATTTATTTCAATTAAATCCATTAAGTCGTTACTTGATTTCCAAACAATTTAATAAGTTCATTTCTTAATTTCAAATAGATTTCAATTTCAAAATAATTTCGTTGACCAATCGGGTTTCTTATTTTTAATTGTCTATCCTAGGCCAAGTTATTTAAGTGGGTATTTATCATTTCAACCCGATATCATTCAATATAAAACAAATCATAACAAAGGGAACTTGCAGTGTGATAACTGGGATGGTGTCAAAGTAAATAAACAAGCAATAGCAACCATACATAACAAATTAACAATTTATTCAAATAATCCCGAAATAACCATATTAACTTACATTCGTTATTTATGCAAATTAATATAATTATTCCTAGAATCCTATGGATTAAAGATTTTTACATTATGATTTTCCTTGGTGTCCGTTATCAAATTTCTACATCAATCGTACTTATCAATTTTAATGTCACTATTATTTACTCTAATTAACATCATATTTCAGTTCAACATGTTTAATCAATTTAAACAATACATGGCGTCAAATTTTTAGAAGTTAACAATTTTATTTCAACCAAATTCTAACAATCAACAATTTAATATCCAGATTAATATTAACAACAATTATCACTTGATTATCATCGCATAATAGATTGAGTCGTGAATATAAAATATTCACCTTTCGTGGTTAAAGATTGGACGACGAAGCACGAAGACGAATGGATAAGATAGACACTAACCGGCACGACGCAAAACGAACACAACTGCAAATCAAATAAAAGATTATCAATAATTTGTTTATTGTCATATATATATATATCGATTGAATATATATAAACCATACCAACGATGAAGCGAGATAGATTCAACAAGCCGGATAAATGCCTAGAGCTCCGAAGCGGTAGCTGGAACCAAACACAGCAACAACAAAAATGAGCAACCAGATTCCAAAATATATACTGTTACATAATATAATAGTTATATATATATATATCTACTGTTATATATAACTGATGTGCACAGACAGGATTGTTGCGGCCGTGGCGGAGACTGGTGTGGGTGGGTGGCGGATGGTGAACGCGGGCGCGGGACTGTGGCGCATGGGGTCGGCTGGCTGTGGCGGGCGTAGGGGGTCGGGGAGGCTGGTCGGAGAGGGGAAGCGGGGGTCGGGCTGTTGGGAGGTCGGAGGGGGTCTGGACGCGTGGGCGCGGGGCTGTTGGGTTCGGGTGCGGGGCTGGTGGGGTTCGGGTGCGGAGCTGGTGGCGGGTGGCAAGTGGGGTGCTGGGGCGGGGCTGGCGGGTGTTGGAGCGGAGGGGGCTGGTGGGCTGTAGGCAGGGCGGAGGGACTGGAGGCAGGCGGGATGGTGGTGGGGCGGAGGGACTGGAGCTGGAGGGCTGGGGCGTGGGTGGCTTGGTTGGGCGGACGCGGGGATGTAGGCGGAGGGTGGGGTTGGTGGTTGCATGGGCGGAGGCGGAGGCAGGGCGGAGCGGCAGGTCGTGGAGGTGGTTGGGAGGTGGGACGAGTTGGCTGGGCGAAGGGAGGCTGGGTGCTGGAGCGGGCATGGTGCTGGTTGGGGCTGGGTACGTGGAGCTGGGAAAGTGGGGTGCATGGGCAGTGGAGTGGGGAAATGGGGCAGAGGAGCTGGGGAAAGTTTTATACAGAACTCTAAAATATAGAAATAGAAAAGGGGAAGAGGGAGGAAGTGCAGAGGAGAAGAGAGATGTTACGTACCAATTTTCTTTTTTCTTCTGAAGCAAAGTGAAGTGAAGTGATGCGGAGCAGTAAATGAAGGGAGAGGGTAGCAGATTTATTCAGAAAAATTTAGAGTCCCCGTGCAACGAAATGATGATTGTCACAATGGCTCTTCAGTTTCTGAATGGACAAGGGCCATTTGAATCCTGAGCGGGAAAAGTTGGGTACTGGTTTGTGTGGCGTAACGGACCAGTTTATACTCCGTTAACCAATTAATAGCTTGCAACGCCGAACTCCAATTGACACAAACAAATATACCGTTTTGATCAGCGCGACGAGGCGGACACAACGGTATGAAGATATTGGTGGTTTGCCATTGTTTGCGAAGTGACGAATCTTAATAACCCATTTGCACGAGTGAACATTTTTACTAGCAATTAAAAGCGAAATTTGACGAAACGAAATGCGCCGCTATGATCAGAATATTTTTCATATGCAACATTGTGAAAAATATTTGGGTTCGGACGATAGAAAATTTACACATAAAATTAAAACTAATATGTAAATTTGACGAGCGAAATTTTCTACAATATTTTTCGACGAAATTTGACGTACGCCTATGTCTATCTAGACGCATCCCAAATGTGAAGTTTGAACGTCAACGGAAATTGTTTGTGAATATTTGAAATTTCTATTACGGAGAATGCAGCAAAACACCGAAGAATAAGATCGACGGAGCTAAAGATGTCCGAATTTTGAAAAACGAAAAATGACGCCTTTGTCAGAAAATGATTTAGAATTTTTCTATGTAAAAATATTTAGGTTCGGAAGATGAAATTTCACGCTTTAAAATGAACTGATGTGCAGTAAAACGTGCCTGAAGTTTACTGCGGTATTTTCCGACGAAACTTTACCCATATCTACAGTCATCTTGGCGCGATTTAGAAACAAAGTTTGGACGCCGATTGAAATCGTATGAAAGTTTCACATTTTTAATTAAAATAACGGTTCTAAAATTTTTAAATTGGGTCGGAATTTCAGGGTCGTTACAGCTCCTGTTTTAGTCATTTCCAATTTGACACAAGTGTCGAGGCTATCCATTATCGTTCTCTTTCTTCAGTCATCACGTACATCATTCCAACCACTTCATTCTAGATCACACTCCGCGTATAGTTATTAAAGTGATTTTCGGTTTAGACAGAGAGTATGTCCCTAACCGATTCCGGTCTCTTTAATAACTTTCGTGATTATTACACCGATTGGTCGTTTAATAAATTTCAAAACCAAATCAATTACAATTTCAATTAGAATTTGTAAACCAATATTCCATTTGTCTTTATATATCAATTTCCAAATTTTACGTTTCAAAACTTCCAAATTCATAATTTCAAAATCTTATATTTCAATTTCAATTTTTATTTAAACAATTCAAATATTGACTTAAATTCGTATATAAGTTTCATTCCGAAATCATTTAAATTAATTTAATTTAACATTCAAATCAATTTAACTTCATTTATCGATTTTATTCAATATCCATTAAGTAAATTTGTCATTCAAAACAATTTATATTTAAATTCCAATTCATTAAATCAATTACTTAAGTTCAATTTCATTATATCAAAACTTCAAATTGAATTAAATTAGAATCGTCAAATCAACTCTTCAAATTTCAAGTCTTACATTAATTTCAATAAATCAAATTTTGATTTCTTGTTAAAGAAAATTCAATTTCACTTATTTATTTAGTTACAACTTCAAAGCTCAATTAAATAAGAACTAAATTTCACTAATTAAAAGTTCAATTTTTAATTATCAAAGGATTCAATTTAATTTAATTTTTAAATAATTCAATCTCATTAAATTATTAAATAATTTCAAAACTTAATTCAATCATTTCTTAAATTAAACAACATTCTTTCATCAATTTCTTTATTAATATTTCTTTTCAGATTATTAAATATTCACATTTAAATTTCATTAAAATTCAATTTCCAACTTCGTTTCAAAACCATATTATTTATTCAAATAAAATCTTCATTTTATTTTTAAATCAAATTATTGACCAATCGGTTTTTATTTAATTTTCTATCCTAGGTCAAAGTTTAATTTGGGTATTTATCATTTCAACCCGATTCCAATTCAATTCAAAATCAAAGCATAACAAAGGGAACTTGTAGTGTGATAACTGGGATGGTGTCAAAGTAAATAAACAAACAATAACAACAACCAATATCAATCCAATAATCAATTCAAATAATCTCGAAATAATCGTATTAATTCACATTGTTGTTTGTGCAAATTAATATAATTATTTCTAGAATCTACACTATCATTTCATGTAGATTAAAGATTATTACACTAATATTTATATGGTTCTTCACTTGATATCTATTGTAAAAATTCAAACTACATCAATTTTATACGTATACATTTAAATAGTTCAAGGTGTGGTTAACACTATTTCTACGTGTCAATTTATTTAACATTTAGAGGGGTCATATTATGCAAATGTCGTCAATCAAATTAACACATACATCAAATCTAATTATCCTACATCAATTTCAAATTATTATCATTTTCTATATTAACAATTTAACGTCCAATGTCAAAAATCAAACAATCAATCATTTAACAACCAAACTGGATTATCATTATATAAATAACAGATAATGGTGTCAGATGTCACAGGTGAACTGATACAGGTAATAGCATATATAACAGTGTAAATAACTAACAACAGCATATTTCAATTGTCGTTTCAATTGAAATCAGATTTAATAAATAAAAGAACGTTAATCGTGAGTGGTTGCTCACCTTTTGAGGCTAGGGAGCGAGAATAGACAACGAAGTTGAGTTACGAATTGCAAGCACGACTTCCGAAATAAACCAGATTGGCACGAATCGACGAGCAAAGCTGTTAAATAGGAATTGCCGAAATCAAATCAAAACATTCAACATAGCAACAAATAAAAACATGTCCTGTGTCAAAGTTTAACAATATAATTCTATGTGCTACCGAGATCGAAATGGTCTGAAATTTGGTATGAATAAAGATCAAAACTTGTATTTCAAACTGCAAAAGAATCACTTGATTTGGACAAGAGACCAGAAAAGTTACGATGTCACAAACATAGACTCAGGCCATGTTGCGACTGTCAAATGTTCAGGTCTGAAAACCCCTCTGGGTCTGACTTTCAGGTAAGAAACAGAGGACTGAACCACCTCGTATGAAGCTAAAATTTTATATACCGAAAGTAGAAAACTTTATCTTTTAAACAAAAAGGGAATCACTGTATTCCAACATAAGATGGAAGAGATACGATGCGTCAAACATGAACTCAGGTCGTGTTTGCAGCAGTGCAAAATAATTTTACAAAAGAAGAGCTGCCTGGGTCTAACTTCCAGATCCTCGACCACTAATCAAACGATGTCGGATTTTGTTGGAATTTGACATGCATAAACTAGATAACTTCGACTTTTTTTTAAAAATAGAATCAACCCATTCCGATAAAACATGAGTGAGATATGATATCGTGAACATGAAGTCTAACTGCTGTTCAGAAAAAAAAATAAACATGCAAACAAGTGCAAAATCAGTTTGGTTGCACCTTTCAGGTATAAAACAGAGGACCAAACGGCCTTGAATTGGACTGAAATTTTACATGCATAAACTAGATGTAACGACCCGTAATTTTGGGCAATATATTTTAATAAATATAAAATCTAAATTTAAATATAATACGAGTACATAAAAATAAGCAGACTATAATATTTAATAAAGTATAAAATGAAATACATCTTACAAATTAATTAACAAAAATAAATATAACATGTATGGATAAATAAATAACATTACAAATAAACTATCGTTAAACGAATATTAAGTGAATCATCTTCTATCAATAAATTAAATCGTAAGTATAAATCAAATTGTAATTATAAAATAAAAGTAAACACTTATTATCATTTGAATATGTAAGTAATACAAGTATAAAATAAACAAAACAAAGATAACCTGTAGAATATATTTATACAATACAAACACAAGAATAAGCTATGAATCAAACAAAATTTAAAACAAATATTTTTAACAACCTGTGAACATTGCAATAATAATTTAAATAAGTTAAACACTTATATACATAAACCAGCTGCTCCCAAGTGCTCGTATAAGATACATAGTAGAATGTAAACATCTCCCCAAACCAGCCTACAAATAAAATGCTAAGTGTTAAGTGAACATAACAAAGCAGGTTACACTAGAAAAAGAATGAATAAAATAAAAATATAAATTGCTAAGTATAAAGTCAATAAAGCAAGGTAAGGCTGCACCATGTAAAAGAAAGAGAAAGTTGCACATTTTAAGCTTGTAATACAAGCCGGCTACACAAATTTATAAAATATAAATATATAGTACAAGTGATAAATTACATATTGACAAACATAATAAATGAAGCCACTATTCTTCTCTTATCAGCCTACAAATTTTGATAAAAATCTCTGGACATTTTCTTTTTCAAGTACAAAAAAATCTTGTTTACATTTCCAGCCTGCCTACCTTCTTGTACCAGATCATTTCATATTTCATTTTTGCGTTCATCACTTAAAACTGAAGAAAAGAAAATAAGATTGGAGCTACAACCTGAACAAGATATAACTTAAATCAAAAGTAAACTGGAAATCAAGTATTGCAATCATCTTGAAGACTGGGAAACTTCAAAACTGGAAACTAGGAAACAAAGAACAAGCCTGCTTGTGATCATCTGAAATTTTGTTCCTCTGTTCAATATTCTATTCTGGTGAGTAAACAATAATTTCAAAGATTTAGTTGTTAAACTAGATTAAGATGCATATAAAATCTGGTTTGTGCATAGTCCAGTTTGAATCTAATGATGTGCATATATATATACACTGCTCTGTATATTGTTTGATCTGCCTGTAGTTACAAAGTTTAGTAGGTGATCAACTTTTAGATATTACCACTCAAACATTATAGACTGTGATTTAAACAAAGTGAGTAGTTCCAACTATAAATCAAGTTTTTAAACCTGTTTTACAGAAGATATGCTAAATTTTGATAAAATTCGAGTAATTCGAATCTGAGATTAAATTTTATAATTTGAATCGACTTCGAAAGGTAGGATTTTTAAAATAAAAATGAAGATTTTTAAGCAAGTATTCAAGGTGCAGTTCGAACGTGAAGCATAGAGGCATTTTTGCCAATATCAGATGATCCAAACAAATTTAAATTCTGGAATTTGATGAGAGGCAAGTTTGGGAACGTAGTAATACGGGAAAAATGAAAGGAATATTTTCGAATGCATGGGTTTTGAGAATTGATCGAATGTAGGGTTTTAGACTGTGTTTGGGTCAAGTCTGGAATCGAGGCCACTGCGAAGCCTCTGGAGGATAGATGTAACGACCCGCCATTTTGGACCATTCGCATCCATTATAAGTGTATAGGTAGACACTCATGCCGGAGTTGAATTGCTCAAAATACCGCGTTGTTAATTTAAATTTGGCAAAACTGAACATATATAGTAAATAAATAATCACAGATCACAGACACAGAGTAATAAGTGCAGCGGAAATAAAAGAGATAGTAGTTCATGAAGCTACTATATGAATATATAAAATACATCAGAGTTTACAACAGAAGAGTAATACGATACATCAGAGTTAAACCAGATACAACGGAAGAGTAACCGATACAAATCAGAATACATCACTGGAATCATCGAATATCTGAAAGCTGGATAGATAGCTGGATCTCCAAGCGAAGCTCCAACTGCAAAGGTGAGTCTCGTAAGCTGAACTACTCAGTCTGACCCGAGCGTAAAGCAAAACACAAAACACTCGAGTCAGGATTAACATTCTTATATTAATAAATCCAACTCAAGTAAAATAGCAATTGAAATACAAGTAACTCAAAGATGATTGGAATAAGCATCTTTCAGGATCCGATAAACTATCTATATATAGTAGAGTACGATAAGTAGATAATGTCTATCAATAATATAGAGATATCAAAATAGCGTTAAGTCATGGCCCATTCCACCCTTAACACATTTTTATTCCCACAAGCATATACAAGACCGTAGTTTCCCCAAAACCGGAAGTCACCAGAGGGCAATCCATATACTCAAGGTACAAATCAAAATCGTAGTGGTCGCGCATAAATGGAATACAAGTATGACAAGGCACATGAGGCTATACCCAAGGTAGTGATACTACCGTTCGCCTGATCCGGGCTGGTGAGAACGCAACGCCGCAGCGCCCGCAACACCGTGAGACAACACTCCCAAAAATCAAGGGTGCACCAATCGACAACAAGTATAAGTAGTTCGAAGAAGTGTGTCCACTTGAGGTATCAATCCTCCATTGGCCCGGCACAGCTCCTGTTTTAGTCATTTCCAATTTGACACAAGTGTCAAGGTTATCCATTATCGTTCTCTTTCTTCAGTCAACACGTACATCATTCCAACCACTTCATTCTGGATCATCACTCCGCGCATAGTTATTAAAGTGGTTTTCGGTTTAGATAGAGAGTATACCCATAACCGAATTCCGGTCTCTTTAATAACTTTCGTAATTATTACACCGATTGGTCGTTTATATATTTCAAAAACCAAATCAAATTCCAATTTCAATTTCAATTCGTAAATCAACATTTCATTTGTCTATCAAAACAGTTTCCATACTTTACGTTTCAAAACTTCCAATTTATCATTTCAAAACCTTATAATTCAATTTCAATCTTTATTTTAAACAATTCAAACATCAATTTAAATTCGTATATACGATTCAATTCCGAAATCATTTAAACCAATTTAATTTAACATTCAAATCAGTTTAACTTCATTTATCGATTTTATTCAATATTCGTTAAGTAAATTTATCATTCGAATCAATTATACTCAATTTCCAATTCATTAAATCAATTTCTTAAGTTCAACTTCATTATATCAAACTTACAAATTAAATTAAATTAAATTCATCAAATCAATTCTTTACATTTCAAGTCTTACATTAATTCCAAAATATCACCTTTTCATTTCTTGTTAAAGGGAATTCAATTTCAATTATTTATTTACTTACTTAAATAATTTCCAAAACTTAATTAATAAAGAAATCTCAATTTCAATTATTACGAAGTAAAATTCACTTATTCAAAGGTTCAATTTCTCTTATCAAAGAATTCAATTCCATTGAATCATTAAATAATTCAATCTTATTTAATTATTAAATATTCAAACTTAATTATTAAATAATTTCAAATTTTAATAATTCCAAACTTAATTATAATTCCAAACTTGATTATTAAATCATTTCAAAGTTTAATAATTTCAAACTTAATTATAACTTCAAAATTAATTATTAAATCATTTCAAAGTTTAATAATTTAAAACTTAATTCAATCGTTTCTCAAATTAAACAACATTCTTTCATCGATTACATTGTAAATATTTTGTTTCATATTTTTTTAAATATTACAATTTCCTTTCATTAAAATTCAGATTTCAACTTCATTTCAAAACCATAATATTTATTCAAATAAAATCCTTATTTTATTTTTAAATCGAATTATTGACCAATCGGTTTTATTTAATTTTCTTTCCTAGGTTAAAGTTCAATTTGGGTATTTATCATTTCAACCCGATTCCAATTCAATTCAAAATCAAAGAATAACAAAGGGAACTTGCAGTGTGATAACTGGGATGGTGTCAAAGTAAATAAACAAGCAATAACAACAACCAATATCAATCCAATATTCAATTCAAATAATCCCGAAATAACCGTATTAATTCGCATTGTTATTTGTGCGAATTAATATAATTATTTCTAGAATCTACACTATCATTTCATGTAGATTAAAGATTATTACATTTCGGTTTTCACTTGACATCTATTTACAATTTCATACATCATCAATTTAACAACATACATTCAGTGGTTCAAAATGTAATTAAACAAATCCTACGTGTCAATAAATTTAACAGTTAAAGGGGTCATATTATACAAGTGTCAGTTAATCAAATTTAACATTTAATTATCCTATATCAAGTTCAATTTCATACTATTTATCAATTTAACATTAACAATTTAACGTCCAATATAAACATCAACAATCAATCAATTATCAGCCAAACTGTATTATTATTGCATAAATAATTAACAGATAATGGTGTCAGATGTCACAGGTGAACTGATACAGGTAATAGCATATATAACAGTGTATTTAACTAGCAGCAGCATATTTCAATTGTCGTTTTAATTGAAATCAAATTTAATAAATAAAAGAACGTTAATCGTGAGTGAGTGCTCACCTTTCGAGGTTAGAGATGAACGAGAGTAAGATGAGTTACGGGTCCAAGCACATCTTCGAAGTAAAGCACGATGGGAATAATTTGACGAACAAAGCTGTTCTAATAAATGGTAGAGCTCGAAGTTCAATGGATTTTTCACATCAGAACCAACTAGCAGCAGTTTCCTTGATCAACCTGCTATCATCCAGTCTCTTTCTGATCTCGCCTTTATCTTCCCCTAATAGCTTGCCAGCGTATATGTTGGACAGTTGCACGTATGGTCCTTCTTTTTGTGTTTCCAACTCCATAACCTTTTTAGCTGCTCTTTCTCCTATTTGCATTTCTCCGTGTATCCTACATGCATTGAGAAGTGATTCCCATGCATATGAATCCAACTTCATATTTTCGATAAAAGTTTCAGCGTCACTTAATCTACCAGCTCTACCCAACATATCAACTAAACAAATAAAGTGCTCTCTTCTTGGTTTAATTCTATACTCATTAATCATGGTTTGAAGCATACATATTCCTTCATCCCCAAGACCGCAATGACTACATGAAGACAGAATATTAAGAAATGTAATGTTATCAGGTTTAAACCCTTCTCTTCTCATTTTTTCAAATGCACATAAAGCTTCGTTTCCACTTCCATGTTGACCAAGTGCATTGATCATAATAGTCCAAGAAACTATATCATGTTTCATCATTGTATCAAACACTAACTTAGCATCATTCAAATCACCACACTTGAAGTACATGTCGGTTAAAGCATTGCCTGCTTCTACATCATTACAATAATTCGTTTTGATGAGTCTCTCGTGAACCATTCTTCCAAACTTGATCGTTGATAATAAACTAAATGCTGGCAAGATACTAGCAAATAGAAACTTGTTCTCTAAATGTCCCATCTTCACCATTTCTATATATAATCTAATACCTTCTTCCACCAACCCTTTCTGTGCTAGCCCACTTATTATTGCAGTCCAAGAAACAATATTAGGGTCATGAATGCTTATAAAAGGAGACAATGCTGACCTTGTCTCCCCACCACACCTTGAGTACAACGTTATAAGTGAATTTCCAATTGGGGTCTCATATTCCAATCCACTTTTCAAACCACATGCATGCAATTGCATTCCAAGCTTCAAATCTTCTTTACCTGCACATGTCTTCAAACACTTGTCAAAGTAAAACAATCAACTCCTCAATTACTCTCCTTCTTCATTCTTTCAAATATACTTATCGAGTACATTTTACCACCACTTCTCGCACATGCATCTATCATTACATTCCATGATACTGAATCGACTTCATGAATCTCCTCAAATGCCATCATGGCCTCATTCAACCCTCTAAGCTTCTCATAACAATTCACTAGAGTTGACCCTACGAACCTATTTGAGTTCAACCCAAACCTAACCGTGTGACAGTGCATTTTCTCCAATACAGACACACGCGTCAAAGATTTTGAGTTACCGAGTAATGTAGCAAAAGTGAAACTAGTTGGTCGAAAGCCCTCACGCAATAATACATGGTAAAGATGAAACGCAGCTGAAAAATTGTGATTAATGCGGAGGTGAGTGGATATTAACATGTTGAAAGAGGCAACATCTTTGGAGGGCATTGTTTCAAACAGGTTGTATGCATAGGGTAGAAGTGGGTTTTGGGAGTAGAGTTTGAGTAGTCTGTGGTAAAGAGAATGAGAATGAGGTGAATAGTTTTGGTAGAATTTGATGAGACGAGAATGAATTGATCTGCCATTGTTCAGTAAAAGAGTGGTCGAGTTGAAGATTGTGGCCAAGTGGTTGAGTTCGTTCATGGAACTGGCGAGTGGAACTGTGGAAGGGTGATGGTCGCTGAGTTTGGTAATGGTCGGAGTTGTGGTGGGTGGAGGCTCGGCCTGGGGAGGATGGCCGAAAGTTTGTGGACTTTGGCGAAGTGGGCATGCTAAAGGCTCGGAGGTGGCTAGGTTGTTCGAGATGTGATCGCGGGAGGGATGAGAGCAGCTAGGGGTTTGGGTGGCATCTCACAAAAAAAAAAAGGAAGAAGAGAAAAATAAATACATAAATTTGGGAACATGGTTTTAGGAAGGAGGAGGAGCGTGCAAAATGAACAGGTTTCTGGAATAAGTATGCAACTATAGGCTATATTAATTCTCTAGGAACCAATAGGAAGGCAGAACGAACCATCAATTAATTAACAGTGGGAAGGGAAAATGTCAAGCACGAGAATTCAGGGAATCATTAAGGCAATTGGCTGTTTGATTTCAACAGTTGGATAGATGAAAGGAGAAGAAGCCCAAAGGTTGAAATTGGGTACCGGTACGGCTAACCGTATCGCGGTTTCACCGCGTACCGGACACTGAAACACACAAATGAATACACTGTTGAGATCGGCACGACGAGGCGATCAAAACGGTATAAAGATATCAGTGGTATGGTTGAATTATAAAAATTCGATTTTTCCCAACTGGTGGAAAATGCAAGAAAAACACAGAAAAATAAGATCGACGGAGCTAAAGAAGTTCGAATTTGGAAAAACGAAAAATGACGTTTGCTCAGGAAATGGTTTAGAATTTTCTATGTAAAAATATTTAGGTTCTGAAAACATTTTATTTTCATCGCTTTTTAACAGATTAAATTGAAGTAAATTTACGCGCAAAATAACTTTCATATTTTCGGACGAAAATTTACCAGTTGCTATGTTTAACTAGACGTATTCCAAATATTAAATTTTTAATTCAAAATTTTATCGTTTAAAATTTCACAAAATTTCAACTAATTACGTTATTAAAACAGTTGAAATTTACGGGTCGTTACACTCTCCCCCACTCAAAACTTTTCGTCCCCGAAAAGGAACGAGGTAGGAGAATAGAAACAACCAGAAAGAAAACAGATTTGAAATTCAAAATAACAATTAATTTAAACCATATAAATTCAAATTTAAATTAATTGATATTTAATAATTGATTTAATCCTTTTGATTTCACTAAAATCAATCTCTACTATTTCTAAATTCATTATATTATTATCTCATTTCTTCAATTTACAAATTTTTAAAACAATAAATTTGAATAGTCTTTTATTATAATCATATGTTCTTCAACAATTTTAAATTCTTCTTTATTCCAAATTACTGTTAAATTTATTCTACAAAATATATCTACTCACATATATTTAACCCATATAAATTAATTTAAAACATAAAAGTTTCGATTTAAATTAATTTACATCTATTAATTTCTTTTAAATTCAAGGTATTTTCATATGTTGATCAAATTTCAATTTATTAATTCTTTCAAAACAAATTTATTTGATTATTAACTGAGTTTACTTATTATCCTATCTAACTCTATTAACATCTTTATAGTCAAAATTTAGTGTATAACATTTATTATATACACTCAAATTTTATTTATAAATTCAATTTATCTTATATATTATCCAATTACATATTCAACTTCTGAATGATTTAGGTAAGTTGTATTAGAATGCAGTTGAACAATATACAAATAAAATTTTCCCAATTCGATTATTCAAGTTTAAATATTTATTCCAAATTTTGGTTTTATTTATAATTAAAATCATCCTTTAACAGAATTTAAAATTAGATTTTCGATTAACTTTAAATAATTTAGAGATATATATAATATATTTATATCAGATCAAATTAAATTTTAAAATAAGATACCTATATATATGTAAATCAAAATATACTGAAGAAATTCAAATCAAAATATTTCTTTTTCTCAAAACAAAACGGTAGCAAAGCTACAGAATGGTTTCTCCACTTCGAAACTCGAAAATAAATGTCGATGATGCGGCCGCCATCACCGAAATTATTTTCCAGCGACAAAGAGAAGAGCACTGGTTTCAACACTTTAAATTCTTTGAAAACGATTTCTATTCGAAAATACTTTCAATAATATATACTTGAAAATTTTAAAACCAAAGTTCGAAATCACCGGAAACTAAATTCTCAAATTTCTGAATTAAATTCATTTCAAATTCCAAATCAATTTATAAACCGTATTTATAAATTTATTCCGAACAATAAATGATAATCAAATATTATCATTTCAAACAAACAATTTTATTAACCTATTAAATTCCAGAAAATTTTTACTTATATTTTCACAATATAATCAAACAAATTTATTTCATTTTCCAAATTTGAAAACAATGTTGTGTCAGTTTGCTCTGTTCAAGTGTTTTGGAAATCCTATCGATAGCGTTGATCAGACGAATCGATTGGAAATCCAAATCAACATCAACAACTCAAACAACACAATATGTAACACATTTTAAATATTAATTTACAAATACACTTTCTTGCTCGACGATACAAGGATGGATTTCAAAATAAGTATAGAGATTCAAATTTTTATGACTCAAATCAAAGAGAATTTTGATTCGAAAATAAGTTTGAAACCGAAGATAAGATAATTCAATTACCACAATCGGGAGATGGATGAGTTTATTACATTCACGGGCAACCTTAACCGGGTCGTCCGTAACTTCAAGAATAAGATCGATGCTGAATTCCGAGGTAAATCAACACTCGATCTCAAGAGATGGAATTCAGGTATAGCAGGGAATAGATAGCATCGTAAACCGAGGATACAGAAATCTCCGGTAGATCGATGTCCATTATAAAGGAGTTTTGCTCCTTTACGAATCATTTGAAGATTGGCGAGACCGCCGATCTATTATAGATATCATTCAAAATGGAGTTATGTGGTGCTCCAGAATTGACAGAAGACGAATAGTGAAGGACACGAATGAATTTCCGAACCGAGGGGAACGTTCCAAAATTCAAAGGAGTCGAGTCGAAAGGAAGAGATTGAAACTCGAATGAGAGTGATTCTGTAAATACATTTACCCTATATGTTGAGTTTTGCCTAGAGCTACCAAAGCTCTGATACCAACTGTAACGACCCGCCATTTTGGACCATTCGCATCCATTATAAGTGTATAGGTAGACACTCATGCCGGAGTTGAATTGCTCAAAATACCGCGTTGTTAATTTAAATTTGGCAAAACTGAACATATACAGTAAATAAATAATCACAGATCACAGACACAGAGTAATAAGTGCAGCGGAAATAAAAGAGATAGTAGTTCATGAAGCTACTATATGAATATATAAAATACATCAGAGTTTACAACAGAAGAGTAATACGATACATCAGAGTTAAACCAGATACAACGGAAGAGTAACCGATACAAATCAGAATACATCACTGGAATCATCGAATATCTGAAAGCTGGATAGATAGCTGGATCTCCAAGCGAAGCTCCAACTCCAAAGGTGAGTCTCGTAAGCTGAACTACTCAGTCTGACCCGAGCGTAAAGCAAAACACAAAACACTCGAGTCAGGATTAACATTCTTATATTAATAAATCCAACTCAAGTAAAATAGCAATTGAAATACAAGTAACTCAAAGATGATTGGAATAAGCATCTTTCAGGATCCGATAAACTATCTATATATAGTAGAGTACGATAAGTAGATAATGTCTATCAATAATATAGAGATATCAAAATAGCGTTAAGTCATGGCCCATTCCACCCTTAACACATTTTTATTCCCACAAGCATATACAAGACCGTAGTTTCCCCAAAACCGGAAGTCACCAGAGGGCAATCCATATACTCAAGGTACAAATCAAAATCGTAGTGGTCGCGCATAAATGGAATACAAGTATGACAAGGCACATGAGGCTATACCCAAGGTAGTGATACTACCGTTCGCCTGATCCGGGCTGGTGAGAACGCAACGCCGCAGCGCCCGCAACACCGTGAGACAACACTCCCAAAAATCAAGGGTGCACCAATCGACAACAAGTATAAGTAGTTCGAAGAAGTGTGTCCACTTGAGGTATCAATCCTCCATTGGCCCGGCACAGCTCCTGTTTTAGTCATTTCCAATTTGACACAAGTGTCAAGGTTATCCATTATCGTTCTCTTTCTTCAGTCAACACGTACATCATTCCAACCACTTCATTCTGGATCATCACTCCGCGCATAGTTATTAAAGTGGTTTTCGGTTTAGATAGAGAGTATACCCATAACCGAATTCCGGTCTCTTTAATAACTTTCGTAATTATTACACCGATTGGTCGTTTATATATTTCAAAAACCAAATCAAATTCCAATTTCAATTTCAATTCGTAAATCAACATTTCATTTGTCTATCAAAACAGTTTCCATACTTTACGTTTCAAAACTTCCAATTTATCATTTCAAAACCTTATAATTCAATTTCAATCTTTATTTTAAACAATTCAAACATCAATTTAAATTCGTATATACGATTCAATTCCGAAATCATTTAAACCAATTTAATTTAACATTCAAATCAGTTTAACTTCATTTATCGATTTTATTCAATATTCGTTAAGTAAATTTATCATTCGAATCAATTATACTCAATTTCCAATTCATTAAATCAATTTCTTAAGTTCAACTTCATTATATCAAACTTACAAATTAAATTAAATTAAATTCATCAAATCAATTCTTTACATTTCAAGTCTTACATTAATTCCAAAATATCACCTTTTCATTTCTTGTTAAAGGGAATTCAATTTCAATTATTTATTTACTTACTTAAATAATTTCCAAAACTTAATTAATAAAGAAATCTCAATTTCAATTATTACGAAGTAAAATTCACTTATTCAAAGGTTCAATTTCTCTTATCAAAGAATTCAATTCCATTGAATCATTAAATAATTCAATCTTATTTAATTATTAAATATTCAAACTTAATTATTAAATAATTTCAAATTTTAATAATTCCAAACTTAATTATAATTCCAAACTTGATTATTAAATCATTTCAAAGTTTAATAATTTCAAACTTAATTATAACTTCAAAATTAATTATTAAATCATTTCAAAGTTTAATAATTTAAAACTTAATTCAATCGTTTCTCAAATTAAACAACATTCTTTCATCGATTACATTGTAAATATTTTGTTTCATATTTTTTTAAATATTACAATTTCCTTTCATTAAAATTCAGATTTCAACTTCATTTCAAAACCATAATATTTATTCAAATAAAATCCTTATTTTATTTTTAAATCAAATTATTGACCAATCGGTTTTATTTAATTTTCTTTCCTAGGTTAAAGTTCAATTTGGGTATTTATCATTTCAACCCGATTCCAATTCAATTCAAAATCAAAGAATAACAAAGGGAACTTGCAGTGTGATAACTGGGATGGTGTCAAAGTAAATAAACAAGCAATAACAACAACCAATATCAATCCAATATTCAATTCAAATAATCCCGAAATAACCGTATTAATTCGCATTGTTATTTGTGCGAATTAATATAATTATTTCTAGAATCTACACTATCATTTCATGTAGATTAAAGATTATTACATTTCGGTTTTCACTTGACATCTATTTACAATTTCATACATCATCAATTTAACAACATACATTCAGTGGTTCAAAATGTAATTAAACAAATCCTACGTGTCAATAAATTTAACAGTTAAAGGGGTCATATTATACAAGTGTCAGTTAATCAAATTTAACATTTAATTATCCTATATCAAGTTCAATTTCATACTATTTATCAATTTAACATTAACAATTTAACGTCCAATATAAACATCAACAATCAATCAATTATCAGCCAAACTGTATTATTATTGCATAAATAATTAACAGATAATGGTGTCAGATGTCACAGGTGAACTGATACAGGTAATAGCATATATAACAGTGTATTTAACTAGCAGCAGCATATTTCAATTGTCGTTTTAATTGAAATCAAATTTAATAAATAAAAGAACGTTAATCGTGAGTGAGTGCTCACCTTTCGAGGTTAGAGATGAACGAGAGTAAGATGAGTTACGGGTCCAAGCACATCTTCGAAGTAAAGCACGATGGGAATAATTTGACGAACAAAGCTGTTCTAATAAATGGTAGAGCTCGAAGTTCAATGGATTTTTCACATCAGAACCAACTAGCAGCAGTTTCCTTGATCAACCTGCTATCATCCAGTCTCTTTCTGATCTCGCCTTTATCTTCCCCTAATAGCTTGCCAGCGTATATGTTGGACAGTTGCACGTATGGTCCTTCTTTTTGTGTTTCCAACTCCATAACCTTTTTAGCTGCTCTTTCTCCTATTTGCATTTCTCCGTGTATCCTACATGCATTGAGAAGTGATTCCCATGCATATGAATCCAACTTCATATTTTCGATAAAAGTTTCAGCGTCACTTAATCTACCAGCTCTACCCAACATATCAACTAAACAAATAAAGTGCTCTCTTCTTGGTTTAATTCTATACTCATTAATCATGGTTTGAAGCATACATATTCCTTCATCCCCAAGACCGCAATGACTACATGAAGACAGAATATTAAGAAATGTAATGTTATCAGGTTTAAACCCTTCTCTTCTCATTTTTTCAAATGCACATAAAGCTTCGTTTCCACTTCCATGTTGACCAAGTGCATTGATCATAATAGTCCAAGAAACTATATCATGTTTCATCATTGTATCAAACACTAACTTAGCATCATTCAAATCACCACACTTGAAGTACATGTCGGTTAAAGCATTGCCTGCTTCTACATCATTACAATAATTCGTTTTGATGAGTCTCTCGTGAACCATTCTTCCAAACTTGATCGTTGATAATAAACTAAATGCTGGCAAGATACTAGCAAATAGAAACTTGTTCTCTAAATGTCCCATCTTCACCATTTCTATATATAATCTAATACCTTCTTCCACCAACCCTTTCTGTGCTAGCCCACTTATTATTGCAGTCCAAGAAACAATATTAGGGTCATGAATGCTTATAAAAGGAGACAATGCTGACCTTGTCTCCCCACCACACCTTGAGTACAACGTTATAAGTGAATTTCCAATTGGGGTCTCATATTCCAATCCACTTTTCAAACCACATGCATGCAATTGCATTCCAAGCTTCAAATCTTCTTTACCTGCACATGTCTTCAAACACTTGTCAAAGTAAAACAATCAACTCCTCAATTACTCTCCTTCTTCATTCTTTCAAATATACTTATCGAGTACATTTTACCACCACTTCTCGCACATGCATCTATCATTACATTCCATGATACTGAATCGACTTCATGAATCTCCTCAAATGCCATCATGGCCTCATTCAACCCTCTAAGCTTCTCATAACAATTCACTAGAGTTGACCCTATGAACCTATTTGAGTTCAACCCAAACCTAACCGTGTGACAGTGCATTTTCTCCAATACAGACACACGCGTCAAAGATTTTGAGTTACCGAGTAATGTAGCAAAAGTGAAACTAGTTGGTCGAAAGCCCTCACGCAATAATACATGGTAAAGATGAAACGCAGCTGAAAAATTGTGATTAATGCGGAGGTGAGTGGATATTAACATGTTGAAAGAGGCAACATCTTTGGAGGGCATTGTTTCAAACAGGTTGTATGCATAGGGTAGAAGTGGGTTTTGGGAGTAGAGTTTGAGTAGTCTGTGGTAAAGAGAATGAGAATGAGGTGAATAGTTTTGGTAGAATTTGATGAGACGAGAATGAATTGATCTGCCATTGTTCAGTGAAAGAGTGGTCGAGTTGAAGATTGTGGCCAAGTGGTTGAGTTCGTTCATGGAACTGGCGAGTGGAACTGTGGAAGGGTGATGGTCGCTGAGTTTGGTAATGGTCGGAGTTGTGGTGGGTGGAGGCTCGGCATGGGGAGGATGGCCGAAAGTTTGTGGACTTTGGCGAAGTGGGCATGCTAAAGGCTCGGAGGTGGCTAGGTTGTTCGAGATGTGATCGCGGGAGGGATGAGAGCAGCTAGGGGTTTGGGTGGCATCTCACAAAAAAAAAAAGGAAGAAGAGAAAAATAAATACATAAATTTGGGAACATGGTTTTAGGAAGGAGGAGGAGCGTGCAAAATGAACAGGTTTCTGGAATAAGTATGCAACTATAGGCTATATTAATTCTCTAGGAACCAATAGGAAGGCAGAACGAACCATCAATTAATTAACAGTGGGAAGGGAAAATGTCAAGCACGAGAATTCAGGGAATCATTAAGGCAATTGGCTGTTTGATTTCAACAGTTGGATAGATGAAAGGAGAAGAAGCCCAAAGGTTGAAATTGGGTACCGGTACGGCTAACCGTATCGCGGTTTCACCGCGTACCGGACACTGAAACACACAAATGAATACACTGTTGAGATCGGCACGACAAGGCGATCAAAACGGTATAAAGATATCAGTGGTATGGTTGAATTATAAAAATTCGATTTTTCCCAACTGGTGGAAAATGCAAGAAAAACACAGAAAAATAAGATCGACGGAGCTAAAGAAGTTCGAATTTGGAAAAACGAAAAATGACGTTTGCTCAGGAAATGGTTTAGAATTTTCTATGTAAAAATATTTAGGTTCTGAAAACATTTTATTTTCATCGCTTTTTAACAGATTAAATTGAAGTAAATTTACGCGCAAAATAACTTTCATATTTTCGGACGAAAATTTACCAGTTGCTATGTTTAACTAGACGTATTCCAAATATTAAATTTTTAATTCAAAATTTTATCGTTTAAAATTTCACAAAATTTCAACTAATTACGTTATTAAAACAGTTGAAATTTACGGGTCGTTACAATAGAGTGCTATCGCCTTCTGGGGGATGGAAGAAATGAGGTTGTCGGAGTTGTAACCGGAAGTGTAGACAGTCCGGTGGACGAGATGGCCGTGACGAGGCAATTTTTGGTGAACTTGAATGTTTCAGTTTTCGACTGGGAATGTCGACTTAGATTTGAGCATTTTTCGTTGGACTGGGGGAACGATCGTGTAGGGATGGTCGTTTTGGACTCGCCAGTGATCGAGGGGATGGCCAGTGTTGGTCGAGGAGTGGTGCACCGTGCACGCGTGCACAGATGAGACTCAGATGGGTAGCAGCGAACAACTGGGTTCTGTCTCGAGTGATACTCGAGTTTTCGTGGGTTTGTCTCGAGTGAAACTCGAAGGAGAAAGAGAGATGCTCGGGAAAACTGGTGCGTGAGTTTCTTAGACAAGTTTGTCGATTTGAGAAGAAAGGGACAGGGAGAGAAATGAAGAAGGACGCGTGAAACAGAGAAAGGTCTCGGGGTTTTCCGTGAATTACTCGAGCAACACTCGAGTTTTTTATAAGGGTAGGCACGAGTTTCTTTTTTCCACCCGCAATTATTTTTAAGTGAACAAATTTCTTCCAGTTTGAACCCTGTAGACTTTATAAATTTTGGTAATCAAGTTGAGCTTAAAGATGAGTTGATTATTTAGCTCATATTTTAAATATGTAAACCTTAGCAATTCCTCTAATTTAGAAAATTATTTAAGTTAACAATAAAACTTGTTTAATACTTAAGTCTTTGAAATTATTCCAAGCTATTTAAATTTATTAAAATCTAATTATTTTAAAATATTAAAGATGATTGAAAATGTACGATAAATGATATTTAAATGAATTATATTGTAAGCTAGTAGAAATGATAACAAATGGGAAACGGTAATTAACCAAAATAATCTATAAATATAGAGTTGATCGATAAGTAAGGAATACGGAAATCATTAAGCGATATTTAATAAGATGACCAAATTTATGTTAGAGAATTACGAAATGATCAACGAGATATTTGAAATAAATTATTAAATAAATTAATAATTAAATTATCAAATAGTGGATCAATATAAATTGATTTTTATTTTGATAAATTGTCGAGTAACCTTGAAATATCTGAATTGTGATAGCTTCCTGTGATATTGCTTTGTGACATACCTGTTCTGATTCTGTATATGATTATCTGTGATTGATATTATATAAAATTGAATTGTTAAGTTAAATAGACAACTTGGCCTTAAAAGACACGTTTGGATCTGATGAGACCGGGATCGGAATAATCAGTTTTGATTTTCCGAAAACCACATCGATCCAAATTAAACGATAGGTCGTAACTTATCAAGTGAAGATCGAGATGATGTTTTTGCAAGGGTTATCGTCGTTAACTCTGAGGGTGATTCCAAAACGAGTGTAACGAGATAATGCCTTCGGTTTCGTTCGAACCCGGAACGAACTTGTATGGATTGAATGTTTTCAGCACATCGTCAGGCGGACGATGAACATTCTAAGTGATGAGTTCTATAAAGGTAATCGTGACCTCAAGCCTCATCAACCGGGAATGGCTAAAACAGGGGAGGTGCAGCAAGGCTTCGTGGGTAGCTCCCACTTGAGAGTAGGATATACCCCTGTCTAGATGTCCCTTTATATTTCGGCTGTGTGGGCAGTTGTTGGCCACAACTGCGGGGTTATCTTATTTGGAACTGTTCAGTAAGGAATGGTTCCGGCCTTGTGTTGCAGGGGACTTAGGGTGGGTCCTCGGTACTCTGATCTAGGCCAGGTACTGTGACGGGCGGTACCCCAGTAGCCCAGCCATTGATGGAAATCCAATTTCCCTACGTGACCTTACGGTTTTGATTGTAAACCTAGTATGCTGGAATTTAATGAATGTAACAATTTCGGCTATTTCTTATTTACTTGAAAACCCTAGACACTATTATAATATCACTGGATTTCCTATAAAATGTTTTGGTTAGCGTAAGGTAAAAACTTACCCGTATTTATTTGTGGGAAGTCTTACGTGATACCTTTATTTAAAAATGTTTTCAAAGTTAAACAATTTTAAACCGTTTACTCATACCAGACCCATGTCTGACCCGGAGTTTATTCTGTTTTTCTTAAACTCTCGGGTACTCAAATTTTTATGAGTAGCCGAGTAGTCAGGTCTTGGATTTCTGATATTTGGAGGAGCTTGGAGCAAGAGTCCAGGCGTATTTATATATTTTGTCCGCTGCAGTAGTTTGTGTATGTGATGTATTTTGGGATGTAGTGACTGATATGTATATGTATAACAGTCGTATGTATATGATGTTATGTGACTCTGCTGATATGTAAACTATATACAGTTATGTGATGTATTATATTTTGTTCCATTCCGCTGTGAGATTCTGATATTGTGTTGTTCTTTCTTCTTTCTTTCTATTTCCACCTATTTCTTTCTTAACGATGATGCGTCTTTCTGAGGTTAGAAAGGCGGGTCGTCACAGTTGGTATCAGAGCACTAGGTTGAGTGAATACCTAGGCTTTGTAAAAGTATTTATCGTGAGAGTGCGTACTTGTATTTTTATATACTTATATACATATCTAAATTTATTTGGGTACCTTTCCAGGTTACCAATATGAGTTCTAGGAGAAGAGGCAGAGGCAGTTCATCAACTGATAATGGACGAAGTCAGGTTGCTAATGAGGCTGTTGATCCAGAACCGCCTCGAGTCAGTTTTGCTACCTTATGCAAAGATTTCACAAATCTTGGAGGCAAACCATTCAAGGGGTCTGAGACTATTATTGAAGTCCAAGCTTGGTTACGCTCGTGCGAGCGAATTTTTAAGAGTATGGGTTTAACGGATGAGCAGAAAAGGGCAATGGCTTCTTGGCAATTACAGGAAGGCGCGGCAGCATGGTGGGATACTGTTATAGCTCATATTTCGGAGGATGACATGTCTTGGAATAGTTTTAAAGAGCTGTTTGAAGAGAAATTCATACCCACAACCGGAAGAACTCGTTTGTACCAGGATTTCCTGAATCTGAAACAAGGGAGTATGTCTATAGCGGAGTATGAAACTAAATTCAATGAATTATCATGCTACGGACCAGGGCTTATCGATACTCCTCTTAAAAAGAATGAAATGTTTGTGCAAGGCCTAAGACCCGAATATCATGAGAAGATGACCGCACATCTGAAGGGATCTTTTGTCGAGCTTATTGATATGGCTTTGCGATACGAGGGCTTGATGAATAAAAAGTCAGTAGCATCTGCAGCATCGGGAGGGAGCTCTGCTAATCCTAATAAAAGAAAATTCAATCCAAATTGGAAAAAGCAAGGCAAAGGGAAGAAACCAGGAGGAAGCAATGAATCTCGAAAATGTTATAATTGTCATCAAGTTGGACATTTGGCTAAACGGTGTCCTCAAGGGAGATCTCAACAGCAGCAACATCAGTATGGGCCAGGGGTAGCGATGGTTCAGAAATCACTTTGTTTCAACTGTCACCAACCAGGCCACATGATCAAGGATTGCCCGCTTATGCAGAAAGTCCAACCGAATAAAGTATTTGCTTTGGAAGGAGCACCGTCAACTTCTTTCAAGGGCAAAGGGGTATTGGAAGGTACTTTACTTATTAATGGCATTTACGTTAAAGTGTTATTTGATTCTGGAGCTTCTCTCAGTTTTATTTCTTTGGAGACCGTAGAAAAGTTTTACCTTACCTCTTGTATTGCGGAAAATTTTGTTTGTGTCTCTAATCCTATTGGAGGAGTAACTCGTCTTAATAGGGTTTGCAAAGGCTTGCGGATCACGTATCTTTCCCATAGTTTTGCTTGTGAACCTTATGTACTAGATTTCAAGGGTTTTGATCTTATTCTGGGAATGGATTGGCTTGATAGACATAAAGCCATCCTGAATTGCGAAGATAGAACAGTTTCGTTAGAGACTGATCTTGGAAGCATTGCTAAAGTATCTTGTGATAATTCTGAAATTCACCTGAGTAGTCTTCTTTGTGGAGTTGAGACTGTTCCAGAAAAGAGTGAAGATATTGATGTGGTTAAGGAGTTCCCTGATGTATTTGAAGAAGTTAAGTGTTTACCGCCACATCGGGAAATCGAATTTCGAATTGATCTTATTCCAGGAGCAGTACCAGTTGTTCAGCCTAGTCGAAGAATGGCACCTAGGGAAAAGAAAGAGCTGGTAAAGAAGACCCAGGACTTCTTGGAGAAAGGTCTGATCAGGCCTAGTTTTTCTAGTTGGGGTTCTGTAGTTGTTTTCGTCACCAAATCGGATGGTTCACTCAGATTCTGCGTAGATTACAGAGAGTTGAATAAAGTGACTATTCGAAACAAGTATCCATTGCCTCGTATTGATGATCTCTTCGATCAGTTACATGGGGCTTCGGTTTTTTCTCAACTGGACTTAGCGTCGGGTTTTCATCAATTGAGGGTAGCTGAGGACAGTATTCCCTTGACTGCATTCAGAGGGCCTAACTGTTTCTACGAGTGGTTGGTTATGCCGTTCGGTTTAACCAACGCTCCAGCTTACTTTGTTGATTTGATGAATCGAGTTTTTCGAGATGTGTTGAATAAATTTGTTCTGGTGTTCATTGATGATATTCTCATCTATTCTAAATCTGAAGAAGAGCACAAGGAGCATTTGAGGATTGTTTTGGAGACTTTGAGGCGACATGTTCTAAAGGCCAAATTCTCGAAATGTCATTTCTGGAAATCTGAAGTCAGATTTTTGGGTCATATTGTTTCCGGTGAAGGTATTTCTGTAGACCCAGCTAAAGTAGCTACTATTCTTGAATGGAAGCAGCCGAAGACACCGACAGAAGTTCGCAGTTTTCTGGGATTAGCTGGTTACTACAGGAAGTTCATCAAAGACTATTCTAAAATTTCTTCGCATCTGACCAAGCTGACAAGGAAAGGAGCTAAATTCAAATGGACACCTCAGTGTGAAGAAGCTTTCCAGGAGCTGAAGACAAGATTGACCAGTGCACCGGTGTTAGCTATTCCGGATGGCAAGAGTAAATTTGAAGTATACACGGATGCCTGTATTGTTGGATTAGGAGCAGTTCTAATGCAAAATGGGAGAGTTATTGCATATGCGAGTCGGCAATTAAAGCCACACGAGAAGAATTACGCTACGCACGATCTAGAGTTGTTGGCTATTGTTTTTGCTTTGAAGATCTGGCGGCACTATCTGTTGGGAGAGAAGTTTGAGTTATTCACAGATCAAAAGCCATTGAAGTATCTTTTCTCTCAGAAAGATCTTAATCTCAGGCAACAACGATGGGTTGAATTTTTAGCATCCTACGACTTGGACATTCTATATACTCCGGGCAAAGGAAATGTGGTAGCTGATGCTCTGAGTAGAAATGCAGTTCTATCTATTCTAGAAGTTGTTCCATCTCTTATGGAAAGGATCGCGAGTAAGCAAGGGTCAGATAAGATGTTGAAGAGAATCATGGAAGGAGTTGGAAATGGACAGTGTTCTAGTTTTGAGCTTGATGATCAAGGAACATTAAGGATAAATGGCAGAATGTGTGTCCCGAATGATAGGGATTTGAGACAGGAAGTGTTGTCTGAATGCCATCGCTCTAGACTGAGTATTCACCCGGGAATCTCGAAGATGTACAAAGATATGAAACGGGTTTTCTGGTGGAAAGGCATGAGAGAAGATGTAGCTGCTTTCGTGAATAATTGTGCAAATTGCCAGCAGGTAAAAGGAGATCAGCAGAAGACAGCCGGTTTATTGCAGCCGTTGAAAATTCCAAAATGGAAGTGGGAGATGATTTCTATGGATTTCATAGACGGTTTGCCCAGAACCAGGAGAGGTAATGAAGGGATTTGGGTAATGGTGGATCGTCTGACTAAAAGCGCTCATTTCATTCCAGTAAAGGCGACTCGTACTGCTGCATCTTTAGCTGAATTGTTCTTGAAGGAGATAGTCAGATTACATGGAGTACCTGTCAGTATAGTGAGTGACCGTGACCCTATTTTCACTAGTAAGTTTTGGGAAGCTTTGCAGACGGCTATGGGTACGAGACTGAATTTGAGTATGGCATATCACCCACAGACAGACGGACAGACGGAGAGACTGAACCGAGTTCTAGAAGATATGCTACGGGCTTGTGTTTTAGATTTTGGTGGATCGTGGGAAGACCATCTTCATCTAGTGGAATTTTCTTATAATAACAGCTACCAAGCAACTATTAAGATGGCTCCTTACGAAGCTTTATATGGAAGACCCTGTAGATCACCATCTTGTTGGATAGAATCAAAGGATCGTCTTGTACTTGGACCTGATCTGATTCGTGAAGCTTCTGCTAAAGTCGATTTAATTAAAAAACGGATGAAAGCTGCTCAGGATCGTCAGAAGAAATATGCAGATAGAAGACAGAGACCATTGGAATTCGAGATTGGAGATTTAGTTTTCGTCAAAATTTCTCCGATCAAAGGAGCAGTGAGGTTTGGGAAGTCGGGAAAACTCGCACCGAGATACATTGGACCATTTCCAGTGCTTGAAAGAATTGGTGCAGTGGCTTATAGAGTTGAATTGCCAGAACGAATGTCTGGAATTCACAATGTATTTCATGTATCTCATCTCAAGAAATTTATTCATGACCCGTCATTGATTGTTGAACAAGTTGATCAGGAGGATCTGGAAGTCGAACCGAATCTGACTGTAGTCCGGAATCCAGTTCAGATTGTTGATCAAGACGAGAAGCAACTCAGGAACAAATCAGTGAAGCTTGTGAAAGTGCAGTGGAGTGAAGACCCTCGAGACTGTACTTGGGAAACACTGGACAGTTTTAGGAGATCTTATCCGGATTTGTGTCCGGATAGCTAGTGATGTTTGTTAGGATGCTCTGTTTGGTTTGTTGTAATATATGGATGCTATGTATGTTTGAATGGTTGTTATAAAAAGCTTTTAAATTAACTATTGTTTAAATTTCGGGGACGAAATTCTGTTAAGGGGGGAGAAATGTAACGACCCGTAATTTTGGGCAATATATTTTAATAAATATAAAATCTAAATTTAAATATAATACGAGTACATAAAAATAAGCAGACTATAATATTTAATAAAGTATAAAATGAAATACATCTTACAAATTAATTAACAAAAATAAATATAACATGTATGGATAAATAAATAACATTACAAATAAACTATCGTTAAACGAATATTAAGTGAATTATCTTCTATCAATAAATTAAATCGTAAGTATAAATCAAATTGTAATTATAAAATAAAAGTAAACACTTATTATCATTTGAATATGTAAGTAATACAAGTATAAAATAAACAAAACAAAGATAACCTGTAGAATATATTTATACAATACAAACACAAGAATAAGCTATGAATCAAACAAAATTTAAAACAAATATTTTTAACAACCTGTGAACATTGCAATAATAATTTAAATAAGTTAAACACTTATATACATAAACCAGCTCCTCCCAAGTGCTCGTATAAGATACATAGTAGAATGTAAACATCTCCCCAAACCAGCCTACAAATAAAATGCTAAGTGTTAAGTGAACATAACAAAGCAGGTTACACTAGAAAAAGAATGAATAAAATAAAAATATAAATTGCTAAGTATAAAGTCAATAAAGCAAGGTAAGGCTGCACCATGTAAAAGAAAGAGAAAGTTGCACATTTTAAGCTTGTAATACAAGCCGGCTACACAAATTTATAAAATATAAATATATAGTACAAGTGATAAATTACATATTGACAAACATAATAAATGAAGCCACTATTCTTCTCTTATCAGCCTACAAATTTTGATAAAAATCTCTGGACATTTTCTTTTTCAAGTACAAAAAAATCTTGTTTACATTTCCAGCCTGCCTACCTTCTTGTACCAGATCATTTCATATTTCATTTTTGCGTTCATCACTTAAAACTGAAGAAAAGAAAATAAGATAGGAGCTACAACCTGAACAAGATATAACTTAAATCAAAAGTAAACTGGAAATCAAGTATTGCAATCATCTTGAAGACTGGGAAACTTCAAAACTGGAAACTAGGAAACAAAGAACAAGCCTGCCTGTGATCATCTGAAATTTTGTTCCTCTGTTCAATATTCTATTCTGGTGAGTAAACAATAATTTCAAAGATTTAGTTGTTAAACTAGATTAAGATGCATATAAAATCTGGTTTGTGCATAGTCCAGTTTGAATCTAATGATGTGCATATATATATATACACTGCTCTGTATATTGTTTGATCTGCCTGTAGTTACAAAGTTTAGTAGGTGATCAACTTTTAGATATTACCACTCAAACATTATAGACTGTGATTTAAACAAAGTGAGTAGTTCCAACTATAAATCAAGTTTTTAAACCTGTTTTACAGAAGATATGCTAAATTTTGATAAAATTCGAGTAATTCGAATCTGAGATTAAATTTTATAATTTGAATCGACTTCGAAAGGTAGGATTTTTAAAATAAAAATGAAGATTTTTAAGCAAGTATTCAAGGTGCAGTTCGAACGTGAAGCATAGAGGCATTTTTGCCAATATCAGATGATCCAAACAAATTTAAATTCTGGAATTTGATGAGAGGCAAGTTTGGGAACGTAGTAATACGGGAAAAATGAAAGGAATATTTTCGAATGCATGGGTTTTGAGAATTGATCGAATGTAGGGTTTTAGACTGTGTTTGGGTCAAGTCTGGAATCGAGGCCACTGCGAAGCCTCTGGAGGATAGAGTGCTATCGCCTTCTGGGGGATGGAAGAAATGAGGTTGTCGGAGTTGTAACCGGAAGTGTAGACACTCCGGTGGACGAGATGGCCGTGACGAGGCAATTTTTGGTGAACTTGAATGTTTCAGTTTTCGACTGGGAATGTCGACTTTGATTTGAGCATTTTCGTTGGACTGGGGGAACGATCGTGTAGGGATGGTCGTTTTGGACTCGCCAGTGATCGAGGGGATGGCCAGTGTTGGTCGAGGAGTGGTGCACCGTGCACGCGTGCACAGATGAGACTCAGATGGGTAGCAGCGAACAACTGGGTTCTGTCTCGAGTGATACTCGAGTTTTCGTGGGTTTGTCTCGAGTGAAACTCGAAGGAGAAAGAGAGATGCTCGGGAAAACTGGTGCGTGAGTTTCTTAGACAAGTTTGTCGATTTGAGAAGAAAGGGACAGGGAGAGAAATGAAGAAGGACGCGTGAAACAGAGAAAGGTCTCTGGGTTTTCCATGAATTACTCGAGCAACACTCGAGTTTTTTATAAGGGTAGGCACGAGTTTCTTTTTTCCACCCGCAATTATTTTTAAGTGAACAAATTTCTTCCAGTTTGAACCCTGTAGACTTTATAAATTTTGGTAATCAAGTTGAGCTTAAAGATGAGTTGATTATTTAGCTCATATTTTAAATATGTAAACCTTAGCAATTCCTCTAATTTAGAAAATTATTTAAGTTAACAATAAAACTTGTTTAATACTTAAGTCTTTGAAATTATTCCAAGCTATTTAAATTTATTAAAATCTAATTATTTTAAAATATTAAAGATGATTGAAAATGTACGATAAATGATATTTAAATGAATTATATTGTAAGCTAGTAGAAATGATAACAAATGGGAAACGGTAATTAACCAAAATAATCTATAAATATAGAGTTGATCGATAAGTAAGGAATACGGAAATCATTAAGCGATATTTAATAAGATGACCAAATTTATGTTAGAGAATTACGAAATGATCAACGAGATATTTGAAATAAATTATTAAATAAATTAATAATTAAATTATCAAATAGTGGATCAATATAAATTGATTTTTATTTTGATAAATTGTCGAGTAACCTTGAAATATCTGAATTGTGATACTGTGATATTGCTTTGTGACATACCTGTTCTGATTCTGTATATGATTATCTGTGATTGATATTATATAAAATTGAATTGTTAAGTTAAATAGACAACTTGGCCTTAAAAGACACGTTTGGATCTGATGAGACCGGGATCGGAATAATCAGTTTTGATTTTCCGAAAACCACATCGATCCAAATTAAACGATAGGTCGTAACTTATCAAGTGAAGATCGAGATGATGTTTTTGCAAGGGTTATCGTCGTTAACTCTGAGGGTGATTCCAAAACGAGTGTAACGAGATAATGCCTTCGGTTTCGTTCGAACCCGGAACGAACTTGTATGGATTGAATGTTTTCAGCACATCGTCAGGCGGACGATGAACATTCTAAGTGATGAGTTCTATAAAGGTAATCGTGACCTCAAGCCTCATCAACCGGGAATGGCTAAAACAGGGGAGGTGCAACAAGGCTTCGTGGGTAGCTCCCACTTGAGAGTAGGATATACCCCTGTCTAGATGTCCCTTTATATTTCGGCTGTGTGGGCAGTTGTTGGCCACAACTGCGGGGTTATCTTATTTGGAACTGTTCAGTAAGGAATGGTTCCGGCCTTGTGTTGCAGGGGACTTAGGGTGGGTCCTCGGTACTCTGATCTAGGCCAGGTACTGTGACGGGCGGTACCCCAGTAGCCCAGCCATTGATGGAAATCCAATTTCCCTACGTGACCTTACGGTTTTGATTGTAAACCTAGTATGCTGGAATTTAATGAATGTAACAATTTCGGCTATTTCTTATTTACTTGAAAACCCTAGACACTATTATAATATCACTGGATTTCCTATAAAATGTTTTGGTTAGCGTAAGGTAAAAACTTACCCGTATTTATTTGTGGGAAGTCTTACGTGATACCTTTATTTAAAAATGTTTTCAAAGTTAAACAATTTTAAACCGTTTACTCATACCAGACCCATGTCTGACCCGGAGTTTATTCTGTTTTTCTTAAACTCTCGGGTACTCAAATTTTTATGAGTAGCCGAGTAGTCAGGTCTTGGATTTCTGATATTTGGAGGAGCTTGGAGCAGGAGTCCAGGCGTATTTATATATTTTGTCCGCTGCAGTAGTTTGTGTATGTGATGTATTTTGGGATGTAGTGACTGATATGTATATGTATAACAGTCGTATGTATATGATGTTATGTGACTCTGCTGATATGTAAACTATATACAGTTATGTGATGTATTATATTTTGTTCCATTCCGCTGTGAGATTCTGATATTGTGTTGTTCTTTCTTCTTTCTTTCTATTTCCACCTATTTCTTTCTTAACGATGATGCGTCTTTCTGAGGTTAGAAAGGCGGGTCGTCACACTAGAGAATCTCATCTTTCAATCAAAAAAAGAATCGTTGAATTTCGATAGGAAATGAAAGAGATACGCTGCGTCAAACATGGACACTGGTCGTGTTTGTAACAACGCGAATAATTCTAAGTACAGCTGAAAACATTAACCAGTCCAACTTTCGGACATCAAAACGGTGTAACAAATTACATCCGAATGAAATAAAATTTTGTAGACATATACTAGAGAATCTCAACTTCCAAACAAAAAAAAAATCTATATCATTTCACTAGATCAATACTTAATACATAAGTAAACTTACACACGCTTATAAAATAAGCAACTTTATACATGCACTATCATATATATACATGCACTATCATATATACTGATATACAAACTATCAATAATATAATAGATAATATAAATTAGTAAGCAAAAGTCCACCTTTACATTGTCCTTAAAAGTCAAACAGATAAAAAAAAATGAAAATCCTTACATTATAAATATGTAAGCTGTACATACTCTCACGCAGACACAACAGAGCAAATCTCTAACTTGGAACAGAGTATATATGCACACTATTATAAAATAAGTATAGCTTGGTCATACATACACCATACTATCATTTATATCTTTCTGTAAAACTGATGTGCACTATATATGCAACAAACATATTATAAAATTCATATATATATATATATATTGGCCACATGCGTAACTACTTTACAATATAATACATATACTCCTTTCATATATATTGAAAATAAAAACAGTACAGATAAGCATAATATATGAAATCAGTTTATACAGATAAATTTAAACAAACCAATATAGATTTTATAACAGAGAAGCATGCAGGTTCAAAATATATATAAACATAGATTACTAACCCAATGTAAATCTGATATGACCTATAGGAATGTATACATGCGAACATAAATAGAAATAGTTTAGACATCTTACATTCAAGCAATAGGGAGTTGGGTTCGAGAAGGCTTGACACGCGAGGCAAACAAGCTGGAGGAGGTTGTGTTGCGAGGTGAGGAGCTCGGTGGGGCCGGCAATCTGGAAGGACACGTGGTGGCCGGGACATGAGGCCGAGCATGGGTTGCTCACGGTGAGGGTTGGAGGGGTGGTCGGCTGCTATGTGGTGGGCGCGGACGATGATGGGAAGGGAAAGGCACGCTAGAGGTGGAGACTCGGCAGGGGTGTGGTTGCCGAGGCCGGAGGTGGCGGTTGGCGAAGCCAAAGTTATGGGCGACGTCGAAGTGGTCGAGGTTGGAGCAAAGGTGCGTTTTGGTTCTCGGTGATGGGTTCGGCAGAAAGAGAAAGCTCGGAAAAATGAGAGAGAGAGCTATAACAATTCTCTGTTCTTTTTTTTCTTTTCTGAAGAATGGGCCGAGACATATGGGAACGAAACAAGATTTCAAAGCAAAACAAAAAGGTAAATGAACAGGTAAAATGAACTGGCAAAATAAATTGAGAACTTGGAAATTGCAATGGTCTTGTGCGTCGAATTCAAGAAAATTAAATATAAGTGACCATTGGAATTTTACATAGTGGCTCAACGAATAAACAAATGAATTCAGAGAGTTCAAAGCGGTACCGACACGTATGACCAATTCACAGCTTCCACGGCGTATCGGACTTCAAACTCAGAATCGAATATACCGTAGGGATCAACACGACGAGACGATCAAAACGGTATACAAATGTCAGTGGTACGATTTGAATTATAAAAATTCGAATTTTCTACTAGCGGAAAATGCAGCAAAAACGCAGAAAAATAAGATCGACGGAGCTGAAGAAGTCCGAATTTGGAAAAACGAAAAATGACGTTTTGCTCAGAAGATGGTTTAGAATTTTTCTATATAAAAATATTTGGGTTTCGAAAACATTTTATTTTCATCGCTTTTTAACTGATTAAATTGAAGTAAATTTACGCGCGAAATAAACTTTCATATTTTCGGACGAAAATTTACCAGTTGCTATGTTTAACTAGACGCATTCCAAATATCAAATTTATATTTCAAAATTTTATCGTTTAAAATTTCGCAAAATTTCAATTAATAACGTTATTAAAACCGGTTAAATTTACGGGTCGTTACACTCTCCCCCACTCAAAACTTTTCGTCCCCGAAAAGGAACGAGGTAGGAGAATAGAAACAACCAGAAAGAAAAACAGATTTGAAATACAAAATAACAATTAATTTAAATCATATAAATTGAAATTTAAATTAATTGATATTCAATAATTGATTTAATCCATTTGATTTCACTAAAATCAATCTCAACTATTTCTAAATTCATTATCTTATTATCCAATTATCTTCAATTTACAATTTCTAAAACCATAAATTTGAATAGTCTTTTATTACAATCATATTTTTTTCAGCAATTTAAATTCTTCTTTATTCCAAATTATTGTTAAATTTATTCTACTTAATATATCTAATCACATATATTTAACCCATATAAATTAATTTAAACCGTAAAAGTTTCGATTTAAATTAATTTATATTTACTAATTGCTTTTAAATTCAAGGTATTTTCGTATGTTGATCAAATTTCAATTTATTAATTCTTTCAAAACAAATTTATTAATTCTTCCAAAACAAATTTATTTCATTATTAACTGAGTTTTACTTATTATCCTATCTAACTCTATTAACATCTTTATAATCAAAATTTAGTGTATAACATTTATTATAAACACTCAAATTTTATTTATAAATTCAATTTATATTATATATTATCCAATTACATATTCAACTTCTGAATGATTTAGGTAAGTTGTATTAGAATGCAGTTGAACAATATACAAATAAAATTTTCCCAATTCAATTATTCAAGTTTAAATATTTATTCCAAATTTTGGTTTTATTTATAATTAAAATCATCCTTTAACAAAATTTAAGAATTAGATTTCCGATTAACTTTAAACAATTTAGAGATATATATAATATATTTATATCAAATCAAATTAAATTTTAAAATAAGGTACTTATATATATATAAATCAAATTATACTGAAGAAATTCAAATCAAAATATTTTTCAAAACAAAACCGTAGCAAAGCTACAGAATAGTATCTCCACTTCAAAACTCGAAAATGAATGTCGATGATGCGGCCGCCATCATCGAAATTATTTTCCAGTGACAAAGAGAAGAGCACTGATTTCAACATTTTAAAAATTCTTTGAAAACGATTTCTATTCGAAAACATGTTCAATAATATATATTTTAAAAAATTTAAAAACCAAAGCTTGAAATTTTAGGAAATTAAATTCTCAAATTCTTACTTTAAATTCAGTTAAATTTCTAACTAAATCTATAAACCAACTTTTATAATTCCATTTATTTTTATGTTGGAATAATCAATGATTTACAAAAACAAATAGTAAAAATCAAATATTACCTTTCTGACAACCAATTCAATTAACAATTCAATTTCAGCCAATTTATACTTATATATATAATCATACAAGATTATTTTATTTACCAAATTTTGAAAATACTATTGTGTCAGTTTGCTCTGTTCAAGTGTTTTGGAAATCCTATCGATAGCGTTGATCAGACGAATCGATCGAAAACCCAAATCAACATCAACAACTCAAACAACACAATAAAGAAAACATTTTTATATTAATAACAAATGCACTACCTCGCTCGACGATACAAGGATGGATTTCAAAACAAGTATAGGGATTCAAATTTGTTGACTCAAATCAAAGAGAATTTTGATTCGAAAATAAGTTTGAAACAGAAGATAAGATAATTCAATTACCACAATCGGGAGATGGACGAGTTTATTTAATTCACGGGCAACCTTAACCGGGTCGTCCGTAACTTCAAGAATAAGATCGATGCTGAATTCCGAAGTAAATCAACACTCGATCTTAAGAGATGGAATTCAGGTATAGCAGGTAATAGATAGCATCGTAAACCGAGGATACAGAAATCTCCAGGTAAATCGATGCCTATTATAAAGGAGTTTACTCCTTTACGAATCATTCTAAGATTGGCGAGACCGCCGATCTATTATAGATAACATTCAGAATGGAGTTATGGGGTGCTCCATGATTGAAAGAAGACGAATAGTGAAGGACACGAATGAATTTCGGAACCGAGGGGAAAGTTCCAAAATTCAAAGGAATTGAGTCAAAGGAAGAGATTGAAACTCGAATGAGAGTGATTCTGTAAATACATTTACCCTATATGTTAAGTTTTTCCTAGAGCTACCAAAGCTCTGATACCACTATAACGACCCAGTATTTTGGACCATTCGCATCCGCACATGTCGGACTTGAATAATTCAAAATACCGAATTGTTAATTTAAATTTGGCAAAACTGAACATATACAGTAAATAAATAATCACATATCACAGACACAGAGTAATAATTGCAGCGGAAATAAAAGAGATAGTAGTTCATGAAGCTACTATATAAATGTATAAGTTACATCAGAGTTAAACCAGATACAACGGAAGAGTAATACAATACATCAGATACAAATCAGAATACATCACTAGAATCATCGAATACTGAAAGCAGAATAGATGGCTGGATCTTCAAGCAAAGCTCCAACTTCAAAGGTGAGTCTCGAATACTGGTACACTCGGTCTGACCCGAGCGTAAAGCAAAACACAAAACACTCGAGTCAGGATTAACATTCTTATATCAATAAATCCAACTCAAGTGAAATAGCAATTGAAGTACAAGTAACTCAAAGGATGTTTGGAATAACAATTCTTTAAGGATCCGTTAAACTATCTACTATGTAGTAGTGTACGATAAGTAGATAATGTCTATCAGTAATATAAGATATCAAAATAGTGTTAAGGTGTTACCATTATCCCCCTTAACACATTTTATATAAGCATCATAGTCTACACAGCACTGTAAACTCCACCGTAAACTAGTGGGCTATCAGGGAGTACTCCATAGGTATAACACAAAACAAATTCGTAGTGGTCGCGTATAAAAGGATCCAAGTATGACAAGGCACATGAGGCAATACCCAAGGTAGTGAAACTACCATTTGCCTGATCCGGACTGGTGAGAACGCATCGCCGCAGCGATCGCAACACCGCGAAACAACACTCCCAAATCAAGGGTGCACCAATCGACAACAAATAATGAGTAGTTTTCAAAGAAGTGTGTTCGCTCGAGGTAGCTAGCCCCCATTTGGCCCGGCACGGCTCCTATTTTAGTCATTTCCAATTTGACACAAGTGTCGAGGCTATCCATTATCGTTCTCTTTCTTCAGTCATCACGTACATTATTCCAACCACATCATTCTGGATCACACTCCGCGTATAGTTATTAAAGTGGTTTTCGGTTTAGACAGAGAGTATGTCCCTAACCGATTCCGGTCTCTTTAATAACTTTCGTGATTATTACACCGATTGGTCGTTTAATAAATTTCAAAACCAAATCAATTACAATTTCAATTAGAATTTGTAAACCAATATTCCATTTGTCTTTATATATCAATTTCCAAATTTTACGTTTCAAAACTTCCAAATTCATAATTTCAAAATCTTATATTTCAATTTCAATTTTTATTTAAACAATTCAAATATTGACCTAAATTCGTATGTAAGTTTCATTCCGAAATCATTTAAATTAATTTAATTTAACATTCAAATCAATTTAACTTCATTTATCGATTTTATTCAATATCCATTAAGTAAATTTGTCATTCAAAACAATTTATATTTAAATTCCAATTCATTAAATCAATTACTTAAGTTCAATTTCATTATATCAAAACTTCAAATTGAATTAAATTAGAATCGTCAAATCAACTCTTCAAATTTCAAGTCTTACATTAATTTCAATAAATCACATTTTGATTTCTTGTTAAAGAAAATTCAATTTCACTTATTTACTTAGTTACAACTTCAAAGCTCAATTAAATAAGAACTAAATTTCACTAATTAAAAGTTCAATTTTTAATTATCAAAGGATTCAATTTAATTTAATTATTAAATAATTCAATCTCATTAAATTATTAAATAATTTCAAAACTTAATTCAATCATTTCTTAAATTAAACAACATTCTTTCATCAATTTCTTTATTAATATTTCTTTTCAGATTATTAAATATTCACATTTAAATTTCATTAAAATTCAATTTTCAACTTCGTTTCAAAACCATATTATTTATTCAAATAAAATCTTCATTTTATTTTTAAATCAAATTATTGACCAATCGGTTTTTATTTAATTTTCTATCCTAGGTCAAAGTTTAATTTGGGTATTTATCATTTCAACCCGATTCCAATTCAATTCAAAATCAAAGCATAACAAAGGGAACTTGTAGTGTGATAACTGGGATGGTGTCAAAGTAAATAAACAAACAATAACAACAACCAATATCAATCCAATAATCAATTCAAATAATCCTGAAATAATCGTATTAATTCACATTGTTGTTTGTGCAAATTAATATAATTATTTCTAGAATCTACACTATCATTTCATGTAGATTAAAGATTATTACACTAATATTTATATGGTTCTTCACTTGATATCTATTGTAAAAATTCAAACTACATCAATTTTATACGTATACATTTAAATAGTTCAAGGTGTGGTTAACACTATTTCTACGTGTCAATTTATTTAACATTTAGAGGGGTCATATTATGCAAATGTCGTCAATCAAATTAACACATACATCAAATCTAACTATCCTACGTCAATTTCAAATTATTATCATTTTCTATATTAACAATTTAACGTCCAATGTCAAAAATCAAACAATCAATCATTTAACAACCAAACTGGATTATCATTATATAAATAACAGATAATGGTGTCAGATGTCACAGGTGAACTGATACAGGTAATAGCATATATAACAGTGTAAATAACTAACAACAGCATATTTCAATTGTCGTTTCAATTGAAATCAGATTTAATAAATAAAAGAACGTTAATCGTGAGTGGTTGCTCACCTTTTGAGGCTAGGGAGCAAGAATAGACAACGAAGTTGAGTTACGAATTGCAAGCACGACTTCCGAAATAAACCAGATTGGCACGAATCGACGAGCAAAGCTGTTAAATAGGAATTGCCGAAATCAAATCAAAACATTCAACATAGCAACAAATAAAAACATGTCCTGTGTCAAAGTTTAACAATATAATTCTATGTGCTACCGAGATCGAAATGGTCTGAAATTTGGTATGAATAAAGATCAAAACTGGTATTTCAAACTGCAAAAGAATCACTTGATTTGGACAAGAGACCAGAAAAGTTACGATGTCACAAACATAGACTCAGGCCATGTTGCGACTGTCAAATGTTCAGGTCTGAAAACCCCTCTGGGTCTGACTTTCAGGTAAGAAACAGAGGACTGAACCACCTCGTATGAAGCTAAAATTTTATATACCGAAAGTAGAAAACTTTATCTTTTCAACAAAAAGGGAATCACTGTATTCCGACGTAAGATGGAAGAGATACGATGCGTCAAACATGAACTCAGGTCGTGTTTGCAGCAGTGCAAAATAATTTTACAAAAGAACAGTTGCATAGGTCTAACTTCCAGATCCTCGACCACTAATCAAACGATGTCGGATTTTGCTGGAATTTGACATGCATAAACTAGGTAACTTCGACTTTTTTTAAAAAATAGAATCAACCTATTCCGATAAAACATGAGTGAGATATGATATCGTGAACATGAAGTCTAACTGCTGTTCGAAAAAAAAAACATGCAAACAAGTGCAAAATCAGTTTGGTTGCAACTTTCAGGTATAAAACAGAGGACCAAACGGCCTTGAATTGGACTGAAATTTTACATGCATAAACTAGAGAATCTCATCTTTCAATCAAAAAAAGAATCGTTGAATTTCGATAGGAAATGAAAGAGATACGCTGCGTCAAACATGGACACTGGTCGTGTTTGTAACAACGCGAATAATTCTAAGTACAGCTGAAAACATTAACCAGTTCAACTTTCGGACATCAAAACGGTGTAACAAATTACATCCGAATGAAATGAAATTTTGCAGACATATACTAGAGAATCTCAACTTCCAAACAAAAAAAAAATAAAAATCTATATCATTTCTCTAGATCAATACTTAGTACATAAGTAAACTTACACACGCTTATAAAATAAGCAACTTTATACATGCACTATCATATATACTGATATACGAACTATCAATAATATAATAGATAATATAAATTAGTAAGCAAAAGTCCACCTTTACATTGTCCTTAAAAGTCAAATAGATAAAAAAAAAAAAGAAAATCCTTACATTATAAATATGTAAGCTGTACATACTCTCACGTAGACACAACAGAGCAAATCTCTAACTTGGAACAGAGTATATATGCACACTATTATAAAATAAGTATAGCTTGGTCATACAAACACCATACTATCATTTATATCTTTCTGTAAAACTGATGTGCACTATATATGCAACAAACATATTATAAAATTCATATATATATATATTGACCACATGCGTAACTACTTTACAATATAATACATATACTCCTTTCATATATATTGAAAATAAAAACAGCACGGATAAGCATAATATATGAAATCAGTTTATATAGATAAATTTAAACAAACCAATATAGATTTTATAACAGAGAAGCATGCAGGTTCAAAATATATATAAACATAGATTACTAACCCAATGTAAATCTGATATGACCTACATGAATGTATACATGCGAACATAAATAGAAATAGTCTAGACATCTTACATTCAAGCAATAGGGAGTTGGGTTCGAGAAGGCTTGACACGCGAGGCAAACAAGCTGGAGGAGGTTGTGTTGCGAGGTGAGGAGCTCGGTGGGGCCGGCAATCTGGAAGGACACGTGGTGGCCGGGACATGAGGCCGAGCATGGGTTGCTCACGGTGAGGGTTGGAGGGGTGGTCGGCTGCTATGTGGTGGGCGCGGACGATGATGGGAAGGGAAAGGCACGCTAGAGGTGGAGACTCGACAGGGGTGTGGTTGCCGAGGCCGGAGGTGGCGGTTGGCGAAGCCAAAGTTATGGGCGACGTCGAAGTGGTCGGGGTTGGAGCAAAGGTGCGTTTTGGTTCTCGGTGATGGGTTTGGCAGAAAGAGAAAGCTCGGAAAAATGAGAGAGTGAGCTATAACAATTCTCTGTTCTTTTCTTCTTTTCTGAAGAATGGGCCAAGACAGATGGGAACGAAACAAGATTTCAAAGCAAAACAAAAAGGTAAATGAACAGGTAAAATGAACTGGCAAAATAAATTGAGAACTTGGAAATTGCAATGGTCTTGTGCGTTGAATTCAAGAAAATTAAATACAAGTGACCATTGGAATTTTACATAGTGGCTCAACGAATAAACAAATGAATTCAGAGAGTTCAAAGCGGTACCGACACGTATGACCAATTCACAGCTTCCACGGCGTATCGGACTTCAAACTCAGAATCGAATATACCGTAGGGATCAACACGACGAGACGATCAAAACGGTATGCAAATGTCAGTGGTACGATTTGAATTATAAATTCGAATTTTCTACTAGCGGAAAATGCAGCAAAAACGCAGAAAAATAAGATCGACGGAGCTGAAGAAGTCCGAATTTGGAAAAACGAAAAATGACGTTTTGCTCAGAAGATGGTTTAGAATTTTTCTATATAAAAATATTTGGGTTTCGAAAACATTTTATTTTCATCGCTTTTTAACTGATTAAATTGAAGTAAATTTACGCGCGAAATAAACTTTCATATTTTCGGACGAAAATTTACCAGTTGCTATGTTTAACTAGACGCATTCCAAATATCAAATTTATATTTCAAAATTTTATCGTTTAAAATTTCGCAAAATTTCAATTAATAACGTTATTAAAACCGGTTAAATTTATGGGTCGTTACAAAACCACTTCAATTTAAATGGACTTCAAAGTTATATTCAAACATTTCCAATTACTAAATTTCAATAAATTTCATTATGCTTCAAAATTCAACTTTGAAATTTCCATTTTAATTCTTTAAACAATTCATTAAATCAATTACAATTTCAACATTTAAGGCTTGGATTTCGAAGATAATTCAGTTTATACAAATCAAATTTTATTTCAAAATATCATTTAACTGAATTCAAATTTTATGGATTTAAAATCATTTAATTTAACCAATCCGGTTTCCGTATATAATTTTCTACCCTATGGCCAAGTGGTATAGATATTTATCATTTCAATCCGCAAATATTTAAATTTTACGGGTAAATATTATTTCAACTCGCAATCCCAAATTTAATTTCAAATCCATGAAATCGCTCGAGTCTATAATTTCAATCCATAACGGTTTCTCCCTAATCTATCAGATCGTTCGGGTATGTATAATTTCAACCCATAGGGAACTTGCACTGTTGTAACAATATAAATATAACATCTAGTCATCGAATATCAACAATCAACATCCATCACAGTCACCATTCAAACCAATCAATAAACAAAACAAGTAACTGATTATTAATAACGGGTATTAACTGGCAATTTAGAATTTAATATTAAATTAATGGCGATAATATTCAATAAAAATCAGATTTAACTGGAATGAAAATTTAAATATATTAAACATCAACCAATCAATTTCTAACCGGATCATAAATTCAATCTAACTAACATAAGGTAATTTAGAAGTTGTGAGTGGGTCAAAACACTCACCTTTGATTTCAAATCGATTTGAAATCCAAAATAAGGCCCAAAATCTAACAGTCTTAGAATTCATCCAAACCTATTCCACAATGTTTGGAATTTCGATACGATCTCAACGAAACAAACAGCACGTGAATCCGAGTATGTATGTAAAAGTTATGATGATTAGAACATTTGAAAAATAAATTAATGTAAAAAAATAAATAAAAAGGGAACGCCTCACTCATCTTCCACGTCACCATCGTATAGTAACCCTAGCAAAACCCGTGCGACCTCTCGGTTGAACGAAACTTGGTCGCCACCGTTCAATAAATTTTTGCACCGCCCCTGATCAACTACGACCAGATCCACGCCGCCCACGCCCTACGCCCGACCAGGCGCACCTACAGCCAAAGCCACGAACGCTCCGGCTCCATGAATTCGCCGCCGCCGTGACCCAAATTCCGTTCGTGTTTAATCGATTCCAGGTGCCCCAAGACGACTTTGGGACAAACCAACCATATGGATGCGAGCTGCTAATCACCCTCTTCGCAACGACATCTTCCGATCGTCGATCGGATTACGATCCGCCGTTGGATCGAAAACCCTAGGAATGGACGGCCGAGAATAAATCACCGATTTATGGACAAATAGTGATTCGATTGCAAAAACGAATTGCACTAGTGGATTACGCTCGTCGAGAGTTCAAAATGGTATATAATATGATAGGGTTTGGAGGAGTTCGAATTTTGAAATTGAATTGGAAATTTAGGTTTCATATTCTGTTGTTTGAGAAGGAGGAACTGGTAGAAGTAATAGTACGTACATAAATAAGAAATGAGAAACAATTAGAGTTTACAACAGCCTATATATAGGCAGATCCGAATTAGAAATGAATGAACCAGATTGGATTGATTGAAATGACTACGCGACCCAAAAAGCCTGTTCTGACCCCGAAACGAAAATATGTCATCCCATATATCAAAATAGATGTTTTCGATATTTTTAAACTCAATGGAACAGGTTTTAAGTCCTAATTCCATCGTACGAGGAAGTTAGCTTTTAAAATCGACTTATTTCAATTGAATTTAATTAAATTGATTTCTGCGCGTTTCGAGCCCGTACGATCAAACGACAAGTCCGATCGCTACAAAACTTGAAATCCTGCAATAATTCACCGTTACGGATCCGATGAAACTAGTTTCGTCAAAATCCGAGACAGTAGCCAAAATGGCTATTTTCACGTTAATTAAATAGATTATTTTTAAATTAATTAAATCACCTTTTAAATTTTATATTTAAAAGTCAATAAATTTTTATCGTTTTGACTACATATAAACTTATAATCCTTTAGTACAAATTTTCCAGGTCAATTTCAATTATTAATATTGGTCTAGTTACAGCGTTCCAATTTCAATTGCAATATATTCATTAATTATAATTTAAGACTCAATATATTGATTTAATTTGATTTTAATCTCTTTTTTTCCAATCAATCATTACTTTATGGACATAGTTAATATTGGTTTACATTTTATTACATCAAAAATCTACAATTATCATCTTTTACCATATTAGTTGCAATATTTCAATTATATTGAATTATTATTGTATTTCACATTAATTATAATTTAAAATCCCAATAAATTCATTTATCTTGGTTTCACTCTTATTATTAAATCAATTATTGCCTTATGAATATAATTGACATTTCTATACATTTTATTACATTTACATTTTATAGTTATCGCCATAACTCATATTAACGTAATATTTAATTACATTTAATTGTAATTGATTTCCAATTTAAATCAACAGATTAAATAAATAGGTAACAAATAACAATTGTCACTTTTTTCTTAATTTAATCACATTTTACATTTATTATCTTCAAACAAATGTTATAACTACTTACACAACACCGATTTTCTCCAATTACAATTATTTACATATTATTTCACCAATTAATATAACATTTGGTTTATTTCCTTATTTGAAATCTATAACCAATTTTTATGTTTACAATTATTTTAATTTATTGAAATTGCGTTAAAATAATTATCAGTTGCCTTACATTAACATTACTAACATTACATTCTAGTTATTTCTCTCATTATTAAATCTTAATTTTTTTTATTTTTTTCACAATATTAAATTCCAAAACTTATTTAATTAATAAATTTAATTATTGAAAATTACGGGTCGTTACAAGGCCGAAAGGCCAAAACCTTCCTTTCGAAACTATTCTCAAAACCCTTTCGAAACCATTGAAAAACCTTCCCTTCGAAAGCTTTAAAACATTAGACATCCTTCTTTGAAACATTTAAACCATGCCTTTCGAAAACATTGGAAAAACCTTTCCTTTCAACTCCTTTGAAACCATTGGGGAACCACCCCTTTGAAACCTTTCTTTAAGACCTTTCGAAAGTATCAAACCTTTATAAATAAAAGCCTTTCGAAAGCACTTGGGTTCAATTTTAAAACATGTGGAAACCTTTCGATACCATTCAAAAATTTACTTCTTCGAAACCTTTGAAAACTGTTTCGGTCGAAACCATTTGGATTATGCCTTCAAGTAGAGCAAAAGGATCAGAAACCCATTAAAGTCAAAAGCATTCCTTTCGAAATCATTCCAAAGTAAAAAGTGATTGGGTCGAAACCATCCCTTCGAAAGCATTGGAGAAGTGGTCAAGTTAAGCAAAACAATCCTTTCAAAACCAATCTGGGTCGAAAGGTAGAAAGTGGCAGCCAAAAGGTTTCGACTTAGTCGAAAGTGATCATTTCAAACAGAAGAGCAACCCAATCGAAACCATTTCTTTAAATCCATTTGACCTAGTTGAAAACTAACCAAGTCGAAAGCTACTTAGTCGAAAGCAAGCAGGTGCATTTTCATTTAAAAGCAAAGTAGTGCTTCAACCCCTTCGAAACCCCTAGTTTCGACCCTATACCTTCCGCTTGTATCCAATTCACTACGTACCAGTTAACTGATACCACGTGCATTGGTTTTGATAAAGTCGGAGGCGAAGGTAAGGAGGCGGAACCTGGTGCCGAAAGCATCGAAATAGTGAAAAACATGTTTATTTGTCCTTTTAAACTATTTCTTTGTACCTAACCTGCCTTGTTTATCAAATTGTGATTAGTTTGCAAATTTCTCTTTTTCAAATGTACTGCCCACTTTCTAGAATTAACAATTTGAATTTATTTACAAAAAGCCCCTACTCCTTTCATAAATATATAAAACATTTAAATTCCATACCTTAAATAATTTTATATACCCATTAAAACACTTAGGATTATTCTACAAAAAATCCAGAAAATCATTTTTAATATGTTTTCTAACATATATTAATTTCTAACCCAAACCATTTATTATTTAACCGTAAATAATTTTTGGTCCAAAATAACATTTTCTTCGCTAGAAAATTCATATAAAATACACATAAATTCATAAAATTCTAAAAATTGAAACTCATCTTCAAAATATCATTCCTGATCTTTATAAAAATTTGCAAGGCATTTGGATGTCATTTATGGTTTTCATTTTAAAACATGTCATAAAATCAATATGAACAACCATAAATCATCAATAAGTATATATAATCATTCCATCATTCAAAAACATGGCAAATTAATGCAAAATATCTCGGATTTCATCTTAAAACAGAAAACAAAACATATATGAGATGTAAAGATTATTCACCTTAGATTTAGATATTAAAGAGATTGAGATGTGAGTGGATTTGATTTGAATTAGCTTCTTCCTTAGCTTTTCTTATTCTTCTTTCTCTTTCTCTTGTTAATGGTGGCCAGCCTCAAGTTTTAAAATTTTGATAAATGAAAATGAACGTGTCGGCCAAGGGTTTAGGGTATAAGAATGGCCTCTTTCCTATTTTACCCCTCCTTTATTTCATGTAATCTCTTATTTTAATTCATTGGTTAAATGGCATGGCTACTCCTTAATAAAATCAAATCTCAATCCCCTAATCAACACATTATTTTATTCAGTTTAACTAATTAAATATCCTAAATAATGTTACCAAAAATATGGGGTGTTACACCAAACGTCGTTTTACACACCGGTTGGTTCTTTTACATTTCGAAAATGATTCTTACTTGATATCAAAATATGATATTTACTTCAAAATATCCTTCATTTCAATTTCATCATATTTCACTTTGAAATCAAATTTATTTCAAAATCATTTCCTTATTTCCAAAATTGTTTCGAATATCAACTTAGGTTATAACTTCAATTTAACCAAATTCGCATTTAAATCCACGATTTAAATATGAACAATTCCCAACTTGAACTGTTTGAATTTTTTAAGAAAATAGTTTGAATAGATAAAATAGTTTGGAAAGTAAATAGTTTGAAAAATTAAAATAGTTAAAATAGTTTAGATATTAAAATAGTTTATATATTAAATGATTGAAATTTAAATAGTTTGAAAATTAAAAAAAAATTAAAATAGTTATAGTAAAAATAATTTCAAATTTAAACTGTTCATTCCATTTCCCATAAATCTGGACTCAGGTCCAAATTTCAATCCAAACAAATTCAATTTCCAATCTTTCAGTTCAATCGACTCAATTTCAATTTAATTTCAAATCAACTTAACTTGGATCTTAATTCAAATTAAAACTTCAATTTCGGAATGTTCATTTTTTTTACTTCAATTTCGACTCAACGATTCGATTCAGTGGTTTAAATTTCAACTCAATTCTTATTTTTAACCATTTCAATTTATATAAATTTCGAGTTTGATTTAAATACCGATTTAAATCACTTATTTCAAATTAACTTCAAAGTTCAAATTTTATATTCAAATCTTTAAAATAATTCAGTTTTGAGCCAAATTTGAAATATCCATTTAAATTCCTTTTACTTGGCAATATTTCAAATTTCGAATAAAAGTTCAAATCTTTTAAAACAAACCAATCTCAATAATTCAAATCACATTTCAATTATAAATTGAAACTTCCAAATTAAATTCTTTAAAACAATTACTTTTAACTAATTTTAATTTCAACATTTCAAAACTCGAATCCGAAATTAATTCAATCTTTAGAAATTCAATTTTTATTTCTTTAAAACAAAATCATTTAAATAGATTCAAATTTAAGAATTTAAAACCATTTAGTTTAACCAATCCTGTGTCTGTATATAATTTTCTATCCTATGGCCAAGTGATCACATATTTCGATTATAATTTCAGGGATAGATATATATCATTTCAATCCAAAATAAATGTCATAGGTATATATCATTTCAACATATTTCTTAATTTATTCAAAATAATTCCAATAACAGTTTTATATACTATCAATAATATACAGGGTGATAACAGGATATATATAAAATAAATAAACATCCAGTCATCCAAAATATCAACCAATAGTCATCCATCACAATCAACATCAAAATCTGTCAAAATATCACAACAGTTAACTAGTTATCAATATTGGATGTCTAACTAGCAATTTAATTTCAATTTCAAATTAACCGTCGATTCAAATTCCTAGCATTTCAATTCATATGTCAATTTAAATGTCGTTTAAATTACCAAACATAGTCAATAAAAATAAATAACTTCACGATTTCAATTTAACTAACATCGAAAATATTTTAGTATTCGTGAGCGGGTTTAACCACTCACCTTTATTTGAAACTGAAAATTTTTCAACTTCAAATAAATTCCAATCCAACTCCATGTTGTAGCCTTTGTCGTTACGATCGCAATGCGACTTATTTCGCTCAAATCTGACCTCGCATTACAAAGTTATGGATTTTTAAACATTTAATATAATCAAAGTTTAATTAACTAAACTGATTTAATATAATTATTAACCTTACCTTCCTTTCCTTCGCGCTCTAGGTAAACCGCGTTCATTTATATATATATATATATATATAAACACACACATATAAATGTCGCGCGCGCCTCGGCCACCACTTCATCGCCGATCGGACTCCCACCCCGCACCCCCTGCGCCGCCGCACACTCCATCGCACACGCGCGCGTACGCGCAACCAAGGTCGACGAAAACTGCTCGCGGTCGCAAGCCCTTAGCCGCCGCCTCGTCGCATCTTAGTCGATCACCACCATTGATATTCTTCATATCATCGATGCCGACATTTTTCATGTTAGGGTCGAAGCCTAGTTCGGCCAAGAATGGTGTCGATGGGTGGTGGCCATTGGATGGGAAGAAGAAGAATAGCGGCTGATGTTAATTTCCTAGGGTTTGAGTAATTGAGGTCCTTATAAAGAAGTTTTGCAAAAAACTACTCACGCCTAAATTTTTCCGAAATCCAAACGAAGTGTGCCGCCTGGCATTCTATATGTTATACCTCTACTCCGAACACAATGGAATATATATCGGAAGCCATTCCATCATATTCAGAAGATAGCTTTTCAAATCAAATTATTTTAATTAAATTATTATAATTTATTTTTACGCGTTTCAAGCTCGCACGGCCGAACGATAAGTCCGATCACTACGAAACTTGAAATCCTATAATAACTCACTATTACCTATTCGATGAAACTGGTTTCGTCGAAATCCGAGACAGTGCCCAAAAAGACTATTTTTACACGTTAATTAAAACAAGTAATTTTCCAAAATCAATTTAATCACTTTAAATTCAATTTTAAAAGTTTGCTATCATCATTCTAGTTTAAATAAAATTTAAATCAACTTTTAAAATCATTTTCATTCATATTAAATTCAAGATTCAATTATTTAAATAATCCAAATATTAAATCTAAATAATTAAATTATTAGACAAATACTTATATTTGAAATATAAGTTATTTAACTTTTAAAACGAATTCAAATAATAAAACAGCTACTTCCATTTACAGTTATTCAACATCAATGCAATTATTTACAATTCAATATTATTTAATTTACCTTCTAATATAAGTTATCATCTCTTATCTTATTGAATTTTGTTATTTAAATTTTTTATCTAAGTTCATATCCAGTAAATTACATTAATAATTACTAAATTTTTATTTCTAACCATTTTTGTTCAATAATCATACTGAACTTAATAATTTAAAATAGTTAAAATTTCGAGTCGTTACAATCTCCCCCACTCAAAACATTTCGTCCTCGAAAAGGGGTTAAGTAAGGAATCTAACATTCGATATATTTTACTCAAAATAATCAACTTACAAAGCTTTAAAATCTTATTTACAAAACCTTTAGTACGCTTTAATTACGCCATTCTGATATCGGCTTATTTGTAAACAAGTTATAAATTTTAAAAATCTCAAAAAAAATTCTAACACCTGGATTTGCAGGATATTTCGGCAACGTCTTCTTTACGCGGCTCGATCGTAAAAATTTACAATATATAGATATATAACACAAATATACATCTCATCTTAGTGTGAGGCATCCCGTAGGGAAAAATATAAAAGTGCGGTATGTAATCCGAGATATGTACCTTATTATTATTAATATGAGCGAGTTCGCTCATATTAAAGTGTAGAACATTAGTTGCATATAAAAGGATATAGAAAGCATGTATGAGTTTAATAGAATTATATAATATGAATTCTGAATCCAAATCATAAGCACAAGCACTAATACCCAACAAAATAATCATGCAATCAAAAGCAGTAATAGCAATGATTTACAACAAAAGAAATCATTCAACAAATAATATTCATCCTATTAATTCATAACTGTCACAATTTACATTTTCCAATGTCGATAGTTAATTTATACACTATCATTTCTTATTAACATTCATTCTTTATTAACATCCAATTGCTTTGCTTCTAATTTATTCATATATGATTTCAGTTATATACAATTTATTCGAATTCAATTACTTCGCTTTATGTTAACACATTTCATATCAATTCATTTATGAACCCTTTTATAAAATCATTTTATTAATTCATTTCATTTCAATAAGTGAAAATTATTAATTTACAGAGAATGTGAGAACTAAACACTGGTTTTCTTTTCTCTTTCCAAATCATTTTCAAATAATATATGTACTCACATCTTTTATATATATATATATATATATATATATATATCAAATCATATTTAGAAATTTTAAGTCAAAATCTTTTTATCGAACCAAATGCGTAGCAAAGCAACTAAGTTGTCTCCACCACTTTGAGACTCGAAAAGCCGTCATCGCCAAAATTATTTTCCAACGACAGAAGAGAATAGTACAGGACTTACTTGCTTTTAAAATCCATTTTTTAAAACAACTTCTATTCGTAAATATTTTAAATAATACTAACGTTATTTTAAAATTTTAGAAAACAAATTCAAAAGTACCCAAATTCAAGTTCTAAAATCCTCAGCTTAAATTCATTCTTTTAATTTAAGCTAAAATTTGATTTTACATAAGTCCATTACTTAAGTTCAAAAATATCCATAAACTCAAATTAGTTAAGTTAATATTTTCAAACTTGGTTTTATAACCTTTTCACTTCATATTCAATTTATTATATAAATCCATTCATTTCATAATTCAAACTTAGTTTAAATTATTTCTTACCACTTTTACTTTATCTGAATTAATTTTTTTTCTTATCATTAATATTCAAAAAATTTAAAATTTGTTTTTAGCATAATATTTCTCAAATCTATAAGTTCTATAAACTTATTCACTTAAATTTAATTTCATTATTTTATCTGATTCATTTCAATTACAATTCACTTTCATTTAAACTTCCTTCAATTAACTTCATTTTATTAACAAAATTTATTCAACTCTACCTAAATTAATCCTTTTATTTCAGATCTCAATCTTATTTGCTTAACCAAAATGTTCAACCATTTTAAAATTTGGTTTTCCTTTCCTGTTCAAATTCATAAGTTATAAACTTATTTCTTATCTATACTAATTTCAATCTATAAGTTCAAAAACTATTTTCATATATTTATCAAATCATACTTGTAATTTTTCAATCAAAACTTGTATTAACCGAAAATAAATTTCTTTTTGTAGCAATTCTCACTCAGAAATTCAAAGATGAATACTGACGATGATGCAGTCTTCCTCAGAATTATTTCCCAGCGACTAACGTGAGTTCAATGCTTTTATTTCTTCAAAATTCTTTTTAAAATATATTTCTAATCAAAAACACTTTCAAATATTGTTATTATTAATTCTGAAGGCTTTGAAAACAATTTTTAAACTCAACGAGATTTTAGATTCTAAAATTCTCAGCTTTTAAATCCTTTCTATTTATAAGCTATATTCCAAATATACTTATACAACATAATTGCCTTAGTATGAAAACATTTCGTTAATTTACATCTTTGTTATTGCAAACAATTCTTATTGTGTTAGATTTTAATTCAATCTAATTATCGAATGCTTCGTAAAGTAGAGTTCACAAAATATTCGTTTTAGTTTAATTCAAACAATAATCGATGATAGTTATACATTATCATCTCCTAACAAACCAACATCCATAAAAACAATATAGATTTATGAAAAAAAATTCTTTATATATATATAATATAATTTAGGTAAAATTATTTCATTTACCCTCTTTTAAAACAATATCATGTCGACTTTCCTCATTTAAGTGTTTAGAAACCCCTATCGATAACATGGCGCCTCATGTATCGACCAGAATCCATAAACAACTCAACAGATAAGTAAACACAATATAAAATAATTTATAACACTAACAAATACGTGCTCTCATATATGTATACCCAAATAATGTAAAGGCCCGTAAATCTATAACCCTCGAATTGACCCTAATTCACATCAGTTCGACTCAAGTTGAACGGAAAATACGAACCTTCAGGGTGAAGAAGAAAAGGTAGAAGAAAAATAGAACAACAACAGAATCTCACAATCGCAGCGGAACAAAATATGATATATAACAACAGGGTTTTATACAAAAAAATCTGTAACTGTTACTATACATACCATTATCAGAGTACAATAGACAACAATCGATATGGACAGTTTAATAACTGGTCCTCACACAGCGGGAATAAAAATCTACGGAAATATGTCTTGTCATCCAGCTCGTCTTCAGAGCTTCATAGCATCCTATCCTGAATCTGTAATACTCGGTCTGACCCGAGTATTATAATAAAATAACACCCGAGTCAGTCTGGAAAACCAGCATGAGAAAATACACTCAATTTGAATTATTAACTTTTATCAATATCCTTTGAAAACAAAGGTATCTCGTAAGACCGCGTCACACATAAACACGATGGGTTTTTTCCTTACGATAACCAAAACACTTTTATCAAATCCGTCTGATATTAAAATAGTGTCTAACCAAGTAAATAGAAAATAGCTGAAATGCTTACATCTCACGTTTCAGCATAGTTGGGCACAATCAAAATCGTACTACGCTTATTGGAGAATGGATTCCATACAATGGCTAGGCACTGGGGTACCACCTATCACGGTACACTTCTAGAAGCATGTACCGAGGACCTCATCGAAATCCCTTGCAACACAAGACCATCCCTATCCCTAACTTGGGTAGAACCGAATATGTTATCACCCCAGATGTTCCCACCCTTACCGAGAGCTCTTAAACATGCACCTTGTCCACATAATATAATATATCCAAGGTTATCTAGAAAGGTGATAACATACCCTAATTGGGTATGACCCACTTAGCCTTGCTGCATAACCCTTGGTTTTCAGCCATTCCGGTTGATGAGGCTAGAGGCTGCGATTACCTTTCAAGAATAATTTCACTTAGAATGCTCATCGTCCTCCAATAACGATGTTCTGATAGCATTCGTCCATACAAGTTGTCCTGGGTCTGGACAAACCGAATCACCGTCTTCATCATCTTCATGGTATTCAATCTTTATGTTCAAACCGGATCGAAGTGGTTTTCAGATAATTAAATCCGATCCTGGTCTCTTCGAAACGATTAACGATATTAGCCAATATTGATAGTCGGTTATTTAACTATCAATGAACACCCATAAGCAATCATCTGGCCTTATTATAAATTTCCAAAAATATTTATTTTCAAAATATCTTTAAAAGATATATCGATTCCTTCCAACATTTGAAAACAATTATCAAATACTTAAATCCGTATGTAGTTTAAAATCAGTTTAAAGCTCCAGCAACTCATATAAATCTATTCTTTTCAAAAATGGCGTCTACCACTACCCTGCCCTCTGCCCTCAACACCCCCTCCTCCCCTCATCCTCCTCCAATTTCCTTTGTTCCGCCCAGATATGCTCTACACTTCCGGCATCCTGCCTCTGCCCAACCCCCCATCCTCCCTACCCCACCATTGTTTGCCTCCCCCCCCGACAACCTGATACCTGCCTCGCCAGAGGTGTCCCATTGCTATGCCAGTAAATACCCCACATACCAAAAAGGCGGCCCCAGCTTCGCCCAAGTCATGTTATCCCATCAACCTCCGCCTCTCCTTCCCAAACCCAAACGTCCCAAACTCGTCCCAAAATTCAAATCCACGCGGGAAACGGTCAATTTCCTGTGTTCCAGAGGGCGGTGCCTGAAGTGTGCAGGCATTGGACACGTGGCAAAATCATGCAGAAATGGAAAGATTTGCTATTATTGCGGATTCTTTGGTCACTTTTCATCCACCTGCCCCTTGAAGAGACAGGCTTCGTTCCCTGTGCAGCCCGTCCTCTCATCTTCCAAGACTAATAATGCCAAAAAACTCTCTCCTCCAAATAATTATCCCCATTCTGCACCCAAAACCCGATTTCCCAGACCTAATCCTTCCCCTGGACCCACAAAAGCAAGAGCCCCACAACCTGATTCAAAGTCGATTCACATCCCATCGTCATCATCAGCCCTTTCTCCACTTTCCAATATCAACCTAAGCCCTCCCTCTCCTAAATCCTCCCCACAAAACCCATTAGCTCTTCTCTTCGCAAAAAAATTTCCAAGCCCTCAATTCCTCATGGAGAACTCAGCCCGCTACCTCATTGCCACAATAACCCAAGGTTTCTGGAGTATTCTAGACATCCAAGCTGCCCTTAACCAACATGGACATCGAGAAAGACCAATTTGGATGTTGACCGATAACAGCTTTCTCATCTACTGTGACTCTGAGATAGAGAGAAATGTCTTCGTCACGACTGGTTCCTTAGCCAAACCAGGTGGTACTGTTTTCCTGAGACCCTGGACTGATCATGATAACTTCTCCGCCCCCTCCCTCGAACCTGAATCATGGGCGAAAGTTGAAGGCTTCCCCGAACTGCTCAAGGATAACCCAGATGCCATTGGAGAAGCCTTAAAACCCATGGGCAGACTCATTGCTTTGGATGACTGCGACTGGGCCTTCATTGACCACAGGTTTCTCTATGCTAAATTCCAATTCTTCGAGGGCATCTCCACTCCCTGTTCCTTCGTGGCATCTCTCAACAACACCGACTTCCTCCTAACCATCAACCGCTGGCAACACTCTCACCCGAACCGTGCCCCTGATACCACCTACCTTGGCCTTGATTACAACCTTGAACAAAATTTCAACTTTCTTGACCAGAAATGGTCTACCCCTGAAATACTCTTAGACCAAGATGACTTCTTTGATGCCATGTTTCACGAAGCCACCTTGCCACCCCCTACCCTTCCTGTTTTGCCACTACAAGATACCTCCTTTGAAGTATCAGGTCCCAGAAGAGGGATCCCAGCCCAATTCGATAGATGGGACCCAATGCTGGACCTCGATCTTTCCATCCCTCTCTACCAACAACCTATCCAGTCTCCCGAACCTGGTTTCGCCCCCTCCAACCTCATCCTCCCTGACTTCCCCATTATCACAGCCCCTGTCCTAGCCGGCTCCCACCCCGTTGACGTCTCCTCCCCCATAAACGTGGCCCCTCCACTTGAACTCAATCTGGACGCGGTAGTTCAGACCCCCCAGCTCGACGCAGCAAAATTCCTCTCCCCAGCACTGGTTAGGCGTAGCTCCAGATTGGTTGGAGCAGCTTCAGATCCTGGACAACCTGGTAGTTTTTTAATGCCTGTTGTTTTTTCATCCGCAAATAAAAGGCTTAATAAAATTTTATCTCGTTGCGTGGGCGTGAGTTTGCACGATGAACACTACACATGCATGCAAACTCTAGAACAAGAGCATATTTCCCAATCCCAATGAAACTCATCACTTGGAATGTACGGGGGTTGGGGGACCCATCTAAGCGCTATGCTGTAAACACAATCCTGTCCCCCCACAAAATTGATATTATAATGCTTCAAGAAACTAAGTTAGCCGACCCCACACAATCTCACTTGACACAAACTGTTGGTACACTCTTATCTGGGTGGGCCCACATTGATGCCATTGGATCCCGTGGTGGGATCATAACAGCAAGGAATGAAAATAAATGGTCCCTTCATCAAATCATCAAATTCCCCTCAGTACTTAATGTCGCTCTGCGAAACTCTGAATCTGGCATAATCTACTTTTTCTTGAATGTGTATGGTCCCTCCGACTCACAAGGCAGGGCTGTCTTGTGGGACCATTGCATAGACTTCGCAGCCCGAATAAATGGCCCATGGATTATTGCCGGAGATTTTAACACCACTAGACACCCCTCTGAAAGAAACTCTGGTAACCTTTCCCATGACTCAACCGCCTTCAACAACTTCATCAATTCTTGTGTGCTAATTGATCCTCCCATCAGTAACCGCCTCTTTACCTGGTCTAACCGTAGAGACAACCCATCCCTGGCCAATTAGATAGATTTCTTTTCAACACAACCTGGGAAGACCAACATCCCCTCTCATCTGTCTCGGGCCTGGCAACCACGATCTCAGACCATTGCCCCCTCCTGTTTGACTCTGGCTCTCTGAACACCACCCACAAAACATTTAGATTCGAACAACTCTGGCTTCTAGAACCATCTTTTGATGACTTTGTCAAGTTGGCCTGGTCTCAACCCACCAATCTAGAATCTCCTACTGCTCGTATTGTGGCCAAGCTCCGTTCGCTCAGAAAGTTGATAAGACCTTGGGCCAAATACATCTGGGGCTCCCTTAAATATCGGATCTCACATGTCCAAGACGAAATCCTCAACCTTAATATCCTAGCTGAACCCAATCCCTAACTGAACCAGAAACTCATCAGTTGAACCTCCTCGAAATGGAATTGGACAGGCTCCTTAAATAGGAAGAAATCGGTTGGAAACAACGCTCCAGAGCAAAGTGGTTGGAAGAAGGAGATAGAAACACGGCCTACTTCCACAGGTTAGCAAATGGACGACGCAGATCCTCGACCATCTCTAACATTCAACATAACAACATCACCTACTATGACCAATCTGATCTCCTCCGCCTCTTCACCAACCATCACCGCAACATCCTTGGCAAACCTTCCCCCCCTCTACCAGACATAGACTGGAGTCTCCTGTACCCTGACCCTCAAAGTCTGCAAGTAGATCACCCCTTCTCGGAACAAGAAATCTGGAATGCAGTTAAAGATATGTTAGACAATAAAGCTCCTGGACCTGATGGCTTTGGCCCCCTTTTCTTCAAACACTTTTGGAATACTGTGAAATCTGACATTATGGACATGTGCCTCGAATTTCAAAATGATCCCAGCTCGGTTACACGAATCAACTACGCCATCATTTCCCTCATCCCAAAATCTGATGACCCCTCCTCCATTGATTCCTTTCGACCTATCAGCCTTCTCAACACCACCTTCAAAATCATTACAAAAATCCTTGCAAACCGACTTCAAGCGGTAATATCCCCTCTAGTTGGCCTGGAGCAATCGGCCTTCATACTCGGGCGCAATATCCTAGACTGTGTGGCCGCCACTCAAGAAGTGGTGTCTTTCTGCCACAGAACCAACACCCCAGGAATCCTACTTAAGCTTGACTTCTCCAAAGCCTTTGACTCAGTCAACTGGAACTTCATTCTCGCTCTACTACGACATAGAGGCTTCCCACTGAGATGGTGCTCCTGGATATCCTCTATCCTGAACTCCAGCATGTCTTCTGTATCAGTCAATGGAGAACTTGGCGGTCTGATCAAATCTATGAGAGGCCTACGTCAAGGAGACCCCCTCTCCCCCCTAATTTTTGTTCTTATTGCAGATGTCTTCAACCGCATGATTAAACTGTCCATCTCCAACAGTCACTTAGCTGGAATCAGCATCCCTACAGCCAACCTTCAAATTTCCAACCTACAATTTGCTGATGATACCATCCTCTTTGCCTCACCCAATCCTAATCACCTACACTGCCTCAAAGTTCTCCTCTACGTTTTCGAATTAATCTCTGGCCTTTCCATCAACTTCCACAAAAGCTCCCTTATCATGCTTGGCAATACCAACCACCTTGGTCCCGCAACCGCTGCCATTCTCAACTGCAAACTTTCCCAGTTTCCAATTTCCTACCTGGGCCTACCTATTCGGCCCACCAGACTCACGCGTCCTGACTGGTTACCCCTCATCAACAAAATTGAATCCCGCCTCGCATCCTGGAAAGCCGCTTCCCTCTCGATAGCTGGTAGATTAATCCTAGTTAAATCGGTCCTCTCTGCCATCCCCTCCTACTGGATCTCCTTTCACAAACTCCCCTCTTGGGTCTCTAATAAAATTGACAAATCCCGCAAGACCTTCTTATGGAATGGCTCCAAAGCAAAATGCCTTATCAACTGGCGCTCAGTCTGCCTCCCAAAATGCCATGGTGGCCTTGGTGTCCCGGATCTCTCCTCGCTCAACACTGCCCTATTAACAAAATGGCTCTGGCGTTTTCTCTCTCCCGAAAATTTCCTCTGGAAGGATTGGATCCTTCACTCATATCACTACTCTAATCCACACCTAGCTCTACACCTCCCCCCCAGTTGCAGACCTTCTCCATTCTGGTCCAATGTCCTCCACACCATCCCCCGAGTCAAATCCCTCTTTCATGTATTAATAGGCAATGGCAACAACTGCCTTTTTTGGCATGACACGTGGGTAGCCTCTTTCCCCCTAGCCAAAACACTACCTAACCTCTTCTCCTCCACAAATCTACAACTGGCCACCACTTCTACCCTGTGTCACCTGGGCCCCAGTAGCCTTCATCCCCCCTCCCTTTTTTCCATCGAAACTTTCAATGAACTTCTCGTAGCCTCAAAAATCCTACAATCCCTTCGCCTGTCCCACTCACCAGACCGCTTCACCTGGGCACTTAACCCATCCAAAGGCTTCTCTGTATCATCTTGCTACTCTTTCCTCATCCACCCTGGCCGCCTTTTCCCCTACAGCAGGATCTGGAACTGCCATTCACACCCTAGATTTCTCTTCTTCCAATGGTGCCTCATTCGTAACCGCATCAACACCAAAGACAGACTTATTCGCTTAAACATCCCCACTGATCCCCTCTGCGTTCTTTGCTCCTCTCAAGACGAAACAATTACCCACCTTTTCTTAGACTGCGATTTCTCTTTTGCAATTTGGGCCCCAACCAGCGCACATCTTTTGGGTTACATTCCGGATTGCATTTCATTTTTTGAATACTGGCAGAAAGACCTTGGAAATCACAATCTCGACATCTTTATCACCATTTACTGCTGGTGCATCTGGAAAGAACGAAATGCTTTTGTCTTCAACAAACCTAGATCTTCATCCACGGCCATCTGTAGTAGAATCTCACAACTTTTCTACTACTGGACAGGTACAAGCTCGGCCCCCTTCAGATTTAGGCTGAGGTCCGCTCCTGCTGACTCGGCTGAATCAATGGCCAGTACCAGTGCCACCCCGCGGTAGCAGCTCCGGCGCGATTCTGTCTGCCCCCATTTTGTTTGCTGAATCATCGATGTCGGTGATTTTGTCCCATTCTGTACTCCATTAGCTCTTATGTACATTTCTATGTTAGCTAACTTAGCCTATTTTTTTGGCCACCGGTTGGGCTTGTCAACCGGTCTTTACTTCATATTATTCTAATATTATTATTAACCGGTTGTGTAGTCTATCACTACACAACCGTCTTTCTCAAAAAAAATACTTAAATCCGTAACAGGATACTTCCAAACACCTCAACACTTAGAAATATTCCCAAATTTCCATTTTCTATACTTAGGAAAATAACATAAGTCTTACTTTCCAAAATCCTTTCAAATATCAATACTTAAGAGAATGTTTCGCGACTTATCTCATAAGTCTTCGGAATTTTCATTAATTCCTTTTCCCTTTTCAAAATTTGATTATATCGACTTATAATCTCTTCTATCTATTTATAACTTCTATATGACTTTAGATTCAACCCCGAATTTCTTATTCCTAATATCTTGGAACCTCCCTTAAGTTCCAGGAATTTTATTATAAGATTTTCTGTAACGACGCGTAAATTTTAAAGGTTTTAATAACGTAATTAACTGAATTTTTGTGAAATTTTTAAATAATTGAATTTGGAAATAAAAATTTGATATTTGGAATACGTCTAATTAAACATAGCAAATAGTAAATTTTCATCGGGAAATAAGGAAGTTTATTTTATTGTGTAATTTTATTTAAATTCAGATCAGTTAATATTTGATGATAATAAAATGTTTTCCAAACCTGAATATTTTTACATAATAAATTTGTAAATCATCTTCTGAGTAAGACGTCATATTTCATTTCGTCGAATTTGGACTGCTATCACTCCGTCTATCTTATTTTCAGCAAATCAGCAGCATTTTCGGTACCGATTATCGACTTTTGATATGATGATCGTACCACTGATATCTGTATACTGTTTTGATCGTCTTGTAACAACCCTGATTTTGGAGATTACCTGTAAATATTAAATTATAACGGTAATTATGATTTGATATTGTGAATTAAAATAAAATTGGAGATTTTAAATTGCTTATTTGGAATAAACAATGAATTTTGGGAAATAAAATGTGAAACTAAAGTTTGAAATATTTGTTTGGGTTAATAATGAATGGAAAATAATTTGTATTTAGAGAAAATGCAATAATTTTATTAATTATTGCCAATTACTTCTTTTAATAATTTTTAAAGGAAGTATGTGATTTTTAAAGGTTGTTTAATCAAATAAAAGGTGGAAATTAGTTTAAAAATGAGTTTTAATTATAAATTTGAGTTTAGAATGGTTAGTTATATTTTTCTAAGCAAAAAAATATTTTTGTGGAATTTTAGAAGTTAGAAATAAGGTTTTGTGCATTTATTTGTGAAAATTGTGTATTTTTGTAAAATAAAGGATTTTAATAGTAAAAATGTTTTAAAAAATAAAATTAATCTTTTTATATAGTATAAAATATGTTATTTCATAAGTATGTAAATTTACATACTTTGTTGTGTGAAAATTTGAAAGAAACTGACATTTGTTTATTTACATAGTGTAAATATGTATACATTTTAAATAAGTGTTGATTATTTAACCAATAGGCCATTTTATTTCTTTCTACTAATGGATCCAAGGCCCATTAGTGCTTAACCAGGTAAGAAATGAGAAAACAAAACTTATTGTACGTTCATTTTACATTGCTCATCTTCTTCTTCCTCTTTGGTAAACAAAATACGGTAAAAATAAAATCAACCATTCCTTCAATTCAAGCTCAAATCTTCAAGTTAATTCAACAAAATTAAATCTTTTTCAATCTAGAGTGATAATCTAAAGGTAATCAATATCTAAACCTTATAATTTCATCAAATCCCTAATTTGAAAAGAAGGTTTCTAATTTACTCTATATTTTGTTTGCATGTACTGTAATTGTTTCTATAGGTTCTTAGAGGCTTCAATCTAGCTGAAAGCTTCAATTTTCAACCAAAATCCGAGCCTTTCCATTGGAACAACAAAGTGAGTTGAAATACTTACTAATCTAGTCGAGCCAAGCTCAAAAAAATTGCAAAAGCAATCAAAAATTTAGCTTTTGTTGATAAATTTTTGTAGTTTTCCTGTTTGAAATCTGTTTCATATTGCCTCTTTGAATGTCTATGACTTTTGATTCCGGCAACGAAATGCTACCGGATTTCTTGCATTTGGAAGCTTGCATGTTGTAATTCATCTCTGCAAATTTTGGTTGGAAAATATTATCATTTGAATGTTCAAAACAGTGGTAGAAAATCAACTAGACCACAGATTTTTGCCTGTAGAAATTGTGTTTTCCGAGTTGCCGCAAACATGGCCTGAGTCCATGTTTGAGACAGCATAACTCTTTCATTTCTTACTGGAATTCAATGATTCTTTTTTTGTTTGAAAGCTGAAGTTTTCTATTATAGGCATACCAATTTCAGCTCAATCCAAGTGTTAACGTTGAAAATTGAACGCTAACACCCGGTGTGTGTAGTAATAACGTGAAAGCACCACCCGTTCGTACGGGAACAGAATATAAGCTCAAAATAGCAGAAAACGGTAAAGGGACAACAGATTTATAGTGGTTCGGCCCGTAATTGAGCCTACGTCCACTTTATATTCTTTTATTGCTGATCTGGTTACAATTTGATACAATGCACTTCGAATACAATTCACTTCGATCACACAAACACTTCAGATTAGTAACTCAAACTTTGACGATGAGATTTGTTGAATCCATGTCGGATGTGTAGAATCTCGTTCAAAGCTTGTTGTAGTATCTTCAATGTTTGGAGTTCTTCAAGTCTTGGATGAGTTGAGAATTCGGCAGAGTAATGGCGCTTCAGAAAATGGTTGGCCAAAAGTCCTTTTCATGTTGAAGGTAGCACTGTATTTATAGAGAATTTGACCCCTTAGGTCGTAAGTCGTGGTCGACTTAAGGTAAGTCGTAAGACGTGGCCGACTTAGCAGGTAACAGTATCAGTCAAGCGGCATAAGTGTCACGGCATTGGATTTTAACTCGGTAGCCTTAGGTCGTGGACGACTTAAGCTAAGTCTTGAGTCGTGGCTCAACTGGTAAGTTCGTTCATTTGGTTAAATTACAAGTCCTGAATCGTCTGCGACTTAACCGAATGCGGCATCTCTTCTTTTGTTTAAGTCGCTTACGACCAAGCTAGGTCGTAAGTCGTGGATAACCTTAAGCCGTTAACTCGTTTTCTCCTAACGTCGTGCCATCTCTTGCATCGTTGGATCTTAACTTCCTTAGGTCGTTGCGTGTTTAAGTCGTAAACTGCTTTAGATTGTTTCGACTTTTAGGTCGTCTAGACCTTAACTCGTTAGGTTATTCACACCTTAACTCGTTAGGTCGTCCAGACCTCAAATCGTAGGTCGTGAAGTACTCTGAGTTGTTAGGTCGTCCAAACCTTGAGTCGTAGGTCGTGAAATACTCTGAGTTGTTAGGTCGTCCAAACCTTGAGTCGTTCACTCCTTTAAGTCGCACAATCCTTAACTTGTTAAGTCGCATACCCTTCTTGAGTCGTGCAGTCCTTAAGTCGTGCAATTCTTAAGTCGTAGAAAATTGAGGGTTAACATTTGCCCCTCGAAGTACACGCCTAAGTCATAGGTCGTGTGCTTCGACTCATCTTAACTCGCGTATGCCGATTCGAGTTCCACTTCCCCGAGATATAAAAGGCTTGAGTCGTTCCTCCTACTTCCTTCTTCTCATCACCTATCTCCTAAGTCGCATCTGCCATTAGCATTTCTCCGAGCTTCCTCAAGGCGATTCTTTAAAAAAAAATAACCAATCACCGATCCTTGATCCTTCGTTGCGTAAGTGCTCCTGCTTCCTTCTTGATCCCTGATCATCATTAATTCGTGAATTCCGCTCCTCGTCCTTAATCCATCTCCTTATGCAATGCTTCGTTGCAAATCTCGCTATATCGATAGTCTGCGAACTCGATTCAACTCGATTTAGCTTCAAACGATTGGGGCGATGAAGGCGATGGGTTACAGTGTTTTGGACTTAATAGATTAGAATGGCAGGGCTTTGGATTTACAGTGATCTCAAATTGGTTTTTTGGATGATTTAATAGTGTGGAAAAAATGAAGGCTTTTGTTAATGTAGGGGTTAACGGGTTAGGAGTTAAGGAGAAAAGTCAGTTGGTCACACAGAATGAGATATTAGCTTGGTCACGACTTAGCAACCTTGTACGACCTATGAACCCTCTCGACTTAAGTCTTTACCGACTTATCCACTTACGACATAAGCCTTGAGTCGTGGCTGAGTTAGGACTTGGGAAATTTACATCACTTTCAATTGAAGCCTTTTCCCTTCTTACTATGCCTTGCGACTTAAAGATTAATCGACTCATAGGACAAATGTAGACGTCTTGACAAGTTGACGACTTAACTTGACTCACTGTACATTCACTAAGTCGCAGACGACCTAGTACTTAACCGGCCTAACCAGTGACAGTATAGGCCTTAGGTCGCAGCCAAGTCAGTATTTGTATGCTCAATTCGAACTCACACTTCTAAGCATAATCTTGATTTAAGTGCTTAACTTGAATAACTGAAACAAACTGCCTGAATACTGAATTGTCCGGACTTTAATTTGTTAAACTTTGTTGCATTTCTTCACAGATCACTTTAACTTGCAAGCTAACAATCTGTTTAATACGATATTTATAGAAAATTGGGACGAATATATTGCCACTGACTGCCCACATCAAATGACAGATTAGTTAATAACGGATAATCATCTTAAATAGATTGTGTGAACGAAGTGCTTTAAATCAACAAATTCAAGCAAAGTATTAAAGCAACATTGAAATAGTCAACTGAAACTGACCGATTTGCAATAATACTGTACCTGAACTTTAAGTTAACAAATCCTGAAATTTGGTAATCGATCAATTGTCGACTAGCTTAATTCCAGTTATATTTACTTGTTATTTTTCATTAGTTCTGCACAACACTTCACACTTTTAGGAAACATGCACCTTCATATTTGAATATCCAGTTGCTTGTGTAGAATGACTTCTCAGCAAGAAGATATAACAGTCCAGACTGGAGAGGCCACTCTTATTCCAGCTCCATTAGTCAATCCTCCCGAAAGAGCCTCTACCACTTTATCGTACAAAGTTTTTCGTCAGTTGTACACCCAGTTTGGCATTGCTGAAGCAGATGCCATGCTTCCTGAGAAAAGTAACACCGCTGATGCAACGCCTCCTGGCTTTGTAGCAGTTAATCGACAAATGTGCCTGAGCGGGGTCATTCCACCTTTCAACAACTTTCTCCAGCATCTTCTTCGCCAACTGGCCATCTCCCCATTTCAGCTACATCCCAATAGCTATGCCATTCTAATGGGGTTGTGTGTATAATTTAGTAGAACGCTTGACCGTCTCCCTAGTTTTGACGAGATCTGCTACTTATGTTCTTTTACCAGAACTAAATATCATCTTTCGATCACTGTTGTGAGAAGTGCCAGAAATCGTAAATTGATTGTAGGCCTCCCTGACAGTGCCCATGGGTTCTTAACTCAGTACTTTTACGTTCGCTGTCCCCCGGGGTTTTATGCTGTGTGGAGGGAAGGAAGTAAGATTATCTGTCTTTACTTCTTCTATTCTTTGAGTTTTTTGAAGTCCAAATTGCCAAATGTTAATTTCGCTTTTTCATTTCAGCGCTCCCCCCTCCTTCTAGGGATCCCAGCCACAAGCCAACTCTGGAGAGGCTCATGGCCGTACCAGCTGAAGAGCGGGACGCGAAATTTTTGTAGAAAGACGAATTTCTTCACCAGTTTGGACTTCTTCACCCTTCTCGCTCTTCTCAGCCTCACGAAGTTCCTGATTCTTTAGAAAAGACGTCTGATGCCCCAGCTTCTGTCAAAGAACTTATACCGCAAGAGCCTACCACTGAGGATTCTTTGGTGAAGTGTTCTGCCTCTATTGACGTTGCGGGATCATTCGGCAAATCTACGCTCTCTCCGGTTATCGAAGAGGAGGAGCCTCTTCAATGCCCCGAGGAGGCATCCAATGAAGGGGTTGAGAAAGAGACTTCCGCCCTGCACGACGGCGAAGACATTTTTGGGGATCTTAGCGACTTAATGGTGACTTCGCAGGAGCTATTTAAAAATGACGCTTCAAAAGCTATTTCTCCTGCTGTCGAGGTGACTTCTTCTTTACAACAAGTTTTGACGCCTTCTATACAAACCGTCGCCATTCCTACACCAAAGAGTGGTTTGTAGTTCGACGTGCGTAGCTTGCACGCCACACACACTTAGGATTTTTCACAATTAAATGCACTTGGCTTCTTTGCTTTGAAGATTTTTAACACTTGCCTTTCTTTTATTTTCAGCTTCTCCAATGGGACGCAGTGGTTCATACTATGATAAATTCCAGCGTCACGGAAGCCGCGACACTTATGATTTTAGGCGCTATCTCTTTGCCCCGAGGGAAACAGATGAAGAAAGAGCTATTAGGAAGGCTCAAGAAAGGCGAGATTATGAACATCAATACGGGAGGAGGGATGAGCGACATGACTCTTCTCATAGAGGCGATGATTCCCATAAGCGAAAGTCTTATGACGATAAGGGGAAGAGTCACCTTACTGGAGATCCAAGCAAGCGGGTCAAGCCTAGTGACGCGTCTGCAATTTCTGAAAAGTCTGATGCTCCTACCTCTGCAGAAATTCCATCCGTTTCTCCAGCTCTCAAGAAGTCTGACATCCAAACAATTATCAACAGGCCTAAATATCAAGTCGGGGATGACCCTCCTACACTTCAAAGCCGATTTCCAAATTGGTGCTTAAAAGGAGTTCGCTTTGACTTAGACTTGGTTCCCATTGATAAGCAGACCATGCTTAGGAATCTTGATGCAGTTAAGCTTGATATCGAGAGGATATCCGGATGGCAAAAACTTGTTGATGAGCTTCAAAGAGTTAACCATATGAATCTTGAAGCCATGCTGACAATGGAGAATGACAAGACATAATGGGATAAAATTTGCAAGCAGCATGATGCAGAGATGGCGAGCATTGCTGACGACAATGCGAGACTTGAGTTCGAGGTTAAAAAACTCAAGGAAGATCTCGCCGCTTCTTCCGCTTCGCACTCTCAAAAAGAATAAGTGTTTCAAAAACAAGTGCGGGATACGCATGCTGCTCAAAGGGATACTGAGATGAAACTTGCGGCTGAGCAGCATATTACTGAAGAATATCGCAAAGATACTTCTCAGCTGAGGGAAACAGTTAACTCCCAGAACATAGAGATCGAATTGTTAAAGGCTCAACTTTATAAGGTTGAGAAAGAGCGTGATGAGGCTGTTGCTGGTCAAGTTGCAGCCGTCGCCGAAAAAGAAGCGGCTGAGCAGTCGCATGAGGCAACAAAGGCCAAAGTCAGCTCTACCTTATTTGAATTTTATATCCACAACGTCTTGGGGCGCGGGAGCCTCTCGTTTTTGGGGCCGGATTATGAAGTCACCTTGGCTGAAGTATGGGAGGCGATAATCGATATGTTTGGTGGTGCCGGTTATGCCGAAGCAGATCTTGAAGCAACTTATTTAGATGAAGATGCCCGTGCTGCACTTGTTAAGGGAAAGGAGCAACTTGCCCAAACGCGAGCCGAAGCGATGGGAGAGAGGCGTTCCGAAAAAGAAGTACTTCCTACTGCCCCTGCTCGTGCTCCGGTTTCAGCTGATGTCGACATTATAGGCTCCAGTTCCCATTCCCCGCCTCCTGCTAAGATCATAACTGAGATTACAACTGCACAAGGCGGAGATGAGGACGAAGAAAGCACCGAAGCACAAGATTATGAGATCGTCACCACAAAGCCAACTTCTCCAGGTAACTTCAAAGTTCAACCGGGTCAAGCGGATTACTTGTTCGCTTCAACTGATTTTGATGAATTTCTCGCCTATTACTTAATTTCTGATGACCCAATATCTTCTCTTTTTTCGAAGAATATTGATTTTAACTTCTTTTCTTCTGTAGTGGAGGCACCGAGCGCTATACACTCTTCTCCTCTTCCAACTGTTCCTCCTCCAACCCTTCAAGTTACTCCTGCTTCTCAACCGGGTTCGCAGGAAGAGCCAATAGAAGCCCTTCGAGGCTTGGAGGATCCACCCGCTTCACAAGAACAAAAGGCGGAAGATCTTGAGGACAGTGAGAAGACTCCGGAGCAGTCTCTTGATGATAACACTAAGATTTCTGCGCTACTTACTACTCCGGGAAGTGAGTCTTCCTCGAAGAGGAAAGGGAAGCGCGTCATGAAGAAGACGAAGAAAAACATTTCCGCTGGAGAAGATGAAGCAGAAGAAGATCCAGTTGCACCCTCTTCTCCTTCTTCTCCGACCCGTCCCTGCCGGATTCCGAAACTAGTCATCAAACCGGGCAAGGGTACTAAGGGTGGCAGGAAGAAGGAGTGACAATCTGGATTCTACTTTTCTTATTTTTCTTTTTGCTTGTATCGACCGGAGATTGTGCGGGAACCGGTCCCTGCTTTTTTTGAGATCTGCACATGTAAAGAATTTTCACAGTATTGAATAAAATAATTCTTTTACTTGCACGAATTCTTGTATATGTAAGAATGCATCTATTTCTCATTTTAGTGTAGAATAAGTGATTCTTTTTACTTATACAAACTTTTTGTCTGTGTTTGAGAATGCATTTATTCCACATCTTTTCCGTGTGATATTGTAATGTGCTTGTGGTATGTTGCTTGAATACTACTTTTATTGTTGTAGTTGTATTGTATGATATTGCCCCTATACCACAAGTGCATTGCAATATCTTTTTGCTTTAGCGAGACTTGTACTCTTATTTTTGGAGAATAACTATTCCGTCTTTGAGGAAACAATTATTCTACTTAAATGGAGCGTGTCTCGTTTTTGGAGAAGTTTTTACGCTTCAACATTCGGAGATGGTCACTTGATGTTTTTGAGAAGTGAATTCTCCTACGTGGTAAAGCGGGCCTCTAAAGAGGATTTTGTTTAGCACTTCAATTTCTGGGGAAGAATTTTTCAAGATGAACAAGTAGGTCTTCCTTGAGAGTTGAAGTGTGCCTCTAAGGAGGGCTTTTTGGCATTTCTGAGGAGTAGCATTTGGACTCCGAAGAGAAACATTATGCTTTGTGAAGTAGCGTTGTGCCCCCGAAGAGGTCTTGTTTTTGTGCTTCCGGAGAAGTCTTGTGCCTCCGAAGAGGTCTTGTGCCTCCGGAGAGGTTTTGTGCCTCTGAAGAGGTCTTGTGCCTCCGGAGAGGTTTTGTGTGCCTTGGGGAAGGTCTTCTGTCTCCGAAGAGGGCAGTGTGTGCCTTTGGGGAAGGCTTGTGCCTCGTAAGAGGGCTTGTGGTGCCTCGGGAGAGGTCTTATGCCTCCGAAGAGGTCTTGTGCCTCCGAAGAGGTCTTTTGTCTCCGAAGAGGTCTTGTGCCTCCGAAGAGGTCTTGTGCCTCCGGGGAGGTCTTTATTTGATTGCCTGGAAGTTACTTTCTCACAGTTAAATGGATCCACAGGGCGGACGCAAGTTATTTAATTGGATGTTCGTTTGCACGAACGATCGCAATTAGTTAACAAAGGCCTTGTGCCTCAGTGGTTCCACCAACCTTTTTGTTGAGAAGAGTGTTTCCATTTATTGGCGTGCCACCGAAGAGGGCTTATGCCTCCGTAGAGGTCTTTATCCTCCGAAGAGTTGCGCCTCCGAAGAGGTCTTGTGCCTCCGAAGAGAGCTTTTGTTGATCAGCTCGCCCATGTGTCTTTGTTGTTTGCTCATTAATGGTCCCCTGTCATTGTCTCCGAGCCTGTGTTCCTTTCCTTTGCAAGCAGTTTGCTCTACCCAATGGAGTGTACTTCACTGTTGATTGATTTCATGGGACAGGCGCAAGTTATTCAATCAGATGTCTGTTTATACAAACGATTGTAATTAGTTAACAAGCGTCTAGTTCCTTTTTCTTTGGAAAAGTGTCCCTTCGGTGGAATCATCAACTTTTTGGTGTAAAGTTCATCTTATGTTGGATTTGAATTTGGAACTTTTTGCGGCTTGAAATTCGTTTATTGAGTGATTTACGGGGTTCACTTGGCATTGCGATGGGTAAGCTTTGTTTTAATGTCCTGCAATATTAAATCAATATTTTAGCAATACATTTAAAGTCACATCGAAATGAAACAGGCATTTTATAATAATAAAGAACACAGAATTTATAGTGGTTCGGCCAAAAACTGGGCCTACATCCACTTTATAGCTCTTTTATTGATCATCACTGATTTTACAATGGTTTACAATACAATTGATACATCCATTGCCATTTTACAATTTCTAGCAAAGCTTTTTTTAAGTAAAATATGGGCGCAAATGATTGCTGTTCCAGGCTCTTGGGATTGGATCTCCTTCAACAGTTGTGAGTTTGAATGTGCCATCAAGAAGTTTATTGCCTATAACATACGGCCCTTCCCAATTTGGTCCAAATACTCTGACTGCTGTCATGATCTTCTTCAAGACTAAGTCCCCGACTTCAAAGCTTCGTTGACGGACTTTAGAATTGAAGTGCCTTGCAATTCTTTGCTGATGGGACGCAACTCTGAGTCTAGCTTCTTCCCTTCTTTCATCAAGAAAGTCAAGTGCTTCGAGTTGCAATTTTTCATTTTCGGCCTGGTTGAAATGAACTCTCCTGTGTGAAGGGACTTCTAGCTCTACTGGAATCATCGCTTCCGATCCGTATGCCAATGAGAATGGAGTGTGCCCAGTCGCAGTTTTATGGGTTGTTCTGTATGCCCATAGTGCTAGTGGTAGCTTATCAACCCATCCACCTTTTGCTTTTTCAAGCTGCTTTTTGATGGTTGACTTAATAATTTTGTTTACTTCTTCCACTTGCCCGTTTGCTTGTGGATGAGCCACTGCTGAGAAACTCTTTCGGATTTTGAATCGCTTGTAGAAGTCTTGGAACTCTTCACTTTCGAATTGAGTACCGTTGTCTGTGATTATCTTCTGTGGCACACCATACCTGCAAATGATATTTTTAGTCACAAAATTTATCATCTTTTTAGAGGTAATAGTAGCCAAAGGTTCTGCTTCAGCCCATTTAGTGAAATAATCAACAGCAACAATAGCATATTTGATTCCTGACTTGGCAATTGGTAAAGGTCCGATTAGATCTATCCCCCAAATGGCGAACGGCCATGGACTGACCATCTGTGTTAGTTCGGTGGAAGGTGCTCTTGGGATTTTTGCAAATCTCTGGCATTTGTCGCATTTTCGAGAGTAGATAGCAGCATCTCGATTAATATCTGGCCAAAAATACCCATACCGGAGAACTTTCTTGGCAAGAGTTTGGCCACCTGAATGGTCCCCACATTCTCCTCCGTGTACCTCTGCTAAAATTGTCTTAGCTTCTTCCTTGGTTACACATCGGAGTAATGGCATTGAGAATCCCCGTTTGTATAACCGACCGTCTTGAATTACATATCTCGATGTTTTTCTTAACAGCTTTCGGCGTTCATTAGAATTTTCTGGCAAGGAACCGTTGAGCAGATATTCTTTGATCGGGGTCATCCATGACTCTTGCTCTTGAGATACAGCCATGATCCAGTCGATATCCATTTCGTCGGTGCTTGGGGCTGACAAGACCTCCACAGGAACCAATCCCAATAACTGAGCTTCTTCGGAACTTGAATACTTTGCGAGAGAATCCGCCTTCATATTTTCCTCTCGAGGAATGTGGCTTATTGAATAGTGATCGAAATCATCGAGAAGTTCAGAAGCCTTTGACAAGTAAGCAGGCAGATTTCCTCCTTTAGCTTGAAACTCCTTCTTGACTTGACATACAATAAGTTGAGAATCACTGAAGATCTGTAATGCTTTGATGTTTAGTTCTTTTGCAATGTTTAATCCAGCAATTAGAGCTTCATATTCTGCTTCATTATTTGTAGAAGGAAATTCCAGTCTTAATGCGTAACATAATGATCGCCCTTCGGGGGTTTCAAGCACAACCCCAGCCCCAGAACAGTAATCATTTCTTGAGCCATCAACATATAACTTCCATTTGGTCGGAATGTCAACTGTAATCTCTTCCTCACTGTCACCCTTATCTGTGTAATCTACTATGAAATCTGCTAAAGCTTGTCCGTTAATCGCTCTTCGGGGATGATAAGTGATATCATACTGGCTAAGTTCAATATTCCACTTCAGAAAATGGCCCGAAGTTTCAGGGCGAAATAGGACTTGCTTTAGGAGTTGGCCAGTGAGAACTTTGATAGGATGAGCTTGAAAATACGGCCTCAACTTTCTGGAAGCAATCAGTAAACAGTAGGCGAGCTTTTCTAGCTTTGAATAATTCATTTCTGCCCCAGTGAGTCTTTTTCTGATATAGTAGACCGGGCGCTGAATTTTTGCATCCTCCCGTACTAGTGCTGCACTCAGGGCATGAGACAAAACTGCCAAGTATATGAAAAGGTCTTTGCCATTGTTGGGCTTGGAAAGTATTGGAGGTGATTCCATGTGGTGGATTAATTCATCGAAAGCTTTCTGGCATTCAGGTGTCCATTCGAAGTTTTTCTTTCCTTTCTTTAAAGCGTCAAAGAAGGGAATGCATTTATCAGTAGCTTTGGAAATGAATCGACTTAAGGCAGCAACTTTCCCATTTAGGCTCTGCGGTTCCTTCTTTGTTCTAGGGGCTTTGACTTCACTTAGAGCAGTAATTTGAGCAGGATTAGCTTCAATGCCCCTAGCGCTTACGATAAATCCCAAGAATTTCCCGGACTCTACTCCGAATGAACATTTCAAAGGGTTGAGTTTCATTCCATACTTTCTGAGAATTGCGAACATTTCTTCTAAATGATCCATATGGTCAACTACTTTCTTTGATTTCACCAACATATCATCGACATAGACTTCCATAGTTTTCCCAAGCTGTGATTTGAACATTGCATTGACAAGCCTTTGATATGTTGCCCCTGCATTCTTCAGTCCGAAGGGCATGACTTTGTAGCAGTAAAGACCAACATCTGTGACGAAGCTCGTATCCTCCTGATCCGACTCATGCATCATAATCTGGTTATACCCGGAGTAAGCATCCATAAAAGATAACAATTCGTGCCCGGCTGTTCCATCTACCAGCTGATCAATCCTTGGCAATGGGAAGCAGTCTTTGGGACAAGCTTTGTTTAAATCTGAGAAATCGATGCATACCCTCCACTTTCCATTTGCTTTTTTAAACAGTACTGGATTTGAAACCCAATTTGGATAAGTGGACTCTTTGATGAAACCATTCTCCATGAGTCGATCTACTTCTTCCTTTAGCGTTGCTAACCTTTCTGGAACTTGGGTTCTCCTTTTCTGTTTTACAGGCGTGAATTTCAGATCGATATTCAGAGTATGTACAGCAATCTCTGGAGATATTCCACACATATCGGCGTGACTCCAAGCGAATACGTCCAGATTTGCTTTCAAAAATGATATTAGCATACTTTGGACTGCCACACTGAGTTGTGAACCCACATTTAGCACTTTGTTTGGGTCTTTAAGATCAACAGGTACTGGTACCGTTACCTCCATCGGCACCACTCTATTTTCCTCTGCACTGGCTTTTCTGGGGTCCATTTCTCTCCTTGCACCACTATGCTCGCCAGTGCAAGGACCACCCTGTATTTGCTACAAGGTTGGGTTTTTGATGCGGAGGAGGGCTGCCGCATCTTTTCCCATTTCTCTCTTCCTGGCCTCTCGAAGCTCTATAAGATAACATTCCTATCCAGCATTTTGATCCCCTTTGATGACACCAACACCATTATCTGTGGGAAACTTCATAGTTAAGCACCACGCGGCGAGAATGGCTTTAAATGCAGCTAAAGTTGGACGGCCCAAGAAGGCATTGTAGGCAGAAAATCCATCAACAATTACAAAAGTCTGTTTCCGAACTACTTTTTTCTGCCCCTCTCCAAGTTCCACAAACAAGTCGACAGTTCCAATTGGTTGCTGCGGTTCCCCAGTGAACCCAACAATCTTTTGTGATGAAGCTTGAACATCAGCCATTGGAATCTTCATTTGATCAAATGTTTTCTTGAAGAGTATATTGCAGGAAGCACCGCAATCGACAAGCACTCGTCTTACAATAGCTGGCCCAATTCCTACAGAAACAACCAAGGGATCTATGGTTGGAGCTTCAATACCCATAGAGTCCCTGGCTTTGAACACAATATCATTATTAGAAGTTTTCTGCTGTTTCAGGGGTGCAGCGTCTTCTAAAACAAAAACATCTTCTTCTGCTAGGGTATATTTCAAAGCACGAGCATATCGTTCCATTTCACCCCAGCTTCTGCCCGCTGGGTGTGGGCCTCCTGTAATCACATTGATAACAGGCCTTTCGGATTCATGTGCGGTAGTGCCTTTACCCGAGCCAGATGGATGAGTAGGGAGTTGCTGCCTCTGGGTAGACAAAGTTGGGTCATTCCTGTTCTTCTTAACATACTGTTGTAGCTTGTTTTCCCTCAACAATTCTTCAATTAAGCTCTTCAAATGACGACATTCGTTGGTATCATGACCGGGTTGGTTATGAAACCGATAGAATTTTCCATTTCGCATAGCACCCTTTCCAGGCTTTATCTCAGCTGGCTTAGGATACTCCACAGCATCTTTGGTGGCAAAGAAGATATTCTCCGGAGTGTCGGTTAAAGGAGTGAAATCTGAGGGTTTAAAGAAGCGAGGTCTCTTTATATCCTTTTGTTTCTTCCCATCATTATTTTCCCTTTTCTGGCCTCCGGAATCTTTCTTAGCTGAAGCAACAATGTTATTTTCTCCTCTTGTCGCCACCGCTTTCATTGATGCCGGAAGATTTTCCAAGCGTATGAACTCATCAGCTTTCTTATAGAATTTCTCGAGTGAGTTTGGTTCCTTCATTTTCAGCCATTTCCCAAATTCACTCGACTTATCGATAGCCCGCATTATATAAGTCAAAACCATCCGTGGTTCCGCATTGTCGACTTCAGCCAGAGCTTTATTGAAGCGATTCAGGAATGACTTGATAGGCTCTCCCGGATTCTTCTCAAGACTAGACAATGACATTATGTCTTTAGCCTTTGAAGCGTACAGCCTGAATTGCTCTTTGAACTTCCGGGTTAAATCGGAAAACTGGTCTACAGATCGAACGGGAAGCTTGGTAAACCAAAGAAGTGCCACTCCTTCCAAGTATACCGGGAAATATCGGCACTTAATCTCATCAGTTGCCCTTGCACCGGTCATGTGCCAGTCATATTTATACAAGAATTGATTTGGGTCACTTGTCCCCCGATAAGCAGGAATGGTGGGGGGAACAAATTTTCTGGGAAACTCAGCTTTTAGAATCCTCTCAGTAAACGGAGTCTTACTTGGAGCAAATCCCCATTCGCTCTCATCTTCACTTCTCTGCATGCTTACTTTCATTATTTGCCGAATCATGCCGGAGAGATATTCCTCATTGTTTAATGACTTTGCGGAGTAGACTTCGGCCATTTTCTCGGAAGTTTGTCCGGGCAAATGTTCACGGAAAACTGGCGATGGCCTGGATCCTTCAGCTTGGAGAGGTGCCCCTTCAGCAGCACCTGATCCCCCTTGAGGAATATTTCTTCCTTCGGAGTTTTGAAGAGCATCAACGATGTTTTCTTCATTATTTACTGGCCTTTGACTAGTCCTGAGCAAAGCATTTAACTTCTCCATCATTAGAGTATTCTGAGTTTCAATTTACTAATATAGCTTAGACACAGCAGCATCTAACTCTTCTCGCGTAACTCCAACGCTTGGAGCTGCCTGATTTGGAGAAGGAGAAGTGGAAGTATTATCGTGAGCATCCTCAGATCTGACAGACTTGCGTTTTCTTCCAGGAGCCATTATATCCAACAGACTTCTGGTCTTGAAAGAAACTTTTTCAACGAACTTCTTTGAAGCAATGATGACAATATCCTTGAGTTCAACTCTCAATGAAAGCACCAAAATGTTAACGCTGAAAATTGAACGCTAACACCCGGTGTGTGTAGTAATAATGTGAAAGCACCACCCGTTGGTACGGGAACAGAATATAAGCTGAAAATAGCAGAAAACGGTAAAGGGACAACAGATTTATAGTGGTTCGGCCCGTAATTGAGCCTATGTCCACTTTATATTCTTTTATTGCTGATCTGGTTACAATTTGATACAATGCACTTCGAATACAATTCACTTCGATCACACAAACACTTCAGATTAGTAACTCAAACTTTGACGATGAGATTTGTTGAATCCATGTCGGATGTGTAGAATCTCGTTCAAAGCTTGTTGTAGTATCTTCAATGTTTGGAGTTCTTCAAGTCTTGGATGAGTTGAGAATTCGGCAGAGTAATGGCGCTTCAGAAAATGGTTGGTCAAAAGTCCTTTTCATGTTGAAGGTAGCGATGTATTTATAGAGAATTTGACCCCTTAGGTCGTAAGTCGTGGTCGACTTAAGGTAAGTCGTAAGTCGTGGCCGACTTAGCAGGTAACAGTATCAGTCAAGCGGCATAAGTGTCACGGCATTGGATTTTAACTCGGTAGCCTTTGGTCGTGGACGACTTAAGCTAAGTCTTGAGTCGTGGCTCAACTGGTAAGTTCGTTTATTTGGTTATATTACAAGTCCTGAATCGTCTGCGACTTAACTGAATGCGGCATCTCTTCTTTTGTTTAAGTCGCTTACGACCTAAGCTAGGTCGTAAGTCGTGGATAACCTTAAGCCGTTAACTCGTTTTCTCCTTAAGTCGTGCCATCTCTTGCATCGTTGGATCTTAACTTACTTAGGTCGTTGCGTGTTTAAGTCGTAAACTGCTTTAGATTGTTTCGACTTTTAGGTCGTCTAGACCTTAACTCGTTAGGTTATTCACACCTTAACTCGTTAGGTCGTCCAGACCTCAAATCGTAGGTCGTGAAGTACTCTGAGTTGTTAGGTCGTCCAAACCTTGAGTCGTAGGTCGTGAAGTACTCTGAGTTGTTAGGTCGTCCAAACCTTGAGTCGTTCACTCCTTTAAGTCGCACAATCCTTAACTTGTTAAGTCGCATACCCTTCTTGAGTCGTGCAGTCCTTAAGTCGTGCAGTTCTTAAGTCGTATAAAATTGAGGGTTAACACCAAGGTATATTGGTCCTCCATTTCATGCTTGGAAGTTGAACCCGAGATGGTTTTCGGGCCAGTACATTTCTTTAGGTTTTTGAATGGTTGCAAACATGGCCTGAGTCCATGTTTGAGACAGTGTAACTTTTTCTTTTTCAGTTGTAATACATAGATTATTTTTTTATTTGAAAGCTAGAATTTAGTAATATAAGCATACCAAATTTCAAATGATTTCGATCTATAGAGCTTATAGAAATATGTTGCCGAACTTTGATCCGGAGCATGTTTTTGCCCAAATTTTTACAGTGAAAACATTGCCTGGGTTCAAATTTGAGATATCATAACTTTATCATAATTTAGGTAAATTGCATGATTCTTTTTTTGTTTGAAAGATAAAAATTCTACTCTATGAATACCAATTTTGAGCTTAATCCGATGCCGTTTGATCCTCTGTTTTAGCATGAAAGTTGAATCCAGAATGGATTTTCAGGCCTGGGCACATTCTTGTTGAACTGTTACAAACATGGTCCGAGTCCATGTTTGAGACAGCGTAACTTTCTCATTGTCTGTCGGAATTCATTGATTCCTTTTTTTTAAAGATGAAGTTTTCTACTTTATGCAGAACAAGTTTTAGTTCAATCAAAGGTCGTTTAGCCACCTGTTATATGTCCGAAATTTGAACCTAGAGAAGATTTCAGACCTTGGTATTATTTTGCCCAAGCGTTTTTATGTTCTTTCTCCGTCCGACTTTTGACTTTTACTTCATGTTTTTGTGATATTTCTTAAATTTTTTGAGGGCTATGATGCCTATCAATAGGCTAGCCAAGTCTTGATGAATTTGAAATTCAAATTTGAATTGAATTTGTATTGAATTTGAATGATAGTTTTGAGTGATTTCTTTGATTTCGAGCACAGATTTTTCCAAACAATTTTGAAATAATTTTTAAAATAAATTGGCATTTGAAATAATTATTATGTAATATTTTTAAATTATTTTAATCTATAAAATCTATTTATTCTCTATAATAAGGGAATTTTTAAATATTGTCTTCAAAATTGATTTCGGAAAATGGTTTTAAAAGCATATTTTCTCAAATAAATTATTTTATATATAAAGTACATGTTTTTGCACTATTTGAGCGAATGAGAAGGAGAATTAAACGGTTTGGTAAACCACGTGGTATGGGACACATGAGTTTATCTTATCGGTTAATTCCTGACTTGTCCATTTGATCATTTTGACCTTCGGGTCGAGTTTACCTATGAGAAAAGGTAAAAAATTTACTGCTTTGAGTGTGAAATTTACTGGCGATTAGTAAACCGTTTAGTGTGAACGTGTGGTATGGGATGCACGTTAACACTATTCGGGTTCCTATTCGAGAGTGTGATACATTTGTCATTACGGCGTGCCAGTACTGGACCTTCGGGTCATTGCCGTTGCGGCATAATTGTCTTCGAGACGTTTGCCATTGCGGCGTATTTGTCATTGTGACATTTTGCCTTCGGGCGAGGACTTATTTGAGATAACAGTACTTGCCAAGGCTTTGGCCACATGCACGTGCAAACACTTTTGAGATGGTTTCTTTGACTATTTTCCCTAGTGTACCGCCCTTTTCTGGAATTGGTCCTTTGAACCATTCGGTATATATATTTATGGCGATTACCTTTCGGGAATTTGAACTCTTGGAAGTTCTATTTTTGAGATTTGAATTGCCTACACTGGCTTTATATGAAATTTTCCTTTTGGCGTTTACTTGAGATTTTATTCTCCTCTTTGGAGAAATATTTGCCTTATGGTGTGTTTGAGATGGGATCACTTTATGCATGTTTTGAGTTTGCCAAGATGGCGGATAGGTTTTCCCCTAAACCATATTTGATGTGTTATGAATGCCGATGATATGAGGCTCGCTACTTTTAGCATTTTATGGATTATTTTATCTCTTTTGAGATTATATGTTTGTGTAGTGATACTATATTATCACTTGATGTAATCATACAATTTAGTTGTCCCTTCTCACTCGAGAATATTACCACATTATCCTTATGTTCATATTATCGCTTATCCTTGTTAACTGATTTGTTTAGCTAGATTGACCGTGTATTTTATACTCGGGTCAGACCGAGGTGTTTTAGGTTAGGTACATTTGGACTTAGCTTATTCTGCTTCCGCATGGACTCTATTCTGCTAGCTCTTTTTGTTATAGCTTTTTATGTAGTCCTTTTTGGTTTGCTACTCTGATATGTATATTCTTTTGACTCGTGTTTGTATTGTGGTCGTCATACCACATATGTAATGTATCATTTTGTATACTCTGTGATGTATCTGTATATGTGTGTGTGTATGGGATTATCTGCTGTTCTATGATGTGTTTTGCATTTGAGTTATTGTATTTTATTCTGATAGATCCTATAGCCACCTATGGCTTTGTATTGAGTATTTATTGGATATGTCGATCCACTTGAGATAGAAAAAAAATATGGCATTTGTCGACATATTCAATAGATATTTAAGACAATGCTATAGATGGTCGCTCCTATCCAGCCATATTCTCTACATTAGCAGACAGTATTACCTAGTAATACTCTTTGTTAATGTGGGTCTTGGGGTGGGGCATCACAGCTTGGTATTAGAGCTGAGTTCAGAACAAAATATGATAAACACGGAACAAAAACACATATTACGGTACATCAAAGTGTAATACAAGTGTTACGAATCCCTGAATCATCGTGCCTTTGTTCTTTTCATGTCCTTTGGGGTAGATAGAATTTTTGGAATACGTCTAGGAATTCGTTTTAATTCCGTAGTATTCCATATTTGAATTAATGATATCTACCATGTGAATAATCTATATCTTATCTTAACTTTCAGCTAATGGCTGGAAGAGGCAGAGGACGATGCTCAGATGTTGGGCAATCCAGCGGCTCGCATCCGGACGGCATTTATATGTCTGCTGATCAGTTTATGGAGTTATTTAGGAGCATTTAGCCTCCAGCTCCTACTCGAGCATCTCCGCCACGCAAGTCTGTCTTTGCACGCTTGTGCAGTGATTTCTCTCATCTCGGAGGAAAGCCGTTCAAAGGTTCCGAGTCCGTTCTAGAGGTCCATGCTTGGATTCGTACGTGCGAGCGCATCTTCTCTCGCATGGATCTTTCTGACCACGACAGAGTTCTTTTAGCATCTAGCCTATTGCAAGAGCGTGCCCTTGATTGGTACGAGCTTCTTATAGCCGAGCTCGATGTGTCTACTCTTTCTTGGACTCAGTTTCGGGAACGATTCGAGCTCAAATTCGTTCCTGAATCTCAGAAAGCTTTATTAGCCCGTCGCTTCTTTGAGTTGAAGCAAGAGAAGTCCTCCATCTCTGAGTATGTTTCATCATTCGAGGCCTTATCTAAGTATGGTCTTGAATACATTAGCATCTCTTATAAGAAGAATCTGAAGTTTTTCTTTGGTCTTAAGAAGTATTTGAAGAAGTCTTTGATGCTCCAGCTCAAGCTTTCTTTCGAGGAGTTGGTTGACTCGGCGTTTCATCTCGAAGCCCTCGAGAAGGAGTGCGATAGTGGTGATGAGGTTGAGGTTCGCAAGAACCCCAATAAGAAAAAGTTCCCATTTCATAAGCCAAAGTTTTTCCCTTCCATGAAGAAGAAGCCCGTTGGATCTAGTCCTAATTCCAAGCCTAGTGGAGCACCTCTTACCCGAAAGGGGTGTTTCAATTGTGGTTCTCCTGACCATATGATTCGAGATTGTCCTAAGCCTCTCTTTTTCCTTATTGCAAGAAGGAAGGCCATCGTATTTCCACTTGTCCTATTGCTCCAAATAATTCTAAATCTGGCAAGCTGAATGTAGTGGATGCTTCTGGAAGTTCTTCTCAACGCAGAGGTACTTCTCCTTCTATTCTTGAAGGTTCATTGTTGTTCCGTGATCGTTCTATTCGAGTCCTATTCGATACGGGTGCGTCGCATTCATTCGTATCGAAGAAGCTCGTCGATGATTTGTCTTTGGATGTTTCTTGTATGGTTACTTCATTGATGATTGCGAATCCTATCGGGGGATCTACAACCCTTAGCATGCTTTGTGATGATGTTGAGATTATTTTATGTGGCTTTTCTTTTCGTGTGAATCTGCACGTTATTTCATATTTGGGATTTGATATGATTTTGGGTATGGACTGGCTAGTGCGATACGATGCCAGGATTATTTGTTCTGAGAGAATTTTATACCTTCGACATCTAGATTCGTCTACTCAGCTATCACTTGTTCTTTGGAATGTGGATAATTCCAAAGTGGCTTTATATTCTCTAGACTCACGAGATGTTGATGATATATCGTATTCCTATTGTTTGTGACTTCTATGATGTATTTGAGCCTGTTTCGGGTTTGCCACCCAAGCGGGCAATTGAGTTCCACATTGATCTCATTCCAGGCGTGCAGCCAGTTAGTCGTCCTCCCACGAGGATGTCTACAAAAGAAAATGAGGAACTCAAGAAGCAGCTTTTAGAGCTTGAGTCCAAGAAGTTGATTCAGTTTAGTTTTTCACCGTGGGGTGATGCGGTCGTCTTCGTGAAGAAGTCCAATGGAAATCTTAGGATTTGCATCGACTATCGCAAGCTTAATGAGTTGACCATCAAGAATAGGTATCCATTACCTAGGATCGACAATATGTTTGATCAATTGAGTGGCGCTAAGGTCTTCTCTCAACTCGACCTTGCCACTGGTTTTCATTAGGTCTAAGTCGCGGAAGATAGCATACCTTGTTGAATATGCTAGTATATGATTTTTGTTTGATGATAATAAACATATATATATATATATTCATTTAAATGTATTTGATAATGTACTATTTTATTTTTCACATAATTAAATAAATATTTGCTGAATAAAATAAATAACACAGATTTTAAATTCAAATGGATATTTTATTCATACAAATAATTATTACAATTTTGAATAGTACAAATTTGAGCTCTCACTATATATATATATACGATTTTCAATTAAAATACAAATTTGACTACATCACAATTTTCATTTACATTAGCACCTCACTACATATCACTCATTCACTCGTATTTATCTTCGACTCCATTCCAGATTGAATCCAGCATCTGAGCAATCTGCAAAATAAACACTAACGCAGTAAAATTGAAAAGAAAATATTTTGCAGAAAAATAAAGTGTATATTTTGAAAATATTATTTTCCTCGGTTATTTGGGTTATTCGTCATCATTTAATTTTGAATTCATCTTACACGAACATTTGTGACATGCACAGTGTATCACTGTACATGCCACAAGGCCGTGCACACCGATATACAGTTGATAAAATTACAGGGACAGGTGAGCACAAGGTCAAACCCAATCAAAAGCTGGATTCAACTCAAGTGCAATACAAAACTATGGGTCAAGATATATACAACACAGCCTCGACCAAAAATTTCATGAAGCCAGCAACATGCTACAACAATGAACATGTACAAAGCTCAAATAAAAGCATGTAAAGAGCAGTGTAGAGCAACCCAGACTAATATTGCACAACAACTATATACATATGCACAAGTAGATGAACAAGTTTGGCCTCAACACACCTATATATATGAGACTACAACTCCAAAGCAGACTACATGATGATGCCAGGAAGTGGACAGTGCAACCAAGCAACATGTATGATATAATCAAGGAGCAACATCGTAGATCAGTTCACATACAAGCTCGGACTGAAGTGAAAACAAGTACCAACTAAAATCCAGACAACATGAAGTATGAATACAATGAACTGGTTTAGTTTAACCAACAAAATATACATTGATGACAGCGGTAGCAAATAGGCCCAGAGGCATACACAACAACAACAAATGTTTTCAAGCAATTGACAACCAGTACAATGCATACCACAGACTAGTGAACAATGAAATGCAAACTGTCTCGAAGCAAATGAGAACTCAATGCACAAACTCGAATGAAACAGTGAACAATGAAATACAACCAGAGGTGTGTATATACATAGACAACTCAAAGTGAATGAGCAAGTGCAGACTAGAAGCACTAATGCATATAGACCAGAGTACAAAACCAAGTGCAAAGTTCAACCGATGTAAGTGCAGTGCGATAAACAAGTTAGAGAGTAACACAGTGAACCACAATATCACAATGAGACAGTAGTCAAGGCCGAACTCTGTCGGAGGTAAAACACAGCAGTGAAACCAGACGCAATAGCAAAGCACTTCACAAAAACCGGAACCAAAGTCAGAAAAACCAAAACTTCCAGATAATCACAATTTTTAATACCGTGGTGGCCAAGGAAGTCGAAACCAAAGTCGTGACAAGCAAATAACAAAATATATGATTTTGAACAAGTTAGTAAACATCAACAGCATTCAATCATAATCAAGTGGCCGAGATAAATCAATTGACAAATTCAAACAAATATATACGAACGTAAATCTAGGGGTTCGAACCCTATTTAAACCCGGTAACATCATAGGCCAAGATTATTCGAGTTCGAGCAAAAGCAGAGAACAATAAATCAACAACTCAAATCGAGTTCGAATCAAGGCAAAACAACAGTGCATTTAAACGACATAATTTACATACCAGGTTCATTGATTCGAACTCAATACTGGGAGCAGCCGCAAGTGCAAAAGAACTGAGCAAATCATAGCCATCGATCCATTACACGAAGGAACTAGAGGGAAATTCAATTAGAACATCAATTTCAAGCGGCGCCTCAGTTATCAGCAAAGCCCTAACTTTTCAGAACAAAGAGGAACGAAGAAAGACACTGGCCAAAGGAATAAAAGAAAAGGGATTTTTTATCACTTAGTTATTTGGGCCGGTTCATAATTTATTCTGGGCTATCATTTTTATTTAAGGGCTTTGTGTTTAATTGTTTTTAATTGCTTTTAAATTTGTATTTATCTTTTGTAATTTCTAGTCGTGTGACTAGGGAACGAACTACGGTGGTGTAGTTCGAGAATTCGCAACTCAGTGGCTGAGTTGTGGCAGGGTTTTGAGCGTAGAGTTAGGTTAGTCGATAGCAGGTGTCGTGAGTTTACGTGTGTAAGCGTCTGACTACTTAATTTCTAGTAGAAACCTTGAGGGCAACATGTAGGCAGGGTTTTGCCGAAGCTGGGTAAATGTGTGTGTCCTATTTTCTACTTTTATTATTCTGCTATTATTTGTGCTGCTGTTACTTTGCTATATATATCTATGTTGAAATAATTTTATACTTCTGCATTAAATTTTTATAATTAATAGTATCACCCTATTCACCCCCCCCCTCTATGGTGAAATCGATCCTACATACCTCTTACAGCTTTCCGCACTCGATGTGGATCTTACAAGTGGCTCGTTATGTCATTCGGTTTGATGAACGCTCCTTGTTTATTCATCGACGACATCCTTGTTTATTCAAAGTCTGAAGCCGAGCATGCTAATCACTTGAGAATTGTCTTGAGTACTCTTCGTCACCATCAGCTTAAAGCCTAATTCTCCAAGTGCCATTTCTAGGAGAATAAGGTTCTTAGGCCACGTTGTTTCTTCCAAAGGCATTTCAGTCGATCCTTCGAAGATCGAATCCATCCAGAATTGGAAGAGGCCTGAGAATGTGCATGAGATTCGTAGCTTCCTTGGATTGGCGGGTTATTACCGCCGATTCATTAAGGATTTTTCCCGCATTGTGCTTCCTCTCACCAGCCTTATACAGAAAGGCGTTCGATTTTTTTGGTCCGACAATTGTGAAGCTTCTTTTCAGTAGTTGAAGGAGCTTCTCACTAATGCTCCTATTCTAGTGGTTCCCGAAGGGAATCAAGATCTTGTTGTTTACACCGATGCTAGTAGATGTGGCCTCGGTGCTGTGCTTATGCAGAAGGATCGGGTAGTTGCTTATGCTTCTAGGCAACTGCGACCGAATGTAGTACGCTATGCCACTCATGACCTCAAGTTAGCCGCCATTGTCTCCACCTTGAAGATTTTGCGCCATTATCTATTAGGCAAGCACTTCATTCTATACACCGATCACAAGTCCTTGAAATATCTGTTCACACGGAAGGAGCTCAATATGAGGCAACAGCGTTGGCTCGAGTTCCTTGCCTCTTATGACTTCAATATCCAGTATACCCATGGTAAGGGTAATCGTGTTGCTGATGCGCTTAGTCGCAAACATTCGGCTGTTGTTTCTATGATGCTAGCCGAGTGGGATGTTTTAGAGACCTTATCCCTTTATGATATTCGTGATCGAGTTCCATCTTCTGATTCTCCTATTTTATTATTCAGTTTGGAAACTCGACCCAGGTTATTGGATCGTATTGCCGATGCTCAACGGCGTGATCCCAATCTTGTGCACCTTATTCAGATTTGTGACTTTGAGTCCCGTGATGTGGAGTTGCAGGATTTCAGTATTGATTCTCATGGCTGTCTTCGCAAGAAGAACCGTCTTGTTGTGCCTTCTGATTCTGCACTTAGGCATGACATTCTCGATGACTGTCATCGTTCTAAGTATACCATTCATCCTGGCAGTAGTAAGATGTATGCCGATATGCATCGCATTTATTATTGGGAAGGCATGAAGCGCGATGTGGCGAGTTATGTGAGTAATTGCATGACTTGTCAACGTATCAAAGCCGAACATCAGCGCCCTTCTGGTCTCCTTCAGCCTCTAGAGATTCCATTGTTGAAATGAGATCAGATTTCGATGGATTTCATTGATGGCCTACCTCGTTCGAGATCGGGCCATTCTAGCATTTGGGTTATTGTTGATCGCCTCACCAAATCAGTTCATTTCATTCCTATTAAGTCTAATAGGAGTGCTTCTCATTTGGCCAAGTTATATATCAAGGAAATTGTGAGACTTCACGGTGTTCCTAGTTCGATTGTGTGTGACCGTGACCTGCTATTCACGAGTTATTTCTAGCAGAGTCTTCAGCAAGCTTTGGGAACAAAGCTTAATTTCAGCACAGTATATCATCCGTAGTCTGATGGAAAGACTGAATGGGTGAATCGTATTCTCGAGGAACTTCTCCGTGCTTACATTCTAGATTTCGGTGGTAGTTGGGAGGATCACCTACCTCTTGTGGAATTCTCCTACAATAATAGTTTTTAGTCCAGTACCGGTATGGCTCCTTTCGAAGCCTTATACGGAAGGCCATGTAGATCACTTTCATGTTGGTTGGAATCCGGGGAGAAGCTTATTCTAGGCCTCGATTCTATTCGTGATTCTTCTGATAAGGTTATTCTTATTCAGCGGAGAATGAAAGAGGCACAGAGCCACCAGAAATCCTGCGCGGACAACCGTAGGAAGCCTCTCGAGTTCTCTATTGGTGATCTCGTATTTATTCGTGTTTCTCCTTTGAAGGGGGTTATGCGTTTTAGTACGACTAGGAAATTGGCTCCTCGCTTTATAGGACCATTTCCTATTACTGAACATATTGGCCCTGTGGCTTATAGAGTTTCACTTCCAGCTCATCTATCTGGCATTCACGACGTGTTTCACGTCTCTCAGCTTCGGAAGTGTCTTCGAGAGTCGAATTCTATTATCGATTCTCCTGATTTGCAAGAGCTTGAGATCTCACCAGACTTATCTATTGTGCAGCAGCTTATTCGCGTACTTGCTTCGGAGGTGAGATGCCTTCGAAACAAGGACGTGACTCTCGTTAAAGTTCAATGGTCCGCTAATCCCAATTACTGCACTTGGGAAACCAAAGAGTTTATCGAGCGATCCTACCCTGGTTTTCTTTCTTCGCATAGTGATGGTGAGAATCTTTTTATCTCAAGCTTATTTCTTTTCTTTTTATTGATGAAATTAATAAGTTGAATATAAAATCTTCTCTAGAAATTGCATGGATGCAATTTTGTTAAGGGGGGAGTCTGTAACAACCATGGTTTTGGAGATTACCTATAAATATTAAATTATAACGGTAGTTATGATTTAATATTGTGAATTAAAATAAAATTGGAGATTTTAAATTTCTTATTTGGAATAAACAATGAATTTTGGGAAATAAAATGTGAAAATAAAGTTTAAAAGCTTTATATTATTTGTTTGGGTTAATAATGAACGGAAAATAATTTGTATTTAGAGAAAATATAATAATTTTATTAATTCTTGCCAATTACTTCTTTTAATAATTTTTAAAGGAAGTATGTGATTTTTAAAGGTTGTTTAATCAAATAAAAAGGTGGAAATTGGTTTTAAAATGAGTTTTAATTATAAATTTGAGTTTAGAATGGTTAGTTATATTTTTCTAAGAAAGAAAAATATTTTGTGTAATTTTAGAAGTTAAAAATAAGGTTTTATGCATTTATTTGTGAAAATTGTGTATTTTTGTAAAATAAAGGATTTTAATAATAAAAATGTTTTAAAAATTAATCTTTTTATATAGTATAAAATATGTTATTTCATAAGTATGTAAATTTACATACTTTGTTGTGTGAAAATTTGAAAGAAAATGACATTTGTTTATTTACACAGTGTAAATATGTATACATTTTTAATTAAGTGTTGATTATTTAACCAATAGGCCATTTATTTCTTTCTACTAATGGATCCAAGGCCTATTAGTGCTTAACCAGGTAAGAAATGATAAAACAAAACTTATTGTACGTTCATTTTACATTGCTCATCTTCTTCTTCCTCTCCTGTAAACAAAATACAGTAAAAAGAAAATCAACCATTCCCTCAATTCAAGCTCAAATCTTCAAGTTAATTCAACAAAATTAAATCTTTTTCAATCTAGAGTGATAATCTAAAGGTAATCAATATCTAAACCTTATAATTTCGTCAAATTCCTAATTTGAGAAGGAGGTTTCTAATTTACACTATTTTTTGTTTGCATGTACTATAATTGTTTATATAGGTTCTTAGAGGCTTCAATCTAGCTGAAAGCTTCAATTTTCAACCAAAATCCGATCCTTTCCATTGGAACAACAAAGTGAGTTGAAATACTTACTAATCTAGTTGAGCCAAGCTCAAAAAAATTGCAAAAGCAATCAAAAATTTAGCTTTTGTTGATAAATTTTTGTAGTTTTTCTGTTTGAAATCTGATTCATATTGCCTCTTTGAATGTCTATAACTTTTGATTCCGGCAACGAAATGCTGCCGGATTTCTTGCATTTGGTAACTTGCATGTTGAACTTCGTCTCTACAAATTTTGGTTGGAAAATATTGTCATTTGAATGTTCAAAACATTGGTAGAAAATCAACGCAACCACAGATTTTTGCCTGTAGAAATTGATTTCCGAGTTGCTGCAAACATGGCCTGAGTACATGTTTGAGACAGCATAACTCTTTCATTTCTTACTTAAATTGAACGATTCTTTTTTTGTTTGAAACCTAAAGTGTTTGATTATATGCATACTAATTTTCAGCTCAATACAAGTTAATTTGGTCTTCCATTTCAAGCCTAGAAGTTGAACCCGAGATGGTTTTCAGGCCTGTACATTTCTTTTGGTTTTTGACTGTTGCAAACATGGCCTAAGTCCATGTTTGAGACAGTGTAACTTTTTCATTTCCAGTCTCAATTCCACGATTCTTTTTTGGTTTGAAAGCTAGAGTTTAGTACTATAAGCATACCAAATTTCAAGTGATTTAGATTTATAAAGCTTATAGAAATATGCTGTCGAACTTTGATCCGGAGCATGTTTTTGCCCAGATTTTTACTGTGAAAACACTGCCTGGGTTCAACTTTGAGATATCATAATTTTCGCATACTTTAGGCAAATTGCATGATTTTTTATTTTTTGAAAGATAAATTTTTTTACTATATGCATACCAATTTTGAGCTTAATCTGATGCATTTTTTCCACTGTTTCATGCCTGAAAGTTGAAGCCAGAATGGATTTTCACGCCTGGGCACATTCTTGTTGAACTGTTACAAACATGATTTGAGTCCATGTTTGAGACAGCATAACATTCTCATTGTCTGTCGAAATTCATTGATTTTTTTTGTTTGAAAGATGAAGTTTTCTACTTTGTGCACACCAAGTTTTAGTTCAATCGATGGTCGTTTAGCCACCTATTATATGTCCGAAATTTGAACCCAGAGAAGATTTCAGACCTGGGTATTAAATTTGCCTAAGCGTTTTTGTTCTTTCTCCGTTCGACTTTTGACTTTTACTTCATGTTTTTGTGATATTTCTGAAATTTTTTTAGGGCTATGATGCCTATTAATAGGCTAGACAAGTCTTGATGAATTAGAAATTCAAATTTGAATTGAATTTGAATTGTATTTGAATTGAATTTGAATGATAGTTTTGAGTGATTTTTTTGATTTCGAGCACATATTTTTTCAAACAATTTTGATATAATTTTTAAAATAAATTGGCATTTAAAATATTTATTATGTAATATTTTAAATTATTTTAAGCTATAAAATCTATTTATTCTCTATAATAAGGGAATTTTTAAATGTGAAAAATAGGCATAAGGACAAATTACTTTAAAAAAAATTAGGTTGAAGGACAACGAGTTTCGTTTTTAGGCTGAAGGACAAACTTTGAAAAAAATTAGGTTGAAGAACAATGCTAAATATAGTTAGCATTTTGTACAGTGTAAAACTGAATATAATGCTAGTTATAATAGCATTTTCTATACTGTAAAAACTGAATATAATGCTAGTTATAACTAGCATTGTCCTTTAGACTAATTTTCTTTCAAAGTTTGTCCTTCAACCCAAAATAGAAACTTGGTGTCCTTCAACCTAAATTTTTTCCAAAGTTTATTCTTGTGCCTAATTCCCTCTTTTTAAATATTGTCTTAAAAATTTATTTCGGAAAATGGTTTTAAAAGCTTATTTTCTCAAATAAATTATTTTATATATAAAATACATGTTTTTGCACTATTCGAGCGAATGAGAGGATAATTAAACGGTTTGGTAAACCACGTGGTATGGGACACGTGAATTTATCTTATCGGTTAATTCCTAACTTGTCCGTTTGATCGTTTTGACCTTCGGGTCGAGTTTACCGATGAGATGAGGTAAACTTTTTACTGCTTTGAGTGTGAAATTTACTGGCGATTAGTAAACCGTTTAGTGTGAACGTGTGGTATGGTACGCGCGTTAACACTGTTCGGGTTCCTATTCGAGAGTTTGTGACACATTTTCCATTGCGGTGTGCCAGTACTGGACCTTCAGGTCATTGCCATTGTGGCGTAATTGTCTTCGAGACGTTTGCCACTGCAACGTATTTGCCATTGCGGCGGATTTGTCATTGTGACGTTTTTCCATCAGGCGAGGTACCTATTTGAGATAACAGTGCTTGGCAAGGCTTCGGCAACATTCACGCGCAAACACTTTTGAGATGGTTTCTTTGACTATTTTCCCTAATGTACCGCCCCTTTCCGGAATTGGTCCTTTGAACCACTCAGTATATATATTTGTGGCGATTACCTTTTGGGGATTTGAACTCTAGGAAGTTCTATTTTTGAGATTTGAATTGCCTACACTAGCGTTATATGAGATTTGCCTTTTGGCGTTTACTTGAGATTTTATTCTCCTCTTTGGAGATATATTTTCCTTATGGCGTGTTTGAGATGGGATCTCTTTATGCATGTTTTGGGTTTGCCAAGATGGCGAATTTCGGTTTTCCTCTAAACCATATTAAATTATAACGGTAGTTATGATTTAATATTATGAATTAAAATAAAATTGGAGATTTTAAATATCTTATTTGGAATAAACAATGAATTTTAGGAAATAAAATGTGAAAATAAAGTTTAAAAGCTTTATATTATTTGTTTGGGTTAATAATGAACGGAAAATAATTTGTATTTAGAGAAAATATAATAATTTTATTAATTCTTGCCAATTACTTCTTTTAATAATTTTTAAAGGAAGTATGTGATTTTTAAAGGTTGTTTAATCAAATAAAAAGGTGGAAATTGGTTTTAAAATGAGTTTTAATTATAAATTTGAGTTTAGAATGGTTAGTTATATTTTTCTAAGCAAAAAAATATTTTATGGAATTTTAGAAGTTAAAAATAAGGTTTTATGCATTTATTTGTGAAAATTGTGTATTTTTGTAAAATAAAGGATTTTAATAATAAAAATGTTTTAAAAATTAAAATTAATCTTTTTATATAGTATAAAATATGTTATTTCATAAGTATGTAAATTTACATACTTTGTTGTGTGAAAATTTGAAAGAAAATGACATTTGTTTATTTACATAGTGTAATTAAATATGTATACATTTTTAATTAAGTGTTGATTATTTAACCAATAGGCCATTTATTTCTTTCTACTAATGGATCCAAGGTCTATTAGTGCTTAACCAGGTAAGAAATGAGAAAACAAAACTTACTGTACGTTCATTTTACATTGCTCATCTTCTTCTTCCTCTCCTGTAAACAAAATACAGTAAAAAGAAAATCAACCATTCCCTCAATTCAAGCTCAAATCTTCAAGTCAATTCAACAAAATTAAATCTTTTTCAATCTAGAGTGATAATCTAAAGGTAATCAATATCTAAACCTTATAATTTCATCAAATTCCTAATTTGAGAAGGAGGTTTCTAATTTACTCTATTTTTTGTTTGCATGTACTATAATTGTTTCTATAGGTTCTTAGAGGCTTCAATCTAGCTGAAAGCTTCAATTTTCAACCAAAATCTGAGCCTTTCCATTGGAACAACAAAGTGAGTTGAAATACTTACTAATCTAGTCGAGCCAAGCTCAAAAAAATTGCAAAAGCAATCAAAAATTTAGCTTTTGTTGATAAATTTGTAGTTTTTCTGTTTGAAATCTGATTCATATTGCCTCTTTGAATGTCTATAACTTTTGATTCCGGCAAACGAAATGCTGTCGGATTTCTTGCATTTGGTAACTTGCATGTTGAACTTCATCTCTACAAATTTTGGTTGGAAAATATTGTCATTTGAATGTTCAAAACATTGGTAGAAAATCAACTCAACCACAGATTTTTGCCTGTAGAAATTGATTTCCGAGTTGCTGCAAACATGGCCTGAGTACATGTTTGAGACAACATAACTCTTTCATTTCTTACTTAAATTGAACGATTCTTTTTTTGTTTGAAACTTAAAGTGTTTGATTATATGCATACCAATTTTTAGCTCAATACAAGTTAATTTGGTCTTCCATTTCAAGCCTAGAAGTTGAACCCGAGATGGTTTTCAGGCCTGTACATTTCTTTTGGTTTTTGACTGTTGCAAACATGGCCTAAGTCCATGTTTGAGACAGTGTAACTTTTTCATTTCCAGTCTCAATTCCACGATTCTTTTTTTGTTTGAAAGCTAGAGTTTAGTACTATAAGCATACCAAATTTCAAGTGATTTAGATTTATATAGCTTATAGAAATATGCTGCCGAACTTTGATCCGGAGCATGTTTTTGCCCAGATTTTTACTGTGAAAACACTGCCTGTGTTCAACTTTGAGATATCATAACTTTTGCATACTTTAGGCAAATTGCATGATTTTTTATTTTTTGAAAGATAAATTTTTTTACTATATGCATACCAATTTTGAGCTTAATCTGATGCCTTTTTTCCTCTGTTTTATGCCTTAAAGTTGAAACCAGAATGGATTTTCACGCCTGGGCACATTCTTGTTGAACTGTTACAAACATGGTTTGAGTCCATGTTTGAGACAGCATAACTTTCTCATTGTCTGTCGAAATTCATTGATTTTTTTTGTTTGAAAGATGAAGTTTTTTACTTTGTGCACACCAAGTTTTAGTTCAATCGATGGTCGTTTAGCCACCTATTATATGTCCGAAATTTGAACCCAGAGAAGATTTCAGACCTGGGTATTAGTTTGCCTAAGCGTTTTTGTTCTTTCTCCGTTCGACTTTTGACTTTTACTTCATGTTTTTGTGATATTTCTGAAATTTTTTTAGGGCTATGATGCCTATTAATAGGCTAGACAAGTCTTGATGAATTAGAAATTCAAATTTGAATTGAATTTGAATTGTATTTGAATTGAATTTGAATGATAGTTTTGAGTGATATTTTTTATTTCGAGCACATATTTTTCCAAACAATTTTGATATAATTTTTAAAATAAATTGGCATTTAAAATATTTATTATGTAATATTTTAAAATATTTTAAGCTATAAAATCTATTTATTCTCTATAATAAGGGAATTTTTAAATGTGAAAAATAGGCATAAGGAAAAATTACTTTAAAAAAAATTAGGTTGAAGGACAACGCGTTTCGTTTTTAGGCTGAAGGACAAACTTTGAAAAAAATTAGGTTGAAGAACAATGCTAAATATAGTTAGCATTTTGTACAGTGTAAAACTGAATATAATGCTAGTTATAATAGCATTTTCTATACTGTAAAAACTGAATATAATGCTAGTTATAACTAGCATTGTCCTTCAGACTAATTTTCTTTCAAAGTTTGTCCTTCAGCCCAAAATAGAAACTTGGTGTCCTTCAACCTAAATTTTTTCCAAAGTTTGTTCTTGTGCCTAATTCCCTCTTTTTAAATATTGTCTTAAAAATTGATTTCGGAAAAAGGTTTTAAAAGCTTATTTTCTCAAATAAATTATTTTATATATAAAATACATGTTTTTGCACTATTCGAGCGAATGAGAGGAGAATTAAACGGTTTGGTAAACCACGTGGTATGGGACACGTGAATTTATCTTATCGGTTAATTCCTAACTTGTCCGTTTGATCGTTTTGACCTTCGGGTCGAGTTTACCGATGAGATGAGGTAAACTTTTTACTGCTTTGAGTGTGAAATTTACTGGCGATTAGTAAACCGTTTAGTGCGAACGTGTGGTATGGTACGCACGTTAACACTGTTCGGGTTCCTATTCGAGAGTTTGTGACACATTTTACATTGCGGTGTGCCAGTACTGGACCTTCAGGTCATTTCCATTGTGGCGTAATTGTCTTCGAGATGTTTGCCACTGCAACGTATTTGCAATTGCGGCGTATTTGTCATTGTGACGTTTTTCCATCAGGCGAGGTACCTATTTGAGATAACAGTACTTGGCAAGGCTTCGGCCACATTCACGTGCAAACACTTTTGAGATGGTTTCTTTGACTATTTTCCCTAATGTACCACCCCTTTCCGGAATTGGTCCTTTGAACCATTCGATATATATATTTGTGGCGATTACCTTTTGGGGATTTGAACTCTTGGAAGTTCTATTTTTGAGATTTGAATTGCCTACACTGGCGTTATATGAGATTTGCCTTTTGGCGTTTACTTGAGATTTTATTCTCCTCTTTGGAGATATATTTTCCTTATGGCGTGTTTGAGATGGGATCTCTTTATGCATGTTTTGGGTTTGCCAAGATGGCGAATTTAGGTTTTCCCCTAAACCATATTTGATGTGTTATGAATGCCGATGATATGAGGCTCGCTACTTTTAGCGTTTTATGGGTTATTTTATCTCTTTTGAGATTATATGTTTGTGTAGTGATACCATATTATCACTTGATGTAATCATACACTTTAGTTGTCCCTTCTCACTCAAGTATATTATCACATTATCCTTATGCTCTTATTATCGCTTATCCTTGTTAACTGATTTGTTTAGTTAGACTGGCCGTGTACTTTATACTCGGGTCAGACTGAGGTGTTTGAGGTTAGGTACATTTGGACTTAGCTTATTCTGCTTCTGCATGGACTCTATTATGCTATCTCTTTTTGTTATAGCTTTTTATGTAGTCCTTTTTGGTTTGCTACTCTGATATGTATATTCTTTTGACTCGTATTTGTATTGTGGTCGTCATACCACATATGTGATGTATCATTTTGTATACTCTGTGATGTATCTGTATATGTGTGTATATGGGATTATCAGTTGTTCTGTGATGTGTTTTGCATTTGAGTTGTTGTATTTTGTTCTGATAGATCCTATAGCCACCTATGGCTTTGTATTAAGTATTTAGTGAATATGTCGATCCACTTGAGATAGAAAAAAATGGTATTTGTCGATGTATTCAATAGATATTTAAGACAAGGCTATAGATGGTCACTCCTATCCAGCCTTATTCTCTACATTAGCAGACAGTATTACCTAGTAATACTCTTTGTTAATGTGGGTCTCGGGGTGGGGCATCACACGTCTCGTCGTGCTGATCTCAATGGTATATTCACTTCTGTTTTTTGAACCCGGTACGCCGCGAAATTTGTAAACGGTTAGCCATTGCTGTTCGTTATTTGGGCCTATTGGGTTCCATATGAATTTTCATATATCCTCTGTGTTAACCAACAATCAAAAGCCGTTAATATTCCCAACGATTCAACTCTTGGACTTTTGTATTCCCAATATTTCAATATTCTATGTGTTGATTCATTTGTCCACAGGTTATTTTCATTTCGTTCGTTCATCTGCTTCAATTCTCCTTCACTCTACCATTTTTGTTTCTAAACTAGAAAAAAGGTTTTATTTATCTTATCCGCTGTCAACAGCCTCTCCTCCATGACTTCCTCACCACCCTTGATTCCAACAACCACAGTAAGCAAACCGTGCGTCCTCCTCCACCTTAAAGCCTGGGCCGAGAACCATACAACAGCCGATAGCCACCATAGCCAAGTCCTCCTCCACTTTCTCCACGTCTCTGTGCAACTGTTGCCTGCTCTCCCCTTCCTCTCATCATCATCCTTTCCAGCACACACTCGCATGGCCGAGCCTTCTCCTCGACTTGCTATACTTCTCCTCCGACCAAGATCCTCCACATCCACTCCATGCCGAGATCTTCCAGCAACCCTCTTCTCTAGCCAACCTTCCACCACGTCTCCCCTTCCCGCGTCAACTCCTCACCATTTTCGAGCCTTCCCACCTACCAGAGCCCGTGCACATAGCCTGGCCGAAGCTTTGCCTCGCCAGCTTCACGTGAAGCCACCCTCTCGGCCGAACGCCGAAAGCACCCCGGCGACTCGAGCCCAGCCAACCACGGCCATGTTTTTCCCCTCAAACAGCCTTCTCTATTTATATAATAGGTAAAATAATTGTTGTTCTATATTGATTTTAAATTTTATAAAGTTGGTTATATATGTATTTGTTTATATGCATTTGGTCTGTTGATTTTTACTTTGTATATTTATATCTAATATATGTTTGTATATATTATATAATAGAGTGATATAAAGGGGTATTATATATATATTTGCTACTATATATATGAGTTACAGTGATATATGTATGAGTATATATATTTTGAAGTTATTTAAATAAGCCGTGAGTTTTATGTTGTGTATAAATTTCTGTGTGTGTATATATATATATATATATATATATATATGTTAATATATGCAAGTTTTATAACCTGTTATTATTTAGCTATCATAAGCTGGTATATATCTATATTATGTTCTTTTTTTTTTGCTGTGTAGGCTATATAACCTATTATTTATGTAAATATGTAAGTTATGTATTTACGTTTATGTAAGTATATATATAAATTTTGTATATAAATTGGGTTACATATCTGTTATTGAATATATGTGTTTTACATATTCTGTTATTTGTATATAGGAGTCAGTTTATATATATTTTGTTATGTAGGTTAGTTTATAAAATTATATATATATATATACTATATTATTTTTAGTGAGTTGAATTTCAAGCTCACACAGGCCCCCTTGAAATTTGGCAACTGAACAGTCGCATTTTTAATTTCTTTATATTCCAAACTTTAAAATGTGTTAACTTTTTCTACATTGATTAGATTTAAGAATCGTTTTTACTATTAAATCTCAAATTTAATTTGCTTTCCAATGATATCCATTGTTGATAGCTAAAAATAAATTTTTTTAAATCATAATTTTATATAGCAGCTTTATAATAGCATTATTATGATGATCATAAACATTACATAGTAGTTTTACCTAGGTTATTATAATGTATTTATTATCTTTTAACATATTTGAAAAGAATAATTTTTTTGAATTATACAATTATGGTTGCCTTTGAATATTGTAACTACATTATGTAATAAAGTAATAATCTTGATTGTGTTTGATAGTATTCAAACTTAGTGCAGTTATAATTTAACCCCATCAAAAAATGGTGTAATAATTTATAGGCATTTTTTGAATTAATTTAACTAGGTTAGCATTTTTTTATTGCATTTGCTATTGATGATTTTGACTATATTTGATAATTTTATTCAATTTTAAAACAGTTATAAATTAATGAAATTAAGAAAATGCAATTATAATTTACCAGCAAGTTTTGGGTAAATTTAACTATATTTGAAGATTTTTAACCACATTTATGTGATGAAGTAATAAATTTGGCAACATTTCAGGAATTTATTCAATCTTAATGCAATTAAAATTTAACTACATTAATAAAATGCAGTTATAATTTAATGACAATTTTGAATTATGCATGGTAGAAATTGAATATTTCAGCTATATTTATGTGATGCAGTAATAATTTTGGTTGTACACGATGATTTATTCGAGCTTACTGTAGTTAAAATTTAAATACATTAAGAAAAAGCGGTTATTATTTTGCAGTATTTTTGGAATTAAACAATTATTGTTTTTGAATATCTTAACTGCATTTGTGTGATGCAATACTAATTTAGCTGTAGTAATAATTTTGTTTGATGTTAACGATAGTTATTTAACCGCATTATGAAAATATAATTGAAAAATGAATTTTGATTTTTGATAGCTTGAGATGATTAAATAATGACTTCACATAATTAATGCTTGATTCAACCGTGCAGCTCAGCGTTTAATACATTGCTTCCAGGTTTGATGACATAATTTGGCTAAGTTTACTCAATTTCGTTTACAATTACGATGATCAATAATACAATAAGCATATAAGTTGTTATATTCGGGCTTAAGGTAGATGCACAGTTTAAGTGCTGGGTCAAAACATGTGTTGTAGTGAGAATAATGTTGATAACCACCTAAAAGAGTTTATTTTTTATTTTTTGCAGTAAATTCTAAAATCACTTGCACCACCACCGTCGGAAAACTTCTAGAAAACAATTGATGAATGTATCTTTGTATAGATGATTATGTAGTCATAGTTTGATTATTAGATATAGTTAATAGGTCAGACGAGCAATGAGAGAATTTAGTAATAATACTGCATCAATGACACTTTTGCCTTTTTTGGCTGCAGGTACAAATACCTTCAATGGTTAAAATAATTGACTGATGTAATGCATCTATTAAGGCCAAGAAAACATCACCTATTTGCGCTCAAGACAATATCATACACGCGTTACTAGCAGTTATTTCTGAGTCTAAAAAATGAATGGACTTCTCACAATTTTTCTCTTCTGTATGTTTTGGATATTTTCAAATATTGGTTACTGCGACCAACTGTATGCCGTGTTTTGTACCATGCATCGACATAGATCAGATTCGGTGAACAATAGTAATTTATATTGGAACCCATGTTATTTTCTTATTGCATCATCATTTCTATTTCAATTGAATCTTCTGTTTTACTACTTTTCCCCTGTACTACATCTGTTGCGTTTTTCTTTTTTCTTTTGCTCCGTTTTTTCAGTTGTTGACAAATACTTTTCCTGACTGTTTACAAATTTCATCCTATTACTATATTTCTCCCCATTGCAAAAAACTTTTGTTACTCTTATTTAATTGAATCGAACTGCAGTGTGTCTTTGTGTCTGCAGTTCACAGTGAATGCTTCAACTATATCTATGCACATTGAAGCAGCTGTGTAATTGCGAAAGCAACAACATTGGCATTATATGCCACAGTGAATATATCTATGCATTAGCGGATAAATTTTTAACACATTATCCTCTAAATAGTCTGTGAACTTTAACATATTCACTGTAATTGTTTTGTTCGATTTTAATTATGATTATCATAACCAAATATATCTATGTATTCTTTATCCTACCAAATTGTTATTCATGATGTAACACTATCGTTCAACAACGTTTTTTCATTACCACCGTATTAAATTTCTTATACATTTGGATATGACCTATGCAACAACAATATTTTTTCAACATCCGTGTGCGAAGCACGGGTTCGCACTAGTATATATATATAGTTTGAATATGTTTCAGTATATATTAGTTTTGAAATATACAGTTTGAATATTTTGTTATGTAGGTATACATCTATCTAACATATTTATATATATTTTTACGTATATAATATTATACATTTGATTACTATATTTAGAGTTATATGTTAGTCTATACATTGTTCATATCAGTATCATTTTCTTTTGGTCGCTCTTCATATATTAGTTACATATATAAAAGTATACATAGTTTTGGCATGTTGTATTGTTTTATAAAAAGTGTGGATTTTATAATATATATATGATGTATGAAAGTATATACATATAAGAATAATTTGTTCATGTTTATAGATGTTAGTATATGAATATAGTTTATATAAGTTTTGTTGAAGATTTATTTTATAATTAGTATATATACGTACGATCTGGTTTCTGTGTATATGTGAATTTGGTATTGCGTATATATATATATATATATATATATATATATATATATTTTATTTTGATATTAAAGTTAAATTTTGATTTGAAAATAAATATGTATATCTTATTTTAGCATATGTTTGAATTTAGAATATGATTCCTTTTAAATATGTATTGTTATATACAGTTGTATATATAAGTTAACTTATAACTAACCTTCATCAATTCAGCTTTGATTTGATTTCGTCCATTCCTATTTATCAGCTCTATCATCAAAATTCATGCCAATCTTGCTTCGCTTTGAAAGTCGTGCTTGCATTTCGTAACTCAATTTCATTGTTTATCCTCTATAGCCTTGAAAGGTGAGCAATCACTCACGATTAACGTTCTTATATTTATTAAATTTGATTTCAATTGAAACGGCAATTGAAATATGTTGTTGTTAGTTATTTGCATTGCTATATATATGCTATTATCTGTATCAATTCACCTGTGACATCTGACACCATTATCTGTTATTTATATTGATGATATATGCATGTTATATTATTATCATATATGTTCTCACTCTGCAAGTTCCTTGTTACTATAGAATTCCCTATGGGTTGAAATGATACATACCCGAATGATCTGTAGAATAGGAGAAAATCGTTATGGGTTGAAACGATAAACCCAAGCGATTGTCATTTGAATTGAATTTGGGTTTGCGGGTTAAAAAGGTATATACCCATAATATTTAAATTGCGGATTGAAATGATAAATATCTGTATCACTTGACCATAGGATAGAAAATTATATACATACACCGTTGGTCTATATATATATATTGAAATGGTTCCCAAGATTTTAAAAGAAATATATATGGTTTTATATAAATATTGATTTTTAAATATTATATAAAAGTGCTATTTTATATATATTTAAATTCTTAATTTTAAAATTATAAGTTAGTTTTGAAATTTTAAATTTTAAGAATTTACTTATAAATTTACTATTTTAAAATATGCATAAATTAGTTTTAATATAAAACAAGTTTAATAATAAGATTTAATTAAATAAAGTTTGATTTAATTAACATATAATATGTTTCAGTATTTATTTAAAATTATATTTTAAAATATTTTTTATAATGATTTTTATAAGTTAAGGTTGGGATGATAAATTTGAATTTATTTGAAATTTAATTTAATTAAGAATTTTATTTAGTTAAATCGATTTGAAACTTATTGAATTTGAGATTTTAAAGGATATGATTTTTTTAACTTGATTTTGGTTTAAGTTGATTAAATGAATATTTCAAGTTTAAATAAATTGAAGGAAATATTTAGTTTATTTGTAATTTAGGGTTTTATTTAAATGATATTGGATTTATTAAGTGAATATTTCAAAACTAAATAATAATGAAGTTAAATTAAGATATATATATATATATATATGAAATTATCAATTTTAGTTTTGAAAATATGGAATATTTAAAGCTTTGAAATATATTGAAATTGAAATGGTTTATTTTGTGGTTCAAATCTGTATTTGAAATCGGTATAATTTGAAATGGTTTTTTAAGAAACTGAATTGAGTTGAAACTGATGAATTGAGATTGAATTAAATTTGAATTTTGGAATTCGAGTTAATTTGAATCGATTTGTGAAATTTGAGGAAGCTATTTTGTTATATAAAGTATTTTTAAATTATATTTAAAACTATTTATATATTTTACTTTATAAATTATTTTAATATATATTATTTTTAATATAAACTATTTTTAATATAAACTATTTTAACATACTAATTATTTTAATATAAACTATTTTAACTTATAACTATTTTTATATAAACTATTTTATTTTATAAACTCTTATTAATATCTAAACTGTTCAAGTGGGAAGTTATGATTTCAAAGTTATGAATTTCAATGTTATGTTATCAATTGTTATGATTTCTAAAGTGTTATAATTTTGGAAATAAATATTATTAAAGTGAGTAATAATATCATATTGATATGGTTTGAAATGGAAATGATATTTTTGTTTTGAAGAATAAACTATTTGAAATGACCACGGTATTATAATAACGTTTGGTTGTTAAAGAGACTGGGATGAGTTATTGTCATACTCTCTCCCAATACCGAAAACCACTTTAACAACTGTGTACGCGGTGGAGATTCCAGAATGAAGTAGGATGGTGGCGACGATTCTATTTGAGGTATATACGTGGACCTAACTCTCGTGAGTTAGCATAAGGTGGCTAAAACAGGAGCAATTGACGGGCACATTCCTTCGATTGTCATTCTATTACTTTGTGATTTATTTGGTGAGCATAAGGTGGCTAAAACGCTCACGACCCCCTCCATTGCACGTGAGATTGCCGCGCCTCTCCCCTCCATTCCGAAATCGTTGTCGCCATGCTCGAGACTCCCCGTTCAACATTGACGCCGCCTACCCTCGCGTCCCAGGCTTTCGATGGTAATCGAATTCGATTTTTGTTTTCTCTTTTCTTTATTGAGTTCAGCCATCTTTTTTTTATAAAGATTGTTTTTTTTATTTCTGGAAAAATAAGGGAAACATCGTGTTTTAAAACGAGAGGGGGAATAGCTTTCAAAAGAAAGAGATAGGCTGAGCGTACTGGGAAACGTAACGCACTATTCTTTTGATTGATTTAATATATTTAAATATTGAAAATATCTCGTATTACCTATTATGAAATCTCGATCTCCTATTGAGGCGTGCTGCTAGGCGTTTATAATGTTATACCCCTATTCCGAACCCAATGGAAAAGGTTTCGAGTTCTAATTCGACCGTATGAAAAAGATAGCTTTTTAGACCCAATTATTATATTAAACTTTGATATAAATTTCAGCGCGTTTATATCCCATACAACCAAACGATAACTCCAAACGCTACGAAATTTGTAATCCGATAATAATACACTATTACGGATCGAATGGAACTGGTTTCGTCAAATTCCGAGACTCTGCCCCGGATCGCTATTTTAAATGTCAATTTAAACAAGCTATTTTTTTAAAATTGAATGGATCACTTTTAAATTCAATTTTAAAACTTTTATTATCTTCATTATTATTAATATAAATTTTACAAGCCTTTAAATTATTTTTATCGAGCTTAAAACTCAAGATTCAAAAATTTAACCAAATTCCAATTATTAAATTCAAAATTTTAATTGTCCAATAAATCGTTATATTTAAAATTCAAGTAAAATATTAACTTTTAAATATTTAAAATTAGTATATAATTCAAATTCAATATTTAAAACCATTTAAATATTCCAAATCAAACGTCGAAAAATCCAGGTCATTACAAACAAACTCATTCTAGGATATTACTACCCTATCTCTAATGAGTCTAACCCACCAAAGTTAAGGTTATCGCTAAACCAAAGCTCTGAAACTAACTGTGACCACCCACATTTCGGAAGGTCTAAGTCGACAATAAACCACACATGTCTAACTCAAAGCAATCTGGAACACAGATAAACAATGGGTTTAATTAAGAAAAATAAGAAAAGAAGAAAACAAACACAGAATCTCGCAGCGGAATGACAAAATATAATAATCAAATAAACATTTCATGAAGCTGTTTATACGATACATGAAATGACCCTCCTCTTTCTACCTTAATTTCATAAGGATTTTTTTTTACTTCATCAAAGGGAATTTAAATCAAATAGAAATCAAAATGCCATACAAGCTATTGACATAGCCACTTATTTCTTTTCTAAATAGGCAAATTAGGCAAAATCAGCAGTTCAGACGTCTAAATTCTTATGACAGGCGTCTAAACTTAATCCCAGACGTCTAACTAATTATGACAGACGGCTCAGAGATCTAAAATTGAAACAGAGAGAAAAAGACATTTTGAACTAAATTCAGACATCTAAATTTTTTGTGACAGACGTCTACATTTAACCTTAGACGTCTAAATTATTATGACTGATGTCTAAGTTTAATCTCAGACGTCTAAATTAATATGACTGACGTCTAAATTTGATCTCTATGTACATGCATATGCACATTCAATTTATATGTGTCTGGATGTCCACCTACACTCATTTGCACTTTTAAGTTTGATTTAAACTTCCTTTGAACTATCAGAGTCATTTTTTTTCTTTCAAACAATTCAACCAGGATTCAAAACTTATTACCAATATAAATATATCAGTGCATCCCTATAATATACACATACATATGAGGATGTACGTGTTTCTCTTGTTTAAATTCAGAGTATATATATTTTTGTTAAACAAGAGTATCCTGCTTGATTTGGATTCTAGCAGTTCTGACTAAAGTTAATTACTATATACTTTTGAATATTTGTAACAAGTCAGTAAATCCTATGCATATCTAATTTATATGAACTTAAAAATATCCACAAGAATAATTCCAGGTTTTTATAGCTAAACTCAGATTTTTAACCTTCAAACTTAAGGTTTTTAAGTAACTTGAAATTAACTAATACAATATATGTACATGTACATATCCATTTCTCAAATACAGGCATATATCATTTACAGATTTTCACCACAATACTCAAATATATATTTTCTTGCAAAAATTCAACCAAGTCTTTAGATTAATCCCAAACTTAGTACATCACTAGATTCATTTAGAACAACCAATAAATCCAAACTTTTAAGACCATTACATAACAACCAAAATAGAACTATAAAAACTCCCCAGATTACATGCAAATATTTCATTCTAAGTTCTTATTCAATTCTAATTTAGCATGCTTATATAATCACTTTCATTAGCCACAGCAGCTTCCTATTTAGATCCAGCATTCCCTGAAAGAACATTAGAGGCTGCCTCATTTTAGATGAGACACCCCAGATGCCATAAGCAAACAAGGGTCAGATACAAGATCTGGTATGAGCAAAATCAAAAATTCCATGATATTAAGTAAATGAGTGAGACATAAATATTTTGTACAAGTGGGCATATCTTCTTTGAACAATTTGCCTGACTTGTTTATGATATACTTGTGCATATATGATCAGTATTTAAGACTAATCATGTACACACATTCAACCATGCAAACATATGTTTCAAATAGAAATACTCAGGAACTATCATAGCTCCAGTCCAACCATCTTAGGAATAACTCAAGTTCCTACTTCATCAATTTAAGGTTGCATTTATCAAATTAATTCCTAGCCGCATCTGCCATAAAGGAATCACGGGGACACATTGCAATAAAATAATTCACAATATTGCACAAAGATCTCAGGGCTTAAACAAACCATGTGCCAACTTGCATACTTCAAATATGACAAGCATTCCAGCAGTCTTCTTGGCTCACAATCCTTAGTTTATTTACTAAGTGTTCATGTTTAATCCTATCGTGAGATAGCTAGGTGACTAAATCCCAGTATACATGAAACATTACATAGAGTTTACAAGCATAACTCAAGAACAATCTAACATTCATGTCCAGGGAAAATCATGTTTTCAAGTATTTTGGCTTAAAGAAAATACAAGAATATTTACAACTGGGAATAAAGACTAGGCATGTGGGTTATTATTGTTTCATAAGCAACCATGTTTGAACTAAATTCAAGATCTAGCTTAAACAAGATTTCTGGCTCATGGATTTTCTATTTGATCAAGGGTTCAGCACTTTTGGATATTTCCATTGCAACCTTGAATCTTTCATTTGAGCCTCAGGACTTACTCAAGTGTAATGCAACTCATATACATTTTGGTTTCTATGTTTTCCATGCCATATCTAAACCAGTTACATGTATTCTCTATTTACTTTCATGATTTCATACTTTTACCTTTCTGGGTGTAACCAAACAGAGCAAAACACTCAAACATCAAAGCAATCAAAACATCCAGAAACACCCATTAAAACATCTATTGAAGCATCCATTAAAACCATAGTAATGGAATCAAAAACATGTAGAAAAATAACATAAATCTGGCTGCCTCATAACAGGACTTAATGCCATGGGTTTAGTGAGATTACTCACATGAATATTTCTTCTTATAAATCCAGAAAATCCCTGAGTGTATTTTCTCTTCCTTTAAAGTGTTTTCTTCTTTTCCTATTATAAGTAGCTCGGGTAAAACAATTTCTCTGGCCATAACTACTTATTTATAAACATATTTTTACTAGGGTTTTTCTCAAGACAAAATTCCATTTCTGTCCTGGCTAGCATCATGCATTGTGTGTTTGCATTTTCTCATTTTTATCCCTAATTACCCCCGGTCATATTACCAATTAAAGGCTGCATTTTCTTTTCTTTACTTTTTCAGAAAATGGCCACTCATCTAGTCATGTTAAAAGTGTGACTACCCTGTTGTATATTTTAATTATTCCTGAGAATCCCCTTTGCTATTTTTGCCTACACAAGCATATTGACTTGTATTGCATTTCATGTCATTTTAATGTTATAGTTTCACTTGCTTATATATATATATATATATACTTTTCAGTACTTAAAAATGTATATTTGTATACATATCTTATCTAGGCTTATTTAATTCCTCTTTAATTTCAGAAACATATGCACCTATATGTATACAGGTTTTCAAATCCTTATAACATATATATGTATAATTTTTTTTTCTGGGTTTTAAATAAAATCTGTTTACTGATTTTAAAATAAAACTTACTTTTCTTATTTTCTGGGATGATCCATATAATTCTAGAAATCAAATATCCATATCACAAAATCATGTTTGTAATGCTTTTTAATCCTTGTTTTAAATTCAAGAAATCTGGAGTTCTTCCTTGTGCCATATCAGTGTGCACGTGCACACATGCACACATACTTGCACACAATTAATTCCATATATTCTTATACAAATAAATTCAGATATTTTCAAAATTCAACTAAAATAAGATTCCATGAATTTCTGGGGCATTACATTCACCCCACCTTTTTAGGAATTGTGTCCTCACAATTTTTCTCATTTTGACTTTAAACATTTCCAGATTTTATAAAATCTATCAAACATAGCATAAGCAAACAATTCAGCCAAAACAACCATACATATTAAACTTTTTAGGGATTTAGATTTTTACCTTCCACTGCAAAAAGCTTAGGGTAATCCATCTTTATCTTATCCTCTAACTCCCATGTACAATCATTAGGGTCTAGGCTCCACTGAACCTTTACCAATTTCAAAGTTTTGCTCCTCAACTTCTTTTCCTCTTTAGCTAAAATCCCCACTGGTTCTTTCTCATAGACCAAGTCAGGATTTATTTGAACTTGAGTTGGTTTCTCTAGAATTTCCTCTTTATCATGCACCCATCTCCTAAGTTGTGATACATGAAATACATTGTGCATTGCACTCATCTCTTCAGGTAGCTCCAACTTATATGCTAATGATCCTATTTTTTCCAAAATCTTGTAAGGTCCAACATATCTTGGGGTAAGTTTTCCCTGCTTGCCAAACCTCAACACCTTCTTCATAGGTGAAACTTTGATGAAAACATAATCACCAACTTCATATTCTACCTGCTTCCTCCTCATATCTGCAAACTTCTTTTGCCTATCTTGAGCTGCTGCCATTCTTCTCCTCACCAATTCAATTTTCTCTGTAGTCTCTTTAACATACTCAGGCCCTAAGACAGCCTTTTCTCCTGCTTCAACCCAACATATTGGTGACAAACATGGTTTGCCATACAAGGCTTCAAATGGTGCCATACCTATGGTGCTTTGATAACTATTGTTATATGTAAATTCAGCCAAATGGAGGTGATCTTCCCAATTACCTCCAAAGTCCAATGCACATGCCCTCAACAAATCCTCCAAAACTTTATTTATCACTTCAGTTTGACCATCTGATTGGGGGTGGTATGCAGTACTCAAGCATAACTCACTTCCCATGGCTTCTTGAAAGCTCTTCCAAAATCTGGATGTAAAGATTGTGTCCCTATCACTCACTATAGTCTTAGGGATTCCATGCAATCTTACTATTTCTCTCATGAATATTTGAGCTAGTTTAGGTGCATTTCTTTCTGCCTTCACTGGTATAAAGTGTGCCACTTTAGTCAATCTATCAACTACTACCCAAATGCTTGTGTTTCCTCTTTTTGACCTAGGCAGACCATCTATGAAATCCATAGATATATCTTCCCACTTCCACTGTGGTATACTTAGAGGTTGTAATAGGCCTGAGGGTCTTTGGGTTTCTGCTTTGACTTGTTGGCAAGTCATGCACTTTGCAACATGTTTGGCCACATCAGTTTTCATCCCTCTCCACCAATAATCCCTCTTCAAATTTTGGTACATCTTGGTGCTGCCTGGGTTTATAGAATATTTGCTCCTATGATATTCATTAAGTATCTCTTCCTTCAATTCTATATCCTTTGGAACACATATTCTACCTTTATTCCTTAAGTAACCATTCTTATCAATGTGGTAGTTTGCTACTTCTTCTCCTTTTTCTATTAAAGTCTTCTTTTCTAATAAATCTGGATCTCCCCCTTGCATTTTTCCCACTTTCAAAATTAAATCTGATTGCAAAGTTATCAAACTTAATTTTCCTTTACTCCCTTCTTCAATCATCTCCATGTTTACCTCACTGTTTTCCTCAATTTCCAAATCAGTAAGTAGAGATAAATTTCTAAACTCTTCTATCATTAGCATGGCTACTTTTGCATGCTGCCTGCTCAAAGCATCTGCAACCTTATTAGCTTTTCCTGGAGTATAAAGTATGTCTAAATCATATGCTGCTAGAAACTCAACCCATCTATGTTGCCTCATATTCAAATCTTTCTGTGAAAAGAGATATTTCAATGCCTTATGGTCTGTGTACAAAATAAACTTAGCACCTAGAAGATAATGTCTCCAGAGCTTTAGTGCATATACCACTACTGCCAACTCAAGATCATGGGTTGCATACTTTGATTCATGTGGCTTCAATTGTCTTGATGCATAGGCTATAACTTGATCTTGCTGCATCAATACAGCTCCTAGCCCAAAACCACTTGCATCAGTATACACAATAAAATCCTCATTTCCTTCTGGTACTTTCAATACTGGTGCATTGACTAAGGCCTCCTTGATTCTACTAAAGGCTTGTTCACATTTCTCAGTCCATATAAAGGGTTGGTTCTTTCTAGTTAGGTTGGTAAGAGGTGATGACATCTTAGAAAAATCTTTTATAAACCTCCTATAATACCCTGCCATTCCCATAAATGACCTAACTTCTCCCACTGTGCTTGGCCTTTTCCATGCTTGGATTGCCACAATTTTATTGGGATTTACAGAAATGCCTTTGGCAGATATAACATGCCCAAGGAAATGCACTTCTTCTTTCCAAAATGCACACTTAGAAAATTTTTCTTTTAAATCTTTTTCTCTTAATCTAGACAAAACAAGGTGTAAGTGATTTTCATGTTCCTCTACTGTTTTAGAATAGATCAAAATATCATCAATAAAAATCAAAACAAACTTGTCTAAATAATCCCTGAATATCCTATTCATCAAGTCTACAAAGTATGATGGAGCATTTGTCAACCCAAATGGCATGACAAGAAACTCATATAAACCATACCTAGTGTTAAAGGCTGTGTACTTAACACTTGAGTCCTCAACCTTCATCTGATGGAATCCAGATGCCAAGTCTAACCTAGAAAATATTTTTGCTCCACTAAGTTGATCAAAAAGATCATCAATTCTAGGTAAGGGGTACTTGTTTTTGATAGTGACTTTGTTTAGCTCCCTGTAATCTATGCACATTCTTAAAGTACCATCATGTTTCCTTACAAACACTACTGGAGCACCCCAGCATGAATTACTTGGTCTTATAAATCCTTTGCTTTCCAACTCTTCTAACTGTTTCTTCAATTCCTTCAACTCACTTGGCACCATCCTAGTGGGTTTCTTAATAATTGGACTTGCTCCTGGTATCAGATTAATCTAAAATTCCACTGGTCTGTGGTGTGGAACACCCTTAACTTCTCAAATCACATCTAAGTATTTGTTAATTATGGGGATTTCTTTAATAGAAGGCTCACTGGAATCCTTACTTAAGTCAATCAAGTGATATAATTTTCTTTCCTTGGTTATTTCACACAAAATTGTGATTCTTTGACCTCTAGAATTTTGTAATGATATGGTGGATGAGTCTAAATTAATTATTGCTTTGTATTGTCTTAACCAGTCTACACCCAATATAACACCCATATTTGGGTAATTTAAAACATATAAATTGGAAATAAAAACATTTCCTCCTATGTTCAATTCCACATCCACACACATCATGTTTAAAACACTAGAACTTCCCAATGGGCTTTGCACTAACAAAGGGGTTTCAACCAGTATGCAATTTAATTTAAGCAATGCAACTAACTCATGGGAAATCAGAGAATGTGTTGCCCCTGTATCATACACTACTGATATGGGTAGGGTACAAATAAATAAAGTACCTTCCACTTGACCATGGTTTTCTGCATTAGCCTCTACTGTGGATTTGCTTCTGCTTTCCAAACTTGCTAGCTTCCCTTGCTTTTATACTCAGGGCAGTTTCTCTTGATATGTCCCTCCTTACCACATAGGTAGCATTTGAAAGCTCCTCCCTTCAATTCTGGGCACCTTGGTTTGATATGTCCCTCTTTTCCACAATGATGACATGTTATTTTTCTCTTTGTATCAGTGGTCTTAGTATCATTGGTTTTCTTGCCTTCTGTCTCCTCCTTCTTTTTGTCATAGGGATGATACCTTCCCCTATTTTTCTTATTGTTGTTATTCTTAAAATTCTTATACTTCTCCCTTTCCTTGTCATGTTGCTCAAATTTTAAGGCCAGATCAATGATTTGATCAAAAGTTTTATCTGCATATGGCAACATAGCCCTACTAAGCCCTGGGTTTAAACCCTTAATATACCTATCATTCTTTGATGCCTCATCAGCCACAAGCATAGCTCCATACTTAGACAAGTCCTCAAACCTATGAGTATATTCAGTCACATTAAAAGTTCCCTGCCTAAGTCTGATGAATTCTTCAAGCAATAGAGTTTTGGCTGATGCTGGAACAAATCTAGCTTCCAACATCTCCTTGAATTGATTCCAAGTGATCTCATTTTCATTTCTTCCAGCTATGATCACCTCCCACCAGCTTAAAGCTACCCCTTTCAGTTGTCTTGAAGCTACTTGCCTCTTCCTTTGATCATCCAATTGCATGTCATTGAAAACTCTGCCCAGTGTTCTCAACCATGCTTGAATTTCCATCACATTCTCAGTTCCTTCAAAACTCCTGCCTCCCAAATTGGAATAAGTCTTCAGTAGTTTTGAAAGTTCTTCATGTGGGTTCTCAGGCCTATGCCCAATTCCGTCCCTTAAAGCCCTCATAAAGTCTTGCATATCAAGCATTTGTGGTGCACTTGATCCTGCATGGTGATGAGATCCTCTTCCTACCATGGTCTGCTAACTAAGTTCTGGGCAAATGGTATTAGTATATTATGAGTACTTCTATAATTACTATTTTCTTATCTAAATTATTTCATCCAAAACAAACAGACAAAATACATTTCTATAATACTTAACAATCAATGCAACCAAGTGCTCTGATACCAACTGAAATGACCCTCCTCTTTCTACCTTAATTTCATAAGGATTTTTTTTTACTTCATCAAAGGGAATTTAAATCAAATAGAAATCAAAATGCCATACAAGCTATTGACATAGCCACTTATTTCTTTTCTAAATAGGCAAATTAGGCAAAATCAGCAGTTCAGACGTCTAAATTCTTATGACAGGCGTCTAAACTTAATCCCAGACGTCTAACTAATTATGACAGACGGCTCAGAGATCTAAAATTGAAACAGAGAGAAAAAGACATTTTGAACTAAATTCAGACATCTAAATTTTTTGTGACAGACGTCTACATTTAACCTTAGACGTCTAAATTATTATGACTGACGTCTAAGTTTAATCTCAGACGTCTAAATTAATATGACTGACGTCTAAATTTGATCTCTATGTACATGCATATGCACATTCAATTTATATGTGTCTGGATGTCCACCTACACTCATTTGCACTTTTAAGTTTGATTTAAACTTCCTTAGAACTATCAGAGTCATTTTTTTTCTTTCAAACAATTCAACCAGGATTCAAAACTTATTACCAATATAAATATATCAGTGCATCCCTATAATATACACATACATATGAGGATGTACGTGTTTCTCTTGTTTAAATTCAGAGTATATATATTTTGGTTAAACAAGAGTATCCTGCTTAATTTGGATTCTAGCAGTTCTGACTAAAGTTAATTACTATATACTTTTGAATATTTGTAACAAGTCAGTAAATCCTATGCATATCTAATTTATATGAACTTAAAAATATCCACAAGAATAATTCCAGGTTTTTATAGCTAAACTCAGATTTTTAACCTTCAAACTTAAGGTTTTTAAGTAACTTGAAATTAACTAATACAATATATGTACATGTACATATCCATTTCTCAAATACAGGCATATATCATTTACAGATTTTCACCACAATACTCAAATATATATTTTCTTGCAAAAATTCAACCAAGTCTTTAGATTAATCCCAAAATTAGTACATCACTAGATTCATTTAGAACAACCAATAAATCCAAACTTTTAAGACCATTACATAACAACCAAAACAGAACTATAAAAACTCCCCAGATTACATGCAAATATTTCATTCTAAGTTCTTATTCAATTCTAATTTAGCATGCTTATATAATCACTTTCATTAGCCACAGCAGCTTCCTATTTAGATCCAACATTCCCTGAAAGAACATTAGAGGCTGCCTCATTTTAGATGAGACACCCCAGATGCCATAAGCAAACAAGGGTCAGATACAAGATCTGGTATGAGTAAAATCAAAAATTCCATGATATTAAGTAAATGAGTGAGACATAAATATTTTGTACAAGTGGGCATATCTTCTTTGAACAATTTGCCTGACTTGTTTATGATATACTTGTGCATATATGATCAGTATTTAAGACTAATCATGTACACACATTCAACCATGCAAACATATGTTTCAAATAGAAATACTCAGGAACTATCATAGCTCCAGTCCAACCATCTTAGGAATAACTCAAGTTCCTACTTCATCAATTTAAGGTTGCATTTATCAAATTAATTCCTAGCCTCATCTGCCATAAAGGAATCACGGGGACACATTGCAATAAAATAATTCACAATATTGCACAAAGATCTCAGGGCTTAAACAAACCATGTGCCAACTTGCATACTTCAAATATGACAAGCATTCCAGCAGTCTTCTTGGCTCACAATCCTTAGTTTATTTACTAAGTGTTCATGTTTAATCCTATCGTGAGATAGCTAGGTGACTAAATCCCAGTATACATGAAACATTACATAGAGTTTACAAGCATAACTCAAGAACAATCTAACATTCATGTCCAGGGAAAATCATGTTTTCAAGTATTTTGGCTTAAAGAAAATACAAGAATATTTACAACTGGGAATAAAGACTAGGCATGTGGGTTATTATTGTTTCATAAGCAACCATGTTTGAACTTAATTCAAGATCTAGCTTAAACAAGATTTCTGGCTCATGGATTTTCTATTTGATCAAGGTTTCAGCACTTTTGGATATTTCCATTGCAACCTTGAATCTTTCATTTGAGCCTCAGCACTTACACAAGTGTAATGCAACTCATATACATTTTGGTTTCTATGTTTTCCATGCCATATCTAAACCAGTAACAAGTATTCTCTATTTACTTTCATGATTTCATACTTTTACCTTTCTGGGTGTAACCAAACAGAGCAAAACACTCAAACATCAAAGCAATCAAAACATCAAGAAACACCCATTAAAACATCCATTGAAGCATCCATTAAAACCATAGTAATGGAATCAAAAACATGTAGAAAAATAACATAAATCTGGCTACCTCATAACAGGACTTAATGCCATGGGTTTAGTGAGATTACTCACCTGAATATTTCTTCTTATAAATCCAGAAAATCCCTGAGTGTATTTTCTCTTCCTTTAAAGTGTTTTCTTCTTTTCCTATTATAAGTAGCTCGGGTAAAACAATTTCTCTGGCCATAACTACTTATTTATAAACATATTTTTACTAGGGTTTTTCTCAAGACAAAATTCCATTTCTGTCCTGGCTAGCATCATGCATTGTGTGTTTGCATTTTCTCATTTTTATCCCTAATTACCCCCGGTCATATTACCAATTAATGGCTGCATTTTCTTTTCTTTACTTTTTCAGAAAATGGCCACTCACCTAGTCATGTTAAAAGTGTGACTACCCTATTTTATATTTTAATTATTCCTGAGAATCCCCTTTGCTATTTTTGCCTACACAAGCATATTGACTTGTATTGCATTTCATGTCATTTTAATGTTATAGTTTCACTTGCTTATATATATATATATATACTTTTCAGTACTTAAAAATGTATATTTGTATACATATCTTATCTAGGCTTATTTAATTCCTCTTTAATTTCAGAAACATATGCACCTATATGTATACAGGTTTTTAAATCCTTATAACATATATATGTATAATTTTTTTTTTCTGGGTTTTAAATAAAATCTGTTTACTGATTTTAAAATAAAACTTACTTTTCTTATTTTCTGGGATGATCCATATAATTCCAGAAATCAAATATCCATATCACAAAATCATGTTTGTAATGCTTTTTAATCTTTGTTTTAAATTCAAGAAATCTGGAGTTCTTCCTTGTGCCATATCAGTGTGCACGTGCACACATGCACACATACTTGCACACAATTAATTCCATATATTCTTATACAAATAAATTCAGATATTTTCAAAATTCAACTAAAATAAGATTCCATGAATTTGTGGGGCATTACAATACATTTCATTAAAATTTTACAACATCAATCAGAGTTATATATACAACAGAGACAAAATGAATAATGCAGTAGAACAAAATAATGTGGGAAATAATACTAGTAATAATAATACCAAATCTTCATCTTCGTCCTCCAGAATAAATGATCTTCAATGAGCTAGAAACTTAGGATTGACCCGAGCATAAAGTAAAACAATACACTCGAGTCGAAACTAAAATATTCTTATGTAAGTCAAATCAATATCACGTATAACATGAGTGTAATAGCTTCAGATATGTTTATGGGGTCTTACATCTCCTATTAGTGTATAACGTGCGTGCGACAACTCAAGAGATGGCACGGGATTTTCCATCTCTTAAGGATCCGTCAAAATATCTATATATAGTAGAATACGGTATATATGTAATATCTAATCAATAAAATAAATATTTTTCATAGCGTTAAGTGTGACGCCCCACCTCTATACTCACGCTAGCCAAAGACACTACTGGTAATGCCGTCGACTAGCACGAAGAATAAGGCTGTTGAGGAGCGACCTTCTTTGTAATTGCTTTGTGCGAGTACCGATATGTCAGATAATATAACTTACATTTCATTTCAAGAGGAAATCCGACATATCAAATACAAACTCAAAGCGACCACACAGTGGCTATACGGACTTCGAAAACAAATATAGAAATAAACATAACACAAATCAGTCACAAATATTCATATCACAAAGGCGGAATCAGATATGAATATATCACATAAAAGAGTACATCAAAGTAGTGGTCAAACTAGATCCACTACACCACAATGGAATAGATACAAGTGCTAGACAAAAGAATAAGTATACATCAAGGAGTCTCTATCTCGAATGTATAACAACAAAAACTACTAAGCTAAAGTAGTTAGCCAAAAGTCAGGTGACGGACCCTAATAAGAAGTCAAGCAGAAGCACCTGAAATACCTCGGTCTGACCCGAGTATTATTTAAGAAGAAAATAATAAACGGATCAGTCTAGCTATAAATATCAGATAAAATGAGATAGAATAAGAGATATGACAAAAACGTATGATAACAATAATGTCATACTGTGACAAGTATACATCAAATAACAAGAAAAATCATACAATATCTCAAATCATCTCAAACATCCAAAAAGAATCACATTCTTTAATTTATTCACCAAAACACAAATATTGATAGAGCCCATCAATGCCTATCATCAAAATCGGTGAAACACAAATTCTAGAAATCATCAACTAGAAATCTAGAAATCACAAAAGGGGGAGGCCTATCACAAATGGGAGCATGATAACTCGCCAACACGTGTATCACAAACGGAACATTATTCCATGGTCGCTAACCATCAAGTTTGAACCGAAGCTGCACAAACGGCCCGAAGACCATGGGTCGCTACCCCACCAAATTGAACCGAAGTTCCACAAACGGGGTTTTTAGTCCCCACACAAACAAATAGACATCGCACATCGCTAGTCTAAATCAGAAAATGATCATCATCAATCAATAAAAAGTGTGAACCACACTAAGCTAGTAAATAAATGAGTTTAGCTTCATGTCCCATAACCACTGGCTTAACTTAAATATTTACGAACAAATTGTAGATTTCCACTCGAAAATTGTCACAAGAGTTCAATCGAACAAGTCCAAGAATTAACCGATGAAGTAAACGCAAGCATTTCATACCACTTATTTTACTAAGCCGTTTAATTAGATTTCTCATAAGAATGAGGTAAAGGTTTGTATATAATAATAGATTGGAAAACGATTTTATAAACGAGATTTGTATTAAAATAGAGTTGAAAACATCTTTGTGAAAGAGTTTGAATATTTACTACTAGTATGGAAACCTTTGTATTTGAAAGTGACAAATCACAAAATGATTGTAAAAACAAACAATCACCAAAGATTCACGTTCGAAGACGTGAATCAAAACCATAGAAATTGATATCAAATCCGTCAAATGGATATTCCCAAAAATCCAAAGAAAGAAGTCTCAAAGTCGATAATAAGTGATGAAAACTATCCGGATCAACAACAATCGATTAAAAATAGGAAATCCACTGAAAACAGCCTAAATAGGCAAAAATGAACGTTTCCAGACGTCTGGATTTGTTTTCTGGAAATAGTTCAAAAAACCACCCAGACGTCTGGAATATCGAAGCAGACGTCTGAGCCATGACCAGACATCTGGTTTAGAATCCTGACGTTTGGATTTGTTCTCTGGAAATAATCCAGAGAACCCCCAAATGTCTGAAACTTCAAGTCAGACGTCTGAGACCCATCTAGACGTCTGACCCTATATTTCAGACGTCTGGAATTAGTCTCTGCCTTTTTTTTATTATTCTGCGTGCATATATTTTTGCTCCAGGTCCAAACCAGACGTCTGGACTTGGACACCAGACGTCTGGTCACCTGGTCTGGGCAACAATTTGATTAGGCCAAAGTGGCCAAAACGTATCGGGAGCGATCGAACGAGCAACGACGACTAAGGATTTACGCCAAGCGACAACCCAGCCTTATAAGCTCTTCGATACACCCCAAACAACACATCCAAACATCCATAGTAGGATTTTCATAAAATTGGACCAAAATACCAAAATTTGGTGAATTCACCAAATCAATTCAAATCAAAAGAAAATGATCATGCACAAATGTTAGGAATTAATACATAACAACAAAGAAAGTTATAGACATAGATGTGAGTTAAAGAACTCGCCTTTAAACCCAAAAACAACAAACGAGAAGCTCTAAAGAAAAGGAAAGATCAACTACTCTTCAATTTCAACTCTAGAAGCTCCAATCTAAGATCATAAGAAATATTTCCTAAGTTAGGTTATAGGAAATTTCTGAAATTGGAGAGAGATTGAGATGGAGAAGAAGAAGAGGATGTTTACCTTAGCTTCTCTTTGATGTTGGAGCTAGAATTAGTATTTCCTAATTAAACTAGGGTTTGGAATTCTAATTTCCTTTCTCTTCCACCATTTTTCCTTTGACTTGAGAGTGTTAGGAAAATAATAGAATGTAAGAAGAGGGAGTGGAGTGTTAGGGTATTAGATGGTTTGATGGGCTGAAACCCAAATCCAAAGCCCTAAATGAAAATATAAAAATTCTACTCAACTCCAAACATATCGATGTTTATACTCAAAAAAGTTGTAAACACCATTTTGGACTCAATGGAAGTGGTCTCGAGTCTCAATTCGACTGTTTACAAAAAGTAACATTCGGACTTTAATCTGATTAACGATGCTATATTTAAATAAAACATTTAAATATACAATCATAAAATATGCGGGTTGTTACAGACTCCCCTCCTTAAAGAAATTACGTCCTCGCAATTCTTAAGAAGAAAACAAAGAGTAACAACCATAAAAGCATATCAACACAAAAGAAAATTTGAAATAAGAAGTTCACCTTAAGGAGCATGAGAGAGTAAGTCCGGATGCGTTCGCTCGATGAATTTTCTGGATTCCCAAGAGCAATCCTTAGGATTTATGGACCATTGAACTTTCACAAAAGGAACATCTTTATTTCAAAGGCGTTTAACCTCCTTAGCAATGATACGAATAGGATGTTGCTCATAAGTCAAATTAGGCGAAACTTCAATTTCTTCAATAACATCGGGCTCAAGAATAGAATTGGAATCTCGAAGGCTTTTCCGTAATTGAGAGACGTGGAATACGTCATGAATAGCAGAAAACTGAGCCAGTAATAAAAGGCGATAAGCCACGGAACCAATGCGTTCAGTGATGGGAAATGGGCCAATATATCGAGGTGCTAATTTTCTCGATCGACTGAAATGCACAACACCCTTCATAGGTGAAACACGAATGAATACCAAATCACCCACAGAAAATTCTAATTTCCTTCTTCGGTTATCGACATAGGATTTTTGTCTACTCTGAGCTTCTTTCATCTTATGTCGAATAAGGTCAATCTTTTCTGTGGCATCACGAATAAAATCTGGACCTAAAACCAGCTTCTCACCGGCTTCAAGCCAACACGAAGGAGATCGGCATGGCCTTCCGTAGAGTGCCTCAAAAGGTGCCATACCAATACTATATTAGAAGCTATTCTTATAGGAAAACTCAACAAGAGAAATATGATCTTCCAAACTTCCACCAAAATCAAGAACACATGCACGAAGGAGATCTTCAAGAGTTTGATTCACACGCTCGATTTGTCCATCAGACTGAGGATGATAAGCGGTGCTAAAATTAAGCTTTGTTCCCAAAGCTTTTTGAAGACCTTTCCAAAATTCACTAGTAAACAATGGATCACGATCACTAATAATAGAAGTAGGAACTCCATGTAATTTAACAATTTCTTTAACATAGAGTTTGGCCAAAAGACGTACGGTCCGATTGGACCGAACGGGAATAAAATGGGCGGACTTTGTAAGTCTATCAACTATCACCCATAGGCTATCATGACCCGAACGTGAACGGGGAAGACCGTCAATAAAGTCCATGGAGACTGGGAATAATATTAGTAATCATAAAATACCAAATCTTCGTCTTCGTCCTCTAGAGAATAGTCTTCGATAAGCTGAAAACTCAGGGCTGACTCGATTGTTTTGTCCTTTCATTACGCTCGGGTCAGCCCTGAGTTTTCAGCTTATTGAAGACTGTTCTCTGGAGGACGAAGATGGAGATTTGGTATATTATGATTACTAATATTATTTACAGCATCATGTTGTTCTGCTGCATTATATTTCTTTCTTTTGTATACGTATAACTCTGATAAATGTTGTATAAATTATAATCAAATATATAGTAAACAGCTTCATGAATTGTTTATTTGATTATTATATTTTATCGTTCCGCTGCGAGATTCTGTGTTTGTTTTCTTCTTCTTTTCTTATTTTTCTTAATTAACCCCATTGATTGTCTATGTTCCGGATTGTTTAATTCGAACATGTATGGATTATTGTCGAATTAAACCTTCCAAAATGTGGGTCATCACACCCTACACCCTTATTTTATGATTGAAAACTCACAATTTGAATCAAAGGAGGAGGATAAGTGGAATAGACTATGAAATTATCAAAAATTGCAGAAATAATATAAATTCCATCAAATTTACATAAATAATTGAGCTCCATCTAAAATTGACATTTCGAAATAAAATGGAATTTTGGGGGATTTTATTTATTTTGTTCTCGCAATCCAAGAATCCCTAAAGCATATTCAAATCTATAGATATATAATAAACAATTACTGAAATAAAAATACAAGAGTTTCCACTCACAGATTATGCTTAGCTTTTCTTGTATGGATTTGCAACGCCAAAGCAACTCTTTTTTAGATCTCCTTCTTTTGATACACACACCTAGAGCACAGGATAAGTATATATATAATTTTGTAAGATTCAGAGAGGTTGGAGGAGAAGAAAATAGATTAAAAGAATAATTAGAAAAGGATTAGAATCCTTACCCGAATCCCTAATAGAATTTCAAAATCTAACTGAAGAGAGAAAATGATAGAGGTTCGCGGAGTTCTGGAATATTTGTGAATAAAAAGTAAGGAGGATAGGGTCCTGTTTATAGGATTTGAAACGTACCAGAACCGTAGGATGAAATTAGACCATAAACAGATAAATTTGGACCGTTTAACATCATAAAACCCTAGCCGCCACTACGAGGCAGTGGTCAACCGCCTATGCTCGGCGGGTCCACCGCTAGGGGTCCACTGGTTTGGTCTTATAGATCGATCGCTCCTCTTACTTCGGGAGCGTTGATTTATTTCTGTTGCTCGTTTATTTTATTCTTTAATTAACTTTTAACGTTAATTGTTTTACTCAACGTTTAGCTTAACCCTCAACTAAACCTACAGTTGATTTTTCAAATTCGAACCACAAATTTAAATATTCATTTGAATTTGAATTTAATCTAAATTAATTTAAATCAGAAAACTTCAAACGCTCATAACTTCTTCATTTGAGCTCCATTTTTAGCATGTTATATATGTAAACAGATCAGAATTTCTCCACGAACGCAAGGGAATAACTTTCATGGTCAAATTCCGACTTTTATAAAATTTCCATTTTCAACCCTATATTATTTAATTCAATTCACTCAATTCATTTATGGTTAATTTTATGGGATGTTACATTCTTCCTCCTTAAAAAGTATTTCGTCCTAAAATCTTTCAAGGGGCAAACATCATAACGCGCAATAACATCTATGTTACACAACCAATTTATCTACATAAACATCTACTTAACCAAAGTGCAATGTGATTATGTACTGCTGACATACTAAAATGAGCTCAATCCTAACGTCAGTGTGTAAATCGTATCATGAAAGTATGTATGCAAATACCCTAAACATGCATAAGAATTTCTACAGGGGTGTGAAGTGATTGTGAAAAAGTGTGGGAAGTATCTCCCACCATCCAATCTAGCAACCATGATGCAACCAAAATCATAATTTTAGAGAGAAAATTTACAGTGAAAAGCTCTAGATGAGTGATCTTCATCTTCTCCTCAATTTCCCATGTGTTTTCCACCAGGTTGTCTCCCTATTGTACTTGGACCAACCTAATTATTTTGTTATGGATTTTCCTAGTTCTGTGCTCCACAGTGTATGCAGTGGCACAAGGCACTGTTGGCTCCATCTCTAATTCCCCCCAACTAATCAGGCTCAACTCTAATAGCGGTGTCATGAAGGCATTTTCTAAGGTGAGAAACATGGAAAACATTATGGACTCTTGCCAATCTATCAGGAAGCTCTACGCGGTAAGCAAGTTTTCTTATCCTTTCCAAAACTATGAATGGCCCAACGAATCTAGGGACCAATTTTTCAGGTTTGCCAAACCTAACCACTTTTCTAAGAGGATAGGCTTTGACAAATACCATATCTCCAACCTCAAACTAAGCTCTTTCCTTCTTCTATCCGCATAAGATTTCCGATGGTCTTGCACTGTCTTCATTCGTTGCCTGATCACCTCTACTTTCTCCATGGTATCACGGATCAAATCAGGTCTGAGCAATATTTTGTCGGTGGTTTTCCACCAACAACTTGGTGATTTGCATGGCTTCCCATAACTTTCTTCGAAAGGGGCTATACCAATCATCCCTTTATAGCTATTATTATATGTGAACTCAACTATAGGTAGACATTGCTCCCAATGTCCTCCTAAATCCAAGACACAAGCACTCAACATGTCTTCCAAAATCCTATTCACCCTCTCTGTTTGACCATTATTTTGTGGGTGATATGCAGTGCTAAGATTCAAAGAAGTTCCTAAAGCTTCTTGTAGGTTCCTCCAAAACTCTCGGTGAACAAGGGGTCCCTATCACTAACTATGCTCACAGGAATTCCATGCAAACGAACTACCTCCTTGGTGTAGATCTGGGTGAGGGAAGTGGTAGTTCTATTGTTCTTAACTGGAAAAAAAGGGGCACTTTTAGTGAGTCTATCCATAACAACCCAAATAGCTTCATTACCTCTCTGATTTCTAGGCAACTTTCCATAAATCCATCGAAATATGCTCCCACTTCAAAGTTGGAATTTCTAATGGTAATAGTAACCCTCCAGGCTTCCCTTTCTCAGCTTTTACCCTCGATATGTCAAGCACTTAGTAACAAATGCAGTTAAACTCTTCTTCATTCTAGGCCAAAAGAAAATCCTCTTCATATCCTTATACATCTTATTTCCTTTGGGGTGAATGGTCATCTTTGAGTGGTGACATTCCACCTCTCTCAACAAACTATCAGCCATTGGGACATAAAGGTGTCCACCATTTCTTAATCATCCTTTCTCATCAACTGAGAACCAACTAGTGTAGGGAAAATGCTCTCCCTCCCTCAACTTTTCCAAAATCTCTACTAACTTCTTATCCTTCACTTACTCAAGCCTTATGCGGTGTATCAAGGCCAGTCTTATCTCCATGACTGCTAAATACCCTTTGATGGTTTCTATTGGCGATTGGAAGTTAAAATTTAAGAGGAACTCTAACCACCTCTATTTATATATAGCACGTAGGGTAGAATTCCTTCGACTAAGGGCATCAGCGATTAGGTTCCTTTTTCTAAGGTATATTGAATACTAAAGTTGAACGATGCTACATATACCATCCATCTCTATTGCCCAAGATTTAAATCTTATCTCAAATCTATTTTTGAATTCATCCCATAAGAAAATCCTTCCAGTGTTTTCCTTAGTCATCAAGTTCCACCAATCTAATGCTTCTCCTTTGAGGTGCCAAGATCTATCTTCCTCTTTAGCTGATCTTCCCAACCAAGCTCTCAATATTTACCCACGGTCATTAACCCATGTTTTAGCTTCCAGATATCCCTCGATTTCAGGGTATGTCTTTCCTCCCATATTAAGAAAGTCCTTACTTAATTTAGGAAAGTCAAGATGATGGGGTGCTACATCGACAAGCGAGGAAGTAGGTGCCACCGATGCAGTTGGAGGAATAGGAAATTGCTCAATAGTCCTAAGATATTATTTAAACCATTCGAGCATTCCACGAATGGGAGGTCTTCTGGGGGCAGGGATCCCATTTTCAAAAGAAGATTGATTATCAACCATATCAACTATCTGTAAGTTGAATCTTTAGTGAAAATTTCCTAAGATAGTATATATGCTGAAAGAAAATAGTTTCCTAGTGTGCATGTATGTTCAAAGAAAAAGGGGTAAATATATTTGAAAAGGTGGACCCCTCAATCAATGACTCAATACCTTATCCCCAAGTGGACCCCTGTCGATGTGCCACCTATCGTGCATAATAACTAGCCCCTTGGCCATTTAATACTTCATTTGGGGAAAAGAGATGGGCGCTTAAACAACCACTTAATACCTAAAGACATCGAAGAAGGCCCTTCGTATTATGGTACATACACATAATGACGTCTCATATTAGTCCGACTATTCATTACTAGTAGCCAGATTAGATGGGTAGTATTGCCCTACAGAATTTTGGACTAACCTCGTGCCATCATAAATATTTATCATAAGAGATGTCTCACATCAATAGGAAGTGTACACAACTGCTGGTAGCCTCAAAGTGAAGGACAGACTTCTGTCGTGCAACTTTACTGACCTCGCATCCCTATGATTTAGCCATAATTTAAATACTCTCCATATATAATAATCAACTCACCGTTTCATAATTAAGGCCTTATGAGAAATTTTCCTTAATACGCCGTATTAGTTACCTTCCTAAAGGTGAATCAATGATAATTATTACCAAACTAACTACGCAATTATACACTATAATTATATGTTTATTACGCTAATAGAAATATATATATATATATCCATGTCTAATAACTTCTAACCGTGTAGTTCATACGCTTTAAACTAGCATTAAATGTTAATTCCTTTAACCATAATACTAATACAAGTCCTTTCCCTTTAGATTTCTAAGATTTTAATATCTATAACTAGGATTAAATATTCATATCCAACACTGCTATAAATAGACTTGTAAATAGAAATAGAAACCCAATTTATTACATCAATGCAATGGAATATCCAAAACAATAGGAATTGCAATCCTAACTTCATATTCTATTTAACTCCTCTTTTACAAAGAAATAAATGAAAGAATTTTTTATGTGGAATAAGTGGTGTAAACTATGAATAGGCTTCGTGCTCTACACCTTTATTTTATGATTGAAAAGTCACAATTTGAATCAAAGAAGGAGAAGAAGTGGAATAGACTATGAAATTATCAATAATTGTAGAAACAAATAAATTCCATCGAATTAACATAAATAATTGAGAATATTCATAAAGAATTGATAAAAAGGAATTTTAGGGTATTTGATTTATTTGTTTTCACAATGCTAAAATCCTTAAGGCATATTCAAATCTATAGATGTATATTAATCAATTCCTGAAATAAAAACACTAAATTTTTCCACTCAAAGATTATCCTTAGCTTTCTTGTACGGATTTGCAATGCCAAAGCAGCTTTTTACCAGATTCCTTTTTCTGTTATGTATACATAGTGAAGGATATGTAAATATATAATTTTGTTAGATTCAAAAAGGTTGGAGGAGAGGAAAATAGATTAAAATAATAGTTAGAAAAGGGTTAGATCCTTACCTGAATCCCTATAGAATTTCTGAATCTAACTAAAGAGAGAAAATGGCAGAGGTTCGGGGAGTTCCAAATTTTTGTGAATAAAAACTGGGAGAATAGGGTCATATTTATAGGAGTTGAAATATTGTACCAGAACCATAGGATGAAATTAGATCAAAATGGATAAATATGGAACGTTTAACATTACAAAACCCTAGCCGCCACTGTGAGGCAGCGGTTGACCACCTATGCTCAACCGGTCAACCAATAAGGGTCGATCGGTTGGGTCTTATAGGTCGACCGATCCTCTTATTTTAGGAGCGTTGATTTGTTTCCATTGCTCGTTTATTTTATTCCCTAATTAACTTTTAGTGTAACGACCCACTATTTTGGACCATTCAAAACGACAATAATCCACACTTCCGACTTGAATAATACAAAATAACAGGTTGTAATAAATTTCGGAGCAAATAAAATCAATCACAGACACAGAAATATCAGAATAACTCGCAGTGGAAATTAAAATACCATAGTAGTTCATGAAGCTACTATAACAAAATCTCAAACACAATACATAATATCAGTCTGGAAAAAACATATACAATAGAAATCTCAAATACATAGAAGTTTATAAATACTAGAGCTGAAATAGAACAACTGAAACTGAAAGGGAATAGATAACTAGACAAGCAAAATCTCCAGCGATTCCTAGCTCCAGAAAAGAAATCCAAAGCTAAGCTGTAAATACTCAGGCTGACCCGAGCGTAAAGTAAAACACAAAACACTCGAGTCAGGACATACATACTTATATGATGTAAACCAACTTAAGTGAACTGTAGTAGTAATGCACAATAACTTAAAGGATGCTTGGGATCGCCCATCCTCTAAGGATCAGTTAAACCATAAATTAAATTACAATTAGAATATCACCAGTTTTAGAAAAATTATAACTTTACTTCTAAACCAATAAAAGTCAAGTAAAATAAAATAAATGCTAAACAAAATTAAGTGTAAATGAAAATAAAATAAAGTCTTAAGAAAATAGAAAATAAACAAAGAATTTCTTTAATTAAATGAAACTGGAAATTAGAAATTATACACAGAATACAACTGACATTGGAAAATGTCAATTACACTTTAAAAAGATGTTTTAAAACCAAAATATATACATAACATGTTGTTTTACCCATATAAATATAAATTAGAACATTACATGACCAAATAAAATATTATTTATATAATTTAAAATAAACAATTTTGTTAAATACAGCAAATTACACTCAATAGTTAAAAAGGCATAACTTTCACAATATTAATCAAATTTTAACGAAACGAAAAGCATTATTCTTAAAATTTTATTTACTTTCATAATAAAAGATAAAATTCAAATTTTCAAACTTTCAAATTTCTAAATTTAAAAGCCAGAGTTTGACCATATCGACCAAAATTCGCTTTTCTGAAAAATATTCTATTTAGTCATGTTTGGAATTCTAATTCACATCAAAATAAAAATTTATATTTAAAATAAAAAAATTAGTCATTTAAATAAATAAAATAAAGTTTTCAAATCAGGAAATTTAATTTAAAATAATTAAGATATACAATTAAAATAATCACAAAATACAGGGTTGTTACACTCTTCCCCACTCAAATCTTTTCGTCCTCGAAAAGGAATGAGGTACGGAAAACACAGAAAAGATAGAATGGAATAGGATTAAGACAAGATGACAAGAAGATTAAATTTATACCTGATAACTATTGTTATATGTAAGTTTAACAAGGTGGAGAATAGGAATAGCTATAAGGGAAAATAGGACGAAAGACAATAAAACCATATAAATTTCAATTGGAATTCTTTAATACTTAATAATTTGGTTAAATCAATTTTATTATATCCATAAAAGTCATTTAACTCAAATTGTTAGTTAAAGAGGTAAACAATATTTAAAACAATTTAAAATCCTTTAGGAAGGAAAATAACTGATCAAAATATCATTTATATAATATTTTATCAAAAAAAATTTATAACTCGATGTCTTAACAAGTTTATCCTCGTTCCTGCAGACTCTGGTAGTGCGTTGATCAGGCGCAAAGCTAGAATTCTCCAGGTACTTAGTAGACTTGTTTCAACACCTAGTGAAAATACTGGAAAACTTTTATAAAAAAAATAGATATGGAAAGTACAATCCAAACAAAACAACCAAAACCTTTGTCTAACCATGGATCGCAGATACACAAAGGTTACGCCTGGATCCCCCAGGAAACATCCGTATCCGTAAGCTTTCTCAGCCCTGCGAATTGCGCCATGATGACTAGTAGACTGCAAATACACAATGGTTACGCCTAAATCCCCCAGGAAACATCCGTATCCGTAAGCTTTCTCAGCCCTGCGGATTTTGCTACTAATACGACCTACATAGATCACAGGATACACAATGGTTATGCCTGAATCCCCCAGGAAACATCTGTACCCCTGGGCCATCCAGCCAGGTGAATTACGCTATGTAGTCGCGCTCGTAAGACCATGGGTAACGCCATGGAATTCGATGGAAACTCGAGTATCATATCCGAAAAACCAAAAATCAGAGAAATATCGATAGAATGAATCCACAATGTGGCCACAAAGCAGATATCAAGCAGAAGGCACTTTCCATATCTTTACTTTGAAAATATGTATCATATAGTACCTTTTCAAATCACTTTCAAATATCATACTTATATAAAGTCCATTATATATAAGATTTTATTTTCAAATCAAATACTTTCAAAAATCAATAGTATATCAAATCAAACTTATATAGACTTCAATTATATCATTTTTCAAATTGAGTACCTTTTCAAATCAATAGTTTTCGAATCAACATCATACTTATACAAACCAATTTTTATATAAGTTCGATAACTCCCAAATCAAGTATTTAAATAAGGTTCTCAATTCAATTCGTTTCAATATCCATACAATTTTCAAAATCATATACAATCCCACCAAATTATTCTTCCAAATCAAATATCTTCAATTCCAAAGTTTCCAAAATAATAAATTTAGAAAATAAATCCAAATTTCCAAATCAATATAATTTAAGTTAAACAATTCATTTCCAAAATCATCTTATATTTACATAAAGTCCATCTTATATAAGGATCAAAATTTTCAAAAAAAAAATTCGCTGCATGAAGAGCCATATGGAATTGAACATCTTTGCTTACTAAAAGATTTTTAATTTAGAATAGTTTTGTATAAAAAAATAGTTTGTAAAATAGTTTTGTAAATAAAATGGTTTGTAAAATAGTTTGTATGTAAAATAGAATAAAACAGTTTGTTTAAGAAGAATAAAAGAAAAATAGTTTTGAAAAATGGTTTTAAATTGATAGTAGATTTTCATAAAAGAAAATTTCCAATTAAATTACAAAGATATCCAACCCAACAACTTCCAATTTCAGCGGCAAGTATATCGATGATATTAGAATATAAGATGTACATATGTCATCATTTCGCAAAATCACATTTGATCGCTCGCTCGATCACACAAGTTCGCTTTCGAACTAGTATTGTCCATTCGACTTCCCTAATGCGGATTTCGATATGGTTTCTTGACTAGAAACCATTAGTCTCCTTGCATAGCCATATACTATGATAGAGAATTCTAGAATCAAGCCCAAAATCCATATCAAATATTAGCCATCAAGAATCAAATGAAAAATCCTAACACGAAATGGTGTAATTCACCTCGAACTTGTGTACTCAAACTTGGATCAATTTAAATATGCGAATAAAACAACATACGTATAACTTATGTATCTATTCCAACTTTTTAAAGATATAGTTTCATAAAGATGTTACTAAGTTAAACATTTAAACTAAATTTTATTCAAAATATTTTGAAGACCAAATTCTTTTCAAAACATTTCAAATCTAAATTTCATATTAGAAAAATTCAAAATAGCCTTATTCATTTACTTAACAAAACAGTTTCAACTTATTTAAATCATATTACTACATATTTTAAACATAAATACCAAACTTATATACTTTATACTTTTCAAAATTACTGAGCTTTGAAAAGTTAACCTTGATTTGGAAGTACTCGAACCTTCAAAATAGTCGAAGAAATCATATTTCAATCCAAGAGTTGGGAATCATAATTAAATCAGTAAATCAATTCCAAAAATAGGGTTATATCAAATCAGATCCAAACCTCAAGGACTGAACACCGGCTCATTTCCAAATTGCTCAAATATATATACATATATCTTTCGAATATCACATCACACTTTGGAATTTGAAATCAAAATTGGTTTCACAAATCAATCGCATAGCAAAGTTACCGAAGTGGCCTCTCCCCCACTCAGAAACTCGAAAATCAATGTCGATGATGCATGCATTCATCACCGAAATTATTTTCCAGCGACATTAGTTGGTTCTGGACTACTATTTTCTCAAATTTCTTTTGAAATTTCTTCGAAATCATTTGAAACTTATTAAAATCATTTGAAACATTTCATATTCGGAAAATACTTTCAAATCATATTATTAATTATTTCAAAATCTTAAAACCAGTTCCAAAATGCCAGAGTTCAATCACTCAAATTCACATTCAAAACCTTCAGTTACAAATCATCTTATATGAAACCATTTTTTATATAAATTTCAAAATTTAAAATCCTTTCGAAACTTCAAATTTTCATTTTTAAAAGGTATATAATCCTTATCGAAAACATTTCACTTCTATATATAATATGGTCATCCTTATCAAAATAACAACTTCGATGAATACACAATTTTCAAAAGACAATCAACCACAAACTTTCCAAGGGACGATATTTATATGTTATAACAGGTTTAATACTCAATTATATGCTATATTTATACGTTAATTACGCATACACATATATACACATATATATGCGCCTAGTAGTTTCTAAGCGTACACGCCGTAAACTAGCGTTTAAATGTAAACTCTTTCAACTACAAGTTTTATCCCATATTATCAATTTTACCAAAATTCCGATATTTATATCCAAAAATTCCAATCAATGGACTTGTATACAACAAAAATTTAAACTCAACTTATTACACCAAAATAATGTAATATATTGATACTAGAAACACACAATTCCAATTTTTTATGCTCTATTAAACTCCTTTTCACATAAAAATAAACAAAGGAATTTCTATTTAATTCGTGGGAATAAGCAGTGCAAACTACGAATAAAATTTGTACCTTACAAACAATTCCTTAATCAAAATCCTTTAACAAAATTCAAAGAAAAAGAATAAGAAGTGGAATAGAAGGTAAAATTATCAAAATTGCAAGTCTACACTAGTTCCATTATTTTACCATAAACAATTGAGATTAGAACATTGCATTGAAGGAGTTTTCAGAGTTTATAATATGATGTTTTCGTAAACCAAAACTATACTAATCAATTACTAAAATAGAAAAGCTATTATTTCGCTCTGCCTCCTTTGATTTAACTTGCCTTTGAAATCTTTTATCAGATCTCTTCTTTTAGATATATACAACAGGAGATTTGTATATATAGATTAGATTTGGAAAATTGGAGAAGAACGGGTTGGGAAAATAAATAGAAAACAAAATAGATATATAGGGTTTCTTCCTGAAACCCTAATAGAGTTTTCTGAATCTTTAAAGAGACAAACTGACAGAGCTTCGCTAGGTTCCCAAAATATTTTGTGAATAAAAGTAAGCGTTCTAAGGTTATATTAATTGTGGCGAGAAAGCACCAGAACCGTCGGATTTAAATAATTAAATCTGGGACGTTCAAAATTAAAAACCCTAGCCATCACCTAATAAGCAGCGGTCGACAGCCCCTAAACCACCGGTCAACCGCTAGTGATAGATTGGTAGAGGTAAGGGGGTCGGCCTATCTGTCTATTTTGGGAAGGAATTGTGTCGTTATTTAATATATTTATTTTATTCCTTAGTTGTACTTTAACTTAACGTTAATTTTAACATTTCCTTAATCCCAAAGTCTATCTACTATTAGCTTTTGTATTTCAAATTTTAAAACTACTTATTCGTCTGAATTTGATTCTATTTAAATTATTTTGAACCCAAAAACTTCAAACGTCCATAACTTTTCGTTTGAACTACGTTTTCAACATATTATATATGGAAATTGATCGGAATTTCACCATGAATGCAGGGGCATAACTTTCATGGTCAAATTCCAAATTTTGTAAAATTTTAATTTTGTTTCTATCTTATATTATTTTATTTATCCAATTTATTTATGGTTGATTTTACGAGGTATTACATTCTTTCCCCTTTAAAAAGGATTTCGACCCTGAAATTTTTTCCAAAGGGCGAACAGGTAATTTTGTTATGTATTTATCAGCATTTGTGAAGACAAGTTGTTATAACTATCCAAGCTGATGATATGTTAGTTACTCTAATTAATGTATACATATTACAGTTTTCTTTTGTAAAGATCATATGTTTATTATATATTACTTGTCACGGTGTGAGATTCTATTTTGTCTTCTACTTTCTTTCACCCCAGCAATCTGTCTTTCCAGCACATGGATGTTCGGCATATGAAGTCGTGGATGTATTAGTATCGACTTTTGAGGATTGAAAATGCCGGTTGTTACACATTTCTAGTTTGGTTGTTTAATACTTGATATTGAATTTGTAAATTATATCATTTATAATAAGTATAAAGAATGTTGAATGTTCAAAATGATATGCAAAGACACCTTACTAACTGATTAATATGGAACATGTAAGATGGATTTCTTATGCATTAACAATAAGAATTATCATACACTTTGTATGATTTACAACATTGTAATTTATGATAGAGTAGGGGTTTGCACTATGGGAAATTATGTAATTTGTTACATATATCTAACTCGATGACCAATCTTTTTCAAAATAAAAAGTTTTTTCTTTCTATAATATACTTGAAATAATATGTTATATTAATTAATTAATTTAACTAAAGTTTATTTAATAAAAATCCATAAATGGTATGCTCTGTGACAGCAGTTGCAAAGTGTTGTAACCATGAAAAATTTATTGCTATGAAATTAAACATTCTATTTTAAATATTCCTAATAAAAATGTATTAAGACTGGATATCGATACATCCATTAAGAATAAAGTATGTAACGCTCCCTAAATGTTAGGCAGTCTATTACTCATGATCGCCAAGGAAAACCAAGGGTTTATGTACTGATAGTTAATGGATAAGTAGGGAATGTCTCACTCGATAGTTTTTATTGGTTAATATAACAAAGGTTAAATAGAAACTAAATGTGGAGCTATAAGAAACCTGTTAGTCGTAGAGATGATGGTTTTGATGACAACAACCTTAGGACTTGTTATAAAATATAAATACTAACGTTATGGTTTAGATATATATGTATATGCAGAATATAAACATGCAGGTACCAAGAATGAAGACTGTACAGTATAGAGCTACAAGACTGATGAATTTAAAGATCGAAGATATCAAGATTGAAGACTCATGAGTATCAAGAAATCAAGTTATCAAGAGTTCAAGATTTCAAACAGTACAAGATAATGTAGTTAGTCTAGAATTATGTTAAAACTTCTTGAAAGCACTTACATCTTTATTCGAAATTTATTCGTAGAATGGAATCCACTTCGAGCCTGTTAAAGGGATGGAACCCACGACAATATCTGGTGGAACATATAGTGGTCCTATTTCGATATCTACTAATTTTATAAAAATGTTTTTCAAAAATATCTCTTGTTTTTAAAAATGTTTTCAAAACTCTCTTTTCAAAAAGGCATCTCTCTTGTTTGAAATATTTTAGCCACAAAACTATTTTTATCATTTTTAATATTTTGATTTCAAAATTGTCCTTGTTTTTAAACCATCTCTTGTTTTAAATATTTAGCTTTAAAATATTTATATACTCAGATTTAAATCACTTTATAGATTAAGATTATATGTATTAAAAATTATTTTCTAAACTCTTTTATATATTTAAACTATATTCAAATATATTTACAAAGTTTAGAAATTGTTTTGACAAATTATAAAAACCAATTTTAATAAGAAAATTAAAACATCAATTTTGCCTTGAGCATGTCAACATACCTCAACCCCCCATGTCGACATGGTGTCTGTTATTTTCAAATTTCAATTTTCAAAAGAAGTGTTTATTCGTCGTATCCTTTCACGAATAGATATGGATGCTGCTCTACTATAAATACCAGTAAGTTCTAAACGAATTTTTCCCAGATTTCATTTTATTTTCTCTCCTCTTCATCTTCCACATTTATTCTAAAGAATCCTAAACTATACTCTGCCAAAATACCAAGTGAATCAAACTTGATTATCTCTTATTTGATTCTCTGCCACTCTCTCCATAAGATCTCAGTGCTATTCAGAGTTATAGAATCTTTTGTAAATCAAACTGTTGAGTAAAAGGTGTGGTTGAGCCTTGAAATCAATTGGGTGTGATTGTTGCCCCGAAAATCAATTAGGTGATCTTGTAGCCTGGTTAAATCAAGAGAGTTACCCTGAACTCGAATACAGGAGGGTGTACCTCGTAGCCTTGAAACCGAGGGTGTAATCTGGGAGATTATTTTGAAAAGAAATCCGTACGATTGTACGGGACTAGATGTAGGGTAACTCCGAACCAGTATACAATCCAGGTGTGTTCTTTCCTTTACTGCTTTTATTTAGTATTTACATCTGTGTCTGATTCTGTGATTATATCTGCTTTTGTGAATTGCATTTGTTGCTGTTTAAATTGAAAAAAATTCAAAAAGATTTAAAAAATACATAAAACAATATTCACCCCTCCCCCTTTTAGTGTTATTCAAGCCTTAAGATCCGTAATTTGCATTTCTCACATTTGGTATCAGAGCCAGGTTTTCAAAGTTTTCATAATCTGAATTTTGAAAAGTTTTAAAAATGGCTACCAACACTGGTTCTGTTAATACTATCACTAGTTCATTTGTAGAGGGTCAGTCTACTGCCTGACCACCACTTTTTAATGGCAGTAACTATGCATATTGGGCATGTAGAAAGAAAATATATTTACAGTCAATAGGATTAGACACTTGGAATATCACACAAACTGAATATTCTGAACCCACAACTAGTTTTGCACAGTGGACTGCTGAGCAAAAGAATATTGCACAAAATAATTCAAATCCATGAATATTTTATTTTGTTCACTTGATAGGAATGAATTCAATAGAGTATTTGTTTGTATGTCTGCATATGATATCTGGAAAACTTTGCAAGTTACTCATGAAGGAACAAGCAAAGTCAAACAAACCAAAATATCCATACTCACAAATCAGATTCAATTATTCAAAATGAATTCTAATGAGTCCATTTCAGATATGTATAGTAGATTTCATGAGATTGTGCATTCTCTAATATCATTGGGGGAAATTTTTTCCGAAGAAGATCAAGTCAGAAAAATTCTAAATTCTCTTACTCCAGAATGGGATCAGAAAACTCTTGCAATCGAAGAAGCAAATGATATCAGTACTTTAAAGATTGAAGAATTAATTGGAAATCTAATATCATTCGAAGTACAAATGCAAGGGAGAAGAGATAGCAAGGCATTCAAAAAGAAGTCAATTGCGTTCAATACATTAACAGATGGATCAGACTCGGGAAGTGATGATGATGAAGAAATAGCTTTCATGACAAAGAATTTTTGAAAGTTTATTGAATACAAAACGATGAACAACTTCAAAAATAATGATCATAGAAATTCTGGAAATCATAATGAAGTACCAAACCACGTTAAATGTTTCAACTGACGAACCAGGCCATCTCAAAAGAGACTGTCCGCATCCTGATAAGCAAAAGTTTCCTGCAAACAATGATTATACAAAGAAAAGGAAAAGAGCGTATACTACTACACTAGACGATTCAGACTCAGATTCATCCTCAAGCGATGATGATCAGAAGATGGAAAATTCAAATATGTGCTTTATGGCTATTCATGATTCTGATGATCTCGAAGATACGAATCTAGAAAAAGGTACACGTTTACAATATATTGGTTGAAATTGTTTGCTTAAAATTGTTTGATTTTTTTTGAAATTATGTGTTGTTTGAATTTTAAATTTTTTATTATTATGTTTATTTTTATTTTTAATATTATAATATATTTTTATTAAAAGAATATTATTATATTTTATATTACTCCAGAAAATATATAGACATTAAAAATAATATATGTATATAGATATTAAAGTATATAGGAAAATATAAGTCACATGAATTCTCTGACCCATGTCGACCCGGCCCTACCCATGATGTCGACATCCCTGTCAGAAATTTGAAATTCAAATCTTTGAATTTCCCTTCACCTTTTCACCAAACCCAATGTTCTGGAAAGGTACCTCTTGACCGGAGAACATGTCTATTGAATATCTATTTATTTCCATTATCTTATCATACCTTTTCACTTTCATTTTAAAATTCAAACTCTCTTTCACTCTTTCAAATTTTCTACTCTCTTCAAAAATGGCTTCTTCAAGCACTCCATCCACAATGAGGCTGTCTAAAACCATTAAAGAGTATCTCAATAATGATCCAGAAAAAATCAAGGCTTATATAAGCTATGCTAATTTCAGAAAAGTTCATACGGGAAAGTTTGCTATCTTTAGCGATTTCTCTACATATGAAATCAATACTCTTCTTGAAGAGAATCATATTCTTGGTCTTTTTGACAATTCTCAAAATGATTTTGTTTGTTAACCAAATCTTGTTAAAATGTTTTATGCGAATTTGAATCGCGGTTTTTATGAAGGAAATGAAGATGAAATTTGGAGTAGTTTTAAAGGCATTAAAATTGTTTTAAATTGTGAAATTTTAGGCAACATTCTCAATTACAAGAATTCAGGAATAGATCTTTCAACTTTTAATATTGATGAGCATGATCGTGAGACATTTCATCACATTTTCGAAGGAGATGACAACTTTGAATTTAAAAATCGTAACTTTCATCCGAAAGCACTTATTGTCAATCTTCTTTTGCAACATACTATCACTCCTAGATCGGGAAATTTCAATAACCCAACTTTAAATGTTTGTAAAGCTATTTTTGCTATCTTTGTCATTGTGACATTAATTGGGCGCAAGTTATTATGGATGAACTTCGTCCTAAGAATTTGGAAATGGGTGAGAATACCTTGTACCATGGAATCTATCTTACTCGGATGTTTAATTATTTGGCGTTGATTACAAAAGGGAAGAATTTGTTTCAAGAAAAGTGTTTAATCAAGCCAACATTTCTCTCATGAAAATTCCTTTCATATTTCAACAATATGAATCTCTTGCCGAAAAGGATGAAAGGTTGGCACATGAAGATATGGAGGAGGAAGATGAAGAAGAAGAAGAAGGGGAGGAAATGGAAATTGAAGAAGATAATGAAGAAACCTCCTTGGAAAGTATTGAATATCCTACCAATACTAACAATCCTTCCAACAAAACTCTCCTCAAAAATCAAAAGATTATAGTGGAAAATCAACGGATTCTCAAAAGATCTGTTAGTAAGAAATTGGATAAAATGTCCACTAATATGAACAAATTCTTTGCTAAAGTTGGTCAGAAACTTAGCTTATCATCATCCTCCTCATCCTCTAGCACATTCTAAGTACTAGGTTGTGATGTATTAGTTTGTTTTGTGTAAGCTTGTATTGTTTTATTATGTAGTATCTTATGTATCATCTCATCTATTTATAAAAATCATCTATCTTATGTTTTCCTATCCTATCGAGTCTCTGCAATAAATGTTAGTATAGTATATAAGTTTATATATATACATTCTTATTCGCAAAATAAATAAGACACATAAACCAATAGACCCATGTCGACATGCCTCTACCCCCCTATGTCGACATATAACTGTCAGATTTGGTTATTTTAAAAAAAATTGAAATTAAAATAACTAACTCGTGTCTATTCTTTTTAAACGAATTTCTGCCTATTTAAACACCGGTTTCTTCCAGAAATTTGTAATCTTTTCATTTCTACTTATCTCTATTTGCATCCCTTCACTACTTATCAAAAATGGCTTCCTCTTCTCAAACTCTAAGGATAATCTTGAAAAAACTCTCAATTCATTCAAGAATATACTTACTTTTATTATCCGCAATCAAAGGCACTTAGAACTAAGTCAAATGCAGATGATAAAAGAACAAGAGAAGCATTTCGATGCCCTCCGTTGGATGATTTCTGCCCTTAAACAAAGATCATCTCGATGCAACTTTGATTCAAGATAATGAAGATTGGGAAGTTATTAAAAAGGATCCTATCTTTAGAGAAGAAGGATGGGTTGAAGTTCCTAGAAATATTTGATCTCCTTATGTTTCGAATTGCTTGTTTTTGAATTGTGTAATTTGAATTAATTTGATTTGATTTGATTTGATTAGAATTGATTTGGTTTGAATGGATTGTATACCATTATATTAAACATAGTATATATTTATTGGGTTTAAAGTTTCATATTTGTCATTAACTCATGTTATTATATATATATATATATACACACACACTCCGTCATAATTTGTCACAGGTACTCCAGTATAAGACTAAGGAGGTGTTATATAATTTTAGAATTAGTTTTTGTTGATGACAAAGGGGGATGTAACGACCTGATATTTTCAACCATTCGCATCCGCACATGTCGGACTTGAATTGCTCAAAATATCAGATTGTTAATTTAAAATTTGGAAAAAAATCAGCATATACAGTAAATAAATCAGTCATAGAATCATAGACACAGAGTAATATAATAATAATACAGCGGAATAAATAAATAGTAGTTCATTAAGCTATTATATAAACAACAGAGTTTGAAATAGAATAAAACAGAATATCTCAAATACAGTGAAGTCTCCAGTACAAACAGATGACCTTTCTAAACAAATCAACAGGAAAAGCTGAAAGCTGAATCGATAGTTGGATCTCCAAGCGAAGCTCCAAACTCCAAAGGTTAGTCTCAACTGATGTACCACTCAGTCTGACCCGAGCGTAAAGCAAACACAAAACACTCGAGTCAGGATTAACATTCTTATATCAATAAATCCAACTCAAGTGAAATATCAACTGAAATACAAGTAACTTAAAGGATATTTGGGATAACCATCCTCTAAGGATCCGTGGAACTATCTACAATGGAGAAATATACGCTATTAACAACCAACCGTCATTATAGCACCGTGGTCATTTCTAATTAATTTATACTTCAAAACCAAAATATCATTTCCATTCAAATATATATATTTCCAAATTTTAGCACTTTAAAAACTAAATTGATAATTCCATATATACATTATTTTAACTTCATTGTTATTTAGTTTTGAAATATTCACTTAATAAATCCATTATCATTTAAATAACCTTTTTTTGCAAGGCAAGCGGGGTTATCTGGTCCCCTACCAGTTTATTAAAAAATAAAAACAAAAAGCATATCTATGAACAAGCTCATAGATACCAAAAAAAGGAAAAAACAAAGCAGGACAGAAAACAAAGACAAGTCAAACAAGGCAATAAAAGAAAAGGCAAAAACATCAGCCAAAGAAGGACAGAAAGCAAAATTGCTATCCTTCATACCGTTGATGATAGATGTCCTGAGCACTTCCCATAATTGCTGATTACTTCTACACTTGCTTTCAAAAATTCTCAAGTTTCTTTCCTCCCAGACAATGCTAAGATACTTCTTAATAACGAAAAAGAAAATAGTTCTTCTATCCTTCTTCCACCTAGTTGATTTGCAAATCAGATCCCATTCAACTTCAGAATTACCAAACCTATGATCATCTGAAATTTTTGCAACTAAATTCCCCCATATACCAAGCAAAACACTGCACTCAAAGTACAGATGAGCAACAGTCTCATTCTTCAACTTGCAGAAAATACAAAGGGGATCAATGTTCATGCCATAACTCAACATTTTTTCCTTTGTTAACAGAGCATTCATGATCACCTTCCACAACATCAGATTGTCCCTGGCAGGAGAAGCCGTAGACCATATAACTTTGTACCAAACTGAATTATTACTGCTATTCACATTAGATAAGAGATCATAAGCAACAGATATCGAGTGTTGTTTCCCCTTCCACAAAACAACATCATTTTCAGCTAAACCATATTGTTTATTTTGATATAACTTCCAGAAAGCTCTAATTCCCTGATTACTAGTATAAGGTAGCACCAACTTGCCCTCATTAACATAGTCAGCAGCATTATCAAGTCTACCAATGCCACCCTGAGCTATCTGGTGAGAAGAGAAAACATTGACAAGAACCAAGCCATCATCCATCCATGGTTCATTCCAAAACTTGATGCTACTGTTACAAGAGATATCATACTTAATGTGTTGAGAGAATTCAGATCTCAAGCCCAATAAACACCTCCAAGTCCAACTGCAACCCTGAGGAACTGGCATTGTCCAGAAATTCCTACTTCCCAAGTTATACTTTTTGGTCCAATCAACCCATAAATTGTCAGCACCAGTAAGAAGAGAATTTATATGAGCACTGATAGCAGCTTTATTCCATTTTGCCAAGCAAATTATCCCAAGACCTCCTTTCCTTTTAGGCAATTCCATTTTAGCAAAAGAACAAGGAATGAGTTTTTTTGATAAAACAGAGCCTGTCCAAAAGAACCTAAGCATAGCAGTACGAACCATGTTCACCAGCTTTTTAGGGAGAATAAATACTCTAGACCAATACACCATCATAGAGGTGATGACAGACTTTATTAGAACAAGCCTACCAGCTTGTGAGAGATACCTATTAGCCCATATGTTCATTAAATTACATATTTTAGTATACAAGGGCAGGCAGTGTCTAGTGGTGATTCTAGAAGTGCACAGAGGAATGCCTAAGTAGCACATATTATTTTCCATATGTTGAAGCCCAGAGATTCCAATAATTGTATTAGCTTCCTCAGTGGAAACTCCAGAGGTGATAATTTGAGATTTATTCGCATTAAGTTTCAACCCAGTCATGAGGTAAAAATTATCAAAAGAAGCTTTAATGTTTTCAATAGATTTCTGATCTGGCTTTGTGAAGATCATAATATCATCTGCAAATAACAGAGCAGAAATATGGAGAGGTTTACATTTGGAGTGGAACAGAATATCTCCGAGTAAATATTTGGAAGACAACAAACTAGTAAAGACTTCCATAACTAAAATGAAAATATAAGATGAGATAGGATCCCCCTGCCTGATCCCCTGATTGCTGCTAAAAAAACCAGAAGTGAAACCATTATAATTAATAGAGAAGGTTGGAGTGGAGATACAGCTGTAAATCCAAGCCACAAATACTTTAGGAAACCTCATCAGGGCCATGATTCTAACAATTGAAGTCCAGTGAACACTATCATAGGCTTTCATCAAGTCCACCTTAAGCATGGCATTTTTGGGAGCTTGAGTTCGACCATAGCCTTTTAATAATTCATGAGATAACAGAATATTATCAAGGATATTTCACATTTATTCTAAAGAATCCTAAACTATACTCTGCCAAAATACCAAGTGAATCAAACTTGATTATCTCTTGTTTGATTCTCTGCCACTCTCTCCATAAGATCTCAGTGCTATTCAGAGTTATAGAATCTTTTGTAAATCAAACTGTTGAGTAAAAGGTGCGGTTGAGCCTTGAAATCAATTGGTGTGATTGTAGCCCCGGAAATCAATTAGGTGATCTTGTAGACTGGTTAAATCAAGAGAGTTGCCCTGAACTCGAATACAGGAGGGTGTACCTCGTAGCCTTGAAACCGAGGGTGTAATCTGGGAGATTATTTTGAAAAGAAATTCGTACGATTGTACGGGACTGGATGTAGGGTAACTCCGAACCAGTATAAAATCCTGGTGTGTTCTTTCCTTCACTGCGTTTATTTAGTATTTCCATCTGTGTCTGATTTTGGATTATATCTGTGTTTGTGAATTGCATTTGTTGGTGTTTAAGTTGAACAAAATTCAAAAAGATTTAAAAATATACATAAAACACTATTCACCCCCTCCCTCTAGTGTTATTCCAGCCTTAAGATATGTAATCCACATTTCTAACAAAACTTAGTTAGACTTAATGATTAAATACATATGTATAGTACGTATATCCTGATTTTTGATGTTTCCGACACTTGAATCGCGAGGGTATTTTAGAAGAAATAAATTATTCCAAAAGTAGATATCACTTATTTTAAATATATTATAGATTGTGAATTTTTATTATAAATGTTGTCATCTACCATTTATATATTAATAAATTACTTGCATACTCTCTAGTTGTTGAGCAAGCTCAAGCTAGAAGTGTTATGTATAGTATTATTAATATATTGACTAGACAAGGTAAGATAACTATACGTAATTATAGAGCAAACTCAAGGTTTATACTTAGGTCATCAAGAAATGGTAGATATGACTGAATAATTTCTTTCGATTTGTTGAGCAAACTCAAGGTCGAAATAATATTAGAACAAGGAACCAAGAGTTAGGAGTTATATATGATACAACCGATAGGGAGTTTCCATCATTTATGGGACTGTGGCTTGTTGAGAACACTCAAGGTCAGAATCCAAAGAAAGACAAGTCCTAACTTCCACTAATGAAGTTGAAAGACTTCTATGCTCTATCTCAGGGTTTGGAGAAACTTAAAAACTTGTAGGAGCTTTATTAGATAAATGAAATAGTAACATTTAACCTTTCTAATATTGTAAGAACATCTGTTATGCATAAATTATAAAAATCTACAATGATAAATTTATGAAATAAATATAATTGATAAAATATTTATCAACTAAAATATACAAATGAACTGAATTAATATTAACAAATTGAAATATAAAATATACTTGCCAATAAATTTTTGCATGTTGACCCACGCAAGTGCCTAATTATAAAACCACTAAATACATTTGTTTCTTGGTCACTAATGAGTATACTTGCCCAAGACTATGTATTGTCTTCAATGAGTTTTGAACTCTAAAAGCGGTACAAGAATATGATAATTTGATCCATATGCGATCACATATAAATGTTATATGGTGACCGATCACAATTCGTAATATATGAAACCTCGATGAAAATAGTTCGTTGAAATAAGCAAGTAAGCTATAGTTTGAGATATGTATTCAATATGATTGATTACAATAGTGATTACATTATGTTAAATGTAACATTGGACCAAAGGCTACAAGATAGATTAAAGAATTTCATCACTAAAATATCAGTTTGATCGGTTTACGTAAAGTTCAATTAATTTGATATCCTTGAAAGTTAAGGATGACCAAATGCACTTTTGTAAAGAGTTCATTATGATATTGTAGTAAGGATTTCCTTTAAATGGTTTGAGTGTTTAGAAAGAAAATCAAATGTATAAGAGTAGGTGCAACCCAAGGCATAGTTGGGATGAAGAAAGTGAATGGTCACTTCTGCTTCAGAATGAAATATTGGAAATGAGAATTGTAAAATAATAATTGATACTTAACTCTGAAATGAGAAATACGATTTCTATTCCAAAATGTATTTTCAAATAAAAAATTATTTTCTATGAGATTTATTTCTTTGAATTTAAGTTACTTATATGAAAATTCCCGACTATAAACCAATTATAGTAAACAAAATAAATTACCTATGTTGTGGCTTCGTATTTCATACGCTTTTATAGTAATGGTAGAAATAGTGGGAGCATACCATATAACATTATTTATGAAATAAAAATTACTTTTCATTATTGATTGAAAAATAGGCATAGTGTTATTTCAAAATGATTATCCGTTAAAAAAACTATAGTACCGGTATTTACGATGCATTGAAAAATACAGAAGTATCTAATTTTTTTTGCAATTATTTTGGAATTATGGACTAAGCCATAGTTTTAAGAAATAATTTTTATTATATAATTATGAATCATATGGTACTAGTAAATTATATCTCGGACAATAAATGGAAAAGCACCCATTTAGTGGGAGCATCATGAGATTTTATGAAATCTTTAAATTGATACATATAGATGTATGCAATCACAAGTCTATTAATCCCTAAACGGTTCCACGTACTTCGTTATATTCATCGATAATCATCATCAATGTGGACACATGTATTTGATACACATGTAGTATGTCTATGATAAGGACGTAGAGTATAAACAGAAGTAAATAAAACAACATGCAATAGAAAATAAAATTGATGTGATTTGATCGAATAGGTAAGTATATTCGAAAGAATTCCAAACATACCTAAAAATGAATAAAGACTCAATCCCAAAAGTTACTCCTCCCTACGATACATAATGATGTATTGATAAGGAGTAATCGAACATTGTTGAACAAAGTATGATTAATGATGAGTGAAGTTGAGTTGACTTCTTTCTACAAGGTTGTATTAAGAGTAATACCCGAGGTTAAAATTAATTTCATTTTAAGAATAGTTTGAAAAATCATACAAGAAAAAGGTTTATAATATATCCCTATATATCTTAGGCTAAGGAGTTGGCAGGTTGTGCGAGTCGAAAGACCGCACGTAATAGTTGTATGTGAGGGATCTTGTACGAATCTCCCGTAAAGGAGATCAGAAATGACTGTCATTTGATGACTAAAAATGGTTGAACATAAGTATTTTAAACTAAAATCATATCAATTCTATATAAAAGCACTTTATAAAGTGTCTATGAATACCTATTCCGTTGAACTATAAAATAGTCATTGTTTCAAGAAATACCAACTTCATAGCAAATGAATTTCTTCTAGAAATTATTGGCAGTATAACGAATTTTGATACAATTCAAAAAAGAAAATGATTACATGGGATGAAATGAAATTAACCTAACCTAAATGAACACAACAGATTAGAGAGTCTTATAAGTATTCTCGCACGAAGAGAGATTATGAGTTTCTTATCAATATCGAGAATAGATATTTCTCAGTTGTCAATTGAACCATTAAGATTATTGACTCTTCCATATGGAATGATGCATAGATCCAAAAAGGTTTCAAAGTACATTATCAAAATATGATTTTGGTAGTATTACCCAAAGGGGTATGATCCATCGAGTGCGAATGAGTTTTCAAGCGCAATACAAATGCAGTTGGAATATAATGAGCAACATTAATAAGAATAATATCGTAAATTTCAATTATTGAAATCATCGCAAGATTCGTTATTCAACATGCTTAAGTTAATTTGGATTCATTCGCAAAATTTATGGTTGGTATGACTTTGTATTTGGTACATATTTATTGAAATGGAAAATACTAAATAATGATTTAGCTAGGACTGTTTTCACATAACAACCAAATTGTCTTGAAGTCAGGGGGAGCGATATTAAGTTTGTGGTTTTAGGATATGGTCCAAGAAATGATACGAAAGTATTATGCTATAAGTATCAAAATTGAATAAGTATTTTTATAGAAATATCGAGTGGTTTGATTTTCAGCCAAAATGTAGTGCAAACATGCATCCATAAGAAAGAACCATTAAAAGGTACGTTGAAATTTCTAGACTACAAATAAACAACATACTAGTGATTGCTAATGATGTACTTACGTTAAAATCAGTAATAGTTTGGTTGTTTAATACTTGATATTGGATTTGTAAATTATATCTTTTACATTAAGCATAAATGATGTTGGTGATAAAGTTATGGGGTATGCTCTACAGGCAATTATGTACTTTGTTACATATATCTAACTTGATAACCAATCTTGTTCGGAATAAAAGGTGTTTTCTTTCTATTATATACTTGATATAATGTGTTATATTAATTAATTAATTCAATTAGAAGTATGTTTAATAGAAAATCCATAAATGATATGTTTTGTGATAGTAGTTACAAAGTTTGAAAATGTGAGTAATTTATCACAGTGAAAACAAATATACCATTTTAATTATTTCTAGTCAAGAAGTATCGAGAATGGATATAGATACATCCATTGAGACTAGAATATGTAACGCTCTCCAAGTTGGGTTGTGTATTACTCATGGCTGCTAGGGGCACCAATGGGTTATGTACTGATAGTTATTAGATAACTATGGAATGACTCACTCGATAGTTTTCTATTGGTTAATATAACTAAGGTCAAACAGAAAATATCGTGTGGCTAATTTACCCGGTTCTCTCTACTTGAGAATACTATTAATCTTCAATGTGGAAGCTCCGCTTTGATTATAGTTAAATTATAACACGCTGTATTTTGGCGTTAGTTATTCAATTGGTTAGTTAGTTAATTAGGCTCCAAAAATAGAATATGTGCAAATGGAAGAATTTGACTGCGAAACTTGCACTATTACTTTTGTGGTGAAATTCCGAGCAACTTTCATAATTGGAGTTTTTGCAATCGGAGTCCAAACGAAGAAGTTACGGACGAAAATTGAATTCAGAACGAAAATAATTCGAATAGGAAAAATAAAGTTTTATATTAATTAACTCGGGCCGACAGGTCGACCCGCCACTATGAGCGGTCGACCAAGGGTGGTCTACCCCTAGGTAGGGAGTGGTCGACCACTTCCTGTGTAGCGGCTAGGGTAAGCCTAGGCCCAACTACCCAGATTTAATATATTTCGATTTGACGGTTGTGGTTGATTCTTGCACCTATAAATTCAGGCATAACCCTCCCTTCGCTTCTTATATTATTCTAGGGGCAGTAGCAAAGCTTTGCCTTTTCTTCTTCTCCACTTTCTTTCTAAATTATAAAAATAAGATATTTGTATTTATATTTATATACATTGGAGAAGAATAGAAATCTAACAAAAAAGAGAAGAGAAGAGAATCAACTATACACGTATTTGAGGTAATTTATATATTTGTATTTATTTTCTCTCTCAATCCCAAATCTCTTCTCAGATCTATAATTCTAATGATTGTATATACCATTTTTATACATATTTCTTATATTAAAAATAATTTGGAGATGAATTTAAGGTTCTACTTCAGATCTGGAGATTTGGATCGCTTTTAAAAGGTGAATGGGAAATTTTATATATTGTTTATGACATTAAATCTACTCTGTTAGCATATGTTTGATTTTTATGCCTAAATCAATTTTATTTGTGAATTGTGGGCTTAAATTATTGTAGAAAACTATTGTCTACGTATTCCTGTTTTAGATCTAATTTGAAATTTGTTTACACCTAGATCTGAAAATCATTCCCAAAGATTTTAGAATTTAAATGTTGTATATTTTTAGTCCAGAACTATACTTGGTTGTAAAATAGAACTTTTGGATTATTTTCCAATTTGTGCTATGTTTTAGATTTTCCAAAGTTTAATTTGTGGTAAGAACATCTGTTTGATTTCTTATAAATTTGTTTACTTTTTCACTTTTCATTAAGAAGGGAGATGTTTGATTTAACATGGAACACCCACAAACAAAAAGGGAAGAGATGTGTAAATTACAGATTTATTCTCCTTAGATACAATGTTCATTCCAAATAAAAATAAATTATATATTCATTGTAATTTCAGACGGAGTCAATCTTTCCTTTATGTGTTAAAATAATTTACGGAAATCATAGCAGAAAATATTTCTAAGGAATATAATTCCAGAGCATTAAATATGGAAAGCATATTCTAATTAAACATTAATGACTAGAATATATTTGGATAGGAATAAGTAGTTTTATTGGGCAGTTCATATGTATTTATTGCGTTAATAAAGAAGAACAGCGTTTATTTGTGTGTTACTTATGTGTAACGTTCATTAGTTATTATTATATTTATGGAAGCGAATAGGTAGAATTTGAAAATGTAGTAATTCCTATTAGTGGGAAATAAATTAGGAATTGCCAATATTTAATAGGAAATAAAAGATTGTAACCCAAATTAATGGGCAATTAATGTGAAATAGTGGATAGAATTAGATTAGGGGTTACAATTGGTTAGTTTGGGAATTAAAGACTGTAACTCCAATTAATGGGCAAGAATTTGGGAGTAACAATTAACATGGACAAATGGATAAAAAAGGACTGACAAAAATGGAATAGATATAAAAAGTTTGATTATTTGAAATTAGCAATCATGTATAAATATCTTAGGAAATGTTCGTTAGGATTTTATGGACAAATTGGCATTTATGAGCATTAAAAAGGGGATTATGGGTAGATAAGTATTTAAGTAAATCTTATTGCCTTAAATAAAAAGGGAATTAGCAAGCTAAGTCCAATGTCTACCTAAGATGATACAAATAAAGACTTAGGATGGCTAATTGACTTAGTAGGTTAGTGATGCGAGGTTAGTAGAGTCACTCGATGGAAGACTGCCCTTCACTTTGAGGCTACCAATAGTCAAGTGCACTTATTACTGATGTGAGATATCACTAATCCTAGGACCCGTGACGGCATGAGAAATTGGACCTGCTTTCTTAATTGAAAAGTATTAAATGGTCAAAAGTTTGAATTAAGGGCGGTAAGGGATATCTCCATAGGAGTCCGCTTCTGATTTGAGGTATTAAGTGGCTCTAGGGTCCGCCTCTCTCCTAAAAAGAATTATTAAGTAACCTAGTGAGATTCCAAATAAATAAGGATATCTCTAAAAAGGTTCATTCAATGTTGAGGTATTAAGTGGCTACCTTAGGCCCTCCCTCCCTATTGAAAGAAGTAACCAAATGAGATACCATATTTACAATTAAAAGTGATGATGGATATCTCGGGAAGGGTTCGCTTCGGGTTTGACGTACTAAGTGACTGATATAGGGTTCGCCTCTCTCCTATAAATGAAGTACTAAGTAGCCTAATGAGATTTCCAAGCAATGTCGACTGGATAGTACCAGAGGGGAGTCCGCCTTGGGGTTAGGTATTAACTGGCAAAGGCCTACCTATAAATAGGTGTTAAATGGTCAGAGGCATGCCTAGTCCTTGTTAATGAAGTATTAAGTGGCTTGGGTACAGTCTCTCAAATAGCTAAAACTTTAATAACGATATATGCACTAGTCGTATGGCTATTATAAATTATAACGTCATAGATAATTGTAAAAGGTCTCTGTAGCTAGGACAAACAGACCAAAAATGACGATGCAAGAAGTCCACTTGGGAATAGGTCTTAAATGACGGAGTTTACCTCGAGCGAGGTCTTAAATGGAAAAGTCTGCATATTTATCTTTTAAAAGTATTAGGTGGTGAAAGTAGAAGCCCACTTCATATTTAGAAGTATTAAGTGGCAAATGGGTATGGAAGTATTAGGTGGTTGATAATGCTTCGTTGGTATTTTGTACCTTGCGAATAGGTAGGTAAGTAATCGTGTGTGCAATGCAAGGTTAGATTAGAATTTCTAACCTTAATGACATAAAAAATAAATGGAACCAATTGGTATAAATTTATGTGATGGACAGTTTATAGATTTTCCATTAACTAGAACGTTGTTTTGACCCCCTCCTCATTACAACCCACAGGATGGATTTAGAGGAACAGGTCACTAGAGATGGATGTGATTAGTTGTTAGAGAAGTCTCATGTTCTCTCATACTCGATGCTGATATGACAATCTGCTATCCTAGGAATACCATTAATTCTAATGTAGTAGTCATAACCAATATTCTTATTCTATAATTATTTCCGTTGTGAGTTTAGATTTCTATCAATCTTTGATAATGCTCATGTTTATTTACATGTACCAAATCCAATGGTCTGTGCTTTGATGGACTTGGGTTTTGATTTTTATCGAAATTTAGGCCCATTAAGATATGGGTTGTTACATAAATCATGGCACGACGTCCATCGAACGACTATAGTTGGGTTGAGTGAAAGCATTGGAAGTCAAACGCTATTCAAGAGAGGATACGCCTCCTCAGTTATATGAGTTTATTATCACGTTCAACTGATGTCAACTCAAAATCAAAGTCTTTAGCAAGAGCGGTTGAGTTAATAATGATTGTTATTATTGAACCAAGGACTTTGTGTTTGGACTATAAAGTTGGATGTGGATGATATTGGAATTTTAAGCTGTGATGGCTGGCAAATCCGACCCATTTAGAGCTGACAATAAACCACACATGTCCAACCCAAACCAAACAGAAAGATGGATAATCATGAGAAAGAAAGAAGAAAGAAGAGAAGAGAAGAAGAAGAAGAGAAAAGGAAACTAAAACAATCACAGAATCTCACAATCGCAGTGGAAAAACATATAATATAATATCAATGATCTTTACAAAACAGGAAATGTAATATACATACAACCATCAGAGTACAACAATCAATCACTAGTCATCAGCTTGGATAGTTATAATAACCTATCCTTACAATTGCTGATAAATAAAACAACAAAGCGACGGAAAAATAAACATATACGTAGAATACGATGAGAAGACCTCCAACTCGTCTGCTGAAGCTCCAAAGCATCCAAATCTGAATCTGTAAATATACTCGGTCTGACCTGAGCACTGGAAGGGAAGAATGCCCGGATCAGTCTGGTAAACCAACGTGAGAAAACACATCTCAACTGAATTTATTTTAAAGTTATAAAACTTTCCTTTTATCAAAACGAAGGTATCTTGTAAGTCCACACCCACACTTACACACGGACGGGTTTTTACCTTACGATAACCAAAAACTTTCATATCAAATCCTGTTATACTATACTAGTGTCTAGTATAAAAATAATAATTCAAATAGCCAAAATTGTTGCCATTATTAAATTCCAGCATACTAGGCTCTACAAACAAAATAGCAGGCACGTAGTGGAGAATGGATTTCCATACAAATGACCTGGTGAAGGAACTACCTTTTGGCAGTACATCTCTAGAGGAATGTACTGAGGCCCAACTGATGGTCCTCTACCAACACAAGACCAGTCTACCTCTAACTAGATAGTACCGAATATGACAACACCCCGGTCGTTACCGACCTATCAAAGGGCCCTCATAGCATACATCCACAATAATTTAAAAATCGAACGTTATAGCGGGAATAAATATATCAAGAAGGGGATGATCGTATCCTTATGATTGCGAACCACATAGCCCTGCTGTATCTACCCTGTTTCAGTCATTTTCGGGTGTGAGGCCTGAGATAACATTTACCTTTGACATAGCACATCATCTTTCCTTTTGAATGCCACATTGTCATTCCTTCGATCACTATTGACTTTCACAAACATACAACCTCTAAGCTCGTATGTCTTAGAGAAGGGTGTTAAGCTAAGAGAAGTTGCCTTCTCCGCCACCAAACAGATGTACGTTTATAAAAGCCAACGATGTAATCTCAAAAATGCAATACATCCATCCATACAAGTTGTCCAGGAACAGGACAAACCGAAGGCACTCTCCTACCATATCCTGTCGGGAATTACCCCAAGGATTAGTAACGATTAGTCCTTGCATTGGATATTTCATAACAAAGAGACTATTGCTACTATATGTATATTGGGAGTTTATCCCCAAATAATCAACAAGCAGTCCTTCATTACTAAAAATCCCAATTATCAATATCTTTCCAACCTACACATTCGAATGCATATACGTTGGTCCGAAGTGTTTCTCGTATAAATCTGACCCCGATCTCTCCGAATCAAAAATGATAAAGAGGCCAATATTTGATAGTCGGTTATCTAACTATCAAAGCAACAATATCTAGCACCAAGCAATCACTAGGCCCATTAAAGAAATCTTTCATTAATTAAATCAATCTCCAAATATTCATATCAAATTATCTTTAAAAAGATATACTCTCAGAACCATTTCAAAATATCGATAATGGAAAACATTTCCATATACTTATATTAACAGTATAAGTATATTTCATAACACTACCATTTGGAGACACGCCAAATAGATTTCTATAACCGTACAACTCCAGAGTTCGTATGCTTCCGGATGGGTGTTAAGTATAGGAAGCAATGCTCCTACACCACCAAGCCTTTAGTACGATTATAAGAACTCATTCGTGTATCTCACGATAGAAGGTCAGAACATAATTTATTTGCGTCAAAACGGATGTTGCGTAAAACATAGTTACGACAACCCAAAAACATTAGTATAGGGATCCGATTATTTTATATATATATAAAAATCTCGTATACTATATATAAAACATTTCCTTTCGGAAATCATTTACTATAACAATAGTGTTATAGTCCATGCCTTCCATACTTCTCCGAAAACGTCTATTACAACAAAAAATGTTGAAATCTATGTTTTCATCACTTATCACATTTTAAAACATTTTTCAAAACTATTATATTTCATTTGGAATTATTATTTCCAAAATAGTACTTCCAACGATAAATTACTTTTTAAAACATTTAACTTCATCGAAATATTTCTTTAAAAACTTCCTTTAAATAAAATCCATATTTAAAATTCAACATAAATCATTTCCATATTTATAAAACTATTTTTATAAATTTCCTTTCGATTTTATAAAACTTCTATTTTTATAAAATTCCTTTATTTACTAAATTCTAATTATAAATCCATTCCTTTATAAAAACAAATTCTACTATCAAAATCCATTTCTTTATAAATCTAATGTATTTTATAAACTCCATTTACCAAATCAATTTCAAAACCATTGTCCATTTACTAAACATTTAAAACTTTCGATTATAAATCTATTTCTTTATTTATAAAATATCACTTCTATAAATCTTTTATATAAACTATTTATTCAAAGTATTTCTCAAAACTATATTTTTATAACATCAAAAATCATAACTTTTATTTCTTTAAAAACAATTCATTCTTTTAATAAATTAAAATCATTAAAACATATATACTTCCAAAATTTCTTCGAAATCCTTTTCAAATCAAAATCATCATTTTTAGTATTTCAAAATGCCAAAAATAAGGCCTAGTGCTACCATAGCACAAAATAAGTCAAATCATATCAAGACATCGACATGACATCCAGAACATCATATCTCATCATATATATGAAAAGTAAATCAGCAGTGGTAAGGAATCCTGTTGGATCCCTCCAACATGCCCCTGCATCACAGACAGCATATAATCATAAAAATATAAATCAACCGCTTTGAGTCGGGATTCGTACACAAAGGGTCATCCGCTCTTACGTGAACGTAATAGGGTCTCATCCGCTCCAATAGGCGGGAATATATCCAAACCAACTAATACATAGTGTATCCTCCAAACAAACATCAAACAACATATATAAATTATTCCCACTTGTATAAAAATATAAGCATGCCGGAGAGGTGAGTTTACTCACAAAAATACCAAAAATCGCCAAAGCGCTCCAGTTTGAATTAAAATTGAACGGTCGTTCAATTTAACCCAAAATTCTACTAGCTTCGAATTCGTCTAATCTAACTCCATAGCGTAGTGCTCGCAGATACGAACGCAATGCAACTTGTCGCCCTCGAAACGGACCTCGTACGAACAAGTTATGAATTATTGAACATTGGATAAAATTAAAATTAATTAACTTAAACTTAATAATTTAAACATTACCCTATTCTCCTTCTTCCCTCCAGGCCGCACGCGATGTTTTTTCTTTTTTTTCATTCGTTCGAAATTTTTCACACGCCTACCCACGACGAACGCCACTGACGCCGCCGCTCCCCCCAGTGCCTCCGCTACTCCAGCCACCTGCGCCACCCCACGCGCGTGTATGCGCTTCTCGAGGCCGCAAAATCCACTTGATCTAATGCGAACGGAGCGAGATTTCAACAATGTCAAATGGCGATAGCTCAATCCTACCGTTGGTTAGATTCGTATGGTTAGCTTTACATTTCTCTAGTTGAAGTTGAAGGTTAATTCGGCCTCTTGAGGCTCCGATCAACGTCGACCATTGGATAGTTTTATTTTAATGGCGACTGAAATTAGGTTTAGGATTTTAGTTTGCAAATGAAGGAAGTTGGGGGCTGTTTATAGAAAATAAACTCGACACTATTCATCCGTGAAAATTTCGAACTCCAAAGAAAGCGTGCCGCTTGGCGTTCTCTATGTTATACGCCAATTTCGAACACAATGGAATATATATCGGGAGCCAATTCCATCATATACAGAAGGTAGCTTTCCAAATCGAATTATTTTAAATAAAATTCCTTTAATCAATTTCTACGTGTTTCGAACTCGCACGATCAAAAGATACGTCCAATCGCCATGAAATTCGATAGCATACTATAATTCACTATTACGAATCCAATGAAACTAGTTTCGTCGAAATCCGAGACAGTGCCCAAAAAGACTATTTTTACACGTTAATTAAAACAAGTAATTTCCAATTTCAGTTTATTCACTTTTAAATCCAAATTAAAAGTTTCCAGACTTCATTCTAATTTAAATAGAGTTTTAAATCCACTTTTGAAATCATTTTCATTCACATTAAATCTAAGATTCAATTTTCTTAAACAATTTCAAATATTAAATTTAACAATTTAATTATCAAATAAATTGCTATATTTGAAATATAAGTTATTTAACTTATAAATTAACTTTTAAATACTTAAAATCAATTAAATATTCCAAATTAGGATGACTGAAATTCTGGATCGTTATAGACTTCCCTCCTTAAAAGAATTTCATCCCTGAAATTACCAAGTAAGAAAAATGCCCTAAAACCCATTAACTTTTCAAATCAATTAGTTGAAACTTTTTATAAAAACTTTTTCTAAGTCTTAAAATTCATAATTGACTTTCCAAAACCAACCAATACGATTCATTCATTCATACCAACTTATAACTCAAAATCAAAATTTTAGTTATCAAAAACTTTTTCTAAAATTCTCAAAAATTTTCTAGCGCCTTAAATTTATGGAAAATTTCGCCAGCATCTCCTTTACGCGGTTTGATCGTAGTAAATCACAATATATATATAATCACAAATATACATCTCATCTTCGAGGATGAGGCATCCCGTAGGGAAAATATATAAAAGTACGATATTTAATCCGAGATATGTACCTATTATTATATTATCAAGCATATATAACTAATAGATTGCGAAAGCGAGCTCGACATGCGAAGCATACGCCATATGCACCTGCTAATCACTCAACAACCAATGAGAACATGTACATAGAAAAAGTAATATCAATATATAACATAACTACTACAATGGCTATATGCAAATGTACTAAATGCAACAAAATAAACCATCAAACAATTTATATTCATCCAATTAATTCAGAACCAAATCAATTTCATTTTCTAAGCTCAACATTTAATTTATTAAACCCGTATGATGTACATATATCATCTGTACGCAAAACCATACCTGATCGCTCGCTTGATCACACAATTTCACTTCCGAACTAGTATCGTAAACACAATCACCCTAGTGCGGACTCAGATCTGGTTCCTTGAATAGAAAACCACCATTCTCCTTGCATAGCCATATACTATGATAGAGAATATCAGAATCAACCAAAAATCCATATATAGGGTTCTCCGTCAAGAAATCGAGTGAAAATTTCTAACTCGGATCGGCGTAAATTACCTTGAAATCATATATTCGAATCTAGATTAAACAGTTATGTGAATAAAATAATATACGTACAACTTACCAGAATTATCAACAAGCACTCCTTTCACCCTGAAAATCCTTGGTCTTCATCCTTAACTCTCTTTATCAGGTCTTCATTTTCGAACACATACATTGGTTCGAAGTGGTTTTCAGATAGGAATTACCCTATATCCGACCTCGGTTCCTTCGATCTAATCATCGATAAAAAGATGTCTTGTGAATAGGGGATCATTCTTTAATTGATTAAGTCCTTTTTATCAAAATATCTTTTAGAGATATATATTTTTAAAAACATTCTTCCCGGTATATACAGAACCATTAAACCTCTATAATTAATTACTTGACTACTTAAAACCCTTTTTAACTCGGAATAATTCGAAATCGTTTCATTTTTCACTTAGGAAAACATTTCCAAAATCATTTCATTTAAATCTTAACAAAGGTTTCTAAATTCAAAACTCATAATTTTGATATAGTTAAAACCATGTTATCTAGGATGTTAATCCCAAATCTAGTAAATATTAAGTGAGCATAATCTATAGAAATCATCTAATTCTACTCATTATCAATTCATGTATTCAACAAATACTGTGGGCGGAATAAAGGCGAAATCACCTTTTAAATTCCATGAATAGTACGAGTTCCCTCTTCGGGCTTTAACACTAAGTATAAGAAGATCATCTCTATACAATCAAGTTGTATTTAATTTGAATTTGGAAATTTTAAATCTTTTATACTTAACTCATTTCCGACATTTCGACCTTATCTATCCCTCGCAAGGTTTTAAATCTCGTTCATCTCGGCCGAGATCTCGGTCGAGATCTCGTTTTCAAGCCCGGGCGATTCGAAACAGGCTATTTCGTTTGAATCTCGTCTGACCCAAATCTCGGACGATATTTCAATATCTCGTTCGGTATCTCGGACGAGATTAAACAGCGAGATATCGGTCGAGTTGTTGAATTTTGGAAAAAATCAACTCTTTTTCCGTATTGGGCTGGCTCATCCTTTAGCTTAATTTAAGCCTTCTTAATTGTAATTTTTTTAACCCTTATTTCTTATATAAATCTCATTTAATCTTCGTCTCTTATTTTACGGCAGTGAGAAGTGTAAGAAGATGATAAAATCAACATCGATTATGGAAAGTATTTCACTTTATGATTTTCATTTAGGTTTCTGATCCAAATTAATTTACATCCGATATCATTTTTCTTTTTTTGACACTTTCTTGAGCTTTTTTCCTAACCCTATTTTTTGCGGCTATAAATTTTGGGCTTCACTTATTTAACTTTATGTTCCAAATGGATTCCAAATTTAATTTCATTTAGTCTTCGCTGCTATAATTTTTTCCTCAAGGCTTATTTTTAAGCAATAAAGGAATTCTCTTTCATCTATTAATTTCATTTGATGATTACATGTTCATTCGTATATCATTTTTTGCTTTTCTTATAATATTACTAAATGTTTGAAAATTGTTTGTACTATGTATGCTATTTTCTATGTTTGTTTGAAATATCTATGCTATTAGTTGCTTAATGAGATTTTGTTTGCTAATAATTAAATACTATAATCAGACATAAAATATCTTAATTCTACTTGTAGACTTTTGTATTTGAAGTTATAAAATTAAGATTTCCCTTGCAGCACTATAAATCATAAAAGGTAGAAATGAGCCATTATATTGTGTAGGAAAGTTAAGTGAATGATCAAACAAAGTAATGGTGCATATGTTATGGTTTGTTTCTTGTCTATTTATCTCATATGATATTATATTGAACATTATTCATGAAATCTAGTTATTTGTTTATTTTACATGATACAAGTGATATTTTTCCATACTAAATTACTAATGATAAGCGTGTGATATATTCAAGGTAAGTGCATAGTGTTTTCCTTAAGGTAGTGACTATTATTATAAATTTAGGTGTATCAAAACTAATTTTCGACATGACATATACTCCGAGATAACTCCGAAATGAATTTTAGAAACCGAGATGTAAATTCGAGATGGACGACCGAGATGCACTCATCTCGTTCGAGATCTCACCCGATACGAGATAAGCTCTCTAAATTCTTCAAGACGAGACGTGACCGAAATTCGAGATTTAAAACCTTGATCCCTCGCCCAGGGAAGAGGCCGGGTGAACCAGGGCACTGGTTGCTACTAAACATCTCCTTAGTTTAAGCACCTCACATCTGAATCTCACAAATAGAAAAATCCAGTCTACTCGTCGGCTTTTAGAGCCAAGATTAAACTACTTAATTATAATAGCTTTACTTTAAACATTTATTTAAATTCTTTTAAATAACTACGAAACTTCCAAATCATTATTGAAACACTAATTTATTCATTTAAAAACATTTATAAAAGATTTGGAAAAGAGTTGTTAAGTTTAAAGCTATATTTCAAATGTAATACAAGGCTCTCTATATCTAAAATCATACAGGCTCTTATTGGAGAATGGGTTTCCATACAAATGACCAGGTGAAGGGACAACCTTCCGGTAGTACATCTCTAGAGTAATGTACCGAGGCACAGAACATTTGCCCTCTACCAACACAAGACCAGCCTACCTTTCTCACTAGATAGTACTGAATATGTCATCGCCCCGGTCGTTACCAACCTATTTGTGGGCCCTTATAGTATACATCCACAATAATTTAAACCCAAACATCATAGCGGGTAGAAATATATCTAGAAGGGGATGATCATATCCTAATTGTTGCGAACCACATAGCTTTGCCGCATCTACCCTGTTTCGGCCATTTCTGGGTGTAAGGCTTGAGGTAACGATTACCTTTTACTTTGCACTTTTCACTTGGAATGCCACATCGCCATTCCATCGACTACTATTAACTTCAACAATCATATAACCTCCAAGCTCATATATCTCAGAGAAGGGTGTTAAGCTAAGAGAAGTTGCCTTCTCCACCACCAAATATATGTATGGTTATAAAAGTCAATGATGAAATCTCAAGAATGCAGTGTTGGACATTCATCCATACAAGTTCATTCTGGGATTGAACGAAATAGAAGCACCCTCCTACCACATCCTGTTGGGAATTATCTCTAAGATTAGTAGCGAGAAGTCCTTGTAACCCAAAGAGTTTCGGAAATGAAGGTACCACTGCTACTTCAGTATTTGGGAGCTAATCAGAATTATCAACAAGCAGTCCTTTCACCTCGAAAATCCTTGGTTTTCATCCTTCATTCTCTATATCAGGTCTTCATTTTCGAACGCATATATTGGTTCGAAGTGGTTTTCGGATAGGAATTACCCCCATATCCGACCTTGGTTCCTTCGATCCAATCATCGATAAAAAATGCCTTGTGAATAGGGGATCATTCTTTAATTAATTAAGTCTTTTTTTATCAAAATCTCTTTTAGAGATATATATTTTTAAAAACATTCTTCGTGGTATATACGGAACCATTAAACCTCTCTTATTAATTCCTTGATTACTTAAAACCCTTTCTAAACTTGGAATAATTCGAAATCATTTCATTTTTCACTTAGGAAAACATTTCCAAAATCATTTCATTTAAATCTTAACAAAGATTTCTAAATTCAAAACTCATAATTTTGATTGAGTTAAAACCATGTTATCTTGGATGTTAATCCCAAATCCAGTAAATATCAAGTGAGCAGAATCTATAGAAATCATCTAATTCTACTCAATATCAATTCCTGTATTCATCAAATACTATAGGAGGAATAATGGCAAAATCACCTTTTAAATTCCACGAATAGTACGAGTTCCCTCTTCGGGCTTTAACACTAAGTATAAGAAGATCATCTCTATACAATCAAGTTATATTTAATTTGAATTTGGAAAATTTAAATCTTTTGTACTTAACTCGTTTTCGACATTTCCACCTTATCTATCCCTCGCCCAGAGAAGAGGCCAGGTGAGCCAAGGCACTGGTTGCTCCTGGACATCTCCTTAGTTTAAGCATCTTATATTCGGATCTAACGAATAGAAAAGTCCAGTCTACTCATCGGCTTTTAGAGCCAAGATTAAACCACTTAATTATAATAGCTTTTCTTTAAACATTTATTTAAATTCTTTTTAAATAACTACAGAACTTCCAAATCATTAGTATAACATTTCATTATTCATTAAAAACATTTATAAAAGATTTGGAAAAGAATTGTTAAGTTTAAAGCTTTATTTCAAATGTTATAGAAAAGTGCTACGGAAAGGTGCTACGGAAAGTGCTTTTTAAGCTATATTGATCAAAACGACTTTTTATCACTTGAAAATTCATTTTTAAAACATTTTAAAAGATTTATAAGATATATTTCACAGTTTTAAACAATTTTAAAATATTATTTTCAAAGAAATCCAGTTTTGGATTCCGAATTGCAAAACCGCGATTTTTCGAAAACTTGTTTCACTCATATTTCAAAATCTACTTATCGAAATCTCAATTTTCTTTCTTCGTTGGAAAAATATGGATATAATCGTTCGAAAAATTCTTATCTCGAAAAATTCTGAGCTATATTCCATCTTTTACACTCATTTGGCTTTTACGGCGCGAAATCGCGAACTACCGTTACGCGACACAACTATTTTTGACTAAATTTTCAATTCTCATTCAAACTTCACCAAAACACTTTCAAATGTTTACAGAACATTTCAAACTCATTTTAAACCATTTTTAAAGAAGTTTAACATTCCATATACACCAATTCATTAAATCAAGAAAAGTGATTCCCTTTGTGCTTATCGACGTATATTCCCGTGACTTGCATATATATTCAATATTCATATGAAAACATCCAAACTTGATGATCAAAGCATAATGAAAATCCATTTGCAAACATCATATCATCATCCAAAATATAATATAATAGTTTAGGAGTTCTCTCCTTCATATTCCCTTTGAGCTAATTGAAAATTGGCTATAGCTCTGTATCACGAAATTAAACTCCACAAAATCGAGCTTTAGATCTTGAAGTGGCTTGGCCTAGCCTTGGTGCTCACGGCCTAAGTGGTGTGGGGTAGTGGCCGTGGAATTTGAAAGAGTAGAGGAGGTGTTTAGAACTAGTTTTGAAGTGGATCGATATTATAAACTAGTGTATACATTTTCCTCTTTTATTTGATATATTTTTTTCTAACTTTTCTATATATATTTTTAAGAATAAGAGGCCATTAGAGAGGCTCTTAGAAAGATTGAAAAGAAGAATAAGAAGAAGAAGAAGAAGAAGAAAAGGTGGAATGGTATTAGGATTTTTATGAGAAGAGGGGTGGTATTTATAGAAAAAACTTTAGAATAAAATATTGTATTGCATAATTACCTAAATGCCCCTAGCCCACACCCCTTCCTAGCCCCAAGCGCATGGCTTCCCCCCTAAACCCAAGTGATGGTTGATGTGAGGTGATAGTGTGGTACAATGAAGTGATGTTTGCTTTACGGTTACTTAAAGGTTAAGCTTAGGAATTATTAAATCATTTTTGTAATCTTTATATATATATATATATACATATACATATATGTGTATTTATATATGAATGTGCATGTTGTATTTCAACAATGTATGTGCATGTTATCATGTGCATGTGACATATATATGTATGTACATGTAGGTGCATAATACTTCGAACGTCTTCGAACAACTTTTGTTTGTTAAATCGTTGAAATACGAAGAACCGATTGTTGGTCACATTTTCACTTATTTATTAATATACATATATTTGTAAACAAAATTCAAAAATAATTTTCTTATCATTTTAAACAAATTAAAATAATCATATTTGATTATAAAACCACATAAATTAATATTAAAATTTATTTACAAAAAATTGCCGTTATACCGATAAAGCGATGTCGATTTTCCTTATATTTTCAAATCAAATATATCTCTTTATAAAACTATTAGAAATGATTCATTACTACTTTATAATTATTCAAAATGAATTATCGTCATTTAAAATAATTATTTGGATAATTAAATCATTAAATCTCAATTTAAATTAAATAAATCAATTATTTAAATACAATGTCATTTTATCGATATAAATTTCAAGGAAAATATTTATTCAAAATAAGATTACTATTACTTATTATTACTTCAAACTATATTATTTGAATTTTCAACCTTTTGTTTGCATAAATTTAAAAATAAATACAATTTATCAAAGTGATAAATTTGCGGGTCATTACAGACTCCCCTCCTTAGAAGAATTTCGTCCTCGAAATTTCCCAAAACAAAAACCCAAAGGTTTTGTCCAAAACATATTTATTTTTAAACTTACACCTGTACGATGTATATAGATCACCCGTACACAATATCTGGTTTGATCTACTATTCAAATTCACAACTTTACCTCCGAACTATTATTGATCCCACGATCCTTTAGTGCGGACTCTGACCAAGCTTTCTGATCAGAACTTTAGTTTTCCTTGCATGGCTCTCAACTACAATAGAAAACTCAAGTATTCAACGACAAACCCTCATTAATGTTCATTGTCAATAATCGAGTGATAAATTCTTTTTTGGATAAGTGTCAAACACGTCAAAGTTTTGTACTCGAATCTTAGATTAAATCGTCGACGAAATAATCCACATACTTCATATGTATTTATTAACTCTTAGAAAAAAAAATTGAAAACATTTCATAAAACTTCCATTCTATATTCAAACTTTTTATAAAGATACTTCTTTATACATAACCATTTTATATTTTTATTTCAAATATTTCTACTTAAAAACACATTTCTTTTCAAAAGATAAATATCATTTTATTATAATACATTTCTAAACATATCTTAATGGTTTCTAGAAACTTATTTTCAAAATAATTCATTAATTTGATAAATCACCATAACTTCCTTTAGCTAATATCAAATGTGAAAACATTCTTTATCTAGTTAAAACATTCGTTATTAATACTCTTTAATTAATTAAAGCTTTCTTTATATATATTCACTTTACTTATATCATTTTTAATACTTTAAAAAAACATTTATATACTTATTTAAAAAAAATTAGTATATTCATAATTTACATAACAAGTTTTACTTATTTTAAAATATAATCAAAGAGATTAAAATAATTACTATCAAAACTTTGTTATAATGGACTCCTCTTTTCTTTTATAAATTTGAACTTATAACGTTTCTATCTTTATATAAAAGATTCCAATATTTGTTGTTATCTTTAAATCCCATTATTAAAGATCTAAATATAATTTTAAAATTTCTTCCAAAGTGTCATTCAAGGGTTTAAAAACAAACGTTGTTAAAACATCATTTACTACAAACCCAAAAACATTCATTAATAACTTTAGATATTTATTTTAAGGATCGGTACTAAGGAGAAGTTAGGACAACCTTATATTATAAATTCTCACATGTTTACATCATTTACAAATTCCAAAGCTTGGGTCCAAAAAGAAAAATTCCCCTCCCTTCCTTACACTAATACAATTCAAAACACTAAATCAAAAATAAACATCACATCCATACTCATACATACTAGAATTATCCTTAATTCCCCGAACGCTATTCTTATTCTTCCGAGTCCGAAGATAATGGTGGACTCCAACATCTCAGGTCAATCATCACTTCACCTTCTCCTTTTTCATTGATATCCAGTTCGTCGTCGGCCTCATTGCTGTCCTCTTCTGGTATCTCTCCCATTACCTGGGGTAGCCATGGCTGGTTCCATAGGACATGTCCCATGCCGACCGGTATTCCAGGAATGACTCCTCCTTCTTCTAACTCCTCCAAGCCTTGCACGTTTTCCTCCCAAGGGTTCTCAAATTCTTTGAGCCCCTCCCCTTCTTCTTCTTCTTCTTTTGCTTCTTCATTGTTGCATTCTATCTGTTCTGGTTTATATACGAACTAGATGATCCCTCCTGCCATACGACACGCTCCCCATCCATATCCCATATTACATTGCTATATTTGCTTGATATGATAGCATCAGGGTCTTCCATCGGCTCTGATTCTTCCTCCATAGGCTTTATTTTCTCTTCCATGGGTTCAGATTCTTCTTCCATTAGCTCAATCTCATCTATTGGTTCGAAAATGGAGCTAGCAGGATATGCTATCCAATTTCCCCTTGAGGCATGCCCGGGTTCTTCGTCGCTTGAGATCATAATTACTTCTGGAGCTGGGGTGGTACAAGCATTACAACCATAGGGTATCCATCTTCACCCCTCCGAGACTACGGGACATGTTCTCCTTCGATCGGTAACCCACCATTGCTAGGCGGATACTCTGGTTGCTCCTCTTCGTCACTAGAGAGAACAATGAGGCTAACCTTCTTGCCCTGATTCACTCTAGAAGAATTCCCTTTCATGTAACTTCCCCCATAAGGTTTCTACAAGGCTAACAATTATTCTCTTAGACACAAGTAGTAGGTAATTCCTAACGTATTTTTAGGTAGAGAGGTTTGGTCAATACTCAGAAAATGTTTCGAGATTTATTTCTAAAGATGGATTTTAAGAATATGTGTACAAAATGTTTATAATTTCGAAAACTCTTTGAAAATTTTATCAAAATATTCTTTCTTTTCAAATACATATATATCAGGTAAAAACGATTTCATATAAAACAAAATTCATTTGTATATGTATCAACAAATACGCACTCATATATACATAAATACTCTCAAACTCATTCTAGGGCGTTACTAACCCTATTTCTAATGAGTTACCCATCCTAGGGCATTACTAACCCTATCACTGATGAGTCTTTTACCTTTATCAGGCTCAGTTATTCGGTCAACCTAAGCTCTAATACCATGATGTGAGGACCCGTTTCTTAGACTCTCGAAAATCGACAGTAATACTTTCTCGGTATTCACGTGCCGTAAATCCAAGTCCCGAAGAAGTGGATTCTCAAGGGTAAGAAAGAAAAATAAACACAGAACGGAATCTCACATATGTTATTTCAATAAAACTTTATAGCGGAAATTAAAATACATTTATCAGAGTTAAAAACATGGACAGTTATAAATTTTTGTCCTTATAAATGCGGAATACTATAGTACAAAAGTGTGGTGGAAATAGACAAAAATCTTCAGTAAAATCTTCCGACTCCATGCTTCGAGCTCCCTCCATCTTTCTTCTTCTAAACTAAACCTGACTACTAGGCTTCCCGAGAAAATTAGGGCACCTAGAGTTTAAGGAAAAGGAAAATAAACTCTGGGTCAGTCATGGGACTGGTGTGAGAACTCAAAATACGCGTTTTGAAAACAGAAACGTATCTCATAAGACCATACTGCACATAAACACGGAACGGGTTTTACCTTATGATAATGAAATCATTATTACGTAAAATCACTTGATATTATTTTTAATGATGTTCCGTTAAAAACTTTTGCAAGTAAACTTATTAATCTTAGCCGAAATTGTTACATTATTAAATTCCAGCATACCACCTTGTAATACAAGGCTCTCTATATCTAAAATCATACAGGCTCTTAGTGGAGAATGGGTTTCCATACAAATGACCAGGTGAAGGGACTACCTTCCAGTAGTACATCTTTAGAGGAATGTACCGAGGCACAGAACATCTGCCCTCTACCAACACAAGACCAGCCTACCTTTCTCACTAGATAGTACAGAATATGTCATCGCCCCGGTGGTTACCAACCTATCTGTGGGCCCTTACAGTATACATCCACAATAATTTAAACCCGAACATCATAGCGGGTAGAAATATATCTAGAAGGGGATGATCATATCCTAATGGTTGCGAACCACGTAGCCTTGCCGCATCTACCCTGTTTCGGCCATTTCCGGGTGTAAGGTTTGAGGTAACGATTACCTTTTACTTTGCACTTTTCACTTTGAATGCCACATCGCCATTCCATCGACTACTATTAACTTCAACAATCATATAACCTCCAAGATCGTATATCTCAGAGAAGGGTGTTAAGCTAAGAGAAGTTGCCTTCTCCACCACCAAATAGAAGTATGGTTATAAAAGTCAATGATGAAATCTCAAGAATGTAGTGTTGGACATTCATCCATACAAGTTCATTCTAGGATTGAACGAAATAGAAGCACCCTCCTACCACATCCTGTCGGGAATTATCTCTAAGATTAGTAGCGAGAAGTCCTTGTAACCCAAAGAGTTTCGGAAATGAAGGGACCACTGCTACTTCAGTATTTGGGAGCTAATCAGAATTATCAACAAGCAGTCCTTTCACCTTGAAAATCCTTGGTCTTCATCCTTCATTCTCTTTATTAGGTCGGTCTTCATTTTTGAACGCATACATTGGTTCGAAGTGGTTTTCGGATAGGAATTGCCCCATATCCGACCCCGGTTCCTTCGATCCAATCATCGATAAAAAATGTCTTGTGAATAGGTGATCATTCTTTAATTAATTCAGTCTTTTTTATCAAAATCTCTTTTAGAGATATATATTTTTAAAAACATTCTTCGTGGTATATACGGAACCATTAAACCTCTCTTATTAATTCCTTGATTACTTAAAACCCTTTCTAAACTTGGAATAATCCGAAATCATTTCATTTTTCACTTAGGAAAACATTTCCAAAATCATTTCATTTAAATCTTAACAAAGATTTCTAAATTCAAAACTCATAATTTTGATTGAGTTAAAACCATGTTATCTTGGATGTTAATCCCAAATCCAGTAAATATCAAGTGAGCAGAATCTATAGAAATAATCTAATTCTACTCAATATCAATTCCCGTATTCATCAAATACTATGGGAGGAATAATGGCGAAATCACCTTTTAATTTCCACGAATAGTATGAGTTTCCTCTTCAGGCTTTAACACTAAGTATAAGAAGATCATCTCTATACAATCCAGTTGTATTTAATTTGAACTTGGAAAATTTAAATCTTTTATACCTAACTCGTTTTCGACATTTCCACCTTATATATCCCTCGCCCAGAGAAGAGGCCAGGTGAGCCAAGGCACTGGTTGCTCCTAGACATCTTGTGACGCCCCACCTCTATACCCACGCTAACCAAGAACACTACGGTGTAGTGCTGTCAATTAGCACGGAGAATAAGGCTGTTGAGGAGCGACCATCCGTGTAACTTCTTTGTGCGAGCACCGATATGTCAGATAGAATAGAATGCATATCTTTTTAAAGAGGAAATCCAACATACCGATACAAACACAAAGCTATCACACGGTGGCTATATATAATCTTCGGAAACAAATATAGAAATAAACGTAACACAAATCAGTCACAGACAATTCATATCACAAAGGCGGAAATAGATATGAATATAACACATGAAAGTGTACATCAGAGTAGTGGTCAAATAAGATCCACAATAACACAAAAGAATAGATACAAGTGCTAACCAAAAGAATATGTATACATCAAGGAGTCTAATCTCAAATGTATACAAACAAAAACTACTAAACTAGAGTAGTTAGCCAAAAGTCAGATGATGGCTCCAGATAGGAAGTCATGAGGAAGCACCTGTAAAATCTCAGTCTGACCCGAGTATTATTTAAGAAGAAAATAATAAACGGATCAGTCTAGCTATAATTATCAGATAAAATGAGATAGAATATGAGATATGATAATAGAGCGTATGATAACAAAAAGGTGTCATACTATGATAAGTATACATTAGAAATCCCACAAAAGTCATACAATATCTCAATAATCTCAAAACAGAGAAAAGAATGTCATATTCTTAATTTCATTCACCAAGCCACAATAAAATGACATACTCATCAATGTCAATGGTAAAAGCTGGTGAAACATAAAATTCCAGAAATCAATAATTAGAAATCCAGAAAACACATAAAAGGGGGGAAGGCCTATGAGCCGAATGCTCCACGAATGGTCCGAAGACCTATGAGCCGAATGCTCCACGAATGGTCCGAAGACCGATGAGCCGAATGCTCCACGAATGGTCCGAAGACCGATGAGCCGAATGCTCCACGAATGGTCCGAAGACCGATGAGCCGAATGCTCCACGAATGGTCCGAAGACCGATGAGCCAAATGCTCCACGAATGGTCCGAAGACCGATGAGCCGAATGCTCCACGAATGGTCCGAAGACCGATGAGCCGAATGCTCCACGAATGGTCCGAAGACCGATGAGCCGAATGCTCCACGAATGGTCCGAAGACCGATGAGCCGAATGCTCCACGAATGGTCCGAAGACCGATGAGCCGAATGCTCCACGAATGGTCCGAAGACCGATGAGCCGAATGCTCCACGAATGGTCCGAAGACCGATGAGCCGAATGCTCCACGAATGGTCCGAAGACCGATGAGCCGAATGCTCCACGAATGGTCCGAAGACCGTAGGGTGCTACCCTAGAAATGTGATGGCGAAACATCACATGATCGGGGTATAGTCTCCCACGTAGACAAAGAGACATCGCTCAATCGCTAGTCTAAATCACAAAAATGATCGTCATGATCATAAGGAAGTGTCAATTACACTAAGCTAGTGAATATAAGAGTTTAGCTTCATGTCCCATAACCACTTGCTTAACTCAAATATTTACGAACAAACTGTAGATTTCCACTAGAAAATTGTCACAAGAGAGTTTCAATCGAACAAGTCCAAAAATTAACCGACGAAGTAAACGCAAGCGTTTCATACCACTTGTTTTGCTAAGCCGTTTAATTATATTTTCTCATACGAATGAGGTAAAGGTTTGTATATACTAGTAGATTGGAAAACAGCTTTATAAACGAGTTTGATATTGAAAATAGAGTTGAAATCGTTTTGATGAAAGAGTTTTGATATTTACTACTAGTATTGAAACCTTTATATTTTTAAAGTGACAAGTCATAGAAGTGATTGTAGAAACAATCAATTATAAAAGTTCACATTCGAAGACGTGAATAAAATCCAAAGAAATCAATTCCCAAAACCATCAAAGTAAGAAGTTCGGTTAAATGGCTTTCGGATAAGATTGCCTACGCAGAGTAATACGGGGTTCGACCTGCCCGGTCAGGTCGCGGGGGTCCAGGAGGCAGCGCCCCGTCAAAACGGTACGACTTAGTGAAGACAAGCGACCTAAGTTTAAAAAGGCGGGCGACTTAACAAAGTGTCCGATAATAAATGATAACACAAAAAGGGAATCAACCCGATTTGATTAGAGTTGGATATTCAAGCTAAAAAAACAACTAGGCAAAACACAGCAGATTCAGACGTCTGAGAACAAGAATTCAGACGTCTGAATCTGGAAAATAAACTATTTTCCAGAACAGAATTCAGACGTCTGAATCCTAGACTTCAGACGTCTGAAATAGGCACTTTTTAGCCTACTTCTTTTCTGGTTCAAAACGAACCAATTCAGACGTCTGGAATTTTGATTCAGACGTCTGAATGCTGGGAGAAGAAAATTCCCAGTATTCCATTCAGACGTCTGAACCATACGTTCAGACGGCTGAAACTGTTATTCAGGGCATTCCCTGAACCTAGGCCAAAAAATGGCCAAACGACATCGATAACGATCGGTCGAGCAACAACGACTAAGGAATTGCACAAAGATAAGTGTTAGGAATTCATACCTAACAATCGAAGATAATTATTGACTTAGATGTGAGATAAAAATCTCACCTTTGAACCCAAACGAATGAAGAAGATGCTATGGAGCAATGGCAAGAGCAACTACTCTTCAATTCCAACTCAACAAGCTTTAAAAGAGAAATATTTCCTAAGTTAGGTTTAGGAAATTCTGAAATTGAAAGGAGAAAGAGTTGGAGAAGAAGAAGATGAAGCTTACCAATGGGTTCTCTTTGAATTTGGAGCTAGAACTTGATTTGCAAATGGAAACTAGGGCTTGAGAATTCTAATTTCCCATTCCACTCACCATTGTTGCTCAAGAACTGAAATGAGGAGGAAGTGAGGGAGAATGGGGAGGAGTGGTTCAGATTTGGGGGTTTAAGTTGGCAAAGGGGCTGAACCCAAAACCAAACCCAAAGTGCAAATGGTCAAATTTTTGACTAGCTCCAAACATATCGAAGCTTACACTCAAAAAGATCGCAAACGACATTTTGGGCTCAATGGAGGTGGTCTCGAGTCCCAATTCGACTGTTTGCAAAAAGTAGCTTTTCGGACCAAAATCCGACGAACGATGAAATATTTAAATAAAATATTTAAATGTAAAATCGATAAATATGCGGGTTGTTACACATCTCCTTAGTTTAAGCATCTCATATTCGGATCTCACTAATAGAAAAGTCCAGTCTACTCATCGGCTTTTAGAGCCAAGATTAAACCACTTAATTATAATAGCTTTTCTTTAAACATTTATTTAAATTCTTTTTAAATAACTACAAAACTTCCAAATCATTAGTATAACATTTAATTATTCATTAAAAACATTTATAAAATATTTGGAAAAGAATTGTTAAGTTTAAAGCTTTATTTCAAATGTTATAGAAAAGTGCTACGGAAAGGTGCTGCGGAAAGTGCTTTTTAAGCTATATTGATCAAAACGACTTTTTATCACTTGAAAATTCATTTTTATTACTCAAATCACTTTTAAAACATTTTAAAAGATTTATAATATTTTCACATTTTTAACCAATTTTAAAATATTATTTTCAAAGAAATCCAGTTTTGGATTTTCCGAACTACAAAATCGCGATTTTTCCAAAAGTTGTTTCACTCGTATTTCAAAATCTACTTATCCAAATCTCGATTTTCATTCTTCGTTGGAAAACTATGGATATTATAGTTTGGAAAATTCTTATCTCGGAGAATTCCGAGCTATATTCCATTTTTTTACACTCATTTAGCTTTTACGATGCGAAATCGCGAACTACCGTTACGCGACGCGCCTATTTTTGACTAAATTTTCAATTCTCATTCAAACTACACCAAAAAACTTTCAAATGTATATAAAACATTTCAAACTCATTTTAAACTATTTCTATAGAGGTTTAACATTCTATATACAATAATTCATTAAATCAAGGAAAGTGATTCCCTTTGTGCTTATCAACCTATATTCCCGTGACTTGCATATATATTCAATATTCATATGAAAACATCCAAACTTGATGATCAAAGCATAATAAACATCCATTTGCAAACATCATATCATCATCCAAAATATAATATAATAGTTTCGGAGTTCTCACATTCATTTTCCCTTCGAGCTAATAGAAAATCGGCTATAGCTCCGCTATCACGAAATTAAACTCCACGAAATCGAGCTTTGGACCTTGAAGTGGCTCAGCCTAGCCTTGGTGCACACGGACTAGGTGGTATGGGGTAGTGGCCGTGAACTTTGGAAGAGCAGAGGTGTTTAGAACTAGTTTTGAAGTGGATCGATATTATAAACTAGTGTATACATTTTACTCTTTTATTTGATATATTTTTTCTAACTTTTCAATATTATTTTTTATGAATAAGAGGCCATTAGAGAGGCTCTCAGAAAGCTTGAAAAGAAGAGGAATAAGAAGTGGAATGGTAGTTGGATTTTTGTGAGAAGAGGGGTGGTATTTATAGAAAAAACCTTAGAATAAAATATTGTATTGCATAAGTACCTAAATGCCCCTAGCCCACACCCCTTCCTAGCCCCTAGCGAACGACATCCCCCCCAAAGCCATGCCGTGGTTGATGTGAGGTGATGGTGTGGTACAATGAAGTGATGTTTGCTTTACGGTTACTTAAAGGTTAAGCTTAGGAATTATTAAATCATTTTTGTAATCTTTATATATATATATATATTTACATATACATATATGTGTATTTATATATGAATGTGCATGTTGTATTTCAACAATGTATGTGCATGTTATCATGTGCATATGACATATATATGTATGTACATGTAGGTGCATAATACTTCGAACATCTTCGAACAACTTTTGTTTGTTAAATCGTTGAAATACGAAGAACCGATTATGGGTCACATTTTCACTTATTTATTAATATACATATATTTGTAAACAAAATTCAAAAATAAATTTCTTATCATTTTAAACAAATTAAAATAATCGTGTTTGAATTATAAAACCATATAAATTAATATAAAAATTTATTAACAAAAAATTGTCGTTATACCGATAAAGCGATATTGATTTTCCTTATATTTTCAAATCAAATACATCTCTTTATAAAACTATTATAAATGATTCATTATTACTTTATAACTATTCAAAATGAATTAAGTCATTTAAAATAATTATTTGGATAATTAAAATAATTATTAAATCAGTAAATCTCAATTTAAATTAAATAAATCAATTATTTAAATACAATGTCATTTTATCCATATAAATTTCGAGGAAAATATTTATTTAAATATTTATTCAAAATTAGATTACTATTACTTATTATTACTTAAAACAATATTATTTGAATTTTTAACCTTTTGTTTGCATAAATTTTAAAATAAATACAATTTATCAAAGTGATAAATTTGTCGATCATTATAACAAACTTACTCACTCAAAATTTCATGAATTTATTTGACTTAAGTTTATTCACATATTATATTTACAATTCAGTTCATTTCAAATTCAATTTTTCTTAAGTTAAACTTCATTTCAGTTATTTCATATCTCAAATTTAAATTTCACTTTTGTTCGTTTAACCCAAATGTTCGACCATTTTAAAATTTGGTTTTACTTTCCTGTTCAAATTCATAAGTTCAAAATTTATTTCTTATCTATACTATTTCCAGTTTATAAGTTCAAAAACTTATTATTATTTTCATATATTTATCAAATCGTACTTAGAATTTTACAACCAAAACTTGTTTTATCAAAACAAAACTTCAATAGTAAATTATTACGGTAGCAATTCATCACTTAGAGACTTGAAAATGAATACTGATGATGCTACAATCATCACCCGAATTATTTCTCATTGACTAAAGTGTGTTTAGGGCTTTTATTTCTTTTAAATATCCATTTTTATTTATAAATCATATTAATAAATTTATACTTATATATAATTTTACTTTGGTTATATAAAACCATTTCTTACTTGTTAATCTTTGTTTATACCATAATAACAATAACTTTTTTAAGAAAACAATCAACAAATGATAACAATTAAATATTACCATTCATTAACAGCCAAACACTCCATATATAACTAATAATAATTTCTGAAAAAAAATTATTCCTTTATATATAAAATATAATTTAGGTAAATTATTTCATTTACCTACTTTAAAACAATATTATCTCGGTTTGCCTTGTTCAAGCGTTTAGAAATCCCTATCGATAACATGGCATCACACATATCAACTAGAATTCTTAAGCCAGTTCAACAGATAAATTAACTGTAACGACCCAGTTTTTCGGTCGTTCGAATTTGGAATATTTAATTGATTTTAAATATTCAAAAGTAAATTCTACAAGTTAAATAACTTATATTTCGAATATAGTGATTTATTTGGATAATTAAATTGTTAATTTAATATTTAAAATTGTGGAAATATTTGGATTTTGAATTTAATGTGAATGAAAATGATTTATAAAGTTGATTTAAATTCTACTTGAATTAGAATGAAGTTAGAAAACTTTTAAAATTGAATTAAAAGCGATTTGGCAGAAATTGGAAATTTATCGATTTAATTAACATGTAAAAATAGTCATTTTTGACACTGTCTCAGATTTTGACAAAACAAGTTTCATTGGATCCGTAATAGTGAATTATTACAGGATTTCAAATTTCATGGCGATCGGACTTATGGTTTGATCGTGCGAATTAAAAATGCATAGAAATTTATTTAAGTAAATTTAATTAAAATAATTCGATTTGAAAACCTATCTTTCAAATACGATGGAATTGGCTCCTGATATATATTCCATTGTGTTCGGAATAGGGGTAAAACATTTTAAACGCCAGGCGGCACGCTTCGTTTGGAGTCGGAAAATATTCGAGTGAATAGTGATTTATATTGCCTATAAATAGAGGACTTAATTTGCAAAACCCTAGATCCATTAGGGCCAGCTGCCACTATAATCTCGAATGGCCAGAAATGCTTCAATCTTCTTCCTCAATTATCTTCGAATCGGTAAATAATAATCAAAAACTTCCAACTACAATATTGTAGAGCGTAACGAGATCTTCGCATCCAACGGTGGATTTTTGTTGTAGTGGCTTGGATTCGCCAAAATCTGGCGATGAAGGTCATGCGTTCGAGCACATTTTTCGAGCACTGGGCAGAGCTTCAGGCGGCTCGTCCTTGGACGTGGGTGCGACTGGGGTAGGCGCGCATAGGGGTGGTCTCTGATCAACCTCCGGTCGAGCTATGGAGGTGCGGCAATCAAGGTGAGGTCGTGCGTATTTGGGTTCAAGCGCGCGTGTAACTTGGGCAACGAACGTGAGAAGAGGGAGGGAGAGATTAGGGTAATTATTTTATTAATTACGTAATTAGTTTAAGTTAATTATATTTTTAATTATTAAATGTTTAAAAATCCATAACTATTTCATACGAGGTCTTTTCGCACGAAACGAATTACGTTGGGTTCGAATTGTCGAGCACTACATTTTAGAGCTTGTTTGGATGGATTTGGAGCTATTAAAAATTTTGGTTAAAATTAAACGCTCATTTAATTTTAATCGAAATAAAACGCTGCAACGACGACTGCAATCCCATTATGAGTAAAACTCACTCTTTTTGAACCTCTTATATTTTTATATAAGTGGGAATATTTTTATTATGTTGTTTTGATGACTGTTGGATGTTATATATAAACATATATATATATATATATACATATATATATATATATACATATATACATACATATATATATATATGTATGTACGTATGTATGTATATTGGATGTTTGGATGTTATGCTATAGTAGTTAGTAGTTGGATATATTCCTGCCGATTGGAGTAGATGAGACCCTATACGTTCCCATGTATAAGCGAATGAGCCTTTGTACGCGCATCTGCCTCGAAGCAGACATTGTACATATTTTCTCATAGTATATTTTTTGCAGGTTACAGGTTGGAGGGATCCAACTGGATTCCTCACCACTATTGATTTTGTTTACAAATATTGATATATATGCTGTATTATGTGATATTTGATGTGATGGATGCCATGATTTCTATTATCGATGTGAATCCCTTTATTTAGCACTTTTGCAGCATTGGGCCATATTTTTTGAATTTTAAATTATTAAAATGATGATTTCAATTTAAAAAACGATTTCAGAGTGAATTTGGAAATATATACGTTTTAATATTTTAAATGGATTTAAAAGGAAGGATTTTAGTGAAATAAATAAAGGTATGATTTTCAATGTTATTAAATTATAGTTTTGGTGAAATACTTTAAATAGAGAGTTCGAATGGTTTTATAAAAGTAAGTTTTATAAAAGAATAATAGATTTTAAACGGTGGTTTATAAATTTATATAAACTGATTTGCAATTGAAATATGATTAATAGTTTTATAATTGGATTTGAAACCAATATTTTATATTGGATTTGAAGTCAATATTTTATGAGTGGATTTATATAATTAAATTAGATTTTTTTGTGAAATATACTTAAATATGATTTTTTGAAATATAAAGTTAACTATTTTGTAAAATAAGTTAAATTGAGAATTTTGAACTTATTATAAATGGTTTATATATAAGATTTATAAAATTGATAAGTTATAAATAAAAGTAATGGAATTATAAACGAGTTTTATAAGTGTTAAAATGAAAGTTTATAGAGGAATGCTATTAATAAAGAGATTTAATGAAATAAATTTTATAAACGGTGTTTTGTAAATGTAGGATCATTTTCACCCTAGTGTGGGGGTGAATAGGGTGATACTAAAAATTAGTGCGAAAATAAAAACCATAATAGAAAATAATGCAGTAGAGATCACACACAGATTTACCCAGCTTCGGCAAAAACTTGCCTAGGTGCTGCCCCCAAGGTTTCTACTAAAAATTAAGTAGTCACATGCTTACACACGTAAACTTGTGACACCCGCTAACTTGACTAACCTAACTCTAAGCTCAAAACTCTGCCACAACTCAGCCACTGAGTTGCGAATTCTCAAACTATGCCCCGTAGTTTGTACCTAGTTACCCAACTAGAAAGTTATACAATTTGAAAAGAAAATTACAAAAGTAAAACTAAACACAAAAAACCTATTTTTATAATTTAAACCCAAAAAAAATACGGCCCAAAGTAGATAAAAGAGAATGTCTTCCCCTTTTGCATTAGGCCCACTTCTGATTATAACTTGAGATGTCTCCTCTTTTCTTTTATTTGTGATGAGTTCGATCGCCTTATTTTCCTCTTCAATAATTAGGGTTTCTAGAACTGAAGTCGTCGCCTTGAAGTTGATCGATTTAAGTGATGAATTCAACTCGGCTTTGCTTCATCAATCGATCCTGGCATTGATTGGCTTGTGGCTGCTCCAATTTTGTCGAGCTTGACTGTTGATAAATTGGTACGTGATTTTTGCCCTTTTAGTTCTCGACTTTGATTCAAGTTATAAATTTGTTTTCGATTTGTTAAAGTTTTATGCTCTCTGGATTTTTGTCCCAAACTCGAATGCCTTTAATGTCGATGATGACATGGGTTTATATAGGGAACGGAAACCCTATATTTATGTTCGTATGATTCTGTTTGAACTTTTCGTGATTTTATCTTCTGCGTTGATTTGTGCTTGAACGATGGTGATTATACTAACTTGTTCAATAGTTGATGAATTTGAATCTCTTTGAGTCAGTTCCATTCTTTGCTCCTTTGACTTCGGCATTTTGAATTTCTAGACTTGACGAATTTTGATTTGTTCAATTAGTGTTACTCTAATTGACTTCACTGCAATATTTTTCTACTCCTTGACTGGTTCAAACTGCTGCTGTTATTTACTGTAAATATGTAAACTGCTTCACTGATATACACATGTAAACTATGTTTGCGAATGTGTGTCATCTTCATGTATATACATACATTTATGTATATATGTGTGTGATGGCTCGGCATCAATTCTGGTTTCATATTGAATGAAATCTGGACTGGTTCTTTGTTGACCTGATTGTGTATTTTGAAGTCTAGTTGGGTTTCAGTTGCATGCTCCAATGTTTATATGCACTTTGCTCTTGTAGTCCTCTCTTGTGTGGTGGCCTCGCATTCTTTTGAGTTGAATTCATTAGTCTTATTAGCCTTAGTTATGATGGTCTGGTTAGTGTTGCATCCCATTTGCATTCATGCTGTCATGTGGTCATTTTGTGTTGAGGTTGTTTCATTGTTGTTGTATGTTGAAGTCTGTTTTGTGATTATGTTCTGGTCTCATCTGTTGCACGTGCATATATATATGGTGCATCAATATTACTCTGTCCATATGAGCATATACATTGCCATATTTAACTAACCATATGCATGTGTTTTGTTCGAAATGCAATTGTTTGATCATTTCTTTTTGACTGCTCCTTGACTTGTACATGATGTTTAATCTGGTGCACTTGTATTTATTCATGTTTTCATATGAATGAAGTCTGCACTTTGAAGTTGTTCATGCTGGTGTGTTCCTGTTGTTGTGTTCATGCCTCTATTTCATGTTCACTTGTATGTGTTCCTGTCCTCAATTCTGGTTGTTCATGCCTGCTTGCTTTGTTGCATTTTGATTTTGTTGCTCCTGGTCTCTGTTGCAACCATTCAACCCGACTAGCTCCATTTTGGTATGGTTCACCACTTTGTCTTGTATTGTTGCCTCTGAAGCCTTGGTCTATGTTGAATTTGAGTCTGGTTCACTTTCATGTTGAAACTGAATGTTTGCATCTGTACTTGTTTGATTTCCACTATATATATATATGTGTGTGTGTGTGTGTGTGTGTGTATACATGTGTGTACACATATGTAGTATGTGGTCATTGAAGGTCTGGTGCACTTTGAATGTTGAAGTCTTGTTTTGTTTCTGAACATGCGTTTGCTTATGATTTTGAAAAGCATGCACATATTCATGTATATACATGCATACATATGCATGTATGTATGTGTAATTGTGTAATACATGTGCCGTATCCATTATACTCGATTTGTACATGTGTGCATTTGCACTAGTTTGTGAGATGAAATTGGAAAACGGCCTTGTGGTATTCACAGTGATACACTATGAATGTTACAAGTTGTTCGTGCACATATATTTGGTCCCTGTCAGAAAATATGAAAAGAAACAACCCAAATACCCGAGGCAAAAACAAATTTTAAATTCAATTTTATTTTTGCAATTTAAATTTGTTTCTTTTTCTAGTTCACTGCGCTTTTTATTTAACAGGTATAACAGATGGCTGGATACAAGCTGGAGCTAGTCAAGATCAAGTGTATGAGTGTTGAGTGAATTATGTAGTGAGGTGAAATATGTATAAAAAATTGTATATTTGAAAATTGTGTTGTAATTGAAACTTGTATAGTGGGAGCTTAAATTTGTACAATTCAAATTTGTAATAAAATATTTGTTTGAATATAAATTCCGAGTTATTTATTCTATTCAACAAATATTTATTTTATTATGTGGAAAAATAAAATAGTACAAAACAAATACATTTAAATGAATATATATATATGTTTATTATCATCAAACAAAAATCATATACTAGCATAATCTACAATAAATATTAGAAATGGAATTTTAATCAAATTTGTATATGGATTTGCAATTGAAATTAGAAATGAATTTATAACAGACTTTATAAATAATGAGATTGCAAAAGAATGAATTTGTAAATAAAGAGATTTATAAGTAAATAAACTTATAATGTGATTTTGACATATAAATGAGATAAACGGGAAATTGGTTAATAAAGGAATTTTATAAATGGAAGTTTTTATAAAATAGAAATGTGAATCATAAACACTGTTTTATAAATGTGGAATCAATTTAATTTGATGAGCTAAATATTGATTTTTACAAAAGGAAATATATTCATGTTTTTAAAGAGAAAAATCCTTAAAATGAATGTTTTGGAAAGTGATATTATAAAATGGAGTTTAAATGGTTCGAAAATAAAATAAGTTGTGAATTCACTTATTATTAAAATAAGTTTATGAAATGTTTTCCAAATATTGAAATATCGAAATGGTTTTGAGAATATATCTTTTAAAGATAATTTGAAGCAAATGAATTGGAAAGTGAATTGATTTATAAATGATTTATAGTGACTGTTTAAATGCTAAATTATATTTTTGGTCATTTTAGTTTCTCGACTTGATGTGGAAACTATTTAGTCGTACACTTAGTACGTAACTGATTGTATAGGCTTGATTACCGTTTGTGTTGAGAATGTTGATTCGTGTAGCGGAGTGATTACTCCAATCTATCGATCTTCCTTCTTGGCCGAAGGATGGCAAGTTGAAAGTTAGAGACGTGATAAGTCTACGAGACTTGGTTTCTGTGTGAGGTTGAGAAACGCTTTTGCGTTGTTGGTGCGAAGAGACTGGGATCAGATTTATCTGAAAACCACTTCGGACCAACTTATTTGCGACGATTGTGCAGGTTGGTCGATGATATTGATATTTAGGATTTTCATAGTAAAGGACTGCTTGTTGATCATTTGGGGTTAAAATCCCAATATACATATAGTAGCAGTAGTCTCTTCGTTATGAAATATCCATTGCAAGGGCTGTCGCTACTAATGCTCCAGGATGTGGTAGGAGAGTACCTTCAGTTTGTCTTGTTCTTAGACAACTTGTATAGATGAGTGTCTAACATTGCATTTCCAAGATTACGTACATTGGTTTTTACAAACGTACATCATATGGTGGCGGAGATGGCAACTTCTCTTAGCTTAACACCCTCCTTGAGATGTACGAGCTCAAGGGTTGTATTTTTATGGAAGGCAATTAGTAGTCAACGGAAACGGCAATGTGGCATTCAAAGATGATGTGATATGTGATATGTGATATGTGATATGTGAAAGGTAATCGATACCTCTTTTGGCCTAACTTCCTGGAAAATGACTGAAACAGGGATAGAAGCAGCAAGGCTAAATTGGGTCGCTCCCATTAGGAGATGTCATCACTCTTCTAGATGTATCTTTACATGTTATGACGTCGTGTATCTGATTATTGTTGATGTATGCTTATGGCCATGGATTTTAGGTCGGTAACGACCGGAGTGATGACATATTCTGTGCTATCCAACGAGGGGTAGGCCGGTCTTGTGTTGGTTTAGGCGCCTAGTATATGGACCCTAGGTACATCCCTTTAGAGGTGTACCGAGTTTCGGAAAGGTAGTTCCTTCACCCCTTCACCTAGTCATTTGTATGGAATCCAAAATCCACTATGTTGCTGCCATTTTATTTTGTAGAGCCTAGTATTGCTGGAATTTAATAATGTAACAATTTCAGCTATATTGATTATTATTTGTATAATAGACACTATTATAATATAACATGATTTGATATGAAAAGGTTTTGGTTATCATAAGGGAAAATCCTGTCCGTGTCTATGTGTGGATGTGGTACTACGAGATACCTTTTGTTTTGATAAAGGAACGTCTTTATAACTTTACAATAAATTCAGTTGAGGTGTTTTTTCTCACACTGGTTTACCAGACTGATCCATGCGTTCTTCCCTTTCAATGCTCAGGTCAGACCGAGTATATTTACAGGTTCAGATTTGGTGCCTTTCGAGCTTCAAGAGGCGAGCTGGAGATCTTCATGTCGTATACACGTACCCTTTTATTTTTCCGCTGCTTTGCGTTGTTGTTGTGGAAAATTATCAGCATTTGTGAGGACAGGTTATTATAACTGTCCAAGCTGATGATTACTATTGTGTACTCTGATATTGATTTGTGTATATTACAGTTTCTCTATGTAAAGATTATTGATCTATATTATATGTTATTCCGCTGCGATGTGAGATTCTGTATTGTTTTGGTTCCACTTCTCTCTTCTTCTTCTTCTTCTCTTCTCTTCTTCTTTCTTCTCATCCTCTCTTTTCTTTCTCGTGGTTATCTGCCATTTTGTTTGCTCTGGGTCGACAGGCATGGTTTTTTGTCGGTTCAGAGGGTACGAATTTGCGGGTGGTCACAGCTGGTATCAGAGCTTAGGTTTAGTATATTCCTAGGCTTTGATGTGCACTTAGTATAGATAGGATCAGCAGCGCCCTAGATTGAGTTTGAGTGTATTAGATATATGAGCACGTATTTGTTAGTTATATAAAAGATGTTTTATATTGTGTTGATTGATTTGTTGAGTGTTTTATAAATGTTGGTCGGTATGTGGGACGCCACTGTATTGATAGGGATTTCTAAACTCTTAAACAAGGTAAACCGACATAATATTTTTTTGAATGGGTAAATGAAATAATTTTAACTTGATTATATTTTATATATAATTATATATATTGATTGTTGGTTGTTAATGAATGGTAATATTTAATATTATCATTTGTTATTTGTTGTGTTTAATAAAAAGTTGTTATTGTTATAAATCTAAATAAGGTAAACAAATTTGGAATGAATCTTATATAAGTGAAGTAAAATAGTGAAATTATATAAGTAAAAATTTATAAATGTGATTTATAAATATAAAAAGGGATTTTAAAAGTAATAAAAGCACTGAATTCACTACCATTGCTGGAAAATAATAAGGGTGATGACTGCAGCATCATCAGTGTCATTTTCGAGTTTCTAGGTGATTGATTTTCTACCAATAGTAAATTGAAAATTGAAGTTTTGTGTGATAAACAAGTTTGAATTTAAAATCCAAGTTGAAATTGATAAATATAAGTGAAATGAGTTTGGACTTATAATATGAAATAAAAATTTAACTTTAGTAAAGTTAAATAAATTTGAGTTAGTGTAGTAAAATATATGATTTGGAATTTAACTAAAGGAAAGTTAAATAAAATTGAATTGGATTTAAAACTGAATTAGATAAGTTATTGAACTTAAGATTGTAAAGTGATTATATAACCATGATTTGAAATTATAAAATGAGAATGAAAGCGAACATAAGTATATATTCATGAAAACTTAAGTAAATAAGTTTATAACTTATAATTTGAGAGATAGTAAGTAAAGCAGATTTCTATTTGTTAAATATGAAGGTTAAGAAATGAAATCTGAATTGGATTTATAAGTTGAAATTTAAGTTAAATAGAATAAAATGAATTTTGAATTAGATATCATATAAAATTAGTTAAGTAAATTTATATAATGAGGAGGAAGTAATGAATTAATGAATAAGTTGAATTGAACTAATGAAATAGATTAGTAAATTTATGAGCAATATTGTCCTCACATTTTCTAATGCAATTTATGATATATGCAATAGTGTAGTGTCAATATGGCTTCCCTCTCCAACCTTTCGCAAGCCCCTCCAAACTCCTCCTCTACCTCATCCCAAAACCTTCCCAACCCCTCCCACTTACCAGTAACTGCTCCACCAGCCTCTGTACCATTCGACAAACCCCCACCAATCTCATTCGTACCCAAAAGATACGTTTCCCACCTCTGCGATAAGTCCAACTCAACCCAGCCGACTTCGGGAAATACTAAGGCTACTTCAACCAACTTATTACAACCCTCCACAGTCAATATCAAAACTATCCCAGAAAGATCTTACGCACAAGTGGCCGCCCTCCCACCACTCATTCCCGAACTTCCGAAACAGAAACGTCGAAGATCACTGCCGTCTTTCGATAATGTACGCGCAATGGTAGAATTTTTAAAATCTAAAGGACGATGTCTAAAATGCGCCGGAAGAGGACACCTGGCCCGAAGCTGCAGAGACTCAAAGATCTGCTACAGGTGTAATCTCTTCGGTCACTCGCAATCTTCATGCCCCGAGGCAAAATCAACAGCCTCGTATCCTGTGCGTGCCTCTGCCCCTCCCACAAAAAACAAAATATCAGTTCATTCGCATAGGGACCCAGCGCCACATAATTACACTGCAAAGCCCAAAAGCACTTTCAAACCAATCAAAACTCCTGAGTCTCCTCGTTCCCCGCCCCATCCTCAATCCAAAAAATATACTGAACCCAGAACCTCTGCTCCTTCTCCACACCAATTCTCAATGGACAATTCCACTCTATACCTCACCGCAACAGTAATCAACGGAATCTGGACGTTAGAATCACTCCACCAAGCCCTCTCCACCGCCCTTCAGCACAACGAGCTACCCATCTGGATTCTAAGCAACAACAGCTTCGTCTTTTGTTGTCCCACTCATGAAACTCTCGTCCGTGCCCTTCAACTCCGAACCTTGACCAAACCAGGCGGGGCCATCCTCATCCAACCCTGGTCAGACTCGGAACCATCCTCCGTCAACCTCGAACCAACCACCTGGGCCCGTGTCCAGGGCTTTCCAGAGCTTCTTCGAGACAAAGCCGAAGCGGTGCGCTCTGCATTGAACCCATTAGGTCGCTTCGTCGAATTCGACTGCTGCAACTGGGCATTGATTGATCACCGGTACCTCTACATCAAAATGCAATTTTTCTCAGGTGTCTCCACCCCCACCGCTATCGTAGCAAACCTAAACAACCACGACTACCTCCTCACTGTCGACAGATGGGAACACGAACATCCAAACCGAAACCCTGAGTCGACACCAATAGGGACTGACTTGGAGGAGGCCTTCAGATGTTTTGATGAACACATTCCCCCACACGAACTTAACTCGGAGGATAGATTTGATGCTATGAACTTCGACCCGGACATCTTCGCCCCCCTCTCCCCCCTAGACAACATCCTTATGGTCGACCCAATCCACCAAAACATACCAGAACCCGAAGCCCCAAACCTTCCTGAAAACTCCTTTGAAGTAATGGGTCCTCTAGGCTGGGACAGCTGGCCGGCTGAAGAACCTAATTGGAACCCTTACGCAGACCTGGACCTATCCAACCCTTGGCCCTTCCAACTCCCCATACACAGTCTCCCCCCAGACCCCAACCCTAGTAACCAACTTGCACTCATCCCCTCATCTTCGCACCCACCTCCATTCTATTTTCACATTCCAAGAAACCAAACCGAGAACTTTACATCATCTCCCATGGAAGACAGTGCAGTCCACAGACACCCTCCTGCTCCCAATAATCAACTAGCACTCATCCCCTCATCTCCAATCAACCTGGGCAACCAATCCGAGAACAACGCTCCCCCAGACGAAAGAGCAGTCGCACTCACCCCACCTCGGACCAGACAAGAATCTCCAATGATCACCCCCACAGCTGTCAGAAGAAGCGCCAGACTACACAAAGCTGCATCTCACCCTGGTAGTTTTTTCAAACCCGTAGTCTTTTCCTCTGCAAATAAAATTTTAAATAAAAAAATTGCATGTTGCATGGGGGTGAAACTGCGAGAGGAACATCTCGCTGCCATGCAATCACTAGAACTGGAGCGTTCATCCTCATCCCAATGAAGATTATCACCTGGAATGTCAGGGGCCTAGGGGACCCCAATAAAAGAATCGCCCTAAATCTCACACTGTCCCCACACAAAAGCGACATTCTCCTCATCCAAGAAACTAAACTTGTGGACCCCTCTCCTACCCAAATTAGACAGCTAGGTGGGGCCCATCTTTCTGGGTGGGCCCACTCGAATGCCAATGGTTCCAGTGGTGGTTTAATCACCCTCTGGAATGAATCCATTTGGTCTCACTGTCAAACCATCCTTCAGCCTTCTGCTCTTCATGTTTCACTTCGACACATCCAAACCAACACCATCTACTTCTTTTCCAACATATACGGCCCCCAAAACCCCACCGATAGAAATACCCTTTGGAACAACTGCCTCACCTTCGCCACACATCTCAATGGCCCCTGGTTACTAGGGGGAGACTTCAATACTACCAGAAACACCCTCGAAAGAAACTCCGGAAACGCCTCCATAGACTCAGATTCATTCAACTCCTTCATCAACTCCGGTTCCCTAATCGACCCACCAATCACCAATAGACTCTATACCTGGTCAAACCGTAGATCGGACCCATCCCTAGCTAAGCTTGACAGATTCCTTTTCAATATCAATTGGGATGATTTGCACCCTCTTTCTAACGTATCCGGTCTAGCCTCGACAATTTCCGATCACTGTCCACTAATCCTAGACTCGGGCTCATCCCCAAACCCAAATCGCCCCTTCCGCTTCGAACGACTTTGGACCATGGAACCCTCCTTTGACAATTTCATCCAGTCTTCCTGGTCCCAACCAGTGCCGTCCAATTCCACAACCGCCAGAGTAGTCTCCAAACTCCGCTCACTCAGAAAGATCATCAGACCTTGGGCCAAAAATATTTGGGGCTCCCTTCGCTCGCGCATTTCCTCCACCCAAGATGCCATCCTAGATCTCAACATTCTCGAAGAATCTCGACCCCTCACCCCAACCGAACACTCTCAACTGAAGACTTTAGAAACCGAGCTTGATAGACTAATCAAACAGGAGGAAATTGGATGGAAGCAAAGATCCAAAGCCAAATGGTTGGAGGAGGGAGATAGGAACACCCCCTACTTCCATCGCATGGCCAATGGCAGACGTAGATCTCTTTACATCTCGGAACTAGTGCACAACAACCACAGCTTCACCGAAACGTCGGATCACCTCCGTCTCTTCACCGAATACTACCGTAGTATCCTAGGCCTAGCTTCGCAGACAATACCCCTCATAGATTGGAACCTCCTATACCCATCCTGTCCCCAAATCTCTATTGACCACCCCTTTACCGAAGAGGAAGTTTGGGCCGCACTCAAAAACTTGCCAGATGACAAGGCCCCGGGCCGGGATGGCTTCGGCCCATTTTTCTTTAAACGATATTGGGAAACCATCAAAACCGACATACTTGACATGTGCGAAGAATTCCAAGCCAACCCCTATTCAATTGCCCGCCTCAATTATGCCAACGTCATCCTTCTCCCTAAATCCTCTGGCGCCAACACCCTTCCCGCTTTCAGACCAATCAGTCTCCTTAACACCACATTCAAAATAATCACGAAGGTCCTTGCCAACAGACTCCAAGCTGTCATCGACCCCCTGGTTGGAGCGGAACAATCGGCCTTCATACAAGGCAGAAACATTTTAGACTGCGTCGCCGCCACCCAAGAAGTCGTCTCCTACTGTCATAAAACTTCAACCCCTGGAACCCTTTTAAAACTAGATTTCTCCAAAGCTTTCGACACGGTACATTGGGACTTCATCTTGGACCTTATGAAGCACAGGGGTTTCCCGACAAAATGGTGTGGGTGGATCGAAGCGATACTCAACACAAGTACCTCATCCATCTCAATCAATGGCTCTACTGGTGGCCACATTAAATCAGCAAGGGGTCTGAGGCAAGGAGACCCGCTCTCTCCCTTAATCTTTGTCCTGGTAGCGGATGTGCTCAACCAAATGATCAAGCTTGCATCGACCAATAATCTTTTTAAAGGTATCCAGCTCCAAAACTCCGATTTAGCTGTGTCTAACCTTCAATTTGCAGATGACACGATCCTTTTCGCCACCACTGACATCAAACACATCCATTGCCTCAAGGTAGCACTATATGTTTTCGAAACAATCTCTGGCCTCTCCATAAATTTTAACAAAAGCTCCGTCATCATGCTTGGCAACTCCGCAAACCTCGGCCCTACAATCTCATCCCTACTCAACTGCAACTTAGCCTCATTTCCCATTTCCTATCTAGGCATCCCTATCCGTCCTTCCAACCTCCACCGGGCAGACTGGCTTCCTCTAATTTCCAGAATTGAATCCAGACTCGCAACCTGGAAGGCACACTCGTTATCCTCTGCAGGTCGTCTCGTCCTAGTCAAATCGGTCCTATCATTTATCCCCGCATACTGGATGTCCATCCTCAAGCTTCCATCCTGGGTTATCAAGAAAATCGACTCAATCAGACGTACATTCCTTTGGAATGGAGGCAAAATAAAATGTCTGGTGAACTGGAAGACGGTGTGTTTGCACCGTAACCATGGTGGGTTGGGGATTACAGACCTTCGTTCCTTCAATCAGGCGCTGCTGTCCAAATGGCTCTGGAGATTACTTACTCCCGGAAATTTTATCTGGAAATCGTGGATCCTAGGTTTCCATTACCAATCAAACCCTCACTTGGCACTACACCTTACCATCCGGTCCCACCCATCCCCTTTCTGGTCGGGGGTCCTTCATACCCTACCCAGAGTCAAAGCACTGTTCCAGGTGAAAATAGAAAGCGGTAACAGATGCCTGTTCTGGTTAGATACATGGCTTGAACAACTACCCCTCGCTAAAACTCTACCCAACCTCTTTGCACACACCACCCTCCCCAATGCAACGGTTGAAGATTATCTCACCCTAGGCCTTGACCACCTTTGCCCTCCCGCCATCTTCGAAGCAGACCTAATCCCTGAACTTCTCTCTGCCACAAATATCCTCCAGTCGATCCGCCCTTCCAACAGTCAAGACTATTTTCTCTGGGCCCTTGCACCTTCCAAAGGATTCTCAGTCGCCTCCTGTTATCATTATCTAACCCACCCCGGTCGCCTTTTCTCCTACCCCAGGGTTTGGCTTTGCAAACTCCCACCCCGTATAGCCTTCTTCCAATGGTGCTTAATTACAGGCCGAATCAATACCAAAGACAGACTCATCAGACTCAACATCCCTATCGACCCACGCTGCGTCCTTTGCTCAACCCAAAACGAATCAGTAACCCACCTCTTCTTTGAATGTGATTTCTCATATTCAATATGGGCGGCAACTAGTGCCTATCTCCTAGGATATATTCCCAGTGTGACCTCTCACTTCGAATACTGGCAGCTCAATCAGCAGAATCTGCAGATGGACGCCTTCATATCAACCTTTAGCTGGTACATCTGGAAAGAAAGGAATGCCATTGTATTTGGAAAACCATCACGACATTTCGAAGGAACTTGTAGAAGTATCACTCATATTTTCTCCTCCATAACAGGTCAAAGTCACTCCGCACCCTTCCGTCTGAGCCTTCCACAGTGCAGCGTCCAACCAGTAGAATCCCAAGGAAGCACCACCGCATCTCCGGAAAGATAGTCTTGACCTTCAGGGAGTTATCTCGTACTACAGTTAACATGTAATAGTTAATGATACTCTTGTATTTTCAGTACAGTTTGTAGCTTCACTTCTATTTTTGACCATCGATCGGGCATGTCGATCGACCTCTTTAGTACTATATAATATAACTATTTAACCGGCTGTGTAGCTCCACGCTACACACCCGTCACTCTCAAAAAAAAGAAATAGATTAGTAAATAAAATATGGATTGAATGTTAATCAATCGAATGTAAATGAATTGATTTGGAATAATGGATGTAAGTGTTAATTCATTAAAAGCTAATGAAATTGGAAATTGAATAATTGAATGAAAGTCAATTAGATATAAACCAATCAGAATTAAATGTGTTAAACCAAATTGAATGTAAAAGAAGTAAATATGAATGTTTGAGTGTAAAGTAAATTAATTTGGTTATGTTGGATATGCGTTGGTTGTTAGTTGGATGTTAGTTAATTGAATAGAAGTTCATTAAATGTTAACGAAATTGAATTAGGGAAATTGAAAGCTAAGTAATTGAATTCAAATTGGAAGTAAAGTGAATCTAAATAGAATTGAATTTGATTTAATTTGGAAGTGAACTAACTTGAATGTAAATTAGTGAATGTAAACTAATTGAATATGAATAAATGGATGTTAATAAAAATTTGGAATGTGTATTGATTCAGTTATGGATTGATTTGATAGATATTGGTTGCTAGAAGGCTTGTTATGTTGCATGTCTTTCCTTTGCATATAATTGTCGTATAGTATGTGTTGTATATGTTGTATATTGATATTACTTTCCATATATACATGTACTTATTGTTTGTTGAGTGTTTAGTAGGTGTGGATGGCGTTGCTTTGCGTTTGGAGCTCGCTTTCACGCTGTAATAGCCGTATATGCTCGCTAAATAATATATAAGGTACATATCTCGGATTACATATCGTACTTTTATGTATTTTCCCTACGGGATGCTTCATCGTCGAAGATGAGATGTATATTTGTGATATATATATATAGTGATTTTTCTACGATCGAACCATGCAAAGGAGACTCTGGCGAATTGTTCTGAAAATTTAAGGCGTCAGAAAAATTTTGGGGAAATTTTGGAAAAAAATTTATAACTAAAAGTTTTGATTTTGAGTTATAAATTGAAATGATAATAGTTGATTTTTTGAAATGGTATTAGTTAATAACTATAAATGAATTTGGAAACTGAGAAAAGTTTTTATAAAAAGTGCAACTAAATGATTTTGGAAAAGTTAAACACTTAAGAGAATTTGATAATCTATTTTCTACTAATTGGTTTTGAAAGTTAAATGGAGTGGTAGCATCTTTCTTACTTAGTAATTTCGAAGACGAAATCCTTTTAAGGAGGGAAGAATGTAATGACCCAGTTTTTCAGTCATTCGAATTTGGAATATTTAATTGATTTTAAATATTCAAAATTAATTTTTACAAGTTAAATAGCTTATATTTCGAATATAGTGATTTATTTGGATAATTAAATTGTTAATTTAATATTTGAAATTGTGGAAATAATTGGATTTTGAATTTAATGTGAATGAAAATGATTTATAAAGTTGTTTAAATTCTATTTGAATTAGAATGAAGTTAGAAAACTTTTAAAATTGAATTAAAAGCGACTTGGCAAAATTTGGAAATTTATCGATTTAATTAACGTGTAAAAATAGTCATTTTTGACACTGTCTTGGATTTCGACGAAACTAATTTTATTGGATCCGTAATAGTGAATTATTATAGGATTTCAAATTTCATGGCGATCGGACTTACGGTTTGATCGTGTGAATTAAAAACGCATAGAAATTTATTTAAGTAAATTTAATTAAAATAATTCAATTCGGAAACCTATCTTCCAAATACAATGGAATTGGCTCCCGATATATATTCCATTGTGTTCAGAATAGGGGTAAAACACTATAAATGTTAGACGGCACGCTTCGTTTGGAGTCCGGAAAATATTCGAGTGAATAGTGATTTATATTGCTTATAAATAGAGGACTTAATTTGCAAAACCCTAGATCCATTAGGGCCAGCAGCCACTATAATCTCGAATGGCCAGAAATGCTTCAATCTTCTTCCTCAATTATCTTCCAATCCGTAAACAATTATCAAAAACTTTCAACTACAATATTGTAGAGCGTAACGGGATCTTCACATCCAACGGTGGATTTTTGTTGTAGTGGCTTGGATTCACCAAAATCTGGCGATGAAGGTCGTGCGTTCGAGCATGTTTTTCAAGCGCTAGGTGGAGCTTCAGGTGGTCGGTCCTTGGACGTGGGTGCGGCGGAGGTAGGCGCACGTAGGGGTGGTCTTTGATCCATCTCCGGTCGAGCTAAGGAGGTGCAGCAATCAAGGTGAAGTCGTGCGTATTTGGGTTCAAGCGCACGTGTAACCTGGGTAACGAACGTGAGAAGAGGGAGAGAGAGATTAAGGTAGTTATTTTATTAATTACATAATTAGTTTAAGTTAATTATATTTTTAATTATCGAATGTTTAAAAATCCATAACTATTTCATACGAGGTCTGTTTCGCACGAAACGAATTGCGTTGGGTTCGTATTGTTGAGCACTACATTTTAGAGCTGGTTTGGATGGATTTGGAGCTGTTGAAAATTTTGGTTAAATTTAAACGCTCGTTTAATTTTAATCAAAATAGAACGCTACGACGACGACTGCAGTCCCAATGTGAGTAAAACTCACTCTTTCTGACCCACTTATATTTTTATATAAGTGGGAATATTTTTATTATGTTGTTTTGATGATTGTTGGATGTTATATATATATATATATATGTGTGTGTGTGTGTGTGTGTGTATGTATGTATGTATGTCTATTGGATGTTATGTTATAGTAGTTAGTAGTTGGATATATTTCTACCGATTGATGTGAATCCGCTTATTTAGCGCTTTTGCACCATTGGGCCATATTTTTGGAATTTTAAAATATTAAAATGATGATTTCAATTTTTAAAAAAATATATAGTGAATTTGGAAATATATACGTTTTAATAGTTTAAATGGATTTAAAAGGAAGGATTTTAGTGAAATAAATAAAGGTATGATTTTCAATGTTATTAAATTATAGTTTTCGTGAAATAATTTAAATAGATATTTCGAATGGTTTTATAAAAGTATATTTTATAAAAGAATAATAGATTTTAAACGGTGTTTTATAAATTTATATAAACTGATTTGCAATTGAAATATGATTAATGGTTTTATAATTAGATTTGAAACCAATATTTTATATTGGATTTGAAGTCAATATTTTATGAGTGGATTTATATAATTAAATTAGATTATTTTTGTGAAATATACTTAAAAATGATTTATTGAAATATAAAGTTAACTATTTTGTAAAATAAGTTAAATTGAGAATTTTGAACTTATTATAAATGGTTTATATATAAAATTTATAAAATCGATATTTTAGAAATAAAAGTAATGGAATTAAAAACGAGTTTTATAAGTGTTAAAATGAAAGTTTATAAAGGAATGCTAGTAATAAAGAGATTTAATGAAATAAATTATATAAACGGTGTTTTCTAAATATTAGAAATGGAATTGTAATCAAATTTGTACGTGGATTTGCAATTGAAATTAGAAATGAATTTATAATGGACTTTATAAATAATGAGATTGCAAAAGAATGAATTTGGAAATAAAGAGATTTATAAGTAAATAAACTTATAATGGCATTTTGACATATAAATGAGATAAATGGGAAATTGGTTAGTAAAGGAATTTTATAAATGGAAGTTTTTATAAAATAGAAATGTGAATCATAAACATTGTTTTATAAATGTGGAATCAATTTAATTTGATAAGCTAAATATGGATTGTTATAAAAGGAAATATATTCACTTTTTTAAAGTAAAAAATCCTTAAAATGAATGTTTTGGAAAGTGATATTTTAAAATGGAGTTTAAATGGTTTGAAAATAAAATAAGTTGTGAATTCACTTATTATTAAAATAAGTTTATCAAATGTTTTCCAAATATTGAAATGGTTTTGAGAATATATCTTTTAAAGATAATTTGAAGCAAATGAATTGGAAAGTGAATTGATTTATAAATGATTTAATAAATCAGGCCTAGTGACTGTTTAAGTGCTAAATTATATTTTTGGCTATTTTAGTTTCTCGACTTGATGTGGAAACTATTTAGTCATACACTTAGTACGTAACTGACTGTATAGGCTTGATTACCGTTTGTGTTGAGAATGTTGATTTGTGTAGCGGAGTGATTACTCCAATCTATCGAGCTTCCTTCTTGGCCGAAGGATGGCAAGTTGAAAGTTGGAGACGTGATAAGTCTACGAGACTTGGTTTCTATGTGAGGTTGAGAAACGCTTTTGCGTTGTTGGTGCGAAGAGACCGGGATTAGATTTATTTGAAAACCACTTCGGACCAACTTATTTGCGATGATTGTGCAGGTTGGTCGATGATATTGATATTTAGGATTTTCATAGTGAAGGACTGCTTGTTGATCATTTGGGGTTAAAATCCCAATATACATATAGTAGCAGTAGTCTCTTCGTTATGAAATATCCATTGCAAGGGCTGTCGCTACTAATGCTCCAGGATGTGGTAGGAGAGTACATTCAGTTTGTCATGTTCCTGGACAACTTGTATGGATGAGTGTTTGACATTGCATTTCCAAGATTACGTACATTGGTTTTTACAAACGTACATCATGTGGTGGCGGAGATGGCAACTTCTCTTAGCTTAACACCCTCCTTGAGACGTACGAGCTCAAGGGTTGTATTTTTGTGGAAGTCAATTAGTAGTCAACGGAAATGGTAATATGGCATTCAAAGATGATGTGATATGTGAAAGGTAATCGATACCTCTTTTGGCCTTACTCCCCGGAAAATGATTGAAACAGGGATAGAAGCAGCAAGGCTAAAAGGGGACGCTCCCATTAGGAGACGTCATCACTCTTCTAGATGTATCTTTACACGCTATGACGTTGTATATCTGATTATTGTTGATGTATGCTTATGGCCACGGATTTTAGGTCGGTAACGACCGGAGTGATGACATATTCGGTACTATCCAGTTAGGGGTAGGCCGGTCTTGTGTTGGTTTAGGCGCCTAGTATGTGGACCCTAGGTACATCCCTCTAGAGGTGTACCGAGTTTCGGAAAGGTAGTCCCTTCAACTAGTCATTTGTATGGAATCCAAAATCCACTACGTGCCTGCCATTTTGTTTTGTAGAGCCTAGTATAGCTGGAATTTAATAATATAAAAATTTCAGCTATATTGATTATTATTTGTATAATAGACACTATTATAATATAACATGATTTGATATGAAAAGGTTTTGGTTATTGTAAGGGAAAAATTCGTCTGTGTCTATGTGTGGATGTGGTCCTACGAGATACCTTTTGTTTTGATAAAGGAACGTCTTTATAAATTTAAAATAAATTCAGTTGAGGTATGTTTTTCTCACACTGGTTGACCAGACTGGTCCATGTGTTCTTCCCTTTCAATGCTCAGGTCAGACCGAGTAAATTTACAGGTTCAGATTTGGTGCTTTTCGAGCTTCAGCGGGCGAGCTGGAGATCTTCATGTCGTATACACGTATCTGTTTATTTTTTAGCTGCTTTACGTTGTTGTTGTGGTAAATTATCAGCATTTGTGAGAACATGTTATTATAACTGTCCAAGATGATGATTACTTATTGTGTACTCTGATATTGATTTATGTATATTATAGTTTCTCTTTGTAAAGATTATTGATCTATATTATATGTTATTCCGCTGCGATGTGAAATTTTGTATTGTTTTGGTTCCGCTTCTTTCTTCTTCTTCTCTTCTCTTCTTCTTTCTTCTCTCTTTCTTTCCACCCTCACTTTTCTTTATCATGATTATCTGCAATTATGCTTGCTCTGGGTCGACAGGCGTGGTTTGTGGTCGGTTCAGAAGGTACGGATTTGCGGGTCGTCACATTAACACAATATAAAACATTTTTATAATCGCTAACAAATACGTGCTCATATATATACACACACACACACTCAAAGTCATTTTAGGGCATTACTAACCCTATCTATAATGAGTAACCAACCAAAGCCTAGGTGTATCGCAAAATCCTAAGATCTAATACCACATGTGACGGTCTAGGCTTTTCAACCATCGACAGTGACGACCGGTAGGCTTTTCAACCATCTCAGCACCAACGTGGCACACACCGGTAACTTGAATCTGATTTTACGGCTAGCCTCGTGACTAACAACCAACCCTTTTCCTAGGGACATGTAGGGGTAAGAGTCTCTTGCTCGCAACCAAACAGAAAGCGAAAACCGCCTATCATGTTGCACACTCCAAATGATGGAGCATACCCCAACACAAGGGGTAAGTGCCAGATCAGATCTGATCCCATTTAGAGCTGACAATAAACTACAAATGTCCCACCCAAACTAGATGGAAAGACAGATAATCATGAGAAAGAAAGAAGAGAAGAGAAGAAGTACAGAAATGGAAACTAAAACAATCACATAATCTCACAATCGCAACGGAAAAACATATAATATAATATCAATGATCTTTTCAAAACAGAAACTATAATATACATACAACCATTAGAGTACAACAATCAATCACTAGTCATCAGTTTGGACAGTTATAATAACCTGTCCTTACAATTGCTTATAATTTAAACAACAAAGCAGCGAAAAAATAAACATATACGTAGAATACAACCAAAAGACCTCCAGCTCCTCTGCTGAAGCTCCAAAGCTTGTAAATCTGAATCTGTAAATATACTCGGTCTGACCCGAGCATTGGAAGGGAAGAATGCCCGAATCAGTCTGGTAAACCAGCATCGGAAAACACATCTCAACTGAATTTATTTTAAAGTTATAAAACTTTCCTTTTATCAAAACTAAGGTATCTCTTAAGACCACGCCCACACATAAACACAGACGGGTTTTTACCTTACGGTAACCAAAACCTTTCATATCAAATCTTGTTATATTATACTAGTGTCTAGTTACAAATAATAATTCAAATAGCCAAAATTGTTACCATCATTAAATTTCAGCATACTAGGCTCTACAAACAAAATGGCAGGCACGTAGTGGAGAATGGATTTTCATACAAATGACCAGGTGAAGGGACTACCTTTAAGCAGTACATACCTAAAGGAATTTACCGAGGCCCAACTGATGGTCCTCTACCAACACAAGACCGACCTACCTCTAACTATATATTACCGAATATGTCATCACCCCGGTCATTACCGCCTATCCGAGGGCCCTCATAGCATACATCCACAATAATTTAAAACTCGAACGTCATAGTGGGAATAAATATATCTAGAAGGGGATGATCATATCCTAATGGTTGCGAACCACATAGTCCTGCTATATCAACCCTGTTTCGATCATTTCCGGGTGTGAGGCCTGAGATAACGTTTACCTTTCAGATAGCACATTATCTTTCCTCTTTGAATTCCACATTGCCATTCCTTCGATTACTATTTCCTTTCACAAACATACAACCTCTAAGCTCGTATGTCTCAGAGAAGGGTGTTAAGCTAAGAGAAGTTGCCTTCTCCGCCACCAAATAGATGTACGTTTATAAAAGTCAACGTTGTAATCTCAAAAATGTAATGTCAGACATCCATCCATACAAGTTGTCTAGGAACAGGACAAACCGAAGGCACTCCCCTACCACATCCTGTCGAGAATTACCCCTAAGATTAGTAGCGATTAGTCATTGCATTGGATATTTCATAACGAAGAGACTACTGCTACTATATGTATATTGGGATTTTATCCCCAAGTGATCAACAAGCATTCCTTCATTACTAAAAATCCCAAATATCAATATCTTTCCAACCTGCACATTCGAACACATATACGTTGGTCCGAAGTGGTTCTCGAATAAATCTGACCCCGGTCTCTCCGAATCAACAACGTTAAAGAGGCCAATATTTGATAGTCGGTTATTTAACTATCAAAGCAACAATATCTAGCACCAAGCAATCACTAGGCCCATTAAATAAATCTTTCAATAATTAAATCAATCTTCAAATATTCATTTCAAATTATCTTTAGAAAGATATATTCTCAAAACCATTTCAAAATATCAATAATGGAAAACATTTCCATATACTTATATCAATGGTATAAGTATATTTCATAACACTACCATTTGGAGACACGCCAAATAGATTTCTATAATCATACAACTCCAGAGTTTGTACGCCTCCGAACGAGTGTTAAGCATAGGAAGCAATGCTCCTACACCACCAAGCCTTTAGTGCGATTATAAGAACCGATTCGTGTATTTCACGATGGAAGGTCAAAACATAATTTATTTGGGTCAAAATGAAATGTTGCATAAAACATCGTTACAACAACCCAAAAACATTAGTATAGGGATCCGATTAATTAATATATATAGATAAATCTCGTATACAATATAAAACATTTCCTTTTGGAAATCATTTACTGTGACAACAGTGTTATAGTCCATGCCTTCCATACTTCTCCGAAAACGTCTATTACAACAATAAATGTTGAAATCTATGTTTCCGTTACTTATTACATTTTAAAACATTATTCAAAACCATTATATTTCATTTGGAATTATTGTTTCCAAAACATTACTTCCAATGATAAATTACTTTTCAAAACATATAACTTCATCGAAATATTTCTTTAAAAACTTCCTTTAAATAAAATCCATATTTAAAACTCAACATAAATTATTTCCATATTTATAAAACTATTTTTATAAATTTCCATTCGATTTTATAAAACTTCTATTTTTATAAAATTCCTTTATTCACAAAATTCTAATTATAAATCCATTCCGTTGTAAACTAATTCTACCATAAAATTCATTTCTTTAGAAATCTAATTTATTTTATAAACTCCATTACCAAATCAATTTCAAAATCATTGTCCATTTACTAAACATTTATAAATTCTGATTATAAATTTATTTCTTTACTTATAAAATATCACTTATATAAATATTTTATATAAACTACTTCAAAATCTCTATTCAAAGTATTTCTCAAAATTATATTTTTATAACATCAAAAATCATAACTTTAATTTCTTTAAAAACAAATTCATTCTTTTAATAATTAAAAATCATTAAAACATATATACTTCCAAAAAAAATTTGAAATCCTTTTCAAATCAAAATCATCATTTTTAGTATTTCCAAATGCCAAAAATAAGGCCCAGTTCTACCATAGCACCAAATAAGTCAAATCATATCAAAGACATCGACATGACATCCAGAACATCATATCTTAGCATATATGTATATGAAAAGTAAATCAACAGTGGTAAGGAATCGTGTTGGATCCCTCCAACCTGTCCTCCTGCATCACAGACAGCATATAATCATAAAAATATAAATCAACCGCTTCGAGTCGGGATTCGTATACAAAGGGTCATCTGCTCTTACATGAGAACATAATAAGGTCTCATCCACTCCAATAGGCGGGAATATATCCAAACCAACTAATATATATATTATATCCTTCAAATAAGCATCAAACAACATATTCAAAATTATTCCCACTTATATAAAAATATAAGCAGGCCAAAGAGGTGAGTTTACTCACAAAAATGCAAGAAATCGCCAAAGCGCTCCGGTTTGAATTAGAATTGAACGGTCGTTCAATTTATACCCAAAATTCCTATTAGCTCCGAATTCGTCCAATCCAACTCCATAGCGTAGTGCTCGCTGATACGAACGCAACACAACTATCGCGCTTGAAACGGACCTCGTACGAACAAGTTATGAATTATTGAACATTCGATAAAATTAAAATTAATTAACTTAAACTTAATAATTTAAACTGTACCCTATTCTCCTTCATCCCTCCAGGCCGCACGTGATATTTTTTTCTTTTTTTCGTTCGTTCGAAATCATTCATGCACCTAACCATGACAAATGTTGTCGCCGCTTGCCCCTCCCCAGCGCCACCGCCACTCCAGCCACCTGCGCCAGCTCTATGCGCGTCTGTATGCACTTCTCGAGGCCACGAAACCCACTCGACTTGATGCGAATGGAGCAAGATTTCGGCCAGGTCGAGCGGGGATAGCTCGATCCAACAGTTAGTTAGCTTCGTATGCTCATGCTCTACATTTCCCTGGTTGAAGTCGAAGGCTAATTCGGCCTTTGGAGGCTCCGATCAACGTCGGCCATTGGATAGTTTTATTTTAATGGCGGCTGAAATTAGGTTTAGGGTTTTAGTTTGCAAATGAAGGAAGTTGGGGGCTATTTATAAAAAATAAACTCGACACTATTCATCCATGAAAATTTCGAATTCCAAACGAAGCGTGCTGCCTGGTGTTCTATATGTTATACCCTTATTCTGAACACAATGGAATATATATATCGGGAGCCAATTCCATCATATACAGAAGATAGCTTTTCAAATCGAATTATTTTAAATAAAATTCCTTTAATTAATTTCTATGCGTTTCGAGCTCGCAAGATCAAACGGTATGTCAAGTCGCCATGAAATTCGACAGCATACTATAATTCACTATTACGGATCCAATAAAACTGGTTTCGTCGAATTCCGAGACAGTGCCCAAAAAGACTATTTTTACACATTAATTAAAACAAGTAATTTCCAATTTCATTTCATATACTTTTAAATCCAAACTAAATGTTTACTAACTTCATTCTAATTTAAATAGAATTTAAATAACTGTTGAAAACATTTTCATTCACATTAAATTTAAGATTCAATTTTCTTAAACAATTTTAAATATTAAATTTAATAATTTAATTATCAAATAAATCGCTATATTTGAAATATAAGTTATTTAACTTATAAAATTAACTTTTAAATACTTAAAATCAATTAAATATTCCGAATTCGAATGATTGAAATTCTAGGTCGTTACATGATCGTTACCAAATTCCATAAGTCATAATGTGATATAGTTTTGATAAAGAGCATTGGAGTAAATAATTGTCACTATCGGGTACCGCTTGTAACAAGTAAAATTGGATTTTAGAAAAAGATGTGTAAGCGATAAATTCAGCAAAAATGTCACACCACCTGCTAAGTGACGTGTGAATATTAATATTCGAATAGTTCAATATTAATCGCTGACTGAATTTACACATTTGAGTCGCACAACAGTAATGATGAATTCTCTAAAAGACCACGTGATTTAATTAATTTATAAAATGTTGTAAATTGATAAAATTAATTGATATTTGAGGAATATTAATTATTATTATTTTTTTATGTTTGGAAGTTGTTTGTAATTATGTTAATGTATTTATAGAAGTAATATTTACGCGCATTGATATACGATATCGATGTAATTTAAAGATAATTGCATAAAATGTTTTATGAAAATTTTATGTCATTTGATGATATGGTTTCGTTAGAAATGCGGATTACGGATCTTAAGGCTGGTTTAACACTAGAGGGGGGTGAATAGTGTTTTAATGGATTTTATGGAATTTTTGAAATCTTTTGAAATTAAACACAGACAGATGCAATTCACAAACACAGAGACAATCACATAATCAGACACAAATGTAAATAGTAAATAAAAAGTAGTAAAGGAAAGAACACACCAGAATTTTATACTGGTTCGGAGTTACCCTACATTCAGTCCCACACAATTTCTTGTGCAAATTTCTTTTCAAATATAATGTCGATATTACAACCTCGATTTCAAGGCTACGAGATACACCCTCCTATCTTCGAGTCCAGGGCAAACTCTCTTGATTTAACCAGGCTACATGATCACCTAATTGATTTACGGGCTACAATCACACCCAATTGATTTACAGACCATAATCACACTGTTTCCAATCACACTTTAATAGAGAGAGACTCGATACACTTCGATCTTAGATCTTTGATTATAAATGATCATATAACTCTGAATAGCACTAAGATCTTTGAGAGAGAGTGATAGAGAATTATACTAGAGATGACCGAGTTTGATTCACTAAGGATTTCGGCAGAGTTTGTTAAAATATAAGAGAATATTTGAGTGGAGAAGAAGGAGTGAAGAAATGAAGAAAAACTAACTTAAAATTCGTTGAAAACAACTGGTATTTATAGAAGAATAGCAGTCATGTCCAGTCGTGAAAGGTTATGACGAATAGACACTTAATTTGAAATTTTGAAATTTGAATTTCTATGCCTACCATGCGAACATGGGGGGATGGGGTATGTCAACATGCCCTAGTTAATTTTGAAAATTGATTTTTGTTTTTAAAAGAGATTTTCTTTCTAAAACTTGTCAAAACAATTTATGAAGTTTATAAACCATTTTGAATATAGTTTAAACTTATAAAAGAGATTAAAAATAAATCTTAAAAAATATAATCTATAATATAAAAGTAATATTAAAAACTAAGTATAGAACATATTTTTGAGATTTAAAGACTATAATTATTAAAACCAGGAGATAGTTTAAAAAACAAGAGATGATTCTGAAATCAAAATATAAAAGATAATAAAAATAGTTTAAGGCTAAAATATTTAAACTGGGAGAGATGACTTTTAAAAAGTTTTTGGAAAAATATTTAATATAAATCATTTCGAAAATTTCCCGGATTCCATTCCACTAGAGAAGGTCGTGGGTTCCATCCTACTAAAGAGGTCGTGGGTTCCATCCTATTATTAAAGCGAGAAGGTGGATTCCATTCCATAATTAAAATCTGAATAAAAATTTTAGTGCTATTATGAAGTTTTAACATAAATCTAAACTCTATTACTTATCTTGATATCTTGAACTCTTGAACTCTTGAAATATTGAACTCTTGATATCTTGAACTCTTAATACTCATGAGTCTTCAGTCTAGGTTTCTTCAATCTTGAATTCGCCAGTCTTGAATCTCTATACTTAGTCTTGAATCTTTATACTGTACAGTCTTCATTCTTTAGTACCATCATATATATCCTACATATACATATATATCTAGATAATAATATTTATATTTATATTTTATAACAAGTCCTAAGGTTGTTGTCGTCAAAACCATCATCTCAGGAACTAACAATCTCCCCCTTTTTGATGATGACAACCTATGTTTATAAAATATACTCCACCTAACTTTGATTCTACTCTGACTCCCCTTTATTCCAACAACTCCCCTTTAATCTACTAATTCCCCCTTATTCTAAGCGTATCTAACCTATTTTATAATTCTCCCCCTTTGTTATCAAAAAAAACTAAGCCTAAACTACATAACTCCCCCTTAAACTAATACTATGGAACTAAATGTTAATAACGAAGTATAATAAGCGAAACATAAATCTAATTTTACTATATATGTTGTTATATTACACATATAAACACAAATATATACAACTACACATAATATATAAAAACATTAACATAAAAACAATCTATGAGGGTCTTTGATAATTGGTGACTTGTGAATCGAACAATTTGGGTAATGGAGACAAAAGTTTCCACGTTGTTCGACCAAATTACCATCTTTATCAAAACAGATATCTCCAACGCAAATAACTTTAACGTCTTCGTCCATTTGCGCTTCTTCTTCTTCTTCGTCGTCTTTCTCTAATGGATTATGAATATGAATGTTAGACGAGTCATCTTCAATCACGATCGGGTCCGCATGATTATCCATTAGAAATTTTTGCAAATTTCTAAGTATTTTGCCATGTTTCTCTTGTTCCTTAGCCATCTTTATTTGCATGACTTGCAATTCAGTCATCGTTTGCAGAGAGTACTTCAAAGTTTCCTTTATCTTCATAACTAGGGCCAGTGTAGTCCGTTGAAATGGACCAGCATTAGTAGAAGGGAAAGAAAAGATCCCATTTTGGTTTGATTTGGAAGAGGAGTCCATTATTTTATATTTTCAAAAGTTTATTACAGAGAAAATGAAGAGAGAAGATAGAAGAATTCAAAATATTGTGGTTTATATAACCACCAAACAGATTTTAGAGGGAAAATCAAAATTTCAAATTTTACCGTTGTATGTCGACATGGGGGGTAGGGGGTGTCGACATCCTTATGGAAATTTTGACAATTTTTATTTTTCTTTATTTATTTAAAAATATATGTTACTACATCTATATTTTATATCTCAGTTATAGAGCAAATACCTAGTTCTCTTCTAAATTTAGTAAAGACTAGTTGATTCAAGGGTTTGGTTAGAATATCACCTATTTGGTTCTCAGTGTTGATAAATTCAAGAGAAATATCTCTTTACTTATATTATCTCTGAGAAAATGATGTCTGATATCAATATGTTTGGTTCTGGCATGATGAGTAGAATTTTTTGGATAAATTTATTGCACTTGTATTGTCACAATAAATTGGTGATTTTGAAATATTTAATCTAAAATCCTTTAGGGTCTGTTGCATATAGATAACTTGAGAACAAGCCAAAGCGGCAGAGATATATTCTGTTTCAGTTGTTGATAGTGAGACAGTATTTTGCTTTTTAATAAACCAGGAAACCAGAGAATGTCCTAAAAAGTGTGTTTCACTTGTACTTTTTCGGTCTGATTTACAACCAACATAGTCAGCATCATAATATGAGATTAAATCAAATGAATCATTTTTAGGGTAAAATAGGCCATAGTCTAAAGTGTGTTTAGCATATCTTAGGATATGTTTAACAGCTTTTAAATGGGTCTCTTTGGGTTGAGATTGGTATCTTGCACAGAGACAGACACTATGCATGATGTCAGGCCTACTCGTAGTTATATAGAGTAGCGATCCAATCATTCCCCTGTATAGTTTTTGGTCGACATCTTTTGACATGTCTTCTTTATTCAAGGATTCATTGGTTTTCATAGGAGTGGGTTTTCCACTCGCAGTGGTCATACCAAACTTATTAATTAGATCCCTAGCATACTTTTCTTGACTAATGAAAATATCACTATCTAATTGTTTTATTTGCAATCCTAAAAAGAAAGTAAGTTCACCCATATGACTCATCTCAAACTCTTTTGTCATTATTTCATAAAACTCTTTGTTCTTTTCAGTGTTTGTTGATCCAAAAATTATATCATCTACATATATTTGTACTAATTGAATATCATTTTTGTTTCTTTTAATAAAAAGAGTATTATCTACTTTACCAATTTCAAAATTCGATTATAATAGGTAAGATCTTAGTCTATCATACCAGGCTCTAGGAGCTTGTTTCAAACCATATAAAGCTTTCTTTAATTTGTAAATATGATTTGGAAACTTTTCTTCTTCAAAAAGTGAGGGTTGTTCAACATAAACATCTTCTTTAACAAAACCATTTTGAAATGCACTTTTGACATCCATTTGAAATAATTTGAAATTGTTATGGTTTGCGAAAGCAAGTAGAATTCTAATGACTTCTAACCTTGCTATGGGTGTAAAGGTTTCATCATAGTCTATTCCTTCTTCTTGACAATAACCTTGCGTGACTAACCGAGCTTTATTTCTAATGACCTCGGCTTGTTCATTCATTTTATTTTTATAAACCTATTTAGTTCCTATTATAGTTTTGTCCTCAGGTCTAGGAACAAGTTCCCATACATCATTTCTGGTGAATTGATTCAGTTCTTCTTGCATAGCAAGAATCCATGAATCATCACGTGATTCTTCTTTTGGATTTTTGGGTTTAATAGTTGATATAAAAGCTACATTACTCATCTTGTTTAATTGATTTCTAGTTCTAACAACAAATTCAATATTTCCTAGTATATTTTCTATAGGATGATCTTTTAAAAGCCTGATCCTTTTATTAGAATGAACAGTTTCACAATTTGTTTTATTTGATTCATTATTTAAAGTAACAAAATCATCTTCGTTATTTATTTGAACAAAATCTTTCAAATTTTTATCAAAAGATACATGCATTGTTTCTTCAATGGTGTTAGTTTTTAAATTGAAAACTCTATATGCTTTACTTCTATTAGAATATCCGATAAAGATTCCTTTGTCGGATTTAGGATCAAATTTATCCAAATTGTTCTTTGTATTTAGAATAAAGCATTTGCTTCCAAAAACTTTAAAATAAGATACCTTTGGTTTCTTATTGAAAAGAAGTTCATAAGGTGTTTTATTGGTTAAAGGTCTAATTAATATCCTATTCAAAATGTAACAAGCTGTAGCGACTGCTTCAGCCCAAAAATTTCTTGGTAATTTACTATCTGAAAGCATAGTTCTTGCACACTCTTGAATCGTCCTATTTTTACGCTCTACCACTCCGTATTGTTGTGGAGTTCTTGGAAAGGAAAATTATGAGTTATTCCTTTTTGATTACAGAAATTCTCAAAATTTTCATTTTGAAATTCTCCACCATGATCACTATGAATAGTTTTGATTTTTAAAGAAAGTTGATTTTGAATTCTTTTTGCAAAAGTTTTAAATAAATCAAAGGCATCACTTTTATGCTTCAGAAAAATTGTCCATGTAAATCTAGAATAATCGTCTACAATTGCACAAACATATTTACTGTGATTTATTGACTGAATTTGAGATAGACCAAACAGATCTAAATGTAGTAACTCAAGAGGTTTTGAAGTTGAAATCATATCTTTCAATTTAAATGAAATCTTTCTATGTTTTCCTAATCGACAAGCATCACATATACTATCTACTTTAAAATCCATTTTAGGGAGACCTCTTACTAGATCAAGTTTTGAAAGTCTAGCTAAGAGTTTGAAATTCAAATGCCCAAATCTTTTATGCCAAATCCAAGGGTCACTTGTAATAGCCAAAAGACATAGCTTATCATTTGAGATTTTCATACTGAGAATATAAATATTTTTCTTCCTAATTCCTTCAAAGATAATATTTGATTTATTACCTTCGATGTGACACTTATCCTTTTCAAATTTAATTTTGTACCCCTTATCACATAGTTGACTTATGCTAAGCAGATTGTGTTTTAGATTCCTAATTAACAAAACATCAGAAATAGTAGGAGTTTTAAAGTTACCGACATTGCCGATGCCAATCACATATCCTTTTGAGTTGTCTCTAAAGTTGACCGGTCCTCCATCTTCATAAATTATGTCATTCAGTATCTCCGGATTGCCAGTCATGTGTATCGAACATCCACTATCAAGTATACATTTATTTTTCTTGATTTGCACCATTTGTTCATTGAGTGTTGATTCATCAAAAGCCATGTAACACATCTGTTCATGCACAACACACCAATTCAGTATATAACTTGATTTTCTATAATAACAATATGCATACTTATGAAACAATGATGATATGGACAGTTTTGAACCAGAGTTGACAGAATTTCCAAAAATTTCCATTTTAAACTTTTTCAAAATTCAGATTATGATAACTTTGAAAACCAATGCTCTGATACCAAACGTTGGAAATGCAGCTTACGGATCTTAAGGCTGGTTTAACACTAGAGGGGGGTGAATAGTGTTTTAATGGATTTTATGGAATTTTTGAAATCTTTTGAATTTAAACACAGACATATGCAATTCACAAACACAGAGAAAATCACAGAAGTAGACACAGATGCAAATAGTAAATAAAAAGCAGTAAACGAAAGAACACACCAGAATTTTATACTGGTTCGGAGTTACTCTACATCCAGTCCCACACAATTTCTTGTGCAGATTTCTTTTCAAATATAATGTTGATATTACAACCTCGATTTCAAGGCTATGAGATACACCCTCCTGTCTTTGAGTCCAGGGCAAACTCTCTTAATTTAACCAGGCTACAAGATCACCTAATCGATTTACGGGCTACAATCACACCCAATTGATTTACAGCCCACAATCACACCGTTTCCAATCACACTTTGATAGAGAGAGACTCGATACACTTCGATCTTTGATTACAAATGATCCTATAACTCTGAATAGCACTGAGATCTTTGAGAGATGGTGAAAAATAATCAAACTAGAGATGATCGAGTTTGATTCACTTAGGATTTCGGCAGAGTTTTGTTAAAATATAAGAGAATATTTGAGTGGAGAAGGAGTGAAGAAATGAAGAAAAACTAACTTAAAATTAGTTGAAAACAATTGGTATTTATAGAAGAAAACCAGTTATGTACATTCGTGAAAGGTTATGATGAATAGACACTTCATTTGAAAATTTGAAATTTGAATTTCTACGGCTGCAATGTCGACATGGGGCGATGGGGTATGTCGACATGCCCTAGCTAATTTTGAAAATTGATTTTTGTTTTTAAAAGAGATTTTCTTTCTAAAACTTGTCAAAACAATTTCTGAAGTTTATAAACCATTTTGAATATAGTTTAAACTTATAAAAGAGATTAAAAAGTAATCTTAAAAAAAATATAATCTATAATATAAAAGTAATATTAAAAACTAAGTATAGAATATATTTTTGAGATTTAAAGACTATAATTATTAAAACCAGGAGATAGTTTAAAATACTAGAGATGATTCTGAAATCAAAATATAAAAGATAATAAAAATAGTTTAATGCTAAAATATTTAAACTGAGAGAGATGACTTTTAAAAAGTTTTTGGAAAAATATTTAAAATAAATCATTTTGAAAATTTCATGGATTCTATTCCACTAGAGAAGGTCGTGGGTTCCATCCTACTAAAGAGGTCGTGGGTTTCATCCCATTATTAAAGTGAGAAGGTGGATTCCATTCCACAATTAAAATCTGAATAAAGATTTTAGTGCTATTATGAAGTTTTAATATAAATCTAGACTCTATTACATATCTTTAACTCTTGAACTCTTGATATCTTGAACTCTTGATACTCATGAGTCTTGGTTTCTTCAATCTTGAATTCAGAAGTCTTGAATCTCTATACTCAGTCTTGAATCTTTATATTGTACAGTCTTCATTCTTCAGTACCTACATATATATCCTGCATATACATATATATCTAGACAAGAATATTAGTATTTATATTTTATAACAAGTCCTAAAGTTGTTGTCATCAAAACCATCATCTCAGGAACTAACAGGTTTATGGAAATTTTATGTCGCTTAATGACATATCATGTGAAAAGAAAGAAATGGAGTGAAAAATAATCAAGGGAATTAATTAGGGGAATTTTAATTAAGGACTGGGAACCATTCTTTCAAATAAAACATATTTTCTAATTTATTCTGTAGGTACAATTCATTCCTAATGTAACGATTTCAGATTTTCGACTTCCGAAAATCGACATTAATACGTCCACTGTATCAACTGCCGAGCAATCGAATGCCGGAAAACCGAATTGTTATGGAGAAAAAGAAGATAGAAGAAGACAGAAGAAAAGAAAGAAGAAATAACAGAAAAACACAGAACAATAACAGAATCTCACATTCGCAGCGGAACAACATATAATAGATAAATGAATAATCTTTAAATCAAAGAACTATATCATTTTATACATTACATCATCATCAGAGTTTACACAACAATATACAAAACAATACTGGACAGTTATACAAACTTGTCCTCATACAGAATACACAGCGGAATAAATAATATGATATACAAGTGATGCGTCTCGCCATCCAGCTCGCCAATGAGCTCCACAGCATCTCCTGAATCCAGAATGACCTGATAACCTGACTCTAGACTGCCCGTGTGGAAATTGGTGGGCACCCAGAGTTTAGGAAGGAAACAATAAACTCCAGGTCAGTCATGGTGACTGGTGTGAGAACTAAAACAGTTATTATCTTTAAAACAACAACAACAAAGGAAGTGGAATATATCCGCAATGCTTTTGGAAAATGAAACTACCATAAGACCTCCCGCCACACACACAATGCAAACGCAGAATTGGAGGAGATTTCTTCTTATGATAGTCAAACATGCTTACTACGCAAACAAAATTCTTTTGATATTATTACTAGTGCATAGTGCAGAAAACCATTTCGAAAGTAGAATATTAATCTTAGCCAACATACGACCAGTATCGTATGCCTACTATAGCTACCATCTAAACAGTGGTGACCACCATAAGTAAATGGCAGGTTCTACAACTAAAACTGTACAGGGTTCGTATTGGAAGATGGATTTCCAACAAATGGTCAGGCTAAGGAACTTCCTACTGCCAATGGGATCGCTTCTGGCGGGACGTCCCGAGAACTAACTAGCTCTCTGCCAACACAAGGCCGGGTTACCTCTATCACTAGGTAACTCACGAATATGCCATTCCCCGGTCCTTTGGGACCTTTATCCGAGGCGCCTCGATCAAACAACAATCACACAGTAAATGAGATTGGAGTATCCACATAGGTTAAATACCAGGGCTCCATACCTAATACCACCCTTTTCCAGAAGGAAATGACATACCCTAAAGGGCGCGACCCTCATAACCTTGCCGCATATTCCTGTTTCGACCCATTTCCGGGTTGTGAGGTCCGATGAGGTCTAGTCCACAAAGCTACGCTTTTTCACAAAGCCACGTTTTGATCACAAATGATCAATGATACAGCAACACTCAGCATGTCACATCACCAAATTGGGAGTATATCACTGATAAATTTCAACTACATAACCTCTAAGCTCATACGTCTCAGAGAAGGGTGTTAAGCTAAGAGAATAAATTCTCCGCCACCAAACAGAAATGTATTTGAAAGAAATCAGCTTTATATCTCAAAATGTAATGTCAGACATGTAACCATACAAGTCTGTTCCGGGTTTGAACAGAACCGAAGGCACTTCAAAAGAAGCCCTTGCAATCCGGGTATTCACAATCCTGATCGAACTTCCCATCACAAAGGAAATCTCTATACCGTAGCTAACGGTGCAGAGACAATCGACAGGTCATCCTATCATTTTCACAAATACCCGGTCTTCACCACCGGTCTTCAATACGATCCATATCGTCGTATCACTAATTCGGAATGGGTTATATGACACAAAGGTCATTTCCCGGCTAACCCTAATAGTGAGCATAATATTTAAAACATATGGATATAGGGATTTCAATTAAGTCACAACTTATTACCCAAATCCTTTCCTTTAAATGGTTTAAACAAATTACCATTTTAAATCTTTAAACAAAAAGATTTACTTCACAAAGTTTACCCAGTTTCACAAAGATTCATTTACAGATTTCCAAATCAATTTCCATTTAAATTGGATTAACCCATTAAATCTTTAAATCAAGACTTAACTTATAGGTTTCAAAACTATTCACAATTCAAGTCTTTTATAATATAAAAGATACACCTTTTAAAATCGTCCTTGATTTCAAAATAAGGTTTAATCATCTTCACAAAGGTTAATTCATAGTTTTCTTCCAAACTATTTACAATTTTCATTCAACTTGAAATGTTTCAATACAAATTGGAAATCTTTTCACTTTATGAAAGCTATTATCTTTTGAAAACAGATAGTTTTCGTTTTGGGAAAAACTGGTTACAATTACACAGGTTAAAGCCATTCAAGTATAAAACTTGAATATACATTTAAATTTCCAAAACCATATTTTAAATGGTTAAAAAACCATATCAATACCTTTTACATTTGTAAAACCTTTTAAACCATAATTCAAAAATTATTGAATTCAATTTCAAAATATTGAATTCAAACTTAAATCAAATGACTTAAATTCCAATTCTATTAAGTTGTTTAAAATAACCTTTATTTTTGAAACTCATTTTCAAAAGCTTTCAATTTCAATTCCAAAACTATTTTGGATTCAAAAACTCAATTTTCCAAAATTGATAAAAATCTGTGACTTAACCGATTTCCACGTGAAATCCACTTTTGTGTGTGTATTGTGTAGTCCACGGGTTTAACACAATAGTGCAACAACATTCAACCATCACAGATCAAATCTAACAATATAATTGATAAGCGGTATAAATTATAACGCTTATCTTTCACTCACAGATCACAGATATATCATATCATAGATAAAAAGATCACAAATCACAACACAAATCAGGATATAACACAAAATATCACATATCAGAGATGTCAAACAATTCAACATCCAATATAATCCAAACATCCATAAGTAGGATTAATTAATTATCTGATTAATTAAAATCAAATAATTTTCTATAAATAAATTTGGCTAGTTATGGTAAATTGATAATCAATTAATTTCAAAACATTTAATAAATTTCCCTTTAATTAATCATTAATTAACCCTTACTTAATAATTAATACTTAATTAATTATTTTTAATTAATTACCATAACCAAATAATTTCTACTTGTAAATTTCCATTGTGAATTTACATTTCCAAATATTCATTCCTTATACGATTTTCAAATCAATTTCACAAATATTCATTTTCAACTTTAAATCAATTTTCAAATTCATTTCAAAACCCAAATAAATTTCTAATGAATTCCAAAATTATTTCCTTTTAAAATAAATTCCTTAATCTCTTCAAATCTATTTAAAAATCCCAAATTTAGATAAATTCTTCAGTTTATAGATAATATTTCCAAAAATCCATTTATTAAGCCCTTTATCCCAAATTTAAAATTTAATCCAATATAATTCAAAAATAAAACTTTTATCTTATAAAACTCCTTTTAAATTTATTCAATTATCAAAAATAAATTTTTCGATAAATTTTCAACTTAAATTTCAAAAATCCAATTTTTATTCATTTTCGGTATCCAACGATACCAAAAATATATCCGGCTAAATTATAGCCTTCAACGATTTCAAACACAATATAATCACACACAGATTATAAATAAATCAACACACAATATTGAAATAAATTCAATTATTTGAGGAATCCAGTTGGATCCCTCCAACCTGTTTCCCTGCATCCATAGATGTTAGCACAATACCAATTCCACTTCAATGTGGAATATCGCGGTATATGGGATTTATAAATATCACCCGCTATTATGCTACATAATAGGGTCTCATCCGCTATATAATGCGGGAAATCAACTCCAAATACATATATAATACCAATTCCACTTCACGGTGAAATTATCGCGGTATATGTTTTTAATAAATAACCTTCGCTTAATATACGGCGTATAGGGTCTATTTAACACAATAGATAACAATTTATCATCCAATCATCACAATCAACACTATCAACAATTTTAAATCTAACTATTTAAAATTTAAATCGAAACAAAACATTCGATTGAGTGAGAAGTTCTCACCTTGCTTTTATGACGGTTGTAGTATTTTATTTCGAATAAAACTAAACACGCGTTTAATTTTACTCAAAATTTTCACTGACTCCAATTGACTCCAACCAGTTCCATTGCATAGAGCTCGACAAAATGGTTCCAACGCAAAAAGTTTCGTCAGAAACGAACCTTGTATGAAGAAGTTATAACGTTTTAAAGTTTATACGATTTTAAATAAATCAATTTCTATTTCTATTTTATTTTTATTTTACCCTAAATTATCTAGGCCGTTCGTTTGCTATGAAGAGATCTGGTCGTGCGTATAAGCTTCTTCCCTCTTCCAGTTTTCACGTACGCTATGAACCCATACGAGCCGCCACTAGGGCTTCGAACGCTTCCCCCCACGACGACTTCCAGAGTGATCAAGCACCACTGTGTTGAAGCCCACGTTCGTGCGCACCACTGCCCAACAACCGGTCGAGCTCGGCCCAATCTAGGCGAAGACAAACGTGCACGACTGCCTCTCATTCAAACGCAAATTGCCACTGATCCGTGGCGAATTTTTCGATCACAGCCGTTCACATTATAGATCTCGATGTCCTCTACAAATCTCTAGTTGAAGATTTCTCGAATTGATGCGTGGATTAGAAGGAAATCGAGGAGGAAGAAGGCACATTTTTGGCCATTGAAGATAGAGGTGGCGGCTGGAACGTTTGACCTATGGTTTGTGCAAATGTTGAGAAATCAAGTCCTTTTATAGAAAATTGACGACACTATTCATCTCCAAATTTTTTTGAACTCAAAATCGAGCATTCCGGCTAGCATTTCTAAAGTTTACCCTGCGTTCCGAACATAATGGAACGTGTTTCAGGAGCTAATTCGATCGTATGTGAGAGTTACGGAAATAACGATCAAATTTAAATCAAATCGATTTAAAACGATTTTGATGCGTTTTGGCCTACCTCGGACAAATGTCAACTCCGATTGCTACGAAAATTGAAATCTTACAATAATATCACATTACGGATCCGATGAAACTGGTTTCGTCGAAATCCGAGACTATTAGAAAAATGGTCATTTTTACTCGTCAATTAAATATTAAAATATTCAATTTTCACAAATTAACTTTTAATTCAAATTTAAAAGTTCTATAGCATCATTATAACTCCAATATGATTTAATATAATTTTATAAATCATTTTTAATCACATTAAACCCAATTTACAATTATTTCTGTAATTTCAAATATTTAATAGTCGATTTAATTATCCAATTAAATCTAGATATTCAAAATTTAAGTTACTCAGCTTATTAAATTTACTTGTTAATATTTTAAATTAATTAAATATACGAATTTCAAATGATGGAAATTCTGGGTCGTTACAATCTTTCCCCCTTAAAAGAATTTCGTCCTCGAAATTCCAAAGTAAGAAAAATGCCCCAAAATCTATTAACTTTTCAAAAATCCGTTCAAATTAGAATTACAAATCTCTTAAGTGTTTAACTTCCCCAAAATCCAATAGTTAAACTCTTTCAAAAACTTTACTAAGTTTTTTCAAATCTATACTTAGTTATACTTTTCAAAACAACTATATCGTTTAACTTTTAACTCCAAAATCCAAAATTTAGTTTTCACAAATTTTCCCAAAATTTCCCGAAAATTTTCTAACGCCTTAAATTTTCATAAAAATTCGCCATAGCCTCCTTTGCGCGGTTCGATCGTAGTAGGATCACAATGGACATAAATATATATACATCGACCCACACGGTCGGAAAAGCAGAAAAACAGTTCATATTTCCTATTTTTATTGCGTAGGCGTACCTTTTTAGCATTTTTAAGCAAAGCAATTATTAATTTAGCATTTTAGCGCAACCCAACCAACCGAACGGTAGCCACGGCACCTGTACTTACTCAATTTAAACATGTAAGTGACATATATATAAAGTTATTAACAATTTACTCTTTTAAACAACTACAACATATGCATATTAAAAGAAATGCATACTAAACAAGGTTTATAAACAAGTTATATAATTTCGACATCACTTGTAATTGTTTACAACCAATTCATATACAACGACATTCATTTCTTTATTTTCAATTAGTTTACATTCACTAATTTAAATTCAAATTGGTTCACTTACAATTCAAATCCAATTACATAGCTTTCAATTTCACTAACTCAATTTCATTAACACTTAATGAATTATACTATATACAATCAACTAACAATCAAATAACAACCAATGTACATTCAACACAACCAAAATATTAAATTTACATTACTTACATTCAATTTGGTTCAACACTTTTTATTTCAATTGGTTTAATATTCTATTGATTTTCATTCAATTATTCAACTTCCAATTACATTAGCTTTTAATGTTACATTCATTATTCCATATCAATTTACTTACATTCGATTGATTAACATTCAATCCATTTATTCAATTCAATTGCTAATTCATTTCACAAATAAAGTTGAATTTCCTTTATATAACTCAAGTTTACATTTATTTAATAAATTCATTTTTATTAATTTACTTCGATATCAAAATCAACTTCATTTAACATCACTTAAGTTATATTCCATTTCAAACATCATTTGTTTAACTTAACTTGAATTTCCACTTATAAATCCAATTCAGATTCTAATTCTAAAGTCATTTTATTTAACTTTACCAAAGCTAAATTTATTATCTTATATCATAAGTTCAAAACTCATTTCACTTATATTTATCAATTACAACTTGGATTTTAATTTAAATTTGGTTGTCACAACAAAACTTCAATTTCCAATTTACTATGGTAGCAAATCCATCACACAGAAACTCGAAAATGATACCGATGATGCTGCAGTCATCACCCTTATTATTTCCCAGTAACAATAGTGAATTCAGTGCTTTAAATTCTTTCAAAAATTCCCTTTTATTTATAAATCACATTTATAAATCTTTTTCTCATATAATTTCACTATTTTATTTTACTTATACAAGATTATTTCACAATTATAAATCATATTAATCATAATTCCATACTTAATAATTCATTTGCTTATATACTTCATTCTTTTACAATTGTTGTTTTTATTTAACTTATTCAAACAACTTTTATTAACTCATATATATATATATATATATTCTTACATTTTCAACAACCAAACAATCAATTTATATACACTTTAATAATTCTGAAAAATTATTTCTTTTATATACAAAATATAATTGAGGTAAAATTATTTCATTTACCCAATTCTTTTAAACAATATCGTGCTGAATTGTTCTATACAAGTGTTTAGAGATCCCTATCGATAGAGTTGTACAGACTATACCGACCAGAATCCATATACCACTCAATAAACCAATCATCACAATATAAAACAATTTTATATTCACTAACAAATACGCGCTCATATCTATTATTACACTCAACTCATTCTAGAGTACTACTGACTCTATCTCTAATGAGTAACACCCAACAGAGCCATGGTTATCGCTTAACCATATGCTCTGATACCAAATGTAACGTTTTTAGATTTTCGACTTCCGAAAATCGACATTAATACGTCCATTGTATCAACTGCCGAGCAATCGAATGCCGGAAAACCGAATTGTTATGGAGAAAAAGAAGAGGTAGAAGAAGACAGAACAAAAGAAAGAAGAAACAACAGAAAAACACAGAACAATAACAGAATCTCACATTCGCAGCCGAACAACATATAATAGATAAATGAATAATCTTTAAATCAAAGAACTATATCATTTTATACATTACATCATCATCAGAGTTTACACAACAATATACAACACAATACTGGACAGTTATACAAACTTGCCCTCATACAGAATACACAGCGGAATAAATAATATCATATTCAAGTGATATGTCTCGCCATCCAGTTGGCCAATGAGCTCCACAGCATCTCCTGAATCCAGAATGACCTGATAACCTGACTCTGCCGTGTGGAAATTGGTGGGCACCCAGAGTTTAGGAAGGAAACAATAAACTCCAGGTCAGTCATGGTGACTGGTGTGAGAACTAAAACAGTTATTATCTTTAAAACAACAACAACAAAGGAAGTGGAATATATCCGTAATGCTTTTGGAAAATGAAACTACCATAAGACCTCCCGCCACACACACAATGCAAACTCAGAATTGGAGGAGATTTCTTCTTATGATAGTCAAACATGCTTACTACGCAAACAAAATTCTTTTGATATTATTACTAGTGCATAGTGCAGAAAACCATTTCGAAAGTAGAATATTAATCTTAGCCAACATACGACCAGTATCGTATGCCTACTATAGCTACCATCTAAACAGTGGTGACCACCATAAGTAAATGGCAGGTTCTACAACTAAAACCGTACAGGGTTCGTATTGGAAGATGGATTTCCAACAAATGGTCAGTGTAACGACCCGACTTTCTATGCCTAGAAAGTCGCATCATTATGAAGAAAGAAAGGGGGTAGAAAATAGAAAAGAAAATGAAGAAAGAAAGAAACAACAACAACGATCTCACAGCGGAACGAATAAATTATATTAATAACATAAACTATTACATAGTATACAACAATTTACAGAGTTACACAGCATATACATCACTTACTAGACAGTTATAAACATCTGTCTAGACATTACAACTCAAATACAAGACAAGACACTATCACAGATATCAACACAGCGGAATACTATATCTACGAACGCCGAAGCCTCCTGCTCCATTGCTCCTCCAGAATATTCGTCAAAGCTAAACCTGAATCCCTTGGCTACTCGTAAAAATTTGAGTACCCAAGAGTTTATAAAACAGAAATAAACACTTGGGTCAGACATGGGTCTGGTGTGAGTAAACGGGTTAAGGTTGTTTAACTTTGAAAAACCTTTGAAAGAAAAGGTATCTCGTAAGACTTCCCGCACATAAACACGGAAAAGTTTTTACCTTACGATAACCAAAACATTTGATAGGAAATTCGATTGTATTATAATAGGGTCTATGGTTTTCAAATAAATATGAAATAGCTGAAATTGTTACATTATTAAATTCCAACATACTAGCCACAAAGTGGGTTATACAATCAAAACCGTAAGGGCACGTAGGAAGAATGGGTTTCCATACAATGGCAGGGCTACTGGGGTACCGCCCGTCACAGTACGTGGCCTAGATCACCGTACCGAGGAGTACGCCCGCTCCCCTGCAACACAAAGCCGGAACCATCCCTTACTGGATAATTCCGAACAAGACAATCCCGTAGTTGGCGCGACCAACCACACACTAAGCCGAATAAAAGAAAAGGGACCTCTAGACAGGGATCTATCTTGCTCTCAGTGGGTGCTACCCACGAAACCTTGCTGCACCTCCCCTGTTTTAGCCATTCCCGGTTGATGAGGCTTGAGGTGTACGATTACCTTTAATCAGAATATATATCACTTAGAATACTCATCGTCCGCCTGACGATGTTTTGAAAGTATTCGATCCATACAAGTTCGTTCCGGGTTCGAACGAAACCGAAGGCATTATCTCGTTACACTCGTTTTGGAATCACCCTCAGAGTTAACGACAATAACCCTTGCACTCTGAATCTTCATCTTCACTTGAGATTCACGACCTATCGTTAATTTGGATCGATGTGGTATTCGGGTCTCCAGACCTGGAATACCGGTATACGGAAACCCGATCCCGGTCTCATCGAAATCCAAAACGTATCTTTTAAGGCCAAGTTGTTTAAAGGTTAAACAATTTAACTTATCTATATTCATACAGATAGATAATTCACAATTCACAATTGATAATCACATTATCAATTAAACAGATGATTCATAACCAAATAGATAATCCATATCAACATCATAATAGTTAATCTATATTATCATCATAATGCAACCAAGCATTCATATCACACAACATCTTATCTCATTTCTGAGATTACATCCATTCAAGACAATCAATGTCATCCATTCTTATATAAGCAATGATTTACTTAATCACAACATAATTAATTTAAAATGAATTAAATTAACTATCTCTATCTTTAATTAATTTAAAGTGAATTAAATTAATTACTTCATCTCTTAATTAATTTAAAGTAAATTAAATTAATTATTTTATTATAAATCTTACTTATATAATCATTAATTAATTACAAATAAATTAATTAATCTTTCTCTAATTATCCACCTTAATTAATCACCTTGATTAATTATACTTTAATTACATTTAAGTCATTATCTTTAATTAATTTCACCGATTAATTATCCTTAATCAAATACAGTAATTAACCTTTAATTACTTCATTAATTAATTAATTATAGTCAATTACTTTAATCCTTAATTAATCACAATTAATCACTTACCATTTGATTAATTAACCTTAATTAATCAACTCTTAATCATTAATTAATTATAACTAATGATCCTTAATTATATCTTTAATTATTCTATTAATTACCTTAATTAAACCACAATTTATTAATCATCTTTGATTAATTTAATCCAGTAATTAACTTCCCTTAATTACTTCCATTAATTAATTACTTTATCTCTTAATTAATTTAAAATTAATTAAATTAATTACTTTTAATTAATTACCTTAACAAATAATTAATTACCTTATTAATTAACCTTAATCCTATAATTAAATAAATTATGTAAATAAATAACACTAGGTGATTAACTCAATCACTTCTTATTTAATTACTTCCATAATTATCCTTTAATTACTTTATTAAATAATCTACCTTTACTTAATTATATTCAGTAATTATTCCTTGATTACTTCAACAAGTAATTATACTTAATTAATTTATAATTGATTATCTTAAGTTAATCATTAATTAACTACTTAGTTGATTATTTAACTAATTATTTAAATTGAATTAAATAATTCCTTAACTCCTTATACTTAAAGATCTTAATTTAAGAAAATCATTTATCTTAATTAAGTTAATTAAATTGACCAACAATTTAATTATCGTCCCATATTAATTATTCAATAAATCAAACTTTTAATTACTTAAGATAAATCCTTATTATATTTGATTTATTAAATCCTTATCATTTAAACTTATTTAAAATAAAACATTTTAGAAATCAATTATAATTAAAACATTATAAACTTCTACTCAACTTTCAAAATCTTTAAACTTCCAAAGTTATTAAATTAACTTTAATACAAAAAGCATTTTGAAAATCTATTTATTTATCTTTTAAAAACTTATCTATTTAAATATTAAAACTTGTTATAACATTTAAATTTCGAAACAATTTATTTTACAATTAAAAACTTGTTTAACCTTTGTTTTTAAAACTTCAGGAACATTACAGAAACAAAGTTCTTTTGTTTAAACTTTAAAACATTTCTGTAAAAATTCTTAATGCCAGCAATCTCCAAACCCGAGTAAACACCTAGAAATCTCGAAGTAAACTCGAGTCAAAACTCTATTTACACTGCTTCGAGTAAAACTCGATATTACCCGAACGAAACCCGAGATAACGCTTCTTCCCCAAATCCATCGTTTCCAGATTCGCTCAAACGTGCACGTGCACGTGCACCGTCACGCTGATCAACGATGAACCCAACACCTGCCTCCGACAAGTCACACTCGACCACGATAACCCATCGCGCAACCCAGAAAACCCAAACTCGATCGAACATCGATTTCCATCCTCGAACCCAAACTGATCGAACCACCATCATCAGTAAATCCATCATCCACGGCAACACACACCTCGAGAAGACCCATCGACTACACCATAGCTACGCCACATCCTCCAGACCCTTCGACAATGACCGCGATCGCCTCCGGTTGCCTATTGACGCCGCGCAACCCATTAGAACATCATCGTCAAAACCAGGGTATTAAACCCTATTCCTACCAAAAACCAACGCCTCGGCCAACAAGAAAATTTACCACCATTTTTTCGATGACCTACATCCTTCCATCCTCCTCTGGCCACAACCCCGAGGTCCCCCATTTGCTTGATCGCCTGAATTTGCCCAGCATAACTTTCCCGTTCATCTTAGAAGAACTCGACAAACTCTAAGCTAAAAAACGTGGTTTACATACTGAAATTCGTGATTTCCCATCGCAAATCCAATCGTACACTTTAATCTTAAAATTAAATAAATAAAATTTTACCCAAATTACAAATTTCACTATATACTATGAAATTTCGAGACCAATTCCGAATATAATTTCCAGAACTCATTTTTATTAGTGATGTTACATAATTTCCATCATCTTCTATTTACAATTCAAAAGTTATCAGTGATTAATTTATGAGATGTAGATATTTAAAAGAAAATCAAATTCTATAAACATACAGAGCCTATATTCAAACATAACTAGTTATTCACAGGCAACAATACTAGTATACATGCATGCATCCATTCAATTCAATATTAAGGCTAATACATGAATTTCATTCATGTAACAAAATGAAACAAGATTGAAAACTGTTTTTAAATTTAAGGTTTACTCACCTAAAATCAGAGAACAGAAAATAGAAACTGTTTCCAGGCTTGCATGTTGATTTTTTTTTTTGAACTTGATTTCTTTTGCTTAGTTGAATATAAACTTGCTGTTGATTTCCTTATTCTGAACTTCAATTTGTTTGAAGATTTTAAACTGATGTTGAATTTTGATCTCCTGTTTCTTTGATTTCCAGCTTGCATTTGAATTGATGAAGTTGCTTGCCTCTGATTCATTTCCAGATTTTACAGATTTACATTTCTCTTTGCAATTTGATTTCCAGGTTTCCATTTTGATTTCAGGTTTTCATTCTTCTTTGAATTTTTAGATTCGAATTGTTTTTAGTGGAGAAAGAAATGAAGATAGTTTTGAGCTGAAGAAAGAAAATTGCAGATTTTTCCTCTTTGCATTTAAAATTTTAAGACTTTAATTATCAAAAAGAAAACCAAATAAAGCCACTTGTCTTCTTTAATTAGCTTACACATATACTTACATTTTTACAAATGTCTTCCAACTATCCTTATATGTTTACAAGTGTACATTCTTGTTTTAATTAATTTACTTAAGCTATACCTATGTATTTATAAAATATTTACATGTATATAAAATGTATTTATCTTTTATAAATAAGCTTTTAGATTTTAATAAATATACAAATGTGAAAACTATTATTTAAGTAACTTATGCTTATATCAAATAAATATAACATATTTATATATGCTTGAGAAATTTAGTTTAACTCTATATATAATTTTTACAAACCATTTTGACTTATATTTGAATTTTAAAAGAGAAAAGATTATTAAAACAAATAAACTTCTTAATTTAAACCTCAACCAAAATAAAACTTAAAATATATGTTTATAATAAATAAGAATTTATTCTTGTTATTTAAATCTCAAATATCATTTTCAAAAGTATTAAGTTAAATTACAAATTTCCAAATTACAAATTATATAAATATTAAAGTTTGAAAATACTTTACTAAATTCAAATCCAATATTCTTTCCATTTCAATATATACAAATATATATATTCTAAATGGAAAATACTTTTAACATTAGCTTGATAATTATCATATTGAATTTTAATACATAACTTCAAATAACAATATATATACATATATATTAAAATTTGAAAACATATCCTTTTATTAAATTAAAGACTCCCTATTTATAATATATATACCAATATATATACATTATAAATATAAACACTTATATTAGTTTTGCAAGATAAATCTTCCCAATTTAAAATTGTTAGAAAAGATATTAATAAATATTTCCAATATTAAAATGTTATTAGTTTTCAAAAGAAATAAACTTGCCAATTTATAAAATAAATCAACAAATCAATTTAATTATTAATAAAGATTATTGAATTGATATTGCCAAATTTCCGGGATATCACATTCCTCCCCCCTTAAAATAATTTCGTCCCCGAAATTTAAAAGCAAAGATAATTTAATAACCCAGCAAAATTTTAATTTTAAACAGCAACCACAGATATCAATCATATTCTAACAACCATAGCAACCATATTAATCAATACAATAAACAAATTTAACTATCCAGTAAAAATTCTGGATAGAATTTCCTCGAGTTTTCCCCAAGTATATATATATATATATATACCGGGATACTCGTTCTACAGGATCTTAACTAACTATCTACAAAAATCTAGAACTCCTTCCCATCTAGATCACAAATCTGAACAAGATATCAAACTAAACTCAAAACCAATCCCAACTACCAAATCCTTCTGAACTGCTGATTTCATTACTCGATGAATCATACACATATTCCTCAGAGATATGTGAAATACAATGATTTCCAGTTATCCGAACTGGCAACTCAATCCTATAGATCAAAGAACTAATCCTCTTGAGAACACAGGAAAAATCTCATAATACTTCCGGAGCTTGCTCTCCAGTCTTACTAATCTTATATCTCCTTTGATCGGAGAAAAACTTAAACAATATCCAATTTCAACTTCAATTTCCAAATTCCATCAATTCTTAACTGCATAACTCTCCTGACGATCCTGAGTCACTTCATCCTTCCTGATCAGCTTAGCTCTTGCTAATGCTTCCTGAAATAATCTAGACCAACATCAAACCAATTTCTGGATTCTACTCAACAAATGGTTCTCAAAAAATACACCAAAATCCAGAACACAACTCTACTCCACAACATTAGAGCACTTCGAACTACTTCTCCTATCTGAAATAGCCAAACAGTTGCACTTGATAATCTTACCTCCAAATCCTGAAAATTTCTTCACACTTAGAGATACACTTGAATTTCCTATAGAAATCCTTTACTCTAAGAAAATTACAACTCTCAGTTGCTTCCACTCTAGAATAGTTGCTATCTTGCTTCTGCTGCACAACTCTGATCTTGAATAGATGAGAATGCCATCGGAGAAACTCGAGCACAAACTTGATCATCCACAGTTCATCCTACCATAAAATCTTAGTGAACCATTCCATTTGGTCAAATCATCCCAGCAGAAACTTCACTAGAAAATTAGGACTGATCTATCCTTCTCCAAAGAATCCTAAGTTGCTTCACCAAATTCTTATCTAGGAGTCATCCTTCTACTAAGCTGAACTTCCGGTAACTCCATGAATCAAGTCGATACTGAATCTCAATCTCCAATAATCCAAAGAGAACATTCAAACAATCGCAAGTCTCTTTTGCGATCAACCCGACCTAACTTCCACAGATACTGTTCTCTCTTCACAAATCAGAACAGCTTATACTTAACTATCCAATTCATCGAAGAAATGGATTCACTCTGCTGCTTCTAGACTCCATCTCTAGAAAAACTGCTCAGACAGAAACTTCTTGCCAATCACAGAATACTCCGAGCTGCACTGCTTCCACAGATGCCAAAGACTTCTTATCCGAAACTCCTCGAGGAACTCGGACTTCAAACAAACAAAAACACCATGCTGAACTCAGCCACAATCACCGAAGCAGACCTACTTCTTCAAACTTGCCCCAGAAGAAACATCTTCAGAAACGTCCATAGCCACCGCGTCTCACCACACAGCTACTTCTTCTTGAAGTTACCAAGATACTATAACTCGCTTCAGCTCATCCAATAGATCTACTCTATTCATCCAACTTCAAAGATAAACTCCGAACCTTAACAGTTCCTTCGGAGATTGGTGAAATCTTTACACCACAACAAAGTTCACTCGAGACAGTATTAGGTCTACAGTCTAGTCAGATATACTTCCAACCTCAACACTCAAATTCTAACTATTGGTAGTCGTGTTACTCACACTACCACCTTATCTACCTTTATAACTTATATTGGAAAACCAGAACAGGTAACCCAACAAATAGGTAGAAATATATATATATTTAAAATGATATTTTTTTTATATAGAAATTATTTCTGGGTAAAATTATTTCATTTACCTCTTTAAAACAATATTGTGTCCGTTGGCCTGGTTCAAGTGTTTAGAGATCCCTATCAATAACGTTAGCTACTCGTATTGACCAGAATCCATATACCACTCAACCGATCAATTAACACAATATAAAATCATTTTTATATAACTAACAATTACGCGCTCTCGAGATAGACACCACTTCAGAGCCTAGGTATTCACTCAACCTCGCTCTGATACCATATGTAACGACCCGACTTTCTATGCCTAGAAAGTCGCATCATTATGAAGAAAGAAAGGGGGTAGAAAATAGAAAAGAAAAAGAAGAAAGAAAGAAACAACAACAACGATCTCACAGCGGAACGAATAAATTATATTAATAACATAAACTATTACATAGTATACAACAATTTACAGAGTTACACAGCATATACATCACTTACTAGACAGTTATAAACATCTGTCTAGACATTACAACTCAAATACAAGACAAGACACTATCACAGATATCAACACAGCGGAATACTATATCTACGAACGCCGAAGCCTCCTGCTCCATTGCTCCTCCAGAATATTCGTCAAAGCTAAACCTGAATCCCTTGGCTACTCATAAAAATTTGAGTACCCAAGAGTTTATAAAACAGAAATAAACACTTGGGTCAGACATGGGTCTGGTGTGAGTAAACGGGTTAAGGTTGTTTAACTTTGAAAAACCTTTGAAAGAAAAGGTATCTCGTAAGACTTCCCGCACATAAACACGGAAAAGTTTTTACCTTACGATAACCAAAACATTTGATAGGAAATTCGATTGTATTATAATAGGGTCTAGGGTTTTCAAATAAATATGAAATAGCTGAAATTGTTACATTATTAAATTCCAACATACTAGCCACAAAGTGGGTTATACAATCAAAACCGTAAGGGCACGTAGGAAGAATGGGTTTCCATACAATGGAAGGGCTACTGGGGTACCGCCCGTCACAGTACGTGGCCTAGATCACCGTACCGAGGAGTACGCCCGCTCCCCTGCAACACAAAGCCGGAACCATCCCTTACTGGATAATTCCGAACAAGACAATCCCGTAGTTGGCGCGACCAACCACACACTAAGCCGAATAAAAGAAAAGGGACCTCTAGACAGGGATCTATCTTGCTCTCAGTGGGTGCTACCCACGAAACCTTGCTGCACCTCCCCTGTTTTAGCCATTCCCGGTTGATGAGGCTTGAGGTTTACGATTACCTTTAATCAGAACATATATCACTTAGAATACTCATCGTCCGCCTGACGATGTTCTGAAAGTATTCGATCCATACAAGTTCGTTCCGGGTTCGAACGAAACCGAAGGCATTATCTCGTTACACTCGTTTTGGAATCACCCTCAGAGTTAACGACAATAACCCTTGCACTCTGAATCTTCATCTTCACTTGAGATTCACGACCTATCGTTAATTTGGATCGATGTGGTATTCGGGTCTCCAGACCTGGAATACCGGTATACGGAAACCCGATCCCGGTCTCATCGAAATCCAAAACGTATCTTTTAAGGCCAAGTTGTTTAAAGGTTAAACAATTTAACTTATCTATATTCATACAGATAGATAATTCACAATTCACAATTGATAATCACATTATCAATTAAATAGATGATTCATAACCAAATAGATAATCCATATCAACATCATAATAGTTAATCTATATTATCATCATAATGCAACCAAGCATTCATATCACACAACATCTTATCTCATTTCTGAGATTACATCCATTCAAGACAATCAATGTCATCCATTCTTATATAAGCAATGATTTACTTAATCACAACATAATTAATTTAAAATGAATTAAATTAACTATCTCTATCTTTAATTAATTTAAAGTGAATTAAATTAATTACTTCATCTCTTAATTAATTTAAAGTAAATTAAATTAATTATTTTATTATAAATCTTACTTATATAATCATTAATTAATTACAAATAAATTAATTAATCTTTCTCTAATTATCCACCTTAATTAATCACCTTGATTAATTATACTTTAATTACATTTAAGTAATTATCTTTAATTAATTTCACCGATTAATTATCCTTAATCAAATACAGTAATTAACCTTTAATTACTTCATTAATTAATTAATTATAGTCAATTACTTTAATCCTTAATTAATCACAATTAATCACTTACCATTTGATTAATTAACCTTAATTAATCAACTCTTAATCATTAATTAATTATAACTAATGATCCTTAATTATATCTTTAATTATTCTATTAATTACCTTAATTAAACCACAATTTATTAATCATCTTTGATTAATTTAATCCAGTAATTAACTTCCCTTAATTACTTCCATTAATTAATTACTTTATCTCTTAATTAATTTAAAATTAATTAAATTAATTACTTTTAATTAATTACCTTAACAAATAATTAATTACCTTATTAATTAACCTTAATCCTATAATTAAATAAATTATGTAAATAAATAACACTAGGTGATTAACTCAATCACTTCTTATTTAATTACTTCCATAATTATCCTTTAATTACTTTATTAAATAATCTACCTTTACTTAATTATATTCAGTAATTATTCCTTGATTACTTCAACAAGTAATTATACTTAATTAATTTATAATTGATTATCTTAAGTTAATCATTAATTAACTACTTAGTTAATTATTTAACTAATTATTTAAATTGAATTAAATAATTCCTTAACTCCTTATACTTAAAGATCTTAATTTAAGAAAATCATTTATCTTAATTAAGTTAATTAAATTGACCAACAATTTAATTATCGTCCCATATTAATTATTCAATAAATCAAACTTTTAATTACTTAAGATAAATCCTTATTATATTTGATTTATTAAATCCTTATCATTTAAACTTATTTAAAATAAAACATTTTAGAAATCAATTATAATTAAAACATTATAAACTTCTACTCAACTTTCAAAATCTTTAAACTTCCAAAGTTATTAAATTAACTTTAATACAAAAAGCATTTTGAAAATCTATTTATTTATCTTTTAAAAACTTATCTATTTAAATATTAAAACTTGTTATAACATTTAAATTTCGAAACAATTTATTTTACAATTAAAAACTTGTTTAACCTTTGTTTTTAAAACTTCAGGAACATTACAGAAACAAAGTTCTTTTGTTTAAACTTTAAAACATTTCTGTAAAAATTCTTAATGCCAGCAATCTCCAAACCCGAGTAAACACCTAGAAATCTCGAAGTAAACTCGAGTCAAAACTCTATTTACACTGCTTCGAGTAAAACTCGATATTACCCGAACGAAACCCGAGATAACGCTTCTTCCCCAAATCCATCGTTTCCAGATTCGCTCAAACGTGCACGTGCACGTGCACCGTCACGCTGATCAACGATGAACCCAACACCTGCCTCCGACAAGTCACACTCGACCACGATAACCCATCGCGCAACCCAGAAAACCCAAACTCGATCGAACATCGATTTCCATCCTCGAACCCAAACTGATCGAACCACCATCATCAGTAAATCCATCATCCATGGCAACACACACCTCGAGAAGACCCATCGACTACACCATAGCTACGCCACATCCTCCAGACCCTTCGACAATGACCGCGATCGCCTCCGGTTGCCTATTGACGCCGCGCAACCCATTAGAACATCATCGTCAAAACCAAGGTATTAAACCCTATTCCTACCAAAAACCAACGCCTCGGCCAACAAGAAAATTTACCACCATTTTTTCGATGACCTACATCCTTCCATCCTCCTCTGGCCACAACCCCGAGGTCCCCCATTTGCTTGATCGCCTGAATTTGCCCAGCATAACTTTCCCGTTCATCTTAGAAGAACTCGACAAACTCTAAGCTAAAAAACGTGGTTTACATACTGAAATTCGTGATTTCCCATCGCAAATCCAATCGTACACTTTAATCTTAAAATTAAATAAATAAAATTTTACCCAAATTACAAATTTCACTGTATACTATGAAATTTCGAGACCAATTCCGAATATAATTTCCAGAACTCATTTTTATTAGTGATGTTACATAATTTCCATCATCTTCTATTTACAATTCAAAAGTTATCAGTGATTAATTTATGAGATGTAGATATTTAAAAGAAAATCAAATTCTATAAACATACAGAGCCTATATTCAAACATAACTAGTTATTCACAGGCAACAATACTAGTATACATGCATGCATCCATTCAATTCAATATTAAGGCTAATACATGAATTTCATTCATGTAACAAAATGAAACAAGATTGAAAACTGTTTTTAAATTTAAGGTTTACTCACCTAAAATCAGAGAACAGAAAATAGAAACTGTTTCCAGGCTTGCATGTTGATTTTTTTTTTTTGAACTTGATTTCTTTTGCTTAGTTGAATATAAACTTGCTGTTGATTTCCTTATTCTGAACTTCAATTTGTTTGAAGATTTTAAACTGATGTTGAATTTTGATCTCCTGTTTCTTTGATTTCCAGCTTGCATTTGAATTGATGAAGTTGCTTGCCTCTGATTCATTTCCAGATTTTACAGATTTACATTTCTCTTTGCAATTTGATTTCCAGGTTTCCATTTTGATTTCAGGTTTTCATTCTTCTTTGAATTTTTAGATTCGAATTGTTTTTAGTGGAGAAAGAAATGAAGATAGTTTTGAGCTGAAGAAAGAAAATTGCAGATTTTTCCTCTTTGCATTTAAAATTTTAAGACTTTAATTATCAAAAAGAAAACCAAATAAAGCCACTTGTCTTCTTTAATTAGCTTACACATATACTTACATTTTTACAAATGTCTTCCAACTATCCTTATATGTTTACAAGTGTACATTCTTGTTTTAATTAATTTACTTAAGCTATACCTATGTATTTATAAAATATTTACATGTATATAAAATGTATTTATCTTTTATAAATAAGCTTTTAGATTTTAATAAATATACAAATGTGAAAACTATTATTTAAGTAACTTATGCTTATATCAAATAAATATAACATATTTATATATGCTTGAGAAATTTAGTTTAACTCTATATATAATTTTTACAAACCATTTTGACTTATATTTGAATTTTAAAAGAGAAAAGATTATTAAAACAAATAAACTTCTTAATTTAAACCTCAACCAAAATAAAACTTAAAATATATGTTTATAATAAATAAGAATTTATTCTTGTTATTTAAATCTCAAATATCATTTTCAAAAGTATTAAGTTAAATTACAAATTTCCAAATTACAAATTATATAAATATTAAAGTTTGAAAATACTTTACTAAATTCAAATCCAATATTCTTTCCATTTCAATATATACAAATATATATATTCTAAATGGAAAATACTTTTAACATTAGCTTGATAATTATCATATTGAATTTTAATACATAACTTCAAATAACAATATATATACATATATATTAAAATTTGAAAACATATCCTTTTATTAAATTAAAGACTCCCTATTTATAATATATATACCAATATATATACATTATAAATATAAACACTTATATTAGTTTTGCAAGATAAATCTTCCCAATTTAAAATTGTTAGAAAAGATATTAATAAATATTTCCAATATTAAAATGTTATTAGTTTTCAAAAGAAATAAACTTGCCAATTTATAAAATAAATCAACAAATCAATTTAATTATTAATAAAGATTATTGAATTGATATTGCCAAATTTCCGGGATATCACAGTCAGGCTAAGGAACTTCCTACTGCCAATGGGATCGCCTCTGGCGGGACGTCCCAAGAACTAACTAGCTCTCTGCCAACACAAGGTCGGGTTACCTCTGTCACTAGGTAACTCACGAATATGCCATTCCCCGGTCCTTTGGGACCTTTATCTGAGGCGCCTCGATCAAACAACAATCACACAGTAAATGAGATTGGAGTATCCACATAGGTTAAATAGCAGGGCTCCATACCTGATACCACCCTTTTCCAGAAGGAAATGACATACCCTAAAGGGCGCGACCCTCATAACCTTGCCGCATATCCCTGTTTCGACCCATTTTCGGTTTGTGAGGTCCGATGAGGTCTCGTCCACAAAGCTACGCTTTTTCATAAAGCCACGCTTTGATCACAAATGATCAATAAATGATCATCACACAGCAACACTCAACATGTCACATCACCAAATTGGGAGTATATCACTGATAAATTTCAACTACATAATCTCTAAGCTCATACGTCTCAGAGAAGGGTGTTAAGCTAAGAGAATAAATTCTCCACCACAAAACAGAAATGTATTTGAATGAAATCAGCTTTATATCTCAAAATGTAATGTCAGACATGTAACCATACAAGTCTTTTCCGGGTTCGAACAGAACCGAAGGCACTTCAAAAGAAGCCCTTGCAATCCGGGTATTCACAATCCTGATCGAACTTCCCATCACAAAGGAAATCTCTATACCGTAGCTAACGGTGCAGAGACAATCGATAGGTCATCATATCATTTTCACAAATACCCGGTCTTCACCACCGGTCTTCAATACGATCCATATCGTCGTATCACTAATTCGGAATGGGTTATATGACACAAAGGTCTTTTCCCGTCTAACCCGAATAGTGAGCATAAAATTTAAAACATATGGATATAGGGATTTCAATTAAGTCACAACTTATTACCCAAATCCTTTCCTTTAAATGGTTTAAACAAATTACCATTTTAAATCTTTAAACAAAAAGATTTACTTCACAAAGTTTACCTAGTTTCACAAAGATTCATTTACAGATTTCCAAATCAATTTCCATTTAAATTGGATTAACCCATTAAATCTTTAAATCAAGATTTAACTTATAGCTTTCAAAACTATTCACAATTCATGTCTTTTATAATATAAAAGATACGCCTTTTAAAATCGTCCTTGATTTCAAAATAAGGTTTAATCATCTTCACAAAGGTTAATTCATAGTTTTTTTCCAAACTATTTACAATTTTCATTTCAACTAGAAATGTTTCAATACAAATTGGAAATCTTTTCAGTTTATGAAAGCTATTATCTTTTGAAAACAGATAGTTTTCGTTTTGGGAAAAACTGGTTACAATTACACAGGTTAAAGCCATTCAAGTATAAAACTTGAATATATATTTAAATTTCCAAAACCATATTTTAAATGGTTAAAAACCCATATCAATACCTTTTACATTTGTAAAACCTTTTAGACCATAATTCCCAAATTATTGAATTCAATTTCAAAATATTGAATTCAAACTTAAATCAAATGATTTAAATTCCAATTCTATTAAGTTATTTAAAATAACCTTTATTTTTGAAACTCATGTTCAAAAGCTTTCAATTTCAATTCCAAAACTGTTTTGGATTCAAAAACTCAATTTTCCAAAATTGATAAAAATTTGTGACTTAACCGATTTCCACGTGAAATCCACTTTTGTGTGTGTATTGTGTAGTCCACGGGTTTAACACAATAGTGCAACAACATTCAACCATCACAGATCAAATCTAACAATATAATTGATAAGCGGTATAAATTATAACGCTTATCTTTCATTCACAGATCACAGATATATCGTATCATAGATAAAAAGTTCACAAATCACAACACAAATCAGGATATATCACAAAATATCACATATCAGAGATGTCAAATAATTCAACATCCAATATAATCCAAACATCCATAAGTAGGATTAATTAATTATCTGATTAATTAAAATCAAATAATTTTCTATAAATAAATTTGGCTAGTTATGGTAAATTGATAATCAATTAATTTCAAAACATTTAATAAATTTCCCTTTAATTAATCATTAATTAACCCTTAATTAATAATTAATACTTAATTAATTATTTTTAATTAATTACCATAACCAAATAATTTCTACTTGTAAATTTCCATTGTGAATTTACATTTCCAAATATTCATTCCTTATACGATTTTCAAATCAATTTCACAAATATTCATTTTCAACTTTAAATCAATTTTCATTTCAATTTTCAAATTCATTTCAAAACCCAAATAAATTTCTAATGAATTCCAAAATTATTTTCTTTTAAAATAATTCCTTAATCTCTTCAAATCTATTTAAAAATCCCAAATTTAGATAAATTCTTCCGTTTATAAATAATATTTCCAAAAATCCATTTATTAAGCCCTTTATCCCAAATTTAAAATTTAATCCAATATAATTCAAAAATAAAACTTTTATCTTATAAAACTCCTTTTAAATTTATCCAATTATCAAAAATAAATTTTTCGATAAATTTTCAACTTAAATTTCAAAAATCCAATTTTTATTCATTTTCGGTATCCAACGATACCAAAAATATATCCGGCTAAATTATAGCCTTAAACGATTTCAAACACAATATAATCACACACAGATTATAAATAAATCAACACACAATATTGAAATAAATTCAATTATTTGAGGAATCCAGTTGGATCCCTCCAACCTGTTTCCCTGCATCCACAGATGTTAGCACAATACCAATCCCACTTCAATGTGGAATATCGCGGTATATGGGATTTATAAATATTACCCGCTATAATGCGGCGCAATAGGGTCTCATCCGCTATATAATGCGGGAAATCAACTCCAAATACATATATAATACCAATTCCACTTCACGGTGAAATTATCGCGGTATATGTTTTTAATAAATAACCTCCGCTTAATATACGGCGTATAGGGTCTATTTAACACAATAGATAACAATTTATCATCCAATCATCACAATCAACACTATCAACAATTTTAAATCTAACTATTTAAAATTTAAATCGAAACAAAACATTCGATTGAGTGAGAAGTTCTCACCTTGCTTTTGTGACGGTTGTAGTATTTTATTTCGAATAAAACTAAACACGCGTTTAATTTTACTCAAAATTTTCACTGACTCCAACCAGTTCCATTGCGTAGAGCTCGACAAAACGGTTCCAACGCAAAAAGTTTCGTCAGAAACGGACCTTGTATGAAGAAGTTATGACGTTTTAAAGTTTATACGATTTTAAATAAATCAATTTCTATTTTATTTTTCTTTTACCCAAAATTATCTGGGCCGTTCGTTTGCTATGAAGAGATCTGGCCGTGAGTATAAGCTTCTTCCCTCTTCCAGTTTTCACGTACGCTATGAACCCATACGAGCCGCCACTAGGGCTTCGAACGCTTCCCCCCACGACGACTTCCAGAGTGATCAAGCACCACCGTGTTGAAGCCCACGTTCGCGTGCACTACTGCCCAACAACCGGTCGAGCTCGGCCCCATCTAGGCGAAGAAAAACGTGCATGATTGCCTCTCCTTCAAACGCAAATTGCCACTGATCCATGGCGAATTTTTCGATCACAGCCGTTCACATTATAGATCTCCATGTCCTCTACAAATCTCTAGTTGAAGATTTCTCGAATTGATGCGTGGATTAGAAGGAAATCGAGGAGGAAGAAGGCACGTTTTCGGCCATTGAAGATAGAGGTGGCGGCTGGAACGTTTGACCTAGGGTTTGTGCAAATGTTGAGAAATCAAGTCCTTTTATAGAAAATTGACGAGACTATTCCAAATTTTTTCGAACTCGAAATCGAGCGTTTCGACTGGCGTTTCTAAGGTTTACCCTGCATTCCGAACACAATGGAACGTGTTTCGGGAGCTAATTCGATCGTATGTGAGAGTTACGGAAATAACGATCAAATTTAAATCAAATCGATTTAAAACGATTTCGATGCGTTTTGGCCTGCCTCAGACAAACCTCAACTCCGATTGCTACGAAAATTGAAATCTTACAATAATATCACATTACGGATCCGATGAAACTAGTTTCGTCAAAATCTGAGACTGTTAGAAAAATGGTCATTTTTACTCGTCAATTAAATATTAAAATATTCAATTTTCACAAATTAACTTTTAATTCAAATTTAAAAGTTCTAAAGCATCAGTATAACTCCAATATGATTTAATATAATTTTATAAATCATTTTTAATCACATTAAACCCAATTTACAATTAATTCTGTAGTTTCAAATATTTAATAGTCGATTTAATTATCCAATTAAATCTAGATATTCAAAATTTAAGTTACTCAGCTTATTAAATTTACTTGTTAATATTTAAAATTAATTAAATATACGAATTTCAAATGACGGGAATTCTGGGTCGTTACACCTTCTCATTCATTCTTTTTCTTTCTCTCCTCCTAACTTTTCATGGTAGAAAACAAAAAAAAATCAAGTTTCCAAATTCTTTCAACTCCAAATAAAAACATCAAATAAAACAAAACAAAAGTGGTTCATCCATCTCTTGCAAGGATAGGATGTGTAATCTAAGGAGATATCATCATTCAAGGTGTGATTTCTAGGCAACATCCTTAGGTAATCTTCATTTATTTATATGGTTTATCCTTCATATGTTTGCATACGAATGGTTCGTTGCATGCTTGATAGATTAATTTTAAACATATGAATCAAAACCCTTTTTATCTCAATTAATAAGTTGTTTATTATTTGATTCAACTCAGATCTGCACATGTTTTTCATCCTTTACTTATTTATGTTAGTTATTGTTAATATTGCTTATGATTTAATTCCCTTTTTATCACATCTTCTTTAATAATATATGTTTATTATATCAATCGATTTACATCTATTTTTTGTTATTCCATTTTTGATTGCATGTTCATATTCTTAGCATTCGAGTTGTGAAATATTACATCTTATTTAATTTCTTGTTCATGTTGTTCTTATAGTTTAGATCTGAAATTTTACTGTTAATTTATATGTGCCTAAGTTGTCCTCTTTATTCCTGTTTAAAACCATTTATTTATATGATTTATTTTGTTTCAACTTATACAAATTACAAATGTTGTCTATTTTAAATCATCTGAAAATTGAATATGATTTGTGTTTGATTTTTTTCTATTGCCGTATTCTTTTATTAAAAAAAATATAATCGGACTTTTGTATAAATTTGTTAACTCCTAATTCTAACAGATACTAAATCTAAAACTTCACATATTCATTTATTATTTTGAATTTTAAACTAGCTTGCAATTAATTACATATGTGTGGGAATGTGTTATTTTAATTCAAGCTTTAAAAAATTACTTTTATGTTCAATCACAATTTTAATCTTAAAATTCTTCCTAAATTGAAACTTGATTATATTTGTTAATTCTAGATTTCAAATTATGATAATGGTCAAAATTTATTTTATATGCATATATGTTTTAGAGTTTAATTACTAATTTGAATTTACATTGATTAAATGAGTAAAGGAAGGAAGAAAATGCTCCATCTTTCCTTTTTCATAAATGTCTACCTTAATTCCTTAACTGTCCTTTTTGTTAATATAAGTTAACTTTTGTCTATTAGTAAAATATTTTTCAATATATTATGCATTCGTGTAAATTGAACTTATATACACATACACACATATTTTACTATCACTTGCATGTTTTAAAATAAAATTTGGAAAACAAACTCATGTATTAACTTTGTAGTGAATGTCATTAATTTTTCACTTAACCTAATCAAAGAGAGAGAGAAATGAATGGTTTCCCTCTCTATATTTATGGTCCATCTTTCCTTAATCAATTACTTGTGTTAAGAGAAATAAATAAAAGTTTTTCTTTCTTTAACCTTTACATGTTAATTTACATACTTTTATGTACTGCTTATATGTTGTCCTTATCATTCAAACACATGAATGTATTTGATACATTCATCATATTACATATTTATTTGAATTGAATTTAAATCTCCCTTAATTATCAAATTAAATTAAATATTGATTTTATTTAAAAGAAAATTTAGATAAGATCTAAATGTATTTAGACTTCATAGACCGATTAATTATCCAAAATGGTAAATTTTTTGAATATTCACTCATTTCTTCCACTGCGGGTTGGCCCAGTTCCATTAGTTGAGGATGTCCCAAAATGATATGCAAAAACACCTTATTCAAATGTTTAATAAGGAATATGTAAGATAGATTCCTTATGCTTAACAATATGAATTAACATACATGTTGTATTGTCTATAATATCGTAATTTGCTTATGTCTTTGATACATGAAACAAATATCAAATCCAAGTTAAGGTCACTAAATGGTAACTTTTAGAGTATTCTCGAGTATTTACGAAATACTAGTTAATTTTTTATAGAAACAAAGAACTCCTCATGAAGAAGTGTGAGAACTCAAACTTCATGAGTGATATGAAGTATAGAATATCAGCATTAAATTCATGTTCAAACCTTAATTAAGAAGTTATAAGTTGGAAATATTCCAAACAAAACATAGTGGCTGATTCGACGAAAAGGCTAAGTACATCACCTTTAATAGTGTACGATAAAAGAAATGTATAAATACAAATGCACAAATTTACAACCGAGCTAAGGTGATTCCAAGTAATAAGAATATTGCATTATTGTTATATGCTAACAATGTAATAATAAGAGCACACTACAAGTTGAGAAACATACTTCAAATAGCTCCACACGATACAAGTTGTTTATCAACATCAAAGAGAGTTGATTTCAAAGTAGATAATTAAACCAACATAGCAGATCCATTCATGAAGGGTCTAACTCAATCAGTTCTCATCAAGCTGATTAAATGGATGCATAGATATTCCATAATTGGCCCCAAGCGCAAGTGGGAGATTGATAAAGTCAGAGGTATGCCCTATAGGCAATTATGTAATTTGTTACATATATCTAACTCGATAACTGGTCTTGTTTGAAATAAATAATGTTTTCTTCTATTATATACTTGATATAATGTGTTGTATTAATTGATTAATTAAAAGTATGTTTAATAGAAAATCCATAAATTGTAAGTTTTGTGATAGTAGTTACAAAGTGTTGTAACCATGAGTAATTTATCACAACGAAATTAAATGTACTCATTTTAAATATTCCTAGTAAAAATTTGTCGAGACTGGATATCGATACGTTCGTTGAGAATAGAGTATGTAATGCTCTCCAAGTGTTAGGCAGTGTATTACATGTGACTGCTGGAGGGCACCAAGAGGCTATGTGCTGATACTTATCGGATAACTATGGAATGAGTCACTCTATAGTTTTTTGTTGGTTAATATAACTAAGGTTAAATGGAAAATATTTATGTGACAAAATTACACAGTTCTCTTGACTTAATAATACTGTTAATCTTTAACGTGGAATCTCCACTTTGATTATAGTTAAATCATGGCACGTCATCCATCAAACGACTATAGTTAGGTTGAGTGGAAGCATAGGAAGGGAAACACTACTCAAGAGAGGATATGTATCCTTAGTTATATGAGGTTAGTATCACGGTCAACTGAAGTCAACTCAAAATCAAAGTCTCTAACCAAGAAGTTTGGTTAATAATAATTGTCATTATTAGACCGAGGACTTTGTGTTTGGACTGTAAAGTTGAATATGGACGATATTGGAATTTTTACCATTGCCAAATTCTATAAGTTCAAAGTGATATAGTTTTGATAAAGAGAATTAATGTAAATAATTATCACTATTGGGTAATGCTTAATAAAGTAAAATTGGATTTTACCAAACTAAGTAAGTGATAAATTTTGGCCAAAATGTCACTAACCTGCTGGTGATGTGTGAACGTTAATATTCGAATTGTTCGATATTAATCGCTGACCAAATTTACACCTAAGAGTCATACAACCGAAACATAATTTGTTATTGTTATAATTAATTAATATTTATGAAATATTAATTATAAAATTTTATTTGATGTATTGAACAATATTATATAGTATGTTACAATAGTTATAAATATACTAATCGATGTTCGATATCGTTACACGTCTAGATTGGATTTAACTGAAATGAATCTTTTTCAGGCTTGAAATTGATTTAAGGCCCATAAGGAGCATGATATTTTTGGCTATAATGGAGACATAGAGACCGGCCATTTTGATGTCTTATTGGGTAAGCTTTGAGTGTTTAAAAATAAGAGAATTGGTAAGAGGGAACTAAGGATCTTAATCCGAATTTTTTTGCTCTCCCCTATATATAAACATTGTATCCTTCATTTTATTTTGAACTTTTTCTACCTCCATACTCCTATTTGCTGGTCGAAAACACCCCTTCCTCTCTTCTTAAATATTGAAGCAAATTAAAATCAAATAACGGTAAGTGGAAAGACAATTCGGGAGCTAGCAACTTCGGGATTGGAATTCAATTAAAGGAGTTCACTTCTTATTTTCAAGGTGTGAATTTTGGGCTCTGGTGAAGGGTGTTCTTTAGGTTTTATATTATATTAATGTTCGGACAATAATTATTTATATCTATTGTTTGTGAGAAATATCATGAATTGTAATATCGATGGATTGTCATATATTGATGATTGAATGTGCGTGTCTATATGTATACATACATACATACATACATATTATATATGTATGTATATATATATATATGTATGTATGTATGTATGTATGTATCTATGTATGTATGTATATAATTGTGCGTATTGTTTATTGATGCTTAGGCCTGAAAGTAAAAAAAAAAAAATTCAAAATTTAAATAATAAAATATTATCTAAAGTTTAATATTAAATCTAATTTTAAAGTTTAACACTATAATATATATATATTTTAGATCTTTATAAAAATTATTTTAGTTAGTATGACATTCGACAATTAAAAAAATATTTCGGATATTATATTATATATAAATACTTTTATTGATTCAAAATTGTTTATATATATATATAATGTGTGCATATTATACATAAATGAAAATCCAAATTTTTTTATATAAAATAAAATATATTTTATAATTTCAAAAATAATTTTTTAATAAGTTTCTTGCGGTTTTTAATTAATTATGAATTTTATCTAACGAATTATTTAAATCGAAAATTAAATAATAATTAAAAATTTTATTTTTATTTTCAGATTGAAAGCGACATTAAAATTTAATATTAATTTTAAATTATGTAAACATATATAATTATATAATTATAACTAGTTATATATATACTGTGTATTTAATTTATTTCAAAGTAAATACATGTGTGTGTAATCGCAGTGCGAATTTATATTATAAATGTTAAAACTAATTTTACAAATTAATTTTAAAATAGTTTTACAATTTAATTGTATTTATTCTTATATTTATATACATATTTATATGTATTTTAATTAATGTTTTATGTAAATAGTTTACATCTAATATTATAAAATAATTATATAATTATATTTTCATATATACATACTGTATGCAAATAATTTTATGTATACACACACATTTAGATAATCCATTTGTATACACAAGGGGCTAACATATCTGTTACGGCGTAAATCCCAACATTTATACACGGGCATGTCAAACCATGTACACATTATCCTATTGCACGTGCATGCACATGCATATGTGTATATGATACACATATACAAAATATAATATATATATATATATTGTATAAAATAAAAGTGTTTATAAATCCAAATAAAATATTGATTTTATTTAATAGAAAATTTTCAAAAGTTCTAAATAAATTACACTACATAGGCACATTAAAAATCTAAATAGGTAAAAAAAAGAAACTTACCCAATTATTCCGCTGTATGCTGGCCCAATTCCAATAATTTGCTTATGCAATTGATGCATGAAGCAAATATCAAATCCAAATTAAGATCAATAAATGATAGTTCATAGTGTTCTCGAGTATTTACAAAGTACTAGGGAATTATTTGTAGAAACAATTAACTTCTTATGAAGTAGTGTTCAGACTTGAACTTCATAAGTGTTATCGAGTATAATATGTCAATACTAAATTCATATTCAAACCTTAATTAAGAATCTTTAAGTTTGAAATATTCCAAATGAAACATTATGGCCAATCCAATGAAAAGGCTAAGTACATCACTTTGAATAGCGCCACAACAAAAACAATGAATAAATATAAATGCATAAATTTATAACTGATCTAGGCATGATTCCAAGTATTGAGAATACTACATTACTATTATATGATAACAATGTAATGATAAGAGCTTACTTGAAGTCGAGAAACATACTCCGACTAGTTCCATATAAGAAAGGCAGTTTATTGGCTTAGAGAGAGTTGATCGATAGAATAGATATTTTAAACAATATATCAGATCCATTCACGAAAGGGTCTAACTCGATTAGTTCTCATCAAACCGATCGAAGGGATGAGATTATGATTCCATAAAATTGGCCCCAAGAGCAAGTGGGAGATCGATAGAGTTAGGGGTATGCTCTAGTGGCAATTTAGCAATTTATGTAAATTATTTACTCTGTAATGAAATATCATTCGAAGTAAATCGTGTTTCTTCTTTCTATTAAATGCTTTGTATAATATGTTCTATTAATTAATTTAAGTATATTTAATAGAAAATTCATAAACGATATGTTTTGTGATGGTAGTTACAATATGTTGTAATCATGAGCAATTTATCACAATACGATAAACTTATCATTTTAAATATTCCTACTCAATATGTATCAAGACTAGATATCGATACATTCTTGAGACTAGAGTACGTAACGCTCTCCAAATATTGGATAGTGTATTACTCATGGCTATTTGGAGCACTAAGGGGTTACATGCTGATGGTTATTGGATAACCATGGAATGACTCATTCGACAGTTTTCTGTTGGTTAATATAACTAAGGTCAATAGAAAATATCGATGTGACAATATTACATAATTCTCTCGACATGAGAATTCCATTGAGCTTCAATGTGGAAACTCCACTTTGATTATAGTTAACTCATGGCATGACATCCATCGAACGACTATAGTTGGATCGAGTGGAAGCATTCTAAGTGAAACACTATTCAATAGAGAATTCGTCTCCTTGGTTATATGAGTTTCATATCACGGTCAACTAGTTAACTCAAAGTCAAAGTCTCTGGCCGAAACAGTTCAGTTAATAATAATTGTTATTGTTAAACCAAGGACTTTGTATTTGGACTATAAAGTCGAATGTAGACGATAATGAGATTTTGACCATTACCAAATTGCACAAGTCCTAAAGTGATATATTTTTTATGAAGAGAATTAGTGTAAATAATTGTCGCTATCGGATAACGCTTAAAATAAGTAAATTTGGATTTTACCTAAGCTATTTAAGCGATAAATTTGGTCATAATATCGCACCACTAGCTAAGATGATGTGTGAACGTTAGTATTCAAATGGTTCGATATTAATAGTTGACCGAATTTAAACTTTAGAGTCATATAACCGAAATGTTGAATACTCCAACTACCAACTGATTTAGTTAAATTATAATTGTTATAAATTAATTAATATTTATAAATATAATTATAAAATTTTATTTTATTTGTGTTGATCAATATTGAAAATATTGTGTATAAAAGTTGTATACGCATGTTTTGATATACGATATCGATGTACATTTATTTAGATTTAAATGTATATTATCTAATTAGGCTTGAAGAGACATGGAGGCTATTAAGGATTAGGTGTGGCCGGCTGTACATGGTGGAATAAGGGGTTGGATTTTGATTCAAAATATTTTGAAAAGACAAGAGAACATAGTGGAACCAAATCCACTTTTAACTTCTCTATCTCCCTACTATTTAAACAACATTAGCCCCTTAATTACTATGCTCTCTTTTAGCCTCCACTCTACCCTATTTTTGGATGAAATTCGCAGCCACCCTCCTCCATTAATTCAAGCTCTAATAACACACTATCAAATCAAATTCAGCATTGGTGCGTAGTACTTTTAGTTTGGTAGATCTCTTTAGAAGACCTGAATGTAGATTCAAAGGAGTTGATCATATAAATGTATATAATTATAATAGATTGGTTACCTTTCCTATAACATAATTTGTACACATTGAATGCTGAATTGATAATTATCTTGAATTTTATATGCTTAGATTAGATCATTAATCAGGTTTCCCTATATGCGTGCTGTCAACATAGGATGTTAATATATATATATGTATGTATATGTATGTATGTATGTATGTATATGTATGTATGTATGTATGTACGTTTATGTATGTATGTAGGTATATGTATGTGTGTATATATATGTATGTATATGTATGTGTATGTAATATATATATATATATATATATACGTATGTATGTATGTATGTATGTATTTATATGTATGTATGTGTATGTATGTATGTATATGTATGTATATATATGTATGTATGTATGTATGTATATGTATGCATGTATGTATATGTGTGTGTATATATGTATGTATGTATAGATATATATATGTGTGTGTGTGTGTGTGTGTGTGTATTTATATGTATGTATGTGTATGTATGTATATGTATGTATGTATATGTATGTATGTATGTATGTATATGTGTGTATATATATGTATGTATGTATAGATATATATATATGTATGTATGTATGTATATGTATGTATGTATATATGTATGTTTATGTATGTATGTATATGTATGTGTGTGTGTATATATGTATGTATATGTATGTATATGTAATATATATATATGTATGTATGTATGTATGTATGTATGTATGTATGTATGTATGTATGTATGTATGTATGTATGTATGTATGTATGTATGTATGTATATGTATGTATATGTATATATATATATATGTATGTATGTATATGTATGTGTATGTGTGTGTGTATATGTGTATATGTATGTATGTATGTATGTATGTATTGTAATTGATTCTTTTTTAGTGTATTGCTCTCTGCCAGGAAAAGAAAAAAAATCGAATTTAAATAATATTTTTAAATGGATTTTATGATAAAATTTAATTTTTAATGTATATATATTATATTAAAAAAAATTCATATCATTTGCATAATAATATTCGAAGTAAAAAAATGTGTGTGTGTGCAATGTGCATTAATTTATAAAACAAGATATATGTTGTATACAATAAATTAAATTAATTTGAAATATATATTATAATACATATGATTATATGTTTACTAAACAAAAATTTTGAGTGTTATGAAATTATATTTTCAATATATATATATATATATAAACATTTTTAAAAAAATTAAACAAATTTAAAAGCTCTACGATTTAATAAAAAAAATTAATTTTGCTTTGGTAGAAAGTATATATATGAATGTGCATGCGTGCGTGTGTATAAACATTAATTTAGTGTGTGTGTGTGTGTAATACATATTTTCTTTTAGTAAAATTATATATATTATTTTTGTATGTATATATATATATGTATGTATGTATTTATATTTATTAAATATAATTTATTATAAAACAGTTTTAAATTTGAAATTATAAGATATTTTAAACTCTAGATCTAAATCTAAATTTTGAAATTTGAAATTTGAATTTAAATTTAAATTTGTTTATATTCATATTTTCAAATATATATATATATATATATATATTATACAAATATTAAATAGTTGTATTATATATATATAACAACATATATGTATATGGAGGGGCTAATATGTCTACCGCGGTGTAAATCCCAATACCTATGTACGGGCATGTACACAATATATGTTGCACGTGCATGTACATACACATGTGTATATGATACGCATATTCATATTATATAACACAAATATAAATTCAAAATCAAATTTTATTTACAAATTGAATAAAAAAAATATTTTATTTAAAATTAATCATGATCGGATCTAAATAAATTTATACTACATAGGCCTAATAAGATCCAAAAGGAATTTTTTTGAAATTTACCCATTTAACCCGCTGCATGCTGGATTAGATTCAATACATTCAACGTGTACTAATTAGGCTGTAGTCAAGTTAACTTATCTAATTACAATTATATATATTTATTTGATAATTATCTTGAATCATATATTCTTAGATTAGATAATGATATCATGAATCACTATATATGTGTCCTATCAACATTTGATGTGAATATGTATTTATGTATTGTGATTTAAAAAATATGTGTGTGTGTGTGCATATATAGCTCTCAGCTAACAAAGAAAAAAATTAATTTTCAAATTTAAATAATAAATTTAAAAGGGATTTTGAAATAAAATTTCATTTTAATGTATAAATTTAAATATGTATCACATATAATTTTTTTAAATCACATACGTATACGCATTTCCAATATATATAGACACACACACATATATATAATTTTAAAACCCTATATATAAATATATATATATTATTAGAAAATATAACATATTACTTTAATATACGTATAGTAAAAAACATGCATGTACGTATATTTTAATATAAATTTATGATTGTGAAATTTGTTTATTATTTTTGTAAATATTTCTATACGGAAATGATTTAAGTAAACAAAACATACTTTTAAAACCATAAGGATAATAATAGATTTTTTCAAACATATTTTAGTCCAAAAATATATATGGAAATATACATAATTTTATTCTTTTATATATATTTTTTTAGCAAGGCTAACCGGCTTTATAGTGGGCCGTGCCACCGTATATAAATGGAAAAACAGGTGTTCTGCACATGCACAGAACAGCTATAATGGTTTTATACTGGCCATACCACTGAACAACAAAAACTAAATGGCCTCCAGAGAGGGAGGTCCACTATCAACTACATCTGGTCGACTAGGCCCCATAACAGGGAGAAAACCTGAGAAATGAGTCGCAATATCTGGATCAAACCCCGAAGAATCAAAGGAGTAAATATAACATCGATCCCAAGTGCCATCCTCGAAAATTACCTTATTGTTATCACCATCCTCACCATCACAGGATAGAACAAGGCCATTACCCTCAACACGATAAAATAACCTCATATTCTCACCGTTTCCACCTACAAACATATAATAACAATCAAACTTCGGACTATATCGCATCTCAGAACTCAAATGAACCCAAGTCATCTCACTGGAGTTCCACACAATAACGAGAGACGGGATGACAGCAGCAACAGGAGGAAAACTAGAAGACTCACCAATGACAGGAGAAGGGGCAGCATCAAAGTTACAATCAGGGACATGACGGATCTCGACAGGAACAACAGAAGGGGGACCGGGGTCCTCGAGAATAGTGGGGCGCGGCTTAGGAACCCACCTAGCAACCGAAGGCCTAGCAAGGGGGATCTTATCCGGAATAGGAAGAGGAGGGTCACCAAAAGGATCAAGGAGAGGAAGGTTCTTGCATGTGAGCGCCACATGACCAAAAGAGTGACAAATGTCATAGATATCAGGTTTCCAACCATAATGAACATCAATCTCCGCTACTTGACCATCATACGGACATACTCTGAGCTTAGAAGGAAGAGGCCGGGAAGGGGAAATCTCAATCAGAGCTTTCGCATATACGATCCTACCTCTAGCCACTGTGTTCGAATCAAAACAATTAAGGTCACCAACTAAGCTAGCGATCCAATTCAATCAAAGCAGCGATTGAAGAATAGAGGGAATGTGAGAGAAGTGAGCCCAAATAGGAATAGATAATACCTGATGCCTAGCACTATCAATGGACCTACTCCAAGAGGTTATAATTAGTGGTTTACCCTCAATAAAAGTTGGCTCAGCCTCAAGCACATGTTGTCTTTCCTCCTTTTTAGCAAACTTAAAGAAAAACATAGAGTTGTCAAATTGAACCTGGAGACCGCCTGAAAGTTTCCATCAATTCTTATAATGAGCCCGAACAATATGGTATGGCGGATTCGAGTCAAGGAAGAACCACACAAGATAGTCAGCCCAATAGTCTTCACCAGCTTGAATGACCTCAGGAGGAGGAAACAATATCCCATTAACCTCCTCAGTTACAAAGGAATGGGGAGTATACTCTCCGGCGTTGCACGACAACGATTTGAATAGCGAAGACAATTTTGGAGCAGACTTAGCATATGAACAGGGAGGGGGAGGAACAATAATAGTAAGCGCTTCAGGAATTGGCACTTGAGCATGTTCAGGTCTTACAGGCAACCAAAAATTCTCGTCTACATTTTCACAAACAGCTTGCGTGCACAACACTGTTGGATTACATTCAACTGCAGGAGCAACTTGAATACTACCAACATCATCATCGTTCGAAGACACAGGGGGAACGAAACCAATATTATCACCATAAACATTTTTGAATACACCATGAATCTCAATCACAGTTTCAGACCAAATAGGTTCATTAGCGGTTGAAGCAAGAAAGGTAGAGATGCGGTTCTCACCTGGATCGACGTTGTCATTATGTAAGTTCGATAAACCAACTGACGGCTCACCAAGGTTCGAGAGGGTGGAGCTACAAAAAGCAGTCGAGCGAGCACTAACAACAATGTCGTTCAGTAAGGTGGAAATGGGGTTTGCCTTCGGAATCGAAGCAGAAACGCACGACCGAACGAAAGTGGCAGCAGAAGACGCATCATGGTCGAGAGTGGAAGAACCACGAATGCTTGGGTTGGCGAAAGGTTGCCAAAGCGAGTCAGAGAAGCTACACGATCCAGATCCGTAGGTAATAGACTTGACTACTATGGCAGAGGCACCTTCTTTTTTGGCATGAGAAGACGAGAAGAGTGACTGCGATACGAGATGGAAGGAAGAAAGGAGGTGGTTGGATACAGGGGAGCGTCAGATCGAAAGCGAACGAAAAGGGAGAGGAGGAGCGGCCATTATCGTACTGTGCTTTTATATGTTAGATATATTATGTTATTTTATATTTGGAATTTAAGTATAATATATAGATATTTCCAAAAAAATTAGCTATATATGTTTATATATATTTATTTATTTTATCAAAATATTATTGATTTATTTAAATACGAAATTAGAAAATATTTTAAAATTTGGACATTCTTCTAAAATTTTAAATTTAAATTTAAATTGATAGTTATTAATATTTGTATTTATAAATACGATTATTTAAAATATTGTATATATGTATAAATATTTATAATATTATAAATATATTTTATATCACATTATGTATATATATAATTGTACAACAGTTTCTCTCTCATGGGGAGAGGACGATCAAGTGATTTATGCTTCAATTCGGTATCCTTCTTAACGCCTGAAATCGTTTACGATTCACCAAATCATATGCCCCAATTTCATAGCCATAATCAAAGGGAAGATATGTCCACAATTCGACTCTCAAATTTATAACATCCCATGGCGATTCATCTTCAGCAATCGATTCTTGACTTTAGATTTCATAGTTACTTGTTAGCGGCCCTCAGAGATTCAAAGCAATATCCTTTTGGGAGTGTATTTTATTTGTTGTCAATCCTTATACCAATCCACTCAGAACTCGGATTTAGGGATTTGGGCGAGAATTGCTTTTCAGTCTTATGCTGACTTATCTCCATCATGACTTGGGGAATTCAAGTTCGGAATTGGTGTATTAGTGGTGATAGCCGCTGTTTCAGATATGGGTAAGATTCCTCAATCGTTTGGTTTTGGCATTTTGGATTTGGTAACTTTTAGCCTACGAAGATTCAAAAGTGATTATTTAGGGCGTGATTTGTATTATGGTAGGCACAAACAAACTATAATGCCTACTGTTTTACAATATTGTTTTTGGCATCTGAATGCAATGATGTCCATTTACATCTCCTCGGAGCTGCATATTACAATCTGATCATTGAAATCCCTATTTTTGATTTCTACCCATAGAGTTTCAACATAGTGTATTTTGGGTGTGTTTTTGTTTTCTTATAGGCAAAGCTTCCAAATTTTATAGTGCCTTAGGGTATACAATATTGTTTGTCATCTAGAATCCATTATTTTCAACTATGACATATTTGATGATGCTGAACTTCAATGTTTAGGATCTTTCATATCCCTGCATATGTTTGTAAACATAATGGAGAAGAGTGTGATCTGGATATCACTCTACCTTCAGATTGATGGGTGTTTGGTCTTGGGCTTGAATCCCGAAATTAGCATGACTTTCATGGCTAATTTCATAAAATCGCTAGAAGCAGGAGTTATGTGTGGTGGCGAGATCGAATGTGTTGTTCTACGGATACCTACATTGACGTCTCACATTAGCCCGACTATTCGTATGTACTGGTAGCCAGATTAGCTGGGAAAATTTATTCCTACATAATTTGGGAATAACCTCGCGTCATCGTAGTTATTTATTATAGGCGATGTCTCACATCAGCCCCAAAGTAAGATTGTTAGTAGCCAGATTAGCTGGGCAAACTTCCGTGTTTTTTTTGGCTGACCTCGCATCCCTATGACTTAATCATAATTTATCACACGCTCTATATATATTATCACACATCTCACCATTTCCATAACCAGGGCTTTATTATAAATCTTTCTAATTTTGCCATTAACATTAAATACCTTCCTTAGGGGGATTTTAATAAAATTAATAACCTATTTAACTATGCAATTATGCGCTATAATTATACGTTAATTATGCTATTATGCATATATATATAGATATAGACACACACACGCCTAGTAATTTCTAAGTGTACGGAACTTATGCCCTAAACTAGCGTTTAAATGTCAACACTTTCAACAATTATACAAGCATTATCCCATATTATCAATATTACCAAAATTCCAATATTCATATCAAAAAATTCCAATCAATAGACTTGTATACAATAAAAATTCAAACTCACTTATTACACCAAAATAATGGAATATGTTGATACTAGAAACTTACAATTCCAATTTTTTATGCTATATTCAATTCCTTTTTCACATAAAAATAAACAAAGGAATTTCTATTTAATTCAGAGGAATAAGCCGTGCAAACTACAAATAAAATTTTCACCTTACACACTATTCCTTAGTCAAAATCCTTTAACCAAATTCAAAGAAAATGAATAAGGAGTTAAATAGAAGGTAAAATTATCAAAACTACAAATCTACACTATTTCCATTATTTTTCCATAAACAATTGAGATTCGAATATAGAATTGACATTTTGCATTGAACGAGTTTGGGAGTTTATAATATGATGTTTTTGCAAACAAAAACTGTCCAAGGTATATTCAAATCCAAACTATACTAATCAATTAATAAAATAGAAAAGCAAAGATTTCCCTCTGCCTCTTTTGTATTTGACACGCCTTTGAGAATCTTTTATCAGATCTCTTTTTTCAGATATATACAACAAGGGATTTGTGTATATATATTAGATTTGGAAAATTGGAGAAGAATAGGTTGGGAAAATAAATAGAAAACAAAATAGATATATAGGATTTCTTACCTAAAATCCTAATGGAGTTTTTCGAACCTTTGAAGAGGCGAACTGACAGAGCTTTGCTAAGTTCCAAAAATATTTTGTGAATAAAAATGAAGGGTCTAGGGTCTTATTTATAGTGGTGAGAAAGCACCAGAACCATCAGATTTAAATAATTAAATCCAGAACGTCCAAAATTAAAATCCCTAGCTGCCACCTAATAAGGAGCGATCGACCGCCCATATACCACCAGTCAACCGCTAGAGGTCGATTGGTAGAGGTCAGGGGGTCGACCTCTTCATCTATTTTGGGAAAGAATTATGCCTTAATTTTATATATTTATTATATTCCTTAATTGTACTTTAATGTTAACATTAATTTCAACGTTTCCTTAATCCCCAAGTCTATCTACTGTTAACTTTTGAATTTCAAATTTTAAAAGTTAATTATACATTTGAATTTGAATTCTATTTAAATTATCTTGAATCTGAAAACTTCAAACGTCCATAAATTTTTCGTTTAAGCTCCTTTTTCAACATATTATATATGGAAATTGATCAGAATTTCGCCATGAACGCAACAGCATAACTTTCATTGTCAAATTCCAACTTTTGCAAAATCTTCATTTTTATCCCTATCTTATTTAATTCAATTTATCCGATTTATTTATGGTTGATTTTACGGGATGTTACATTCTTTCTCCCTAAAAAGGATTTCGTCCCCGAAATCTTTTCCAAGAGGCAAACAGCGTAACACACACTAAACATCCATGTTATACAACCAAGTTATCTATACATCCATCTACACAACCAAAAGTACAATATGATTATGTATTGAGGACATACTATAAGTAAGCTCAATCCTAGCATGAGTGTATGACTGTGACATATAAGTATGTATGCAAAGCACCCTAAACATGGATAAAATTTCTACATAAGTGCAAAGTGACGGTGAAAAGTGCAGCGACCATCTTTTACAATCCAATCTAGCAACCACGATGCAACCAAAATCTAATTTTGGAGAGAAAAAGTTACTAGTGAAAAGCTCGAGGTGAGAGATCCTTACCTTTTCTTTGGTCTCACTAAGTGCTTTACGTTGGGTTATCCCCCTATTGTACTCGAACTAACCTAATATCTTTGTTGCAGGGCTTCCTATTTTTGTGCTCCATAATACATGCAGTAGCACGGGATACCATTGGCTTCATCTCAATATCCCCAATTAATCAGGCTCTATCACAATAGCTATCTCATGAAGGCATTTCCTCAAGTGCAAAACATGAAAACATCGTGGATTCCTGCTAACTATCAGGTAGCTCCACGCGGTAAGCCGGTCTTCCAATTCTATCCACAATTTGAAAAGGCCCAATGAATCTTAGTGCTAACTTTCCTAATTTTCCGAATCTGATGACTTTCCTAAGAGGGAAGACTTTGATAAACACCATGTCTCCAACCTCGAACTCCAATTCTTTCCTTCTTTTGTCCGCGGAGGATTTCTGACGATCTTGCGCTGCCTTCATTCACTACCTAATCAACTCTACTTTCATCGAAGTTTCGCGAATCAAATCTGGTCCAAGTAAAATTTTATCGATGGTTTCCCACCAACAACTTGGAAATTTGCATGGCCTCCTATAAAGCGCCTCAAAGGGTGCCATACCATTAGTCGGCTGATAATTATTATTATAAGTGAATTCCAGTAAAGATAGGTGCTGCTCCCAATGTCCTCTAAAGTCCATGATGCATGCTCTCAACAAGTCCTCCAAGTTCCTATTTACTCTTTCCGTTTTTACATTTGTCTGCGGGTGGTAAGCAGTACTAAGATTCAACAATGTTCCTAAAGCTCTCTGCAAAATCCTTCAAAACTCACTAGTAAATAAGGGGTCTCTATCACTAACGATGCTGATGGAATTCCATGAAGTCGAATCACTTCCTTAACATAAATCTGTGCTAGAGATGCTGCAGTCCTATTGCTCCTAACGGGAATAAAATAGGCGCTCTTACTGAGTCTATCAATTATGACCCAAATTGCATCATTACCTCTTTGAATCCTATGCAACCCATCTATGAAGTCCATTCATATATGTTTCCATTTTCAAGTTAGGATTTCTAACAGAAATAACAATCCTCCGGGCGTCCTTTGCTCAGCTTAATCCCAACTAGAAACAAATTCATCTACTTTCTTTGTTATCCCTGGCAAATAGAAAATTTGTTTCATATCCCTACACATCTTATCTCCTCCGGTGTGAATAGTCATTCGTGAATGGTGACATCTGTAACAACCCGCATATTTATCGATTTTATATTTAAATATTTTATTTAAATATTTCATCGTTAATCGGATTGAGGTCCGAAAAGCTACTTTTTGCAAACAGTCAAATTGGGACTCGAGACCACTTCCATTGAGTTCAAAATGCTGTTTGCAACCTTTTTGAGTATAAACTTTGATATGTTTGGAGCTAGTCAAAAATTTGACCATTTGCACTTTGGGTTTGGGTTTGGGTTCAGCCCCTTTGCCAACTTAACCCCCAAATCTGAACCACTTCTCCCCATTCTCCCTCACTTCCTCCTCATTTCAGTTCTTGAGCAACAATGGTGAGTGGAATGGGAAATTAAAACTCCAAGCCCTAGTTCCTCTTGCAAATCCAAATTCTTGCTCCAAATCCAAAGAGAAGCTAAGGTATGCATCTCCATCTTCTTCTCCAATTCATTCTCTCTTTGATTTCAGAAAATTCCTAAACCTAATTTGGGAAGTGTTTCCTTTTTAAGCTTAGATTCAAGCTTCTTGTGTTGAGATTGAAGTGTGGTTGATCTTCCCTTGTCTTCAAGCTTCTCATTCATTGTTTTTGGGTTCAAAGGTGAGATTTTTATCTCACATCTATGTCTATAACTATCCTTGATTTCTTGTTATGAATTCCTAACAATTATCCATGTGCAATTGCTTTTGATTCGGATGGGTTTTGTGAGCATTGCAATTTTTGGTGTTTTTGAAGTCTAAAACTCTAAAAATCATAGCTTTGATGTTGGATCATGTTTTTAGTGATAAATCGAAGAGCTTATATGGCCGGATAGTCGATTGGCGTAAACCCTTAGCACCGTTGCTCGTCAGGTTGCAAGTTGTGAGTGTTTGCACTTCAATTGTCATAGGATAGGAAATGCAGAAAATCAAGTTCAGTCGACTGAATCCTCTGTTCAGTCGACTGAGCTGAAGCCCGAAATTTTCTGGACAGTGTTCAGTCGACTGAACAGGGATTTCAGTCGACTGACCTGCTCCTGTTTTCCTGTTTTTCCTATTTATGCTCATTTTGATTGGTTTTTCGAATTTTATCGATTCATGTTGGTTCTTAGTGGTTGATATCATTTATTATGACTTTGATGACTCCTTTTTCGGGATTTTTGAATATCCACTTCGATGGATTCTTTATCGGTTTAATTGGATTTGATTCACGTCTTCGAATGTGAATTTTTGATGATTGGTTGTTTCTACAATCATTTCTATGACTTGTCACTTTAAAAATATAAAGGTTTTCTATACTAGTAGTAAATATCAAAAGTCTTTTATCAAAACGATTTCAACACTATTTTATTACAAAGTTCGTTTTCTTAAACCGTTTTCCAATCTACTAGTATATACAAACCTTTACCTCATTCGTATGAGAAAATATAATTAAACGGCCTAGCAAAACAAGTGGTATGAAACGCTTGCGTTTACTTCGTCGGTTAATTTTTGGACTTGTTCGATTGAATCTTTTGTGACAATTTTCTAGTGAAGACCTACAACTTGTTCGTAAATATTTAAGTTAAGCAAGTGGTTATGGGACATGAAGCTAAACTCATATATTTACTAGCTTGGTGTGATTGACACTTCTTGATGATCGATGACGATCATTTTATGGTTTAGACTAGCAATGTGCGATGTCTCTTTGTCCACGTGGAGGACTGTTCCTCGTTTTATTGAGCTTTGGCTCACCAGGAGGAGCTTCGGCTCAAAGTCCGCAATGGGGGACTATACCTTGTCAGGAGGAGCTTCGGCTCACCAAGAGGAGCTTCGGCTCAAAGTCCGCAATGGGGGACTATACCCTGTCAGGAGGAGCTTCGGCTCATTTTTATGGGATTGGCCATCCTTTTCTTGTGATTTCTGGATTTCTAATTATTGATTTCTGGGATTTATGTTTCACCACCTTTTTCAATTGGCATTGATATGTATGTCATTTATTGTGGCTTGGTGAATTAAATTAAGAATATGACATTCTTTTAATCTTTGAGAAGATTCTTGTGATATTAATTAATCTCTTGTTGGTTTTCAATTATATACTTATAGTAATATGCCACTATGGTTATTACATGTTCATGCCATGTCTTTTACTTTATACCATATCATCTGATATTTATAGCTAGACTGATCCGTTTATTATTTTCTTCTTAAATAATACTCGGGTCAGACTGAGATTTTACAGGTGCTTCCTCATGACTTCTTATCTGGAGCCATCTTCTGACTTTTGGCTAACTACTCTAGTTTAGTAGTTTTTGTTGTATACATTTGAGATTTAGACTCCTTGATGCATACATATTCTTTTGCCTTGCACTTGTATCTATTCTTTTGTGTTATTGTGGATCTTATTTGACCACTACTCTGATATACACTTTCATGTGTTATATTCATATCTATTTCCGCCTTTGTGATATGAATTGTCTGTGACTGATTTGTGTTATGTTTATTTCTATATTTGTTTCCGAAGTCCATATAGCCATGAGTTTGTATCGGTATGTCGGATTTCCTCTTGAGATGAAAAGTTATATTTTTATCTGGCATATCGGTACTCGCACAAAGCAATTATACAGATGGTCGCTCCTCAACAGTCTTATTCTTCGTGCTAGTTGACGGCATTACCTCGTAGTGCCTTGGCTAGCGTGGGTATAGAGGTGGGGCGTCACAACATTCTATAAGCACTTTCTCTTATAAACTACCAATCCTTGGGACACAGAGGCGTCCATCTCTCCTTAAACATCCCTTCTCGTCAACTGCATATCTAACGATGTGGGGAAATTGTTCTTATCTTCCTAGCTTATCCAAGATATTAACTATCTCCTCATCCTTATTCTGCTCACTACACCAAAAAGTATTTTTGGTGGGGCACAAAAACACTACGATAACTTACGGTAGCATTTTAGAGAACATCGTTAAAAAACATGCAACCAAAAATCCAAGATTTTCTGTAGTGTTTTAGTAAACGCCACTATAAATGCTACTAAAAATCTGTATTGTAGCATTTGGAAAATGCTACCAAAAAGTACTATCCACTACAACAAAATATTTTAGTAGCATTTTTTTGTTTGCTACCATATATATTTTGGTAGCATTTAATAAACGACGCTAAAATTTGTTGATTTTTTGTCCAGGTTTCCCTTGCTGTGGTGACTCGTTCAGTTTCTACTTCATTTTGTTCACAACATACATATTATATATAGTAATAATTAACATATTTCGGTATGAACCAACAATCATTCATATAATTATCACATTCAAATAACTGAAAAACACATTAATCACGTAATGAAATACGATACACAAACACCTCAATACAAAATAACCACATTTACATAAAGTCCATAATCAAATTACAACTCGTTATGCCTTCCCTAATGAGCATTTCACTCCTCCTCCTTGCTCCTTTGTCATTTGTGGCTACCTTACAATTGATATTTGTTACCATTATTCTTTATTCGGATAGTAGCTATATATTATCACTCAATAGGACTATGTAATGTCAAAGATTTATGGATTTGGATCACCTGCTCTGGCATAGTGCTACAGAGGTGATACTATTTTGCATGTAATATCATGAATACAGTGCGTATAGAATAAGATTCCAGTACAAAGAGCATTAACAAGTAAATAAATCGATATTATTTGCAGAACATAATAAACAATGTTTTCTGTTATGCAAAGGAATGAAAATGATAAATACCAAGAGTAGGTGAAGTTGAGATCTTGCAACTCATTCCACTAAGGATAGCAACTGTGGTTGTAGAAGCAGAGATGGTGGCCATTGCTACAACTGAAAAGTGAACAAAGAAGTAATATTGTAATTTACTTTGCTTTAGTGCACAATGAGAAAAGAAATGTGGAAGTCATATATTTCAGTTGTTAGCTTGTAACTAACATGTGGCTAAAACAGCTGCTCATTAAAAAACCTGCATGGTTAAAATATTGATATGAATATCACTTAGTAAATCAGGCAACGTAATTAAAACATATTTCAATTTTCCTACCATTTGTGTTCGAACTTTTCTCTTTTTTAATAAATCATTTTACATGCTTCCATTATACATGATTTTGTGATGTCAAACTCTTTGTTTTATAGTCTACATACTAATGTCAAACTCGACATTCTTATGCCAATTTGTTTAAGATTTTTGACTGAGTTTGAGATCTAAGGTTTGATGGGAAGAAAACATTGTACTTTTGTGACTAGTTAATTTATGTTCCATTGTTAACTTAATTATATTATTATTATTATAAACTTAGTTAATTTTTATAAAACTTAGTTAACTTTTATAAACTTAGTTAATTCATCATCATCGTCATTATTTATAAAGCTTTGTTAAATTAGTTAAATAATTATTATTATTTATAAAATTTAGTTAACTTAAACTTAGTTAATTTTATAAAACTTGTTTAATTTTAACAAAACTTAGTTAATTTTTATCAACTTGGTTAACTTAGTTAATTATTATTATTATTATTATTAGAACTCAGTTAACTTAATTATATTATTATTATTATTATAAACTTAGTTCATTTTTATAAACTTAGTTAATTTTTACAAACTTAGTTAATCCATCTTCAACATCATCATCATTATTTATAAAACTATGTTAAATTAGTTATATTATTATTTATAAAATTTAGTTAACTTAAACTTAGTTACTATAAAACTTGTTTAATTTAACAAAACTTAGTTAATTTTTATTAACTTGGTTAACTTAGTTTATTTATTGTTATTGTTATTATTATAAACTTAGTTAATTTTTATAAAACTTAGTTAACTTTTATAAACTTAGTTAATTCATCATCATCATCATTATTTATAAAACTTTGCTAAATTAGTTAAATGACTATTATTATTTATTTATAAAATTTTGTTAACTTAAACTTAGTTAATTTTATAAAACTTATTTGATTTTAACAAAACTTGGTTAATTTTTATCAACTTGGTTAACGCATTTAATTTATTATTATTATTATTATTATTATTATTATTATTATTAAAACTCAGTTAACTTAATTATATTATTTGTATTATAAACTTAGTTAATTCATCATCATCATCATTATTATTTATAAAACTTTGTTAAAATAGTCATATTATTATTATTTATAAAATTTAGTTAACTTAAACTTAGTTAATTTTATAAAACTTGTTTAATTTTAACAAAACTTAGTTAATTTTAACATTCACATATGATTGATTGGTACTAAGAATTATTGAAGAATTTTAACAAATAAACTGAAACTGACGTTAGGTGTAAAAGAGATAATAAAACAAATAAAGTTCTGACTGTTATGTGTCAACTGAAACTGACTTATATAATAAAACCATATATGGTATGCATTTATAACATGAACTTAATGGATGAAACTGACATTATGTGTAGCATTATTACATTAATGGTTAAAAACATACGTACTGTAGTCAAATGAACTGAAACAAGTATAGTACTATTGCAAATAGAGTTGTAAATCTCAGTTTAAGTAAAGCATTAAGGAGCATCTAAGGACAAAACAATGGAAAAGAAATAGTTTTAAAACATACATATGCTACTCTTCTTTCAATAGCTACTTGCAAACACTGAACCACTCTTTGCCTCTTCGCCTCTGAACTAATTGGGTTTCCATCTAAATGTTTCATATAGAAGTCCTGAAAGAAAGAAAAAAGTACAACATAAAAAAACATTAGAAATATTCAAATTATAGAACAAAACAAAATGAAAGATAAAAGGAAGTACCAAATTTGCTTGATCATTTCAAGTATCAATAGTGCCATGAATAACAACATAACCCAAATCAGTAATCCCACATACAACATCAAACATCAAATTGAATCTGTCCTTACACTACACACTCATAATTGAATAACCTCTCTCATTCCAATTCTGAACAGAAACAAACGACCAAGGTTTCACCTCCTCATCTGTGATTAATCTCCAATCATAATCTCCTATCCTCATCTAATGCAAGTGTAATGAAACAAACGAATGAGGCAACAGTATAGATTCATGAGTTGCATCCAAACAATAGTTATGCTAATTCTGGATATGGCTTTTGGTACTGCACAACAAGTTTGTTGCTTAAACTCTATACATCAGTGACTTCTATCCTTATTTGAATAATGTTCTAAATTATCATATTCAACGTGACATCAAATTTGGATGTTAAGTAAGCATAACAAAGATAAGTTGTGGACAAATGATAAATTATGTAGGCTATGTTGTTTGAATTATAAGTTGGCTTTGAAATGGGCTCATGTGATCCCAGGCCACTATAAAGTTTAAATGAATTGGACTTGTCTGTTGAGGCCTTCATGCACACCCTCAGCAGTGACATTAGTATAGAAGGCATCTCATGTGCGTCATCTAAATCAGCCAAGAAACAAAGGCAGCTACATTTAAACAAATTGCAACATAAATCTTATATCATTGGTTGATAGAAATCTAGATAGAATGAACAAGTAGCTCTGCCTCTAACAAAAATAATCAAGTAAGGACAAGACGAAATACATAAGCTCGGCTTTGGATAAATCATATAAAAATGACAAAAATGCAAAATACAATACAGTCAAGTTGAATAAGTGATGCGAGTTTTAGGAACTAAGGTCTAGTCAATTTACAAACCTTCTTCTCTCTGTGGTTGAATGTCTGCAAGTGTTTCTAAACCGCCCTGTATAACATTTAATATTTGTCAACTATATTAACAAACAAGATCATATGTTTAGAGTGCATATAAGAAAGTAATTTGAGTGAGTATATTATATAAGAACTTACTATCTACTCAATCCAATGGAGCATTTCACTTATAATTTCATTCCATTACAAGAATGCAAGCAAATGAACCATCAGCTGAGAAACTGGTTCCGACTTATCATTGTATGACATATAACTAGTGCAATCTATTTTCTAGATAAACAGAGAAGCGAGAAATAACAAGTGACAGCTAGAAAAAAAGCAGAGTTGCAGACATTGAATTGATATATGTATACACACATGAAAATTGTAGCATAACGGCTATTTAATTCATTGACAAGTTATCAGGTGTGTCTTCATCTTCATTAGAAGCCACATGCACATTGAAGTCATCATTCAATGGAATTGCAAAGTCGCTACCTTCGTTATCATACTTCAAATTATATTTCTTGGAATTTTTGGCTTTCAACTAAAGAAACACAAAGTATCATTATAATGACTTATTGTCGTGAAAGATGAAACCCAAAATTTAAACTAATAAAAACAAAAGTAGTAATTCCTGTTATTTTCTCTATTTAACATACAAATACATGTTTCAATCTTTTATAGAGATAATACTGAAACAAATACACATTTTTTCTTTCCTTCTCGAATTATGTACATATAAAAAGATAAGTTGAAGCAGGCTCGTTATGCAATAATTGAATCTAAACTACTCAAAATGTCGATCATTTGCTGATTTATGTACTAGTGGGAATGCAAATTGCAACCCCATAAACTGAGACTTCCACCACCAAAAAAGATAGTCCAGATACAAATCAGATTGATTATTCTGACATACCCAAATATATGTTGTATATTATATGATATCCATAACCAAACCTCTGTAAACACAACCTAAATCTGAATGGATTTTAATTCTAAATGCACACGTATATCCATATGGTTTTCGTTATACATATTTCCATGCCAGGTCTCTGCATCTAGATTTTCTAGACATTAGGAAAGCTCAACTTTCATCACTTTACTGTATCTTGAAATTCATCTATAAGAATTTTTTTGATGACCAGTATTTCATGTATTTAATAATCCTTCAATCAAACAAAAATATATGATGGACGGAAAATAGTTTTCCTATCAGCTCATCTGAAATTTAGGAATATTGTTACAAATAATTGGATTTAATTTACATCCTTAAGCACTAGAAAGCCTCCAATATTAAAAAATTTATTCTACAAAGTATGAAAATAATCTTTATGATGACTCGCATCATGAGTTCAAAAGAATCATAACTATTCGGTCCATGTCTAATATTGAATTTCTAAGATAAAAGTGTTTTGCACTTTTTCTTGACTTCTACTGACAACAAAAGAATAAACCTATGCAACAGTGTAGGGACTTGGTAACCAATCTACATTCCAATATAGCAGCCAATTTAGAACAAACTAAGAAAAAATTGTTACTGAACTGATAACCAAATGTCTTTATGTTACCTTGCTAGGTAAAAGAGAATAGATGCTTAAATTTTATTTAAAATAAATTCATAGCCGTGATGAGACAAATCCTAATAATTGAATCATACCAGAAGGGATGGAGACTATCATTGGATGCTATGCTAAAGGGATTGTCTTTTCCAAGTTAAAATTACTTTTAGTAGGCACCTAGAGTACCACTTTTTCTTAAATCCCCTCATGAAAAACAGTCGCATAATTCTATTCCCATTCAAGGCACAAGGCCATATCAACCTAACTAATGTGCCATAATTCACTTAATCCAACTAATAAATGAAACTAAAATAGAAATAGCTCGGAAAATTGACCCAACTAGCCAATAGAAAGCAAAATCGCAAAGCAGTAGTCAAAAACCAAAAAATGGTCAGGAAATCAACCAAGTACTGCGTAGTGTATGAGAATCAATTCAGAGATAAATACTTGTTTAACTAGATAGGATTCCTACTCACCAACATAGGTCATGGGCCGAGGCACGGTGATAGGATGAGGCATGACGATTGGCTTGGGCATGATGATAGGTTGCAGCATAGTGGTAGGCTGAGGTCAAGACGGGATTTGATATGGACAGTATTTTTTAGAGCTAGGGCTTGAATGAGACAACTTTGGTGATTTTATCTTCAGATCCAAATGGAATTTTTTTTCAAGTTTTCAAAAAAAAAGTAGATAAAATTGTTCAAGTGATAAGTGGAAGAAAAAGATATATGAGCGCCCGAAGAAAGATTTTGCCAACTTTTTCATGAATTGTTGGTGGGAACAAGTAGTGGCGTTTCTTTATTTATTTTTGTTTTGCTAAATGATCAACAGTTGCACTTAACTTGAAACGCTGCTATTTAATGCAACTAATAATAAGTTTTCTTATAGTGGCTCAAGTTCAATACGGTCCATCGGTACTGGTCTAACTTCCATTACTGCCAAATAGTTTTGAGTGGGTCATGTTGGTGGTTGCAAGTTGAAATTTGAGAGGAACTCCAACTGCCTCCATTCATATATAGCATGCAAGGTAGCATGCCTCCGGCTAAGGATGTCGGCGATGGCATTTCCTTTTTCAGGGGTATACTGTATCCAAAAGTTATAGGATGCTATAAACTCCATCCATCTCTGCTGCCTAAGATTTAAGTCCTTTTGGAAAAATAAATATTTTTGTGATTTATGGTCAGTAAACAACTCAAACCTCCCCCCAAAAGATAATGCCTCGACATCTTCAAGGCGAAAACAATAGCTGCCAACTCCAAGTCATGCACTGGGTATCTCTTCTCATGGTCCTTTAGTTGCCTGCTAGCATAAGCTATCACTCTTCCTTCTTACATAAGAATTGCTCCAATCATGTGCCACATGCGGTTGTATAAACCGTAAAAGCCTTTGTTCCATCGGGGATGACGAGTGCTGATGCACTTGTCAATAGTTCCTTTAGCTTCCCGAATGCTCCTATGCATTTCTCATCCCAAGCGAAGACTAAATTCTTTTTGGTCAAATGAGTTAGAGGAACTATTATCTTTGCAAAATCCTTTATGAATTTCCTATAATAACCTACTAACCCTAGAAAAATTTCTAACCTCCATGGCATTTTTTGGGTCATCCAATTTTGAATAGCTTCCACTTTTGTAGGGTCCACCGCTAATCCATGTTCTGAAACAATATGCCCAAGAAACCTCACTTCCTTCTTCCAAAAGCGTCATTTTTAGAATTTTTCTATAAGTTGGTGCCTTCTCAAGGTTCTTAATATCTCCCTTAAATGAATTTCATGCTTTTTTTCACTTTTGGAAATACCAAGATGTCATCTACAAAAACTAGGACAAATTAGTTTAACCATCCCCTAAATACTCTACTCATCAAATCTACAAAGTATGCGGGAGCATTTTTCAATCCAAATGGTATCACTTCCCATTCATAGAGTCCATCTGGTTTGCGAAATGCAGTCTTTGGTTTGCTATTAATTGTGATTCTTCATTGATGAAATCCAATTGCCCAGTCTAATTGGGAGAAGAATTTAGCTACCACAAGTGGATCAAACAAATCATCTATCCTAGGTAAGGAATGTCTATTCTTCTTCGTTAACTTGTTAAGTTCCCCATAATCAACACAAAGCCTTAACGAGCCATCTGCCTTAGTGGCAAAGACAACAGGCTCCCCTATTCCAAGGTACTTTGTTGAATGAATCCTTATGGTAGTAGCTCCATGATCTGCTTATCAAATTCTCCCCTTTCCTTGGGGGCCATGTGTCTCTGCGACTAGTCTAGCATCCTTCTTCGGATCAATTCTAAACCCAATCTCTCTTCGAGGTAGAAGCCCCGAAACTTCCTCAAAGGCATCAAAGATTACTGGAACAACGGGTATGGATGAAAGTTCGTTTTGCGACAGGTTCACGGAGTATAGATAACTCAACTCAACTGAATCCTAGGATGTACAATGAACATCTAGGGCTCTACAACTCTTAGCCCATACTACCCTCTTATCGCAGTCTAGGATCGCCCCCATAGTGTGACAACCAATCCATACCCAAAATAAGTCCATACCCCTTGAAATTTAAAACGTACACGTTACATATGAAATTAGCATCACATATGTCTAACACTAGGTCTTTGCAAATTGAGAAAAGATGCGTCGTCCTCCAATAGGATTTGAAACCACTATTGGGTGGGTGACAGTTTGGGTTTGAAGATTTAAGGAGTTAATCACATTCCTAGCTATGAATGAATGTAATGCTCCGGAGTCAAATAAAGTATGAATATTATTCCCAAAAATAAGAGTTATACCTTCCATAGTTGTCTTTCCTTGGTCTCTAGGGAGTGGTCTACATGAGATAAAGGTAGCCTCAATGGCATAGGCTTGCCTACTCTGCTCTTCCTTCACCATCTTTGGACACTTATTTTTGAAATGCTCTTACTTGTGGCAGTCATAACACTTTCCCTTAAAATCTTCCTTCAACAAATTCACTCTATAATCCTTTGCAAGGTGTCCTTTCTTTTGGCATCTATTATGCACTTTACCTTCATTTTTAAATTTCCCTTTTGACTTCTTATTTTTCCATAAATTTTCTTTCTTGGCCCCTCCCTGGTTCTATATAGGTCCCACATTCTCTATTTATTTCTCCTCAGTATTATTCATCTGCAATAAAGCCATCTTAATAAGCATCTCGTAGGTAGCTCTAGTGAGTATCTGAATCAACAACCATTCTATAAGCGGGGAGTTCAGACCTTTGAAAAACTTCGTCTTATAGAAAGAGCCGTTAAACAATCGAATCAAACAGGTGCGGAGAGAGACTATCAATAAAATCGGAGATTTATTGGACTATTAATAAGACCGGAGACCTTGTTGATAGTCTTTGGCCTTTCTCATGGGTGAATCAATCAAACTCATCCCAAATTTAGCTAATTTGGTAAACTTTCTAATGTACTCCTTTAGAGTGGAGTCAGATTTGCATATAAATGTGCATATATTTACATCCATATTTTATCTATTTTTATTTAAATAAATGTCATATTTGGGTATTTTAACATGTTTAAAACCAAAATTCAATTATTTTCAAATCATCATATATTCATCTACATACAGGGGCAAAATAGTCATTTTTGTGCATGTGTTAATTTGGGACTTTTTACTTGAACATTTTTCATAATTTTTATAGGAATTTGGATGCATATGGAAGAGGGTTTCATGAAGATATATGCATGCACAAGGGAATACAAAGGAATGAAGAGGGAATAATTCAAGCTCATGATCATGGAGGACCCCACCAACTTACCTAAATCTACAATTAGAAGCTAATGGACAACTAAGTGGAGGTTGAAGCTTCATGCATATTTAATGATGGATTAATTAGAGGCTAATGGTTACTTGGAGCCCACACTTCCTAAAAGGCATTTTGGGAAGCACCCTAAAAATTGAATTAGGGTTTTATGCATGTATAAATAGCCCTCTTATGTACATGTAAATATCTTCTTACTCTCATTTTTACTTAGGAAAATTAGCAAGTAAGTTGTAAGCTCAAAGTTACATGAATAAAAATGGCTTCCAAGCCTCTTTCTCTTTTCTTTTCTACATGCTTTTATTTACTTATAGGTTAATGTTTATTTCTATGCTCTTTTTCATTTCATGTTCATAGCTTAGATTTACATTTATGCAATTAGTTTAATATTATTTCATGCAAGTAGTTAATCTCATTTCCTTTGTTTAATTTCTACTTCTCTTTGCTTTTCAATATTGAAACTTACATGTGTTGATTTGATAACACAAATGAATAGCTAAACCTCTTCAATTTAGGGGTAATGAAGCTCTCTAACTTTATGTAATTTCAACATTTCTATGATTTATGATCTCTTTTATTTGTGCTTCATGAAAGTAGATTTTGATGTAAGTTTATACAAGTGGGTTTGATAGCTTATATTGCATATGCAAATGAGCTATTCTTATTCAACATAAACACAAATTACATCAAAATTTGCTAATTGGTTTTTTATTTTGAAATGAAAGTAAAAACAAAATTTGATGATCTATATTACTAATTAAAATAGTAAATAAATCATACTTAAAATAGCTTTTGCTTTGGCTTCATTTTCATGAGAATTGATAAGTGGTTTATTTGTTGCGTTATAGTTTGATGGTTTAAGTTATGTTAACTAATAACATAAATAAACCATACTTATGATAAATGCAACACTTATGTCACTTAATATCAAAAATAGAGATCATAGATTATATGTTTGTTAATTTACATAAATATGAGAGTGGATTTGCCTCTAAATTGTTTTCTAATCTCATAGTTTTTAATCACATTTTCATTCTAGTTTTAGCTTCATTTTGTTGTTAGTTAACAATTTTCTCTCCATTTGGTCTAATTTGATTGATTAGAAAATTTTAAAATCTTAAAAATTCCCTGCGGATCGACCCGTAATCGCTACGTACTAAAATTGTACGTCGTGCGCTTGCGGTAAAATTAATTCAAAATTTATCGGCATTTTTCTAACTCGATAGAAAATTTGTCGTTAAACAAGTTTTTGGCGCCGTTGCCGGAAAATAGTTTTGATTTTAATTTTCTATTCTTCGAATTATTTTTCGTTTGATTTTTCTTGTGTGTTTGTTTTGTGTGTGTTGCATTAAAAAAAATTGTGTGTGTATGACCTTCATTTTCATTTTGTTGCGTGCTTGTTGTTTTTCTTGCATTTGCGTTCCTATTAAAAAAACACACAATTTCGAAAGAAAAATATTTTTATTCTCTTCATTTGCTTTTACATCATTTTTTTACATTTGCATGTACATCTCCTGTTTGTTACAAAAAAATTTCGCTGTGTCTTCAACTCCTCAACAAAACACTCTGTCCACTCTCAACACACTATCTTCAAATCCTCTACAAAACAAGCCTTATTTCCATCAAGCATCGTCTTCGACAACATAGTCTTCAATTCACTGTCTTCACTTGCCACATCCATACTCCTCTTCCTACTACATATACAACATCATCACACCTCCCTGCACATACTCAGCAGTGCCACAAAAACTGCATACAATCATCCACTGCCTGACCCATAAACCACAGCTCACATACATTACCACGAAACCACTTGAAACATTCCAGTCCTTCCAGTTCCTTCACTTGAAACATTACAACAACCCAAACACACTTGCAGTTCCTACTATTGCAGTCCTTCCAGTCAACAACATTCAATCACCTGAAAGCATTACCTCCAACTACATCACTACACACTCCACCAATCGACTGCAACTGCCACATCCCCCAGTCTGCTTTCCACCATTTTCCCACTGCCAAGACCACCTCCCGCCTATACCAATCGCAACAACACCATCCACTCTATCCACTGTTTGACCGCAGTCACGACATATCACCTCACCATCAATTGCTACCACCAAACACTGCAAACTGCAGCACCATTTCATTAACCTCTCCTCTACGCTCCTTCAGTTCGACAAGCCACTTCAGTTTAGTTCGACAAGCTACTCCTTCCACCAAAACTTCCAGGTACCCTATTGCCTCAATACATACTCGTAAAAAAAAATCACCAACATTGCACTACCACTGACATACAGCCATCAACGTCGAACTCAAGTCGATCAATCCGACCAAAAATCAGCGCCTAAAACGAAATCACCAACCTGCAGTTGCCTCATCAATAACCCATCGCAACGCAACCTACGTGCGACCACTTCACTAGTCTCCAACATCGAGCATCGCCTCAACCAATTACCTCGACTTCGACACCACATCCATTTGCTTCTCCTCAAACTGAATTCCACCGGCGCCTGAAATCGAGAACCAAATAATCCGTGAATCCCAAAATCGCAAAACAACCGAGATTTCATCTTCATCTCTAGTTGCGGATTTGTAGTTGTTTGAATCTTGAATTTCGAATTGTGAATTGCATTTTCGATTTGGGAAATTGAGCGTTTTGGATAAGAAATTTTCTGTGAATTGTGGCATGTGTTTGTTTGAATAAAATAAAAAGAAGTAGAGAAGTGATAAAGCCGGGTATACGGGTATAATTAGTATTGGGATGGGCTGTTTGAGGAGTTGATTCTTCTTTTTATTTATTATTGTTTATTTTTTTTATTTAGTTTTAACTTTTAAGAAGTTTTCTTCTCCTTACAAAAATTGTTTTGTTTTGTTTTAAATTGTTTTTAGTTCCATCCTAACCTAAAAAAAAGTTTCAACTTGTTTTATTTTCACTTGTTCATTTTGTTTTGAATTGATTTCTTCTTGATATATATATATATATATATATATATATATATATATTGTATATATCTTGTTTTTAATTTTAGGTTGTCGAAGCAGGAAATCAGAAGCAGAATTGCTTGCTAATAATTGCTTTGCTTGCTTAAAAAAAATCGCCGCTTAAAAATAAATCGCTAATAATCTGCACGCTCTGGTATCGTGCTTTTTCCCTTGTTTTTATTTGAATTGCATTGTTGGTTGCTTGCATTTACATATATATAAAAAATTCAAAATCCAAAAATAAAAACAAACTTCATTTTAGTTGCATTGTAAATTCATGTTTAATTTTTGCTTTGTATTCATCTCATCTTATTTTCTTTTCTAAGAGCAATACCCTAATTCACATAAGGTGGGAGATTTCATCACCCTTTCCGTAGCCTACAAATCGCATTTCATCGTAGAATTTGACTAATAATAAAGGTTAGACATTCGACTTAAGGGTGTCGCGAGCTCACCTAGGACTTAATTGTATTTTCACAATTGTTTTCTTTGAACAATTTTATTTCTTGGTGTCCAGGCTATGGCAGAGCAATAACCATTTATAAATATTATGGTGATTCGTAAATATTATAGTGGTTGTTCCTCTGAAGGTACTTAAACCTTCGGTTGCATTGCTACGGTGATTCGTGGTGCACCGATAACCCCTGCCCGTTACCTGGCTAAGAAATATTTTTGTTGATTTAAGACAAAGCGTGATTATACAATTTTGGGTTAGGAGCTATTAATGACAGAAAATTGTAATTAAGTCCTTTGCATTCATTTAGTTGCATTAGTTAATGCATATATAAAAAAAATCAAAAATCCAAAAACCAAAAAAAATTATAAATTTCACTTAACTTTTTAATTCCAAAAAAAACCTTTTTTCCTTTCCTTTGAAAATTTTCAATCAAAAACAAAAATCCAAAATATATATATATATATATAATCTTTTCAAAAAGAAAAAAGTTTTAAATTCAAAAACAAAAACAAAAAATCAAATTCCCATTTTGTAAAAACAAAAAACAAAAAAATTCCTTTTGGTAAATATTTGAAAATCTAAAAATTCAAAAAAAAAACAAAAAAAATTTTACAAAAATAAAAATGTTAGCGCCAAAATTGGTCACTAACACCCAAATCTAGATGAAAGCACCAAAATCACAATCACATCTCACAGATAGGATGTATATAGAGAGTAATAATATGAAGAACAGTTAAAATTAAAATGAAAGCAGTAAAGAACAACAGATTTTATAGTGGTTCGGCTAACTCCGGCCTACGTCCACTCCAGAAGTTTTCTTTTTATTGATGTAAGAATCAGTTACCGTTACAAAGTGGTAGACTAGCCTTAGTCTTAGAAAATAAAAATGTCAGAGAGCAGAAGAGAAGAAGAAGATCCCCCATCTGGAGACCCACATGCTGTATTTATAGGCAAAACCAGGTTGTTGGGCCTCCTAAGTAGTTTGGGCCTATCAAGGTCATAGCCGAACCCTACTTTATTATACCGACCGATCCTGAGCAGTTGGTATGCCGAACGTGGGGAGGTGGGAGGTACCGAGGTATGGAGGTGCGAGGTACCGAGGTATGGAGGTACCGAGGTATGGAGGTGCGAGGTGCAATGCCGAGCGAGGTAAGGTATGCCGAACGACCCATCCAATGCCGAACGCTCCCTGATGCCGAACGATCCATCCAATGCCGAACGAGATTTATGCCGAGCAATCCATCCAATGCCAAACTAGATTTATGCCGAGCGCTCCATCCAACGCCGAACGAGATTTATGCCGAGCGCTCCATCCAATGCCGAACGATCCTTAATGCCGAACCTCCATCATGCCGAACCATGTCTGATGCCAAACAGTTTCTAATGCTGAGCGCCCATCATGCCGAACAATCTCTAATGTCGAGCGCCTCTAAATGCCGAGCGCTCCTGGATGCCGAGCGCTACTGAATGCCGAGTGCTCCTGGAATGCCGAACCACTCATGTATGTCGGACGCTCTATGTATGCCGAGTACTCTTGAATGCTATTCGAACGTGAATGCCAGATGAACTATTTGTGCCGAACCTCCACCATGCCGAACCATGTTTAATGCCGAACCATGTTTCCTAGACCCAAATTATAGTTGATCCATCTTTATCCAATCATATTTCCATCTCCCAAGCACGTTGCGTCATCCATCCATTCGATTAAGTTAAACCCGCCTGTCCACGGCCTTGTAAAAAGGCGGGTTAACACTTGCCCCCCAAAACATGCCTTGCTATTGGAAGGTGTGTTTTGAATAGCCTCAAATCTGATATCCAAAGTCCATGTTTTATCCATATCCAATAACCAATAACCGACTTTAGGACCTCTCCGGATCAATATCCAAATCCTCTGTCGTCCATAGCCGATATTCATATCCGTAACCTCTCCGGGTTCTTGTCAAGCACAATCCACACCTGACGACCGTACTCCAGTGTCCCTAAACGTTGAGTAATGCATGGCTTAAGTCCTAAGCCGAATCCTGGTTGCTCCGGACCCTTGCCGAGCATTGTCCATACTCGACGACCTAAAATAGTAACCGATAATATGGGGGCCTAAGTCCTAGGCCGAGTCATGGTCTCTTCGGACCCTTGTCGAGCATAGTCCATATTCGATGACCTGAAATAGTAACCGATAATATGGGGCCTAAGTCCTAGGCTGAATCCTGGTCTCTCCGGACCCTTGCCGAGCATAGTCCATACTCGACGACCTGAATAAGTCGATTTGTCGTTCTTGGACAAAGCGACCTACCCCTTGCCAGGTATAATCCATACCTGACGACCATTTATCAAAAACTAGATAAAAAATCCAATCGAAAGCCAATCCAAAATCCAGATCAAATCAGAAAACAAAAAATCCATATCGAAAATCCAAACCGATATCCAAACCAGAAAACAATCATCCAAATATAAGTCCAAACCAAGAAACAAACAAAACCAGAAGTTCAAACCAAATTAGAAAAAAGCGAATGTCCAAGCCAAAAAAAAGAAAGCAGATTTCACAAACTAGAGCGTCGCGGTTTATCATCATCTCAGAGCATGCCTAGGGGCTATCTCCGTCCCCGTACATGAGTAAGTGACTTGGCCGTTTTCCCGTAGTTTGCTACTTATTTCATAATATCCCAATCAATTGATGACCAATCGACCATCATTCATGTGCCTCATACGATCACTGTGTGAGATAGACGATGGCTGCTCCTGCCCCACCGCTGCATTCCGAGTTTTGACGTATTGTTGCAACTGTCCATTCCTTACATGCTCCTCAATTATGTCCTTTAAGTGCCTGCAGCTGTTGGTATCGTGCCCGTCCAAATTGTGGAAGAGGCAGTGTTTTCCTGATGCCCTCTCATGTTCGGAGGGTTCTCTCCTAGCCGGCCTTCGGTAGGGAAGGTGATTCCGAGTCTCCAAATAAATCCGTTCCAGCGTCTCGTTCAACCCTGTGTAGGTGGGGAATTTTTGCTCTCTCCCCCGCTTCCTAGCCTTTCCTAACTCGTCATCCAGCTTCCTTTTTCCTTTTTCCAAGCCTCCATTGGATGGTCCTCCATCCTCAGCCGCGTTCACCTCCTTTAACTTCATATCTGAGCATGTATCTTCCTACCGAAGGAATTTCTCAGCTTCGTGAAAGAATTCCCCGAGATCCATCGGAGGGTCCCGTATCAGTGACATTTTGAAATCTGAATTTTCTCTAACTCCTGACACTACCGCCATTAAAACCATCGATGGATCCGGCTGATCCACCGAAGCAACCTCTGCATTGAACCGAGTTAAGAAAGCTCTGAGTGATTCGTTTGTCCTCTGTTTTATCGATGTCAGCGTCATTACATTCTTTGGCCTTTTGATATGTACCCGAAACTGCTTCAGAAACCAGTCCACCAACTATGTCCATGTCTCGATAGATCCTTCTTCCAGCTGCCTGAACCACATAGCAGCTATGTCCGTTAAGAATAAAGGGAAACATCGAGCCATAACTTCTTCTGATGCCCCCAGCACCTCCATGTGTTTGGTATATCTCATCAAGTGATCTGTTGGATCGGCCTTGCCATTGTACATTCCCACGTTAGGTAGCTTGAAATCTGGCAGATTCCGAGCTATCCTGATTTCACGAGAGAACGGACTATTGTTTACTCCTTCCAGATCTCTATTTGTCAAACCCCCGCGCATGGTTCGCCTGATAATCTCAGCTAATCCAGCATTGTCCATCAAGGGATGCCCCCCGAGTTCCCGAGGGAATTCTGGTACATACTCTCCATCTCTTGCTCTTACATTCCTGCCAGCATCCTGTTGTGTGGTGTTAGCTGGAACCCCTCCATGAACTGGTTCAACATTATCTGATGGTGCGCCCCCGAGTCCAGCTCCATCCGGATTGTTAGTTGTATGTTGATTGGGGGTTGCCCCCTGTTGAAACATTCCCTCTGCTTGCTGGTTGAGCGCTTCTGATCTGACTCCATGGATCTGAGCCCCCGCATTTCCTACTTGCGTAAATTGTCTGAGAAGAGCCTGCATCATCTCCTCTTGTCTTTTCATCATGACTTCCATTTCCTCTCTGGTGATGTAGATGGATGCTTGACCTACTCCAGCTCCAGAGGAAGCCTCTTAACTTCCCTCCTGATTGATCCTTTCTGTCACTTGCTTTCTTGTTGATGGCCTAGCCATTGCTTTCTAGAGTCCAAGTTCCTAGCTCCAAAATCCCTTAGTGCTTGCCCTCTCAGTGAAAGCACCAAAATGTTAGCGCCAAAATTGGTCACTAACACCCAAATCTAGATGAAAGCACCAAAATCCCAATCACAGCTCACAGATAGGATGTATGTAGGGAGTAATAATATGAAGAACAGTTAAAATTAAAATGAAAGCAGTAAAGAACAACAGATTTTATAGTGGTTTGGCTAACTCCGGCCTACGTCCACTCCAGAAGTTTTCTTTTTATTGATGTCAGAATCAGTTACCATTACAAAGTGGTAAACTAGCCTTAGTCTTAGGAAATAAAAATGTCAGAGAGCAGAAGAGAAGAAGAAGATCCCCCATCTGGAGACCCACATGCTGTATTTATAGGCAAAACCAGGTTGTTGGGCCTCCTGAGTAGTTTGGGCCCATCAAGGTCATAGCCGAACCCTACTTCATTATGCCGACCGATCCTGAGCAGTTGGTATGCCGAACGTGGGGAGGTGCGAGGTACCGAGGTATGGAGGTACCGAGGTATGGAGGTGCGAGGTGCAATGCCGAGCGAGGTGAGGTATGCCGAACGACCCATCCAATGCCGAACGCTCCCTGATGCCGAACGATCCATCCAATGCCGAACGAGATTTATGCCGAGCGCTCCATCCAATGCCAAACGAGATTCATGCCGAGCGCTCCATCCAATGCCGAACGAGATTTATGCCGAGCGCTCCATCCAATGCCGAACGATCCTTAATGTCGAACCTCCATCATGCCGAACCATGTCTGATGCCGAACAGTTTCTAACGCCGAGCGCCCATCATGCCGAACAATCTCTAATGTCGAGCGCCTCTAAATGCCGAGCGCTCCTGGATGCCGAGCGCTACTAAATGCCGAGTGCTCCTGGAATGCCGAACCACTCATGTATGTCGGACGCTCTATGTATGCCGAGTACTCTTGAATGCTATTCGAACGTGAATGCCAGACGAACTATTTATGCCGAACCTCCACCATTCCGAACCATGTTTAATGCCAAACCATGTTTCCTAGACCCAAATTATAGTTGATCCATCTTTATCCAATCATATTTCCATCTCCCAAGCACGTTGCGTCATCCATCCATCCAGTAGACTGAATCCATCGTACACCAGCCTCGACGAACGTGCAGTCGATTAAGTTAAACCCGCCTGTCCATGGCCTTGTAAAAAGGCGGGTTAAGAAAAAACATATAAAATTTAAAAAGCCAAAAAAAATCAAAAATCAAACTTTTCTTTTGAAAAATAAATTTCACTTAGAAAATACGTTCCTTTCTTTTAAAAAACCAAAAACAAAAACAATTTTTCACTTCATTTTCCAAATCTTGTTTCATCCTCTAAACTCGATTCAAACTTCTTTCTCTTCTCGACTTTCACTTGTGCATGAGTACTTGGACTCGTGACACAACAACAAATCGTTGGACTCGCGACTCAATAACTAATCGGTTAAATCAAAAAGACGATCCTCCCGAAATGGTGAACGCACTACACCAGAAATGCTGTTTAGGAACGGTTTTGGACTGTTCCAAAGTTGTTTTGGAACGGTCCAAAACCGTTCCTAAATGAGGAGTGGCAAAAATTTTGGAACGGTCCAAAAATGTTCCAAAATTTATTCATAACGGCCCGAATTCACCATTTAAAAACGGCTAAAAACCGTTCCAAAATTATAGTCAAGCACGGCTCAAAACCGTTCCAAAATCATAATGGTATTTTTTCCATGTTCTTTTTAGCACGGTTGTAGACCGTTCCAAATGTTTTTACCACGATGTCCGCAAACCAAATACTATATTTATCGTAAAATAACCAAATATAAAATTCTAATTTGATCAAGACATAGAAAAAATACATAATAACCACAAACATCATATCCAAACAAGTATAACTACACAATATTCATCATATAATACTCAAAATGCACACCCAAAAAGGATCGATATATAAAAAATATCAAGTAAAAGTAATGTTGTAAAAACTATTGTAGTTTTAACCTCTATTATTGGTATCAGCATAGTTAAATACATTTAACCTCTTTCTTAGTACATGTAAAATATTATATTTTTCACCTCAATACATGTAAATGAATTAACTGTCATTTAAAGACAATACATGTAAAAGTAATGTTTCAAAAACTGATTTCATATAACTATCCTGATCCTGATCCGCAGTCCTCTAATGTAACTTCAGCATCCCATCAACCTGAACAAGAAATTGCAGAGAATGAGCACAATGACACAAATACTGAAAAGACTACACATAAATAGAGACTAAACAACAAAGTGGAGACCGCCACTCCCCATTAAGCATTACAGACTAAAATAAGTGGTTCAGTAAAACTTGAAGTAAAACATTAAAATTACATCCATTTAAAGGAATTTACATAAAATAAGTGATGCATAGGTCTGAAACAATGAGAAACATGTCTGAGAGATGATGTCTACTGAAAATTTTTGCTGAGGCATATTTCAGTTTGAAGTCACAGTAAAAACTGTAATCTAGATATAAATCCTTATCAAAAATGCACCTGAACTTATTTCTTTCTGTAATTGCCATGATTCCTTGTTCAAAGTCCCCCCTAAAGCATCGAATAAGGGCATAAACAGGCAGAAATTAGAGTTCCTTTCGCTGTGATGTAGGCTGTGATAACTGCAAAATCAATCAAAATGATACTATTATTAGAATTTGCAATTAGGTGGATAAAAATACGACTATTATGAAACTAAACTTAAATTACAGGGTATCTGTTTTAGCTAAGACATATTATTGAAGAAAAAAGCTAATGAACTGTTAGAAATTAAATACCTCCGGTTATCGTTGATCATAATTCTTCTACATGATAATTCTGAGTTGGATAAACTGATTTTTTATTTTTATTGTTATATAAGTTGCAGAAATATTCCACAGCCTCCCTTCTACTTTCCTCGTGAGTTTTGGGGTTCTCTTATTTCACATTGATCAAGCCCACTAGACTGGTTATGCATCTTCCACTTTGACATCTCAAAACTGAACAATTCATCTGCAATTTTCGAACCCTTTTTATTTTTATTTTACTTTTAATTCTTTTTTAAGATTTAAAATAGCAAAGGTAGCATTTTGTACATCTTTACCATTTTATATACAGAACGCATTTTTGCCAGCAATGTACGTAGAGGAATACAAAAGTTATGATAGAGCATTTGCCTCACGTGAGACGCCAGATACATTCACATCCCAAAGAGATGTATATTTGTCATAAGTTTCATCTAAAGCCTACATCCAGAATTTTAAAATTTTAAAAACTGCTTTCATATTTATTATATATGTAATATATACCATATATATATGCCAAGCCAAGCATAAATTATGGACACTCCATCTATACATATATGTCACCACAGTTCGGTACTTGTGCTTTACGTTTTACATGAGAATATTAAAAATCAATGAAAGAAAAAACAAAAAAGCAGGTAAACTTTACAAACAACTGTGTGAATGAATAAGTAATAAAGCTAATCTTATATATAATCAGTTGATACGTGACCCTCTTGACTCTGAACTGGCTAATCTATATGGATAGAAAAAAGAATACCTCTCCTGTATTATGAAGAAGGTGGCTGTTAAAAATTTTCAAAGAATGGAAATAAATTGGCTAACCAAAGGTGATAGGATCTCTCAAATATTCCACAGCAAAATGTCAATTCCCAAAAATATTTATAGAAATAAATTCATTCTTGATGCTAATGGACAATTAATATTAGCATCAGACAGCATTGCTATTGAGGCCATAAATATTTTCTCATAACTATTCAATTCAGAGAGCATCAAATGTCAATTTTCAGACATCGTTTGCAAGAAAATTATTGCTGATAATGTCAAGGATTATTTAGACAGCCCATTTCAACTAGAAGAGGTCAAAAATGCTGTATTTTAGATTCATGATAACAATGCCCCAGGTCCGGATGGAATTAATGCCAAATTCTTTAAATGCCGTTGGGAGAAAATTAAATATGTATTGTAGAATGCTATTAGGATTCGGGACTCGGGTAAAATAATTGAAGAAATTGATCGTACTTTCATTTGTCTATCCCTAAGAAACCTGATACATCATCAATTATTGACTATCGATCCATCTCACTTTGTAATATCACATATAAGATTCTGGCAAATTTATTATGCAATAGGATGAAAGGCTTCTTAGACGAACTAATCACTATAAATCAAAATGCCTTCATCCCGAGAAGATGCAATAATAAGTTTTTCCTTACAATTTGTTTTGCACAGACAAACCAATTTTAAAGTGGCCGTACCATTTTACAAAGGTTAGCACAAATATGTGACAAAGATGTCCCAACAACTACATGATTCTACAGTGGCCGTCCACTTATATAATTTATCTAAATGTCAAACTCAACCCAAATTAAAATTTTGATGGATGGGCCAGATGATAGTAGAATTTGCAGGCTGCCAAGTTTGTTAGACAATTTGAATCTTTGATATTTTCAATATTTAATTTGTAATATTGGCTGTAGATGGATTTAAATAATCTAAGTTTTATTTTTCTTCGCTTTTTGGAAAGCAGAACTAATTTATTTTGTCTAGAAAGTAGCTTATTTTAGTCAGTCCAAACGGACCATAGCTGCAATGTTGTATCAACTTGCAAAACGTCATAAGTGTCAAATATATGAACTCAGGTACAATTTAAACTTTGACTTGTTGACATAAGCATTTTATTTCGAATTCACAATGCGTACCAAAATTTGGCATAGAGACACGTAAATCCAATGACATAACCGGGATTTTGGTCTATGGTGGGCGTACTTACATGGATGTCAAAAGCATTTTATGAAAAAATAATTATGCAGTCAGTAAATAAAATCCAACTTACTTGGCAAAGGTCTTCATTTAGAGCAGTCTCAATCATGCATCTAAAGATAGCGAATGGCACTTTTCGGGTGACACACATAACCACCGATTCCAACTTCTGCAAAGGTTGTTGCGAGAGGATGATTTTGTTTGCTTGTTTTCTCATCCGGTAGAAGTATATTGTCCACCACCAACTTCTCATGTGTTGATGGTACAGATTTTCCATGAATAATGAATGATGTTGAATCTTTACAAACAGTAGCCGTTGCAATGACATCTAGATCAAGGTTCAGAATTTCACATTTTTGTTGATTGGTTGTGCCAACCGAATTCAGTTGAGCAGCAACGTCATTGATCTGGTTTCTCCCAACACTTTCATGACGTGTACTACTCCCTCCTTCATTGAAAGTAACATCCGGTATGTGATTTCCTTGAGTCAACTCCTTGACCAAGCTGACCAACGTCATCAATGTGCCATCCATATTTTCCAATTTATTCTCCATATGTTCCATCTTACTTTTTAGTTCTCCTGTGTCTCCTTTAGCCTTTTTGAGTTGTTTACGTGCAATAGCAGAAGCCTTAATTTGGGTTCTTGATATCTTGGTCCCAATACTTCGAGTCCGACCCTTTTTGTCCTTGCCAAACACTTTTGATATGAAGTCTTCATCCAATGGCAACTCTTTTTCATCACTATCATTAATTGTTTCCTTTGCTTTTGCAATTTTATCCTGAAATACGATAAAGACTTGATATATCTAAAATATCTAAGTTATCATTTGTTTAACTTACGAAGTATAAAGAAGTGTTATCTGGTATGGTCCCATCCTTTTTTGTATGAGCTTTTTCCCATACTTGACGATGTGTGATTACTTTTGTCGGATTTGCGTTGGCCTGCAACAAAACTAACCATTATATCCGAAGTTCATGCAACAATGGCAAGGATTAACTTCCTCATGAAAACATTGTTAGATTTGCATATATACAATTGAATCAAGGCTAGGAGTTATAGATTTATTGGTAAAATTGAGGTAACGCATGATTTATTGGTAGTTCAATTAGTAATGCAATACAAAGAATTTGCATGCAAACATTAGAGTTCTATTGAGTTGCCATATATATGCATACTGATATATAAAGTCAATAAAAAAACAATCAAAATCAATATATATAAAAAGAAATTATACCGTTTTATGTTCTAATACGGCATGACTCGTACGTCCAGTATGATGACAATATTTGTACATTGATCTATTTCTTTTTCCTATCTCCCTTCTTTCGCTTGCACTGTGTTTTGCTTCATTTTTTAAGAACATATCCCAATCTTCTTGGCTGATTGTTCTTGGACAGTTTATTGACCTATCTTCATCGTTATCAAATTTATCATAATGATTTGTTCTCAATTCGCTCTTATATTTTCTAAATGACTCGGCCATTTTTTTCATAAAATGGTCCTTTGCATTTGACTCTATTTGAAAAAATGTCTGTGAAAATTAAGAGTTAAAAATGAAGTAATGTAACAAAATACATATGTTATAGAGAAAATTAAAAATGGTACAAATCGATTTAACTTACTAGCAATTCATTCCAAACGTCATCCTTATACTTTTAGGGTACTTTATCCCAACGTTCATATGATATCGGCACATGTATTCGTATTAATTTACCAACTCGACTTCCTATTCTTCCAGCATTTACTGAAATAGGAACACCATATGAATTTACCACAACTGGCTCGGATTGTGTAGAGGATGTTTGCGCAATCGAACGGGGTGAAGCTTCTTCCGGTGTTGACATTATTATCTGCAAATGATAAAAAGAAAAAAATAAGTGAAACTTTTATTATTTTACACTATTTTTAAGTTTTAGAATGAAGATGGGTTAAAATCAATGAACGATTTAAAGGTGATACAGCTATGAATACAAGCCAAAGATAACCTCCTCTGATCGCGAAAAAAATTATTTTACAAGTAGGTGCGTATATTATTTCAAACAATCTCTTTGCTACTATATTATTCAATTTGATAACAGCACATAATTACCCGGGTTGTTAGGTTCTATTTCAAACAATCTCTTCACTACAATCTCACCAAGTTCCATATCATAATGTTGTCACTGCCTATATTGCTCTAGCAGGCTTTGATTACTCATTAGCTATCTCAAAATATTTTGTTTCAGGTTTAACCATGAAGTCAAATAAGGTGATGTTTCCCTGCATAGTTATTGCGATTACATTTCTTCACTGGTATGTATTCTTAAAGCTCCAGTATCACAAACCTTATCATGCTAATCTTTAGTGGCATTTTACTTCACTTAAACAAGCATCTATTATTTTCAACTTATTCATACATAAACTTTGACATGTGTTTGTAACACTGTGTTTAGGGATGGTTAAATATTACCTCAATTTCAAGGGAGGTATTGTAACGTATCGGGTTTTTCCCGCTCGAAAATCAACATCCGTACTTCACATTGTACTAGGATGCCGCAGATTCGACCGTTCAAATCCGATTCGCCGGAGCTATAACACAATTAAGTAAATAACACAGCGGAAGAAAAAAAAATAATACATTGATATATAATATCTGATACAACAGAGTGATACAATGAATATCAATATACATCAGAGATATGATACACGAAATAGCAGCGGAAAAGAAAAGATAACAACAGCAGCGGAACAATATCAATAGAAGTGATAACTCCAAAATGATCTTCAGACAAGAATGAATCCACAACTCCAAGATAAGCAACTCCGATGAATGAACTAGCTCCAGATAATCTACTAAACCTGAATATCTGAAAAGAAACCCAACTCTAGACTGCTCGTGTGGAAAATTATGAGCACCCAGAGTTTAGGAAGGGAACAATAAACTCCGGATCAGTCATGGGACTGGTGTGAGCAACAAAATCAGTTTATCTTTAAAACAAACAACAACAGAATTTTAAAGTCAATTCGCAATGCTTTTGGAAAATGAAACTACCATAAGACCTCCCGCCACACACACAATGCAAACGCAGAATTGGAGGAGATTTCTTCTTATGATAGTCAAAGATGCTTACTACGTAAGATCATCTTGATATTATTATTAGTGCATAGTGCAGAAAACATTTCGAAAGTATAATATTAATCTTAGCCAGCATAGACATTTCGAACTATGCCTACTATAGCTACCATCCAAACAGTGGGGCGCCACCATAAGTAGATGGCAGGTTCTACAACTAAAACCGTACAAGTTCCGTATTGGAGAAATGGATTTCCAACAAATGGTCAGGCTAAGGAACTTCCTTCCGTCGCATGGGATCGCCTCTGGCGGGACGTCCCGAGAGACAAACTGCTCTCTGCCAACAAGGCCGGGTTACCCCTGTAACAGGTAACTCACGAATATGTCATCACCCGGTCCTTTGGGACCTTTATCCGAGGCCTCGATAACCAACATCACACATAATAAAGTGTATCCACATGAGTAAGTATCTGGGCTCCATACCATGACACCACCCTTTTCCAGAAGGAAATGACATACCCTAAAGGGCGCGACCCTCATAACCTTGCCGCAACATTCCTGTTTCGACCATTTCCGGGTTGTGAGGCTCTGACGAAGTCTCGTCCACAAAGCTACGCTTTTTCAAAAAGCCACGCTTTGGGTCAACAGATGATCAACCTATGATCACAAAGATAAATGATCGAACAAATGATCATATCACAAATGATCAAACACTGATCATCACACAGCTACACTCAGCATGCCACATTACCAAATTGGGATATATCGCTGATAAATTTCAACTACATAACCTCTGAGTTCGTACGTCTCAGAGAAGGGTGTTAAGCTAAGAGAATAAATTCTCCGCCACCAACAAAAATGTATTTGAAAGAGATCGGCTTTATATCTCAAAGTGTAATGTCAGACATGTATCCATATAAGTCTGTTCCGGGATCGAACAGAACCGAAGGCACTTCTCACGAAGCCCTTGCAATTCCGGATAATTTCCAATCACGTCCGGACTTCCCGTCACAAAAGAGTGATATAAATCTCTATACCGGCACGACTCAGTGCAGAGACATTCGACAGGTTGTCCTTTCATTTTCGAAAAATATCCGGTCTTCAACACCGGTCTTCAAATGCTATCCATATACGACGTTTCATTATTCGGAATGGGTTATATGACACTAAGGTCCTCTCCCGGCTAAACCGAATAATGTGCGCAATATTTTAAAAACATATGGATATTGGGATTTCAATTAAGTCACAACTTAAACCCAAATTTCCTTTTCAAATGGTTTAACAAATTACCATTTTTAAATCTTTAAACAAAAAGATTCATTTTAACAACCTTCAATGGTTTAAAACAATTTCCACACTTTAATCTTTTGAAACAAAGGATTCATTCACAGATTTTCCAAATCAATTTCCATTTCAGTTTAATTAACTCGTTAAATCTTTAAATCAAAGATTTAACTAATAGCTTTCAAAACAATTCCATTTTAAATGGTTTAAACAAATCATCATTTTAAATCTGTTTAAAAATAAACGGATTCAATTCATAGTTTTCAAAAAGAATTCATTCATAGTTTGGAAAATCCATTTTTCAATTCAATCTTGAAATTCCTTTAATTAAACTGGAATTTCATTTCTTATCTGAAAGCTTTTATCATTTGAAAACAACAGTTTCATTTTGGAAATCTGATTCATTTATACGAGTTGAAATTCTTGGGTTAAATTCAAATTCTCAACTTATACTTTTAAAATGGTTTAAATTCATATAAACACATTTATATCATCTTTACTCCCTAGTTTCCAAATCATAGCTTAATTTCAAACTTGAATCCAAATTTAAATCTAACTATTTAAATTTTCAAAACTCGGTTAAGTTATTTAAAATAACCTTTATCTTTGAAAATCCATTTCAAAAGCTTTTTACTTTAACCCCGAATTTCAAATTTCAAAATCAATTGAAATTAAAATTTCAATTTCAAAAACATCAAATTTAAATTATCTGTGACTTAACCGATTTCCACGTGAAATCCATATTTGTGTGTGTAAAAGTGTAGTCCAGGGGTTTAACACAATAGTGCAACACGATGAATCATTACCGATCAAAATACAGGATATAGTTGATAAGCGATATAAACTATAACGCTTATCGTTCATGCACAGACTACAGATATATAAATATCACAGATAATAAATTACATATCACAACATAAATCAGGGTATATCACACAGCATCATATATCAGGGATATCAAACAATTCATATCATTCAACAGAATCCAAATATTCATAAGGAAGATCAGTTAATATTTGATTAATTCAAATCAGATTTATTTCTTATGAATTATAAATCCTGGTTAATCAACATTGATAAATTACAAATCTTTTTGATTAATTATTCTTTATTAATTTCACTAAGTAATTAGCTTTTATTCAATTACACAAAGTAATTATCTTTAATTAATTACAATAAATAATTAATTAATTCATATTTAATAATCGTCCCTTAATCACTTTTGTACATTAATTAACTTTCAATTAATAAATTATTTTCAATTCAATTACCTTTATAAATTAATCACATAAATTAATTATTCTTCAAACTAATTAACCTTTAGACACTTATTAAATTAAACTTGAGTTATTAATTAATTCATCTTAATTACTTTCATTTAGTAATTATCTTTAATTAATTAATTACTTTTTAATTACTTATCATTAATTAAACTTAATTAATTTATTTTCCCTAATTAATAAATCAATTAACCTTTAATTAATCACATAAATTAATTAATTATCCTTTAATTAACTATCTTAATTAATGACTTTATCTCATTAGTTAAATCTTATTTAATTAAATGCTTAGAAATTAGTTTATACAAATATCTTTTGAAATCTTCTTAATAGTTTAATACCACACACCTTAATCACTTTTTGACCTCATCATTTTTGCAAAATAATTTGAGATTAAATAACATAATCGACTTAATACATAATAATATAACCCAAAACAATTCTTAAACAGTTAACTTTAAAGTTTCCAATCGTGAAACTTGTTAAACATTTCCTTAGTTAACACAATTAATTTGTTTTAAAACTTCAATTTCTGGTTGCTTTGAAAACCTGGAATATTTGGTTTTAAGTTTAAACCTGTTGTTGTTTTAAACTGAGTACATAACTAAATAAACCCGAGACAGGACATCATCTACTTCGAGTCCCATACCCCAAAGCTTCGAGCAAGATGCAGAAACCACTCGAGTGAAACTCGAGTCCACTTTCCCTACTTCAACCCAATTACCCCAGACTTCCCAAAACTTACTGATACGAACGCGACACCGTGCACGTGCACAGTCGCCGTGCGACTTTCTGACCATCACCACGATCATCTACACGACCCTGATCATCCATTCGTACACTCCATCCAACCAAATCTCCATCCTTTACTCGAAAATTGAAATCGAGTTCAATGCCAAAACCTGGAACAAGTCTGGAACCACAGCACAACCTAGAAACGCCTCGCACACGAAACTCCGATCGCCTGAACCCTAGCGCCTCCGGCTACAGCTTCGCCTACAGTCCCTCTACGAAATCCCAAACTCCGGTTGCACTCGATGCCCTGTGGCATTCGAACGAGACCAAAACGTAATCACCACTAAAACTAGGTTTATAAAATAAATCTCGTCGCCGTTTCCCCCACGATGAACTACAACGCCTTCGCCCATTTTTCCCTGCCTCTCCGTGCAATCCTCCACCACCACAGTGAACGCCAAGTATTCCGGTCAACTTGATCACCGAGAAATCGACAAAAACCCATTTTTATTCTACTCAAAACTGCTCCTTAAATACAATGCTAAAAATTATGATATCTATTTTAAAAATCAAGTCTTTAGTTACTGATTCAGTTTATATACCTGGATCGATGAATTTAAAAGTTTAAATTTTTACAACTTGAGCTTCCCTGTCCTTCTTTGTGTTTTCCAGAGCAAGATCAAATTTTTTGATTCACTTAAATAAATTTAAACTCAAAGTCATGATTTAAACAGACAGGTTTGTTTGAATACTAAATACAAATAACAATTGAATTATGCTGGTTGATTTTATTTTAAGCCTGAGCTTCAAGCTTTTATCACAGGGTTGTTTTCCAGAGCATAAACAGACAGCCATATATATATATAGAGCATTACATCATATACATCCACACAAACAGGATAATCACAGGAAACAATTAAGCAGCTATATTTATTTAAGTTGATTTAACATAAAATGTTACTCACAATCATCAAGATATCAAAACAGTTAAACTTCGAAAAATAAGAGTTGCTCACCTTTCATTTTGATGAACAGAGCCTGCTCCAATATTTGAAACAGCCTGAGAAATTACAAGTTGAAGCTTCCTTGATCTTTAATCCTCTGATTTGTATTGTTGTTGATGTTTAAATTGAGTTGCTTCAGGTTGAAGTTTGTTTGTTTATAAAGTGATACTATCTCAGTTTTGAAATGAACGAATTTGAAATGAAGAAAGCTTGATAAAAGAAGGAGTTTGATACAAGAAAATGAGTTGTACAGGGTAATTATATTGTTTTGTACAACATACCAGAGATTTTTACTTAGTTTTGACCATGCTGAGATAAATCTCGGCTGATATGATTTGTACTATGCATGCTAAGATATTAGCATTAACTCCTTTGGTACAATATGTTATAATGTTGTTTGTACTAAGGCATGGGTGAAGTGATCTTGTATTTGTTAATTTCGGCTGATAGATGATATAAGGTTGGTTTGCATACTTGTTCATTTATATGTTTACTAAATATATGTTTAAAATGTGTGGTCTGGTTTGTTGTTATGCTTTTGGAAGCTAACCCATATTTGTATGTGTTTATATGTAAATGTATTTTATTTACTTGGTTTATTTTGCAAACTTGTAGATATATTACTTATCAAATTTTTTTTTATTGTTTACTTTCTATTTTATACTATATAATTTATCTTATATATTTTCGATTCTATTTATAACTTAATATCTATTATTATTTATTATTATTAAACCATTTTAAACTTAGATTTAAACTCGAATTCAATATACATATATATATTTACAATATTTTAAATTGAAATGATTCATACAGAATATACTTGAATCCGGGGAAACTCGCTCCATTTTATCGATTTATTTTACTATTTTTATTCAAAAATTTATTTAATTATTAACTTAAATTAAATAAAAATCTAGGGTCGTTACAAACTTCCCCTCTTAAAAGAATTTCGTCCTCGAAATTACCAAGGAGACACAAAGATAGATGAAGAATGTTTCATCGAATCAAACTGAACGTTTATTTTGCATTTGGCTTACCAAATCAGAATATCGATAATAGATACAAGAACGAATCTGTTTAACACTTCACAAGATACGCGGGTTATCCAGATCTACGAAATATACAATGACATCGGTTAGTTCGAAGGGATAACTAACCATTCGTAGACCATATCGGGATCCAAAGAAATAGATAGATATATGGGTAAAATTTCAAAGCTTTCAGTTTAGAAACCAAATTATACCTATCAACCATAGCAAACAAAGCAATCAATTCATCCAAACAAACAGTTTTGGTCAATTCGGAGTTTATGTCCCATATTCATATATTGAATCTTCTTTTCTGGATCGACCAGAAACTATCGAAAAATTGAGAAAAGAAATGCTGAACGAAGAGATTGATAGAGAAATTTGTTTTCACTGTTGCAGGGTATTAACCATTCATAGTCGTATTTCCCTGTCCTCTATCTCATCCTCTTCTTGCACTCATACTTACTACCAGCGGATAGTAAGAGAATTTACTGAGGCTTTCGGACGGATATCTGAAGAATACTCATTCTAGAGTTTACTTCACTCTATCTCTAATGAGTTACTTAACGTGTTACACTCCTGAGCTAAAGTACAACCTTAGCTCTGATACCAAATGTAACGTATCGGGTTTTTCCCGCTCGAAAATCAACATCCGTACTTCACATTGTACTAGGATGCCGCAGATTCGACCGTTCAAATCCGATTCGCCGGAGCTATAACACAATTAAGTAAATAACACAGCGGAAGAAAAAAAAAATACATTGATATATAATATCTGATACAACAGAGTGATACAATGAATATCAATATACATCAGAGATATGATACACGAAATAGCAGCGGAAAAGAAAAGATAACAACAGCAGCGGAACAATATCAATAGAAGTGATAACTCCAAAATGATCTTCAGACAAGAATGAATCCACAACTCCAAGATAAGCAACTCCGATGAATGAACTAGCTCCAGATAATCTACTAAACCTGAATATCTGAAAAGAAACCCAACTCTAGACTGCTCGTGTGGAAAATTATGAGCACCCAGAGTTTAGGAAGGGAACAATAAACTCCGGATCAGTCATGGGACTGGTGTGAGCAACAAAAACAGTTTATCTTTAAAACAAACAACAACAGAATTTTAAAGTCAATTCGCAATGCTTTTGGAAAATGAAACTACCATAAGACCTCCCGCCACACACACAATGCAAACGCAGAATTGGAGGAGATTTCTTCTTATGATAGTCAAAGATGCTTACTACGTAAGATCATCTTGATATTATTATTAGTGCATAGTGCAGAAAACATTTCGAAAGTATAATATTAATCTTAGCCAACATAGACATTTCGAACTATGCCTACTATAGCTACCATCCAAACAGTGGGGCGCCACCATAAGTAGATGGCAGGTTCTACAACTAAAACCGTACAAGTTCCGTATTGGAGAAATGGATTTCCAACAAATGGTCAGGCTAAGGAACTTCCTTCCGTCGCATGGGATCGCCTCTGGCGGGACGTCCCGAGAGACAAACTGCTCTGCCAACAAGGCCGGGTTACCCCTGTAACAGGTAACTCACGAATATGTCATCACCCGGTCCTTTGGGACCTTTATCCGAGGCCTCGATAACCAACATCACACATAATAAAGTGTATCCACATGAGTAAGTATCTGGGCTCCATACCATGACACCACCCTTTTCCAGAAGGAAATGACATACCCTAAAGGGCGCGACCCTCATAACCTTGCCGCAACATTCCTGTTTCGACCATTTCCGGGTTGTGAGGCTCTGACGAAGTCTCGTCCACAAAGCTACGCTTTTTCAAAAAGCCACGCTTTGGGTCAACAGATGATCAACCTATGATCACAAAGATAAATGATCAAACAAATGATCATATCACAAATGATCAAACACTGATCATCACACAGCTACACTCAGCATGCCACATTACCAAATTGGGATATATCGCTGATAAATTTCAACTACATAACCTCTGAGTTCGTACGTCTCAGAGAAGGGTGTTAAGTTAAGAGAATAAATTCTCCGCCACCAACAAAAATGTATTTGAAAGAGATCGGCTTTATATCTCAAAGTGTAATGTCAGACATGTATCCATATAAGTCTGTTCCGGGATCGAACAGAACCGAAGGCACTTCTCACGAAGCCCTTGCAATTCCGGATAATTTCCAATCACGTCCGGACTTCCCGTCACAAAAGAGTGATATAAATCTCTATACCGGCGCGACTCAGTGCAGAGACATTCGACAGGTTGTCCTTTCATTTTCGAAAAATATCCGGTCTTCAACACCGGTCTTCAAATGCTATCCATATACGACGTTTCATTATTCGGAATGGGTTATATGACACTAAGGTCCTCTCCCGGCTAAACCGAATAATGTGCGCAATATTTTAAAAACATATGGATATTGGGATTTCAATTAAGTCACAACTTAAACCCAAATTTCCTTTTCAAATGGTTTAACAAATTACCATTTTCAAATCTTTAAACAAAAAGATTCATTTTAACAACCTTCAATGGTTTAAAACAATTTCCACACTTTAATCTTTTGAAACAAAGGATTCATTCACAGATTTTCCAAATCAATTTCCATTTCAGTTTAATTAACTCGTTAAATCTTTAAATCAAAGATTTAACTAATAGCTTTCAAAACAATTCCATTTTAAATGGTTTAAACAAATCATCATTTTAAATCTGTTTAAAAATAAACGGATTCAATTCATAGTTTTCAAAAAGAATTCATTCATAGTTTGGAAAATCCATTTTTCAATTCAATCTTGAAATTCCTTTAATTAAACTGGAATTTCATTTCTTATCTGAAAGCTTTTATCATTTGAAAACAACAGTTTCATTTTGGAAATCTGATTCATTTATACGAGTTGAAATTCTTGGGTTAAATTCAAATTCTCAACTTATACTTTTAAAATGGTTTAAATTCATATAAACACATTTATATCATCTTTACTCCCTAGTTTCCAAATCATAGCTTAATTTCAAACTTGAATCCAAATTTAAATCTAACTATTTAAATTTTCAAAACTCGGTTAAGTTATTTAAAATAACCTTTATCTTTGAAAATCCATTTCAAAAGCTTTTTACTTTAACCCCGAATTTCAAATTTCAAAATCAATTGAAATTAAAATTTCAATTTCAAAAACATCAAATTTAAATTATCTGTGACTTAACCGATTTCCACGTGAAATCCATATTTGTGTGTGTAAAAGTGTAGTCCAGGGGTTTAACACAATAGTGCAACACGATGAATCATTACCGATCAAAATACAGGATATAGTTGATAAGCGATATAAACTATAACGCTTATCGTTCATGCACAGACTACAGATATATAAATATCACAGATAATAAATTACATATCACAACATAAATCAGGGTATATCACACAGCATCATATATCAGGGATATCAAACAATTCATATCATTCAACAGAATCCAAATATTCATAAGGAAGATCAGTTAATATTTGATTAATTCAAATCAGATTTATTTCTTATGAATTATAAATCCTGGTTAATCAACATTGATAAATTACAAATCTTTTTGATTAATTATTCTTTATTAATTTCACTAAGTAATTAGCTTTTATTCAATTACACAAAGTAATTATCTTTAATTAATTACAATAAATAATTAATTAATTCATATTTAATAATCGTCCCTTAATCACTTTTGTACATTAATTAACTTTCAATTAATAAATTATTTTCAATTCAATTACCTTTATAAATTAATCACATAAATTAATTATTCTTCAAACTAATTAACCTTTAGACACTTATTAAATTAAACTTGAGTTATTAATTAATTCATCTTAATTACTTTCATTTAGTAATTATCTTTAATTAATTAATTACTTTTTAATTACTTATCATTAATTAAACTTAATTAATTTATTTTCCCTAATTAATAAATCAATTAACCTTTAATTAATCACATAAATTAATTAATTATCCTTTAATTAACTATCTTAATTAATGACTTTATCTCATTAGTTAAATCTTATTTAATTAAATGCTTAGAAATTAGTTTATACAAATATCTTTTGAAATCTTCTTAATAGTTTAATACCACACACCTTAATCACTTTTTGACCTCATCATTTTTGCAAAATAATTTGAGATTAAATAACATAATCGACTTAATACATAATAATATAACCCAAAACAATTCTTAAACAGTTAACTTTAAAGTTTCCAATCGTGAAACTTGTTAAACATTTCCTTAGTTAACACAATTAATTTGTTTTAAAACTTCAATTTCTGGTTGCTTTGAAAACCTGGAATATTTGGTTTTAAGTTTAAACCTGTTGTTGTTTTAAACTGAGTACATAACTAAATAAACCCGAGACAGGACATCATCTACTTCGAGTCCCATACCCCAAAGCTTCGAGCAAGACGCAGAAACCACTCGAGTGAAACTCGAGTCCACTTTCCCTACTTCAACCCAATTACCCCAGACTTCCCAAAACTTACTGATACGAACGCGACACCGTGCACGTGCACAGTCGCCGTGCGACTTTCTGACCATCACCACGATCATCTACACGACCCTGATCATCCATTCGTACACTCCATCCAACCAAATCTCCATCCTTTACTCGAAAATTGAAATCGAGTTCAATGCCAAAACCTGGAACAAGTCTGGAACCACAGCACAACCTAGAAACGCCTCGCACACGAAACTCCGATCGCCTGAACCCTAGCGCCTCCGGCTACAGCTTCGCCTACAGTCCCTCTACGAAATCCCAAACTCCGGTTGCACTCGATGCCCTGTGGCATTCGAACGAGACCAAAACGTAATCACCACTAAAACTAGGTTTATAAAATAAATCTCGTCGCCGTTTCCCCCACGATGAACTACAACGCCTTCGCCCATTTTTCCCTGCCTCTCCGTGCAATCCTCCACCACCACAGTGAACGCTAAGTATTCCGGTCAACTTGATCACCGAGAAATCGACAAAAACCCATTTTTATTCTACTCAAAACTGCTCCTTAAATACAATGCTAAAAATTATGATATCTATTTTAAAAATCAAGTCTTTAGTTACTGATTCAGTTTATATACCTGGATCGATGAATTTAAAAGTTTAAATTTTTACAACTTGAGCTTCCCTGTCCTTCTTTGTGTTTTCCAGAGCAAGATCAAATTTTTTGATTCACTTAAATAAATTTAAACTCAAAGTCATGATTTAAACAGACAGGTTTGTTTGAATACTAAATACAAATAACAATTGAATTATGCTGGTTGATTTTATTTTAAGCCTGAGCTTCAAGCTTTTATCACAGGGTTGTTTTCCAGAGCATAAACAGACAGCCATATATATATAGAGAGCATTACATCATATACATCCACACAAACAGGATCATCACAGGAAACAATCAAGCAGCTATATTTATTTAAGTTGATTTAACATAAAATGTTACTCACAATCATCAAGATATCAAAACAGTTAAACTTCGAAAAATAAGAGTTGCTCACCTTTCATTTTGATGAACAGAGCCTGCTCCAATATTTGAAACAGCCTGAGAAATTACAAGTTGAAGCTTCCTTGATCTTTAATCCTCTGATTTGTATTGTTGTTGATGTTTAAATTGAGTTGCTTCAGGTTGAAGTTTGTTTGTTTATAAAGTGATACTATCTCAGTTTTGAAATGAACGAATTTGAAATGAAGAAAGCTTGATAAAAGAAGGAGTTTGATACAAGAAAATGAGTTGTACAGGGTAATTATATTGTTTTGTACAACATACCAGAGATTTTTACTTAGTTTTGACCATGCTGAGATAAATCTCGGCTGATATGATTTGTACTATGCATGCTAAGATATTAGCATTAACTCCTTTGGTACAATATGTTATAATGTTGTTTGTACTAAGGCATGGGTGAAGTGATCTTGTATTTGTTAATTTCGGCTGATAGATGATATAAGGTTGGTTTGCATACTTGTTCATTTATATGTTTACTAAATATATGTTTAAAATGTGTGGTCTGGTTTGTTGTTATGCTTTTGGAAGCTAACCCATATTTGTATGTGTTTATATGTAAATGTATTTTATTTACTTGGTTTATTTTGCAAACTTGTAGATATATTACTTATCAAATTTTTTTTTATTGTTTACTTTCTATTTTATACTATATAATTTATCTTATATATTTTCGATTCTATTTATAACTTAATATCTATTATTATTTATTATTATTAAACCATTTTAAACTTAGATTTAAACTCGAATTCAATATACATATATATATTTACAATATTTTAAATTGAAATGATTCATACAGAATATACTTGAATCCGGGGAAACTCGCTCCATTTTATCGATTTATTTTACTATTTTTATTCAAAAATTTATTTAATTATTAACTTAAATTAAATAAAAATCTAGGGTCGTTACAGGTATAATTTAAAACTGTAAACATCACCATAACAAAGAAAACAAAGAAAAATATATTAAAGCAAAAACAAGTGATCCAAATAAAAATTTCCATTAGATTTAAAAGACGCATACACCAACCAGTGCTTTCCTTCAATGATACATAAGCAATTAATTAGGGGCAATAACAATAGTTGCCACACTTAGTAAATAAATTAATCAAGCAAGTAACAACAACATAACAATATAAATAGTTATGGTGAAGACCGATGCATAGATATATAAATATAACCATATGTGTAATGAGTAGATAAATAAATTAAGGGCATTTGGGTCCTCCTTGCTGAGTTTTCCAGTTGTTGTAGCAAGGGCAGACTCCTTTGTTGCCATAGAAACCAGGAGGCACACATAAGCACTTTGCACAGCATAGTCAATAATACATACAAAGCATTTGACCGTTCCTTGCCTTTTTCCTCTATCAAGGACATCTCGAAGGATGAAGTTAAAATTATGAATGGTCAAGGTGCTCAATTGGTGAATCTCATAAAAAAGGTAATAAATTATTGTATTTATATTTGGAAGCTTGACAACAAATTCTTTTTATGATGATGAGATTAGGTTAATTTGAAATCACCAAATAAATCTCGCAGTATAATGTTTTTGTCTTATGTAAGTCTTATCATTTGTCAGAATTAATTTGTTACCATTACATTTAACTTAATCATTTAAATAAGGTGATCAATGGTGGTAAATCTCAAGCCAATTATCAAGATGATTGAAGTATTTGTTCTACTGTTAATTTTCATCATCAAGAATCAAGCAAATGGTGGCATATTTTTCATGGAGAAGGTACGGAAGATCCTTGATACATAGGCCATAAGTTGTCTCCAACGGCTGAAGATGTTCATGTTTTGTTTCGACCGGGTTCAAGTTCGTATAGAAAAGCCAAATATGAGATTAAAGAGTTCAAAAAAATAAGGACTATTAAATTAACGAAAGGACGATAGAGTCTTAGTTTCAATGTGTCAACATTACTACATGTCTGGAGCCAGAACACATCCAAATTTAAGTTGCGTACACAAATCCAGATGCCAAATGTGAATTAGATAATTCAGAAAAATAGAGAAGAAGATAAAACTAAACCTGCCTAATATGAATGCTTATTGTTTTATCTAATAACCCTTACTGCTTGTATTTGTTCATAATGCAAAGACTCAAACTTGTTTGTAAAATTACAGGTTAAATTGAAAATATACATGTTCAATCATATATCTATTATAATTGCATCAAATTTGATGTTTGACTATGAGATAAAATGATAATTATATCCAAGTACAAAGAAAAATGCATAGATCTTTTAGTTAAAACTTTGTAAATACGTATTTAAATAAAATGTAATATTAAGAGCTAGTATATGGCATTACTTCTATCGCTTGCGTAAAAAATTAAGACACAAATGCTAAATAGCTGTTATGTATGCTCCTCTGCAATGTCTAAACAAGCATACTGCCATATATAGAATATACAATAACGATGCTTCATACACTTCATCGAAATGTATATTTTATTGCTAGCTAACGTGAGCTAGCTGCTAACTTCATGTTTGGGTGGCAGGGCATAAATACGTCTATTTGGTTGAAATCGAACAATCATCTCCCAATCACTAGGTGTACGATTGAATGATTGATTAGTGTTTTTGTGAATAGTATGAAGTAGCTTCATCATTCATATTTAACTGATATTCAATAATGTTGTAAGTAATTGCATTACCTAACATTAACCAAATATATAGCTTATGATAAAGGGAAAGAAATCAATTGCTGACCTGATTAGAAACTAAAGTGAAGAGAAACAAGTACCTAGATTGATGGCGACTGTGATTATCAATTGAGGGGGTTAGCCCAATTTTTGGAATCAAGGAAGTGAGTTGTGGCAGCGACAGCCTTTTCAACTTGCAGCGGCGGCGATTCTTGAGTTTCGATGGGGGTTCGAGGAAGTGAGTTGAGAGGTTGCAGACGACTTGAGATCGAAGAAGAAAATTGGGGACGTACTTGAGATCGAAGAAGAAATTTGGAGACGTATGGTTTTAGGTTATTACGGAGGAAATAGAAATGGGGGAAACGAAAATTTGGAGGGGAAAGTAAAGTTTCATGCTAATTTGGTAGGAGGCTTCGTGCCGAGAACGTGTTGAGGCAGCTTGGGAAGATTCGAGCAGCAATAATATTGTAATGGTCCATGACCGTTCCTAAGTATAGCGGAATGGCTACAAGCCATGCCAAAATTGGAACGGTCCAGAACTGTTCTAAAATTTCCGCATATCGATGTTCCAAAATAGCTGTTATGGTGTAGTGACGAGAATGCCCCTCGAACTCTCATGGATATAATCTTTCCTGATAGAGTTTCTATTCCATCATGCATCACGTTACCCGCCCCTACGGGTAACCACTTCGAAATTCACTCGAACCATATTGCCACGCTTCCAAAATTTGGAAATTTCGAGCACGATGACCCATACATTTTCTTGACTAAATTCGAACAAGTTTGCGCAACCATGAAACTCCAACAACTTTCCGATGATGGAATCAAACTTCGATTAATCCCATTCGCTCTTATGGATTACGCTGAAAAATGGTTGTACAGCCGTCTAACTCGATTAAAACTTGGGATGAATTTGTAAAAGCTTTCTAAAAAAAGTTCTACCCCTTGGAAAAAACGAGTAAAATCTGAAATGAAATCGTAAATTTTCATCAATTTAGGGGAGAACCATTTGGAAAATATTTTGAAAGATTCAAAGAGCTTTTGATAAAATGGACGATTTTGCCAAATCTTATACGATGGACACGAAAACAGCTCACGAACCATGCTCGAATCAATGTGCCAAGGCAACTTTCTTGCCTTACATCATGATGATGCTTGGCAATTTCTTGAAAACCTCGTTGAAAAGTCGTCCCAATAGGAACGTTCAAACGAAAAATCAATTTACTCACGATCGAGTGCATACTCGATAGGATCACCTTTGGCCTTGGAAGCTAAAATCGATGCAATGATTAACAAATTCGACAACGTTTTCTCATCAAACCAAATGAATCAAGCTTCCCAACCCATGTGTTATAAATGCAGCGATCCTAATCATATAGCCGATCACTGCCCTAATTCTATCGAACAAATCAATGCTTTCAATAAAGCCAAAAATGAACCGTTTTCTCCAACGTACAATCCTGGTTAGAGAAATCATCTGAATTTTGCTTGGAACCAAAACAATCCCAACACTAATATGATTCGTCCCAGTTTTCAAGCATTTTCGAATAATGCTTCGAATCCTCCCTTTCAGCCCAACCATTTTTAACAAACTTTGCGAGCCCGTCTCATAATCAACCGCAACAATCATATTTTCAATCAAATGCTGCTCACCCTCCCCAAGACGATAAACATTTAGCTTTGCTTGAGAAAACTCTTGAAAAATTGGCTAAAGCAACTACTCAAAGTCTTCAATCAAACAGCAATTTGCAAAATTTATTGACCTCATATATGCAAAAGACAAAGCAACCGATTGCAAAACTTGAAATGCAGATGAGTCAATTAGCTACGTCTGTGAGTGAACGTGAACGAGGCACATTCCCAAGCCAGCCAATTCCAAATCCCAAAAATCAAAACACAAATTCAAATCAAGCCCATGTTGTTCAAGATAGCAACGTCACCCAATTGAATGCTATCACAACTTTACGTTCTGGTAAATAAATCGATAATCAAGTCGTTAACCCAAATGATTTACCGGAAACCTCTCTCGACACTTCAAACGAAACGGAACAGAACGTGGAGCCAAACGTTGAATCAAATGCCGATCAAAATTCTTCTTCTACTCGAGTAGACCCGCCTACCAAGTATCGTGTTCCATTTTCACATCGTCTCCGACCTAAGAAACACTCGGACCAAATGGAAAAGATGTTGGAAATTTTTAAACAAGTCAAAGTTAACATTCCGCTTCTTGACATTGTTCAGCAAGTCCCAACGTACGTGAAATTTCTTAAGGACTTGTGTACCCAAAAGCGACACACTCAAGTGCCCAAAAATGTCTTCTTAGCCGCCAGTTTGAGTGAATTCTTGTCCAAATCCATGCCCGTAAAATACAAAGATCATGGCTGCCATACGATTTCGTGTACAATTGGAAACAAGACGATTAACAAATGTTTGATTGACTTAGGCACGAGTGTCAACTTGATTCCATACTCCGTGTACGAACAATTAGGCTTAGGTGAGCTCAAACCCACAAATGTTACGCTTCAATTCGCCGATCGTTCCATTAAGAAGCCCATGGGAGAAATCGAGGACGTGCTCATTCGAGTAGGGCAATTCATATTCCCTGTTGATTTTATCGTTCTCGAAACACAACCTATGACAAATCCCGCGAGTCAAATTCCATTGATTTTAGGCCGACCATTCTTAGCCACTTCAAATGCCTTAATCAATTGTCGTAATGGTTCGACGAAAATATCTTTTGGAAACATGACTTTGGATCTCAACATTTTCAATCTTCAAAGACAATCAAATGAACCTCACGACCAAACATTGGAAGTTAGTGTCATTCACGAAAATTTTGAAAACGAGACACTTTACCTTAACGACGAACGCGAAGCTAAATACGAAAAATTGTTTCACGAAATTCCCAGCGAGATTGAATATACTCTTCCCTTTGAATCGCTTCCAGTTGAGTCCGAATCTCAACCCAATTCTTTGATCGAGCAACTCCCTAAGTTGGACCTCAAACCACTTCCCGATCATCTTAAGTACGCATACTTAGGTGAAAACAAAACTTGTCCTGTCATCATTTCTAACGATCTTTCTCTTGACCAAGAAGCTTCTCTTCTCTCTATTCTTTCGAAAAACAGAGAAGCAATTGGGTGGTCCATTACCGATATTAAGAGAATTAGCCCTGCTATTGTCCAACATTGCATTCACTTAATTGACGAAGCCAAACCCACTCGTGATGCACAACGGAGGCTTAACCCAAAAATGAAAAATGCGGTTCGTGACGAAATTCTTAAGCTCCTCGATAATGGTATCATATACCCCATCTCCGATAGCCCAAGGGTTAGCCCAATTCATGTCGTGCTTAAAAAGTCCGGACTTACCGTTATAACAAACGACGCTAACGAACTCATTCCTACTTGGACTCAAACTGGTTGGCGTGTTTGCATTGATTATCGAAAATTAAATGCTGCAACACGAAAAGATCACTTCCCTCTTCCTTTCATTGACCAAATGCTCGAACGTTTAGCCGACCATGAATTCTACTGCTTCCTCGATGGTTATTCCGGCTATAACCAAATTCCAATCGCTCCCGAAGATCAAGAGAAAACGACTTTCACGTGTCCATTCGGTACCTTTGCTTATCGATGTATGCCATTCGGACTTTGTAACGCTCCTGCTACTTTCCAACGATGCATGTGTTAGGAACTGGAGATAGTGGTTTTGATGACAACAACCTTTATAACTTATTTTATTATAACTTATATACTAACACTATTGTCTAGATATATATGAATGTTATTATGCAGGATATATATAAGGCAGGTACTGATTATTGAAGACTGTACAGTATAAAGATCAAGAATGAAGAAATCAAGTTTGAAGACTCATGAGTATCAAGATCAAGATTTCAAGATAAGTGTCTAGTTTTGTTAAAACTTCATAATAGCATGAAAATCTTCATTCCAAATTTCAATTTGGGATGGAACCCATTTCTACCTTCTTAGTGGCTTACAAACCCACGACAAGTAGCTGACAAACCTACGACAAGTGGCTTACAAACCATCGAACATCCTGGTTTTGTAAAAGTTCTCGAGTCCTGATGTGATGAGATATTCTGCAGGAAGAAGCTTGCAAAACTACTTCAAAATGGTTTTTCAAAATGATTTTCAAAACTGCTTTTCAAAATGTTTTAGCCTTAAAAATTATCTTTTCAAATGATTTTCAAAAAGATGTTTTAGCCTTAAAATATTCTTTGTTTTTGTTTTTAAATAAACTCTTGTTTTAAACTTCGTTTAATTTTAAAACTATCTTCTGGTTTTTAAATATTCTTTTATAATATATATATACACACTTGAGATTTAAAATCAAATTTATATATACATTCTAAAAATATATTTTCTACTCTTCTTTATTTTAAAACATAGGAAAATTAGTTTATTTTACTCCAGAATCATTTCATCTTGTTTTCCTTTCAATACCATTTTCAAAACAAATTTTACATTGTTTTTAACTAAGGGATGTCGACATCATGGGATACCCCATGTCGACGTGGTGGCCGTTAAATTCAAAAGTTTCAACTTTCAAAAGAAGTGTCTCGTTTAAATCTCTTCACGAATGGTTATGACCGTTACTGGTCTATAAATAGCCTTCACAAACGAATTTTTTAACTAACTATTTTTCTTATTTTTTTCACTCCTTCTCCATAAATCTATATTCTAAAATTTTCACATTTTTAAGATCGTGTCGAAATTATGTCGAATTCTCAAGTGAATCAAATTAGAATCTCATTCTTGTTTGATTCTCTGCCCTCTCTCAAAGATTAAAGTGCTATTCAGAGTTATAGGATCAATTTGTAATCAAAAGTTTATCGAGTCTCTCTATAAGGTGTGGTTGTGCCTGAAAATCAATTGGGTGATCTTGTGTCCCGTAAATCAAGAGAGTTTGCCCCGGACTCGAAGACAGGAGGGTACCTCAAGGCCTTTAGAAATTGAGGATTGTAATCTCGACATTGGTATAATAAAAATCTATATGAGGTGTTTTCCTTGGTGCAGGACTAGACATAGGGTAACTCCGAACCAGTATAAAATCCGGTGTGTTCTTTCCTTTTACTGCTTTTTATTTACTTTCTGCATTTGTGCTTGATTCCGTGATTGTTCTGTGATTAAGTTTTGCATTTGTTTATATCATAATTTTTAAATTAGTCCATATAAGTCTTAGAATCCATTAAACACTATTCACCCCCCCTCTAGTGTTAAATTAGCCTTAAGATCTTTAATCCGCACTCCCTTTTAGCATGGTTGGCATCTTCAGACATGATTGAATGCTTTCTAGAAGTTTTTATGGACGATTTCTATCTTTGGTGATTCTTTTTTCGAATGTTTACATCATCTCGAGTTGGTTCTAAGTGGAGGTTGAAGCTTCATGCATATTTAATGATGGATTAATTAGAGGCTAATGGTTACTTGGAGGCCACACTTCCTAAAGGGTATGTTGGGAAGCACTCTAAAAATTGAATTAGGGTTTTATGCATGTATAAATAGCCTTCTTATGTACATGTAAATATCTTCTTACTCTCATTTTTACTTAGGAAAATTAGCAAGTAAGTTGTAAGCTTAAAGTTACATGAATAAAAATGGTTTCCAAGCCTCTTTCTCTTTTCTTTTCTACATGTTTTTATTTACTTTTATGTTAATGTTTATTTCTATGCTCTCTTTCATTTCATGTTCATAACTTAGATTTACATTTATGCAATTAGTTTAATGTTATTTCATGCAAGTAGTTAATCTAATTTCCTTTGTTTAATTTCTACTTCTCTTTGCTTTCCAATGTTGAAACTTACATGTGTTGATTTGATAACACAAATGAGTAGTTAAACCCCTTCAATTTAGGGGTAATGAAGCTCTCTAACTTTATGTAATTTCAACATTTCTATGATTTATGATCTCTTTTATTTGTGCTTCATGAAAGTAGATTTTGATGTATGTTTATACAAGTGGGTTTGATAGCATATGTTGCATATGCAAATGAGCTATTCTTATTCAACATAAACACAAATTACATCAATATTTGCTAATTGGTTTTTGATTTTGAAATGAAAGTAAAAACAAAATTTGATGATCTATATTACTAATTACAACAGTAAATAGATCATACTTAAAATAGCTTTTGCTTTGGCTTCATTTTCATGAGAATTGATAAGTGGTTTATTTGTTGCATTATAGTTTGATGGTTTAAGTTATGTTAACTAATAACATAAATAAACCATACTTAAGATAAATGCAACACTTATGTCACTTAATATCAAAAATAGAGATCATAGATTATCTGTTTGTTAATTTACATAAATATGAGAGTGGATTTGCCTCTAAATTGTTTTCTAATCTCATAGTTTATAATCACATTTTCATTCTATTTTTAGTTTCATTTTGTTGTTAGTTAACAATTTTCTCTCCATTTGATCTAATTTGATTGATTAGAAAATTTTAAAATATTAAAAATTCCCTGCGGATCGACCCGTACTCGCCACGTACTAAAATTGTACGCCATGCGCTTGCGGTAAAATTAATTCAAAATTTATTGGCATTTTTCTAACTCGATAGAAAATTTGTCGTTAAATAATTTTTTGGTGTTGTTGCCGGGGAATAGTTTTGATTTTAATTTTCTATTCTTCGAATTATTTTTCATTTGATTTTTATTGTGTGTTTGTTTTGTGTGTTGCATTAAAAAAATTTGTGTGTGTATGATCTTCATTTTCGTTTTTTTGCGTGCTTGTCGTTTTTCTTGCATTTGCACTCCTATTAAAAAAACACACAATTTCGAAAACAAAAATATTTTTATTCTGCATTTGCTTTTACATCATTTTTTTTTACATTTGCATGTACATCTTCTGTTTGTTACCAAAAAAAAATTCACTGCATCTTCAACTCCTCAACAAAACACTCTGTCCACTCTCAACACACTGTCTTCAACTCCTCTACAAAACAAGCCTTACTTCCATCAAGCATCGTCTTCGACAACACAGTCTTCAATTCACTGTCTTCGTTTGCCACATCCGTACTCCTCTTCCTACTTTCCTTCATATCAACAAATATCAAATTAATTCTATTAGAGCTAGCATATTTGACATTCTTCTTACTATAATTATTTGGCATATTTGGAGGGAATGGAATGACAAAAAACATCAAAATGGTTAAGCTCAAGTTCAGGCATGTATCATACCTATAGAGGAAGATATGACAATTCTTATAAATGATTTGAAATAAATAATGGTGCACATGAAATGCAAATTATGAAAAATGCAAAAAGGATTTTGTTTGCCTGATTTTGTTTCATTGCAAGGGAGATGCTTAGATGGATGGAACAAGTGTTGTCAGATTGATTGCATGGTCTCTGGTCATGATTGTTGCTCCTTGATCCCCGATTGGTTGCATTTTAACTGAGAAAGACTTTGATTCTTCCATCTCTTCTTTCTATTGTTTATTTTATCTGTAGTATCTTTTGTAAATGAGTTTTCTAACTGGGCTTTTAGTTGTAATGTTGGGTTGTACCTAGTAAGAAAATGCGTTCAAGGTCTAATAATATGAGTAACAGAATATAATAGTAATATAAGTAAAGAATAGAAAATAAATGAATGCACCAACGATTTTTATACTAGTTCGGACTTTCCTTTCTACGTCAAGTCCCAGACTCCTTTTGGAATTTCATTAAACTAACCTCTCTCGATCTGGGAGAATAGGTTTCTACAATACTATCTTAACGACCGAACATGACTTCGATTTGCCTAAAGATCTCCAACACGACTTCACTTAAAAGGAATAATTCCAACTTTGACATCGAATACCGATAAGTCGCTTTTCAGTACACCCTTTATATAATTTCATTTGATAATGTGATTTGAATGTGCAGAATATAGGAGGTAGAAGATTGTTTTGAATGCATTTTGAAATCTTAGAGAATACAGAGTGTAGAGAGTAGAGAAAGAAAAGTTGATTTCAAATATTCAAAACAATCATTTTATAATGTTTGAAAGGTCCTTATTGAAGAGAAATCACCATTAAAGCAAGTACAACTTTGATTAAAGGAGATGACCTTTCAGAACAAAAACTGTCTGAATAAGGGTTGAAATAGAAAAGAATTCATTCAAAAACACCCTTATTCAGATGTCTAAATTCTTATTCTAACGTATGGTCTGAAACTTTAGACATCTAAAATAACAATTTAAAAAATATAGTGTTGCAAGCATGTAGACGTCTGAAAATATTAATCGGACATCTAATAATTTATTCAGACGTTTGAATAATTTTGTCATATGTCTATTTCATGCAGAGTATGAAACGGAAAGAGCAGGGTATATTTTTGTCATTTAGATATCTGAAATAATTATCAAACGTCTGATTCCCTTTTAAAAAACAGCAATAATTTTGGAAATTTGCTAAGTATAGAATTAAAGAATTTTTATAAAATAATTGTTTAAAAAATGAAAGTGCGTGTGCATTATCAAAGGAAATTGTACAGGTTATATCTAGGACTTACAACATATGGCAACTCTATTTTGATCTTCAATCTTCGAGCACTTTGTCTCAGTAATACATTGTAGTCATTATAATCTTCAAGAATTTGTATACCTAAAACATCAATCAGTATAATATATTTTGAAATGTATAGTTGTCACTTCAAAATTAGAAACTGAGGTTCTAACATAGTATACTTGGTCCATTTGACTTTGTAATTTCTTATTTGTTGTTAATAATACAAATCACTCAATATCTTGCTTTGTGTGCTTATTTGTACAAATTCAAATGACTTTTAGGGTGCGTTCTTTTAGCACACGAAAGGAGCACATGAAAGTGACACGAAAGAAGAATGTTTAAAGAAAGGAGTATGCGTTCTTGTGTTGCAAAAGGGGCATTTGAAATGGGTATTTTAATTATTTTGTTATGAATAATTATTTTTGTTATTGTTTTATTTTTTATTATTTTTAAATAATATAGTTAAAAGAATTTAAATTATTTATAAATTATGAATGCTAGAAAAAGTGCAATAAAAAGACAATTTTTATTGCATACTAGTAGTTTGGAATACAAATACAAATACAATACCACATCTCTCTCTTTAATTTCCATACTAGATATATCACAAGCTGCTTAAGCTCCTTGGACTTATCCATCAAACAATAGACAAATCAACAGTCTGCCTCCATATTGTTCAAAATGTACATGATTTTCCATTCGAAAAATGGGTCATCCTCTTGTCGTACAGCCATACATCTACCAATGATCTATGCCACCTTCACATCATGAAAAGAAGCTCCACTTGACCGATGTCTACAAGGAGCGAAAGTCATAGTAGAGTAATGCAACGTGAAAAAGCTCGAGGAGTGGGAGGAGTGTTGATCTCAACGACATTGCCTTTGAGAAAGTCGACATATAATTGGGTGTCGAACTGGACATAGGTGGGTGGAGACTTCAGAACTACGAACTTGTAGGAGGGAGTTCCGATGCAGCCTTCAAATATCACGTTCAGCTCCCTGAATTTCGAAGGCAAACATACTTTGTATTTCTTGCACTAGCAGTTGTGTTCATCATCTCCTCCGATGGCGTCCTCCTTCACATTTTAGAATCCGCATTCAATCTACAGCGGTTGGTTCCAAGAGTTTCAGTTATGCTTTAGGTTGTTGAACTTATTTTTTATCCGACTGACATTGTAATCGCTGCTCATCCACGTGTTGTAGGCGATGGTGATTTCGTCGTACCAATAGCCAACCCAACCTTCGCGAGATGTGATGTTAGCGATACAATTGTCAATAAAGGCTAATAGCTATCTCTTAGTCCAGTCTATAATGTGGTGGGTAGATGAACCGAAAGATTCATGGATCGACATTCTAAAAAAATTGCGAGAAAAATATTGGAGATAGATATTAGTATGTAAAACACAAACTAGACGACATTTATCTCAAATAAGTGATGCAGAAGTAGCAAAAATCGAAAGAATTTTCGGATTGGAGGGGGAAGTATGATTTGGTGAAGAGAAATGGAGGGGGTGGAAGGATTTTAAAGCGGATGCATCAAACTCCACATCCAAACTCTAATAGTTCATTAAACAGAGTAAATAAGTGTACCTGACTCGTTTGACATGGCGCAACTTTAATTGTCTTTTTTCGCTGCAAACGGTATATTGAATAAGCGTTAAAACCTTTAGTAGATCAACGTGAGCGATGGGACCCAACACTTTACACTGTAGAATAGTAAGAACATTGCCAATAGTGGGGGTTAGTCACTATTGCCACATTGGCAAATTTCAGTGACTGACCCCCAATTTAACCCAATAACTAAAAAAAGTTCTGAGTTATCTGACATTTATAAGGCTAGATAAAAAAATAACAAATAAACAACCTCAATGTGGCAATCCGCGTGGAGTTTTTAGAGTAATCTTGGTCGCTAGTTTATCCGACATTATAAAATGTCGGATAAACTAGTATAGAATAGCCGGCCTTCTTCTTCAACCGGCTATTCTTCCTCCTCAAATAATTTTTCCAAAACCCATATTTCAACTTGGAAACCCCCCAAAACCATCCATTTTCAACCTATTTTATATCATATTTTCATAAAAAATTACCCAAAAATGAGAATAATATTGCACGCAATTTGCGATAGCGGTAGATCTTCTCAAAATTGTAGGGGCAGCAGAGGTGATGGTGGTGAAGATCCTAGCTCTAGCTTTTCAAGAAGGCACAGGGGTGATGGAACAACGATATCTCTAAGGCAGCACATGGGGATTGTTTCTAAAGACACTACTTTAGATCCGAATATCGATCAAAACCTAGAAACGAGGAATAAGTTGATCAATTTTCGTGTTTTGCCCAATGAACAAGTACGTGTTTCTACCCGTGTCAACATCATTGCAAGTAAAAATTTAAATTCAAATACAATGATAATGATTAGCATCGCTTATTATAAATTATTTTCGTATTTAAAAAATATGGTATATAGCGTAGAGTTCTATACTGATTATTTGGTTATATACTTTGGTTTGGTAAAATGTTGACATTTTAGTTTACACATTGTATAGTCGTACATTTAATTTATGAAGTTAATAGCCAAAATAATTTTCTCAATAGGCGAGGGAAGGAAAAATTCATGGGTCTCTTGCATCCCTTTTTCGTCTATATCATGAGATCGTAACAATCGATGTCGATCGACATATTACTGGATTTTTGGGTGACATACACTACAAGAAAAAGTATTTTTAGTGGCGCACAAAAACCGCTACCAAAACTTACGGTAGCGTTTTAATGAACGCCGCGATAAAACCCATAAGTAAAAATCTATGATTTTTAGTTGCTTTTATTTCAACGCCACTATAAAATCCTTTTATTGCAGCGTTTCTCAAACGCAACCATAAGCCTTTCTATAGCATTTTAAAAGTGCCACCAAAAGGTTTTTTTCCGCTAATATAGAGTTTCCAATTTTACCATTGTTTTACGGTTGCGTTTACTCGACGCCTTATATGTATTTCTGTAGCATTTTTGAAACGCTCCTAAAAGTTGTTGGTTATTTTGTAGCATTTTTTCATGCTATTTTTACCTGTTAATGGTCTATTTTGTTTCTACTATATCAATCAATAATCACTCACATAATCATCATATTCAAACAATTAAAAAACATATTAACCATATAATCAAATAAGATATTCAGGACCCTTGAAATCTGAAGCACCCTTGAAATCTGGTGGGCTGGGAGTATTAGATGTCAGGAAGTGGAACATTGCAGCTATAAGTAAACAATTTGATGCAATCATAAATAGAAGAAGTAATTTATGGGTAGAATGGACATGGCATTACAATATCAAGAACAGGCATTTCTGGATTATGGAAATCCCACAACTGAGTAGTTGGACTTGGAGAAGCTTGCTAAAGTACAGAGAAGTCTATCTTCCTATGATACAATATCCAGTTAATGCCAGATCTGCTGTAAATTTTTGGAATGAACCTTGGGTTAGAAATGGCCTAATCTTATCTAAATTGTGTTCTTACACTCAAATCATCCAATCTGGTATTCATTTGTCTGCTGATGCTACTGTGTTCTTACATAATGGTAAAATTCAGTTACCATACAGCAGTAACCATGTCATACAGCAAACTTGGTCTAATATTCAACAAATTACTTTCACTGCTGTTCAAAGTAATAATGTGCAATGGCACAGCAAACCTCACTCTGTCAAGGAAGTATACAATTCCCTCACTGAAAATGTTCCTCTGCCTGCTGCAAATTGGTATGAAGTTATTTGGACAAGTGACTCTGTTCCACAGGATAATCTTATGTTGTGGAAGGTGATTAACAGTGCTTTACTTACTAGAAGTCTGTTGCACAAGTATGGGATGGCCTGTCCTACTAGGTGCTTGTACTGTGAACTTGAAGAAGAAACAATTGAACATTTATACTTCGATTGTCCTGCTTTGCAACATATCTTATTTAAGATGGGTGGACTTACAGGTACTAATCTGACTGGTCACACAACAATAATTCTGTGGAGTATTATATACAAATCAACAAGGTGGAGAACTGAGAAAGGTAGAGTAATGGCAGTTTGTTTGAAAGTTTATATGGCTGTGATATGGAGAGAGAGAAATTCCAGAGTTTTTGAAAATGTTAGAAGAAATGAAAATGAATTATGGAATGAAGTCAAGTGCCGCACCTACAAGCTTTTGAAAAACTGTGCTAGCAACTTCCCTCAGTCAATGATCCAAGTTTGGGCATGATTGTGTTGTTTTCATTCTCATGTGTCTTTTTTCTGTTTTTTTTCTACCTTTTGTTTAATCCTCTGTAGTTCTTTTTATTGTAGTTTGCAATAAAACTGGTAGGGGCCCAGTTAACCCCGCTGGCTTTGCCAAAAAGATATTCATAACCATTCCGATACAGTAGTATTTCGACAAAATGACCAAACTCATGTATAATAACCATTGGTATACAAATTTACACACCTAGTACTAATAATGTGTTATACCTAACTAATGCTAACAAAACGCTTGATTATACATAATTTTTTGTTGCATGCACAAGTGAAAGCTAGCACCATAAAAGTTAAACCTTGCTCTCTTTGGAAGTCCAATGTCTGCACAAGTGAAAGCACAATATATAGTCAAACAATTATGTTAATTCGTAGGACTTCAAATCTGATATCAAACAAGGAAGTCTTGTGTGACACAATTAAAAACAATCAAATTATAACACACTATGCACTTAATAATAATAATAATATTATTATTATTAATTATAAACTTTGTTCATTTTTATAAACTTAGTTAATTTTTATAAACTTGGTTAATTCATCATCATCATCATCATTATTATTTATAAAACTTTGTTAAATTAGTTATATTATTATTATTATTTATAAAATTTAGTTAACTTAAACTTAGTTAATTTTATAAAACTTATTTAACTTTAACAAAACTTAGTTAATTTTTATTAACTTGGTTAAGTTAGTTAATTTTTATTAACTTGGTTAAGTTAGTTTATTTATTATTATTATTATTATTATTAAAACTCAGTTAACTTAATTATATTATTATTAACTTAGTTATTTTTATAGACTTAGTTAATTATTCATCATCGTCGTCGTCATTATTACTTATAAAACTTTGATAAGTTAGTTATATTATTATTATTTATAAAATTTAGTTAACTTAAATTAGTTAATATTATAAAACTTGTTTAACTTTAACAAAACTTAGTCAATTTTTATTAACTTGGTTAACTTAGTTAATTTATTATTATTATTAGTATTATTATTATTACTAAAACTTGGTTAACTTGATTATATTATAATTATTATAATTATTATAAACTTAGTTAATTCATCATCATCATCATTATTTATAAAACTTTGTTAAATTAGTTATATTATTATTTATAAAATTTAGTTAACTTGGTTAATTTTATAAAACTTGTTTAATTTTAACAAAACTTAGTTGATTTTTATCAACTCGATAACTTAGTTAATTTATTATTATTATTATTATTATTATTATTATTAAAACTCGGTTAACTTAATTATATTATTATTATAAATTTAGTTAATTTTTATAAACTTAGTTAATTCATCATCGTCATCATTATTATTTATAAAACTTTATTAAATTGGTGATATTTTTATTGCTTATTAAATTTAGTTAACTTAAACTTAGTTAATTTTATAAAACTTGTTTAATTTTAACAAAATTTGGTTAATTTTTATTAGCTTGGTTAACTTAGTTAATTTATTATTGTTGTTGTTGTTGTTGTTGTTTATAAAACTCAGTTAATCTAGTTATATTGTTGTTGTTGTTGTTATTTATAAAACTCAGTTAACTTAGTTATCTTATTATTATAAATGTTTGAACAACAGCGGATAAAACAATATAAATGATGAGTGTCTGAATATCTAGATTATAATACAAGCACCAGAATTATGAATAAAAAAGGACATTCCTTGAAAGAAAAGGGACACGCAAATTTCCACATAAAAGGGATAATATTATTCTATCAGACTGCATCTAATACTCACCCACATTTGGACAGGCTGATGCAAATTAATTTCAGCAAGATATTCCATATCAGGGTCCACTCTAATCCACAGCAATAGTGAATCCATGCTACAACATAAATTGGTTGTCAATGATCAGTTTAGGTAAACAAGATGCATAAAACATAAATAGCACCAAAACTTACAATACCTCACATGCTATCTAAATTTGCAAACATGTCTGCGTTAGCATCAGATCCATCAGCTCTTGATCCCCTTTTAGGCTTTATAATGCACTTTAAACCTAATTTAGAATGACACTATATCTCGAGTAGCTGCCAGATATCTCCATTTAAAGGTAAACATGGATGATCAAACATCCTCTCAATTTCATGAACTCGAATGCTCATCATCTCAGGCCATCCAACTTCCCCAAGTTTCATTATCAACATTGCCATTGATAACACCACTAGACTTGGTAGTGCAGCTCTTCATAACAGCAAATTCAACCAAAATTTTCTTTTTGCTATAAGACAAGCCCATCCTATAAGAAACATTAAAATGTGGAAAACTTTTTATACAAAAAAATGGTGATAAGCAACCAAGAAGCCAAAACTGAACCTCAAAATAAGGCATCCACAAGATTCAATATCACCATTTTAGCATTACCTATATTGTAAGCTAACAAAGTTAAACTCAAATAAGTGCATTACGGTGAAATCCCAAGAACATGATAAGAACACAACTCACATCTAATAACATTTGAGAAAGAGTGGAATAGGATATAATTTACACAGTATGGTGCATATGTAGGATGCATATTAATAGAAGAGTGCCAATTGAAAGATCTATAAACAGATAAAATACTATATGTTTTTTCAATACATGATATTCATATAAACCAACAAGTTTAGCTAATGGAATCAAAATATTACCTGTCCGGTGCACCACCACTGAAAAAATCGCAGTATCTCTTCATCCACTGCATGAACTCTAGATTATCAAGAGGCCTTCCTTTTATAAGCTTGTTCACCTCAATGTGCTAGAACAAGAAGAGGAAATTAAAATCATATCATTCTTGATTGGTATTAGACTAAAAAAATAGTACTTGCATTTAGAAAAGTACAGAAGTGGACTAAAGTTGTAATGATGCCAACCAATATTCTTGGATTGACTCACTAAAAGGTAGTCTAGACAACCATGACAATGAAATCAAACTTATTCAAACATTTGTTCTGGTTTTCTGTACTTTAAGAAATAAAAATACATGCAATCATTGTTTCTAGGTGCAAAAAGATGAAAAAGGGTTAGGGGTAGAAGTGAGAACATGTTAGGTTCACTGAATCGTGATTGGAGACGGACTGAATATAGATCAAAACTATGCATCAATTGTTTCTAAAATATCTCTATTACAAAGAATTCTAGCAATCAATAAACATAATTTGACCAGAAAATGCCTAACACTTTATGGAGTCATCTTTGAAATTTTAACCAAGGAATCGACTTCATAAATAACTACATAAACATAAATCTAACCAAAATGCGAAGTGAAAAGAAAAGAGACCTTGGTGATCTTCAACTTGTTAAAAAAGGAATACGGTATACACATACCTACGAATGGTAATACACATGATCACTAAAGCCATTCAACCTACACTCGCACTCACCTGACCCAGTCTGAAATACACACTCGCATAAAAACACTAAACACATGCAAAATCTCAACCATTTTAAAGTATAAAACAAGTCATAACAAAGTATGAAATAGCAATGACACAAACTAGTGATATAATCAGGCAGACATATCACATAAATGAAAAATATTCTCCAAGATTGATTGCATGCTCGTGTATATTAAAGAAAAGAAAGAATGACATAAACCAAAACTTTTGCAATTGTACTGTGAACTTATATCTCTACAGGTTATAATTGGAGGGCACAAACAAGCTCAACTATACCACTGTAATCATGCATATTAAATCAAAAGATTATCTTTACTTTAGAGGTGTTAGAGAAGGGCTGCATGATTCACTACATTAAAGCTCAGTGGTGATTTCACAGTTCAACAATGTTTGGATATTCGATGGTGATAGCTTTCGAAATTTCTTTTTTACTTATCATTCAAAGTTAAGTGCCAAGTGAAAAGATAATCTAATAACATGGAATGAAAATGAGAGTGTTATAAACATCTCTCTCCCGATGTTGTTACAAACATCCACATCCCCAGTTACCACCTAACTATCCTTAACCTCAACTAGCCTCATCTCAACGTCACTCACTGTCTTACAATATAACACTCAAAGTGGTGATACTGAACTATCTTTGATAGGGAAAACAGTATAATCAATAACCATGTATAGGTATGAAAGAATAACAAAAAATCTACAAAGAACGTGTATAAATACCACAATTATGATACAGTCTAATCAAATAAATATCCAAATTTTAAAAAGATCCCTACCATGAAAGAAGCATCTAACATATATTTCTGAAACTGTAAAGAAAAATTACAATTGTCGGAGAGTTGTGTGTGTGTATATAGAGTTTAAAAATAGAGAATAAATGCCACAATTTGGCTTTTGATATACGGCAAAGAACCATCAGTTATATGGCAAAGAACAAGGTAAAATATATAAGAGCAGCAAATTTCAAATTATCAAAGAACGCAAAGTACTCCCAGTTATGCTCCCAGTTAGTTGTATATATTCATATGCTTTGTTATGATATGAGTACAATAAAGCTTGATGACTATGCTTCCAGAAAACTTATAACTTACATTATTATGTGTTTTATTTTACTGTGCATATATGAATTTTTGTGCCCTTGATTTATATCTGTATAAACTTTACATATGAACCTATGACTATTCTTTAACTATTCATGGTGCATTTTGGTTTGTTGAAATGGAAATTTTTGTAGAGATTCCTTAGTTATTGAATACTATATTGTATTTTATACTGAGAATAGTTTCTTAAAATAATAGGTCAGAAACTCAAACCTTGTGCATTCAAGACTTTAATGAAAATGCTACGATAATAGGTAGTAGAAATCTTGTATTGGAATGATGTTTTTATCATTTGGTGTAGTAATGGACTATTCCTAAAGAAAATAATAAGGCAATTCTTATATTCTGTTAGGATATTGTTAAAGGAAAAAAGTAAATGGAAATTGGGACAGTTAACAGAAATTACATTGCATTTTAACCTTAGAACATAAGACACTCAACTAATTGATTAGTTTTAGTCCTGCCTAATTAGACTTCTAGTTCTAATTAACGCCAACTGTTAATTGTTATATCTTGTTGTTTATCCTTTTCTTTTTCTCGTTCTTTCTCTATTGCCACTTTCTCCTTCTCCCTACCAGTTTCTTTATCTCTCTCTTTCATGTCTTTCTCCTTGTCGCGTCCATCTCCGTGCTTCAGTATTAGTTTATTTTTCTTATCTTTTATGATATTTTGCAACTCAGACACATTTTTTGTAATAATATCCAAAGGTTGTAAATGTGAATATACATCACTTCCAAGAGGATTGTATTAACCTATAGTTCTAAACAAATATATGTTAATCACAAATTTTTGGTGCATCTCCTGTGCATGTGCCAAATTATTTGGATGGGCGACGTAAAACAAGGCGCGCATCAATCAAAAGAGCAAGCAAAGTAGCATTGATTCTCCTCATGGAATTTCGAATTGCATAAAGGAATAAAAAAAAGAAGCACTTACATCGTTCAAGTTTGCATCTAATTCAATGTATTGAAGACCTTTTTGTATAATGGTAACAGAGCACCCGAAGAATTAAATTTCCATCAATATGACTTTTGTTAATTCCTCCCTCACATCCTAAAGCAAATGATGCATAGGTGAAAACTGATACAATGCATGAACATGTTACCACACTAATGAGGATAATAACTTTGTCAGAAGTACTAATGCTAAATTTGACATAATTGTCACATCTCTCATTTTTGCACGCTTCCTTTGGATACCAAAGAACTTTCTACCTCTAAATAGACTAAACTCCAATGCCGTATAGCATCAAGGTCGTGCGGTTACACAAAATATATGTGCATTCATCCTTATGTTTTCGTATAACAATGCCCAGCCCTACTTTTAAATTTTAAGCAAAATTTTCTAACAAGTGATTTGTAACAACTCAAAAAAATTATTGAGCTTCATAGGATAAAATTTTTTGTTATACTTTACTTTTTATAGAACTCCTTCAAAAATGTTCAAAAGAAAAAAAAACATTTTTTAGGATTTGCATTGTTTTAGCAATAAGTTTATCAAACCATAAACAAACTAAGTTTTCCTGTAATCACTTATCCATCCAAAAACAAAGGATATATATTGGATGTAAACTCGGTAAACCAATTCTCAGTAAATCGAAACTGAAAGCAGTTGTAATAACAAATTCTCAGGAAACCAATTCTGATACATAAGGAAATCAATACCTAAGCATCTTAGCAACTGATACATAAGAGCTTCTATAAACCAAATCTAAATCTAGTAATGAAATACTAAATAGTTGTTTCTACTATAAATTATTAGTTTCCTTATTAACAGCAGTAACTCATTATTACGAACTAAAGTTAAAATCAATACTTAAGTTGAGTCGGTCAATCGACAAGCTCGCGCCAACGCTGGTGAGATGACGATTTAGCTTTCCGAGTGTAATCAGCCAGTAGATCGTAGCCAAATAGATTATCGAAAATCGATTTAGGTTTCCGTGCTTCGTCAGTAGACCGATGACAAAGAGGGAAGATTTGGAAGACGAAGATAAGGGATTTTGACAAAGACTGGTGATTTAGAAAAGGAAAATGAGAGAGAGATAGGAGATAAGGAGCGGCCATGGAATTTCAGCGAGGAGGAAAAAAAATTTAAGTGTTTAAAACAGATAAGGAGCGGCCACATAAAATTTTTAGGAAAATTTTCATGAAATTTTGGCGTAAACCCGCGATTATTTGTTCATTTTTATGAGTTAACTTGACTAACGGTTGCATAAGCCTTGAAACGCTACCGACAAAAGCAATTAAAAGTAAGTTTTCTTGTAATGATAGGATTTCAGGATTTTTTTTATTTTTTATCTTAAATACTTACATGTAAAACCACATTGAATTTTTCTTAGTCCTGCATATTCCTTATTATAGGCATTTAGTTGACTTTAAATTCTAATGCACAATTATGTGGTGCATTAGGTACTTTTTGGTGGAAGACCACTGACACATTTCACTTTGCTTTTGGAGAGATGGGCATTAGTCCGTTAGGTTTTGTTATGCTTACCGGGATTTCTGTTGGATTACACCTTCCTTTACCTTATGATGAGCACTACCAAAAACATGATAACCTTCTACATGTTTTATTTGGTATTCCTATTACATCATGCTTATCAAGTGGTATGCGGATTAGAGTTAGTTTTCTTAGGGACACTATTAGGAGATTGCATCGACAGTATGACTCTGCCAAAGACTTGGAGGTAGCTAGGCTATTTGTCCTGGACATAATGGGAAACCTTTTCTTTTTCAGTCCGTCCAGTATGCTACCATTAGGACATGTTGCAGTGGTTGTAGACTTTGAACTTTCTTCCCTTGTTCTTTACGATTGGGGAACAACTATCATAGCCTACTTGTATAGGTCATTAGACGTATAGCGTGTAGTGACTAGTCATGGTACATCATTATGTAGTTTTGGGGAGGTTTTGTAGTATTGGTGGTACGAGTATAGCCATAATCTGGCTCACCCGATTAGAGACCACCGGTTATTATTATTCTTTCTGAGGATTTGTGCATGGTAACTACATAGGCAGAGAGTACGTGGCGGTGAGGCTGGTCATGTTTTTTCGGTTGCACGCAGCTAGATAGAGTTACGGCCTACATTCTCTAACATTATTTGGCAGTCGTTTGATGGATCTCCATACATGACATATCCTAGTACTTTACATGCATTATTTTTGTTGGATAGATGATTTCCATTGGTATCATCTCCTCTTATGGCTGGTTGTATGTGGTATCATGGTGAGCAATGTTAGCGCCAAATATATGGAGGAGATATGGTTCTTGATGATCCTCATCCTCATACATCTTTTCTCAGTGTATTCCATGGCCTCTTTACAGCTTGCAACGGCGAATGGTTGGTGGAAAGTGAGTTACTTCATTATTCCCCACTTAGATTATCTTCAGTTTTGACATAGATTCTACACTGCACCGCCGTCTATGGATTTTACACATGGAGGAGCTGTCAATTTAGTCGGGTCATCTGCCATCCGTCCCGGTGTTGCACCCCCAGTTGTGCATGACTTATCTAAGCCCACTCAGAGGTTTGTTGCTTCACGACTTGAGATTTCAGATGAAGTATATGGATGGTCTATTGCTATACCTACTTTATCCGGTCAGGATCGGTTTGTTGACATAACACATTTGTTGATCACTGATTATCCAGATCCAGCATCGTTTTTGTACGAGATTTATTTCAGATGCAGGTTGGACTTAGGGATGTTACATATAGAGACACTACACCAGAAATGCAATTTCGCCACGGTTTTAGGCCATGGCTAATTAACTTTGCCACGGTTTTGGGCCGTGGCAAAATATTAATTAGCCACGGCTCGGAGCCGTGGCAAAATATTAATTAGCCACGGCTTTGAATCGTGGCAAATTTATATTTTGTCACGGCTCAAGACCGTGGCAAATTTCTGCTGAAAAAATTGCACAAATATACTAGCCATGGCTATGAACCATAGCTGATTTATAATTAGCCACGACTCTAAGCCGTCGCTAAATAATACTATAAGACGGCCTGTAAATAGCTCTAGTTTTAACTGTAATGTTCAAACTCAATTCAAATTACAGACCAATACTGAGCACAAGTATAACAACAATATAATTAAGTGGCAAACTACATATTATACAATACATGCTCGGAATTAAGTAGCAAACTACATATTATATAATACAATATTGTATATAACAATACATGCTCAGAATTCAGCTAGAATTAGTCAGTTTACAATACAGACCACTTCAAAGTTGTTTCACATCAGCGTTCATAATTTCCTGACAACAAATATTCTTACTTCATTGCCTGGTTTGCACACTCTATTACAATAAAGAAGTTTTCTGGATGTATTTACTAACAATAAATATTCTTACTTCCATGCTAGCATAAAGCAGACCAATCAGTTTTCTTCCTTTCCTGCAGTTTATCAAGTTAAAAGTGATTAGAATCTTGAACAACTTTATACTGTAGAACCAAAGCTTGTTTACCTAATGTAGATGTTTACCTAATGCACAACCAAGGCTTGTTTGGAATAATCATAGCAATGAAATTGCTGAAATAATGTTCATAACAAAATCATAAAAGTTAGAAATTTTTTTTTCGCTGTTGGATGTTGCAGCAGCTGCTCGCTGCTGAAATTGCCGATGCAGCAATCTGCTGCTACCTTTTAGGCAGCACTACTTCATTCATTTTTTTTCCTCGTCCCTTATTGATAGCTTTTATTTCCTAATAATATAACTTGTATTTCTTAAATTTGAAAATTTTCATCTATTTAACACGCTAAACTGCCATGCAGAGATTAGAATTACATATCAAACTACAATACAGCTTATGGTAATCCAGTTTAAATATGGATAAACAAATATTAGTTTTTTGGAAATCAGAAAGACAACAGAAGAAAATAATTTGAACTTACATTGGTGAAAGAGTTTAATATTAGTCATTAGACTTGTAGAAGTATGATTATAATATGTATTTCTTTAGCAATATTTGGATCCAACAGATTCGAAAAACATTTTTAAAAAAATGAGTAAAAGAACAATGGTTCACATGTTCACCATATTCAACCAATATAAGTAACCGTGTAATATATTGTTTGTTGTCAGTACATTTAGTTGATTTCATAAGAAACGAAAGCAGTCACGCGTGTAATTAAACTCATTTTTGAACCCATATTGAAATAAATATAGGTATTATTTCCTTTACTGGTGGCTTTCTAAGGATGAAAATTAACAAATTAGCTGACTGAAACTAAACAAATTTGCAAGTAGTATGACAGTACATGCATAATGTATGTTTTGGCTCTGTATTAGTATGCATCCATGTTAAACCCAGTTCAGAAATGCACTGATATTAATGATGGCAGTATGTTGATATCCCTCATTTATTCGTTTTTAGCAGAATAGGTTAATCACAGTGAATTGAAAATATGACAGTCTAACCTGCATTTCATTTCGCCAGCAATGATAAGGAAGAATATTCCTTTTGCCACAAGTTGTGAAGTTCCCCAAAGTACTGTTGTGACATGAATAAACTACCAGACCAAAAAGGAGAAAATCAATATCTTCATTTAAAGATTATGAAGAAAATACCTAGAAAACAAATAGAGGAAAATAGTTATAAAAAATGATGAGAGGAACCAACACACAAATAACACTAGTGATTCTGATGACCCTCCTAACCAACATTCCAGTTTTGAGAGTTGAAATTTGGCGTGCTATGAAGGTAGAAAATGATTTGTCTTAAATTTGTGAAATAAAAAATCATAATAATAGCATTATCAACCCTCACTATTGTTCTAGCATGAAAAGTTATAATGGAATAAAGTCAGAATTACATAGATCCTTTCATGCAAAATTTAATAAGATTTTTCTTTAAAGCTCAATAAATTGGATAAGTTGTTAGTGAAACTATTTTCATAATAAACAATAATACTTTTTGATAGCTGTAAACAATCTAATAAGAACTCATATGAAAAGATTAACATTTTTAAGTTGTAGACCAAAGTAATTTCAATAAGTAAAAAAATAGAGTAATTACATTTGTAGTAAACCTAATCTGTAGTGTCAATCATGGCTTTGTGGCATTATATACTGAGTTAACAAACAAACTACATTTCTTTTAATCAACTAACAAGGAGTTATCACCCTTCATGTAGTAATTTTTCAATAAATATCCTAAAGGACTATGTAACAAACCCAAGCGTAGGTTTCAGCTGACTAACACATCATTTGTTCAGTTCAAGGAAAACATGTTATGAACATAGTCATCTTTGTGCAAGTAAAATTGCAAATCTTCTACGAATGATGGTAGAAAAAATGTACAACTGACGAGATGTATCCCAAAGCAAAGGCAGTGTAGTAGAGTCTAACCCGATTGATATATACATGCTGCTGAAAGATACAAGTAAAAAATCTATTTAACAATTTGTATAAAAGTATGACTAAGTTGACCTTATTATTATATTTTTGTAAGAAGAAACAAAAAATATAATAACTATACTCCAAACAGAATTTTAATGTTTCTAATGTAATATGTATCACTTATCGCAAAGCAGAATCACATACTGTTTTCTTTATTATTGCCATATCTCCACTTCTAATTCCACTCAAGGTTTTAGAGCGATGAACCATAAGACCAAATTTAACACATCCCTCCTTTACAATTGAATCATCCAGACTCTTTTATTCTCATCCATAGTCCATGACATTTAAAGCATTCCAAATTAACATTGGAAGTACCGTATAATTTATACTTTTTAGGGCATCATGCTATAATTCTTCTTACATTAATTAACATTTCAGTTTTTTTAAATAGCATGGAAAATAATTTCAGTAAATAGCCTAATAACTGAAAAATATAAGCTCAATTTCATATGGAGTACTGCTTAAAATAGGTCATTGTAGAGGGTCAAGCAAATTATCAAATTCATGCCTTTTATTCAACCCAAGGACTCCAAACACGACAATGGAAAATACACATAGTGTACCTTATCAGTATGAATTTAGGAAAAGAAATGAATTGCTACACCAGGAGCAAGATTTCCATTTCACCCAACCTTACACCAATTGATCCAACATACTATCATGTAGAAATAAAATTGATATCACTAATTATCAATAATATTGATATTCATTAGAACTAATTATCAAATGTTGAAGATGGAAAATATCTCGGTGCGATCCATGTCGAAACACGAAAATAAAGAATATAATCACATACATCATCATTCAATTATCATCACATACAAACATCATCAACCAGTTATTCTTTGCATCATCCTACTTTACCCTAAAGTCAGCTACAACTAGTCACTTCTTTTACATAATTAGGAAGCGCAACATGATACCATATTAATACAAGTAAAAAATACTAAAGGCAGATTAACCATAAACAAACGCCAACATGAAGAAAGTAAAAGAGGAGCAGTACCATATTAAACACAGTTAGATAATAATAATGGGGTATCTGATGTAATTACATCTGATTGTATTATCTAACATTAAAATACCATTAATAGCTGAGTAGAGTGGATGACTAGGAGATATACACCAAAGGTGTGTGTAGCCATGCTAAGTTGTATATGCTATTGCATTTTTTATTTGTCTCCTAGAGATTTGCTTCTTTAAATAAAGTGGTTCAGATAGAAGCAGATTCATTCTCTTGATTTTGACTGACAAATGGGCACTAACTTACTAAATCGACCATTAATTTACGCTTTCAACATGTTTATTTGATATATTTTATTCTGTAATTTGTTTGTGACTACTAATCCTTTATTTGTTATGAAGTATCAAATATGTAATATTATTTATCTGCATTTATTATTATATATTTTTTTCTAAGCCAACCGCCAAGCATATCAAAATAATGGCTGCCATCGTTGTAGGTAAAAGATTATTGAACTGGCATGCCTAATATGGAATACAACACAAAGCTGTTTTTGCTTTCTATAATGTTAATGAAAGAAAATGGGATTGATGATTACAAACATACCAGAAGTATGATGACTTTTTTTAGTTATATATTTATTAAGTCTATTGTATTTTAATATGAATATAGATTTCAATTTGCTGATAATAAAATTCCTTCAGTATTATATTAATCCCCTTTACCTACTTATAATCTTTATATGACAATTCCACTTATTGATCTATTGTATACGTATAAGTTTATAACTATACATATATACATTTTTACTTGGTAATATACACACACATATAGATTTCGGTTGCAAATTATATTTCGCAAAACTTTCTTCCTAACCTAACTGACATTTTTACTTTTCCAGGTCAGGCAATTTCATAAACCATCACACTGTATTGTAAAATCTATACCCTCATCCACCTATTAACTATTTACAGTCTGATATGAATATATATATATATATATATATATATATATATTCACTATCACCTTCCTGAATATAGCAACACCTATACAAAATCACAGTTCTTATATGTATAAAGATGCACATTACACTCACTTCTTACACAGTAGAGAAGATAAAGAGCTCACGCATAAATCAAGGCCACCCGCCTACGCATGGGAGATTCTATAATGGTCATACAAACATGAACACATTATCACAGAGCATGGCACTTAAAGTAATACATGCGCACAAGGAGAACAAACAGGCACACTCGTGTCCAAATCTATTTGAATCTAGGATCCAGGGATATCAATTTGTAAATAAAAATAACATTCAATTCACCAATAAAACAACAAACCAGATCACAATTTTGTGTCCCAATCTGCCGCCTTGCAAAGCATCGATCTCGAGAACACCGACTTGAGTGAGAACCGATTCAGGCGATGTGATGAGAAGAACGAGGGCGATTCAAGGAGTGAGGCGAAAATCGATTAGAAGAATGATCGAGGAGGGCGACTCAAATTAGGGCATGGGTTAGATTTTAAAAGGGGTCATTTTTTGAGAGGGGAGAGCGTTACGTGCGTTCGAACTTTTAGATGGTTCCACGTACGTATAACACGGCAAGGGGGTTGATAACTTAGAACGGTCTTGAGCCATGGTAATATTGCCACGCCAATAACCGTGGTAAATCATTTTAGAACGGCCCAAAACCGTGGTAAAATTGCCGCATCGGGGTGTGGCAAAATCGACAGTTTGGTGTAGTGAGAGCACAAATGCAGCATATAAGAGTACAAGCAGAGAGTTCTAGAACTGGAGGGACGTATTCACAGGATGGCTATTAAGGACGAGGCCATATACCAGCATTGACCAAGACACATTACTCGCCCAGGATACGGTAATTGATTTAGGTGGTGCTTCAGATTTCAAGCATACTAGAGTAGTAGGGATGACCCTGATAGCGAGATTCCATATTATGACAATGACGACGACGACGATGAGGATGATTATGATGATGATGAGTAGTTGATTTATTTGGTTTATTAGTTTGTTTCATTACGCGGTTGTATTTGAGGATTATTTCCTTTGTTCCATGCATTAGACTATTTTTTTATGTACTTTTATTGGACTATGTTGTATCGTATTGGACTCTGCTGCACTTGTTATGGAATATATCATGTGTTATTCATGTTGTGCTCTGATTGTTTATGAGTATGTTATCTGAGATTATATTTTGTCATTATAAATATCTGATTAGATGGGACAAGCTATAATAAATATCTAAACATATAGTACAAACTTCAATAAATATCTAAGCTGATTACTTTAACGACGAAAAATAGAATCCAAATTAATCTTCATTACAACATACATAAATTTTCAGCCGAAACTAAATTCAAAATTAACTAATACAACATAAACAACATAACATATGACTGACAATTGGATGAACCCCCTAAACTAGCATGATATTCTATTATTTTTCTCTACATTACCTCACGATGTTCAGGTTGGAACATAGAGAGGTCACAAGTCATCATAGCCAAAATAGAGTCTTCTTTCCATTGCCTCATTTTCTCTCTTTTCAATTCCAATTACTCTTCTTATAAATGAACATCCACTCTTATTTGTTCTTCTTTATCGGCCTTACGCTCATAGTATTTCTACATCCTCCTTTATTCCTTTTCTTCCTCCAACTGTCTTGTGCCGTTATGTACTGCCGACATAGTTTCGACAATTTTATCGTAATGGACGCTGTAATCAATTTTATTCTTCAGTCTCCTTTTTCCCGCTGCCCTCCCTGCATTTTTACTATGAAATGGTGGGGGTTCTTGTTCTTCCGCCACCTCCGGGGCATCAGAATCTCGCATACATGAATCATGATTCATTCTTCTTGGTGCAAACTGAAATAAAGTGTGTTTTTTTAATGTGCTCCATTTATCTTCATCTTTAAGGAGATTGTAAACATGCAAAAGATTGAAAGCAACTCTCTTATTTTGTTGTACATAGGCATATTGAGCCCGTTCGAGCTGAAAATTAACATAAAACACTAGTGAATTATAATAATAAATAATTTACTCCAAGGATGATTGATAGAAAAAACCTACCAAGTTAACATCTGTGACCCCACTTTTTTTCTCGTTTCCATAACTGCCATGATCTCATTCCATTTTTGACAAGCCTCGTTCATACGTCTCCATTGTGTTTTTAAAGATTCAACCGTTTTAGGAATACTGTTGGGTAGATGAGCATGGAAAAGGCCTGAATAGACGCTCAAAAAGCAAACTCAAATTGCGACGTACCTTTCTTTTTATCAACAGAACACCGTAGTCAACAAATAGGAAGTTCCTCTTGTTCATCTTTTGACTGTTTTCGTTCAGTAGAAGCAGCGCTTTTAGATGGAATTTCATTTACTTCTGGAATTGGTGACTCGTTTATGTTGATTCGTCCTAGATTTGCCCTTCTTTGATTCCATTGGGATTGTTAACTGAAATCGTTGTTTCCATCCCATAAGATTTCCTCTTCCACGAATTCTCCATACTCGTTTCGATTTTGATTGAAACCACCATCAACTGCTTTAAAATTAGAAGTTAAATTTCTGCTAGAGTTGTTGGTTTGTATGAAATTACCTCACAGACCATCTTTAAAATTTGATGATCGATATTGTGAACTGCTTCAAGGGGTGGTTTCTAAACTGATCTTTGTAGCCTTGACTCATATGCTGCGAATATTGTTGCGAACGATATTGGGATGCATATTGAGAGTTTTGCTAGTAATTCTGATTGCTTTGTCGATTTGACGGTGAATTTTCGTAAACATCATAATTTTGATTATATTCTTGAAATCTTTGGAATGAGAAGGACATTGGATTTTTTTCTCTTTGATTGTTTAACATTTTTTTCAGCTAATAGTGAGTACGGATCATGCAGTTTAAGAGAGAGAAAAAGAAAGTTTGTACGTTAAGAAAATGAAGTTCACATATCTATAAACATAAGACAACGGTTAAAAATAATATTATCATTACTTTATCCCGCATTAAAAATGCCGTATAAACTGACAACGATGATATTAGTTTTATCGTTGTCATAGTTTATCTGCCATTATTAATATTGGTTATTTAATGTCGGATAAACCACAAAAATTTTGGACTCCCTTGTTTTTTTTTTCTTAAACTCAATCCCGAGGGGAAGAGCCCCTACCTAGTGAGTCCGCTAACCCTAGGAGGGATTTAAGCCAGCCCCAGCACAGAGGTTTGATGTTCCCAACCATGTTTATCGGTTTTTGAAGGAACCCACCTCCGCGCCTTGAGGGGAGTAGGGCAAACGGGTATCGAAATCGCGACCTCGTTAACAGGAGGCAAGTGTCTCAACCACTGCGCCACTACTTGCGGACTTTGGACTCCCTTGTTGTAGGGCTGTTACGGTTGAATCGTTCAACCGCTCAACCGTACCAACCGTTCATGCGGTTACCATTTATAACGGTAACGGTTGAAGAATTTGAAAACCACGGTTAACCATACCAACCGTACATGATTGTTTTGTGTAATATTTAACATTAAAGTATAAAAATCAGTAATATAAGTTAAAGAAATAACTTGTACATTAATAATATGTGTCTTAATGAACTAATAACATGTGCATGTTTATTGACCATTTTATAAACAAATAAATAAATTTACAAAAACAGTTAGAGCTATATCAATTTATCATCAATAATGCATATAATTGAAAATATATGTACGACATGCTTCAAAATTGAAAATATGACGGTTAACCATCATGGACGGTTGCGGTAACGGTTATAAAAATTTATAACCATCAACAACGGTTATGGTTACGGTTGGTGGTAATAACGACGGTTACCGCAATCGTAACACCCCTACCTTGTTGGATGCTCTAAATAGAGTTTTCTATCTAAACGGGTAGTGGCACAAAAGGTAAGAGAAAGTAAATAAAAGCTTGAAAAAAATAGAAAGTTTTGCTGTCATTTTCCTTTCTTGTCTGTTCAATCTTTTCATCTTCCATTGTTACTTTTCCGCAATTAATATCATTATTATTTTTCGAAAAAAGAGGAAAAAGAAAATCATGGATGAAACTCAAATCCAAAGTCTAGCTCCAAATGTGGGATCTTTAGTTGAGATCCGCAGAGGAAGTGCATGGCATGAAGGTGCCATAACTCAAACACCAACAGCAAAACAGCAAAACCTCTACACTGTCAAATACACATCATCTAATACAAAGGATTCACTTGTCGTGCTCAAAGAAACCGTCAGTGCGTCGATGATCAGACCTAGATCACCGTGCAAACGTTCATCACTTACAAATTATGAAGTTTTTCAGGAAGTGGAGACATTTTATAAAGATGGGTGGTGGTCTGGAGTTGTTCTGAAGAAGAATTTCCAAAATGATGAGTCGTGCTACAGTGTATTTGTTCTTGACTTAGGAGAGGAGATTTTGTTTAAAGCTATTAATTTGAGAAAGAAGATGGACTGGGTTAAAGGAAACTGGATTGCTGCTAAAGAAGCTGCTAACAAAGAGGTTTTTTGTTTTGTCCTTTTCCTTTTCTACACAATCACGTCGTGAAGGAAACATATATTTTCGCACAATGAACTAAAGGTAGATCTGCATACAAGGAGGGCTTTTGGCAAGTACCATCTGGACTGAGGGGTTTAGGAGGACTTAATGTTTTTTTCGTAGTTTGATAATTCATGAAGCCGTTTCTTGATTTAGTTGGTTTTGAGCTCTAGAAATTATTTGCGCTTGCAGTTTTTGTTTGAAGTTTCAAGGTTTTTAGGTCAATTTTAATTTTCAGAATATTCAATTCATGATTTAGCCATTTAAAAAATGATATATTTAGCATCATGCAAAAGGATAAAATCTAATAATTTACTCGAAAACCTAATTTTTGAAGTAAATTTTCTTGTCCTTGATAATTAAGTTCATAAACATTTTGATTTTTGTACTTTAAGTTAAAATTACAAAGAGATTTGTGGCTTATCACACTGTAAATGCGTGTTGTGTAGAAAAACTTAATTCTATAGAAAATATATCCTCAGAACACTTTCTGCTTTAATATTCTATTTTGGGGTTTATGCTTTCAGTACGAGTTTCCAATTTGAGTGTTTATTTTTTTTTACCATTTAATTATCAATTTTTCTTAAAATTCTATGTATTTTTTCTTTATGGAATCCAGTTTCAACAAGTTAGTCCAACATAAAAGTTCTTTTTATTTATTTTTTTAATAGCTTTTTACAGTAGATAACATTTTGAGAAGAATGGTGGATTCAAAAAAAGTTTTCGAGAAATTGCTAACCACACAAGGGCATTTTGTAAAACTTGATGTGTGAAACCTTTCAAAACTTCAAACCAAAACATGTTTTCCAACATTAAAAATGCATTGCTTGTTTTATTTTTAATTACATCCATTTTGGATTCATTTTTGGGTACGTTTTAGATTACATTATGCCAGTTTGATCGGATAAAAAGTTATTTATCAAAATACAAACACATTCTTTTTGAACTTTTGACAAATTAAGGCCCCGTTTGGCTTGTCGTTTTTAGTTTTGTGTTTTCGTCTATACAAAAGCGCGTCCGTTGTACGTATAGTTAAAAAACAAACAATTTTGAAAAATGAAATTAACATGTAAAATAGAAAACAAGTTTATTTTGTTTTTCGTGTTTTGAGAGATAAGAAAAGCACGGGGAACCATCCAACTCCTTCGTTGTCCGTTGGTCGTCGCAACGGCTAAGAATTATAAAACTTCTCTTCTTATTTCTTCATGTTTCTTAGTGCAAGTTGAAAACACAAAACTCAAAATACAAAATGAAACCAAACGGGCCCTAAATGTTTTGTTTCTAGAATAAAAATGTTACGAACAACGTCTCAAGCATTGTTATCAAAAATCCTAATCTTATGATTCAAATCCCTTTTCAGATTGGATCTTCTCCTTTACGATTCGATTCACATTTTGATTCAAACTCAACTGAGAAAACCATACAGTTCACGTTGTTATATTCTATATACTTATTTGGATCAGAATTTTTATTTTAATGTTGTCTAAACAAAATAGAAATGGAACATGAGAGAATTGAATTTTATATTTGGATGTAGAAGTTCAAATATAAAGATCAATTTTAAAGTATTTACAAACCTTAAAAGTATGGACCTTTTAAATCTACGATTTTTTAATTTAAATCTCATTTCGATTTAAGGTTTGAACGTTGTGATTTACGATTTGAAACCCGTTTTAAAAATCTTGCCCTCAAGTAGAAAACCTTATTTTCAATTTTGTCTTGAACTCATCTTTAGGAACAGACGTTTACTAAAACATATTTTGAAAATAATTTTACTAAATATGATTTTTAATTCAACGACAATAACTCAGAACTATTTCGTAGAACGAAAATTCGTTTTGTTTTTTGAAATAATGTCATAATTACCATTAGACTAAAATACTCTAAATTCAGTGTAGAAGTGTCGTGTCCTTGATATATAATATTTGAATATATGAAATTGTGTCTCTTGTATTTTTTATTTATACTTGAGTTTCCCTTAATGAATAAATTTCTGAATAAAAGTGTACTTCACACTGATAATCACCTTACAACATGTGTTTTCTATGCTTTGAAAAACTAAAAATTCACATCATAAAAATGACAAGGTAAACAATTTTTATTGTGCAAAATTTTGATATAAGCTTCTTAAAAAGAATTATCTAGCAGAATAGACTAGTTTTAACCATGTCGGTAGCCAGCTAGGCAAAACTATAACTGCCTCGTATGTAACGCCAGTATTAGCTGCGCAAAGCCATCTGCACAATGTAGCACCACTTTAAGTTGCAAAAAATGATTGGATATATATTCAATCATCAGCGCAACTTTAAACTTCGCTTTAAACAACAATGGAAATGTGCGACTTTGAGTTGCGCTAGAGGATTTAATACTTGTTTGAATAGAGGTGTAAAATATCATTTGCAACTCTTGGACTTTAAGAGTAGAAAATTGATCAATAATTCATTGAAGCTTTGAGAGTGGTTTAAACAATCAACCGGTTTTATGTTGTGCAGAATTTCAATTGATTTGCACTAACTTCAATACCGCATCGGAATACTAAAGCACAGAAACAATCAAAAGAAGGATCTAGTTTGTCAATTAATTATCAATCACTAATTCAATGAAAAACAATCACCAAACAAAGAAATACAAAAGAGTAGAGAACACAAAGATTTAACGTGGTTCGGCCAAATTGCTTAGTTCCACGGATCCAACAACTATTCTTTATTTCACTGAAAAAAAAGTACAAAAGACAGAGATTACAAAATTATAGGTAGTAGAGTGAAGAGACTAACCTATAATTACAAATTGAATAATCAATTTCTCCAAAGACTTGTATGCGTTCAAAAAATTCCTAATTGATTAACTACAGAAATTAGGGTTTACTGAAGAAGAGGATAATCGTGGATGCTCTCTCACACTCATATGAAGATGAACTTTCTTCATTTAAATAAACTTGAGAATGAAGGATTACTTGGAGATGAAGAAAATAAAGTTTCAGATTATGTGACAACCTTTCCAAGTTACTTGATTTGATTCCAATACACATAAATAACAAAAAATCTATGTTTTCATAAATTTCCATTGCTTAAATCAATCTCCATGTATAAACTTGTCTATCTTCATATAACAGATTTGACTAATTAATTTGTTAGCAATTAATTAGTTTTCTTTCTCTAAAAGATATCACACAAATCCTTCCTCTTTATTTTTCCATATATAGCCTAATTGATTGAATGAATCAATTAATTAATTTCTTGTCTTCTTTGGAAAATATTTGAATCACATAAATTCAACACTCCACCTTGATTCAAATATAACAATCTCTCTGCATCACCACATCTCGACAAATTGTTGGGTCTACGTCAACCAGCTCAATGTGAACTAGTTTGGGCAATATTGCCCAAACAGAGACTCCAAATCTTTTCCAAGCATAAGAAAGATAGTATGCACATCAGCAAACATAATGCATACGAGAAAATACCAAAATTCTTCAACATATCTGATGTAGGAGATGAAACCGTAGATACAAATTTTTGAGAGACCAATGAAGATTTAACAGCGCACTTCACCTTCTCCATTCCAAATTGAGTGAGGACATACTCAACATTATCTACTTCAATCTCCTTCACAAGAATTTTGCTAGATTTTCCTAAGTCAACATCAGCAGACTCACCAACAAGCTCCACAACATTCAAAGCATAAGATGAAGAATCATCGCTATAAATATGCTTATAAATAGGGCCAACCAAGGTTTTAAATCTCGGATATCGGGTGTTTCGTCTCGGCGATTTTAGCGACTCGGTATCGTATCGGGGGAGATCTCGGACGAGACGAGTGCATCTCGGGCGCCAATATCGGATTTACATCTCGGACCTAAAGTTCATCTCGGGATCATATCGGAGTATAACACATCATATAATTTATAGCAAAAAATGCATGGTATCGGTTTATTTAACATTTGCTGAATTACTTCAACTAGTCTCCACTATTTTAACTGAAAAAAATAATGCAATTATACTTCAATTATATGAAATTGTTCAACAAAAGTTACAAAACATCATCAGTTTTAGTAATTACATATAAGTAGATGAAAGGCGACAAATTAACTGAAAAAAAGCGGGTTCTATACAATTACATATATGCAATAAGAATAACATAATAACAGTATCAGGAACCGATGCAAATAAAAGCAAGTGCATATAAGAGATATCAGGAATCGAAGGGTTTCAGGCAATGCAAATCTACTTGCAGAAGGTTATGCGGTAAGAATAACAAACTAAATCTACTTGCAACTCTACTCTAAATTATATTGTATATTCAATTTTCTGAAAAATTGAATTTCATTTAAATAGAAACAACCATAATTTACATACATGTAGAGAGTACAGAGATTGATCGAAGACGAAGCTGCAGACTGTCAAAAGTGAGATCGAGTAGTCGAAAATTGAAAGCAACCGCGAGCTGTCGGATGTTAGAAGAGGGAGTTTGATTTTTTTTAAAAAGAGCGAGTTTGATTTTTTTCTCTAGGGAAGAGGGAGTTCGATATTTTGACGAGGAACGTGATCTTTTGAGAAACTGAATCAGAAAGAAAATGGCTTTGTTCATTTGTTTTATGATAGACTGAGATGAGCCTATTTTTTTGAAAAAAACAATATATCGGGGATATCTTGGAATATCGTTTCGCTCCAAATATCGGCCGATATATGTAAATTTCGGCCGATATAGTCGAAACAAGATATCAACCGATATCTCATGTTTAGTTTCGTCCAAGCCTTCAACCGATATATCGGCCGAGATAGCCGAGATTTAAAACAGTGGGGCCAACTAAACCAAAAGGCCTTTCCAGCAAGTGAGTTTCACCTAGAGTTTGAACCTCTGTAATATTCTCATCAACCATGGTATCATCGGAAATACCAATATCTCTCTGAATATGGAAACAATCTGATGACTTCAAATGTGTTTGGCAATTTTCTGTCATTCCAATGTCATCACTTGATAGAGGCTCCACCTTCAACAAAGACCTCTCATCAAATATTGCATGTCTGCTAGTCACAATTCTCCTATTTGTTTTACACCACAACCTAAACCTCTTCACTCATTCTTTATAGCCTAACAAAATGTGCTTGCTTTCCCTAGGCTTCAACTTATCATGTCTCTCATTTTCTAAATAAGCTGAACAACCAAACACTTTAAGAAATGAATAATCAACAGACTCTCTTTTCAATATCTCTTCCGAGATCTTCATATCTATGACAATTGAAGGTGTATGGTTGAGGAGAAATACTGCCATAGATATCGCTTCTGCCCAAAATCTTTCTTCTAGACCATCAGTCGTTCTCAAGCTCATAGCTCTCTCCCATAATATCCGACACATGTTCTCCGCCACTTCATAACAACGTGACTTAACAGAAATAGAAAAATCTCTAATTACATGCTCGGACGCACAATACTTAGTGAATTCTTGTGATGTAAATTCACTACTATTTCCAACTTTGAGAACCTTCAAACGCTTCCTCGACTGTTTCTCTATCAAGGTCTTCCACTTACAAAACTGGGTAAATATTCCGTCTTTGGCCTTTAAAAAATAGACCTAGACCTTACGTGAGAAATCATCCACAAATAAGACGAAGTAACTGGCCTCACCAAAAGATGCAACTGAGGTGGGTCCCCGCACATAAGAATGAACACACTCTAGAAACTCTGTAGCTTTAGGTCTCCTAACATTAAATGTGATATGTTTCTTCTTTCCAAAAAAAAATCTCCACAAGAGCTAGACTTCGACTGACAAATACCATCAATCAACCCACGCTTCTTTAATACTTCAAGACTCTTCTCATCGACGACTTAAACAAAATGCCATAAGTGAGTAGGATCTGAAATACTAGAATCAGTAGAAATTACCGACTCTTCTAAGACCGTCTCTCCATGAAGCACATAAATATCATTAACTCGCACCCCTTTCATCACTATCAAGGAATCCTTCGCCACTCTCAAATTCTCCCTATCTATTATTATCCTCATATCAAGTCTACTCAAAACTCCAACTGATAACAAACTTCTACGCAGCATCGAAACATGTCTAACATCCGTGATAGTCCTAACAACACCATCATGCATCCTAAACTTCACACTTCCAACGCCTACAACATGACAAGATATTTCATACCACTATTAAAGAATTTGCCATTGATAACTAATCTAGAACAAGCAAGCACTATTTTCCCAGTGGTTAAATGCTTCGACTTTGGTGCAAGAGGTCACAGGTTCGAAACTTGCGTAGCGTGATTCGAACATATATTGACATGTGATTTGTGATATGTTGTATATAAAATATCATTTCAAAAAAAAAACTAATCTAGAACAAGACAGCTAGTTCTGATATCAATCTGTTGTGCAGAATTTCAATTGATTTGCACTAATTTCAATGCCGCAGCGGAAAACTAAAGCGCAGAAACAATCAAAAGAAGGATCTAGCTTGTCGATTAATTATCAATCACCAATTCAATGAAAAATAATCACCAAACAAAGAAATACAGAAGAGTAGAGAACACAAAGATTTAACGTGGTTCGGCCAAATTGCCTACGTCCACGGACCCAACAACTATTCTTTATTTCACTGAAGAAAGAGAGTACAAAAGACGGAGATTACAAAATTATAGGTAGTAGAGTGGAGAAACTAACCTATAACTACAAATTGAATAATCAATTTCTTCAAAGTCTTGTATGCGTTCAAAAATGGTTGATGCTCTCTCACACTCATATGAAGATGAACTTCATTCATTTAAATAGGCTTGAGAATGAAGGATTATTTGGAGATAAAGAAAATAAATTTTCAGATTATGTGAAACCTTTCCAAGTTACTTGATTTGATTTTAATGCACATAAATGACAAAAAATTCATGTTTCCATAAATTTCCATTGCTTAAATCAATCACATGTATAAACTTGTTTATCTTCATATAACAGATCTGACTAGTTTTCTTTCTTTAAAAGATATCACACATATCCTTCCTCTTTATCTTTCCATATATAGCATAATTAATTAATTGAATGAATCAATTAATTATTTTCTTATCTTTTTTGGAAAATATTTGAATCGCATAAATTCAACATTTTAGGCCACTGTACAGAAAAGTATTAAAACCAACAATTAGTAAAAATGATATTTTATTTCTAATATTGAATGTAGTTAACAAAAACTATTGTCATTTTACCTTCATTGACTCATCAGAAGCTGTTTGATGTTTATCTTGCATGTATAATACACCAGCATCCATGAGTCGGTTCTATAGATTAAAGAATTAGAAAACCAAGAGAGATCATACATTCACATAAGTTATGTTGCATTATACTATGAAATATAAAACACACATCAAACGAAGACTGAATTAGAGTTTTTGCATTCACATATGATTTATAGCAAAATTAAACTTCAAACTCGATCGCAAAATGATATTGGGTTTCAACGATTATTACCAAATTCATATTGCGTAGATGAAGAACCCCTTTCCATTGACTTTAGATAGTTTGTATTGAAGAATTGAATTATTTCAATATGTTTTGATGAGGATGATGAAAAGTAGGATTTGGGGAAATATGGTTGGATGAGTTTGAGGGAGATGAAGGGGAAGAAAATGAAGTGGTTTGGGATGCTTTTTATAGATGGAATAGCACAACTCGAAGTTGCGCCTTTCCCGGTGTTGTTTAAAACGCAACTCAAAATCGGGCAAAGTTGGGCTGCTAGTTAAATGTATGTTCAATCTTTTGCTCAACTTAAAGTTGTGCTACTTTATGTGCATGGCTTAGCGCAACTAATAGTGCCATATGCAAAACAGCTATAGCTTTGTCTAGTTGGCTGCAAACTGATCTATTTCGATAATGAGTTTTGAAACCAATCTATTTAGCTAAACATTGTTTTTAAGAAGCTTAAATGTGTGTATGAAGAGCTAGGATCTATAGCCTCATTTATTTAACACCATTTGTAGTCCCTAAGGGCATCTCCAATCGTTAGGTTACATTCTGAATTGAGGCCAAAAAGTCTTCCCAGTCGTCAAATTCAGAGTGAATATTAAGCTTAATGTTCAGGATCCGGTTCAGGATCCTGAACTGGGCTTGGGCGCCCATTTTATGGGCGCCCAAGCCCAGGCGCCCATTTTATGGGCGCCCAAATGGGCGCCAGGGCTTGGGCGCCCATAAAATGGGCGCCTGGGCTTGGGCGCCCATAAAATGGGCGCCCAAGCCCAACCCCGCCAAACTCCTCCAACGGCTACCAAAAAATCGTATCATGTTGAAATCCAACAGCTATAAACGGTCATATTTTTGTCCCCAACGGCTATAAACGGTCATATTTTGTCCCCAACGGCTATAAACGGTCATATTTAAAATTACAACGGCTATAAACGGTCATATTTGTGATTTCATTATATATATAGGACTATTTTTCAGATTGTAAAACACACATCTCTTCTTCTATTACAATTATATTCTCAATTCCATAATATTGAAAGTATGTCTCATCCTTTTCAATCATATACCGAAGCGATGAATATGGATAGCTGGGATTTTGATTCTCAACCAATTCAAAATGTTCATCCCCAAACCGCTCCCCCTCTATCCTTCCATTCTTCTGCTACATGGTCTGGCGATGAAGATAAGGATTTGTGTTATATTTACTGTCATTTTTCTAACGACTCGGTAAAGGGGAATGACCAAAGTGGAGAGGCGTTTTGGGCAAAAGTCATGACTGCGTACAATAAAAAGCATGTCGAAAAGACGAGGTCAATGTCTGCAATCACCGGTCGTTTCGGGAAGATTAATCGACAAACACAATTCTACGAGTCGCAGATTCACAAAATAAGAACAGCAAATCCAAGTGGAATGGGTGGCGAAGCTGAATTGGTAGCGTTTTGAAAAATATTATTTTTAATTTATATTCATTCTGATCACTTTGTTAATATATCATTTTGTGTTTCTGTTTTTTTAGAAGAGAATGGCGAACGATCAATTCTTGAAATTATTTCCAAGAGAAAATGGTACCAAGAAACCCCACTACTATCAATTTGCAAACTGCTACGACTTGCTTGTTAGTCAACAAAAATGGAGCTCAAACACTGCAAAAAGCTTAAGAGATGTTCAGACGAACTCGAAGGGCAAGAAAAAAACAAGACGAACTAATTATAATTCCAGCCCAAGCAATTCTTCTCAGATGGACTCTAATGTATGCCCAGATAACGAAGACGAAGAAGCAGAACCCGCATTTGATGAAGATGCTAGACCGATGGGGCAACGAGCAGCTAAGAAGAAAATTGCCGTTCAATCTCAAATCGATTCTCGTTTAGCCCAAATGCATGAAAAACATGCGAGAGAAAATGCAGAACGTCAAAGGGGGAGTGCAGAAAAGCTTGCCGTGTTAAAAGAACTGGCCGAGATTGAGAAGGGCCGGTTTGAGCTAGAACGGCAACGCCAAGAGACCTTAGTAATGGAAAAGGATGTCACCGGAATGGACCCAATTACAATGCAATATTGGATGGAGTACAAACAACGCATTGTTGAGAGTAGATCGGGAACAAAACATATGTAGTTGAAATATTCATGTGATATTTTAAGTTATTGCAGTTAAATATCCATGTACCTTCAGTTTATATTTTCAATCATGTGTTATTTTTAGTTTTAAAATATTCAATGGGATGTCATTTATTTCGATGCATTATGTAGACATCAATAAAGATGTATTTCAAAAAACATAAATGATATTACAAAGATAAAAATTATAGCATTCTACACTTCGTTACAGAAATAAAAAGGCAAACAGATGTAATTAAACAAAGATCCACCATCCCGAACTATTGATTTCCATGAGAATTCCAAATATGCTCAATTAAATCCCTTTGCAGTCTATTATGAATAGCAGCATTACGATATACTTCATGATTATCGACATGAATTGCGTACTGTCCTTCATTTCGTAACGTAGCTGTGCGAAACAATTCGGGGGGTTGTCTTGCCCCATCATACTCGAAATCGGGATAGTCCATAGCGCGTTCATCTTCAATGATCATGTTATGCAAAATTATACAGCAGAACATAATTGCAGCCATTTTTGATCTCTTCCATAATCTACATGGATTCCTGACCATTGCAAACCTTGCTTGAAGGACCCCAAATGCCCTTTCTACGTCCTTCCTTTGTCCTTCCTGCATTGCAGCAAATTGTTTCTGTTTTGCCGTCATTGGGTTTGCAAATGTCTTTACAATCGTACTCCATTTGGGATAAATTCCATCTCCAAGATAGTATCCATGCTCATATGTATTATGACCAAGAGTAAATGATAAGGGAGTTGACTTACCTTGCGCTAAATCATTAAACAAATGAGATCGTTCGACAACGTTTATGTCGTTAAGAGAACCTGGCATTCCAAAGAAAGCATGCCAAATCCACAAATCATTAGAGGCAACCGCTTCTAGGATGATAGTAGGTTTTTTTTCTTTACCGTTATATGCTCCATGAAAAGCTTTTGGACAGTTCTTCCACTCCCAATGCATACAATCTAGACTTCCAAGCATTCCAGGCCAGCCTTTGCTTTCATGCATTTCACGCAAGCGCGCTACATCTGCCTCGTTTGGAGAACGAAGATATTCAGTCCCATAAATGTCCACAACTGACTGACAGAAGTGATCTAGGTTTTCCAATGCCGTACTCTCTGCAATACGATATGCGTCGTCAAGGGCATCGGCGGGTGTACCGTACGCTAACATCCTCAACGCTGCGGTCATCTTTTGATGCCCACTTAAACCTTGTTTTTTTGCGGCGTCTTGCTTGTAAACAAAATAATTATTATTCTGCTGAATACTTTCGAGAATTCTTAAAAATAATGGACGACTCATTCTGAATCGTCGTCTAAACATCTCTGGACCGTAAGTTGGATCACGGGCAAAGTAATCTTGCATAAGTGTTTTATGAAATGCTTGCTGGTTACGGTTGATATATTTCCGACCCATAACTGAACCGCCTTGTTTTCCAGAAGTTGAACCGTATGCTTCACGGTATATCTCCATCAGTTCCTCCTCCTCTTGTTGATGCGCTAACGCATACGCTTCTTCTTCAGAGTCACTGTCGCATAGCAATATAGCTTTTAGTAAATTTTCAGACATTGTTTGTTATTTGAGGATGGTTGTTTGATATGTGAATGTTTTGTTAGACTTAATTGAGGTGAACAAGTATGAGATCCAAATGGTTATATGTATAGACAAAGTCTTGAGTGGAGAGAAGGTGGCTCAGTGTGCAGTCAAATCAAATACTGTAGCCACGTTCATCTGCCGGTGAAGATTCTCTGCTTTCTTGAGTGGAGAGAAGGTGGCTCAGTGTGCAGTCAAATCAAATACTGTAGCCACGTTCATCTGCCGGTGAAGATTCTCTGCTTTCTTGAGTGGAGAGAAGGTGGCTCAGTGTGCAGTCAAATCAAATACTGTAGCCACGTTCATCTGCCGGTCAAGATTCTCTGCTTTCTTGAGTGGAGAGAAGGTGGCTCAGTGTGCAGTCAAATCAAATACTGTAGCCACGTTCATCTGCCGGTCAAGATTCTCTGCTTTCTTGAGTGGAGAGAAGGTGGCTCAGTGTGCAGTCAAATCAAATACTGTAGCCACGTTCATCTGCCGGTCAAGATTCTCTGCTTTCTTGAGTGGAGAGAAGGTGGCTCAGTGTGTAGTCAAATCAAATACTGTAGTCACGTTCATCTGCCGGTCAAGATTCTTGAGTGGAGAGAATCAACATCCATTCTATAAATTAACAAATTGTTATCTGTTGAAATCATTTAAAAACTTAACATTATTCAAACTACATTGTCCAACATGACATTTAAGTCTCATGAATTGAAGTTACTTATGCAGTACTACATACAAACCGATGAGATGTGCGACAATCAGGAGGTAATGGTAATTCATTTTTGGGAGACTCTGGCTGAACTGTACAACAACGACGTGGGTTGTCAAGTTAGACGTACGGCTCAAGAGGTCAGGACAGCATACGGAAACTTTACTAGGGCATGCACGCGTTACACAAAGATTATTAATGAGGTAATATCGGAAAATGTGTTTGAGAATACACGTTCGACATATGACGGTCGATACAATTTAAAATACCGCACTCCGTTCATTGGCCATGATGCATACTTCATACGCCAAAATTGGCTAGAAAGATTTGGATGGCCTTAAGATAACAATATTGGTAGTTGGTTATGTAACGGTCGTTAATGTGTGGAGAGCTTTCTGACTTGTCTTTTCAAATAATGTCTGTTGTTTTTATCATTCCCCTACTACCTGTTTGTTTATATATACGCTTTCTTATTTACTTATTCATCATTCATAATCATCTTCTTCCTCAATCACAACAATAAATTCATCATCCAATGCCTTCTTGGCCTTCTTCTATCGATTCAGATGCAGGTTACGTGCGTACGGAAAGTCCACATACTGATGAGGATTGGCTTATCAATTATCAAGAACAACACTATGAAGATGTCCGCGGTCAATTTCCAGATCTTGAGCAGCTGAGACTTCAGGAAGTGGTTGAACCACCATACGAACAACATGTTGTTCGTCATGCATATGAACAACCTGAGAACCAGGTTCAAGTAGTTCAACCTCCCACTGAGCAAGAAGTTGAATCGTACCCAGTTTGTTGTCAGTGTGGGTATGGAGTTGAAGTTGTAGTACGTGCGGATGGAGAAAATATTGGTCGTCGAATCCAAATATGTCAATTCTGGCCTAATGGTTGCAATTACGCGGAATGGTTGGATGATCCTTTATGTCCAAGGGGAATAACCTATGCAAACGAACTAGAACAGGAGATAAGACGTCTTCGAATTTCTTTACAGGAGTTGCAATTTAATCGTCACGTCTAGTATATTCATATTTATGTTCTATTATTACTGTGTCGTTTTTTATCAATGTTCGTATGTCTTCAATTCTAATGTCACTAGTATACACAAACATATATAATTCACAGTATACACAAACATATATAATTCACAGCATACACAAACATATATAATTCATAGCATACTCGAACATTATCAGCCAAAATCCAAGAAAGTGAAATTATATAAACAAACACTCAGACAATGACATAAGTACATAAGATATATGAACTGCAACATATAATAAAACGTTCGCTATGCATATACTAAAAGGTATACAACTAAAGGGATGCAACGTCGTCGTCGTCATCATCATCACCATCATCACCATCACCATCATCTCCGTCATCGTCATCATCATCCCCATCTCCGTCATCATCATCTCCGTCATCATCATCGTCATCCCCATCACCATCCTCACCATCCTCCCCCTCGTCCTCATCATCTTCCTCACCCCCATCATCCTCACCTAAACCACCAGCATCATACCCACTGGGACCAGCTTCACCTCCGCCCTGTGATCCGAAAGGCTCATATATAGCAAGTCTAGCTGACAGCTGATCAATCTGCGTCTCTAGCATATGTGTATGCTGCATGTACATATCATGCATGGTGTGTGTATGTGCAAGAGTCATATCGCGAAACACACCAAGTGAAACTCTGGCCTGGTCCAATCTAGCAGCATACTACATAAAGATGATATTTGACATAGTAAGAAACTAAGCATAAAATAAAGGAAAAAGGGCAATAAACAACAAACGTACCTCATACGGAGGATATAACCCAACTGAAGGCACACCAGGAAACTCAGGGTGGTCTGGAAAGACTAAAGGCTGCTCAATCATAGTACCTGTCACGTCATATGCTCTAAAAGTAGTATCAGGCTCCAACTGCATGGGAGTCTGCGAGAACTGTGACGGAATCGGGTCAAATGAAACCTGCGGTACCTGAACTCTACCGGCTGCCATGTGAGGTCCTATATGATCAGAGTTGACCCCACGAACATAATCTGGTACGATGAATCTACGGGGTGCTACTCTGGCCCAATAAGAATCGTAGTCTCCATCGATGAAGAAAGTACTGCTATCCACCCACCCAGCCTGTCGTAGAGCATCTAAGTAATGATCGCCAATCACCCTATGTCTACCAAACATGTCCTCACAAGATAAAGGATCATATGGTATACGACGATCACCGGTAATCTGATAAGCACACCTCTCTCCCAAATACCACATAGGCATAAATGCAGGTGTATGCAAAGCAACCCTACGTCTAGATAGAGAATACGCAACCATCATGGGATGGTCGTCCACCATAAGACCTGCATCTGCTAAATGAGTCCAATGTGAGGCCCAAGGAGTACGAATGATGTTACCTCGACTACGCATATCAAGCTGTGACCTAGCCTCCATCAAGTCATGCCGTACACCTAAGGGAACATGATGTACGTACTGCATAGTCTCCCACCTTCTCATCCTAGGGAAGTACTGCTCAGGAGCCTGACTAGCCATGTCCTGGATGCGGGGATGCATGTTTGCCGTGTACTCGTAGTACCATAACGGCAAAATATACCAAAAAGCGTACATCTGCTTGACATCGCCAAGCGCAAATGAATCTAGAGCGGTATAAAGGGTGCCTAATATCGCTGTGCCCCAATCAATAGTATGTAGCTGGTCTAATCTAGCAAGAGATGCTAAATAACCTAGTCGAACCGTACCTTTTTGGTTCGAAAAAAAGGTCGAACCAAACAAGTACAGTAGAAATGCTCTAGTGACTGCATCCATCATATCGGCTCTAGCTATATAAGTGGTGATGTACTGCTGCAGGTAAGTCAACTTAACAGAACCACTACTGACGCAGGTAACATCTATCAATGGTAGAAAAACAGTAAACAGATTGGGGGACTCGTACAAATCATCAAATGGAAAAGGTCGAAGACCATGTCGTCCAATCTCAATGCCAGTGAACACGTAGAAATCAACTGGGGTGATACCAAGCTCAAAATCTGAAAAATGAAACGTATGCGTGGTGGGCCACCACCTCTCAGCTAATGCCTGAATGAGAGGTCGATCAAAGGACTGAACAGGCCTAATCGACAAAAAAAGACCAAAAGGACTAGCCTGTAGCCTCTCAGCAATAGGACCGGGAAGAGAATCATAAAACTGGGTAATACACTTAGCCCAACTACCCCGACAATGAATGTAATGGTCCTAAAAATAATTTATGAATTATTAATTTTTGACAGAATAACAGTTATTTAATATGATTATGTGATGTACATATAAAAATAATCAAATATACTAATGTGCAATTTATACCTGTACGGTCGTCAAAGCGGATTCGGCTCTATGCCGATAACCATCTGGAAGCTCGTGTAATACACGTAGATCGTCTGATGAAACTCCAGGTGGCGGCGGAACATGTAACGGTCCAGCTTGCTCCGCTGGATGTCTGTGAACCGTTCTTCGAGCGATTTTGGTTGGACGCGGCGGCATTTCGTTTAGATTTGCTAATTAAAAATAAAAATAAAATGAAAGGTAGAGAAAAAATGGGAGGAAAGGGAGGGGATGGGTAGGGGGAGGGGGCAGGCGCTCATTTTATGAGCGTCTGCATTTCAGGCGCCCATAAAATGGGCGCCTGGCATCAGGCGCCCATTTTATGGGCGCCTATGGTCTGGCGCCCATAAAATGGGCGCCAGACCGGTGCGCTCTCCTACGAGATTACGCACGTAATATTCAGGGTCCTGAATATTACGTGCGTAACCCACTGGAGATGCCCTAATATTAACCACTAGTTTATATTTAAATATTTGGTCCATGCGGCAGGAGAGAGGAAGAAAAAATATTTAAATAGAAACGTGTGGTGCTAAATAAAAGGACTGTTGATCCTTGCTCACATATATATATATATATATGTATATGTATATATATGTGTATATATATATGACAAGGATTGACTATACCTCATTCTTGCTTCACCTCTATTCCTCCTCGATTTCAACCACAGATTCCGATTTAAATAATATAATGAGGTGGCAAGAGAGAGAAAGTATCTTATTTAAATCAGAATATGTGGTTGACTCACACTGATTTGGTAATGGCAACGATAAAATCTTGGTTTACAGATAAATATTATTAGCACTGGAAGATATGCATCATGATATGGGTAGGCTGGTATGATTTCTTTAAATCTTTAGGTAACCCAAGCTAGCAAGTTCATTAGCACATGAGTTATGTTTATGTATCCGTCTTTCAATTGGATTGTTACGTTCTTGGTTGTCACAAGCTGTGACATATTATCGTTTCAATAGGTGCTGTTTGATATGTCTTAGTCCTCTCATGATGTTTCAGGTGCAATCGTTGGGTTAATATGCAAAATCTCTAGTTGAATCTAAACTAAATGGTTGCCAGGGACCACCTTAGTTTGAGAAACTAAATGGTAACATAGTAAGAAGGCACCTTAGTTTGAGTAGCTAGATGATTCAGTTTGAATCCTTAGGCAATAATAGTAAACAATGCATATCACCACATTCTGTCATCATGCTGGTAATTGCCTATCTATAATCATCGATTCACTGTGGCTGAGAAATGTTCTATCTGGATTACTACCTTTCCATTCAAAAAAGCACAAATAAACTGATTTTTGATATTCATTTGTTTATCATCTCTTTATGTGTGTGCGCGCGCACTCAAGTGCTTGGATGTGTGTGTCTTGTCGAATTACTAAAACTTAAACCAATACAAAATCATGCAAAACTCACGTTGCAGCTCAACGGCCATGATACCTTATTCTGCTCCATTTAATTATTTTGTCCTGCAATTTGCAAACATATGCAAGTTAACATAATTACAATGTATATAATATCCATTCTCAGGATATAATACATTTGATGTTTGGTGAAGGAAAACAAGTTGAAGTAAGTAGTAATACACAAAACTATGGCGTCTCCTGGCATGCTGCAACAGTATTGAAAATTATAGGAAAGAGTTACTTCTTGGTGGAATACGCTACTTCAAAAAGAAATAAGGATGCATCTTCATTGCAAAAAGTTGTTGACGTGAATCACATTAGACCTTGCCCCCCTGTTTCAGAATCGACTAGTTTCAAGGTGAAAGATAAGGTTGAGGTTTTTCATGAAGGTGGGTGGATATTGGGGGTTATTGCAGTACGTTTAGCTCCAAATCGATATATAGTTAAGATCTCAAAAGGTAAAAAGGAGGAGGCAAAGGTGTTTAAGGGTACTTCATTGAGACCATACCATGTCTGGAGTGACGATCACTGTGACCAAATCTCTCAGGTATTGTCTATTTGCAAATTTTATATTGTGCCTTTCTTTTCTTTTCTTTTTTTCCTTTTCTTATTTTATTTGTTGAATATGAAAGGTAATATCGGTAATCATGCCAATCAAACCATGCTGCATATATTACAACAAAAAATTAACATAGAAATGACCCTGCAAATTCAATATTTTTAATTTCCAGGACATAGATCTTCAAGATATTGGATCTGTTCGTTTAGACTCGAGAGGAAAGAAGAATGCATTGATAATCAGTAATGAAAACCATGTCCAATCATCCCAGTCTACCAAAAAAATGAAAATAGTAAGTAAAGTCTGATCTCTTCTTTAGTTGATACTTGACATGGCGTATTGGAAATTGCCAAGTAAATACTCCTTATATTTTTTTTTCTTTTGAATTGAAGGACACAACACCTGAGAAATTTTGTTTGCAAGACGTCTGTCATTATCCAAGCAAGATTCCGAGTTTTAACTCTGAATATGGTATGAATTTAAGCCGTTGAATCAAAATATTCTTTATTTACATGATGCCTTGAGCTTATTATCATCTTGGTGCCATATTTCTAGCATCAACATTTCATCACAGGATAAGATATCTATCAACGTTTTTTGTCCCTGATATTACAAAAAAAAAATTATATCTAATCATGAAGCTTTAGGAAATGAGTTGCATCCTACTAATCTGTTTACAAATTCCTTTGGAGTTCGAAAGAAATAACCCAACATTTTCCATTACAGATTGTAACATTAGTACAGAGTTGCCTTTGAATGACATTGTTACTCAAAGCTCAGTGGATAGCATTGAGGACAACCAAAATTATATCATTAAGCATGTTGACAAAGTTTGTGAAAGAGAGAATATATTTGAAAAGGATAAATCTGAAGGATGTGAGACGCCATTAGGTAATTCTGCTTCAAATGTACAGTCAGAGAAGATAGACTCTCCATTTAGCACAAAGAAAAAGGATAAAGTGATTAAACTAGTGGAGTCTATTTATGAAGTGCTTCACGTATTTCCTCAGGAACCTCATTTCCATCCGCTGCTAAAATATGAGAAGGAAGTGAGAGAAGGATTAGCATATGGTTCGATGATAGGCTTTGCAAATTTAGTCAATGCTGTAAAGAGTTGTACAATTGATGTGTCGGAGGATGAGATTAAGGAGAAACTGAGAGCATTGGCTTATTTCGAGGAACACGGATTTAGTATTCAACCGGTGCAAACTTACCTTAACAACTTGATAATGCTGCGTAAACATCTGGATGGGCTGGAATGTAAAAGGAGATCAACAATGGCGGAATTGGAAGAAGTAGAACACAAGAAAGAGAGAGAGAACTCGTTGTTATCAGAAATTGAAAAGAACATCCTTGTCCTTAATGACCAGAAAACATGTGTTATATCGGAAATGAAGAAGCTTGACTGTGAGGTTGTTAATCTTGAATCGGTTGCACGCACAGTCGAAGCTGATGTGGCTGATGCGAAAAAACGGTTCAATGACATTTTAGCTGCTCCTTGGTGAAAAGAAAGTGTATGGGTCATTCCTATAATTTATGACAAAAAACAGTTATCTTCTTCTTCTACCTTTTTTCTCTTCTTCTTCAAGGTTTGGTTAGGTAAAAAGAATCCAGCCATTATGTTGAATGCTACGGATATTATGTTAGTATTACTGTTTCTGATTTACAAGTTTAAACTTGAATCAGTAGTTATAATACAGCTACCTATCATCTGTGTTGAATGGAAGCTAACTTCCCTCTTAAAGCTTTGGAAATATTGTACCTAGCTGGTTATTAAAAAATGTATCATGTTATATTTTTCAACATAATTCATACGCACATTTAAAACAAACCTATCGTGACTCTTTTCTCATAAATGATAATAACTCATTTTCACCATTAAGAAATCATATCATGATTTTAGAGATGCACATTAATCAATCTATTTAATTTATTTGGAGATCAAACCACTTCACACAGTATCAAACGATTGATGGAGAATGCAAATTGTAGTTCCATTCTTATATATGGTTCGATTTTTGGTTTGATTTGATAAAATATGGTCTGTTTTTTATTCAATCTAGTTTGAATTTCGGCAGCTAATGTAAAAACATTGTAGATGATTTTCGAATAAGCTAATGAAAATTATTTTTAGAATTTCAATATTAAGCAATTGTTAAACTTATAAGACAGCAAACAAACCAATTAAAACCAAGTATTCTTAAGAACTTTATAATCATGTAACATGATTTAATTGCATTACAATAGACAATAGTCATGTATGATGATTACATTTTATTTTTCAGCATTAAACAATGTCCAAAGAGAATTATGCTAGTTTGTTTGTTTGTTTGTTTTGTTTAATATCGAAATCGTTAAATTTTACTAAGATCCAATCTGATTTAATAAGGTTAGTAGTTGAGACATTCAAAACGTACCCCAACCACATTGAATCGGATCTAGCCGGCTTTCAATTATTTTGATTACATAATACGGATTGGTTATCCACATCGCTTTAGCAGTTTGGTGTCCGCGGGGTTAATGCTTACACGTGAAAGGGGGCATGGATCTCAATTCCTAATAGGAGGAGGTTTTAGCAATTAACATTGCGGTAAGATATTCGTACCATGGTGCCAAAACTTAAAATAACCATAATTATAAAATTTTACAGTAGCAGCAAAATCTTCACGATTTGTTCAAAACATATAAGCAAGTAATCAGACGAACCACATTGTACTATCCAGAACATACAAAGTTAATACTTTAGACTTAGAGGGCTGCAAATCAGATGAACTGATTGATCAAAGCAGAATAAACAAAGCAACATTTCTGCTATGCTATTAGCCTGCCTGGCAGCGAGCAAGTGACTTCAATATTTTCACACAGGGAAAAACAAGTTATTTTTAGCTTGGTAACCAAGGATTACATGATTGTGTCAAAAAAGAGGATACAAAATCAACATCTTACATAAACAATGCATATCATTTATGGCCAAAGTGTCAACAAGCAATGCGGCTAGGAAAATTATAGTTCTATGATACATCAATTATGAACTGAAATAAGCAAAATTACAAATTTTGGCATCCCTTGACATGTTTGCCCATTGCCATCTCAAGAGGAGAAGCACTTTCTTTCAGTATGGTTTCATGTATTATTGATCGATCAGGTTTATTTACAGGCAGACCCCATGTGGTTAGCATAAAGTTACATTCCTCTTGATTTTTACATCCATAGTATACATAGTAAACAGAAAATATCCAGTTATTTCTCACTTGATTCTGAAAAAGTCGATCAATCTGGTACATACGCTATGTTTTTCAACAACTGGTTCTTCTATGGAATCTTTAAATTCTGCAACCATAGCCAACTCTTCAAATGCATCAACGACATTTTGCAGTCTAGCGACAAACTCGATCAGAAGAGAAGCAAACGTTGCAAGCGATAAGGCACTTGCACTCTCGTATGTTTCACACACTTCTTCATTCAACACCGTATCCTCCAAATTGAAAGATTTTCGAGTAGGCCATGATATCTGTAATTTGAATACATCACCATCAGGTACTGCACCAACTGTATTTTCTTGATTATTATTATTAACATCAGTGCTAAAAGGTTGGGAAGCTTTATTTGCATTGAAGAACTGAACCGGTCTAAGATTTAAAACTGCCTCACTTTGAGATTTGAAACCAAGCCGTTTTTCTCCTAACACATCAATAATGTTTAGGTTATCGGAGATGGAATCTTCTTGCTCTGGATGTGAACGTTTTCCTCCAATTTCCCAACTTTCAGAGTTTACCAAAAGATATGATCTTTTGTCGATCTTTTTTTGTAGCTCTTCTGCAGCATCATGTACTTCGTAGAGGATATCTTGATTGTTTAGTTTTCTCATTGTTTTGATTTTATCTCCGATTTCGCGAAGTACCTTTGCACCTTCAGTCCCTACTCTTTGTAACTCGGCACTAAACACTTGCCTCCTTTCCGGTGGTGCCTGTAAAAGAAAATAAGACCAGTACTTATACAGTGATGTATAGTTATAATGAACACTTGGAAAACTGAATTAAATATGTAAGGCAAATTCTATTCCTACACCGTAAATTGCTATACATACACCAAAATTTTTACTAAAATCGTATACACTATTTTTACTTAATATACACCGTACAGGTTACAAAAGCAATATTAGTTTGAAATAAAACAAAACCCTTATGTTATTTTAGGAACTTTCTCTCTCTCATGCATTAATAATCAAAACAAAAACAAGGTTCTCAAGTAAATTTCAATTTTCAAATTCTAATACCTTAAATGAAATTCAAATTTATTTAATCATTTATATATAGCAAATTTAATTTGCGTGTTAAAATGTTAAACTATTTCAATTTTGATTTCGATGTTAAATTCAAACTCAATTTAATTTAAGTAAAAGATAGAGAAGAATTAGGTACTCTATGAATTATATTGATTTTTAGTAATAATTTTAAAATATTATTTTTATATTTAATTAGAAGTGCAAAATGTTAAAATTGACTGCATGAATACAACCTAAAGTGTATAAATAGAATTTGATACCTAAAAGGAATTGACATTTAATTTAATGGATGATGTATATAAATTTTAGTTACTTTGTGAAAGAAATTATATTGATTATATTGATTATACTATGAATTTGTGGTTCTTTAATACTGATTTTTATTTTTATTTACTTAAATAGGGGCATTTTTGTCTTAATATTTTATATAAAAAAATTATAGTGTACGTAAAACAATTAATGGTGTATGAATAGAATTTGCCAATATGTAATAACACTGGAAATAAGCATTTGCTCAACAACAATACAATGGTGGTTGAGTATTGGAATTGACAACTAGTTGACGGTAAAATAGACTATAATAAAGGGCAAATAATCACCTAGTCTCGTTTTCCATGATCCCTATAGACACCCCGAAATCCAACTGTTCGTTTTTTTTCTTCAGGTTTTCAGTTTTAATAACTGAAAAGATTAAAAATAAAGGGTGGAGATTTGTTTGGTTCATGGGACCATGGAAAATGAGATCATTCATTTGCACCCGAAATAAAGTAGTTGTAAACTGTGGAGTGTAAACATCAATCAAACTGTTAGTTATAATAATTATCATTTATCCAAATTTAAACAAATGAAATAGTGGATTTGCACTTTATCTTTGAAGAATTTTAACACTTCGGCTATCTCTTTGCTACTTTTACCAATGAAATTCATCAACGTTATTCAGGAATCAAAATAAAATTTGAAATTTATCACCAGATTATTTTGTTCTCTCCTCAAAGGAAAGAAATGCAGTCCACGTTCTGTTCACTTAGGAGACAACAGATGGCATAGATGTTGAAATTATATTAGTAGTATCTTTTTTTATTTTTTGTCTCTTTCAATAATGTAAGTCAAAGAAAAAAGAAAATGATTGGTGTAGGTGAAGCACGTAACAAAATTGTACTACCTATGCACGTCTTCACAGAAAACACATACGTTTATCATTTGATTTTGTAAATAAAAGTTTAATCTCTTTTTGATCATTTATATTGATGTGCAAAGAGTGTACTATACCTCTTGTACATGTGTTACTGGTTGCTTTCTGACCATCATTAACGAATGCATAGAAACTACTCTATTATTCATTCTCAATGAAAAAAACAGATGCTTATCTCCATTTAATATTCTTAATTCACATTATAAAGATCAAGTTCGACCTCACAACAGGACAACGGCTCCAATAATGCTAAAAAATGTTTGTCAGGTTTTATTCAATATATGTTTCAAATTATTGTATTAAAACAAAAATCAATGATCACCGTTACATCATAGCTGAATAGTGCTATAGAACACAGACATCAACGTATTCTAAATGCGGTATAATGTTAGGGTTGTCTTGCATGTGGCAAGAGGAACGACGGCTTGTAATTGGAATAGTACTGCATCGCTAAATAACTTTGAGAAGTGGTGTATAAATATGGCTTGACAGACACGTAACATTGAGGATTCCTTTTGTTACAATAAAGTGTATGTCAACTCATATATGTACGCCACGTGCTAGAGTTGGGGAGCTTGGTTCAACTGTCGTTACACAACTATAATACCTACAACTTTGAGCACAATCACTACTTTGGTTTTTGGGAAAATGCATATTGACTAATGACTCATATACCCTTAGTAATATGTTAACTACAAGAAATCTTGAAACCAATCTCTAAAAGAATGCTTTTATAAAAGAAACCAGATTATTGATTATTAATATTGAAGTATTTTTATGTTTATGGCATGCACAAAGTACAAACATCCTTTGTCAAACATTGATAAGTTTCGAGTCTAAGGAGAACCTTGTGTGCTTGAAAGGTATTCACCTCATTGACAAGATTATCGTACAATCTACCTTAACATACGTACGGTACGTACGTACACTGCTTTACATCCCAATTCGAGAGAGGGAGAGGGAGAGGGGGAGGAGGGAGGGAGGGGGCGGGGGAGGGAGGGAGGGAGGGAAGGGGAGAGAGAGAGAGGGAGAGGTGTCCAATGGAAGCCTTTATCTATTACGAAATCACTTGTACCCTTTTCCTACTATCACACACTATTTTTGGTGGATTTGGTAGAATGTGTAAAAATGTCAAGTGAAAGCAAAATTTTCATCTTTGATCCGGGTGAACGTTCAATGGAAATTTGCCTGAAGCTGACAATGAAAAAGGTGACGTCGTGTCCAGTGGAAGCCTTTATCTATTACGAAATGACTTGTACCCTTTTCCTACTATCACGCACTATTTTTGGTGGATTTGGTAGAATGTGTAAAAATGTCAAGCGAAAGCAAAATTTTCATCTTTGATCCTGGTGAACGTTCAACGTCGTGAGCATCTTCAATGTTGAGGACAAGGTCGATTTCAAGAAAATGGTAATGGTACGGTTAGCCTATGCACAACAATATGAAGTCTCAACTTAATGCGCAAACCTAAGATGTTATGCTACTTTTCAATTATTTGTCATGTAGTCTTTTATTAAAGGTAGTGTATCTTTACTAGTAACTAAATGTTCAATGCAATATCTTAAGCTCAATTTCCTCTTATATTCATATTAAAATTCTTTACCCCTAACAGCTAGCCACCTAATCACTCGTCCTATCAAAGGATATTTTGTCACTCTTGGTACTAACCTCTTTTTTTAGTACACCAAGAAACAAAACAGTGTTTTACATTTAACATGTTGAATATTGTGTGATGACACGCACTACTAATATACAAGATTCATCAAAAACTCAATTCCTTAACTTTGCCATCTATTGTGCAACCAAATCACCATTCATATAGCCAGTGAACCAGTTTTCCATGAAAGACCAAAGGAATTGAAAATGATTCACCTTGCTTTGGAAAAATAGCATGTTTTCTCTGATTACACCAAATTGCTTCCAAAAATTAACGTGGCGACACCTTCATTAGATCCCTCATTGATTACTTTCAAACATTGGCTTTCGAATTGGACAGTATGTCCCATCACACATCGGCTCAAAGGTGAGGGCATTAGATATTGATCTTGACAATCATGATAAATACACATTGATATTATAATGCTAATCTTGACAGGATACACAATGTGTGTGTGTGTTTTTTTGTTTTTTTTTGTTTTCAAGATCTAAAGAACCAAGCCTCACTTGTATGCTCTGAGCAAGTACGCATTGAATCCATAGCACATACTTTAGGTTTTGCAAAGAGATTTGTAATTGACAAGGATTGAACCTTCAGCCTTATATGTGAGCGACGTATATCCTAACCAACTGTGTTACCTTTGAGAATTATGCAACGATACACACACATTCATTACGATTTGAGTCATTTAATATTAACCTTTTTCTTTCAATTTAACATGCTTTTGAACTTTATATGCGTTTTACAAAGATATGCTTCCATCATGTTAACACCGAGTCATCAACATTTTGTACCAAAACAATTTAAATTGTGTCCGTGCAAATTTTTTCTGAATTAATCATGTTGATTTGAATTCTACCCATGCAAATCCGAAAATATATTGACTAGATCTGAACTCAGGCTTGTGCAATTTTTGTTGAAATAAACTGATGCAGTTTGAAAGTGCGCTAGTGACAAAATCTGATTTAGTGCCAGTATAGCAGAATCATGCACATTTTTGTACTAAGTTTTGAAATAAGGCTGATTTTGTTATAAGTTATGAAAAATATGCTAAATTGAAAGAAAAAAAATACTTTTATATTAGGTAGACTAAGATAAGATATTATTTATATTAAATATACTAGGATTTTATATTTTTTTATCATATTAGTAAAGTTATTGCCCTAAATGATGTATATTGTAATAACTTAGTTTAATATATGATTTAAATAAAATCATTTTCTTATTATTTTGTTGGTAATAATATCCAAGTCATAATATGGCAACATGTGATTCATATTTACCTGGATTTCTGAAAAAATACATCCATGCAATGCCATAACAGAAAACGAACAATGCCTTAGTGCTCCACTAACTTTAACATAGTTCTTCCAAGGATATTTGAACTTCTTGTAAGGACCGTGTGGTGGCTCCCAAATAGCAAAACCCAGCTGCAATAACAAAAAACAAAACAAAACGTGACATTAACTTTATCAGTCAAAGCTAAGTGATGAACTGTTATGTGAAATAACGTACCAGAGCATCTTCTTGAGCTGTTGATTCAATAGCAGACCTATAACCGCTGTACACAGGATTATCAGAAGCTTGGTATGTAAGAATTTTTGAGGGTATCCTCTCATATTCGACACACTGAAGGTATTCATTGACACAGCCTATCACAAAAACAGAGAAATTTCAAGAATATCGTAAGATGCAATTAAAAGAGAAGATCAAAAGATGGTATTGCATCGTATTTAGTCATAAAACACTAACTGTGGTTGTGATTATTGCGAAATTTTATTCAATAACGAGCAAAAGGAACATAACAGTTATACAAATTCATACGAAGTCATATGATCATCAGATATTTCAATCGGTTGGCCAATACGACATTTTCCCAACAGCAAAAACAGCTACGTATTATCATGTCTAAAAGCACGAAATCTATAGAGGAATCTCATTGGACCACAATGCGAACTTGTGATATGCATTCACAAGCCATATGGATTTGTGATACAGACACATGCACAAACTTGATTACAAGAAGCTAGTGGAACAAAACTTTTGGTGTCACAAAAATTCATCCACTGCCAGGTACGTGCAAAAATAAAGCCATAACATGAAGTATGAAAACATGGAAGTGAACAAAATGGTACATGATGTTGTGCTGGCTAGTTGTATAACAGATTGCTACAAACAAACGTGAACCGCCAGTTTGGACTGCTGCTGCTAAATTTCCAGCTGTCTCATACTGATATTAGCACATCAATATGCGCACTTTTAAATTTACCAGGGACAGAAACAACCTGGTTTGACCAATTGGGATTTTGGTTCATTTGTGTTCTTATTTCTGCAGAGTGTATGAGTAACATGAATGCACTTAGTAGATGTGTAGTTACAATGATAAAAAAAACAGACTAAAAAAACACCTTCCAGTGACTTAGCAACACCGAAGAAATTCTTTGCCACCAAATTATGCAAATCCTCGCCAGCCCATATTGGATATATGCAGATATTTATTCCAAACCCAACAGCAGCACCGATAGCGATGAGTAAAAAACGACTGACTGCAGTCTCAATAAATTGCCTCGTCCTATTTCCCGACACCATTACTATACAAAACGTGAGCAAGAAAACTCGAAAGCCATACTCATAGGGTTTCATTGTTGGATAAAGTTTTATAAATGTTGTCGAAAAACCTACAACACATAATCAGAAATTAGCATTTAAAAAAAGGAAATCAAAAATTCATTACTTGACTAGATAGTTTTACCAGCGATAAATATACTGATAATAATAAATAGCTCCTCTAGTTCTCCGGCCATCGTACACAAGTATGCAACACCAAGAGCGAGGCCACCAGCGGATAATGTCCCTACAGCTCGATTAAATCCTTTGCTTAATGTTGAGCCTGGAAGATGTATATACAAAAAGATTAGCAAAGTTTTTATACTTCATCAAACTTTATTTTGTTATACATGCTTGCAAGCAGCAGTTGCAAAATGGGTTAATATAAACATCCACCTAAAAAATTGGCAATGGCATGCAAAATAACACAATAAAAATAGATTATAAGATAAGGAAGTACAAGCCCTCAAGGCAGGGCTCTGATGCTTCAATACAGTAATTCAACAGTATTTATTAGTCGTCTTAATACTTGCAGAGTGCATAAGCAACAACCACATTCCACAATACTACAACTTCAATGTCATACTAGCTGAAATCGTTCAAGAGAAAACTTCTTACTTTGGATCCTTTTGACTCCATTTTTACCTTGCTATCTTTTTGTCACCCTCTTCTACCTTAGATTTAGCATAGGTTATCAATATTGATCTTTCTAGAATTCATCATCTTCAACATGTACCTATATGTGAATTCAACTGGTAGGCATATCTTGTGCTATCTTGTCTTTATCCAATAATAGTTTTAACATCGTATGTATTAACTTTATTTCTTTGTTGCCACAGGACCCACGACGACTGTGATCAGAAAGAGGACCGAATCCCTTCTAACAGTAACACTATATGAATTCCTCACATTTAAGACTAAAATTTGGGACTGCAAAATTGGTATCAAATTTATGACTGAATGGAGACAAGAGGAAATGATCTCAAAATGGCAACTATAATTTTTTTCAAACCAATGCATTCCACTGGCCGCTGGTTCATGTCACATAGATGGCCTTTTTTAAGTGAGTTTGATACAAAAAATAAATAGAAAATCATGATGATCTAATGTAGAAGATTTTTGCGAGATTTTATTCCAACATCATACCTCTAAAATAATTGACCAAGAAGAGAATTAGCAGCAAAAACAAGAATGTCTTAGTTAGATATTTGGAAATTTTACTAATCTTATCATATCTTTTTCTATAGTTTGAACGACCTTTGGTTTGCTATATAACTTGTATCAAAATATTGTTATTTGATATCTTTAATATTTAATACTTGTTAGGTGTGGCTCACATGTGGGTACGTGGGTTAGACGAATAAGTCCTGCATCGCAAGAAATATAGCGTATAACATGCTATATATATGAGATTTGTGACACGTAACATTGAGAATTCCTTTTGTTACAAGTAAGTCTTGCCAAGACCATGTATGTGCTCGTTGATAAGCGATGAAGGGATGTTCAATCGGGACGCTGACATATTGAAAACTTCGTTAGGTGGCGCCATCACACCTAATGAAGCACGCGTACATGGGACGCGCTGGAGTGCCGAAACGCAACAATACTAATGGTAATACTTTTACTTTTGCAAAATACCCATCATATACGAATGAGGTCAAGCAAGCAAAACTCAATTTTGAAAAATATTACTCCTTTTCTAAATTGGAAATTTTGGTTTGTAAATGAGATCACGAATTTGACTATCGATCATCACTAGAAACTATGTAGTCTTTTTTCTTTTCTAATTTTATTTATGTTTATTAAATTCAAAATATGAGTACTCGGTTTTTACATATACATATACATAGAGGGAAAATTAGTACCATCGGATTCCCCCAAAATTCAACTTCTTGTGTAAACACACCGATTTGAAAAAAAAAGAATTTTATTAATAATTTCAGAGAGAATTATAGGAGATTAAGCTTAATAAAAGAATGAAGAACAACTAGAACTTGACAATATATGTTTATATGACTTCATTTATATAGATTATAGAGATTGATACTTAAGTTGAAAAAAATTGATTTATGTTAATGTATCAATGTCATGTTAATGCACCATTGTTTGAGAATAAATGTCATATGAAAACACATGTATTTTCCTATCTTTAACAAATATGCTATCGACTTGTGCATATTGGAAGAAACTGAAAATTGGAAAATATATGTGTTTTTATATGAAATTGATTCTTTATCAATGGTGAATTAATACGGCATTGATTTATTAAGGTAAATCAGTTTTTTCAACCTCAAATATTAATCTCTATATATATGAAATTATTTGTTATAGATAAACACTCTGATATGCACTCCGCACTTGGTCTCGATCTCGTAAATGAACACTACATCTACCACCATTTTCATCAAAAACAGATGTACTTCGATAACGATCTCGACCATCCACATTTCCATGACCTCGCATATCTCTTCGACTTTGTCTTTCATCATCACGGTATGGTTCATGTTCAAACTCACGTGGAGTTCTTCTCTCTTCATCTTTATACTCATGATGTTCTCTCCTCATTGAAACTGAAGATTCTCTTCTTCTTCGAAAAGTTTGTGGCGACACCCTCCTCGCTTCCGTAACTGATGGCGAAACTCTGTTTCCTTCAAGGTTCGAGATTGGCGACTGTTTGCACAAAAAATGGACAAACACCTCAAAGTTGTATGATTTAGTAGATCTTATGTTGTTCTTAGTGATTTGGATGCAAATATATGAAAAGCAGGGGCTAAACTGTAAAAAGACACGCAGATTTATAGTGGTTCAGCCAGAATGTGCCTACGTCCACTTTATATGTTATTTCTCTTCTCTTCTTTAGATTACAAGTACCCAGCTTTGATACAAGTAAAAGAAAGTTGTTTGAAAGTTCTCTCCGTGCTTGAGCTCTCAAACTTGTCCCCCATTGTTGTACCCCTGCCCCTCTATTTATAGAGTGAGGCTGGGGGTAGGGGTCTTGGATGTAGATAGCTGCTAGTGGGCATGGCCTGATGCAATCTGGCCTGGCAGTGTTGGTCCGGTACTCCTTGGTTCGGTGGAGGTGACTCGGTGGAGGTGATTCGGTGGTTCATGGAGGTGCAGCTGGTTCGGCAGTGAGATGCTGAATGAACTTCTATATTTGGGAGTGCCGAATGAGCTATTGTACTGGGAATGCCGGATGAACCAAGGCATCTTGAATGCCGAATGATATTGGGAAGGTGAATGCCGAATGACCTTGGTGATGCTGATTACCGAATGAAACTTTAAACCTTTGATACCGAATGGACTTTTATACTTGAATCATGAGTGAAATCCCAGACTTATATACGCTTGTTGGCTGCTTCTTCTTGGTTCAGTCGTGGAGGAAACGCACCCAACACTGATATTCCAGTTTTGACCAAAAATGGGATAACACTTTGCCCCCCAAAACATGACTTGCAGTAGGAAGACGTGTTTTGTAATGCCATGAGCTGGATGTTCATATTCTATCAACAACCTGTAAAGAGCTTGATAATCTTTCCTAGCCACGAATGACGGTCATTCGCGACCGTGTGTCATTTGAGGTAATATGGGACCGTTCGAGGTCGGGTGCCGTTCGCGACAAATATGGAAATGAGACCGTTCGCGGTCGGGTGCCGTTCGCGGCAAATTGTGATCGTTCGCGATCGTGTGCCGTTCGTGGCGAATTGTGACCGTTCGAGGTCGGGTGCCGTTCGAGGCGAATTGTGACCGTTCGAGGTCGGGTGCCGTTCGAGGCGATTTGTGACCGTTCGAGGTCGGGTGCCGTTCGAGGCAGATTGTGTGTGCCCGGGGAGGGACTTGGTATTATTGATACCAGGTTCACGTTCGAGTGAGTTCCTGGATCGTTTATCAGGGCGGCTTACTGCCATCTCAGAGCATGCCTAAGGACCGTTCGCGACCCCGCACATGTGTAAGTAGCTTAGCCATTTTAGAATTATCAAAATCAAATATCCATTCAACTGATGAAATTTAAAATAGAAATGTTCAGCAAAGTCAAATCCAAATTTAAGAAATAAAGAACAAAAGCAAAGCAGTGACGTCGGAGTGCAAACGCCTATATCGATGTGGTTTATAGTTGTATCAGAGCATGCCTGAGGATCGTTCGTGGTCCTGTACATGTGTAAACAACTTAACCGTATCAGTGTGGAGTTTGCTGCTCGTCCGTCGTTATTTCGATCAATGGATAACAAGCCGACGTCTTGATCCCGAGCCGTCTTCAGTTGGTGCGGGCGGTGGTCGTTCTTGTTCCACCGTCGTGGCCCTCCTTCTCACATATTGTGATAGCAAACCATTCCGGATATGCCCCTCGACTTCATCTTTTAAATGTCTGCAGTCGTTTGTGCGGTGACCATTCAACTCATGGAATGAACAGTATTGGTCTGACTCTCTCTCATTGCCAGTCGAATCTCTCCTTACCGGCTTTCGATAAGGAACCTGTCCTCTGGTGTCCTGGTAGATCCGCTCCAAAGTCTCATTCAGCTCCGTGTATGAGGTAAATCTTGGTCCTTTTCGTGGTCGTGTAGATCTATTATCATTATCCTCGGCCTTCCGCTTTCCCTTGCTAGTTTCTGTACCTTTCTCAGGAAGATTTCCAACCTTGACCGCATAAACGTCGATTCCTTCTCCTTCCTCTCTTTCGGCATTTGCATCCTCTAACCGTAAGAACCCTTCAGCCTCATGATAAAATTCCCCCAGATCCATAGGTGGATCCCTTGTTAGCGAGTTCTTAAACTCTGTGCCGTCGGCTATGCCTGACACAGCCGCCATCAAGACCATGGATGGATCAGGTCGATCCACTGATGCTGCAGCTGCATTGAATCGCGTCAAAAAGCTTCTTAAAGATTCTCCAGTTCTTTGCTTTAGTGCAGCCAAACTCATCACATTCTTGGGCCTTGAAATGTGGACCCTGAATTGCCTCATAAATCTTTGAGTCAAATCATTCCATGTCCCGATTGATCCACTTTCCAGTTGTCTGAACCACAACGTCGCAATATCTGCCAAGTACAATGGAAAGCACCGGACCATAACTTCCTCTGATGCCCCCAGCACTTCCATATGCCTTATATATTTTGTCAGATGAACCGTAGGGTCTGTCCTTCCATTATACATATCCAATGATGGTAGCTTAAAATCTGGTGGGTTCCTAGCTCGCCTGATTGTTGTGGTAAAAGGACTCCTATTCACATCCTCCAGGTCTCTATTCACTAGTCCGCCTCTTATGGCTCGTCTGACCATCTCCGCCAGTCTGTCACTATCTCCAAGTTGTAGTCCTGGTCCTTCGTTTCCGATTTGCCCCCCGAGTTCACGAGGGATTCCTGGAGTCTGCTCTCCTGAACGAGCATTTGCTTCTCTATCGACGCCGCGCTGCGCGGCTCCTCCTGGTACTGCTCCTGGGATCGGGTCAACATGATCCGGGTAAGTGCCCCCTAGCTCTGGCACTGCGCCAGATGGTCCTGCCTCATTCTGAACTCCGGTTGCTCCTTGGTGATGAGCTCCGAGTTGCCCAATCTTTTGGAGTAAATTTTGGATCATCTCTTCTTGCCTTCTCATCATTGCCTCCATCTCCTCCCTTGTGATGAAGACTGAAGTTTGGTTTGCTCCGGAGGAAGCCTCTTGACTTCCTTCATGTTGACTTTTCTCTTGTCTCTGCCTTCTACTTGATTGTATCGACATAGCTTTTTAAATTCGAACTCCTAAACCTTCAAATCCGACTTCCAAGTGGTAGAACTCCTGAGTTCAGCTCTCAATGAAAGCACCAAAAATGTTTGCACAAAAAATGGACAAACACCTCAAAGTTGTATGATTTAGTAGATCTTATGTTGTTCTTAGTGATTTGGATGCAAATATATGAAAAGCAGGGGCTAAACTGTAAAAAGACACGCAGATTTATAGTGGTTCAGCCAGAATGTGCCTACGTCCACTTTATATGTTATTTCTCTTCTCTTCTTTAGATTACAAGTACCCAGCTTTGATACAAGTAAAAGAAAGTTGTTTGAAAGTTCTCTCCGTGCTTGAGCTCTCAAACTTGTCCCCCATTGTTGTACCCCTGCCCCTCTATTTATAGAGTGAGGCTGGGGGTAGGGGTCTTGGATGTAGATAGCTGCTAGTGGGCCTGGCCTGATGCAATCTGGCCTGGCAGTGTTGGTCCGGTACTCCTTGGTTCGGTGGAGGTGACTCGGTGGAGGTGATTCGGTGGTTCATGGAGGTGCAGCTGGTTCGGCAGTGAGATGCCGAATGAACTTCTATATTTGGGAGTGCCGAATGAGCTATTGTACTGGGAATGCCGGATGAACCAAGGCATCTTGAATGCCGAATGATATTGGGAAGGTGAATGCCGAATGACCTTGGTGATGCTGATTACCGAATGAAACTTTAAACCTTTGATACCGAATGGACTTTTATACTTGAATCATGAGTGAAATCCCAGACTTATATACGCTTGCTGGCTGCTTCTTCTTGGTTCAGTCGTGGAGGAAACGCACCCAACACTGATATTCCAGTTTTGACCAAAAATGGAATAACAGCGACCTTCTCCTTTGTCCTTGGTTCATATCATTCATCAGTTTCTCTAACTTCCCAATGCCTTCATCAAACTTTTCATTGATGCGTTGTTCCATTTGCTCGGCTTCTTCTCTTCTATACAACGCTTCAATATTCTGATGACGATTAGCTCTTCTTGGTGGCATTGTCAACTTCAACTCTCGGCCTTGATTTATAAATGAACAACTATGCACGGCTCAAACACTTCTCTTAGCTCGGCTTTGCTTGATGTAGCTCGGCTTCACTAACTCCTCAGACTCTTCTATAAGAATTGGCTCCAAGACTCGGCTTAGCTATGATTGGCTAAGTCTAGCTCCGATACCAAATGATGCAGCAGCGGATAACAGAAATGATGAAACGGTGAAAGTAGGAATCGGTGGATTAAAGAATACCAAAGGCCCAAATCTGTTGATCCAAAGATGCCGGATTCTAGCTATCTCAAACACGTTGATCGCGCACGATACCGTGTTTAAAGATCTACGATTCTTCGTACGTTGATCTAGCGCACTAGATTCCGTGAATCGGCTTCAGCAGTCGTTGATCCGAGCGCACTCGAATGCCGAAAGTGGAGATAGGAGATTACACTCAACTACCAATTTAAGAAGAGGCACAAAGCTCTCAAACAAAAGTTTATTCAAAATCAACTAAACTATTACAAATGACCAATACTCCCTATTTATAGGGTTACAACTCATGCACTTTCATGACACAACACATAGGTCGGCAACGACCTAACACACCCACGCGACCTACGACCTTACATAGGTCGTTAACGACCTAATACTTCAAACAATGTAGCGACTTTATTTTCAACACATAGTTACAACAACAACATACAAGAACAACATACGACCTAAGAAAAGAATACAAATACAACCCTTCAAAACGACTCAACGACTTAATATGTACAAGTACAACAGATACAACATACACAACGACCTAAGAATACAACGCACACGACCTAAGAAGTAAATGCGGCTTCAGGACTCTTCACGCGACCTATCTTCACAGCGGCATAAGGTCGAGCGACCTATCTTCCCACGACTTATGGTAGGTCGTTCGCGACCTAAAGAAAGCGGCATAAGATCGAGCGACCTAAGAACATTGTTTCTGGAAATCTTCGAACGACCTAAAGATGAGCGACCTATCTTCCCGCGACCTAACTTAGGTCGTATCTCTTCTCCGTGACCTAATATAGGTCGTAATTCAATCCCGCGACCTAACTTAGGTCGTAACTCGTCAAAGCCGGTACTCGAAATGTCGGAGCGACCTAATGCTGGCTTGCTTATCTCGCTTGGAGGTTTGCATGCTTTAACACTGAGTCCATTAACTCGTGAGCGACCTTCACTAGGTCGTGAGCGACCTAATTCACTAGGTCGTTCCAGCGACCTATCCCCCTGATTTAGCTCGCTAGGTCGTTCCAGCGACCTATCCCACAGTTTTAGTTCGTTAGGTCGTTCGCGACCTAAAAGTTCAACAGGCTAGGCTGCATCATTAAACCTCCATTAAAAATTTATATATTAATCCATTGTAATTATCTTTGAAATTATTAATAAATTCCTCTCCTAGATGTACACTAGATAATGGAATCACTATAAATCCCTATTTCCTACTTACCTTGTGTTTGGTTTCATTTTGTTTGTGTTTAATTGTGGACTGCTGAATTAAGTTTGATATTCGACTTTTTTTATCTCACGTGTAGTCGATTCCATAGTCTACATATAAATTAGGCGAGAACTGCAGTTGAAAACCATATTAGAAAACAATTTATCTTCTCTCTCCGCTATAACTAAACAAGTAAAAAAAATGTCTTCATCATCTTCCGCTTCATTCAACAAAACTCTAATTCAAGAATGATACAACGTGGGAACCGCCAAATTCGTGGATGCTTGTTTTTTATTGCATGCACTTTTTCAACTTGGGAAGAAACATATTTCACGTCTGATGTCCGAACATACCTGCTTAATAATTATGGTATGTAGTACCCAGTTCCAGTTCTGATTCACAAACGAGATAATCATATTAGAATTTGCGCACATATTCAATGGTTGATAATGATGGAAGGAGTCGGTTGGGATGCAGCTAATGATGATTTCTAGACCCGAGCAAAAGCACAGGACGTACTGTTTCTAATGGCTTTCAGACGACGTTCTCCGTACGGTTGGGAGATGATAGATTATCTGTTGGAGGGACATTTGGTTTTAATAAAACGTGTTCATTCAACGATCATATTAATTTTAGTGTCCATCCGTTTCTACCCTACAATAAAGCTTTGCATCTAGTCAGGCCAGTGGGAGGTTATGAGAGTACTGAAGAAACAATTGATAGGACTTGATAATGCTGATTTTAATCAGTTTGACGATCCATCTTTCACTCGACATGATACGTTACGACCCAACTACTCGTTCTATTGTACACCACCGCACTAGTTGAAAAGCCAAGCATCGCAATATTGTTGGACCTTCTTTTACTCCTGCTCTTGTTCATGTTCGTACAACCTTCAACCGGCAGAGAAAAGTTATGAAACAACTGCTTGATATGGAAAAATTAAGTAAACAGGACTTGGCTACTGCTGGTGCTTTGTTGTTGGAGCCAAAGAAATTGAAATTGGCTACGTCGATGTTGGAACTCTACGGTTCTGAGACATTTTTAAAGATTGTCTGTTTCCTTGTCGCGGATTATCATCGTTAATTTTACTCTTTTTTTTTAAAAAATGTATTAGGTATTGTTAATTTGAACTTGTGTTTGAATTTGTGGTTAGCATTTGAATTTGTATTTTAATTTTAATTTGTATTTTAATTTCTATTATTTCTTATTAAATATTAAATATGAAATATTCATTAATTAATGATTAATAATTAATAACTAACCATTAATAATTATTGCAAATAAAAAATAAACACTTTACATCCATTCTTCTTATCTAACCTCTAATCAAATTTCTATCCACAGACGCTGTAACCTCTAACCTCTAATTCAATTTGTTCGCGGACATCGTAAATTCATCGGTACTTTCGTTTTAACATGATCAACAGTATTTCTGCTTCAACTACTGATTTGACGAGTCTAGAAGCTTTGTCCCTAAGTATATGCCACACATGTCCTACCTGATCGTAACCATTCATCAGAAATCAACTGATTTAATTAATTATTGAAATAAATGGAAAGAACTTGCTGACTGCAAAGGCATTAGGAGCACACAAGATTTCGGTCATTTGGGGATTTGACAAGAGTGCACGACCACTTACATAATTAGCACAAAACTCCACAAGTTTTGATTCTTTGTAAGCAACGCATAATAATAGAAATTCATGGTCACTTGTAACTGGGGCGTTGGTTCCTAAGCAAGGTGTCACAGGGACTAGTCCAGATATAGGTTTATATATCTATTGGGATGGTACTAGTGACACTAAAATCCCAGCCCAAACAGAATGATGTGATTTAGCATGTAGAACAAAGAAAAAAAAATACCAATACTAAATTCGAAGACGACAACAACAGTGAGAATAGCCCAAACAGAGTAGCGACTGATGTCCTTAAACGGCTCTTTCAGACAAATAAGCAAAGACATAAGAGTGAGAGCCAATCCCATCTTTGCTGAAAATATAACCTTCCGCGGATCGGAGCGTCCGAATTCCCATCCTTTTATTACCAACGCTTTCACCTTGTCCTTCATGGATCGGATGCATCGGACAAAAAGACGCACTCTGCGGCGGAGGCAGAAACAGATTCGACCGTCGTCATCGGCTTCCTCGTCGTCAAAATCATCGTTGAAGTATGAGTCGCGACCCCAATTGGATGTTTGGGTTTTGACGGAGGAAAAAGGGAGGAGTGGTTCTTTTGATTTTTGAGATAATGTGTAGTGGAATGAGCCTAACCGAGGCGGTGCTGCAACTTGCCTTGCTGACGTCCCCATTCCTTTTCTTCTGCTTTTTCCAGGATGGGGAGAAGTTTCAGTTTTTGGATCTGATTTTGACTATAATAATTTTAACAGTTTCGATGTAGTAGTTGAGTTGTGATGGAATAATGAATAAAAGTTTTGCCAATCCTGTTAACATCCCTTCATTCTTAAAAGCTCAATTCCATTACCATTAATAAGTTTGTTAACTGTACAGTACATTAATAAAGTCATTCTACCATTTATGACACAAACTTTCTCACTTTATGTACGCTATTACTGAACAAAGTCCATCAAAATTATTTATTGCTTTCTTAAATACTTGAACATCGTCCCAATGCAATTTAGATCCATCCTACGGATTTAATCTGTCTACGAATTTAGCTTTGACAATCAGGATTCGAATACATATTCAATCCAATTATTGTTAAGATATCGTACTAGTTCATCTCTATCTAATTTTGATTTGGGTCCTATTCAATTATCAATTGTTCATGGTATAAACTATATATCAGGATATTATTTGTGTGTTGTTGAGATATATTTAGAATATATGATTAGATATTATGATATATGATTAGGATATTATGCTATATTTAGAATATATGATTAGATGTTATGAGTGATATGTAATAAGGGATATATCTTTGGAAGATTTCCTGTTGTTTCCGCAATATATGATTAGATGTTATGAGTGGTATGTAATAAGGGATATATCTTCGGAAGATTTCCTGCTGTTTCCGCAATTCTAGAGTTACCATAAGATAGAGTATTGAGTATGTATTATAAATAAGGATGCTGGTGATTAATAAAGATTCAAGCTGAGTTTTACCAATTCTTCATGGTATCAGAGCCAAAGAATGATTTTTTTCAAGAATAATTTGCCATGGTTGATGGTGAAGATCAATTGTTCACAAGTGAGCAGTGGAAAGCTATTTCGGGCGTGATTGGTAATAGTAAAAATCCCGAAAATCGATTGAGTGGTAAGTTTGATGATGCTTCATGGATTATCGATACCGGAGCAACCCATCATGTTACAGTGAAACGTTCGTGGTTATTTGACACACAAAACCTTGAGTGTTCTATTGGTTTGCCAAATGGTGAAAAAGCGATTGCTACTTTGGTGAGATCCGTATGTGTGTCGGACAAAATTACTCTCACCGGAGTACTTTATGTTCCAAATTTGAGTTGCAGTTTAATTTCTGTTTTCCAACTTAATGATGATTTACGAACTATTGTCCAATTTGATTCTCATATTTGTGCTATACAGACCAAATGAAGGAGCTGATTGGAACGAGAGTTAGGAGAGATGGACTGTACTACTTTAGCAAACCGGAATTTGTGTCAACAGTTGAAGCAACATCAAATTTGGGGTTGTGGCATCGTCGGCTCGGGCATCCTTCCGAAAAAATAGTTAAGTTAATTCCTCTCGTCAAAAATAATAAAGATAGTTTAGATAAAGGGTGTGAAGCATGTATGCGTGCTAAACATTCTAGAGACAAGTTTCCTTTAAGTGACAATAAAGCTTCTAGAATTTTTGAGAAAATACACTGTGATTTGTGGGGTCCATATCGACACGTTTCGTCGTGTGGGGCCCGTTATTTTTTGACAATAGTTGATGATTATTCGAGAGCAGTTTGGATTTATTTGTTTGTTGACAAATTAGAGGTGTTTCAAATGTTTATGTCATTTGTTGCTATGGTCGATATGCAATTTTCTCAAACAATTAAGGTCGTTTAAAGTGATAATGGAACTGAGTTTAATTGTTTGATTGATTATTTTAATGCAACTGGAATTTTGTTTCAAACTTTGTGTGTGGGTACTCCACAACAAAATGGGAGAGTTGAAATGAAACATAAACATATTTTGAATGTGGGTAGGGCATTACGCTTTCAAGCAAACTTGCATATTTATTTTTGGGGTGAATGTGTTCTTGCTGCCGCTCATTTAATTAATCGTACACCCTCTTCCATGTTACAAAATAAAACACCTTTTGAGATACTTTTTGGTAAACCACCCTCTTTTGGTGCTATTCGAACCTTTGGGTGCTTGTGCTTTGCTAATAATCAAAAGACTAAGGGAGATAAATTTGCAAGTCGGAGTCGAAAGTGTATTTTTATGGGTTACCCATTCGGTAAGAAGGGGTGGAAATTATTTGATCTTGATACAAAGGAATTTTTCGTGTCTAGAGATGTGAAATTTGTAGAGGAGGTGTTCCCGTTTGGATGTACGGAAGATGTCAGGATAATATCTAGTGAGAATAATGACCATGATATTCATCAAGATTTTGCTGAAATAATTTATGAGGATGAGGATGTTGATCTTTTGATTAATGATAATGGGTATAATCACATGGACGAAGTTCAAATTGACGCACAGGCCATTGTTCCAGAACCAGCGACCGTTGGGCCGGAACAACGACCCACTATGCATATTGATGATCAGTCTTTAGATGGGTCTGCTAGGTCTGCGCATGGTTCTGCTTCGGATCAGTCTACTAGTCCATAGGAAATGGGTCGTGGCCTTCGGGAAAAGTTCCCAAATGTTCTGTATCGAGATTTTGTGACACATACGGTTTTTGCTAATGGTTCGTCTTCTGATTCTCCTCGTTCCAATCACTCCTCAGGTACTCCTTATCCTCTAGCACATTACATAAATTGTGACAATTTTTCTATAAATTATCGGAGATTTCTTGCAGCTATAATTAAGGGTAAGGACCCTAAATCATTTAAAGAAGCCAAGAAAGCCGATGAGTGGCGCCGTTCCATGAAGGATGAGATACGGGCTCTAGAAGACAACGGCACATGGACCTTGGAGCATCTTCCTCCGGGGAAATGTGCTCTTGGTAGTCAATGGGTGTACAAGACCAAATATTTGTCAAATGGAGATGTTGAGTGTCTCAAATCCAGATTAGTAGTGTTGGGTAATCACCAACAAGAAAGAATTGACTACAACAAAACTTTTGCTCCTGTTGCTAAGATGACTACAGTTCGTGTTTTTCTAGCCGTAGCGGCATCCAAGAATTGGGAACTACATCAAATGGATGTTCATAACGCGTTCCTACATGGTGATCTTGATGAGGAGGTATACATGAAATTACCTCCCGGGTTTGAGAGTTCGGATCCAACTTTGGTGTGTCGGTTATGTAAGTCATTGTATGGCTTAAAGCAAGCTCCAAGATGTTAGTTTGCAAAATTGGTGTCAGCTTTGAAAGGGTATAGCTTTCTTCAGTCTTGTTCAGAATCCAGATTATTCTATTTTTACATTTACTAAAGGCGGTGTTCAGATTAATGTCTTAGTTTATGTTGATGATCTTGTTATTTCTGGGAATGATTCCGCTGCGCTTACCATATTCAAAGCTTATCTTAGTGATTGTTTTAAAATGAAAGATCTTGGAAATCTCAAATATTTTTTGGGGATTGAGGTCGCCCATAGTTCATCAGGCTTGTTTTTATGTCAGCGCAAATATACTTTGGATATTATTTCTGAAGCAGGCTTATTGGGGGCAAAACCGATTGGGTTTCCTATAGAACAAAATCATAAGCTAGGTCTTGCAACTGGAGAGTTTCTAGCAGATCCTGAATCATACCGATGACTTGTGGGTCGTTTGATTTATCTTGCGGTTACTCGACCGGACCTGGCTTATTCAGTTCATATTTTGTCTCAATTTATGCAAGCACCTCGAATTGAACATTGGGAAGCGGCTCTTCGGGTTATGCGTTATTTGAAAGAGACTCCGGGTCAGGGTATTTGGCTCCGTGCTGACAGTGAGTTGACCTGGGAAGGATGGTGTGATTCGGATTGGGCGGCTTGTCCTCTTACTCGTCGCTCGTTGACAGGTTGGCTTGTGTTCCTTGGTCAATCTCCTATTTCTTGGAAAACAAAGAAACAACATACGGTATCTCGGTCTTCCACGGAAGCCGAATATAGGTCTATGGCTGCAATTTCCTGCGAATTGAAGTGGCTAAAAGGGTTGTTGTTGAGTTTGGGTGTGCATTGTAACGACCCGTATTTTTACGGATCGAAAAGTTCGTTCAAATCTGGAATTTTCAACATTTTAGGTTGTTTCAGATTTTGGGAAGAATTTTTGGTTAAGTCCTAGGTCGTAGCCGACTTATGGGTTCTGGACGAGTTAGTGATGAGTCTGGGCGAGTTAAGGACTTAAGGGGTGAGTCGGCGACGACCTAAGGAGATAAGTCGTAGCTGGGCTAGGGTAGTAGGTTGAGGTTAACTCGGCAAGTGTTAAGTCGAAGGTTGTAAGTCGTTGCCGAGTTAAGGGATAGACAACCTAAGGAAGTGACCGACTTATGTTATTGTAGACGACTTAAGGTTTTGAGTTAAGTGTTAAGTCGGCTGACGAGTTAAGGTAGTGGTCGACTTAAGACCTGGACGACTTAGGAGTTGAGTCTTATCCTGATAGATCGGCAAAGCTGCTATGTTAAGTCGTAGGTAGGATGCTGTGTTAAGTCGTGACAGAGTTAGAAGTTAGACAAGTGAGTTTTTGAGTCGGCAGTTGTTTAAGTCGTATGGGGTTAAGTCGTAACCCAGTTACGTGTTAAGTCGTAAGTTTGTTAGGTCGCTGGGTTAGATCAAAGTGTTAGGTCGTAGATGACTTAAAGAGTTAAGTCGTAAGTCGTACTCCTTCGTAAGTCGTAGGTCGGAGACCCAGTTAGGTTGTAACCTGGTTGAGTCGTGGCCGAGTTAAGGAGATAGCGTTGTCTTGAGTCGTAGGGACTTGGATCTGTTAAGTCGTAGGTCGGCATAAGTGTTAAGTCGGCAGCGACTTAAGAAGATAGTCGAGTTACGACTTAGGGTATTTTCTGCTATAAATAGGAGAGCTTCTCTTCATTTTTGGGATCCGGATTTTGAAGCGACGAAGTGCTGCCATTTTGAGAGCTCGACTTCTACACTTCTTCACTTCTTCTCTCCACTCTAATCTAGTGCTTCCATCCATCCAAATCGAAGATCAAGATTGAAGATTCAAGAGCTTAGATTGAAGATCTTCATCTTTTCAAGAGAGATTTCTTCATTTGAAGCGGATTTGTGATAGATCAAGCTTGATCCTTTGCTGTCCAGATCTGAAGCGTGTTGATTTGAGGTTGTTTAGGTGATTTGGTGAGTGGTGATTATCTCTCACACGGATCCAAAGGAGTATAACGGATTGTTGGCTCGATTTGGTGTTAAAATAGGGATTTCCATGCATTTTCTTCATCCTATGTGTAGATCCATATAGATCCATTGTTCATGATGATGTTACATCCATTTTATCATATGTTAACCTATGCAAGTTCATTCATCAAGTTTGTAGAGATATAATCCATGTTTTCATGCTTATTGGACTTTCAACTCTTTAATTACGAAAATGCCATTATTGTTATAATTGTCTACTTAGATCATATTTGAATGTTTGATTGTTTGGATTAATGTTTGACTTGGTTGATTGTTATGAATTAGATGATTGATGATTTGATTTAGACCGAAGACGATTCAAAAGCTAAGGGAAAGGCTCTTGAATTGGAAAAGCTGCTCGTGGCATATGTAGCGGGATGATGAAGCTCTTATGCATAGATTTGATGATGTGATCTTGAGATGAGGCTTTGCGAGGATGTGATGAAGCGAGGCAATCATGTAATGAAGACTTGGTCTAATCCAGACGGGATCATTCCAAGCATGTTGATAACTCGGTGATATGATTCGAGTTGAGGATAATGGATGCTCGAGAGGCGCTTGAGCTAGTATGGAAATAGTCATCGAGGAGGATGACTAGGAGGTTGAGATCTCATCGTTGTTGAAGGTTCTAGCATGCTCTAAGCAAGAGTACATGGGGACGCCCAAAAGACTAAGTTGATGGTCAAGTACTCTGGGTAGATTCGATAATCCTAGGCACGGGTCACGATGACGTGCGGGAGTTGTGTCTAGAACCGGGGTTACCATTAGCCCTTGACGGACGGCTGAAAGAATGTGCCGGTCATTCAATTAACGGTGATATCGCAGCAATGATAACAGTGATAGCCAGAGTCATGGATGTTTGGTTGTATCGTCATTCGGTTTTAAGAGCGGTATTTCCTGGGTGCTTATCTGACCTTGGTATAGACCTTGGAGTTGGTACTTGGAAAACATCGCCCTTAACTCGAATGATTATTATTTTACCTTAAATTGTATGCTCTGCTATGTTGCTTCTACTTAGTGTGTGTCTGGGGGCTATCACTGTAGGAAGAGGTGGAGTGGGAGGGTTGTATTCCTATTCCTTTTTCCTTTGTACTCTTTGGTATGTTGTTAGTTAATCTACTGCTCACTAAGACTGTTGTCTGACTCAAGGCTTTATGTTTTTAATTCTTATTGCCTTGGGCTGTTCGTCCATTTTGGGACGGGCAGACTAGGTAGCAGGTGACAGGTGCTGTTCTCTTCTCACGATACTGATATCGAAGACGAGCTAGAGGGTTGCATATTATCTTCTTATTATATGTACTGGATGTTCCGCTGTTTTGTATTCTCTGAGAGATATGTAGTGAGGCTTGATGTATTGACTACTTGGATGTTTGTATTCAACTATTATGGAGTTTTATATGATGGCATTTTGTTCTGTAAAGCTTCACTATACATATGTTCTATTGTATTTTGTCCATGCGCTGTGAGTAATACGATAGATTCAGTTGTTTAATTTACCTTGACAATCGTCCATGGTCGCCTGGCACACTTTGCAGCGCACTTTATCTAGATTCGGTGCAGGGGTCATGGGCGGTCGTCACATGCATCATCCTAAAGCTATTAAATTATTTTGTGATAGTGAATCGGCGTTACATATAGCAAAGAATCATGTTTTTCATGAGCGGACGAAACACATCGAGGTTGATTGTCACTTTGTTCGTGATGCGATCAATGAAGGTTTGATATCTCCTACTCATGTCTCGACATCGTCACAGTTGGCGGACATATTTACAAAGGCTCTTGGCAAGGCTCAATTTGATTTTCTTCTCTCCAAGTTGGGCATTTTTGAATCTCATGCTCAAACTTGAGGGGGGATATTGAGATATATTTAGAATATATGATTAGATATTCTGATATATGATTAGGATATTATTCTATATTTAGAATATATGATTAGATGTTATGAGTGGTATGTAATAAGGGATATATCTTCGGAAGATTTCCTGCTGTTTCCGCAATATATGATTAGATGTTATGAGTGGTATGTAATAAGGAATATATCTTCGAAAGATTTCCTGCTGTTTTCGCAATTCTAGAGTTACCATAAGATAGAGTCTTGGGTATGTATTATAAATAAGGATGCTGGTGATTAATAAAGATTCAAGCTGAGTTTTACCAATTCTTCACTTTGGTTTTCTTTATATAGTATTTTTGTACAAGTCTCTTTTTGTCAGGTTGGATTGGTATGATCCATCAGTTTGCCATGTTAGAATGAATAGTTGAAAGTTGATCTTGGATGTGTTTAATGTCTCTGAGGCTCGAATTCATGATCTTTAAAATATACATCTAAAGTGTCATACTTCTAACTACCAGGGCTAAAGGTCTTTAACGTATTTGTGTAACTATATTGCATTATCGTTGTATTTGTACTTTGAATTTGAGTGATAAAATCATTGTATTTGTATCATTATTGTATCGGTAATTCAAAAATTTGTATTAATGTAATTGTTAGCGCCAAAATTGGTCACTAACACCCAAATATAAAGGAAAGCACCAACTAACAGTCACCGATAACAGATAGAATGTATGTAGAGAGTAATAATATGAAGAACAGTCAAAATTAAAATGAAAGCAGTAAAGAACAACAGATTTTATAGTGGTTCGGCTAACTCTGGCCTACGTCCACTTCATAAGTTTTCTTTTTATTGATATGAGAATCAATTATGGTTACAATCCGGAGTTTTCAAAATAATTATGGTAGAGTAGCCTTAATGAGGAAGAAGAAGGGAAACAGAAGGAAGATCCCCTTTCTGAACCCTCTCATGCTGTATTTATAGGCAAATCTCGAGTTACTGGGCTTCCTTAGCAGTCCGGGCCCATTAGGACCATAGCCGAGCCAACATCCTTCACCATGGTACGAGCGACTTCCTATAGCGACTTCCTGTGCCGAGCTACTTCCTATGCCGAGCGACTTCCTGTGGCGACTTCCTGTAGCGACTTCCTGTGCCGAGCGACTTCCTATGCCGAGCGACTTCCTGTGCCGAACGACTTCCATGCCGAGCGACTTCCATGTCGAACGACTTCCATGCCGAGCGACTTCCATGCCGAGCGACTTCCATGCCGAGCGACTTCTATGCCAAGCGACTTCCATACCGAGCGACTCATTCCTCCCTCGAGACTCCAACATCCCGACTCCCTCGAGACTCCCTCGAGATTCCGACATCCCGACTCCCTCGAGACTCCAACATCCCGACTCACTCGAGACTCCCTCGAGACTCCAACATCCGGACTCCCTCGAGACTCCGACATCCCGACTCCCTCGAGACTCCGACATCCTGACTCCCTCGAGACTCTAACATCCCGACTCCCTCGAGACTCCAACATCCCGACTCACTCGAGACTCCAACATCGAGCCACTAGCCTATGCGGATCCACTTCATCCAATCCAATATCCATCTTCCAAGCGCACTACATCATCTATCCGTCCAGTCGACTTAAACCTGTCGTATTCCAGTCTCGACAAACGAGTAGTCGATTTAGTTAAAACCGCCGGTCCGCGGCCTTGCCAAAAGGCGGGTTAACACTTTCCCCCCAAAACATGTCTTCCGATAGGAAGGTGTGTTTTGAATAGCCTTTAATCCATCGTCCATATTCCATCCATAGCCATACAATCAAATCCGTTTTATCCTAGTGCCATTGCCGTGTCCTTTTTCGAATCCGCAACTGCTCCGAGTTGATATCCGATTCCGAATCCAATAACCAAACCCTGAGCCAATTCCTTAGCCATTTGAACCTGTCAACCAAGTTTTAATCAATTCAAATCCAATAACCAAATCCATGACCACTCCGGGCCGATATCCTGTTCCGACCCCGACTCTCCGGTCAAGGGCTTTTATGTTCTCCGACCTCGGCTCTCCGGCAAGGACTTTTAGATTCTCTGACCGCGGCTCTCTGGCCAAGTACTTTTTATATTCTCCGGCCAAGGACTTTTACATTCTCCGGCCTCGGCTCTCCGGCCAAGGACTTTCATATTCTCCGGCCTCGGCTCTCCGGCCAAGGACTTTTATATTCACCGGCCTCGGCTCTCTGGCCAAGGACTTTCATATTCTCCGGCCTCGGCTCTCCGGCCAAGGACTTTCATATTCTCCGGCCTCGGCTCTCCGGCCAAGGACTTTCATATTCTCCGGCATCGGCTCTCCGGCCAAGGACTTTTATATTCACCGGCCTCGGCTCTCCGGCCAAGGACTTTCATATTCTCCGGCCTCGGCTCTCCGGCCAAGGACTTTCATATTCTCCGGCATCGGCTCTCCGGCCAAGGACTTTTATATTCACCGGCCTCGGCTCTCCGGCCAAGGACTTTCATATTCTCCGGCCTTGGCTCTCCGGCCAAGGACTTTGATATTCTCTCCAAGTCCATTTCATCGCTCTTTGGCGAAGGGACTCGTAACTTGCGATCACTGCCCCGTCTCGCCGGTCGGGACCGTGATCGCGAGACCTGTATTATTTATTACACTGATCCAAATCCAATTGTTACAGAATTCAGTTATCAAAGCAGAAGTTAGTACAACAGAAGGAATTAAATGTCCAAAGTGCCACAGAAGAAACCAGAGTTTGCAGAAAAATATAAAGAAAATAGGATTTCATAGACTCAAGTAGTACAGCTTTTTGTCATCTCAGAGCACGCCTAGGGACCGTCCTCGATCCCGTACGTATGTAAGTGACCTAGTCGTATTTCTTTGAGTTCTATTACTTATTCAAAACCATAAATCTGTTTAGTTGATAATGAGCCGACGTTGCCTAGGCCCAGTGCCATCTTCATTCGAGGTAGGCGGTGGTCGCTTCTGTCCCACTGCCACAGCTCGATTCCTTACATACTGTTGTAGATGACCATTCCTTACATGCTCCTCAATGATATCTTTCAGATGCCTATAGTCGTTTGTGTTGTGCCCATCCAGCTCATGGAATAGGCAATGCTTTCCCGATGCCCGCTCGTATTCAGAAGGCTCTCTCTTTGTCGGCCTTCGATATTGGAGGCGCCCTCGAGTATCCAAGTAAATCCTTTCTAGAGTCTCAGTTAAATCTGTGTAAGAAGAAAACTTTGACTCCCTTCGAGGCCTCTTCGAAGTGCCACTGTTGCCATTTGTTTTCCTTTTTCCTTTATCGTCTTTACTTGGATCCTCCCTGGGTGGACCTCCACCCCTCACTGCATAAGCTTCATCCTCTCTCCCTACTCTCTCAGCCTGCGCATCTTCCTGCCTTAGGAACCTTTCCGCCTCATGGTAGAACTCTCCGAGATCCCTCGGTGGGTCCCGTTCCAACGATATCTTGAAATCCGAATTATCTGCAATTCCTGAAACTGTTGCCATCAAAACCATCGACGGATCGGGTCGATCCACTAAAGCTACCGCTGCGTTGAATCTGGTTAAGAAATCCCTGAGCGACTCTCCCTTCCATTGTTTCATCGATGTCAAGGTTATTACGTTCTTGGGTCTGACTATATGGACCCAAAATTGCCTCATAAACCTCTCAATCAGCTCTGTCCAAGTGTCAATAGAACCACTCTCCAGCTGTCTGAACCACATAGCTGCGATATCCGTCAAATACAAAGGGAAACATCGAGCCATGATCTCATCCGATGCCTCCAGTACCTCCATATGCCTCATGTACCTTGTCAGGTGAACGACGGGATCCGTTCTCCCTTCATACATCTCCAACGTTGGTAGCTTAAAATCCGGAGGGTTCCTAGCTTGCCTGATAGTAGGAGTAAAGGGACTCCTATTCACATCCTCCAAGTATTTATTTACCAATCCACCTCTCACAGCTCATCTGACCATCTCCGCTAATCTGTCATTGTCGCCAAACTGTAATCCTTGTATGCTACCTCTGATATGTCCCCCGAGTTCACGAGGGAATCCTGGCACATACTCCTCATCACGTACTCCTGCACTCCTGTTGGTGTCGGGTTGCACAGCGTCATCTGGTATCCCTCCATGGATTGGTCCAGCATTTCCTGGTGGTGTGCCCCCGAGTCTAGGTCCATCCAGATTGATAGCCGTCTGCTGATTGGGGGCTGCCCCTTGCTGAGCCATTCCCTCTGCTTGCTGGTTGAGCGCTTCTGATCCAGCTCCATGGATCTGAGCTCCTGCATTTCCTGCTTGTGCAAATTGTTTGAGAAGAGCCTGCATCATCTCCTCTTGTCTTTTCAGCATCGCTTCCATCTCATCTCTGGTGATGAAGATGGATGCTTGACCTGCTCCAGCTCTAGAGGAAGCCTCTTGACTTCCCTCTTGATTGCTCCTTTTTGTCACATGCTTCCTTGTTGGTGGCCTAGCCATTACTTCCTAGAATCCAAGTTCCTAAGCTTTTGAATCCAAAATCCTAGCTCCAAAATCCCCGAGTGCTTGCCTTCTTAGTGAAAGCACCAAAATGTTAGCGCCAAAATTGGTCACTAACACCCAAATGTAAAGGAAAGCACCAACTAACAGTCACCGATAACAGATAGAATGTATGTAGAGAGTAATAATATGAAGAACATTCAAAATTAAAATGAAAGCAGTAAAGAACAACAGATTTTATAGTGGTTCGGCTAACTCTGGCCTACGTCCACTCCAGAAGTTTTCTTTTTATTGATATGAGAATCAATTATGGTTACAATCCGGAGTTTTCAAAACAATTATGGTAGAGTAGCCTTAATGAGGAAGAAGAAGGGAAACAGAAGGAAGATCCCCTTTCTGAACCCCCTCATGCTGTATTTATAGGCAAATCCCGAGTTACTGGGCTTCCTTAGAAGTCCGAGCCCATTAGGACCATAGCCGAGCCAACATCCTTCACCATGGTACGAGCGACTTCCTGTAGCGACTTCCTGTGCCCAGCGACTTCCTGTGCCGAACGACTTCCTGTGCCGAGCGGCTTCCATGCCGAGTGGCTTCCATGCCGAGCGGCTTCCATGCCGAGCGACTCCCATGCCGAACAACTTCCATGCCGAGCGACTCATTCCTCCCTCGAGACTCCAACATTCCGACTCCCTCGAGACTCCAACATCCCGACTCACTCAAGACTCCCTCGAGATTCCGACATCCTGACTCCCTCAAGACTCCAACATCCCGACTTCCTCGAGACTCCAACATCCCGACTCACTCGAGACTCCAGCATCCCGACTCCCTCGAGACTCCAACATCCAGACTTCCTCGAGACTCCAACATCCCGACTCACTCGAGACTCCCTCGAGACTCCAACATCCCGACTCCCTCGAGACTCCAACATCCCGACTCACTCGAGACTCCAACATCGATCCACTAGCCTATGCAGATCCACTTCATCCAATCCAATATCCATCTTCCAAGCGCACTACATCATCTATCCGTCCAGTCGACTTAAACCTGTCGTATTCCAGTCTCGACAAACGAGTAGTCGATTTAGTTAAAACCGCCGGTCCGCGGCCTTGCCAAAAGGCGGGTTAACACTAATCGTTTTTTCTCTCTAAATATTATCGAATTTTCATATTAATTTGTGTTTGGATAAAAATTTACATTCTCAAAATGTGGCTTTAAAACAATAAAAATACATTAACAACATAATTAGTAATAACAAAACAATTGATATCATCTTCATTCCGCATCTGTAAAAACCAGGTTCATTTTGCTAGACTTTCCCATTTCATTCCCATTTCAAATGCTCATTCTTTTTTCATTAAACACGGGAACACACCCTAATTGTACTTGGTTTTATCAATATCAAAATTATTCGCAAACTTTGATTGTCTTAGTTTTTTCCAAAAAAAACTACGAGTTGAAAAATGATATTACTATCGATCGTAGATTCGATTAGATCAATTTCAAATAATGAATTTAAATTAACCAACGATAGAGGTTATGCTATGGTAATCGGATTTGGATTCGAACTTAGCAAGATCGAAACTATTACACTGGTGGACAATTGTTATGTTAACATTTTGTCGGAGGGACATCATGAACATAAAATCTTATAAATAATGCGCATAAAGCAAATAGAGAATTAGTTTATTAGAAAAATCTAAGACCGATTTTAATCCAAAAGACATAAGTTTTAAAATTTAGTTCGAATGACACTGAATGTTATATTAATATAGCATCGGATAAAAAAGAATTATATATTAAACCATCATTAAATAAACGCAATGCTAAATTAAACCAGCATTAGATGTACTATACTAGATAAATTATAATATCATTCATTTTCTCACTTAATGAAATGCCAAATTCATATATTGTTACACATATATAATGCTAAGTTCATATGACATTACAAATATATAATGCTAAGTTCATTTATCATATGTTTTCATGGTTCATATAACATATGTATCATCCGAAAGATATATTTATATAGATTTAGAGTCATTCAGACTAAATATTAAAACTTGTGTTCTTCATTTAAAAATGTGACTGGAGTTTTTTATTTTTATTTTTTTGTACAATAAAAATTTCCATTCGTCTTTTTTTCATATAAAAGAGATATTCTAACGAAACTCAATCTGAAGCATACTTTAACTGGTTTAAAAGTTCACAATTTCAAACTTAATTATCTTAAATTATGACAAATAAAATTACTAAAAAAATCTTCAGAATATGAAGAAAAAACACATTAACATAATTGAAAAGATTTAATGATTGGTTTGCTTTTCTCTTTTGTTCCTTGCCTTCTAATTATTTTCAAATTTGATTTTAGTTTCAGTTACTTTCTTTTGTTTGCATTGTTGATATCATTTGATTTGATCGTCGTGAATCCACAATTGATTCAGATTATTTGATTTGTAGAAGTTTATAGTGAATTTATGCTTGGAAAATTGTAAAAGGGTTGTTTTAGGAGAACGTTTGTGAAACCCCCTTTCTAATTTTCAACACATACAAACATTCCTTTCTTAAATACAGGTTTAAAAAAAACTCTATTTTTAAGTTTCAGCATATGCAGCAAAAAGCTCCGTATCTACAAATATTTGCAGAAAAATTTGAAGTTTTTGAACTGAAAGTATTGACAGAGAAATAAACAAATATTTGCAGAAGAATTTGCAAATATTTGTATTTTAAAAAAATTCAAAAAAAGTCGGTTCTAATTGTAGAAGGATGCAACTAAAATTCATATTAATTTCCAAAAAGAAATAAATTTATTTATGGAAATAAAAATAAAGGTATAATTAAAAACATGTTTTTGAAAAGCTTGTACGTACAAAACTTAAATTTAAGAGGTGAACCCTAATTTTCACTAGAGAAAATTTGTTCATGGAAATGCTATATATTTAATAATATCCCCTTAACATTAAAATTATTTGTTAAAATATTTAATCATCATTTGTAAATCTTAATGCCCCAATATAACTCCATCTTTTTACCTAATACTGGTGAATTTTAAATTTTGCATTTTGGTTCAAATTTACCCATGCCCATTCGTACCTTTGGCCTTTCACGATGCAGAAACAGTGGCCTTCCAGTGCACCATACCCAAGCCTTGTCGAGTTTTGGATTTAACGGGTGCGAATATATCATATTAAACAATTAGTTTTAAGTAAGCTAATATTATAATATATATGGATGTTAGCTAGCACGTGAAACGGAAAGAATGAGATGAGCAACGTTGGAATTTCTGGTTAGACATTTTTGTGGCTCATGTCTATTTATGTACACACATTGCGATACCAATAATTGTACCGCCTTTCACACTTAACCCATTTACTGTTCCATCTACTTCACATATTAGGATGCACTGCAAATTCGCCGAATGCGACCCTTTAAATCTGATGTTGCCCGCAAATTGGTCATGGCCTATGCATTGTTAGATTTCATATTCATATCTCTGTCGGAATGACATAAGACATTTTTGGTTTGGATGACAGAAGCACGAATATTATTAAAATGTTGCTACTATATAGAACAACTAATACACTTCATAATGTCACATTTAGAGATACTGAAATAATTTAAAATACTACCCGTCGTTGTTGTAACGTAAATGATTTAAATTTCCACAAACTTTACAAAAAATCTCATTTTTATTTTATTTCTCAATTTGGGCAACTGTTTCATTACAAGTCGTTCTTACCATATTTTCAACTTTTATTGCTTGTAAAGAGATCTAAAATAAAATCTTCTAACATCCTAATATATTAACGTTTGAAAATTATCAAAACAATAATTTCTAACCAAATTTCAAATTCACGGAAATTTGTACAGAAAAAGATTAAAGTTGATGAGATCCGAGTTCACGATTATTGTTTACAATCGTATATTTAAAAAAAATTGAAATGACAAATATTTGTTTTTCTAAAAAACTAAAAGAATGATAAGTAAGTGTATAAAGGTGAGAGAGATTTTTTACACGATATTATTAAGTGAGAAAAGAAGAGTGCGGAGAAAATGAAAAGTGAGTATACATGGTAGCACTCTATAAAAATATGATGCAAAAATAAAGTTTAAACCGGTGAATTTGCATTTATACATATAACATAAATTATTATCTTGATAAGATAATAAACATATTGTACATAATACTAAAATACGCATAGTGCCTGCAACTGTAGTAGAGTTGGCATGAGTTCATAGCTCCTCAGGAGAGGAATAAAGTTTGAGTCCTGACAGCTTCACTTTAGCAACATGTTATTCGCGAAGGTTAAAAAAAATACACATAGTATAAACTATTTTCTTGACAAAAGCCGAAGGAATTTTTTTTTACCTTGGAGACCTTCATATTCGCATTTGTATTCATTTTTCGAATATAGATGCACATAAATTTCGAATTTTTTTGGTATCCATTGAAGCCCTTGAACAATGATGTATTACACTATATTTTGTATACCTTAACTTTTCCAAAATGTTACTTTTATCATGTTAAAATACTACTTTATTTGAGTACATATTCTCTTTTTTACTAAACTACTTTATTATAAATGAAAATATCAATATATAGCAATATCCGCATCCAAAAGCATCCATTGACAGGTCTACTTTAATGGTGTTAGCCCATGAATGTGCGTTTTCAACGGTAAATGCCAACAACCATTGATTTATTTTCTCTCCGATCTTTCCTTTCAAATACCCCGTTCGCATCGTCATACGCATTTCATACTTAATCAACTTCTCTGTTCAAATACCCCGTTGCAATTCCTGAAGAACGTACTCTTAGTTTAGATATTTATACATATATTTTTTGTTCGTCCTTCACTCTTTTATGTGTAGTTATTATCCCCAGTTTCATCACTAGAGGTGCATGTCTTATGCCTTATTTTAATCCTACTAAGTTTTGGTCTTTTTTTACTATAGTGTATTGATCTATTTTTCTATTTTTTGTCATACTCAACCATCGTACTTTCACCGGTAAATATCATGCATCATTCAATGTTCTCTTGAATTTAATTTGTCATTTCACCCAAGACCAACACAAATGAATATGAACTTTGAACCAATTCTTGATGTAATCCTAATTTTAGTAAACTCATCGATCTTTCCACATGCACATCATACTTCTATCGTGGAGTTTCTATACGTACCTTTATTTAGTTTTATCATGTATAGCAAAATTTGTTATTTAATTTGAGTCCATCGGATTTATGTCTTGGTACTTTGTGGTATGTTTTTCCTTAGCAGCGTATGTTAGTATTTTGTTTACTCCCAAACTTGCTCAAGTTATCATCATGATAAGTGTGTAATATATACCGTCAACTTGTCGGTTAGGAACCTAAAGTGGTTCTCTTACTTCGATGGTTCATTTTTTAATCATCATCTCATCATTTTTTCATATATTTTCACTGTTTTACTCAATTAGTTTAATCATCACATGCCAATATCATCCATATTAGTTCAACTCTTTTATTTACTACCAAGTACCACTACCTCAAGCAGCAAATGATAAAACACTCCAAACTATGGTTCTTGCCAGAGGTCTTGGATTCAAACTTTTAAAACATCATAATGTATGTTTTGTTTGAATAAACTACCATTTGTGTTTTAGGAAAAAACCCTTTTTTACTAATAGTTTCATTGTGTCACTTCCATGGCCTCGCTCTCCAAAACCAACTCCACACCCCCTCCTCCTCAAATCTCATACCCCTACACATATTGGAATATAATGTGGATACCATTATAGAACTTTCAACTTTGAGAATTTATTACAGATTCTTTTAAAAAATAGTAATGTCCTATCTAGTATAAAAATATTATCGAACTATTCCCGTCAGGGTTCAACAAAGCCTTCCAACGACTCATTTGAATTTAAAGTTTTGTACTACTTTGATCAAGAAAAGAACACGGTAATAAAATGTTTCCGATAATTGACAAGAAAGTGTTATCAAAGTAGAAAAGAAGATGATTTAATCACAAAATTAAATGTTAGATGTAAGGATTGATACACCTTATATAGATGATGTTTGGATGCGAAGAGATGTTGCTTCTCTTTAGAAAAAATTGTTAGAAATGCCACTGAATGAAGGATAGTAGCCATTAGCAAGAGTCGCAACTCTTTGAATGAACATAGCAATTCGGGTCGCTGTTTACTGTGCAGGCGGCAGTACCACCGGCCGACCAATGGTGTCCCACCGATCGACCGGTGGTACTAGGATATGCACTAATAAACGATATGTATCCTTCTTCGTTCCGTTTTTGATCATGTTCTTCCCTTCTTCTAAACACGCTCTCTTCTTCTTACTCCAAAAATATGTTTCCAAAAAACCTCGTTTTGATATTTCGAAAACACACAACATTTTCTCCATATTTTCAAAGTTTAAAACATTTTGAATGACTGCATCACTTGAGTGGCTACCTACGTACTCAAGTGGGATCTGGCCGACATAGGTGATGCGTATCTTTTGGGTTTGAACTCTTAACTTAGTGTAAACTCTTCAAAGTTGTATCAAGGTTCTATATTGAACGAATCTTGAACCAAGTAACCCTAGTGATATGATTGAAATAATCACACATATCGATTTTCATATGTTATTGTGTTCTACATGCTCTGTACATTAATGACCATGTGCTTTAACCTTGATTTTCATGAGTCTACTTAGAAAGCGATCTTACTTTCTTAGAAACAACCTAATTCCCACACTCATATAAGTAAGTTTTTAAATGCTTCTACGATACACTTGTATATAGACTTATTAAGGTCTTTAATCCATCCTTATTCATGCAAAATACCTAACACTATCTAATGGGAATTTTGGGGTAGTGTTCCATAATCATTCATTTAACTTGTTGATACCTTTTGAACTTTGTCTATCTTTTTCAAGGCATAAGTTGGATTGCCGTTAGTCGATGATCAACCTTGATTCACAGACCTTAATCTTATTTCTCTTGATTTTATAGAAACAACTGCTTTTGGAATAATCTTTGTAAACGAGTCGCCAAGTTCTTCTTTGTTTCTGCGTAATCGATTGTACTTACTCCTCGCTTGAGTAATTATCTTATGTCTTAGACTCCCATGTCTAGACTTCCCATTACATGTATTATTAGAGACATTATATATTGTAGCCTGATCATCACAAATTATCATGACTGCCGAAGATGGTTTAGTCCATACAGGAATATCCATTAAAAAATTCCTTAGCCACTCCGTCTTTACATGCATCTGCTAATGCAATTAATTTTGACAACATAGTTGAGTTAGAAACACAGGGTCAGCTTCTTGGAACACCAAGACAACAACTCCTCCAAAAGTAAATATTCATCCAGTCGTATATTTGAATTTAGATTCTACATTGTTCCAAGTAGCATCACTATATCCTTCTAGTACATTAGGATATCCTTTATAAAAAAGACCATAATCAATGGTACCTTTCAATTAAGCTAAAACTCTTGAAATTTCTTTTCAATGTCCCATACCTGGATTATTCGTTAAACGACATAATACGCTAATAGCGTGTGCTATGTTAGGTCTTATGCAATGCATAGCATACATAAGACTCCCAATAATACTGCAATGTTCTAGTTGAGAAATAATACGCCCAATATTCTTCTCTAATTTAATATTGAAATCTAAAAAAGTTGGAGCTGGTTTTTCATTATAATGACCATATTTATTTAGAAATTTCCCAATATAACGAGTTTCTCCTAAGATAACATCAGCTTCTCCTATATCTTTTATATCAAATTTCGAGGACAGAAACTTCTTTGTATCATTTACACAAGATATACCAGACCCCAAAATTAGAATATTATCAACCATAAACATAGTATAACAGAACCGTTTTTATCTGATTTGCTACAAATACATTTATCTGCATCATTGACTTTAAGTCCATATGATAATGCTACTTTATCAAACTTCTCGTGCCATTGCATAGGAGTTTGCTTCAGACCATAAAGAGATTCAAATAATTTGCAAACTTTTCTTTCTTGGTCTGGCAATACAAAACTATTGGTTGTTCCATATATATCTCTTCTTCTAAAACACCATATAGAAACGTTGTCTTTACATTCATTTGATGTATAATTAAATAATTATGGATGTTAGCGCTATCAAACAGTGTATAGAAGTAATGCGAGAAACATGAGCGTATGTGTCAAAATAATCTACTCCTTGTCTTTGTTTATAACATTTTGCAATTAATCTGTCTTTAAATTTGTTAATGGATCCATCTATATTCAATTTCCTCTTGAATACCCATTTACATCCAATTGGCTTAACACCAGGAGGTAAATCCATCAAAACCTAAGTTTGGTTTGACATAATTAAATTTATTTCATCATTTATTTTCTCTTTCCAGAAATTTGCATCTCTGGAACTAATAGCGTTAGAATAGTTTGTAGGATTGTCATCGACATTTATTACATATTTAGTGATATTATGGATTTCATCCTTAGCGCCTTCGATATGTAAAAAAATTGGGGCCAAAATTCTTTTCTAGTCTTGATCTTTTGCTTCTTCTCCGTTCAGTATCTTCTTCAGATACTGAGATTTTCTCGTTGTTTTTGTTAGAGATATAATCATCTTTAATATCATCATTAGTCTCAGCATGTTCTGAATGAGATGATATTAGTGGTTCATCACTATTTTGGTCTTGTGATATATATTTATTCTCAAAAAATTCTACATCTACAGATTCTATAACTTCTAAAGTATCTAAAATAATGAATATATAAGTACTACTATTTTGAGAATATCCTATAAAAACACATTTATAAGCTCTATTTTCTAATTTGGGTCTTTTAGGATCATGTTTTCTGACACAAGCTAAACCACCGCAGACCTTAAGTTTTGATAAGTTTGGTTTCCGATTAAACCATAATTCATGAGGCGATACATCCTTTTGTTTCAAAGGAACTCTATTTAAAGTGTAACCGGCTGATAGCATAGCATCACCCCATAATGAATTAGGTAATTTAGAACTAATAAGCATTGCATTGACCATTTCTACCAATGTTCTATTTTTTCCGTTCCGCAACGCCGTTTTGTTTTAGAGGTTTGCAAAATTAGGCAAATTCATTCAAAAAATATTCACCGCCTCGGTAAAAATGCAACACATTAATTTTGATTTCAAATTTTATTTCCACTTCTGCCTCATAGATTTTGAATTTATCAAATACCTCATCTTTGGTTTTCGTTAGATATACATAAGCATATCTAGAATAATCATCAATAAATGTGACATGATATTTATTTCCTTCGTACGTTGTATGACTTTTAACATCACAAACATCACTATATGCTAGGTCAAGCAAACTAGTATTCCTTTTAATGGATTTAAAGGATTTTCGATGAATTTTTGCTTGAACAAAAATCTCGCATTTATCGACATATTTAAAATAACAATCAGAAATTAATCCTAACTTATGCATAGATTTAAGGGAATTATAGTTAGTATGTCATAATCTAGCATGCCATAAATTAGTGGAGCCAATAATATAAATAGAACCATCTTTTATTATTAGAGAATTAAACTTGACATTCTCTCTCGTGTTCATTAAATTATGACATAACCAACACTATCTTCCACTATTATCTCCAAACACCAGTTGTCCTTTAGATTAACTAATTCCTAATTAAAAGTGCCAAAACCCTAACATAAAGCATTGAAAATACTCATCCCCCATCTTCACATTTTAAGGATAGGACAAATTTTTGAAAAGTACACCTTGAACTAATCTATTCTAACTTTACGTGTACAAAACTAATTGTGAAAATATGCCTAGTTTATATAGCTTACGCATTTATGAATGCGCAAGCTATATATTTTATTTTAAAAAATTTAGCTTGCGCTTGCTATATTTTTTATAAAATAGCTTGTGCATTCTAAAAATGCGCATGTTTTATATTTGTATTTGTATTTGCGTGTTTTTGAAATGTGCAAATACGTTTTCGGGACTGAAATAAACAACCACCCCATTTTTATCTTCCATTCCATTCTTTCATCTTCCATTTCACAAAATCTAAACAGTTTACGCCTCAATTGCTTATACTCTTTAAAATTTGTTATCAAAACAGAGATTTTACTAAAATAAAAGTGTTTTCGGTTGATGATTGTCTAAGAAAATATTATCTTCTTCTCAAATTAAGGTATTAACTTTAAATTTGAAAGTATGATTTTTCACAAATCAAGATTTTGAATTTGATGTTTTTTATATATAATGTCAACGATTTCAATTATTTTTTATCACGATGGAAAATAGTGGTGAAATGAGTTAGAAATTATGGTTCATTCACTACTCATGTGGAAGATGACGATGATATGAATTCTACATTTTCGATTGAAATGAGAGTTAGAAATCGACTTTTCGAGTGATACAGAAAAAGTCCACAGTTTAAGAAGTATAAAATTACAGCACGACTACCTCGAAGTATCTCAATATATGTCGCATCAACTCCAAGTAGTTCTTGAAATGTCTTTTTAAACCAACTCATATTAACCACACTTTTAAATTTTATTGCATTCTAAAGAGGAAATATACCAAGTAACTCATGACACAATGTAATATAATCATACTCCACATTCTCGATAAATACCAAGAAATTGTATGTGAATAAACCAAACAAATAGTAAACATCACATCATTGTTGTCAAAAATCTTAAAATCTTACGATTTAAATCCCAATTCAGATCGGATCCCTCCCTTTACGATTTGATTTACATCCCGATTCAAACATAGTTAAAACCACAATCAAAAACACATTTAACTCATACTAATAAATTTAATATACTTATTTTGATTCACAATGTTTGTTATAATGTTTTTAAAACAAAATAAAAATTTAATTAGAGAGAAAATTAGGTTTTAAGCTTAATTGTTGAAGTTCAAACATCAAAATCAACTTCAAAGTGCTTACAAATCTTAAAAAATGAATATTTTAAATATATGATTTACGATTTAAATCCCGTTTTGATTTAAAATTTAAACTTTGCGATTTACTATTTAAATCCCATTTTGAAAACTTTTGCATCACATAATGTGATAGTCATTTTCCTACTCTAAAATGAATAGTATCTGTCTCAGGCCTCCAACGATCATACAATGTCGTAATAAGATAATGATCAGTCTAATATACTCAACTTGCATTGCTTTCAAAAACCAGTTATTCTTAAATTTTGTTACAATCTAGGATCTTTATAATATATTTCTTTAAACTTACTAGAATGATCTACAGGTTGAACCGTTTGATTTATAACAACAGATAAAAATCAATATTTTATATTGCATTTTTCATTTAGAAACCGATGTATATAAAATAAATATCTTCATAAGCGGTTTATTTTCACTTCTATGTTTTTGTTGAAGGTAAATACACTTGTATAAACGGGTCCGAGTGATAATTCTATAAAAATTTATCATCCAATATATAATCATTTATACCCAATTATTCACCATCAAAATTAAAACCGTGGCTTCCAATATCAATTAGCCAGCTATTAACATTTCAATGTTAAATTAATTAACTACAATAATGACAACTAAAATAAGTCAAACAAGACAAAAAAAATCAATTAATACAAACTCAAATTTTTTTACCTCTAATTTGAGAAAACGAAGAAGTGCCTTTCATTTTGAGATTAAACAACATAATAGTTGGAGCTAATCTAAGGATTATTGAATTAGAATTGAAATTTGAAAATAAAATGGGTTAAATAGAAGAATGGATTATGGATTTGGTGAAATGGAGGAGGAAAGAGGTGAACGAGGAAGAAATGAGGCTGATTGTTTATTTTAACCCCGAAAATATACGTATTTGAGTGCAAATACAAATATAAAATGTTATTTATATATGAAAGAATTAAGATGAAAATGCATAGAATATGAAGCCATTAATTTCTTATTATATTTTTATTTTTTTCTCACTACCAAAATACAATATTTGTTATATATCAGATCTGGATTACAAACAAGCGGGAAAATAGAAAATGTAAAATGCGGCCTCCATATTGTACATGGGCTTTACACAAATGGGCTTTTAGCATAAGTAAATATCAGCAAATGCACTTCTTCATCCATGCTCCCAGATTACACTCCCCCTCAAGTTGGAGAATACATATTTTTCATTCCCAACTTGCTGCATAGATACTCTACACGTGATCCATTCAAAGCTTTTGTGAAAATATCCGCAATCTGCTCTCCTGTTCGAACGAACCCAGTTTCAACTATTCCCTGCTGAATTTTTCTCTGATAAAATGGCAATCTACCTCAATGCGTTTTGTTCTTTCGTGAAACACTGGATTCGATGCAATATGAATTGCAGCCTGATTGTCGCACCACAGATTTGCAGGTAATCTTAGTTTCAAATCAAACTCATTCATTAAATGAGTTATCCACATTATTTCACACAAAGCATTCGCCACTGCCCTATATTCTGATTCTGCGCTTGAACGTGAAACCACTAGTTGTTTCTTACTTTTCCATGATATCAAATTGCCTCCAACAAATACACAAAACCCAGAAGTTGATCTTCTATCAGTTTTCGAGCCTGCCCAATCAGCATCACAAAAGCTTTCAATGTTCATATGACCATGATTCATGTATACAAGACCCTGACCTGCAGTACCTTTAAGGTAACATAAAATTTGCTCAAGAGCAGCCCAATAATGAATAGTGGGCTTTGTCATGAATTGACTTACCACAATCACCGAATATGCTATATCAGGTCTGGTAACACATAGATGGTTAAGTTTGCCCACCAATCGTCTGTACCTTTCATGATCATTAACTAGTTCACCCTCTTCATTTAGACTATGATTAGGCATCATAGGAGTACTGCATGGCTTAGCAGCTAGTTTTCCAGTCTCCCTTAGTAAGTCAGGCGTATATTTCCTTTGTGACAAAAATATTCCCTTATCTCTTCTTGTAATTTCAACACCTAGAAAATACTTGAGCTCTCCTAAATCTTTAGCGTGAAATTGAGTATGAATGAATTGCTTGAGAGCAAGAATGCCAACTTCATCACTTCCTGTAATGACTATATCATCTACATAGACAACTAACAATATAATTCCTTTGTCAGAATTTTTGTAGAAAACAGAGTGATCTGATTTACTTCTCATGATTCCAAAATTTTCTATTGCTAAGCTAAACTTGCCAAACCATGCTCTTGGACTTTGTTTAAGTCCATACAATGATTTTTTAAGTCTACAAACCAAGCTTGTCTCCCCCTGAGCAACAAAGCCAGGCGGTTGCTCCATATACACCTCTTCAGAAAGATCACCATGTAAGAAAGCATTCTTAATGTCCAGTTGATGAAGCCTCCACTTATATCGTGCTGCCATGGAGATGAACAGTCTAATAGATGTCAGTTTGGCCACGGGTGAAAAAGTTTCAGAGTAATCAATTCCATATATTTGAGCATAACCTTTGGCAACTATTCGAGCCTTTAGTCTTGCCACAGTTCCATCTGCATTCATCTTAATGGAGAAAATCCATTTACATCCTATTGTTTTTTTATTTGGTGGTAACTGAACTAAGTCCTAAGTTTTGTTTTGTTCTAAAGCCCTCATTTCTTCCATCATTGCTTCATACCATTCTGGTGAAGCTATAGCCTCTCCTACAGTCTTTGGTATAGTGATAGAGTCCAATGATGAAATGAAAACAAGTGATGAATGTGGTAGCTTCTTGTATGTCACATAGGAAGAAATAGGGTAGGTACATTTTCTCTTCCCTTTTCTGAGAGCAATAGGTAAATTCGAACTTGAATCTTCTTCAGGTTGAGGTGTATCATCTGTCTGTGGATCATCTGCATGTGTATTATATGTATTATTCACTTGAGACACTCCATTGGGTATGGTAGAATATACCAAAAACTCTTCATTGTCTTCCTGTACATGAGGTGTACTAGTTTGGTAAAACGGTGTGTCTTCTATAAAAGTCACGTCAATTGATACAATATATTTTTGTAAACTTGGATAAAAACATCTATAACCTTTCTGAAGTCTATAATATCCAACAAAGATGCACTTTAAAGATTTGTGATCAAGTTTACTCAGCTGCTGACTAACATCTCTAACAAAACATGTACACCCAAATACCCTAGGTTTAACTGGAAACATGCTTTTATCCGGTTGGAGAACTTGATAAGGAATCTCATTGTTAAGAACGGTTGAGGGCACTCTGTTAATAAGAAAGCATGCAGTGGACACATCATCAGCCCAGAAAACTTTTGGTACATTCATTTGAAACAATAGTGCTCTAGCAGTTTCTAATAATTGTCTATTCTTTCTCTCAGCTACACCATTTTGGGAAGGAGTATCAACACATGAAGTTTCATGGAGAATACCATTTTGAGTTAGATAATTGTCAAATTCAGTAGACATATACTCTTTAGCATTATCACTACGAAGTGTTTGTATAGTGGTATTGAACTGTGTTTTAATCTCAGCATTGAACTTACAAAAGATAGAAAACAATTCAGTTCGAGACTTCATAAGAAATAGCCATGTTATACGAGTGTAATCATCAACAAATGTTACAAAATACCTATAACCAGGTTTAGATACAATTGATGATGGTCCCTAAATATTAGAATGAATCAAAGAGAATGGACTACTTGCACGCTTATTAACTCTAGGATAAGAACTACTTCTATGATGCTTTGCATACCGACATGCTTCACAATTTATTGTAGGTAGGTTGCTATACTGAGGGCAAAGCTGCTTGAATAAAGTGAGAGAAGGATGACCAAGTTGGCAATGAACTTTGAATGCTGGATCCATGATCGAACAAGCTGTAGGTTTTGAAAGTGTGTCGAGAGTATATAAGCCACCAGACTCACTTCCTCTACCAATAGTCTGATTCGTCACAAGATCCTGAAACACACAATGGTTAGGAAAGAATTTGATGCTGCAATTAAGATTATGTGTAATTTGGCTCACTGAGAGTAAATTGAATGATAGAGAGGGTAAATATAACACAGATGCCATTGGTATAGATGAGCTGAATATTACTTCACTCGTTCCTTTAACTGAAGATTGTGATCCATCTGCTAATGTAACCTTGTGAGGAATTCTACTTGCTTTTAAACTTGTAAACAGATTTTGATTACTTGTCATGTGATCTGAAGCACCAGAACCAATTATCCATTTTGATGTAGCTGTGCCAGTACTAGTGTTTGCAACTAAAGTTGTTGCTGATGTAGCTCCAGATTCAGATGAATTACTATGTAATGAGTTTTGAAATTTAGAGTACTTGTCAATTTCTTCTGCTGTCATGAGCACAGTTTTGATATTAGAGGGGTTTGTATTTCTTTGATTCCACTGAAGACTTCTACATTCAGATATCACATGGCCAATTCGCTTACAATAGTTGCAAATCTTATTTTGATTCAATGGTGGTCTCCATGATGATCTTTGAGATCTTCCAGGTTGTCTAGGTGGTCTCCAAGATTGTGTAGATGGTCTCCAAGATTGTGCATTAGGTGGTCTTTGTGGTCTCCAAGTTTGTGCATGTTGTGGTGCATTGAATTTTCCAGTATCAGATTGATCATTTGAAGCAAGATTTCCACTACTACTAATAAATGCACTGTTACTTGTGTTGGCACCTGTGTTACCAGTATTGGATATATTTTCAGTTCGAAGAATACGGCTATATACTTCATGTAATGAAGTTATATCAGTGTTGCAAGAATTTGTGATTTAGCACTTTCAAATTCAGATGTAAGTCTAGCCAAAAAACTCATAATTGCCATTTGTTCTCTTTATTTTTGTTGAACTTTAATGTCAGTACTCATTGGTAATAGGAGATTAAACTCTTCGTAAGTTTGTTTGAATGTCATGAAGTAATTCATCAAATTCATATCCTTCTTTTCAGCTCTATAAAAAGCTTGACAAACATCATACATTTTTGTTAAATTCCCTTTGCCTGAATATATAAACTATAAATATTCCATTAATTCTTTCACCGTTTCACAATGATTAATTAATCCGATAACTTCATTTTCTACTGAATTTTGAATTTGCAGAAATAAGCGAGCATCATCACGAAGCCAATTCTGATCATCTTTGTCTTTTGAATCTGATTGAGGTGGTTCTTTAATCAAATGATCATTCTTATCCATACTCCGAATATAAAGACGGATTGTCTTATTCCAATCGAGATAGTTAGAACTATTCAACTTTCGATCTGTAATCTTTGGCATCATTGACATTACATCGATTCCCTTAGTTTCCGTCATGATTCACAGATTTAAGAACAAGATTGAAACGACACAGAGGAAGAAGAAAGTAAAATTGGATCTCAAACTTTCGAAGCCCTAGATCGAAGGAGCTCTGATACCATGTTATTTATATATGAAAGAATTAAGATGAAAATGCATAGAATAGGAAGCCATTAATTTCTTATTATATTTTTATTTTTTTCTCACTACCAAAATACAATATTTGTTATATATCAGATCTGGATTACAAACAAGCGGGAAAATAGAAAATGTAAAATGCGGCCTCCATATTGTACATGGGCTTTACACAAATGGGCTTTAGCATAAGTAAATATCAGCAAATGCACTTCTTCATCCATGCTCCCAGATTACATAAAACATGTATAAGTTTGGAATACGCAAGCTATTTAAAAATATTTATATAGCTTGCACAATCTAAAAATATGCATATTAATTTTTTTTCCAAATATAACTTGCGCATTCCATAAAGCGAAAGCTATATAAATCAGACATACTTTTACAATTAGTTTTGTATGAGGTCTAAAGTTGGAATATGTTTTTAACAGGGACTTTTTCAAAAATTTGTCCTTACAGATATTCTAATCAAAATAAAAAATATTGAACTAAGAACAAAATTTTGAAATTGGAAAAGAGGGAGTATTGATAGGTTAAAGAAGGGGGATAAACATGAAAGGAGGATAATATAAATAAAGGAAGCGCAGTTTAGCACATGTTTAGCGTTTTTATATGAAAAAAGCTCAATGATTTGATCATACTTCTAAGAAAAAGTTTTATAAGTTTCGTTTTTCCACACCTATTTTTGATTCTCCCTCTTTAAATTTCCTATATAGTTCATTGGATTTTTGATGAATGGTTTAAATTCTTTTTATACGAAATAATATTAAATTTCTTACTAGCAACACTCGTTCGCATTCAATGTTTACGTTAAAAATCATACATGCAAATATCCAACTATATAGGAGAACCGATTGTAAAAATTTTACCATCAGACTGTCTAAAATACATGCATTATTCTAAGTGTGAATTATGAGCATGAAATACTCTAATTTATTAATAAATACTCATATTATATATATATATATATATAATAACAATAAATAAATAAATAAGCAAAAGGCAACGATTTAACTAATTTTAAAGTTTGTTCAAACTAAGATATTTTGTATGATAAAAAAACAACGATTTAACTAATTTCAATTTAAAGTCTACTTTAAACAAAGATTTTTTATACAAGATAGATAAGAATATAAGAAGAATAGGCTTATATCAGATGTCTAATATATATATATATATATATATATATATATATATATATTAAAATTTTAATTGGCTAACTATTGTCCCAAAGGTATTTCAGATTGGATATCAATTGTTTAGTTAGCATATTAATTGGTTTCAAGATTTTGATTAACATCTTTATCCTTATATTCACCCAATATTCATGAATATTATTAGATTTTCAAAATTCTCTATCTGAAAGTTCTAAAATCCTACTAACAACAAAATATTAATTTGGAACATTTTCAATGGTACATGCACATATTAGTTTTCAAACTTTGTCACATTGAACAAATAAACAATTTTTTATTTATTTTTCAGATAAAAACAAAAGGGTTTTGCCGAATATAAAACTCTTAATTATTCAATTTTTAATTAGTAGATCATTGTCAATTGCAAGACAATCACTTTACGTGACGCTCTGAAAGTTGAACGTAACCTTTGAGTTGAAATAATGGATTACACAAACATGTTATACGAAACAGCAACCTAATTCTAAATCACATACATTGCCCATCTATTGAATCATATATCCACAGAACTGAGAACATGCAAGTTAATAAAAAAGAAGATAAAGAAGAAAGAGTACCTATGCTGAACTCAAAGACGACGACAACAGTAAGAATGGCCCAAATGGAGTGGCTACTGAGGTCCTTAAACGGCAGCTTGATGGAAACAAGAAGAGCCATGACAGCAAGCGCCATCCCCATCTTGGCAGCAAATATAACCTTCCTTTTATCAGAACGTCCAAACTCCCATGCCCCGACCGCCAACTCTCCTGCTTTCGTCCACAGAGGTTTGATCCGATCGATGAATCGGTGCATCCATCTCCTGAAACGGAAGCATTTACGCCCATCGTCGTAGAAGTCGTCGTCGTCGTCGAAGACGCCGCTGTGGCCCCATGGGTCCTGTTTCAGCGATGAGTAGTACTGCAGCAGCTTTTCTTTGCTCTTTTGCTCGAGCACGTGGTGGAACGAACTGTATCTTGGAGGTGGTGGTATGGTTCCCATTGATGGCTTATTTGATTGGATTGGGAGGAAGAATGTTGGTGCGAGGATGTAAATGGCTAAACTGGATTGATAGAGAAATCACAAATATTGGTTGCAAATGAATTAAAGCTTTTTGGAAATGTTTTTAATATGTGATTTTGTGAATAGCTGTAGGGCCAGATCGATTTCACCGGTATTCATTGTTTATACGTTGAATGGTAGGTTGGTACATGTACGTATTTGTTTATGGTTATAAGAGAGGTACATGATAACAACAGTATCCATTTCCCGTGAACAGTGTATAGTTGTTTGGATTGTGATGCCCTCGCTTTTGGGCCAGTTTCCCACTACTTTATATTTTGTTGCACAAGAGTAGCATGTTAGCTAAGAGCATCTCCAATAGAGGCTTACATATTACATTAAGTACATACATTATGTAATATATACACGTTTTGACCACTTCAACAGAGTATGGATTCTGTAATTGATCACATTTGGGGCCAAATTGATTACAAATCTGTAACTTAATTGGATGTCTGTTCAACAAATGTTCAGTTATTTTTTCTTAACAAATGTTCAGTGATTTTTCTTTCAACGGTCGAAAAATGCTACGTTTTGAACGGTTAAATTTCTTCCCTTCTCTACAAATACCAACTCCATCAATCCTTCTTCTCACACACACACCATTCTACCACATTTTCAACCATTCTACTCTAACTTATCTCATTTCAACATGTTTTTTGATTTCAATATTGATTTTGCAAGGAGCAATTTTCAAGGATTCAGTTTAGAAGACAATACGACTTCGATTGGCGGATTATTCACCAACGCTAGTTGGAATTCGACGGAAGACTGCGATTTATGTTGCATTTGGTGTGCATTGTCTAGCGATTCAATCCGAGGATGCGACCAAAGTGGGGATAGCTTCTAGGACCGAGTTACAAATTGCTACAACCGTAAGAACATTGATTGTAAAAGATTGTTTGCTTCGATCAAAAGTTGACATGGAAAAATTAACTGTCAAACGAAACATTTGATCATAGATGTTCAAGTTGAAGCAAACGAATTCTAGTGGATTTGGAAATGAAACACATTTGGTAAGAATTTCAAAATTTTATCATATGTCTACATATTTTCTAATCATTTAACCGATTTTCTTACAGAGAATGACAACAAATAAAATGTTTAAAAATATCTACAAACCAGAGAATGAACAAGCACCTCATTTGTTTCAGTTTATGCACGTTTATGATCTACTAGTTGAGCATGTAAAATGGAAATCCTCTCTTCAAAAACCAGTTCAAGACGTCCAATCAAACAGAGTTCGAGGTAAAGCAGCAAGAGTCAAAGAAAGCTCTGGCCCAGATGAATCGCTAGGAAGTCAAGGTACGGCGTCAGAAGATGGCCTAACACCCACCGAAGATACTTATGTTAGGCCTCTTGGAGCCAAAGCAGCAAAAAAGAAATAGGCCACTGAGGCTGATCAAGCAGACTTAAATCCGAAGACAGATATAATCGTGCAATGGAACTTCGAGTTGCTCAACACTAAGAAAAAATATCGAAAAATGGAACAACTTCTTGCTGGAAACAAACAAAGTGATGAAGATGCAGTAATGTTCATTGATACGTCTAATATGTCTAAAGAACAACAAGAGTATATCGAATCCAGGAGGAGAGCAATTATGAGACGCATATGTGAAGAGGGGCTGTAGTTGTATTTGTAATTGTTACTACATAAAATTCCTTTCGACTTAGTCGAAACCTATTTGAGCAGAAGATAAAGAAGAACAAGAGGAAAAGGCTCCAACCAGACCGTTCGAAGGAGTCGAAGGGATGCTACAGCCAAAGTTCAAAAGCTTCAGAACCTTTCGAAGAGGTCGAAGGCACTCTTCCGCTTCAGTGACCACCTTTCGAAGCAGATGATTCTATATGTATGAAGACCTTTCGAATAAGTTGAAACAACACCTTTCGAAGACAATGAAGGACAGCTCTTCATACATGCGCCAAACCTTTCGAAACCAAAGGTTTCGCCTTCACTCAACTCACTCGAAAGCATGTGTTGGCCAGATTAACCCTTTCGAAAGCTAAACCAAACCTTTCGAACCAGTCGAAGCCATTATTGTCCAGGGAGGTTCCGCATCAAGTCACATGCAAGAGTTCGGAAGCAACTAACAACATCGAAACCATCAGAACCTCAACATCTTCGAAACCATTGGATAAAGTCTATCGACAGAGTAGAAAGTTCTTACAAAGCAACATAGAGAAGGAAAGCTCAACCGCTCCTTTCGACAAAGGCGAAAGCATACTAGTGTCAACACGGCAACCACCTTTCGACCAGGTCGAAAGTATTGGGGTCGAAAGGTGCTGACTCGCATCTATAAATAAGACCCAAGGGGTCTGGCTTTGGGGATAGGAAATTAGTCAAACTAAACTTGTATTTTCTTAATTCCAAAAGCTATAAAACCCTAATTTCTAAATTGAATTGGGGATTTTGAGTAATAAAGTTTTATTTGAGCCGTGGAAGGGAAGTTTTCAATCGTTTAGATTACTTCATTATTTAAAAAGCATTTATCAGGCTTAACCTTGCATTGCAGGTGTCAATTGTATCGAAAGGTACCTCCCGACTCGATTGAAACTTGGTATATTCAAGTAACTTCAACCATAAACTTCAAGATAATTTTCCATGGGCTTCTGCTTTCGACAAGGTTGAAACTAGCCTCGATCCACTTAAGCCTTTGAGACCTAGACCTTATACAAAGTGCCTAAGGATCTAGCTTTCGACAAGGTCAAAACCTCTACCTTGGATTCTATATCGAAACCCTAACTACTTAACAACTTAACCTATCGGCTGGATCGAAACCCATTAAGTCAAACCTTACCTAGAAGCCTCTAAAGTGATTCATTTGAGTATTTCAACTGTATCAAAAGGAGAGTTTTTGAATGGAATACCGCATTATCCTAGTAAGGACGAAAGGTTAATAAGAAATAGAATTGATTGTTTTGACTGGGTCGAAAGGCCGATCTAATTAAGTTTACATTATAGCAATCTATTCGAAAGGGTAACTAAGGAAGAAATAAACATCTCATCCTTCTCAACCTAACCAGAGAAATCCAAAAAGGGATAACCTTCTCCCTTAACTCAACTTTGGGGCGTTGACAAGATTTCTTGTTAACATTTCTGGCTCTAGAAGGAGGGCTCGAACCTCCGACTTGGTTAAACACCCAACACTACTTGTCTCTAACCTAACCTAACCCAATTCCGAGCTTATCGACTTTGGTCCAACATCATCATGGATAGAAGAATCAAAAATCAGAGCATGGATCTTCAGAACCACGTTTGATAGGATTCTCCCAAAGAGCCATTAAGGATTCCAACCAATATGAAGAACAAAGGTTAAGATTAGAATCTCTAAGAATTATAAATAAGAAAAAAGTGGAATCATATGATCTAGAGAAATGGAGCTTGAACCCCTTTCATATTGGCTCCACCCCAATTTTTGCCTTAGGAAGAAGGAAAAGTGGAAGTGACAATGTATTCAGTCAAATGAGGAGAACTATTCAGCATTATTCCAAAGGCACAATCTTTGAAAAAGAGATAATGACTGACTATAATGCCTTTGCATACAAATGACAATAAACTACGACAAGAACTACAAAAGGTGGTGAAAAGGAAAGCGATTGAAGAATGTGAAACTGCAAGGCCAAGAAATAAGAAACTAAAAAGCCATGCTCAAGAATCAAGTTTCAAATCTAGACTTCCTAAAAAATGAAACTTGACAACGTCAATAGAGAATGTCTACTTGCTAACTAAGGATGAGCTTAACTATTGGTCATCACAGAAAAAGAAGCCAAAACATGAAAGGAATCTGGGGAGATCCTACTGTCACTAATCACATGATGAACGGACATGAGACCAATTATTGTAGAGCCCTAGAGGGGATGATAATTAATTTCTTTCATCGGGGAAAGATCAATGAATTTGTAAAGAGAACATGAGAAAGATCAATAAAGAGTTACTTTTCTAAGAAAGATCTACATGGTTAGGAGTGAAATACTCCTTGAATTTGGATACTACCTAAGATGGTAGAAATCCTCTGTCCGCACCGAGTTGGCTAGGGCAGATCACCTCCTAGAGGGAGGGCGGAGTAATCCTTTAACCGCGCCATGCTATGGCCAGATTAAAGCACCGAACGAGCCCTTGGTCGCGCCTCTGGTCAGGTTAAGGCACCTCATGGAGGGAGGACGGAGTAAGCCTTTATCTGTGCCATACTATGGCCAGGTTAAAGCACCGAATAAGCCCTTAATCTGTGCCACGCTATGGACAGGGTAAGGCACCTCCTGGAGTGAGGACGGAGTAAGCCTTTATCCATGCCACACTATGGCCAGGTTAAAGCACTGAACAAGCCCCTGTCTGCGCCACGCTATGGCCAGGGCAGGGCGCCTCTTGGAGGGAGGTCGGGTAAGTCCTTGGTTCCAGCCTCTAAGATGTGCTAACCAAGAGCACCGGACAACAATGGACTAAGATGTCCAAGCCCAAGAAAAGGCTCGCCAAATAATGGACTAAGATGTCTAAACCCAAGAAGACGCTCATCAAGTAGGGGACTAAGATGTCCAAACCTAAGAAGCGGTATATCTCTAATGGACTAAGATGTCCAGACCCAAGAAGTGACACATTAGATTATGGACTAAGATGTCTAAGCTTAAGAAGTAGTCAATCAGATTATTATTATATACAAAGTCTACAAGGTTTACACATCTAAAGGAAGATAGAATCTAAGGAGTAAAGCAGAACTCCGTCTACTAAATACCCGAATTTGGGTTTCGAGTTTCTCATTTCAAAACTCCATTTATTAATTCCCGAATCTGGGTTTCGGGACTCTCATTTCTGAATTTAATCTATTAATACCTGAATCTGGGTTTCAGGTCTTTATTGACCACTTACGGTCTTTATTATACCTAAATCTGGGTTTCAAGACTATTACTTATTAATGGCCTATTCTAGACTTAAGATTTTTATTATGAATTCCTATTATAGATTTCTATTTATCCATCACAAATGCCCGAATCAGGGTCAAAGAATGTTCTTAAAAAGATCATTATTATGAGTTTCCATTAATACCCGAACCTAGGTTCTGAATTTCTAAGTTTTCGAATTTCATTAATGCCTGAGAATGGGTCATGGGGTTTTTATTACAAATATTCAGATAACGATTTCTGAATTCTTCCATATTCAGCTCTTTATTAACTATCTTTAGAGAATGACTCTCTCACATTTATACCCCTACTTCAGGACTGGATTTTCTATCTGCAGACTTCAGACATTCAAGCAAAATGGTTTAAGTTAAATTCTTAATTATTTTTCATCATGGTTAAAGATGGGATTTAGACATTTGATATAAACTACTTTTCATGCGATGATTTACACAAATGGTATACATAGACTTATATGTCAATATCAAGCTGATAATTGGAAATATTGTTTGCTTCATACTTTTCAGGGAAATTGAAACAGCAAAGAAGAATAAGAGATTCAATGAATACAGAAATTATAGTATGAGCTATCAAATAAGCAATTCAGAAATGACATTACAAAAAAGAATCACAAATCAGGTGATATTTACAAAGTTTATATTATTTGCATGATTTATGAAATTATTTACAAATATACAAAACATTTATATACATTCTGCGAATATAAGTCTATCATAAATCTTGAGTAGCTTTGCTCAGATTTTCAGCAAACAAGGGTCAACTATGTGACAAATTGCGATGCAGAGGACTTCCTTGAGTTTCGTTTCTTTCTTTCTTATCCTATCTGCATCATCGATTGCATCGATGTTGGTCTTCAGAGCACAGTTGAAAGCTCTTTTTGCACCTCTAGGTGTTTTATTTTATCTTTCTAATTCCACGACGCGCTTCTGGAGGCAGTAATTGCCACGCTCAAGCTCTTGGATTCTAGCAGCGTATTCATTTATACGTTGCGAATATTTAACCCTTTGCTGTTCATCAAAATACTTTGCCACTTCAAATTTGATTTTCCTACACCATTCACCCACTATCCTCTTGTCCAAGCTAGGAGGGGGATTAGTCATTATGGGGAATTTTTGAGCGGCAAGGGAAGTGGACCTTGTAGGTCTACTTACAGAAGGAGTAGCGCGAGGAGCCGGTAAATCGATACTCTAAAAATTATCCCCCATAATATATTCCAGCGATTCGCATTGAGCTTGACTATCCTTTAGTTTCATCTCTAAATCACTAATTTGTTGAAAGAGTTCCGACATTTTCTGATCAAAGTCGATTGAAGGGTTCGACTTTACTTGTCACTTTAGTGCAGAGGTCGTTTCATCTTTGCTTTTGATATCAGCCTCCATGTTGGCAACTTGATCCTTACGGTTGCTAATGATAGTTTTCTGAAGTAAGTATCCCTTGTGCCACCTTAAGGCTTCAGCGTTGCCGTGAAAGCGTTTGAGTAAGGTATCATCAAGAAGTTTGCTCCTTTCAAATTCCGTCAACGGCTTATCTCTAAGATTAGTAAAGCGCGTTGTTGAATCAAGTGATTGAGGAGCCGCTGATAATTGTAAATCCTACTTAAATAGAAAAGGAAGCAAAATGGAGTCAAAATCAGTTAGTAAAATCTCTTTATTATTATGATAACAGATTACAACGAAACTGAAAGATACAATAGACAATTGTATTATATCTAAAGTTGGGAAACTACATTTCTAACTTTATTTAATGAATGTGTAGAGAGGGTAACCGTCGAATCAAAAGGAATATTGACTCCTTCAGGAGTAATAACTGGTGGACATTTGCAATAGTCCCACTTCCCAGCTAGAGGACTATCGCGACCACAAATTAATTTCGTATAAAAGGTTATGATCCCCTTAAGAAGCTTTTCTTTCTCATCACCAAGGAAATCAAAGTGGAGACGAGGATATTCCAAGTAGAGTTTTTGTAAATCTCTAAGAAAACTATATCTTGCTAATTTTAAAGACTTTAAAATTAATGTCTTTTTAAGATAAAATCTTCTCAATTTAACATATTGGCTTAAATGGTCTCTAGAAACAAGTTAGCCTGATGAATAGTCACTATGTGATAATATAATAAAATGAAGTTAAGCATAAAAGGCAAGACTAAAACAAATATTTACAAATCAATATATTATTGCATGTTTACAATTATTCATTTGGTTCATACAAAATAGACTTAGAAATAATTCAGAGACAAATTTGTTCTTATAATACTTAAATTTTCAGTAGGGAAATCTTGGGGAATGGATCTGACCCATGGTAAGTTCCAACAAGCTCTAGGGTGTGGGTCAGATCCAAATTCGTCCAAGTATCTCTTATGAAAATGCCTAAGTAGACCCCCACTAAATTCGTCTAAATATGAAAAATCAACAATTAAGTGTCTACAGTAAGCCTTATATAAGAAGTTGATTAAAATATCTCTCTGTTCAATCAGCATCCAAAATAAGGTGATTAACTCCCGGTTTTTCTTTAACAGAGCGTTGTAGCGAAGGCGCGCTCTCTTTAGTAGGGGGCAGCTTTTGATGTTTAAAAGACGCCAGCACTGATGCACTTCTATCAAGCCTATGATATTTATCGGAAAGTACATTGTGCTCCCTTATTTGCTTGTCTAACTCCTTATATAAACTGCTTATCTCTGCTTGTTTTCTTTCGAGTTTGGTTTTATAGGGGAGGACAGATTTCTTCCTTACCTAAAATAAATGATTTACACTATTATTATTATCTTCGAAGTGAAAGATATTTAAACAGAGAATCTCATACCTGAGATATCAAGATAGAAGTCTGAGAAACCTACTCTTTTCCTCTCGGTGCATCAACATTTATAGAAGCGGGCTCTTCTTCCTGAGGAGTAGAGGGCCCGACAGATTTAGGCGGGACTTCTTTCTGGGGAGATGGATCTTTTTCTGAAGCTCTAGTATTATCATCTCTATCCTTGTCAGAAGTCTCAGTATGGCCCCCTTTGTCGCCACCTGAGCATTGTCCACCATTGTTGTTATCATCATCATCATTATTATCATCGTTGTCATCATAATTATTGTCACCCTCTTCTCCGGCAGCGTCATCTTTATCGCCTTCATCTTCTGAGTCGGGTTCGACTTCAAAAGAGGGGACTTTGAAAGAGAGAATCTGGAAGGCATCAATTTATTCCTTTTCAACAGCCTCATTTCCCTACTTCATCTAGTTTATTTTGCCCATAACTCTATCAACGAGGTTGGAGTCAAGCGAGGGAAAATTGAGCTCAGTGCATTTGCTGATATTATCTGCATATGTAAGCATCAAAGCATCTTCAAAGGAGCTCAACATGATCTCTTTAAGGGTATTGTCTAGAAACTGAGATACTCGTTGTTTGGCGTCTAAAATGGTATCGACAGCAAGTTTCAAGGGAGTCTTCTTTCTCCTCAACTTCTCTTTCAAAGATACATTTTCCACCGCCATTCGAGCCTTCTCCTCGTCGAGTTCTTTGATGGTTAGTTGCATTGTGAAGTTCTCATCGGCAAGGAGTTGACGAGCCTTTCTTTCCTCAAAAGTAGCATATTTTGATTGGGTGAGAGAAGTTCTCAATCGCTCTAGTTCAGAGGTTGCTTCATCTTTTGCCGCAGAAAAGGAAGACACTTGATTTTTTTAGAGCAAAAATTTCCTCCGGAAACTTGGAGGACTTAATAGAAGATTTAAACCCCTGCTTATGTAAAGTTAACCAACTCTTAGAAATCTGAAAGAAGAAATGTAGCACAAGTTAGAAATTTAGAGAAGAATAGTAATGATAAAGTCAAAGTAAAGAGAAGCTTATCAAGAATTGTTGTTCTATTAAGGAAAGGTAATGACCCACCAAGTCAGGAACGGAAGAAGGCGGCTGGATAGAGGAAAAGGACTTAGAATTTAAGATAGACTGGGATATATCTTCAAAATTAATGGAAGAAGAAGAGGATGTTGGCTTTGGAGGAATGCATTTTAGAGTGGGGGTCACCTCCAAAGCTTGTTGCATTTGTTCGAGTGCACCCGAAGAGCATGAAACCGTGATACGAGAAAGAGGATCGATAGTAGTAGGAGTCTGCTCAGGTTTATCTCGAGGAGCTTCCATGATCGGGCTCTCCGAAGCTTTATCAAAAGATAAAAGTTCCTCTTCTTCTACATCAACCACTTTAGCTATCTTTAGAGGTGGTTCCACTTCAGTTGATTGCATCAACGTCCTTTTTATTTCTATCTTAGTCTTGGCAAGAGACTGAGCGATGGATGGTGCACGAGAAGTAGCTAGCGGAGGAGCTGGACCGCTAATAGGCTTTTTAACCTGAGGAGCAACTGAAAAGAATTCAAGCAGATTATAAATCAGCAGAATAAATTGAAAAAACGACACAGCAATACATAACAAATGCAGCATTTATAACTTACCAGAGTGGTCGGCACAAATGGGTGACATGGGAGAGAAGTTTGATGGGTCTCCCAGAGAGAGGAAGCGTTTGCTGGTAAAAGGGAGTGCTTTTGCAAATTTGATAGAGTTAACATCGTTAATCTATTCCCGATCTTGCTTAAAGCTGCGGTTAGAGATTCAACAATCCTCTTATCTTCTTCATTGAGCTCTTTAGCAAGGACACCTGACAAAAGAAAAGATTAGACAAGAAAAACCACTGAACAAAAGGAAAATAATGAAAATCTGGACTTACGGGGGGTAGGGAAAGCCCCACTGATATTTGGGAAGCACTTAACGAAGAAGAACTGGTTCTCCCAGTCCCTAAACTTGTTAACCCCTTTTGATATTAGCTTCTTATGGAGGTTTGCTTTGAATATTTGTCTATTGAGATTGCTAAGCTTGACCAGCCGGATCGAGTGGTTCAACACTTCAGCGTTAAGAGAGGGGAGGCTAGGCTCCAATGCCATCATCCCCAAAGATAGGAGGTAGGTGTAAATGTTTGGGGATAGTTCGATTGGATCGATCCCGAGATAAGAAAGAAACTTGGACAAGAATTCTGGGAATAGGAGAAATCCTCTGTGCTATATATGGATCGCAGTATAAGCAAAGAACCCTTTGGGAGGGCTATTGATGGTATCTGTTTCCCTAGGAGGAATGGCTTCCACACTAGAAATGTCGTAGTCACTAAGGATGGCATCTACTTCATCTTGAGTAGATATGAGTGAATGCTTGGAAGTGGCTTCGACCTTCTTTGAAGAGCTCATGGTTCTTCCAGGTGAAAACGTTTTAGTTAAAATTTCCAGGTTATTATGAACTAAATATTCTTTGAAGACTTAAAAAAAACTACTATGGCAACTTAAACATAAAACTAAACATGGAACTTCAAATTCTTGGAAGAGAGTTAAAGTTAAAAATCAAAAAAATATAGAGCTTTCGACTGAGTCGAAAGGGAAAGATAAGTTAACCTTTAACAGACACCTTTCGACAATGTCAAAAGCTTACATATGAACATCCACTGAGTTTTCGACAAGGTCGAAAGGAAGGGTTGGAGTATGTATCCTATCGAAACCCTTCAACAATGCCGAAAGCACAATAAAGAACCAGGTTGTTAAAAGAAAATAGTTAAAACTAACTTAAAAACTTGAGCAAAGTATATACAACTAGTATTCCAAAAACAAGATAATAAGACCCTTCGACACTGTCGAAACCTATGACTTGAGTTTTTCTAGGGGATATATGAATGTCCTCGAAACCTTATATACTCATTGAGTCGAAAGGTCCTAAGTTAAAATCATATGAACTTAGAACGTTTTGACAATGCTGGAGAAAGGTGATTGTAAAAAGGTTTCGACTAATTAGTTACAAGAGGTTTCGATAGGGTCAAAATGAAATTATGGTTTCGAAAGCATACTAAAGAAGAAAGGATTTCAATCAGCATAAAGGTTTCGACTAGGTCAAAACGTTTTGCTTTCGAGAGGGGTAACTGCATTTTACTCCATTATACAACCTTTCGACAAGGTTGGTTAAATTCACGCTATAATACCTTTCGACCCCATCGAAAGGGGCAAAGAAAGCAAAATCAATGTTGCTACCTTGATCCCTTTCGAAGGGGTCGAAAAGTAATTTATGGTGCCAATTTTTCATCCGTACCACTCAATACTTCCGGGTGAAGAAAACAGAAGCCCCTTTCTTCTCCAAACCCGATTGCAAATCCAGGAATTCAAAAAGTTAATAAACAATTGAATCAAACCCATTAAGAAAACAGATTTAAGCATGGAATTAACCTTTTGGATTTCAAAGTATATGAAACAAAAAATCAAATTTTCTAAAAAAACAGCGAAAGTCACAAAATCTGAAATTGAGAATCAACAAAAGGTAAATATGATTGATTCATGAAGATGAATTGTGGAATACTCTCGAGTGGTTTAACAGTTTAAAACAAACAATTTCCAGAAAATCGAAGCAAAATCTTAATTATACAGTTTTAAATCAAAATCTCAATTATGAGATTTGAGAAATAAAGTTCGTCGTGAAACATAAAAATAATAGATAGAAAAAGAAATTTGCAAATTGAAATGGTTTTTACTTGTGGTTGGATACGATCTCTTCTTTAATTAAAGAAGGGAAAATTTGGAAACTTTGGAAACTCTTTACATTTTTTTCTCGAAGTTTATTTGATTGCAGAAAAGTGAAAGGGAAGAGGAAGAAGATGTACTTTAAAAGAAAAGTCAGAGAAGGCGGTGGGCCGTTGGATCAGATTTAAATGAACGGTCCAGATTCATGTGGGAATGCCAAAAGGCTGGAAGTTCCTAGGTTTCGACGTAATTGACTTGGAAAGTCAAGCGCATCCCTTCGCGGGGGGGGGGGGGGGAAGGGGAGGGCAAATGTTACTACATAAAATTTCTTTCGACTCAGTCGAAACCTGTTTGAGCAGAAGATAAAGAAGACCAAGAGGAAAAGGCTCTAGTCAGACCTTTCGAAGGAGTCGAACGGATGCTACGACCAAAGTTCAAAAGCTTTAGAACCTTTCAAAGAGGCCAAAGGAGTCAAACGGACCCTTCCGCTTCAGTGACCACCTTTCGAAGCAGGCGATTCTATATGTTTGAAGACCTTTCGAATGAGTTAAGCAACACCTTTCGAAGACAATGAAGGACAACTCTTCATACATGCACCAAACCTTTTGAAACCAAAGGTTTCGCCTTCACTCAACGCACTCGAAAGCATGTATTGGCCAGAACAACCCTTTCGAAAGCTAAACCAAACCTTTCGAACCAGTCAAAGCCATTATTGTCCAGGGAGGTTCCGCATCAAGTCACAGGCAAGAGCTCGAAAACAACCAACAACATCAAAACTATCAGCAACTCAACATCTTTGAAACCACTGGATAAAGCCTATCGACAGAGTCGAAAGCTCTTACAAAGCAACATAGAGAAGGAAAGCACAACCGCTCCTTTCGACAAAGGCGGAAGCAAACTAGTGTCAAACAGCAGCCACCTTTCGACCTGGTCGAAAGGTGCTGACCCGCATCTATAAATAAGACCCAAGGGGTCTGGTTTTGGGGATAGGAAATTAGTCAATCTAAAGTTGTATTTTCTTAATTTCAAAAGCTGTAAAACCCTAATTTCTAAATTAAATTAGGGATTTTGAGTAATAAAGTCTTGTTTGAGCTGTGGAAGGGAAGTTTTCAACCTTTTAGATTACCTAATTGTTTAAAAAGCATTTATCAGGTTTAACCTTGCATTGCAGGTGTCAATTGTATCAAAAGGTACCTCCCGACTCGATCGAAACCTAGTATATTCAACTAACTTCAATCATAAACTTCAAGATAACTTTCCATGGGCTTTTGCTTTTGACAAGGTCGAAACCTAGCCTCGATCCACTTAAGCCTTTGAGACCTAGACCTTATACAGAGTGCCTAAGGATCTAGCTTTCGAAAAGGTCGAAACCCCTACCTCGGATTCTAGATCGAAACCCTAACCAGCTAACAACTTAACCCATCGACTAGATCGAAAGCCATTAAGTCAAACCTTACCTAGAAGCCTCTAAAGTGATTCATTTGAGTATTTCAACTGTATCGAAAGGAGAGTTTTCGAAGGGAATACCGAATTACCTATCAAGGACGAAAGGTTAATAAGAAGCGGAATTGATTGTTTCGACTGAGTCGAAAGGCCGATCTGATCAAGTTTACATTACAACAATCTATTCGAAAGGGTAACTAAGGAAGAAATAAATATCTCTTCCTTCTCAACCTAACCAGAGAAATCCAAAAAGGGACAACCTTCTCCCTTAACTCAACTTTGGGGTGTTGACAAGATTTCTTGTTAATAGTAATTATGCTAGAATAATTCTATCTTTGATGTATTTGAGATGTATTATTTTGAACTTAATTCAATAGAATGAAATTGCATTATAATATTTGATATGAAATGAAAGCGCGATACACTATTTTCAAACTAGATATTAAATGCAACTTAAATCAGCATTATGAACAACAACATGGAAAACAACAACAACAACATCATGAACATAATGAAAATAACAAACTTAACACCTTTACTAACAAATTTTTACTGATTGCCACAAAAGCTCCAAAGATGATTTATTAGATCATCTTGCAGTCTTCTATGGAGTTGAACACTACAATATGACATTTGGCTAGAAACATGAAACTCGAATTCCATTGCGCTTCCAATCATATCGTTGCGCCATACTTTCGGTGTTGCTAGAGCCTCTCGTAAACTTAGTCTTCTTCAATGTCTCTTTCGTCCTTTAAAATTATATTGTATAAAATAACACAAGTGAACATTATTTTTGTCATTTTAAGTGGATCCCAAAGTCTATAACGACTGCTGACAATGGCAAATCTTGATTGAAGAACTAAATGCTCTTTCAATGTCCTTTCTTTGGCCTTCTTGCATTGCTCCAAACTATGATTGTTTATTGTTTAATTGCGTAGGAATTGTCTTGACGATGGTACTCCACTTACGGTATATACCATCAATAAGATAATATCCATCATCATACGTAGTACCACCCAAATTAAAGGGACACAGAGTTGATTTACCATTAGCTAAATCATTAAACAAAGTAGATCGCTTAACTATGTTCAAGTCATTGTTAGAACCTGGCATTTCAAAAAGAGCATGCCAGATCCATAAGTCATATGAAGCTACCACTTTTAGAATAATCGTCGACCTACCAGACTTACCCTGATAAGCTCCGACATACGCCTTTGGACAGTTCTTCGACTCCCGATGCGTACAATCTATACTACCTAACATTCCCAGCCATCTTCTACTGCCATGCATCTCCATTAATCTTGCTATGTCAACTTCATTTGGTCTTCATAAGTATTGATCACCGTAAATGTCGACGATCGCTTGACATAAATGTTCCAAAGCTTCTAGTACAGTGCTTTCTCCTAAACAAATTCTCATCTAGAGCGTCTGTTGGTCCTGCATATGCAAGCGTTCTCCTCGCAGCGGTCATTTTTTGCATAACAATCAGATCTTGAGTACAAGATGCATTGGGCTTGTAGATGAAGTATTTATCATGTTGTTTAATTGATTGTAGTATCCTAAGGAATAATGGTCGACGCATGCGAAATCTTCTTCTAAAATTAGCTTGATACTCCCATAAATATCGTGAATCAAACGTAGATCATGTTAGCTGAAATAGATCTTCTTCTTCCAGTGTACATATAATGCTTCTGTATGTATATGGTCAAAGTTCAAACCCTGTATGTAATCAGGTAGCACGTATGCACGTGGGGCCACTCAAGCCCAATATGAATCAAAATCTTCAGATACTATAAAAGGATCACTATCTACCCATCCTGCGGCCCTTATAGCAGCAGTATAACCTGGTCCTACTCGAATATCACCATACATATCATCCCATGGAAGAAGATAAGAGGGAATGAAAACTATATCATGTAACTTCAACCAAAATCGGTCCACTAAATACCATATGAAAGGACATGTAGGAACCTGAAAGTAAACTCTACGTCTTGGAAGATCAAATTAGAAAGTTAGGGAATGATCACCATCAGGCTCCATAAACTGAAAATACTACTCCCAGGGACGAATTATAATGTTACAACACCGCCTTATATCCATCTGTTGTCTGGCCTCCGTTAATTCATTGTGTAACCCCGTGCAGCACGCTGCACATGCATAGTAGAACCCCAATGACGAAATATGGTGAAGTAAATATAAGGTGAAGTGTTCACTTCTGGAATAAGTCGAGGGTGCATATTGGCTGTATACTTATACCATCAAAATGGTAGGATTTACCAAAAACCATAAATCTGTCGAGACTGTTGTAGCACATAGGTATCCTACGCTATATATAGATAACCAAGAATAGTAGTACCATAGTTGTATATATGCAGTCCATCCACGTCTACCAATCCAGCCAAGTAGCCAAGTCTAATCGTGCCCTTATTGTTTGTGAAAAGGCAGCACCAAAAATATATAATAAAAGGCAAGGATAACAGAAGTGTGCATCTCCTCATCGTCCCTATAGTATACTATATACCGTTGTAGACATGTAAGAGTAATAGCACCTCCTTTGACCTCGTCATCGGTCAAAATCGGTAAATAAGTGGAATATGACTCAAAATCCTCAAGTGAACTATCAAACAAAACTGGCGCGGTCTGGTCGACCAACTTCTATACCAATGAACATATAAAATTCTAAAGGAGTCGATCCCAACTCAAAATCAGAAAAATGAAACGTGTGAGTGGTAGGCTACCATCTCTTGTAAGAGCCTCTACTATGTAGCAGTCTACGTGTGCAAATCTAGGTAAATCTAGAAATTCACCAAAAGGTATGCATGTAGCCTATCCAAAATCAACCGAGATAACTCATTAAAATACTCAAAAATACGCTTATACCAACTCCTACGCATAGCTATGTAACGAACCTATATAAATAATTATTTAACGTTAAACTAAACAAATCAATAACATTCATACTCTGTGACAGGCGTGTTCATCTAATAATTAAATATTAAAATTATACATGTGGCGTCACTAGCGTTGTAGTAAGTCGATGTGATGTAGTCGAGGGCAGCTCGTGCAAGGATCGTGGATCATGTGCGGTCACGGTAGCATCCAGAATGATATGAGTTCCACCGGCATTGGCATCTGTCGTGTAACGGACAGTCCATCTACCAGTTTTGACAGGCCGAGGCGACATTTTGATGTATTGGTAAATTAAAAGTAAATGCAAAAGAGAGTGGTGAGCTGAAAGAACGGTAAAAATGGGGGAAAAAGCGCCCGATATAGACGGGGTGATCAGGCGCCCGTTTAACAGGCACCCAATGCTCAGGCACCCTTTTAATAAGCGCCTGATGCTCAGGCACCTGTTTAACAGGCGCCCGATGCTCACGCACTCGTTTAACAGGTGCCCAATGATCTGGCGCCCGTTTAATCGGGACTTGATTATATATACTGTTGGGGACTTCGATCAATTACAAAATTGAAGTGTACATTTTGTAATATGTATACTCCAATTTGTTGAAGATGCTCTAAGTGTATGATATCCCCAGTAAAGTTTATGTTAGACGGGCTTGTCTAACATAAACCTTGGATCTTGCTTTTTATAAGTTTACTTGTTTTGATATTACCAACTGAGTTTCTGGGTGAATGGCGAATAAAATCATTTTCTTTAAAAAAAATCACGACTTTATCTGAATCGTGCAAGGCACACTATGTATTTTGTCATCATCAAGACAAAACAACTCCTATTTCCCTGTTTGATTTCCTTTACACCGAGGAAAATCATCCACAGACACCCTTTAGCTTGCCTAGGAAAATTGTAAGTGATTTAAATTTTGATGAAAATGTTTTCAAAAATGAAAGAACTGAAAATATTGTGCTTCCTGTTTTGTCTATTTATCGATTAAACAGACAAAGTTTGTCCAATGGGAAAAATAAAGCATCATTAGTGAGTAGGGAAAAATATCATCGCATTGAAAATAGGATCGTGCAAATATTATCTCAAATATCATTTTTACTGCATCAACAAAAAATGTGTTTTAAAAAAGATTATCATTTTCTTTAATAATTATCTATCAAAAGTATAAAGTGTTCAACACACCACACCAACCCAGTCCAATCCATATTGATTCAGATTGGTCCGGTCGAGTTGAGTCGGTCTATTAGGGGGATGGCATGCTCGTGCGATTAGTGGTCATGCATGTCTCGTCTTTCAACCAAAATGAAAACACTAGATGCGCAAAGGATCCGATGTAGTACATGCATACATATGTATGTATGTATTTCTTTCTAAATTTCCTAATATGTGAGACTAAAGAGTCTCAATGCACTTTTTTGGATTTTCAAAATTAACATATTTAAATAATTAAATTATAACAATCTCCCACTTGGCTTTCTAAAAATATTATTATCGAGCAATTTTCAAATCTAAGATTGTGCATAAAAAAAATATCTATCGATTTGAACCTTTGCATAGTGAGTAAGATTCATGATATACTAAAGTGACACATAGCCTTAAACTCTATCTTTGACTTCAAACTACACAACCTTTCTAGGGCGCAACTAATTGCTTATGTATTAAAGGACATGCACATCTATCATAGTATAGTGAATCTAGAAATTTTTGCTCTAAAATTCCATTGGAAACAACCATACCTCCATATTCACATAGATGAATCTATCAAGAGTACTCATGTAGCTCGGTATTTGATGCCACATAAAGTACAAATCTCACTAAGTGCTGCATCAACTCATCCTCTAATCGCTTCAGGGAAAATGCTTCCGTTATAAGAAAATAACATGTTTAACTTGTATCACATCGCAATTTGTTATTACCCACTAAACCTGTTGCTTGGTATCTCCAATTTATTGATTAGGTTACCATCATAAGTGACACATCATTCTAATTGCAATAGTCCAATTTTTTTAACATTTACAAGGAATTTCTCTTTGCTCAATCCTTTCGTCAATTGATCATCCAGAATTTTGTCAATATGAACGTAATCCGCTCTAATAGCTCTTAAAGAGAGAAATTCTCTTTAATAGTGCTGTGCGTACGACGTACAAGTCACATTTACCTTTTTAATGGTTCTGAACTTTTGCAGTAGTCGCAGTAATTTCAAAATGGATCAACACGAATGATATCAATTTTTCCCATAAAGGAATCCCAACTAGTAATTTCTTAACTGATCGGCTTCTTCAATAGTTATTGCTAATGATATCAACTTTTGCAGTAGACACACTACTTTCATAGTGGGTTAACTAAGCAGGTATTAGTTTTTCCTATAAAGGAATCTCAGCTAGCAAATTTCTTAACCATTTCGCTTCTTCAATAGTTGTAGTTAATGCTACCATCTTAGACTCTATGATGGATTGAGCCAAAATAGTTTGTTTCTTGAATTTCCAATAAAAAGATCTACGAACTATGCTAAAAGTTTGTCACTTATTGGATTTGAATCATTATACAAAGTGTTCCAAGCACATCACCATATCCTTTAAGAACGGTTGGAAACTTCTGATAACGTAACCCAAAATTTATGGTTCTCTTAAGGTATTTCATTACCCTTTCAATAACATGTCAATGCTCTATATTAGATCTACTAGTAAACTTGCATAATGATCCTGCAACATAGGTTATGTCGAGTCATGTACAATCACTATCATAATGAAGGATGTCAATGATGCTCGCATAATCAGACTATCTTATACCTTCACCAATGTTCTTAAATAATTTTACACTATGATCATATGGTGCACAAGAAGCTTTACAGTCAAAGTAATTAAATTAATTTAAAATTTATTCAGTATAGTGAGATTAATCTAACGAAAATTTCCTTTTCGACCTTGTAATTTTAATGCCAAGGATTCTACTCTCTTCTCCAAGATCTTTGATGTCAAAATTAGAATGCAAAAGAGCCTTCACATCATTATTAACACAAATATTTGAATGAACTATAAGAAAATCATCCACATATAAACATATAATTGTACAAATATTTTTTCATATTTGTAATAAATGCACAGTGCAAAGAGATTATCAAATTTTCATGTCAGCTTTGATGCCAATTTAAGACCATATAGATATTTATCTAATTAGCGAACATTATGTTCTTGATCGGGGATTACAAACTCTTTAGGTTGGTCCACACAACTTTCTCTTCTAATTCACCATTTAAAAAATTAATATTCATTTGGTGTGTTACTAAATTATGAATTGCAACAAGAAAAATCAATACCTAATATATTTTATTATAGTGATGGGTGAAAATGAATCAAAAAATCTGCATTTTCTCTTTGCTTGAACCCCTTACCCACTAGACGGCCTTTATATTTATCAGCAATGCATCAAGTTTTAATTTCATTTTAAGAATCCACGTACAAATTATAGTCTTACAACCAGAAGGTAAACCTACTAAGTGCTTTGTTTTATTAGATTCAAGAGAATCCATTTCATCATTGGTTGCTTCTTGCCAAAGGTCGACATCTATAATTAATAAAACTTCTTTAAGGTTAGCACAATCCTCCTCCAAGGTATAAGCATAAAAATATGGATCATAATCTTTAATTACTCTAGATCTCTTACTTCTTCTAGGATTAGTTTTTATCTTCTCAATATGCTCGTTACTCCTAATCACAAGAATATTAGTAGTTGATGTGCCTCCATCATTCCTTGAGTGGATGGATATTATTGTTTATAAAGATCAGCCTCACTTGATTCAATAATAATTTGAACTTTCAAATCATAAAACTTATATGATTTTTTATTGATTGAATAACCAATGAAAGCACATTCATACACTCTACTTGCTAATTTAATTCTTTTAGGGTCATGAATATGAACATATGCCAAACAACCATGGGTTCTAAAATAAGATAGGTTAGATTTATGATTTTTTTTTAAGATCTCAAATGGTGGCATTTTTCTCTTAGACTTAGGAACTCTATTTAAATATAACAAGCAGTTAACAAACTCCACTTCAATGTTATGCAACACCATAATTCAATAAAATAGTTACAAAAAGTCTTATTTTTCTTTCATTTTTACTATTCATTTCATGTGAATAAAGTGTAGTTCTATCATGAATAATATCACGTGATTATAAAATTCAATAAACAGGCTAGATTCATATTCAGTTCTCCTATCACTATGAAATTTCTTAATTTTATTATTAAATTAATTCTTAATTTCAATTAATTTATACATATCTAGTGCATCACTTTTATTTTTCATGAGACATACATAAGTAAAATTAGAATAATAATCAACAAATGTAATAAAATGACATTTACCATCTCTATTCAATATCCCATCAAGTTCACATATATCTAAGTGAATTAAATGTAAAGGTTCAAATTCTCTATTAACATATTTATGTAGGGTTTTAGTTATTTTTGCTTGGTTACAAAATCACATTTTTCAAAATTAGAATTAGTTATATCTTAAGAATTAAACTTATGCCACTCATATTCTCAATGATGCGTTTACTAACATGAAAATGTCAGCAACCTCAACATTAAAATCGTACAACATACAAACAGAATCAGAAACTTTATTCAATTCAACTTTCAATTTAAACATGTCGTTATAATCACAACCCTTTCCAATAAACATACCATTATAAATAATGGTGTACAAATTGATCCTAATAATTTGGTTAAAACCAACTTTATTAATTAGAAAACCAAAGACCAGATCCGTTCTCATTCTAGAGCATGCATAATGTCTTTCAGAATTAGTGTCTTTCTAAAGGTAAAATTTCCAATGCTAGTAATAATAGTGGTGTGAGAATCTTCCAACAACACTCCTCGGTAGCAGTGTATGTTTTAAACATTACATGATCGTAGCATGGATAAAAGCACCATGTTGCAACATGGCAAAAAGCACCAGTATCTACCCATCACCCTTCTTATCTACTAATAATGTTGATCTCATAAATCATAATCATTAAAGGCTCTTCGTAAGGTTAAGCTATGGAGTAGGGTATGGTATTCCAATTGCGTGTCATATGACCTAATTTGTTGCAGTTACAACGATTAATATCTGGAATCATTATTTAATGGTGGTTGTTGCTGTCCATTTTGGTTCCTTGGATGGTTCCTATTTCGATTATTGTTGCGGTTTTGATTCTTGAAAATTTTCGGTTTTGGTTTCATAACGGTAGCATTGGAGTTCTTAATGTTGTTGTTTGATACAACAAGCTCTTTATCTTTCTGGTTGAGTTTTCATGCTTCCTCCTCAATATAAAGGTCGGTGATCAAACTCTTTAAAGAAAATTCCTTATTATGATGCTTGAGAAAACTTTTAAATTTTTTCCAACTAGGGGATAATTTATCTATTAAAACAACATCAAAAGCCATATCTTACATTCTTGCACAGTACTTTGAAGCTTGTATGACTACACCTCCATAGATTTATCGTTGTCATATGGTATTGAAGGTAGCGACTAATTGAATACTATTTCATTACTACTTACTCTATATCATACTTCTTTTGTAATGTCTCCCATATTTTCTTTGTTGAGTCGTTTGAGTTGTAGTAATCACGTAGATCATCACATATGCCATTAAGGATAAAGTTTTGTAGAGATAGTCATCATCAATCCATGACTGCAGCTATTTCTTTTATACATCAGTGGATCCCTAGAATAGAATGGGCTTGGCAGCATTTAGAACATAAACTACCATCTTCACTATTAAGAAGAGCTACATCATCTATCTCCATCATTTGAATAAAGTCCTTCAAAGTGAAATGGTTTGTTTGTGTCAAAGGAAGTAGAACTAGAAAATTCATCGGTTGTATACATGTTGATATGAAAGTCTTAAATTTGTTGGAGCAAAGTAGTACCAATTGAGTTTATGGTTAAGTCGTGGGTGAAGTCACTTTCTTTTAAGATGTTGTGTGTCTCTTCCCAAATTATGCAAGGTAAATTAGCAACCATGTCGTCCATAAGATAAAACAACCCATGTCTTACAATTTTGTTTTCTTTGCATCGAGGAAAATCGTTGACGGATACCCTTTAGCTTGCTCGGGAAAATTGCGTGTGATTTAAATTTTAACGGAGTGGTTTTCAAAAATGGAAGAAACAAAAAATGTTGTACTCCCTATCTTTTGTTCATTCATCGATTGAATAGACAAAATTTATCTAATGGAAAAAAGGGAGCAGCATCAACGGGTGGGTCATTGCAATAAAAATAGGACTATGCAGACATTACCTTGAACCTCATTTTTACTACATCAACAAAAATACATGTTTAAAAAATTATCGTTTTATTAACTAATTTTCTACCAAATAGAAAAGAGATTACCACACCACACGACACAAACCCAACATAGCCCCATCTGATCTTGGTTGGGCCAAGTTTGTTGGACAAACGCAGCGTGCACATGTATGGTGGTCATCATGGTTTGTGACACTCCTGCCTCTATACCCATACTACCTAAGAGTATTACTAATTAATACCGTCAGATAATACGGAGAGTGTGGTGATATAGGGTACAAAATGAGAATTCACTTAGACTAACATCGATACATGTTTTATATCATATAACACTCACTATGTAGTACACAATCTTAGTACAAAGCAATAAACACATGTGCCTCCAAGACAGAACAATACATAATCACAAAGAATAATCATAGTACATAGAGTCAAAACACAATAGGTAAAATATAATATATAACATATTACATCATCCAGAGGATACAAAATGAGTCTCTAGTCCACTATACAATACATCATCAAATACTACATAATAGATACAATAAGGCTAGAAAATATACTAGGAATGTATCATATAACTACTACTAGCCTCCACAAAAATCCTACCAAGCTTTGGAATCATTGAGAATCTGCATCTGGAATCTCTCGGACTGGCCCAAGTATTATAAATAACACACGGGTCAGACTATGACTATAATGATGTATTAGAGATAATAAATCATAATAATAAGTCCATGAATAGGTGTATAAATTAATCATCCAAATAAACCAGTAACGTAATATAATAAACATACATCAATCCATGTTATAAGTTATAACATACGCTACGATATTTACGTAGACACCTATACACATCCTGTGACAACACAAATGCAGAAAATTAATAATTCTGAAAGATTTTGGCAACACACGGTTGAAATTAAATTACCCATTGTATGTTTTTTAGTTGACACTGACAAATTATTATCTTCAAATTATGCATCTACTTAGGTTTTTTATACTTTTGCATTAATTCAAAATGGATCTTACTAAAAATGTCACACCTCATATCAACTTTTTTTACCATTTCATATTCAAACTTTAATTTCATACCTTGCATGTTTATCACTGTCTTTTATTTTTCATTAAATTAGGATGTCCGAGAATTTGGCAAGGGGATTGGTCCTACCATACTTTTTTTATATAAGAGTGGTCCTTATATGAGGAGAGCACTCATAAATTATTAATTAAAAATCAAAATCCATACAAAAGAATGTTGGGCTATAACTATTACAACTATAAGGATCATCACTATGATGATCGCCGGTATGTGATGGGTAGAAGAAAATACAATAACAGGTTTACAATTATATGTTTAGACATTGATGAAAATGCACCAATATGGCAATTAGGTGTTGCTGTTGCTGCAAGATTGAGAATGAAGGGATGTTGTTGTGCGATAGGGAGTGAAAAAATAGCTGCCGTTGCGAACACTGAAGTGCTCATGCTACATACCTTGAACCAAAGTTTCAGATGCACTAATATAGCAATTAAGAGCTGTTGTTGCTTGAACAGGTTAAGATGGCAGATGTGAAACCAAAGCAATGTTGTGTAATCAAGTCTGCTGCATGACAGGCCTGCAACTGGCTATGATAAAGGATGTGTTCCAAATGAAGCCGCCCTGTACTATGATGCTGCAGAATCAGGCTTGGGTAGGTGGGCTTACAGACAACACTGTTATATGGTGTACCAGCCTGTACATTGATGGTGCATTGGAGAGGTGAAAATGCAAGTAGCAGGCTTGATGTAAAGGTTTATAGGTGTTGAAGAACTGGAGTGTGCAGGAAGAAGGGTGAAGTGGAACTGAAGTGTGCAGGGAGAAAAGGGCTGGGCTCAGTTTCATGCCTGTTGAAGGTGCTAGCGTAGGAGGCAGGTCAGATTGTGATGGTTGCGTAGGATGCCGACCGGGTTGTGAAAGGAGAAACTCTGACTCAGGTACCTCCTACCACACATTTTTATTACTCCAATTATCCATTTTATTTATCCTATAATTTATACCAATAAATAGAACCTGAGTTTGAATTTTTGATTTATTTTCAAAGACTTTGATTGACATTTGCTTTAAAATATATGCACTAAAATTGTAGAATGAAATAATAATCCATTATAATGTATTACCTCATACGATAGTACCAAAAGTAGTAATATTGATTATCCACTAACACACACACACATACTCACATTTAGTTATGAATGTGTCCTTGCCACCGCCACATGCAAGGAAGCTAATCTGAAAGACAAGGACAATCTAAATAACAGGTACGTGTGCACACATTAGGTTCTTCTCTTTGAATAACAACTCCATTGCTTATATGATATCAGTTAAACAAGCTCTTACATTGTAGTATTTTACATCAAATATTGTTTTTATTTTTCTACCAAATGATGATGCTATATAATTTGATACTTAATGACTATTTTAAAGGTTGAATCAAAACATAATTTTATTAGGTGAGTATATATTTCAGACGATACCTTGAATAATTTGTCTATTAGACATTGTCCATTGGTATATATTTAGATAATCTTTCTAGCAACTCCTATATATAGTTATACACACACATGTACACACATATTAAGGAAAGATGGGATCGGACGTGACACTTGCCTTCTCTATGATTCGTTTACTTTCAACATTTGTTTTGCGCTATCATGATTCATTTCAATATTTTATTATTATTATCATGATTTAAAATTTATAATAGTCATTTTGTACTAAAAGAATAAATAGATAAATGCGGTTCATTGATAATAATTTTTGGATGAATTCAAATATTTTGCATCATTTTTTTCAGTTTGACATCACATGTTTTCAATTTCAGGTTAGCAGATGATGATACATGGTGATTTAAACTATTTAGCATAATAAGGTGATTATCAACTTTGCTTTCTGGAGTATAGAGACCAACTTAAAAATAAATCTTAACACGTGGCCTCGGATAAAGTTTCAAAGGTAGCTCTTAGATTATTTTTTCAACATGTTTATTTGTTTATGGAATATTACTAGAACACTTACTAATGCGCAGTATAACACAACAAAATATGAAGGATTTATGGAATTAACATTTTAATTATTATTCTGCTATTTTTTGGGTACGAGGACTTGCTTTTAATCCATAAGTTGAATGAATAGATTTAACTATGTATAGTATCAACGATCTTTCTTTGTCTTTGCCACTGCATATATGTGAAGAAAAAGAGGTGTTGCTGAATGGAAAAGAAAATTCCAGTTAACTAAATCTATTTGTTGTTAGGAGTTAACAAGGATACCGTAACTATTACTCTACAGATTAGCAGATGCTGCAAACTCCTACCGTTTGATCACATAAACCCCTACCAAGAGTACCAAGAATATTACTCTATGTCTAATGAAATTTGGTAATATATACCATAGTCAAGTATTTGTTATAGTTAAACTTATCTTCGATATGTTTTATTTGTGGATATACATTGCTCACTATAGTATCATATTTTACCAAGCAATTTAGGTCAGTTGGGTCAAGTTGCTCTTGAACTTAACTTTAAAGTCCAGACCATGGTAAAGTTATGTTATGTTATTGTATGTTCTGGATAGATGGAAATAATATTGACGTTGAATGTGAAGGTCTAAGGGTTCACAAATTAATACGTAGCTTAGATAATGCAAAACAATGGCTGTCTCATTTATTTCATGTTAAATGGTAATAAATATAAAATAGACGCCTTCCATTATTATATTGATAATTTATGGAATCTCATGGGTAAACTCCTGTTAGTTGAATATGTTAACTTACGCATTAGTATTTTTTGTTTTATTGCTTTTTTGTATGTTGAATTGTGATTGGGTGAAAGTTTTGTTAAAGTACAAAGTTACATTCTCAATAATAAAAATGTTGTTTTCTCTTTATGAAATTATTATGCGCCGTTGTAAAAGTTTTGCTTATTTCATTGTTAATTTGTGTTATCTTATATGTTTAATTTCTTAAAGTTTGTTTCGACAAATGCAGGTTGTTGTAGGCGTGACTGGAAAGTCTACCAAGTTAGCTAGAATAACAAGCTCATTCATTGTATGGATTCAACTCAGCCTGCAAAAAATTTGGTTGATCTTACTGCTATGTGACAGTGATAGTACATGGGTTTCCAGCAATCACTGAATTGCATGTTTGTTAGACAATAGTTTGGGCATGACCAGTTGTTGTTTGATAATGCTTTTTGAATCTGTGGGTTGTATTATATTTCACATACTCGTAGGTTGTATTACTCATGTTGAATTTTTTGTCGATCATATGTCAAAGCATCTTATAACATGATTTTGTTGTTAGCTCATGAAATTTAGTTCATGTACTCCATGCCTTCCTCTCTCTCCTGTTCATATTGTTATATGCTCATGGTCTTATGAAGTCATATGATATACTTTTTATTGCTTCCAATGGAATACGTTACTGCTAAATTAGAACTTTTTCTTTGCTGCCTATGCTGGATGAGTAATTTTGTGTAAGAAGGAGATGTATATGACCACATTTCATGTGGGAGCCCAAGTAGAAGTAAGCTTCATCCACTCAAATTATATCTATCCTCATTTGGTTGATGTCTTCCATGAGAATGCAGCAACTCTAATAGAATCAGTTACTAAAAATATTCAATTATATACACAGAGAATTAACATAAAATCAAAATACATTGAGAAAGCATTGATAAAATAGTTTGATTTAAGTTCATGGACAATATATTTTGACAAAATAATAGGTTTAAACTAAAAGGGGTACATATAACATTATTATTTGTTTGTTACAGGTCGAATCTTGCTATTCATATAGACTGAACCAGATCATGAGGCAATTCAAAGGCGGTTGTCTATATTTGAATGTGTGGATGTGGCAATCGATCATTGCACTGATTTTACTGCCATTGTTTATTAATAGCTAAGCTATAGAAATATGGCTCAGCGGTCAAATGCACGTCCACCTGGACGTGCGTATATACTCGTATATATAATGATATTCAAGTGGATGTACAAACATCATATAATATTTTCACAAGTCCATAATATAGTTCTAAAATCTTTAACAAATACCATATAACCATTTGATAATCAGTAATTAAGAATAAGGATTTAATAAATCTTTAAAATTTTCCATTCAAACAACATTATTAAATTACTTCATTCAATTATTAAACACCTTAAATATTATTTATAACTATGTATAAAATATAAGTATGTTATAATATTTTATGTTTATATTTTATTTTAGTTATATTTTTTTTTATTTTTTTAAATAAGTGGTGTCGGTCGCTGCCATCGGTCGACCGGTTGAGGTTGATGGGTTGAAACATATGGGGTCGAGCGGTCGGTGCATCTGATGTCACGTACTCCAGCGCTTGAATCATCTCATTTCGGGCCATCATCTTCTTCTTTACTACCATGACCCTCTACATTTAAGTGCATGCATCACTCATGTATATACAACCAATAATTATCCAATATTAATCAAACATAAGATGATAGGGGAAGAAGCAATGATATAGTAATTGGGTTATATGAATAAACAGAGCCTTATCCATTATTCCAGATATCAAAATATCAAAATAAACATAGTCGGTGAGTGAGATAACTCACCTTGTGTTGAAGAAACACAATTACTTCACTAACCCCTTCCTGCTCCTCTTCTACCTCCACTTCCTACTTCCATTGTAAAATTTCCCCCTCTTAAATTAATGAGCAAAACTTGAATTCAACTTTCTAATTTGGTGTAGAGATGTCAAGAAGCTTTGATTTGGTTTATAGAAATTTATTTGATTTATTTTGATTTTCAAAGTAGCGAAATATGGTTAGGTTTTGTTTTTTCTAAAGCAATGTAAATAAACATGAAGAGTTTTATTTATAGATGAAGGTGAAACCTCCAGAAACAGAAAAGTTCGAAGATAGAGAAATCATGAAACAATGTTTGCGTCTTGGGCTAAAGAATGTTGCGCTTTGTTTATTATCTAATTAAATTTCTTCTTTTCTTTTTTGATTCATGAAACAATATACATATTCAAGCCCAAATACATATCGAAATCATTTCATTAAGTTCCTTACTAATTATATTATTAACTATTTTATAAAATTATTTTCCATTATATATTTATTTAATTTAATCATTTTATTTAAATTCATTTAGTAATTATATTCACTTTTTTTAATAAAATACTTTCTTTCATCAAAATAAATTTCAAACTTATAAAAAAATTATTTAACATTTTAATTTCAAATAATTTATTTATATTTCATATTTCAAATTAACCAAAGAAATTATTAAATCAATAATCCTTTCATATTTAATCCTTATCATTTTAACAAGTATTCTTCATCAGATTTCCAAATTATTCCTATAATTCTATATTTATTAATTCAAATACTTTTAATTAATTAGTCTTTATTATTATTAAAATATTAATTTATTACTTTTCGACAACGTCTTATTACATGGCTCCTCCCTTCAAACCAAATGAAAACGTTGGGTGCCAAAAAGGTCCAATACAGTGCCTTAGAAATATGTGTATACATTGATTCCTTTGTAAAATTCCCCAAATGTAGGGCTAAAAAGCCTTCATGCGCTTCTCTAGATTTTTCAAAATTCACAAATTTAAACAATGAAATTCCAACAAATATTTTTTTCAAAAAACTTATGTTCCACTTCCTTCAACCATATTTCTCATTTTGTAAAATGTGAAATATGGTTTATGTCGACCCATTCTAAACACACTGACGGTGAATATAAGAACAAAGTGTTTTTTTGAATATGATGCTTATGAAATTACCGATGATCTCAAAGTTATCGCTAAAGCGGTTATGATTGAATTTCAATAAACATCCCAAACCCCACAACATTCATCTTCCTATATGGTCCAAATGTGGGTGGACGATCTCTTGCATTTTGAAGTTATCTAACATAATCTTATATTCAAATAAACAGGAGATTGAGAGAATTCTACCAATGAAAACTGTTCACAAATTAGAGTTATGATGAAGAGGTTGTTATCCCACCTTTTGGTCAAGGCCGGAATATCAACAAATTGGCAAGGAACGATAGATGTTGGAACCTGCCTTCTTCGATTTTAATGCGACAACTATATATTTCAATCTATATACTATAATGTCAAATATTCTTGCAGGAATCTACAAAAGAAGCTATTATCATATCATCTACAAGATTAAAGTTCTCAAAATTCTATTTAGATATCTATGTACAATCTCTGATATGATGATGAAACGCACACACACACAAATATACTTTTGAAAATCATGTTTTAAAATAAATATCTTTTTATTATTTAAAAGATATAAAAAGGTATTTTCAAAATTATATATTATCTCAAGTTCAAAAGTGCTAAAATAAAGGAAGGAACAAAACAGTACAGAATTAGACGTCTGTATATTATTTCAGACGTCTGACATCAATATCAGAAGTCTAAAAGTAATATAACAGACGTCTGAACTCTATGCTTTGAGTGCTTCTATTTCTATATGAAATAGACGTCTATCAATTTAATAACAGACGTCTGTCATCCTAGACAAACGTCTGAATTAAAAGACAGACGTCTAAATTGACTGTTTTTGTCTTTCTTTTATTTTTTGAATTTCAAAATTTATTCAGACATCTGTCACTTTTATCTCAGACATCTGAACTTGACGAACTGAAGCATCTCTTCATGAAATATCAAAATCTGAAGAGTTGTCTTCTTCACCAAGAGTTGCACTTCTTCAAATAGTTGCAACTATTAAATTAAGACTATTCAATACTATAAATAGAGATGAAAATTCACTATTTAAAGAACAAATTCTTTCTATCTATACTTGCTTTGTATTATCATAATCACAAGCGATTTTCAATCTATACTTCCTATCTTTGCACATTCAAATCATCATATCAAGAAGATTATAGGAAGGGTGTACTACATTGACTATATTCGTGTTATTCAAAGAACACACAAAGTCGAGAAACAATTTACCAAATTGTATTTGAAGTCCTATTCGGTTGCTTAGGCGGAAAAGTCCTATTCGGTTGCTTAGGCGGAAAAGTCCTGTTCGGTTGCTCAGGCGGTGTAATACCTGTTCCTCCGGGTTAAGTGAGGGTTATTCAAGAAATTCCAGAAGGAGTCTGGGACTGGACGTAGAACGAGAAGTTCGAACCAGTATAAAAATCCCTGGTGTCATTTTTATTACTGCCATTTACTATTATTTATAATTCCGCACTTGCTAGTCGTAGTTTAACTATATTATCGATCCATATACACTTTCATTTAGTATCAGAGCCTGGGATTCTAGAGATCGTAACAACATCCTAGAATAAATGGCTACAAAGAGATCTAGTCAAGGCAATAAGAAAAGGAAAAGCAATAAAGAAGAATCAAAAGAGCAAACAAACAAATGCTTCATAGCTAAACTCAGATCACAATCGGTATGTTTAGATTCTTTATATAAAGATCTTCTGTTAGCACATGACGAATTGTTAAAAGATTGTAAAACTTTGAATAAAGTTAATACAATTGCTTTCGCTAAGTTAAAAGATTGTGAGCAAGAAATTTCCAATTTAAAAGAGGAAAATAAATTTTTGGTAAAACAAACTAAATGTTTTGAAAATACCGTCGAAGAACTTGTTTTACAAAAAGATTTCCTACAAAAAGAAAATGAGCAGTTAGAAGATAAAAACAATGATCTTTTGGAGGAAATCAATGTTTTGCAAAATAAAAATACTTTTTTGGAAAATTCTTTAAATAATTCTAGTTCTTTAATTTTGTCTCTTGAAAAAGAGAATGAAGCTTTAATTAAAAAGAATTTAGAATTATCTAAAGAATGTGAGATTTTAAAAGTTAATAATAATATTTTTCAAAAAAAGGTTTGTGATTCTAAAGCTAATTTTGAAAGATTAAATACAAAAATCATAAATTTTAACAAAGGTAAAGATATCTTATCTTCCTTAGTTACAAATTCAAAAGCTCACAATGATAAAAGTGGTTTAGGATATAATAAAATTGATCGTAGAAATAGCACTAGATATGCTTTCATGTATAGTAAAAATGTTAGTGCTAGTACTAAATTTCGAGTAAAATCTAAATCCAATTTTTATAGAAATTCAAATACTGCTATGACCAATAATGTTTATAATTTCTCTAGAAGTACAAAATCATTGACTAGAAATATGAATAAAAATTATCTAAGTATTTTGGTTCCTGTTAATTGGAAAAATAGAGAAAAATACATTAATGGTTATTTTGATATGGTAGTTAATAATGAAAATTATATTTATAAAGGTTCAACCACACCCAAATGGGTATGGTTTCCCAAGATCTAACCCCCGGACCCTAACATAATAAGTGGGTACCAAAAATAATTATTATTTTTTGCAGGTACTCAAAGAAACAAAAGGAAAAGGATAGATTTTGGAATTTTAAAGAATGTTCCATACGTTTAATAGAATTACGTGCTTACAGTGAAATATGGACTTCAGTAAATATGGTAAAATCTATTTTATTTTTTCATAATTAATAATGAGTTTATCTCGTTATTTACAAGATATTATACTTAGGGGGAGATGTTATACATAGGGGGACCTTTAAACATATTAATATTATTCAAAAACTAAAAATCAGACAAACAGACGTCTAATAGTTATTAACAGACGTCTGTATACCTATTTTTTGTTTGAGCCGTCTGAACATTTTGTCACAGACATCTGTCCTCAAAAATAGACGTCTGCTACAAAAATTTAGACGGCTGAATTTAGTTCAAAATGTTTTTTACTCTCTGTTTCAAATTTTGACCTCTGAGCCGTCTAAACATAATACTTCAGACGTCTGTACTCAAATATAGACGTCTGACAACAAAAATTGAGTCGTCTGATTTTAGTCCATAAAGTCTAAAAATCTCTGGTTCTTATTTAGCCGTCTGATAATATATTTTCAACAATCTAATTTCAGTCCTATATCACTTTTTCTCTTTGTTTAGTATATTAAGATGTGGAACCTGTTCAAACATATGTTCAAATCTGTTTTTATACTCCAAATATTCTGACTCTTCCACAACAAAATTTTATCATTGGTATGTTCTGAACAAAGTTCATATTGCTATTCAACAATGTGTTTTATCATCACATTTCTAACAAAACCCCTTACAAATTCCTTTTTGTTAATGACAAAGGGGGAGAAATAATAACATTTCTGCTATATATTATGGTCATATTGACAAGGGGAGCAAAAGGTATGGTTATACTAATCGTTGAATTATATAGTTGTCATCATCAAAAAGGGGGAGAATGTTGGAACCTGCCTTCTTCGATTTTAATGCGACAACTATATATTTCAATCTATATACTATAATGTCAAATATTCTTGCAGGAATCTACAAAAGAAGCTATTATCATATCATCTACAAGATTAAAGTTCTCAAAATTCTATTTAGATATCTATGTACAATCTCTAATATGATGATGAAACACACACACACACAAATATACTTTTGAAAATCATGTTTTAAAATAAATATCTTTTTATTATTTAAAAGATATAAAAAGGTATTTTCAAAATTATATATTATCTCAAGTTCAAAAGTGCTAAAATAAAGGAAGGAACAAAACAGTACAGAATTAGACGTCTGTATATTATTTCAGACGTCTGACATCAATATCAGACGTCTAAAAGTAATATAACAGACGTTTGAACTCTATGCTTTGAGTGCTTCTATTTCTATATGAAATAGACGTTTGTCAATTTAATAACAGACATCTGTCATCCTAGACAGACGTCTGAATTAAAAGACAGACGTCTAAATTGACTGTTTTTGTCTTTCTTTTATTTTTTGAATTTCAAAATTTATTCAGACATCTGTCACTTTTATCTCAGACATCTGAACTTGACGAACTGAGGCATCTCTTCATGAAATATCAAAATCTGAAGAGTTGTCTTCTTCACCAAGAGTTGCACTTCTTCAAATAGTTGCAACTATTAAATTAAGACTATTCAATACTATAAATAGAGATGAAAATTCACTATTTAAAGAACAAATTCTTTCTATCTATACTTGCTTTGTATTATCATAATCACAAGCGATTTTCAATCTATACTTCCTATCTTTGCACATTCAAATCATCATATCAAGAAGATTATAGGAAGGGTGTACTACATTGACTATATTCGTGTTATTCAAAGAACACACAAAGTCGAGAAACAATTTACCAAATTGTATTTGAAGTCCTATTCGGTTGCTTAGGCGGAAAAGTCCTATTCGGTTGCTTAGGCGGAAAAGTCCTATTCGGTTGCTCAGGCGGTGTAATACCTGTTCCTCCGGGTTAAGTGAGGGTTATTCGAGAAATTCCAGAAGGAGTCTGGGACTGGACATAGAACGAGAAGTTCGAACCAGTATAAAAATCCCTGGTGTCATTTTTATTACTGCCATTTACTATTATTTATAATTCCACACTTGCTAGTCGTAGTTTAACTATATTATCGATCCATATACACTTTCAATAGATACCAGGATTGGAGATCGATTAGAAACAAGGCTGTAGTGGATGTCGTCAAAATTTGACCGAGCTCCGATCAGAATGGAATCGATTGGAGATGATGATCAGGACTAGGAGAGGTTATGTTTCAGGTTTCAGATCAATCGGAGGTCGTATGCACAAGATATGGATGGATTAAGGTGCATAAGGCATGTTTCGTGTCGATGCATTTCGCATCGATCAGCAGATGGTGGTTCGAGTCGATACACTTCGTATCGATCAGCAAGATTTCGACTCGAACCATTTCGTATCCATCAGCATGGGCTCGACTTGGTGGTTTCGTATCGGTCAGGATGGGAAAAGGCGGCGTGTCTCGAATCGATACTCTCGTATCGATGGTAGAAGTGTTTGGCACCTTCGTATCCATGGGAGGCCATCAGAGTTCGCGTCCATCAGGTAAGGCTTCGTTCGTATCCATCTATGTCTAGCTTCGTATCCATATGATTGGCCCTTCGTGCGTTTTTCGTATCGATCGATAAATCGCATAACATTATTTCGTATCGATCAGATAGATGGATACGAAACACACTCCTGGAATCGATACGAAGAATGGTACGATGCAAGCAGTTGGATACAGATGCAAAGCAAAGTTATCGGCACGAACGAACGCAAAATATGGATGCAAGTGCGAATCAAGAGAAGAAGCATTCAAAGCGGCGAAGGACATGCCTGGTTCGAAGGAAGAAACCTTCAACTCGGCACGCAAAGTGGATCGACCCAGAGGATTCGCAACACATCATCGCACGCGCACGTGCTTTGATCGAGTCGAACAGGTGGATACGAAGTATGGATTCGAACGCAACAGTGTCCACGAAAGAGCAATCTCGTATCGATCATATCTCACACACCGTTGATCCAAACGCAATGAAATTTTCACAGCAGCTTGCATACAAGGTAAAGGACAATCCTGCCAAGTTTTAGCTCGATTGGATCATTTCTTGATGGATACGAAATTGCTTCGTAGCGATCGCAGATCGAGTCGAAACTTGGTGGGGTCGGTCGCGTGGGCCCCCTCACGTGCCAGAAGAAGTCTCTTGAAGTTTGAGCACGATCTCAGCCTCATATGCCTATAAATAGCCCCCTGAAGCCTACAGAAAAAGAATCTTTTTTGCGATCCAACGTCCAGACTTTGCCGGATTCACTTCTACTTCTTTCCGTTGCTGTTGTATTCGAAATTCTTCATTGTAACTACTGTAATCACCTGTAACCAGCAAGGATAATCAATAAAAGATAAAATCTTGAAGTGGACGTAGGCCGGAGATAGCCGAACCACTATAAATTGTGTGTTTCTGTTCATTATTTCTGGACTGTTGTTTGTTGTTTTCTTAGATCTGTGATTTGTTTGGAACATTGCTGATCTACTTTCATAACTTGGTGCTTTCACGATATTTGGGGTTTGTGACCATTTTTGGCGCAAACACTTTGGTGCTTTCACTGAGAATTGAACTCAACACCCGCTACATCGGATTGAAGTTCAGATTTGGAAAGCGTGAAGAGTTGAGATTTGAAAGACAATGACTCGACAAACAAGACAGAGAGCTGATAGAAGCCAACAAGGAGGAAGTCAAGAGGCATCCTCCGGAGCTGGAGAAGGACAAGCTTCTGTCTACATCACAAGGGACGAGATGTAGGCTATGGCGAATTCAATACACGAAAGAATAATGAAAAGCCAACAGGAGATGATGCAAACTTTCTTCGAACAGATGAGAGCTGCAGGGATGCAGAACTTAGATCCAGCCACAGCGGCTGTTAATGTGGAACGAGGAACTAGGGTTATGGGGCCCAATGGAGGACAGAATACAGAACCGTAAGGCAATCAACGAGGGCTTGGGGGCAGGCCCGCATGATCCAACACAGACGGACCTTTGGAAGGAGTTCAACAGGCTAGGGCCAACGTTGCTGCTAATGGGCCACATGAAGAATATGTGCCGGAGTTCCCTCGGGAGCATGGAGGCAACCCCCAACAGACAACGCTGGATTAGCGGAAATCATTAGGAAGACTATGCGTGGAGGTTTGACCAATAAAGATTTGGAAGGAGTGAACAGGAGTCTGTTCGCTCGGGAAATCAGAATAGCTCAGAATCCACCTAAGTTCAAGTTACCTAGCGTGGAAGCATATAATGGCAAGGCTAACCCGACTGATCACTTGATGAGATACACTAGACACATGGAAGTGCTGAGGGCATCGGAGGAAGTAATGGCCAGATGTTTCCCGTTGTATTTGACGGATCTAGCTGCAATGTTGTAACAACCCAGGATTTCGTTTTCTAATTACCAATTGAAGTTTTTAATTTGAATTAAAATTCTTTTACAAATTTTTAGTAAGATTGATGGGTTTTAAAAATTAAAATTTGTGGCCCCTGTTTTTATCGTGGCCATGAAAATTAACTAAGGCAAATAAACCGTTCAATCCTCTTCCCCCTTTTTCATTCTCAACCCTAAATAAAAATCGAACGAAGAAAATTGAAAATGGCGGCATCTCGTCTTCATTCGTCCCCTCTCCTTCATTCCTCTGCTAAAGCTAGGGCGCGTTCAAAATTTATGGCAGCTGTCTTGCTTAACTTCGTTTGTGTTCCTCCTTTCTTCGGCTGCTTCGAATTGGCAACAAGGTGAGTGATTTATTGCTCACATCTAATTCAAGTACTCTGTTTCGTGACTTGAGATTTAAGTGTTTTAGTAATTGATGGTTCGCTTAATTAGGGTTTGAACCCCTTGTTTTCGTTCGTATATGATTTTTGAACTGTGATGATTTGAGTGTCGACTTTGACTTTATCGGAATGTCGCCTTCGACCACTTGAATCCGTTAACTCGTATTTTGACCACTTTGGGTCTGACACTTTAATTTCATTGTTTTCGTTGTTTTCGATTTAGTTATGGGATAACAGGAATCTATACCGGTCTTGATTTTCTGGAGATTTTTGTTCTGTAAACTTTTGTTGGCTTTGGCCATCACTTTTGCTTCGGCATTGAATTGATTTTTAGACTGCAGTTTGAGTTGTGACTTCTTTGACTTCGACTTTGAATTGTCTTACTCACCACGGTCTTGATTTTTGGTTAGCTCGATTTTAACTGCTGCTCCATTGATTTAATTGCATTGAGCTATATGAAGCTAATTGGATTTCTTGACTTTGTATGCTCTGCATACACTTTTTGATATATGCATATTTGTTGAACTGCACACTGCCATGTTTTATTGTGATAGTCTTCACTGCATATTATTGGTGGTCTTTATTTATGTGCCGTCTGCATTTTACATTGCCTTTGACCTTTGAGGCACATAGGCTTCATGTTGTTCACTTGTGCCTTTGGGACCATTACAGATCGGTTACAGGCAGTTTTGAGTTCACACCACGTTTGATCATTTATGGCAGCTGTCTTGACCATTTGAGATAGTTTGCCTACCTGTTTTTGAAATATTGAAGTATATGTAAGGCAGTTTGCATTTGTTTGATTTTGTCATGGCCTTGATTTCATTAAGTTGCAACAGTTTCGACCTCTTTAGGTTTGCAGCCCACCTGAGTACATATGTATTGTTTCTTGCATACATTTATATAAGTGTGCATGTTTTTACTGCACTATTTAATTGCATATAAACTTAGATTCTTGGATCCACCACTATACTTCCATCACCACATCTCCATCACCTCTGTATCTGACCTGGGTTGACGGTGTTCATTTCCTTTGTGGTTGGTTCTGGCCATTTACGTTACCCCTGTAGCATATCCATCTGATAAGATAAAGTTGGTTGTTTGATTATTTTCGAATGACTGTAATTGTCACCTGATTTTGGTATTTGTTCATGGTCGGTTTGTGAAAATAGTCGATGTCGACGTTTGACATTATGATGATTTTGGGCATTTCTCTGTTGACTTTGGCATTTGCTTTGAATTTGACCTCGGTCACTTTGAACTGCAGTTCGACGATGTTGAATTTTCTTTGTGACTTCTCTGCAGTTTGTTTTCTTTGTAGCTCTATTGCTCTCGACATTGCGATGTTGAACTTGGATAGTGTATCAGTGATGTTTCATCCCTGTTATACTTGATCACATTGCTGTTTTGTTTCACTTGATTAGTGGAATTGCTTTGGATTGGTGCATTCATCCCAGTAGTTTTAGATGCACTGTTGCATTTGATTTATCTGGACATGTATTTGTTGCCTTCACCTATGTGCTTCGACTTTGGTATTAAGTCTTGTTCAAAACTGATATTTGTATTTGACTTCGGTCACTTGACATTTTGATTTGCTCAATTGTTGTCTGGTGCTTTCTTCTGATTCATTTTGGTTGCAGTAGTGTTGAGTCACGATTGTCGTGACTTGACCTCTGTAGTTTCGTTTTGATGATTTACATTTGGTGATGTGATGATTTTATATTCTGTTGTGGCGAGGCAGTACACGCGTGCGTGTATTGCAGCCACACAGTTTTAACATTTTAATGTGGTGAGGCAGTACACGCGAGCGTGTACTGCAGCCCAATCAAATTTGACAATTTAAATTGTTGTTTCAATTGTCTGAATTAATTTGGTTTAATTTGATGATTCTGTTGTTAATTGCCGTTTTTGGCAATTCAGATGTTTTCTAAATTATCTTTACTGATAATCATTTCATCTATCTTTGTTGATATTTTGAATCTGCTGTTTTGTCGTTTAACACTGTTAGGTGTTATATTTACAGTTATTCGATTCTCTTATTGAAGAGTTGGAGATATGAGATTTCTGTGACTGACGTCTATTTTGATATTTGATTATTATTGCTTCTTTGCACTAATAGCTGAGTTTGCACTAATAACCATATTGCCAAATTTTGGAAGAGTGGCAATATGGTTTGAGTGAATTTCGAAATGGTTACCCGTAGGGGCGGGTAACGTGATGCAAGTGGAATAGAAACTCTATCGGGAAAGATTCTATCCATAATAGTTCGAGGGGCGTTTTCGTTCGCCATTTCGGGAGGATCGTCTGTTCGAGTTAAACGATTAGTAGAAGGGTCGTGAGTCCAACGATTTGTTGTTGTGTCACGAGTCCAAGTACTCATGCACAAGTGAAAGTCGAGAAGAGAAAGATGATTTGAAAAACGAAGTGAAAAATTGTATTTGTTTTCTTTTTTTTATAGGAAGAAAAATATTACCAAGTAAAATTTATTTTCAGAAGAGAATTTTAATTTTTGTTTTGTTTTTGGTTTTTCAAATTTTAAATATGTTTTTGTTTTTGTAATTTTTTGTTGTTGAATTTTCAAATATTTACCAAAAAGGATTTTTTTTATTTTTAGAAAATGGAAATTTGATTTTTTTTTTCTTTTTTTCTTTTTAAATTTTTTTTTTGAATTAATTTTTTTTTTCTTTTTGAAAAGGTTTTATATTTTTTTTTATGGAATTTTGTTTTTGATTGAAAATTTTCAAAGGAAAGAAAAAAGAAGATTTTTTTTGGAATTAAAAACTAAGTTAAGAAAAATTTATAATTTTTTTTTGGATTTTGGATTTTTTTGATTTTTTTTATATATGCATGAACTAATGCAACTAATTGAATGCAAAGGAATTAATTACCGTTTTCTGTCCTTAGTAGCTCATAACCCAAAATTGTATAATCACGCTTTGTCTTAATTCAACAAAAATATTTCTCAATCAGGTAAAGGGCAGGAGTTATCGGTGCACCACGAATCACCATAGCAATGCAACCGAAGGTTTAAGTACCTTCAGAGGAACAACCAGTATAATATTTATGTATCACCGTAATTTTTATAATTGGTTATTACTCTGCCGTAGCCTAGACACCAAGAAATAAAATCATTCAAAGAAAACAACTATGAAGATACAATTAAGCCCTAGATGAGCTCGTGACACCCTTAAGTCGAATGTCTAACCTTTATTATTAGTCCAATTCTACGATGAAATGTGTTTGTGGGCTAAGGAAAATGTGATGAAATCCCTCACCTTATGTGAATTGGGGTATTGCTCTTAGAAAAGAAAATAAGATGAGATGAATGCAAAACAAAAATAAAACGTGAATTTACATTGCAACTAAAATGAAGTTTGTTTTTGTTTTTGGGTTTTGAAATTTTTTTTTGTATATATAAATACAAATGCAAGCGACCAACAATGCACTAGAGATGAAAACACAATACCAGAGCGTGCAGATTATTAGCAATTATTTTTTTTAGCGGCAATTTTTTTATGAGCAAGCAGCAATTATTTTTGGGCAAGCAGTTCTTCCTTTTAATCTGCTTTGGCAACCTGAAAAGGAGTGAACGAAGATAATTATAAAATTTTGTTTTATATATTCAGAGGAAGACCAAACAAAACAAATGAAAAAAATAAAAATAAAACAAAAGCTAAACAAATGAAATTTGTTTTATATATTTGAATTTTTTTTTTGAAAAGGAAACAAAATTGAAAAGTGAAGTTTTACTTAAAAAAACAATTTTTTTTAGATTTTTGAAATTTCAAAGAAAAAGGATTTAAAAATTTCAAAGAAAAAGGATTTAAAAATTTCAAAGGAAAAGGGAAAAGGAATATTTACAATTTTTTTTGTTTTGGATTTTGAAAAGTCCAGTCCCGAAGCTCTCTTTTAAATTTTCAGTAATCAAATACTCTTACTTAGCCTGAAGGAATAGGCGTTATTATAAATTGCTGACTTGATAATGTTGTGTTCTATCTACATAAATTTTGACTTATGCTACAATCTTTCTATTATCTCCTTTGATGATTCAATTATGTGTGCAATATGATCAAATAAGCATATGGAGTATTTTTGAGTGAATGAATAATATTGATTTTCAGAAAGCAAGTAGTCATAATAGAGTTTAGAAATCAAGATAGCAAGCTAAAAACAAACTTCTATTCTTAGGCTCTATTTATAGTAACCAATAGTTGTTTCAGAAGAGTTGTATGCTTTTAGAAAGTCATTCCTCTTCGAAGAATAACTATTGAACAATTATAACTCTTCGAAGTGTTGTTTCAAAAAATATAGTCATTACCGTTTATTCAGTCGACTGGGAATGATCGCAAGTCGACTGAATATAAGTATAAAATATTGCAGAGAAGACGACGGAAATTATAAGACAATCATGTGTATTTAGTTGACCAGCTTAAGTCGACCGAATTAAAATTTAGTCGACACCATCAGTTGATTGAATTTGAATTCTGTCAACTAAGCCTTTATATTTAAGCTTATATATATAGACTTGTAAAATTTGTTAGTAAATATTTTTGGCCTCTCGATTGAAAATCATATATGCTAGTGATATGTTTATATGCATATGAATCTTCTAGGAGGTTTTACAAATATGTTCTAAGGACAAAAACATATTTTTTTACTTTATAGATGATTTAACTCTTCTTTCTTCTACTTCTTGTCTTTTTCGAGTCATCAATATTCTCAAAGTCCTGCATAAGTAATACTACCAGAGATATTTATAAATATATAGTTGTTATCATTAAAACAGTCATACAAACAAGGTTCTAACATTCTCCCCATTTGTGATGATGACAACTATACATATGACATATTTATGTATAATCTCCCTTTGATAATGCTCCCACTTTCGCCATGATTTCTCCCCCTTTGTCATCAACAAAAAGGAGTAAAAGCGGTCATACAAGATGCATACCACAATCAAAACAACTAATATAAGACTTGCATAAAATAATAGAGTGCGGTCAACAAACAAATACAAACAACTGAAATCAAATCACACAAACCATAAACCAAATGTTCTCTAAGGATACAAAATGAAGGATTCTAAGATAGGTAGATGGAAAGTAATTGGAGAATCTTTTCAATCCTGCTCATTATCTGAAGAAGCATGAGAGTAAGCGGAGAAGGAGACCGCGAACAAGAAGAGATTTTCCACCAAATTTTCTCAAGAAAGCTTATTGTTGGCTTCTCAAAATTCATCAACTTATTGCTAAGCCTTTTCTGTTGTTGAAAAAGAATCTTTTGATTTAGAAGAATGGAAGAAGAAATATTCTTCGAAGGTTGAACCAAAGAGGCATCATTATCACTATTCGTTGTCCAATAATCTTCAATTTCTTAACGATATGAAGGCTGAGATATAGGTTGTGGCTGAGATGACGATTGCCAATATTTTCATGAACCATTTTTGCAAGATATGCAAGGAAGAAGTGGTTCCATAGTAGAGGGAAGTTTCATTAAAGAAACTGATTTGATCCATAATTTTTGGAGTGATGACGTCGGATAAGGCTTCAACATTGATTCCATAATAAACAAAGACCTTGGTTAAATAAGAGCCGTAGAACATTATATGTTGGGATCGAGCAATGAAACTTTTAATCTCATCATGTATGACTTTCTCCCAATTTATTTATTTTCGAGTAAATTGCATACAAGGCTTTATAATTATTGTTGTACATCTTCTAATAGCTACCTATTCTAGGAAGAATTATATGGAGAATCATTTTATTAATAATTCTAGCCTCAGGATGTAAGTTGATGGAAATGTGATTTGTTCATTTCGTCCAAAACAGGTAACTTGTTACATTATATGCAAAATCATCGTGGTCTATATCATTTAATTCATCTCCTAATGAAGAACATCCTAAGAATTTACCTAAATCCTTAATATAAAGTCGAATATCTACACCTAAGACTCGACTCTAAAGTAGACCATCTTCATTTTCATGTTTGTATTAGCTTCCACAAAGGTTGATATAGAACATTCGAACAAGAAAGGTATAAATTTTTACTTGATTTTTATTATTATCGATCAAAAATAAGAATTCATGTTCCTGTGCTATCTCCTCTACTTCAAAGTTAGAATAATCTAACATTTTGTACAAGGTTTTTTAAAAAATCCTTTTGTCGTTGAGTTTATTAAATCTCTTCAAAGCTATTTTTCTCTTACCCATCCATTTAATAAGTTGCTTATTCAATGCAAACTCAAGATGAGATGGAGTTGAAGAGGAAGCTTTTTCTCTATGAGCGGGTACCTTCTTCCTTTTTGTTGGTAGTTTTTGTCTTGGAGCCATTAAAATTTTGAGAGGTTATTTCTGATTTTGAATAATGAGAAAAGTGAAGATAGTGAAGAGAAACTTTGTTATAAATGAAAAGGTATGAATTTTAAAAAACAAATGACTGTAGATTCAGTCAACCGAGGGGAGTATTTAGTGGACTAAATGCAAAGGAATTTTATTCTCGAGAATAACACCAAATTTAGTCGACTAAAATTAACAATTAGCTAACTAAATGGCCCAAGTTCAGTCGACTGAATAAGGGAAGCAATCGATTGAATTGGAGGAAAATTCCTTCCCGAGAGAGAAGTTATATTTAATCGACTGAGTTGTTTATAGTCAGTTGACTTTGTGTATAAAAACTAATTTTTATAAAATATATAGGGTTCAATTGACTACAACTACATTTTAGTCGATTGATATATGATATTTCACAAATTAATTTTCATTAATTATATTTATAAGAGCATCATAAATTATTTGTAGTCATTATTAGTCAATTTTGCGATATATTAAGGTTCTTAAATATTACTTTTTAATTCATCATGTTATGTACATTAACATATAACATGTTCAACAAGAAACTTAAATAAGCAATACAACAACATATAAAGATCATTTACTCTTCTGATGGCTCAGTTTCTTTTTAGATGTTCTTGTTCCCAAGAGTTAGCTTGCATTGGTTCATAAATTTTAATAGGTGTTTATGGTTGCCGTATCAGAGGATTTCCATTGGTATGAATGTTGTTTTTAGTTGGTGATTTCCCACAGAAAGCCACTAAAGTTCTTTCAATAAAATTTAGACGTTCACCTTGTCGACGTTGCCTCCAATACATTTTCTTTTGTAATCCCACTATTTTTCTTTGATGGCAATCTATATCATCGATGCGTTCATCTTGAGTGGTAGTGAAGACCTTTGAATTTAATTGATTTTTTATTTTTCTTCCCTTTAAGAGAAAAAACAATTTTCACCGAAGGTGAAGAGATACTCTTAATAGAAGATGAAGAATTATTTTCAGAGGTTGACATGTTGTAATGCACATTTATTATCTTATGAAAGAGATGTTTAAATACTAAAAAAATTACCTAAAATAGTTATATTATTTATATGATAGAAAATTTTATTTTATCCTAAACCAACTATACAAATTACTATTTTAATGAAGGAAACTATTTATCTAGTAACAAAATTGTCTCTTATGAAAAGAAAACTATCCTAGCTATGGATATATTTTAATCAAAAAAAATTATATGTGAAAATTATTCAATTATTTCATTTAAATAATAAATACTTAGTTTCTATGAAATTTTAAAAAGATTGTTTCGCGTAATGGTTTAGTGAAACTATCTGCTATTTGATTTTCCATATTAACAAATTATAGAGAAATGATTCATTTTCTACATTATCTCTTAAAAAATGATGACATTTATCAATATGCTTTGTTCTCGAATGGTTTATTGGATTTTTTGAGAGATTGATTGCACTTGTGTTATCACAATAAATAGGTGGTTTTTTTTAATGTTTTTTCCAAAAATCTCTAACGATTTGTTGCATATATATAACTTGAGCACAAGTTAAAGCGCTTGAGATGTACTCAGCCTCACATGTCGATAATGAAATACAATTTTGCTTTTTACTAAACTACGAGACCAAGGATTGACCAATAAGTGGCAAGTTCACCTAGAACTCTTCCGATCTGTCTTCCAACCTACAAAATCGGCATCACTATGTGAAACTAATTCCAAAGAGCTACCTTTCGGATGGAAGATTCCATAATCTATGGTTTTGGTTAAATATCGCAAGATTTGTTTCACTGCTCGATAATGTGTTTCCTTGTGCTTGAGATTATGCACATAAGCAAACACTCATCATAATATCCGGTCTACTAGCAGTTAGATAATGTAAGGAACCTATCATACTTCTATATAGCTTTTGATCAAAATCCTTAGCATTTTCATCTTTGTCTAAATGTAAGCTAGTACTCATAGAAGTGAGTTTACTTGAAGTGTTATCCATTCCAAAACACTTTACTAACTCTTTACAATATTTTTATTGATAAATGAAAATTCGATTTTCTAGTTGTTTAATTTGTAGACCCAAAAAGAAATGTAATTCTTCTATATGAGACATTTCAAATTCATTTTTCATAATAGCTGCAAAATCATTACATAGATTTTCATTCGTAGATCCAAATATTATATCATCAACATAAGTCCGAATGATTAAAATATCATCATTTTCCTTTTTGATAAATAACATAGAATTAATTTTACCAATTTGAAAACCATATTTTAATAGATAGCTTTTGGGTCTATCATACCAAGCAAGGGTTGCTGGTTTAAGACCATAAAGCGCCTTTTTAAGTTTGAAAACACGATTTGAAATTTTTTCCATGGGTGAATAAAGGTGCTTGTTCAATACAAACATTCTCTTTAATAAAATTGTTTAAGAAATCACTTTTTACATCCATTTAATATAATTTAAAATTTTGATGATATGCGAAAGCAAGTGATATTCAAATTGCTTCTAGTCATGCTATAGGTGCAAATATTTCTTCATAGTCTATTTCTTCATCTTGATTATACCCCTGAGCGAGTAATTTAGCTTTATTACAAATTATATTACCACTTTCTCAACTGTATTTTTAAATACCCATTTTGTTCCAATAACAGATTAACCACTAAGTCTAGGTACAAGTTCCCAAGCGTTGTTTCTTTCAAATTCATTAAGTTCTTCCTACATTGCTAATATCCAAGAATCATCTTTAGTGGTTTCCTTATAATTATTTGGTTCTATATTTGAAATAAAAACTGCATGACCCATTTGATTTAATTGATTTCTAGTTGTGACTCCAATTTTTACGTCTCCTATTATATTATCTATGGGATGACCTTAAAAGATTCTAGGAGGGGATATTAAGGTATTATCATTAGAACCCATATTATTTTTGTTTTCGTTATTAGTATTTGTATCGTTTTCTAAAACACATAGTTGGTTAATTTCTAAGATCTCTTCATCATCATTTTTATTTTTAAAATTTGCATCAAATGAGACATGTAAACTTTATTCAATTATGTTGATGTGTTTATTGAAAACTCTATAGGCTTTACTACGTTCCAAATAACAAAAAATGCCTTCATTGGCTTTCAGATCAAATTTTCCTTTGTGATCTTTAGTATTTAAAATAAAACATTTTGACCCAAAAATACGAAAATATTAAACTTTCGGTTTCTTTCTATAAAACATTTCATAAAAAGTGTTCTTTGCCATTAGCCTTAACAAGACACGATTAAGTACATGGCAAGTGCTAGCAATGGCTTTGGCCCAGTTGACCTAAAAAATAGACCAACACCCTTGTTTGAGTATGAAAGCACTAGACTTGTTCTAATAGAGCAATATCACAGATAGCAGATATAGAAAAAGAGCGGTAAAAGAAAGATGGCAGAGAATTTTTATAGTGGTTCGGCTGTTAATGAAGTCTACGTCCACTTTATAGTTTTATTATAGACTGATTGTTGTTACAAGAGATGTTTGATTACAAGGCTTTGATTATCTTTAGCTAGATTGAATCCCCAAAGTAGGAATCCACTAGAGAATCACAGTGAATTCCTTCGGAGATTGTTGTGAGGGAGGTAGAGAGTGAAGAATAATTCCAGTAGAGCTTCAGCAACCAGTCCAGAGAAGATCCACGTTTATCTTGCAGGTAGGATGGTATTTATATGGATCAAGGAGTCTAGGCCAACCCAATTCATCAACTTCTCGCAGATGGATGTATAATGACCTAGGAGGCTTTAGCTCATGATTCGAGCCAAAAACATGGTTCGCTAGCGACCCATAGCATTGGCTCGGATCTCGAGCTAAGGACTTAGCTCCTTAGCCATTGGCTTGCTTGGTCACTTATTGTTGGCTTATCGATGACTCATGGAGAAGCATGGGTCGCTAGCGACCCATACACTTAGCATATTCTTAACATATTTCTTCCTTCCTTCTCCTCTTTCATTTAGCAGAGCGACCTTCCACTTTGCATGGGTCGCCAGCGATCCATAGGACATGGGTCGCTGGTGATCCAAAAACTTAGATGCTTTTGGAGTTTGGGGTTTGGGATGTCTCCATGGTCTTATATCATCGTTGCTTGTGCAGTCTCGTTGCACATTGTTCCGTTTTGATGGTAGTTTACTAGTTGTTTGCACTCAACTGCTGATTGGTGTTAGTCGACGAAAATTCTATCGGTTTAGAAAACCGTCGAACGAATTTAAATTAAAAATAACCGCAAGCGCACAGCGTACTATTGAAGTACGTCGCGAGTACGGGTCGATCCGTAGGGAATTGTTGATTTTAAATCTCTATTCAATCAAATTAACCAAAGTTGAAGAGTGTTAAGCTAAAAAAAAGAGAAAAATGACAAAAGAAAATAGATAAAAATATGAGAGTGTTTAAACAATTTAGAGGCAACTTCCACTCTCTAGATCACATAAATCAACAAAATGAAGTTATGATCTCTCTTTTCTTTGTCATTAGTTAGCTTAATTGATGTGCTTATCATAAGTATGGCCTATTTGTGCTATTAATTAGCTCAACATAAGCCATCAAACTATAACACACCCCTTAAACCACTTACTAACTCATATGAAAAATGATAACAAAGTTGAAAGCAAAATTTATTTTAAGTATGGCCTATTAACTATTAATTAGAAATATAGACCATCACATTTTAATCTCAACATTCACTTCATTACCATCATCATATGTAGATGAAGAGGTAATTTGTGTTAGTGATTGTTTAAGTATAGCCTATTTGGTGTCAACAATATAGGCTATCAAATTCAAAGCAAAAACAACAAGTTAGCCACTTCATACATTCTCATTAAAGCACAAAAGAGAGTATAAAACATCAAAATGTTGAAGCTACATGATTAGAGGCTTCATTACCCCTAAATTGAAGGGATTAGCCTCTCATTTGTGTTATCATATCAACACAAGTAGCATGCAACATGAAACAAAAAAAAAGAAAAAAGAAATCTAATAGAAAAAAGAACTATTCTACTTGCATAAAAGAAAAGAGATCTACACTACAACATGAAAGGAAATAAACAAGAAAAAGAAAAGAACATGTATTAAATTGCATAAAAAAAAGTTACATGAAAAGAAAATGGCTAAGTAGCCATGAAAAGAGAAAGAGAGCTTTCTTTTATTTTAAGCCTAAAACTAAACTAAAGAGAGACTAAGAGAGAAGAAGATTACATAAAGATATGGGATATTTATACAAGTGTTAAACCCTAATTCATATTTTTGGGGAATGCCCAAAATACCCTCCTAGGAAGTGTAGAGGCCAAGTAATCATTAGCTTCAAATAATCCTCATTTAAGTGTACATGAAGCCATTAATTCCATAAGCATGTGCATTAGCCTCTAATTTGTACATTAAGGTAGGTGGGTAGGTGGGGTCCTCCATTATCTCCACTTTGAATTATTTCCATCTTCATTTGTTCTCTTCACTCTTGTGCATGCATATATCATCATGTAACCACTTGTAAAATTCACCAAATTTCCTACAAAACAACATAGAAAATTCCAAGTAAATTTTTACAATTTAATAAATGCATAAAAATGACCATTTTGCCCCTATATGAAGATGAATATGTGACAATTTCAAATAATTTGAATTTTGGTTTAAACAAGTTAAAATACCCAATATGATCATTTATTTAATTTAAATAGATTAAATATGGTGGTAAAAATATGCTCATTTACGTGCACATCAATTGGGCTGAAAGAATGCTGGTCTCTTGGTTCAGTTGATCCCAGTCGTGGCCTTAGTAATATAGCTTGGCTCTTGTTAAATCCTTGCCTTAGCCTTTCTGGTTAAGTTCTAAACCATTCTGATAACACGAGATTGTTCTGTCTCCTGTTGGGTTCTGCTGGATTAAAAACCCGGATAACATTTTCCCCCTAGAGTATGCCCTCGTTGAAAACAAGGCGTGCTCTGGAAGTAACTTCTTTTGAGTCTTCATTTTGTGAATTCTAGTTTATCGTGTCAAGGTTACCATGCAAATTTGGCTTTGACTGTTGAATTTTCGATGTGAATCATCCGAGTCCACCTCAAGATGTTGTGCTCATTTGACTGACTTTCGACAGCCGTTCGTTTTTTGATTTCAATCTGAATTACAATTCCTGGTATTGACGATGCAATCTTTGCTCCATAGTTTACGCAAGGCCTTAGGTCGGTAAGTGGGTGCATGATGTAGGTTTGGAGCTGTCCTATATAGTTTTAATTTGACCGGCGGTGAAGCTATGTTTTGTCTCGAAAGATTGTGCACCGTTCTGGAGCAGAGTCTTGCTTTTGGTCTTTAACTTTTCTGTTCGAGAATTTAGCTAATTTCCCATCGATATTTTTTGAATTCCAATGCGGCGATTTATTCCAAAATCTGATATAGTGGATGATTCAATAGTATCGCTCTTCCTATTTCTGTATTCTAGAGACCTGAAAAGAAAATCTTCCTGCGTCGCTTCAGATAGCCTCTGTCTCCGGACACTATTGCCTTAGTTCCTCGATTCCGAACATTGCTTTTTCTCGTTGTTGCACTTCTTGTGCTCATGTGTAGCATACTCATGTACTATAATTCTATACATGTGAGTAACACTTCTACGGTCATTTCGGCATATTCTGTCCCATAGCTTTGTTCAGAACTATGAAGTGGCTTGGTCTAGCCAGTTCTGTAGCTAATCCCTACTTATGCTCAATTGAGTTCGTTTCAACAAAGTGTTAGTGTAAATGCCTTAGTCCGTAGGGCTAATTATTTTGACTACCGAACCAACATGTTTTGGAAGACTAGGTCTCCTAAGAAATAAGTTCGATTGCCCCAATTTGATTGACGCGATAGCTCCTATCTTCGGGAATTAGGGACTTTGTTGCTTGATCCCAAGATTTGAGTGTTGCAATGATGCCGGTATGTATTAGAAAGATGCGTTTCTGGCATCTTTTGTTGAAGTAAATTCTTCCGAGTCTGGTGTTGAGATCCTAATCATATGTTGGTTTCTATCTTCGTAAACTCATGTACGGATGACTCGAACCTTGATGCTGTGGATCTTCAGATAACGTCAGATTCAAGAAGGTAGGATTAAAGAGTCGATCAAGCTTTTGCTTCTATTTCCGAAAGCCGATGTTCGATAGTTTCATTTTGGGCTTTCTTCCTAGCATCACTAAACTTTGCGTAATGGCATATTCCTACAAGTTGGAACCAAATGATCTAGTTAGACCATAAGTAGGTCATCGATCCTTCTCGTCATCGCCAAACTATGAGCGACGGTTGATTTCTAAATGTTACATCCTTCATTTTCTTTGTTGGCGATTTTGTTGCAAGAGTGCTCTGTTTGTGATACAGAAGCGTTACCTAACCAACCTCGCGGTTATTCATGTTTGGACTTTTGAAACATTTCTTTCGATTAAGTATCTGTGCTTCTATCTCTTCTTGAGGGACTAGTTATTTTGAATGCCTGTACTTAGGCGATCGTGAGAGATGGAAATTTATGGGGCGAATTGCTCAATTGCCCCTAGTCTGGCTCTCAATCCCATTCTAGAATTGAGGAAGTTTGGGGATTTTACTTTCGACCTTCCACGATTGCTCTCGTTTGTTCTTGGCCATGGATGCTCTTCTTAGTTGCTGACGTTGTCACGGAAGTTTTGTTCATATGTCAACTCCTGTCTTTGAGAATTGATAAATTAGCTGCTCGGTTCCAAGCAACATTTCCTCGAGGTTGCCAATCTTTCGGCTGCATCTAATTCTTTCTAAGTTGAATTTAGAAAATTCGTTTGTGCACCAGCTTTCATCCTAAGAAATTAGTACACGGGCATTCAATCCTAGGATTTCCTTTCGACGCTGCTTTATTTCTGTGCAGTGGTTGATTCCTATGATGAAAGGTTGAACCATCCAACTGACCTATGAAAGGATATGTCTTCCGGTTGTTGCCTGTCATTGGGCAATAGTAGTTTTCTGAAGAGAAGGTAGAAACTCAGTTGAGGACCAACTTCTATCTCCGGAAGCTAGTGCGTCGATGGTTCACTATGATGAGTGTTTCTCATCGGCCCTATAGACTAAAGTTTTCCTGGCATTGCCGGGGCAATACCAGTACTTAGTGAGTAGAATGTTTCCCGAAGTTGCCGGGGCAACAACGGTACTTATGAATAGAAAGTTTCCTAGCAATGCCGAGGCAACAATGGTACTTAAGAAATAGAAAATTTTCTCGGCGCTGCCAGGGCAACACCAGTACTTAAAAGATAAAAGAAGGCCTTGGCGTAGGCGAGGCAACACCGACACTTAGGAGGTTGGGATCGATTTTCCCTATCGATTCGGCGGTGCTCTTAATCTAGTTGGGTACTAGTTTCGACCTTCGAAAACTAGCACTTCAAAGGTTGGATTGTAGAAGTATTTTCTTAGTGATGCCTGTTTTCGAGCAGTGTTAAAGTCATGTTGGTGAGGGTTGGATCATTCATCCGATCTTGTAGAGTTGAGTAGATTCCTTTTAACCCAATGTGGTTGTTTTCTCAACGTTGATTAAATCTGGGTGATGCCATGTTCTGGAAGGGTGAGAGTCTCAGGCGTTTCTGCTATCTAGCTTTGTTTATAACCATCAAGTATTACCCTTGGAGATGTAAGGTTGTTGCTTAACCGAATCCATAGTTATTCTTATTCGTGAAAAATCAAACTTCCTCCCACCGATTTTTGTTATGATTTAACGACTATCTGCAGGACCCTCCATTTCTAGGCGGGATCCTTTACTTCTAGGTGTCAAAATCCAGGTTCTTATAGAAAATTTGAAATTGTAGGGCAAGTAATCACATTTCCCCTGGTACGACCGCGTTCATTCCTATACTGATCATGGACCAGTAGGGTTCGATAGTGTTTGTCTTGAATCTGTGACACTTAACCTTGCTTGTTTCTGGCCATATGCATTATGCTAGACTAATAGCATTGTTGTGGATATCGACCTTATTTATTGGTTCCAATCTTCGGGAATCAATGGTTTAGCTGCTCGATTTTGAGCGTTCTCTCCTTGCCATTGTCTGCCTTCGGATAACAGCTGGTTTTTGTTTCAAGTTAGGGTTTGAGACCTCATTTGAGCACCTGCTCCTGTCTTTGGAAGCTGGTGCATTGATGATTTGATTCTGGAAATTCCTTCTGTCATCGTCTATCTCTGTACGATGGTAAGTTCCTCCTTTTATTGCAAGTTGGAGCGATCTTTTATCCTGACCATGTGTTAATGCGTTATGTGCCCCTCAGTCCACAGGGCTGATTATTCTGGACAATTGATGTGAGACTTGATGTTCTGGGTAGCTCCCTGGATGGCCCCAGTCAAAGGTACGTCGCAGGTCCTATCTCTGGGAACTCGTGACTTAGGTGCCTTGAATTTTGACATTTTGTACATTAAATTTGGTCAAAGATCAGAATTCTTTGCCGATTTCTTGGTTTGTGAGCTGTGCGGCACTACCGAAGCAATGCCTGTTCTTTCGGGCAGTGGGAGTCGATCCCCGTTTAATCCTTCAATGGACAAGTTTCCCGGTATTGTCGAGACAACACCGAGACTTAGAAAATTTTAACTGTTCGTCGACGATGCTAGAGCAACATCAAACAGTGTTTGTGCGACTTATGAAAATGTGCAGTTTACAAGTGTGCCGCTTTTGAGAGTGCGCGGCTTATGGGATCGATATGACCTGTCGACCCGGAACGGTTTGGAACTTCTTGACGTTGCCACTGAGGAGTTTGTTGATATTACCGACAGCAACACCACTCCCAAAATGAGGCAGAAACTACAAACAAAGGGCGGAAAGGGGAGTGGTGAAAGTAAGCGCAGAGGAGCTTGTGTGGAGACCAATTTGACTTTTGTTCTTTTTGAGTCATTTTATTCAAGAACAGAGTCTACACTTAGTGTTTTTGTCATGGAGTCTATATTTCCTTTTTGTTGGCCGGTGTTGTGCGGGTACGACCCCCACGTTTTGACCATGTATAAAAGAAAATTATAAGTAATACATTGAAATTATGACCGTATTCTTATTTGTCTGTTCATGTGTGTTCTATGCACTTGTGCTTGCTTTGTTTACACTTATCCAATTTTTGTGATTGCCACCAAAATTTTTATTTTGAGTAACAATCCTTTGTTTGGAGTAACAGAACTTGTGAACTTATTGTTTTCAGTTATTTTTATTTATGTACCAGTGCATGCCCTCCAGTTCACAGGGTTGTTTACTTCAAATGACCAGTAACTTATAGTTTAGATAATTTTCATATTAAACTTGAAATTTGGTTGTCACAGCTTGATTTTCCTTCTTTTCGAAGTTTTGCAACTTTAGCATGTAATCCAAGTTTCTTGTGATATTCTGGTAAGTATACAGTATATGCGTGTTTGAGAGGTGCACATTGCACGGGTTAACTGAGGGCAGTTTTAATCATTAAGTGTCATCAGTTGAAACTTTTCTGTTGGTTTGTAGCATGTCAGTTTTGTTGGAGTTGTGTCCATTATTCCCAATCATAGAAGTGGTTGGCGCTGGTTATGAGACGCACGGTGTTCGAGATCGATATGGCCGTCGATCCGTTCTGATGCTCCTCAGCGCTGCCTACCTTCGGGCAACGTGAGAAGTTTACGCTTTAGGAGCAAATTTTTTGGCGACGTTCCTCGATATTGCCTATCTTCGAGCAATGTTGAGGAGTTGGTGCGCGACTTTTGTTTTCCCTCGGTGTTACATATCTTCAGGCAACACGAGGAGTTATAATTTTGGTGTGCGGCTTATGAGATGCGCGGCTTTTGTTTTTCCTCGGTGTTGCCTATCTTCGGGCAACACGAGGAGTTATAATTTTGGTGCACGGCTTATGAGATGCGCGGCTTTTGTTTTTCCTCGGTGTTGCCTATCTTTGGGCAACGTGAGAAGCTATTATTTTAGTGGGCGGCTTATAGGGTGCGCGACTTTTGTTTTCCCTCGGTGTTGCCTATCTTCGAGCAACGTGAGGAGTGTTGATTTTAGCCTTTTCGATGTTGCCGGAGCAACACCGGTTTTTGGAAGACAAAGACTGGGTTCCACCGATCCAACGTTTGAGTCGATTTGCTTCCGCCGACCCGATGGGTAATCATTATGAACACGGTTTTATTGGTTCAAGAAGCTAAACATTTTTTTGTTCGGGTAATCATGGCTTGGATGATCCTTCCGTGTTTCTAGAAAATGTACACGTCCAAATAGATCAGGCTGCCATGGTGGAGAGATCTATAGCTAACAGCATAAAGATGGATTGAACAAAGAGCCTATGGGAGTTCAGGGCATGACTCTTAGCTCTTGGTCCAAACTACCTTTAGAGAATGAGTCTTTAACTGGCATACGATCTAAGAGGAAGAGGAATTGGTCACCAGGAGAGGTAAAATAGTAGTTGGAAAGAAGTAGGCAAGTTTTATGCTAGTATTTCGTTTGTTGCACTAGCAAGGTCATTAAGTCCGCGGTTGTCAGAATGCCAAAATTTTTGATCGGGCATAACAAAACTGTGGTATGATTAGTCTTGGCCTTTCTTATGGCTATTCAAGTGTGTGCGGTGCCCCAATGCCACATGGCTGTTGGCATGCTTGAATTGTATCCATGGTCTCTCCACAACTCGTTTGGTTGCCCCCGGTCCAATGGGTGCGGATCTCCTAGGTCCCGAATCTTAGCTTGATTTGAGTTGGCCTCTGACTGATCACAGGGTAAGTTCATTTTTGGCTTAGTATCTTTGAGCAACTTTGAAGCTCTGGAATTTAGCACTGTTTGTCTCATTAGTTATTGGAGGTGATTCCATTAATTTTACGGAGTGACTGGTATGATTGTCGATTTGTGGCCCCAGAGCGTGACTTCATTGACTTTGGGAGCTCTGGATCATATGACTGCTGATCTACCGGTTTTCCTTCACGACGCTTTGGTTCGTGAAAGACCTTCACGTTCGCGAAGGGTTTTTTGGATCAGATGACCGTCGATCTACTGATTCACCTTCACGATGCTTTGGTTCGTGAAAGACCTTCGCATTCACGAAGGGTTTTTTGGATCAGATGACCACTGATCTACCGGTTTACCTTCATGACTCTTCGGTTCGTGAAAGACCTTCACGTTCGCGAAGGGTTTTTTAGATCAGATGACCGCTGATCTACCGCCGCTGATCTACCGATTTGCCTTCACGACGCTTTAGTTCGTGAAAGACCATGTTCACGAAGGGTTTTTTGGATCAGATGACCGCTGATCTACCGGTTTGCCTTCACCACACTTTAGTTCATGAAAGACCTTCATGTTTGCGAAGGGTTTTTTCGATCAGATGACCGCTGATCTACCGGTTCAGCTTCGCGATGCTTTAGTTCGTGAAAGACCTTCACGTTCGCGAAGGGTTTTTTGGATCAGATGACCGCTGATTTACCGGTTTTCCTTCATGATGTTTTAGTTCGTGAAAGACCTTCACGTTCACAAAGAGTTTTTTGGATCAGATGACCGCAGATCTACCAGTTCACCTTCACGATGCTTTAGTTCATGAAAGACCTTCAAGTTCGCGAAGGGTTTATTGTATCAGATGATCGCTGATCTACCGGTTTGCCTTCACGATGCTTTAGTTCATGAAAGACCTTCACGTTCGCGAAGGTTTTTTGGATCAGATGACCGTTGATCTACCGGTTCACCTTTACGATGCTTTAGTTCATGAAAGACCTTCATGTTCGTGAAGGGTTTTTTGGATCAGATGACCGCTGATCTACCAGTTTGCCTTCACGACGCTTTAGTTCGCGAAAGACCTTCACATTCGCGAAGAGTTTTTTATGGTCGGATGTCTGGCGACCAGACGACCTTGGAATGATAATTTATCGATTCCAAGAGTAGTTTTGGGTCGTATGTCCGATGGCCTGGCGGTCTTAAAGCAATGATTCATCGACTTCAAGAGGAGTTTTGAGTCATATATCCGACGGCCCAACGGTCTTAAAGCAATGATTCATCGACTTCAAGATAAATTTTTCGGATTCAGCTCGAGGGAACACAGTTTTATCGGTTCCTGTAGGCTAAGATGTTGGATCTGTTTGTTCGACGATCATTTGGACAAGACTTCTCGATGCCATCAGCAACGCTGGTTCTCAGAAGAGGGATTGACATGACTCGTCGAGGGCGTAAAAGCAGTTCTTTCGCCGTGCTGTCTGCAATGCCCCTAGTGTACCGTTACGGCTTATCTGGAGAAGGAGAGTAGACAAGGATGGATGAGAAGGTATCACTTTAGGTTGTTGTCCCATTCCTTAGTTGCTAGCTAGCTAGTGTGTTACCTGATAATCATCTTTTCGTCCGATTTCATTAGTTAGCTGGGGTGCTTTTCTACTGGGTCTTAGTAGCCTTGCTTGGGCAGAAGGTCCCTGAGGTCATGTAGCTCCTTCACCGTTTGGTATGTTCTTTGGCACACTGTCGGGTTTTCCTTCTTCTAATTGCACAACTTCTAGTCTTTAGAACCGGTATGCCTTCCCAAAGAATTCTTCTAGGGTAGTAGGTTGTTTCATCCTTTAATGATTCTTGAAGGCGTTGTAGTAGACTGCATCCATTGCCCTCGCTTCGTCTATATGCTAGTGATACCTGTAAAAAAGTAATTTCGAATTAGTTATAGTTGTACAAAAGGTATAGTTGGCATGATAAACTTCTTTGGATATTCTGCATGTTGAACGGCTTCGGTGAATGGGTTTCGATTGGGGAAGATGATCTAATCATTGTCAGATCGGTCCGTTTTCAAGTTACGGCTGTTTATAATGCTTGAGAATGATATATGCACGATTGTCTATGCTTGAATGATTGGATCAGCATTGATGGATCGGTGGTATTTTACTTGGAGTCCGACCTGAGAAAATTTGCCATTTGCTTAGATTCGCAGACTTTGAAGTGCTGGGTTGATGACAAACGTTGCTTGGATCCATATGCATGCTTGCTTGGAGAAAATCTTGGTTTTACCCTAGTCTGATTTCGGGCCAGAAATTCCTAGGTTTACTCCGGGTCAAATGGGTCATTACCCGAGTTCGACTTTGAGTTAGGACTTCCAGAATCTGCTTCAGGTCAAATAGGTGATTACTAAAGTTCGACTTCGAGTCAACCCAAGAGTGAGTTTTTCAACAACCATTTTGATGATTTTTGATGATTTTCGAAGACGACCATTCATGATTCGACGATGTGAGTTCCATGATAGGATTGGATGATGGTCAGTTGGGAGTGGTCACAATAAACCAGAGGAGCTTGGCATTGTAATTGATCTCGGTTTGTATCATATCTTTTTGGTCCTCTGGCCTTTAGGAATACCGTTTGAGTAGCAGTTCCTCGTCCATTGCTTGGCAGTGTGCTACAGCACGGGTTTAAGAGCTTCTTCTAGCATTTTGCACGTTGGCATTTTCATCCAATTTATCTTCCTCAAATTGTTTGTCATCTTCAGAGCCGGAGAGAGCCCTCGTTATATCCTTCTATGGGGTATTCACTCCTATGTTCGAGTTTGTCGCCGGTGCTTTTGTAGTGGGTGGAGTGTTAACATTTAATTACTAATTATTCCAAATAATCAATAATTATTTTTTATATTTAATAATTCATTATAGTTAATTATTAATAATTAGTAAATTATAGTTAATATTTATTAATTACATTTAATAATTAATAAATAATAATTAGTAATCAATATTTGATAATTAATGTTTAACATTTAATATTTAATTAATAAGTAATATTTGGTAATTAAGAAGTAATATCTAATATTTAATAATTAATTTTTAATAATTAATAATATTTAATCATGAATAATTAATTAATAATTATTAATGATTAACTATTTAATAGGAATTATTAGTTAATAATTATTATTTAATAATAATTAATAATTATGAAGCAATTTTTAATATTTAATAATTATTAACTAATAATTCCTATTAAATAGTTAATTATTAATAATTATATAATAATTAGGACTAATATTTAATAATTAATAATAAAATTTAATACTTGTTTTTATCGTCAAAATTGACCACCAACGCCCAGTTGTGTGAAAGCACCAACATCCAATCCAGTCACAGAAATATGAAGAGAAACAAGTGAAGAACAAAATTAAGACAATCAGAGAGCAAATAAACTGAGAGACATATTTATAGTGATTCGGCTAACTCTGGCCTACGCCACTCCAAAGATTTTCCTTTTTATTATATACTGTTGATTACAGTTACAAATCCGTGAAATTCAAGAGTAAAAATGGCAGTATAGTCTTGGTAGAAGACAAAGAGAAGCAGAAAGAAAAAAAAAACCCTTTTTCTGAAGCCATGCCTACTGTATTTATAGGTGAAATTTCGGCTACAGGGCCTTCTTATTCGTATGGGTCCACCATATGGAGCGCTAAGCCCAACTCTCAATGGAGAGGGATCGATACCGATCCCCCCATATGTTGAGTTTGGGGCAGAGACCCCTGTGGCAGCTTCCTCATGCTTAAATATGTTAACCCTCCAAGTTTCATGTCATTTGGATAAAAGGAGCTTACGTTATTGAATGTCGAATGCAAGAATACCCTTGGTTTTTGACGTGTTAACCATCAAGCCTTGACAATTCCTTTCATATGCTTCACTGACCCCTATCTTATGAGTCGAAATTCATGCCTATCCCTTGTTTAACTACTCACGCTGATCCATTTCTCGCTTGAGTATACCGATCCTTCCTATTCCACTAGGCCGATCCATCTTGTTTTACAAGGCCATGCCAATCCCTTTTGTTCCTCAAGGCTATGACGATCCAACGTCTATCATAATGCTATGTCGGTCCCTCTGATAATCATCTATGTCGATTCGTGCGCTATCACCTATGCCGAGCTGTGGTATTCCACCAAGTCACGCCGATCCATGCCATTCGACTACGTCGAGCCCTTCCAAGTTGCTGAGCCATTGAAGTGCACTGATCCCTCCTGGATATAGCACGGTGACCCCTCTGAATTGAAGCTGATCCCTCCTTGACTTATCTGACCGATCCCTACATATGTTTTGTCACAACTAACTTCACCGATCCCTCACCCTACACAATACTACTGATCCCTCAAGCTATACCTACTACCGTTCCCTCAAGCAATGCCGAACCCTCTTAAGGAGCTCATCCATACCAATTCCTTCCAAACGTTGAACCATATTCCAAACTTTGAACATTCCACATAGCATATCCTTCAATTCCATTCAATCCTGACTTCATGTGACCATCTGTACCTGATTTCCAAGCCCCACAATCATAACTCTAGAATCATCGTCGTCGATAATCGTAAAGTCTGTTGGGTTAAATCCGCCTATGTACTACCTTGCCAAAAGGCGGGTTAACACTTTGCCCTAAAACATGCCTTACGATAGGAAGGCGTGTTTTGAATTGCCATAAATCCAAAATCCGGAGTCCATAATCCATCGATTGCTATATTATCCAATCCAAAATCCAATCCGTTGCCAATCCAATTTCTTGATCTCTCCGGATCATTAGCGAAATCCATGAAAGTTCTGAGTCGATATCCATTTCCGAATCCATTCCAAATTCATTAACCAAATCCAAGATCTCTTCGGATCATTTTATCAAATCCGGGACCGCACCGGGTCCATATCTAAATCCATAGACCACTATGGGTCGTTTTATCCAAATCCAAGACCCCTCCGGGTCCATATCCAAATCCATAGACCTCTGCGGGTCATTGGCCTAATCCAAGTCCTTGATCTCACTGGATCCTTGCCGAGCACAATCCATACTTGACGATATGAGTAGGCCGATCCTATCGCTCTTCGACGAAGCGGCCTACCCCTTGCCAGGCATAGTCCATACCCAAGGACCTTGATCTCTTCGGATCCTTGCCAAGCACATTCCATACATGACGACCTATTAGGTTTTACTCTCCGACCTCGACTCTTCGGTCGAGGGCTTATCCACATGGCATCCTTCTCCGGCCTCGGTTCCTAATCGAGACTTAATCCGTGAGGTATCCTACTCCAGCCTCGATCCCCAGTCGAGGACTTAATCCATGGGGTATCCTACTCCGGCCTCGATCCCCAGTTGAGGACTTCATCCGTGTATGAATCCATCCTGCCGCTCTCCGACGAAGGGACTTGCACCTTGCGGTTATTGCCCCGTCTCTTCGATCAGGGCCATAACTGCGACCTGTATTATCTATTACATTAATCCAGATTTAAGCATTCCAAAGTCCATTTGGTAAAATATAAAATAAGAGTCCATATACCCAAAAAAACTAATAAACCACAATGTCAGAAAAAACCAGAGTTCGACAAGAAAAAAAAAATTTCACAGATCTGAGCACTACGGTTTATAATCATCTCATAGCATGCCTAGGGACCGTCCTCGATCCCGTACATGTGTAAGTGACTTAGCCATATTATCGTGGAGTTTATTACTTATTCCATGCCATCCCGATCAATTGATGACAGATTGACGATGATGCCTTGATCTAGTGCCATTTTCATTCGAGGTGGACGGTGGTTGCACCTGTTCCACCGTCGCAGACCGAGTCCTTATGTATTGTTGTAATTGGCCATTTCTCACGTGCTCCTCAATGATATCCTTCAAATGTCTACAGTCATTTGTGTTGTTCCCGTCCATATCATGAAATAGGTAATGTTTTCTTGATGCCCACTCACATTCGGAGGATTCCCTCCTTGCCGGCGTCGATACTGAAGACGTCCTCGAGTATCCAAATAAATCCTTTCAAAGATTTTGTCAAATCTGTATAAGAAGAGAATTTTGGTTCTCTCCATTACTCCTTCGACACATTAATGCCATCGTTCATTTTCTATTTGCCTTTATCATTATTGTCTACATCTCATAATGATCCTCCACTTTGCATAGCATTCACCGCCGGTTTGTTTGCTCGTGCATCTTCCTGTTGTAGGAACCTTTCTGCTTCATGATAAAACTCCTTGAGATCCATTGGTGGATCCCGCTCTAGAGAATCCTTGAACTCCGTGCCATTTGCTATTCCAGATGCGGATGCCATCAAAACCATGGATGAATCTGGACGATCTACCGATGCTGCCGTGGAATTAAACCGTGTTAGGAAATTCTTCAGGGACTCTCCGATCCTTTGTTTCAGTGTTTCCAAACTTATCACATTTTTAGGTCTTGAGATGTGAACCCTAAACTGCCTCATAAACCCTTCGATTAATTCTGTCCATGTGCCGATAGAGCCACTTTCCAACTGTCTGAACCATAGTGTAGCTATATCCATCAAATACAAAGGGAAGCACCGTGCCATAACCTCCTTCGATGCCCCTAGTACTTCCGTGTATCTCATGTATCTCGTTAGATGAACATCGGGATATGTCTTTCGATCATATGTTTCAAGCGTTGGTAGTTTAAATTCCGGTGGATTCCTAGCTTGTCTGATCCTAGGAGCGAAGGGGTTCCTATTAACATCTTCTGGATCCTTATTCACCAATCCTCCTCTCATAGCCCGTCTGATCATTTCCACCAACCTGTCATTGTCATCAAGTGGTAGTCTTCGATCATTGTCTCCAACCTGCCCCTCGAGTCCATGGGAGAATCCTAAAATCTGCTCTTCTGGACGTGCATCCACATTCCGATTCACACCAAGCTCCATGGGGTTGATAGCAGGTCCTCCAGCATCACGATCAACTAGACCCGGGGGCATGCCCCCAGCCTTTGAGGATCGGTATCGATCTATCTAGAGGGATCAGTGCCGATCCCTCTTGGATGGTAGGGGACGACCCCCGACAGCTCTATTCCACTCCTTTGTCTATTAGCTCCATTTCAATGCACCCAGTTCTGATTTCCAACGATTCCTGCTACTTCAAATCCTTAATTCTACATTCCAGCAGCTCTTATGGCTCCAGCCTGTCCGATTTGCTGGAGTAGATTCTACATCATCCCCTCCTGCCTTTTCAGCATCCTCTCTTGCATTACATCCATCATTTTTTCCATTTCATCCCCGATGATATAGACAGATGCTTGATTAGCTCCAGCTCTTGAGGAATCCTTCTGACTCCCTCCATGGTGACTCCTTTCCAGTAGCACTCTCCTTGTTGATTGCCTAGCCATTGCTTTCTAGATCCAAGTATCCGAGCTTCCAAATCAACGGGTACAAGTCTTCTCGGGGAAAGCACCAAAATTTTGGCATCAAAATTGACCACCAACACCCAGTTGTGTGAAAGCACTGATATCCAATCTAGTCACAGAAATATGAAGAGAAACAAATGAAGAACAAAATTAAAACAATTAGAAAGAAAATAAATAAAGAGACAGATTTATAGTGGTTCGACTAACTCTAACCTACGTCCACTCCAAAGATTTTCCTTTTTATTAGATTATACTGCTGATTACAATTACAAATTCGTGAAATTCAAGAGTAAGAATGGCAGTGTATAGCCTTGGTAGAAGACAAAGAGAAGCAAAAAGAAAAAAATTCCTTTTTTTCGAAGTCATGCCTGCTATAATTATAGGCGAAACTTCGGCTACAAGGTCTTCTTATCCATATGGACCCACCATAAGGAGCGCTAAGCCCAACTCTCAATGGAGAGGGATCGGTACCGATCCCTCCATATGTTGAGTTTGTGGCAGTGACCCCTATGGCATCTTCTTCATGCTTAAATATGTTAGCCCTCCAAGGTTTATGTCATTTGGATCAAAGGAGCTTGAGTTATTGAATGTTGAATGCAAGAATACCCTTGGTTTTTGACGTGTACCGATCCCTTGCTAACCATCAAGCCTTGACAATTCCTTTTATATGTTTCACCGATCCCTATCTTGTGAGTCAAAACCCATGTCGATCCCTTGTTTAACAACTCATGCCGATCCCTTCTCGCTTGAGTATACCGGTCCCTCTTATTCCACTAGGCCGATCCATCTTGTTTTACAAGGCCATGCCGATCCCTTTTGTTCCTCAAGGCTATGCCGATCCAACCTCTACCATAATGCTATGCCCGTCCCTCTAATAATCATCTATGCCGATCCGTGCGCTATCACCTATGTCAATCTGTGGTGTTCCACCAAGTCACGCTGATCCATGCCATTCGACTACGCCAAGCCCTTCCAAGTTGCTGAGCCATAAAGTACACCGATTCCTCCTAGATATAACATGCTGACCCCTCTGAATTGAAGTCGATCCCTCCTTGACTTATCTGATCGATCCCTACATATGTTTTGTCACAACTGACTTCACCGATCCCTCACCCTATACAATACTACTGATCCCTCAAGCTATTCCATACTATCGATCCCTCAAGCAACGCCGAACCCTCTCAAGGAGCCCATCCATACCGATCTCTTCTATCCGTTGAACCATATTCCAAATTTTGAAAATTCCGCCTTGCGTATCCTTTAATTCCATTCAATCCTGACTTCATGTGACCGTCTGTACCTAATTTCCAGGCCTCACAATCATCACTCTGGAATCATCTGTCTCGATAATAATAAAGTTTGTTGGGTTAAATCCGCCTGCGTACTGCCTTGACAGAAGGCACTTATGAAGTGATATTTAGTATCCAATAATTAATTTTAAATAATTATTAATTAATAATGAATATTAAAAACAAAAAATTCATAAATAATCAATAATTAAGAAAAACATTTAATAATTCATAACTAATTATTGTAAGAAAATGACCATATTATAACCCGGTATTTGCAACGTTTGCAATACAACTGTCACAAAACTTAATAATTTTCCCTAGTATACAATATGGCCAAATTTTTATGCCTGCCACGATTTCCTCTCAAATTTTCATTCACCGCCCAATTTTCACTCATGCCAAATTTTGGCTCCAAAATATTCACTTAGGCCATCCCTTTTTTTCCCTCTGCCCCGTAAAATATACTTCATAAAATATACTTCTCCTTAAAAGGAAATCCTCCAAAAATTGCTCCACCTGAAAATCAATTCACGTCCTCTTCGGAAAGTCTCACCATTAGAAAACTATCTCCGTTGCCTTTTAAAACTTCAAACCGACATTCATTACATCTAGATCTATCGCTCTTCGATGTTCTCTGATGTCGTTATTGGCTTACATCGCCACTTGTCAGTATCGTGATTTGAAGTATGATATGAAAATTGATGCTGCCATCGATGTCAAAATTTGGAGTTGCTCGAAGTTCGTAATTGTCTGATTGCTCATGATTAGTGGCTTTGTTGCTTGACGTCATTGTGATGATGTCGCCTGAATCTGGAATAGAGCTATGTTGAAGTGAAATCTAGAGTGAGCTATTGACTTGTGGGTATCTGAAAGTTAGTGCTTGAATTTGAGGCTGCCATAATTAAAATAGCCGATGACTTGAAATAATAACACTGCCCAAAGATGTTCTTCTTGCTGAAATCTTGAATGATATTTGAATCTGGTGTGATGCTATATACTAGCTTCAATTTTCTATACAAGGTAAGTCAAAACACAATGTATTGATTAGATTTAGATGCTTGCTGTGTGGGAAGTAAGGATATGTAGTTCGACAGTGATTTTAAAAATTGACTTTCGTGAATTCGAGAGTCTTGATTTGGTCTTAAATATTAGCATGGAAGTCGATGGTTTGATGATACAAAAAGATGCACAGAAGTGGGTGTTTGATTGAAATGCTGGCTTAGAGGTGTACGAATGAATATGTGGTTGACGATGCTTGCTGCAATCAGTCTGGTTTAGGTTGTAGATCAAACTGAGATGACATTGGATGAAGCATGTGTACAAATTAAGTGTATAAATTTGGTTAGCATGTGTACAAATTACCAATGGAAGAAGCATCAGATGCGACGACTGCTAGATAATTGCAAGTTTTATGTTTAATTTTTGATGCTATCTAAATAACCATGATAATTTATCTTTGAGTAGAGAGAGAGAGAGATGCATGAAGAGGCAAAAATTTTAGGTGGAAAGTGCATTCATATTTAAAAAACTATATAGTTGTCACAAATTACTAAAGCTTTGCCTTGTTGATGTGCCCTTAAACAATTATAGTTTGCAAATGTAGTTATGTCAATTTCAAACCAGGATTCTAGTTTAGTTGATGTGTAAATGTTTTAAGCTTATTACCATAAAGTTCGTTGGTTATAATTTGATATGGTTTAGACATTGCCTTCGGTTTCAGACGGTATCATAATGATGACACTGCAAGGGGATGCAAAACATAAATAATGCTCATGGGTGGATTTTTATTCTGCCACTTGGTTTAGGGAAATGCAAAATTTAGTTTCGCAAGAGTACCCAACTTTATAGAATCTTGTAATGTTCATGTCTATCACCGAGTAAATTGAGAAACCGATGTGCCATCTACATGTTATAATTATGTGCTCTGTATTCTCATACGGCTGTTCTTGTTCAGATGATTCTAGTTTATTTGTTACTGTTTTGCAAAAATGAAGCTAGGTATATGAGTAATTTCCATAAACAAATAGAGAATTTGCATCTGAGGCAATACGTTTATGGATAACAACAACCTAAATTCCTTATGATATATATTTTAATTGTGAAATTAAAAAACGGCAAAGGAATAGAATGATGAGGCCTTTAGTTTCCCTATTGGTTTGATAGCCGGTATGATGGCTACTTTATATTAGCTCTACCTGATCATTCTTGTGCTCCACTTTCTAAAAAGTTTGGTAGTCTTATTTTCTAAAAGTTGAAATCTTAAACCTTGTTAACTGCTATTATACAGACTTTGTAAATCTCTTAGTTTATTGGTTGTTGCATTGCTGTTTTAATTTTTTCACTTTTATATAAGACATGTTTTCATTTTCATCCTAAAAATACCACATATTTCATTTACCGAGTTGTTTTATTATGAAAAACAAAGGTAAAACATTTTTATAGCAGGGAGTTAAGCGACCTTTTTTGCTGTTTATTATTCTTGAACTAATAGACTTTGGTGGTTTCTTGTCAATGCCATCTTGATTATAATGTAGTTATTGTTCTCAAACTTTTTTTTTCCTACTTGTTCATAAATCTCTAGCTGCTTATATTAAAAAATATGCTAACTCAAATGCTAGGGTGTAAAATTATGGAGATGGAAGTGTACAGAGGAAAATATACAGTGTACACGGAACAGGTATGAATTTTTGATAATCTAAACTATAACATTTGATCTCTTTTTTTCCTTCCTATAGACTTCATGAATACAACTTTTGTTTGTTTTTTTTTGAAAAATAAGAAAGCAGATGGAGGTGTATTATGGTGGTTGTGGGATGAAGTTGCTGGTCTTATACTGAAATCACTGTCAATAGCAGTAGTTGCAGCTCCATCATCTGAATCTGATGAGGTATTGATGTGGCTTAATACTTAAAAATAATTTGTTAAATCTCAAAGGAGGAGCTTATCTTGTGCCATTTCCACCACTCTGTCATTCGGTTCTTTGTGTTTTCAAGCTAGAAATTTTCTAAGGAATTTGACTGATAATCTGGTATTTGATTCCAATTAAAGGCACATTTTTCTTCTATAATTATTAATTTCTTATAAGTTGTGGTTGAAGAGGTTGTTAGCAGTCAGCATGATATTTCCTATTCTATTGAACCTGTCCCCTTTGCATTTGATTGACTTGTTGCAAGTGTTCTTTAAATCATGAATTTGTTTTTCATCTTATCAGTACCCTTGATATTTGAGGTGGTTGACAAGTTGAGCTTAGCAGCTTCCTTGGCTACTTGATTTGGTGGTGGCTTAGCAATCCCGTTGCCGTGACTTATGCACAGCACGTTCGTTCATGCAATCATGGTTGGTGATTGATGTTCTTCCTGTTTGTTTGCAGTGATACTTCTCAAGTATATGTTTCTTTATATATAATATTGAACGATTTTTCCCACATGTTAAAAATCCATACCAGATTTTGATCTATCAAGCCCAACCCTTGATGTATTTTGAGCAATCTGGAAGAATGGTTAAGTACTCTATATTGCAAGTAGCTAATCCAAGTTTTCTTTTTGGTGAAATCTTACATGAACTCGTTATCATTATTTATGAGCCCAAACTCACTAGTAGAATCTTTATTTAATATAATGTTCCTCCTCACCATCATCTTCTTGTGCTATAACTTCCAATAATCCCCCACTTATTATTGACTCCAATAATTACTTTGAAATTATTTATGTATACTATATAATGGTTAATGTGGCTCTTATAAGTTATAACCATAGAAACTATGGTAGCACATGGGTGAGTTACAATAGATAGAATTAAATGCATGATTGAAAACCATAGCCTCCCCTTCTTTCTTCTTGTTTAGATTCTTTAGAGGTTGTGGTTTAAGGTTTCGGCCTCTTGGTGTAATTCATCTTTTGTGCTATTTAACGATGTTATTGGTTATTACAGCATTCGACCAGGAGTATCCAAGTTGGACATGGACTGCCAATATTTCGTTCTTTTGGCTGGAGCATTTGGATCAATCATAATGGAATCTAGGTATCTTTGTGTCTATGACAAGCTAGTATTTTCTGTCCAACTTAGATTTAGATAATCAATAATGAATTTGATTTGCTAGGTATTTAGCACATATTATTAGTATTGAATTCTAGTTGAATTCTGATGGTAATTTTTTGATATTTTTATATGCATTTTTAATGTTTCACATTTTATTTTACTATTTTTCCCAACGTGGATTGATTGTTTTGATTTGAATTCTGGAAGGATCATCAAATGATATGTTGAAATAAACTTATAAGCACCTGTTCATTGCCGATATATGCAAGGACGATATATGCCAGGAGTTATATGTTTCATTATTTTCATTACTATAACAATTATTTTCCCCTATTAAGACAATTAAATTTTAGAAACTGTTTGTTTTTACATGAATTTTCGGTATTTTATAGCTATAGGCAAGTTCATCTCATATAGCTACAACTATTTGGTAAATAATATGGTCAAATCTATGTTTTCATTTTCTTTCTAACTTGTGAAATATTCAAGTAGAAAAATAGTGACACTTATGTACAACAAATACTTTTTGTCGTTTAACTCAATGATTTATCCAAATTGTAATACTTTTCTTTTTTGCTTTAAATATATGCTTAATAAAATCATTTATCGAACTATTTGATGATTGCTGGATGCATGATTTTTTGTTGAAAGTGGGTTGCTTGTGTTTCTAGCTTTTATTTCTGTTAAGATGTAGCATGTTCATAGCTAATAGTGACATCCAATTTCGTAGAAATAATGCATTTACGAAGATTTTAAATTCAATTTAATATAGTTTTAGATTTTAAAACCTAAAAAATATCAACATTTTTTTTGCTTTAGATGGAATTTGTGTCGGTCGTTAAATGACAACCGAAGGAAAAGACCATCATTTGCTTCGGTCTTTTGGAAATGACCGAAGTAAATAGAAATAGGATATTAAATGGTCCATGCACATTTTCTTCGGTCGTTTGAAAACGCCCGAATCAGAAACCCCTCATTTGCTTCGATCGTTACTAAACAATCGAACTAAATGATGGTCTTTTGCTTCGGTCGTTCGAAAATGACCGAAGCAAATGAGCATCATTTGCCTTAGTTGTTTAGTAACGATGCAATAGAAAATGACCTGTTGCATCTTATTGCATCGTCTTCATTTGCTTCGGTCCTAGAATCGAAGCAACATAGGTGTAACAACCGAAGAAAATGACCTGTTTTGTAGTAGTAAAGATCGAAATTTACTTCATTAGTGGCCATGAAATAAACGTTAGCTTGTTTCGTGACATTATCGCTGACAGTTTATGCTGAGAAGGGGTTAGAATCATCCTAAGTGACTTATAATGCCTTTCTTTTCTTTTTGAATCTTTCAAACTTACCTCTATCTTTCTTCCTGCCTTTGTTAAGTTGTGGACAATCCTTCTTCATATGGCTGAATTTGTCACGTTCAAAGTATTTGATTGAGGTTGAATTTACAAATTTTTGTGCCTTCATCATCTTCTTGATTTTTTTTGAATTTGTTGTAATTTTTGGCAATGAGTACAATCTCATTTTCATCCAAATCTAAGTCCTCGTCGTTTGCATGAAATGAAATACTCTTCTTCTCTAGAGTTTGTTTGTAATGACCCGTAAATTTCAACTGTTTTAATAACGTAATTAGTTGAAATTTTGTGAAATTTTAAACGATAAAATTTTGAAATATAAATTTGATATTTGGAATGCGTCTAGTTAAACATAGCAACTGGTAAATTTTCGTCCGAAAATATGAAAGTTTATTTCGCGCGTAAATTCACTTCAATTTAATCAGTTAAAAAGCGATGAAAATAAAATGTTTCCGAAACCTAAATATTTTTACATAGAAAAATTTTAAACCATCTTCTAAGCAAAATGTCAGTTTGTCGTTTTTCCAAATTCGGACATCTTTGGCTCCGTCGATCTTATTTTTCTGTGTTTTTCTTGCATTTTCCGTAGTAGAAAAATTCGAATTTTTATAATTCAATCATACCACTAGCATCTATATACCGTTTTGATCGTCTCGTCGTACTGATCTCCAAAGTATATTAAATTGTGTATTTCGGAACCCGGTACATGGTGGAATCGGTGAAAACGGCTACTCGTACTGATATTCGGTTGAGACTATTTTTTTCTTTTTTTTCATCACTATTAAATCGCCCAGCATAATTCCATAAGACGTTTGCTGTTAATAATTTCCAGAATTCGAAGCGTATCATTTCTTTCCCAAAGCAACCATCATCTGCCCAAAGCCTACATTCAATAATTTATGCGTTCATTTCTTTTTCTCTTCTGCAAAGGAATTTATACAACAAAGCCTCTTTCATCCGAGCTCCACTCCATCTCCACATGGCAAACCACTACTACCAGTGCCACAACACCCCATAACCAAACACCCATCCGCCACTGACCCTCATCAGATCTCCGCCTCCCAGAGACTTCCGGCCACATCGCCTCCATTTTCTACATTTTCTACCACCCTCGGCTAATGCACCCTCCGATCCCCATGCCTCCCTCGTCACCGCCATCCCCAGGCCAGTCCCAAACCCGAAACACCGAGATCCAACCCGCTCCAGACCTCGCCTGAACGCCATCGTGTCACCGTGCCTTCCCGCTTCCCACCAAAATGCCGTCGTTCATTCCACCTCCTCCATTTTTCCACACCGAACTGCCACCGTTCCCGAGCTCCTCTGTACATCGATCTAGGTGGGTATATATATTAGTTTGCATATACTATACTTGATGTTCAATTTATATCATGAGTAGTTGCTTATAACTGTACATATGTGAGCATATATTATGTTAGAATCCATACTAGCTATATATGTATATGTTTACTGGTTGTACATATTTTATGTCTTCCTTATAAAGGTTTATATGAAAATTTATATAGAGATATAGATTTATTCGTTTATTTACTGCATATGTATATAATATGCTTAGTTATTATAAGTTTATATTAATAATTTTGAATATATTTTATACCACATATCTATATTGCTAGTTTTGCATGTAGTTACTGCAATGTGTTAGCTATTTGTACTATTATCTGTGTAGTTTTGTATAACATAAAATATAGTAGTTTCCGTGTATATACTATGTTAGTTTATTCATATTTTCTGTAAGAAATTTTATATAAAGTCTGACTATTATATAAGTTATATATATGTTATTTTACGTGTTTTAAATTACTTTCGGCTGTGTGTATATAATATATTTTCTGTAGAGTTTGAAGCTTGCATGCAAGTAGGTGGATATAAAGTGCAAGTTATTTGCATAGTTGTATTTGCTGTTTTAATTATCAAGACTGCAGTTGATCTTGGCAAATTATACATATAAATTTTCCACTTTGAGTTGTATAGGATAAACCTTCTGCTTCTTGTTTTTATAAAAAACTTTTATATGCTGTTTCGTACACTGTTAAGTGTAGATATTTAAAATTATAATGTGTATAGTGGTAGTGTGTCTGTACAGTTCAATTGGTTCAATTATTTTACGCAGAGATATGTTGTTTATTTTATGTGTTATATACACAATTCCTTCTGCCAAATGTATGTAAGTATTTTGTTTATATTTATTTATATATATATATATATGCATTTATTTCAAATTTTATTATATATACGTTTGGTTTTAATAATTTGTGCTTTAATTTAAACTAATGATTTTTGAAAATGCATGTATATATATTAATTTAATACGAGTTTGAAATGTATATATTTAATTTCAAATATGTTTAAACGTAAGAATTTGAAGTAATATATATATTTATATTTATTTTATTAATAATGTTAAATCAAATATCGATTTTTATAATAATAATAATAAATATATATATATTTCTGCTATATCAAGTTGATTTGATTTGTTCCCATTGATTTCTGTTATCAGCTATATCCGTCGAATTCATGCCAATTTAGCTTTGCTTTGGAATCCGTGCTTGGATCTGTAACTCATTTCTGTGTCAAATTTCTCTAGCCTCGAAAGGTGAGCACTCACTCACGATTAACGTTCTTTTATTTATTAAATTTGATTTCAATTGAAACGACAATTGAAATATGCTGTTGTTAGTTAATTACACTGTTATATATGCTATTGCCTGTATCAGTTCACTTGTGACATCTGACACCATTATCTGTTAATTATTTATGCGATGATAATACAATTTGGCTGATAATTGATTGATTGTTGATGTTTATATTGGACGTTAAATTGTTAATGTTAAAATGATAAATAGTATAAAAATTGAACGTGATATAGGATAATTAAATGTTAAATTTGATTAACTAACATTTGTATAATATGACCCCTTTAACTGTTGAATTTATTGACACGTAGGATTTGTTTAATTACATTTTGAACCACTGAATGTATGTTGTTAAATTGATGATGTATGAAATTGTAAATAGATGACAAGTGAAAAACCGTAATGTAATAATCTTTAATCTACATGAAATGATATTGTAGATTCTAGAAATAATTATATTAATTCGTACAAATAACAATGCGAATTAATACGGTTATTTCGGGATTATTTGAATTGATTATTGGATTGATATTGATTGTGTTATTGCTTGTTTATTTACTTTGACACCATCCCAGTTATCACACTGCAAGTTCCCTTTGTTATGCTTTGATTTGGAATTGAATTGGAATCGGGTTGAAATGATAAATACCCAAAATTGAACTTTGACTTAGAATAGAGAATTAAATAAAAACTCGATTGGTCAATAATTTGATTTAAAAATAAACGAAGTTTTATTTGAATAAATAATATGGTTTTGAAATGAAGTTGAAATTTTAATTTTAATGGAAGGAAAATGTTAATGTTTAATAATCTGAAACAAAATGTTAACAATGAAATTGATGGAAGAATGTTGTTTAATTTGAGAAATGATTGAATTTAAGTTTGAAATGATTTAATAATTAAGTTTGAAATTATAATTAAGTTTGAAATTATTAAATTTTGAAATTATTTAATAATTAAGTTTTGAATTATTTAATAATTAAATAAGATTGAATTATTTAATGATTAAATTAAATTGAATTTTTGAATAAGTGAATTTTACTTCGTAAATAATTGAAATTGAGTTCTTTATTTATTAAGTTTTGGAAAATTATTTAAGTAAGTAAATAAGTGAAATTGAATTTCTTTAACAAGAAATAAAATGCGATTTATTGAAATTAATGTAAGACTTGAAATTTAAAGAATTTGGTTTGATGGATTTAATTTAATTAAATTTGTAAGTTTTGATATAATGAAGTTGAATTTAAATAATGGATTTAATGAATTGAAAATTTAATAGAAATTGTTGAATGGCAAGTTTACTTAACGAATATTGAATGAAATCGATAAATGAAGTTAAACTGATTTGAATGTTAAATTAAACTAATTTAAATGATTTCGAAATGAAACTTATATACGAACTTGAATCAATATTTGAATTGTTTTAAAGGAAATTGAAATTGAATTATAAGATCTTGAAAGGGTAATTTGGAGGTTTTGAAACGTAAATTATTGGAAATTGGTTTTGAAAGACAAATGAAATGTTGATTTACGAATTCAAATTTGAAATTGAATTTGATTTGGTTTTGAAATTTTTTAAACGATCAATCGGTGTAATAATCACGAAAGTTATTAAAGAGACCGGAATCGGTTAGGGACATACTCTCTGTCTAAACCGAAAACCACTTTAATAACTATACGCGGAGTGATGATCCAGAATGAAGTGGTTGGATTGGCGAACGTTGATGACTGAAGAAAGAGAACGATAATGGATAGCCTTGACACTCGTGTCAAATTGGAAATGACTAAAACAGGAGCCGTGCCGGGCCAATAGAGGATTAGCTACCTCAAGTGGACACACTTCTTCGAACTACTCATTACTTGTTGTCGATTGGTGCACCCTTGATTTTGGGAGTGTTGTTTCACGGTGTTGCGGGCGCTGCGGCATTGCGTTCTCACCAGTCCGGATCAGGCAAACGGTAGTATCACTACCTTGGGTATTGCCTCATGTGCCTTGTCATACTTGTATCCCTTTATTCGCGACCACTACGATTTTGGTTTGTACCTTTAGTATATGGATTGCCCTCTGGTGACTTCCGGTTTCGGGGAAACTACGGTCTTGTATATGCTTTTGGGAATAAAAATGTGTTAAGGGTGGAATGGGCCATGACTTAACACTATTTTGATATCTTTATATTACTGATAGACATTATCTACTTATCGTACACTACTACATAGTAGATAGTTTAACGGATCCTTAAAGGATGGTTATTCCAAACATCCTTTGAGTTACTTGTATTTCAATTGCTATTTCACTTGAGTTGGATTTATTAATATAAGAATGTTAATCCTGACTCGAGTGTCTTGTGTTTTTGCTTTACGCTCGGGTCAGACTGAGTGTACCAGTATTCGAGACTCACCTTTGAAGTTGGAGCTTGCTTGAAGATCCAGCCATCTATTCTGCTTTCTGTATTTGATGATTCCAGTGATGTATTCTGATTTGTATCAGATGTATCGTGTTACTCTTCCGTTGTATCTGGTTTAACTCTGATGTAACTTATACATTTATATAGTAGCTTCATGAACTACTATCTCTTTTATTTCCGCTGCATTTATTACTCTGTGTCTGTGATCTGTGATTATATTTATTTACTGTATATGTTCAGTTTTGCCAAATTTAAATTAACAACGCGGTATTTTGAGCAATTCAATTCCGGCATGAGTGTCTACCTATACACTTATAATGGATGCGAATGGTCCAAAATATCGGGTCGTTACATTGTTCCTTCCCAACCTACAACTTAGCTTCATACGACATCAAATTTCTAATTAATTCTTCAATTTTGAGTTAATAAAGATCATTGGCTTCTTTTATTGCTAGTTCTTTTCTTTCCCACTCATTTGTTAAAGAATTTAAATTTTGTGTAACAAGATCAAATTTAGTAAGTGTTACTCCTAATGCCATGAGATCACGTCGAATGGTTTAAAGTCTTGAATACATATCCACAACAGACTCATTAGCATTCATTTTAAACGATTGAAATTGATTAAACGAATGAGATCATGTTGAAAGTGCTACTCAAGTTGCCCCAGCATTCTTGAGTCCAAAAGGCATAACTTTGTAGCAGTAAAGCCCCATATTGATTACGAAGCTGGTATGCTCCTGGTCGGGCAAGTGCATGGGTATTTGATTGTAGCCAGAATATGCATCCATGAAAGGTAAAAGCTCATGCCCAGTTGTTGTGTCTACGAGCCGATCGATCCGAGGAAGTGGAAAACTGTCTTTAGGGCAAGCTTTATTCAAGTCTGAGTAATCGATGCATGTTCTCCATTTTCGGTTTGGCTTTCGGACAAGTACATGATTTGACACCCATTCCGGATATAATGCATCTCGGATAAACCCGTTCGATCTGAGCTTTTCTACCTCTTCTTTAAGGGCCGTAGATCTCTCTGGATCCATACCATGCCTTTTTTGTTTGACCGGGACATGCCGCGGGTTAATATTCAATGTGTGGCTCGTGATGTCCGGCGAGATCCCACACATGTCAGAGTGCGTCCAGGCAAACACGTCGAGGTTTGCCTAGAGAAATTCAACCAATTCCCCTTGCATCTGCTGGCTTAGCTGAAATTCTTAGGCTCTATTTATAATAATCAATAGCTGTTACAGAAGGGTTGTATACTTTCAGAAAGTCATTCCTCTTCAAAGAAGAACCATTGAACAATCGTAACATTTCGATGCGTTGTTTCAGAAAATATAGCCATTACTTTTCATTCAGTCAACCAGGAGTGGTCACAAGTCGACTGAATATAAGTATAAATATTGCAAAGAAGACGATTGAAATTAGAAGATAAACATGTGTATTTAGCTGACTGGCTTAAGTCAACTGAATTCAAATTTAGTCGACACCCTTAGTCGATTGAATTTGAATTCAGTCGACCGAGCCTTTATATTTAAGTTTTTTATATAAAGACTTGTAAAATTTGCTTGTAAATGTTTTGGGTATCTGCATTAAAAATCCTATATGCTAGTGATATGTATATGCATGTGAATCATCTAAGAGATTTTACAAATATTTTCTAAGGAAAAAACATACTTTTTACTATGTAGATGACTTAACTCTTCTTTCTTCCGCTTTTTGTCTTCTTCAAGTCACCAATGTTCTCAAAGTCCTGCATAAGTAATACTACAAGAGATATTTATAAATATATAGTTGTCATCATTAAACCAATCATACAAACACTATTCTAACAAATGACATAAGAGTTAGTTGTTCATCGGCATTCTAGACACTAGCTGTAGCAGCATTGAAGCGAGTTAAGTACCGCCGCAGTGTTTCATCTTCTCTTTGCTTCACATCTAATAGTGAATATGGGTCCTTAGGTTGTTCCATGTGTACCTAAAATTGGTTGATGAACTTTTCTTTTAACATCTCCCACGAATGAATTAGGCCAAGAGGAAGGCGGAAAAACCACATCATCACTAAGTCTGTCGGGAATAAGGGAAAACACTTGCACAAGACTTCCTCAGTTGCTCCACTCATTGGTATATGTTGTATGTACCGCTACAAGTGTACTATTGGGTCAGTCGGACCTTGATAAGGATCCATGTGGGGGCATTTGAAGCATCTAGGGTTCTGGGTGATTTCTATTTCCACAGAGAATAGGCTACCAACTCTCTACCCAATTCCTTATTTTACCAGTTCACGATGCACACATTCTCTTTTAATCCAGGCCATCCGGTCTACTGGTTCAGGCGATGAGCGGAGCTGTGTTGACCTCTCCCACCGGGGTGAAATACTTCTTTTGTATCTTCTGTAACTACTTGTCCGACGATCCTGGCCCCGATCCCAGCTTTGGGATCATTCACGGTGGTAAGATCGACTCACGTCAGTTGCCATTTCTGCTAAGGCAGGGGAGTGTCACCCGGATCGAGAGCAATATGCCATAGCTGACCATGACCCAACACCTCACTTGGTCGGTTCTGCACTGATCTATTCAATGGACATGGGTTTGGGCCGAATCCTTACTCAATCCACTTCCTCTGCATTCACCTTTCCTGCTCCTCGCTTCTCCTAATTAGATCCATTGTTAGAATATATCCTCCTTCACCTCTTGTACCCTCTTGACTAGGATCACCCACACACTTCAGTGTTATGTGTGGCAGGTTGTGTCTGCCCCAAGCATGTCATGATTTGGTCCACAATAGTTTGTTGCTAGGCAGTGAACCGGGTATCGAGCTCTGCCAAAACTCTATCTAATTCACCTCTGGAGATAGTGTCTGGTCCCAGAGTACTGGATGAGTGGTTATCTAGATTGGTAGCAGGTTGGTTAGCATTCTTGCTGGTAGCACCAGCCTTATTCTTTGATCTCGAAGGCTTGCCGAGAATCATCTATCGATGAAAGCACCAAAAATAAAAATACTTGCATAAAAAAGTGGACAAACACCTCCAGTCGATTTATCGTTGCAGTAAAGCAGAAAGGAATGCAAAGTAAAATAACATAGATTTATAGGTTTAGCTTGAACATGCCTACATCCACCGCTCATTTTTATTTCCTTCTTTATTTATCAACTTTATAAAGATTTGAATGTAAAATACAATGATTTGTGAAGAAATATATCATTCCAGTGCTCTGTTCAATGTTCCCTGTTCAGCAGTTCCTAGTAGCTCCTAAAAGTTGTCCCTTTGCGATTAGAAGCTTGGATATTTATAGGAGTGAAGAAGTATGGAAGTTAGCCCGATAAATTAGGTAGTTTCCATGTACAACGTGCTCGGTTCAGTTATTTCCATATATAGAAGATTCAATCTTGAACTTCCTTATATTCAAGATTTGCTTTCCTTAAATATCTTGTTTGGTTTGGCATTATAAAGGTGGTTCAGTGGTGCTTTGTTCGATGTTTGGATTTTGATGGCTTCCTAGTCAGGTTTTGCTTCTTAGCTCGGCTACCCTGAGTATACCTTACAAGAAATCCCGTCTAATGGCTTCCCTATCAAACAAGAAATCTTGTTTGGTGTTCTTGCTATCGAACAGGAATTCCTGTTCGGTATTGTGACTACTGGACATGAATTCCTATCCGGTAGCTCTACCATCGGACCAAGCATAAGAATTCTCCCACCGGACCAAGCGTGGTAATGCGCTGCTACCAAACCAAGTATGCTAATGTTGGTCCACCTTGTCTTCTCCAATGTTTCTACCTACTCTACCTCCAGGGTTGCTTGCCTCTTCAACTAGGGTTGGGCATATGAGTCCTATCCCGAACAGCTCATGTACTCCATCAATCTTTATTTTGGCCTAACTTGCATCGCCTAACTTCTTAGGTGGAAACACCCATAACACTAGGTTTTTAAGAATACAGTTTCATCAATCCTAAAACCAATTTCATTTATAAACATAAGAATGGAAGACTTTGCATTATTACATTAAAGCCTAGTCAAATATTTATAGAAATAAATCTAAGTGAAATAGCACCTCAGGTGCTTGCACTCCATTCCTATGGGATCGATATTCCATAACCATCAATGGCTTGAAAAATCAATCTCCAAGCCTTAGTTTAATTGCATAGAGAACTTCCCAATTAGGACCAAGTGCCCTTATACTAGAAAAGGCTCGTTTCAAAATGAGGTCACCTATCTCGAAGGTATGGTTTCTGACCATAGCATTAAACCGTCGTGCTACTCTTTTCTAGCGGCCAACTACCGTTAGGTCGACCTCTTCTCATTTCTTATCGACCAAGTCAAGGGACTCGAGAAAGAATTCCTCGTTCAGCTTGGGGCCGTAGTGGTTTCTTTGGTGAGAAGGGACTTCCAATTTAGTTGGAGTCATGGCCTCAGATCCGTATGCGAAAGCGAATGGAGTATGGCTGGTCGCGTACTTGTGGGTTGTTCGATAATCCCACAATGCTAGTGGTAACTCATTCATCCAGTTGCCCTTGGCTTTTGTTAATCATTTTTAAGGAAATATTTAATGATCTTGTTTACCGCCCCTACCTATATGTTCACCTGTGGGTGTGAATGTCGAAAAGCTCTTCTCATCTTGACACCGGTTATAAAAATCTTTGAATTAGCCACTCTAGAATTGAGTTTCATTGTCAATGACAATATTTTGTGGAACTTCGAATATGCATATAATATTCTACACCACAAAGTTAATCACCTTCTTCCTTATGATCGTAGCTAGCATTTCCGCTTTGGCTCACTTTGAAGTAGTCTACAACCACAATAACTACTTTGCTGCACCCTTCAACATCAGCATCACACTGATTATATCAATTCCCTAAACCACAAATGGCCACGGGCTAACCATTTGTGTAAGCTCTATGGATGGGACTCTTAGTATCTTCGCAAACCTTTGGCATCTATCAGATGTTCTAGTGTAATTAGCCGCATCTGGTTATTAGCCAAAAGTACCCATTGCGAAGAATCTTCCTTGCAAAGACTACCTCCCTTTGTGATCTCCATAGCCTCCTTCATGCACATCGATAAGGATCTTCTTAGCTTCTTCATTGGTGACACATCATAGTTGGGGCTGAGAATCTTCTTCTGTATAGTAGTCCTTGCATGATAAATCATGCTACTTTGCGTAGTAGCTTTCATCATTTGTTCTTCCCATTTAGAGGAGTTCCCTTCAGCGGATAGTTCTTTATCGGGGTTATCCATGACTCACTTTCTTCCTTTTACTCCAGGATACAATAAACATCCATCTGGTTGATACTTAGAGCTAATAGAACTTCTACTTGCTCTGCATCCTCGAAGCTGGCCAGTTTGGCTAATGACTTTCATATTCTATTCCCCATGAATGTGTGTTATCGTGTAGCATTCAATGTCATTCATCAATTTCAGAACTTTTGTCAAGTAAGCGGTAAGTCTTGCTTCCTGCCTGAAATTGTTTTTAAACCTGACAGACCACCAACCAAGAGTCGCTGAATATATGCAGTGTTTTGACTCCCAGTTCCTTTGCTATCTTGAGTACCACAATCAATTCTTCATACCCAGCTTCGTTATTCATCGTTGGGAACTCTATCTTCAGAGCATAACATATCTTTCATTCTTCCAGGGTTACCAGCATCATTCTTGCTTCAAAACTACGCTCATTGGAGGCTCTATCTACATACAATTTCCATTGGACTAATCAGACCACATCTTCTTCCATTTCTCCATCTCGGATGGTAAACTCGGTAATGAAATTTGCGAATGTCTGCCCTTATATTGCGCTCCTAGTATGGTATGTTATATCGTATTAGCTCAGCTCGATATTCCGCTTTAGTAATCTCCACAAAGTCTTGGATTGATGCAGTGTTGCCTTAATGGTTGATCAGTCGGTACTTTTATCGAGTGAGCCTATAAGCATGGTCGTAACTTCCTTGAAGAATTAATAAGAAGTATGCCAGCTTCTCCGTCTTGAGATAATTCTTTTCTACTCCAGTGAATTACTTGATGGTATAATATATACGCCTTTGGATTCTAGACCCTTCACGTACCAGGGTTGCACTTAGTGCATGAGCAAATACTGCCAAGTAAATGAATGTTCTTCTCCCTCCAAAGGGATAAAAAAATCAGTGTCTTTCCATATGATCCAATAAATTTTGGAAAGCTTCCTAGCATTCTTCCGTACAGACAAACTTTTTCTATTTCTTTCTCGAGGGCATCAATGAATGGTACATATTTATCCATTACCTTCATAATAAATAGACTTGATGCAATGAGCTTCTCGTTTAAGCTTTGCCTTTCCATCCTAGTCTTTGAGGCAGCGACTTCTTTTGATGCTTTAATCTGCTCTGTATTAGCTTCCGTGCCCTAGAGTTTACTATAAAACCCAAGAACTTTCCCAACTCGACTCCGAAAGAACATTTAAGTGGATTAAGTCTCATACCATATTTTCAAAGCACGTCGAAGATCTTCATGAGGTCACTCATGTGATTCATCAATCTTTGTGGCTTCACAAGCATATCACCCACATAGACTTCTACTTTACCTCCACGGTCCATCCTATTTGAGCTTTGAGCATTATATTTACCAAATCATTTGTAAGTAACCTCAAAGCTCTTCAAATTGAACGACGTCACTTGATAATAGTATAACCCAAAATTAGTGAAGAAACTCATGTGCTCCTGATCCAGAATGTGCATTGTTATTTGATTGTAGTCGAAGTATGAATCCATAAAGGATAATAGTTTGTGTCCTACAGTCCCATTAAAAGATGGTCTATACTAAGCAATGAGAAGTTGTCCTTTAAGTATGCATTATTTAGACCCGAATAATAGATGCTTGTCAACCACTTTTCGTTTGGCTTTTCGACCAACATGTGGTTTGATACCTATTCAGGGTACAAAACATCGTGGATAAAGTCATTTTCCATTAGCTTATCCACTTCTTCCTTCAACACAGTGAACCGCTCAAGACCCAAGCTGTGCCTTTTCAGTTTTATAGGAGGGTATCGTGGGTCCACTTTCAATGCATGGCTTGCTATCTGTGACGAGATTCCACATATTTCAAAATGCGTCCAGGTGAACACATCTAGGTTCGCTCAAAGAAACCTTACCAACTCCTTATTCATCTTCATGCCGAGTTGAGATTCGATCTAGATGACCCGAGTGGGATTATTCTCATTGATCGGGACGTTGATCATCAGCTTTGCTGGTCCCGTCTTCGCATCCTCTGGCTCTTTTCGTGTGACCATAGGTTTGTAGAACTTACTATGAGACCCAAGCCAGGGATTAAGCGGTGGTTGCTATGCATCGGCAGTTTTAATGTAAAAAGACTTCTTTGCACCTTTTTCTTTCTCACTTCGCTTTGCCTCTCTGAGCTCGACAATATAACATTTACAGCCAGTACTTTGGTCATCCTGAATAGCTCCTACAACTTTTTTGGTTGGGAATATCACCATCAAGCAACATGGAGCAAGCGTTATTATGAAACTGGCTATTGTCGGTTGACCTAAGGCATCATATATCAAAAATTCATGGATCACAAAAAAGTTTGAACTGGCACTATCTTATGGTCTCCCTCGCCTAATTCTACAGATAGGTTAATATATCCAACAACCTCTTTAGCCTCTTCGGTAAACCCTTGGATGTGAGATCTACATGGCTTCAGGTCCTTTGGACTTAACTTCGTCTGGTCAAAAGTTTTCACAAATAAGACACTAACCGAGCTTCCACAATCAATCAAAACTCAATGCACTGTTGTCGACCTAAAAACAACCATAATTACCATCAAATGTCGACGCATCAATCCCATCAAAATCCCTACTCTGAAAAACAATGTCATCGTTTATCGTTCTCTGTTGTTTCTGAAGCTCCATCTTCTATAGCAAAACAACTCTCTTGAATGACATGCTTCAGAGAACTACGATACCTCTCCGTTTCATTCCAACTTTTCTATGCTGGAAGAGATCCTCCAAAATTAGTATTAATCATAATTTCTCAAGCTGTCTCAGTCCTTCTCCACTAGACCCAACCTGATCCCATTGAGCAATCTGCCCTTAGGGTCTATCATTTTGCCTGCCAACTTGTAGATCCCTCACATACCGCTGTAACTTAAATCTTCGGTCGCATATCTTAGATGATGACACTCATTGGTATTGGGCTCATGGGTTTCATGGAAGCAATAATAGTTCCTCGAGCACCGCTCAGCTTCAGCTGCCTTCCTCCAAGGCGGTTTCTTATAATTCTCCATACCCTACGTGGGAAGGTAGATATTCTTAATAGTACCGTTCAAGGGAGTGTATTCTCTTGGTCTCATATACCTCAGATGCTTCTTGGTGTCTTGTTTTATTGCACCAATGCCTTGGTTTCTCATATTCTGACCGTAATTTATGATATTTATTGCAACGTTTCCGATGCTCACACCAGTTTTCTTTATAGCAACATTTTTCTGCACTACCTCGTTTGATATTCCACTGCCAATTAGTCCAGTGGCTAGGTCTTCTCTTCTAAGTGCAGAAAATCGGATGCCTTACGATAAAACTCTTCCATAGCAGGTGGCTGCTTTCTTTTAAGCCATCTACCAATTTTGTGTTAGGGTGAACTCCCCGTATCAAAACCATCAAGGAAATCTCTTCCTTTGCATTACTAACCACAGTACAATAGTATTGAATTGCTTCAAGAAATCTTCCAGAGTCTCCCTAAACTTTGATGAATGTTCGACAAGGACATTACATTCTTAGGTCGAGTTGTGTGGAGCTTGAACTGTTCCATGAACTTCCTCACCAATTCATCAAAAAAGGATATAGACCTCAGCGCAAGCCTAGCGAACCACATCATGGCTACCCCTTCTAAAAATATAGGGAACCAACTACACCTTACCGCATAAGTAGGTTGGGCACCATCCATGTGCCATTCATACTTCAAAAGATGTTGTCTTGGTTCTGTCATTCCATTATAAGATGGCATTGTTGGCATAACAAACTTCTTAGGATATTTTTCCTACAATATATTACCAATGAATGAGGTCCTACTAGGCGACGAATCCCATTCGTTATTAGTCCTCAGTTGATTTTTATTTGGCAATCTCATGACCATGTTTGTGATATGCCCTTTGTTGGTTTGGGCCTTTGGAAGGTAATGGTCAGGAATAACCTTGAGTTTTTGACTTTGCAAATGCTTTCAGTTAGTTGCATGATGTCATGGTTTCACTGTCTCTGAGAGAGCCGTTCATCCAGACCCTCATTGTTGTCATTCTTTCCTAAACAGTTATGCAACGTTTGTTTGAACGCTACCAGTCTAACTATTAACAACTTGCTCGACACCAACATTAACCTCCTCATGGAACTCACCCTCTAAATCACTAAGAATGATCGATACCAAGTTTTGATGGGTTGGTATCGAGTTGAGGCTTTTCAATATAAACTTTTCTAAGACCTACTTTGAATGTCCCAACATCCTTCCTTTTCATTTTCTACTTACCATCTCTCCAATTTCTATCTAATGAAGGAGAACTCTCTTCTTCTGAGTTGAACGATGATGATATTTATGGCCTTTCTTCTGCCTTTGAGGTTGCCGAGTCATCATAGAAAAACCCATTTCCATCTCCTTCAAGATAACATTTTGACTTTGCAACATCTTTTTATTCATTTCATACATCATATGATCCAACTACACCCTTTTTACTACTTCTGGTGCACTCGGGATTTTAGTAGGAATAGGTTGATTTGTTTCCTCTCCATTTGAGAGCCTTCATTTTCCGCTTCCATGATGGGCCTTGAGGTGGTTGATTTCTTCTTATCCTTTCCAAAGGCCATTATTTCTAGATCCAACGATAGGCTTTCTTCAAAATCCAAATAACCATAGATATTAAACATCAAATCTTTAGATTTAGCTTATGGACAATTCAAATTCAAAGTTCTAAGTTAGATCTACAATTGAGAATCTTATTTTTTTAATGAAAGCACAAATGTTTACTCGAAAAGTGGGACAAACACAAGCAATAAACTTAAATTGTAAAAGTGAAAAGATAGAAGAACATAAAAGAACTAGAGTGGTTTGACAAAAATGAATAACCTGCATTCACTATCAACTTTGTTACCTATTTTACTTTACCCTTACAAGAGAGAATCCCACAACTCGATATCAAATAACTCGACTATGAACTCAGTATAGTTTAGTGCAAGAATTAAATAACAAAGCTCGAATTAGTTTAGAAAAGAAGATCCTTTTTTAATGCGCTAGTTGCTTTATTTATAGACGAAATCCATTGCATAAATCGTCAAAAGTTTCTCAACCATGTTCTTCACTTCAAGCCCGAAGTGCTAGCAAGAGATCATGGCTAAAGTTGTGAACAAACAAGGATCAGTACTAATCCACAAGGATCAGAATCGATTTATGCGACTTAGGCCTTTTTTGTTTTACTTTGGCTTTACTTTCTACCTTCTGACTAAGTCATGCTGACCCATTATATACCACAAACAGATCGGTACCAAGTTGTGATCATTGAACTTGAATCTTCATTTGTTTTACTTCTTGTCATATGGCTTCTCCAAAAACTGGCTAAATACTTTCTTATAGTCAGCAACGATCGGTATGACCTTCGGGACTTCATCTAGACTTTGATATCCCATTTGTGATCTTGACTCAGATCAATCTCATGAGTGCTTAATTGTTTTGATTCGTTGACACATCGCTTGGTTCAAAAGCAAGATAATAATATATAAATGATTTCAATTTTGATGATACAATATATATTTTGATATTTATTGATTCTCAGTTATGAAATACACACACACATATTATAATGTACATGTTTCATTCATTTAGTTTTATTCAAATAAGTTTTTGGATATTAAAATTTTGTAATAATGGCCTTACCGTCTCATTCATTATTATACATATATTATACATGTTTTGGATCTAAAAAGGTCAAAACGATTTTTCTATTTGATTGTTGATTATACTCAAAATAATCATAGATATATGTAACCCATTTTAGTGGATTTACCGTTTCACTCATTATTGTGCATGTTTTGGATCTAAAAGTCAAAATGATTTTTCAATTTGATTGTTTGAAAAATCCAAAACATGTATTGAAAACAATTACATATGCATGTATCCACTTTTAATTCAAAGGTTTATATCATTGAATATACAAACCAAGATGAACTAAAACTTATATATATGTTTAAGGTACAAATATGCAAGAGCTAAATGATTTTATTTTTAAATAAATACATCTGGATGAAAGTCAAAATATACATTTCTTTATTTATACATATACATATATATTTTGAATAATACCATATTAAATATACATATACATATACGAATCTTAATTAATTAATTAAAGGATGAATTAAATTATGTATGTATGTGTTATAAATATATTGTATTCATGTAGATCTAATTAATTTCATGTATAGACATATTTCTTTTGACAAGATCATTGACATATAACCTTAATCTATATGTTCGTTAACTATAAGTCACAACAGTTAATTACACACATGTTCTTATATTACCCCTAGGCTTGATAAACTCTTTTAATATAGTTATAATGTTTGTATTTGATAGAGATAGGGGGTGTTACATATATCTAACTCGATAACTAATCCTGTTTGTAATAGAGGTACTTGATTTCTATATATAATTTGTTATATTGTGATATAATTAATTAAGCAATTAATTTTAAGTATATAAAATAGAAAATCCTTAAATGAAATATTATGTGATAGTAATTACAATGTTTTTTAATCATGAGAATTTTATCACATTACATCAACGTATTATTTTAAATATTCCTTCTTAAGATGTGCGAGATGGGATATCGACACATCTATTGAGGCTAGAGTACGTAACACTCTTCAAATATTAGTCCATATATTAATCATGGCTACTAAGGGCACCAAGTGGTTACATACTGATAGTTACTGGATAACTATAGAAAGACTCACTCTAGAGTTTTCTGTTGGTCAATATAACAAAGGTCAAACAGAGAATCTCGAAGTGAGGATATTACACAGTTCTTTGGACTTGATTAATATTGTTGAGCTTCAATGTGGACACTCCACTTTGGTTATAGTTAAATCATGGCATGACATCCATCAAATGACTGTAGTTAACTCTAAGTTGAAAAATTGGAAGTTATACGCTATGCAATAGAGAATTCGTCTCCTCGGTTATATGAGATTATTATCACAGTCAAATATAGTCGACTCAAAGTCAAAGTCTTTGCGGAGACGAATTCTCTATTGAATAGTATATCACCTCCAATGCTTCAACTCGGACCTAACTATAGTTGTTCAATGGATGTTATGCCATAATTTAACTATAATCAAAGTGGAGTATCCACATTGAAGTTCAATAGTATTCTCAAGTTGAGAGAACTGTGTAATATCACCACTTCAAGGTTCTCTGTTTGACCTTAGCAATATTGACCATCAGAAAAATCTAGAATGTGTCATTCCATAGTTGTCCAATAACTGTCAGTACGTAACCCTTAGGTTCCCCAAGTACCCATGAGTAAAACACCGCCTAATATTTATAGTTTGTTTCGTACTCAAGGAATGTATCGATATCCGATCTCGAAACATTTTGACTAGAAATATTTAAAATAATATTTTATTTTTAATGTTATAAATTTTTCATGATTACAACACATTGTAAGGACTATCACATTAAATATCATGTAAGAATTTTCTATATAACGTACTTAAATTAAATAATTAATTAACATATCACAATATGACAAGTAGATAACATAAAGAAAAACATATTTTATTTCAAATGAGATTTTATTACAAAGTAATAATTTACAATAAATTATAAAATTGCCCATAGGGCATACTATTAACACTGTCAATTTTCCAGTTTCACATGGGGCTAATTATGGAATCACAATCCCATCCCTTCGATCAATTTGCTGAGAACAGACCGAGTTAGTTCATTTATGAATGGATCTACTATGTTGTCTTTAGTATCTACTCTATTAATCATAACTTATTTATCAACGATGAACTCTCTAATAAGGTGGAACTTTCAAAGAATGTTCCTTGACTTCTTGTGCTCTTTTGGTTCCTTTATGATCTGCATAGCAACATTATCATCGCAAAACAATGCCTATGGATTTTCAATGTTTGGAATCACTTCTAGCTCAGCCATAAATTTATGCATCCAAACTACTTCCTTAGTTGCTTCATTGAGGGCGATATATTCGGCCTTTGTCATTGAATTAGCTATTGTTTCTTATTTGGAACTTTTCCAACTAATAGCCACATAGTTCAGTGTAAAAATATATCCAGATACAAAAGTACTGTCATCCATATCATTTCAAAATCTGGAATTTTTATACCCCTTCATAAGGAGGTCTTCATTCCTGTATATAAGAATAAGTCGTTAGTACTTCTCAAATACTTAAGAATAAATTTTACAATTATCCAATGCTTCTCACCAGGATTCGACTGGTATCGGCTTGCGCATCCTAATGCATAAGTCACATCTAACCTAGTAGTTAGCATAGTGTACATTATGGAACCCATTGCAGATGAAAACAATATCCTCTTCATACGATCCTTCTTCTCATCCACGCTTGGAATTCTCCATGCTGAACCATTTCAGTATGATATCTATATATAGAGATTGGGACAATCCCAGCAATCTCTTGGATCTATCTCTATAGATCCTTAAACCAAGTTTACATGTCGCTTCTCCTAAATTCTTCATTGAGAATTTTTTGGATAGCCATGCTTTCATCGATTGCAAAAAAGCAATGTCGTTGCTAATCAGGAGCAAATCGTCGACATATAGGACTAAGAAACTATAACACTTCCTTGTTCTTTCCGATATATGCACACTTCTTTTGTACTCTGGTAAAAATAGATTATTTAATTACATTATTTAAGCACTTATTCCTGCTCCTTGAAGCTTATTTAAGACCATAAATTGATCTTAACAATTTGCATGCCTTAGGATGCAACATGTAAATGGTCTCTCTTAAATTATCATTTAGAAATGTCGTTTTCACATCCATTTTCCCTATTTCATAGTCAAAGAATGCGATGATGGTAAGCATTATTTGAATGGACTTAAGCATGGCTATAGGAGAAAATGCTTTATCATAATCAACACCTTGAATTTGACCAAGCCCTTTCGTAACTAGCCTTGCCTAATAGGTCTCTACCTGCCCATCTACATTTAGCTTTTTTAATCCATTTATAGCCAATGGGTTTTATCCCTTTAGGTATGTTAGCTAAAGTCCACCATTTGTTGTCATACATGGAATCCATCTTGGATTTTATAGCCTCAAGCCAAGGTGTAGAGTCCTTACTCTGTGTTGCTTGTTTGGAATGAGAGAGCAGTGTCGTCTTCTAAGACACAGTTTTCACGAGAAAACCAAAATATCTCTTCGATGCACGAGATTCCTTATTAGACCTTCTAATGGGTTGTGTATTTTCATATAATGGTGAATTTGATTCTTCCACCGGCATAGCCTTTGCATTAATTTCTCGGATATCATCCAAGTCTACAACTTCACAGTTAATTTCTTTTAATAGATATTTGTTTTTTAAAAATGCAACATTTTTAGAAACAATAAAGTATTGTTCCTCTGTGTTATAGAAAATATATCCCATAAAATTCTTGGGATATCCTATAAGTTTACATAGGGCTGATCTTGTCTCAAGTTTATTGGGGCTAACATTCTTAAGTAGGCCGGAGAACTCCACAACTTCAAATTCTTAAACTGGGTTTTCTTCCTATGCCACATCTCATATGGAGTTTTAGGCATAGATTTAGTAGGTAACAAATTCAATATATGCGCTGTGATATCAAGCGCATATCCCCAATATGGAAGAGGTAACTCATCCTTACTCTTTATGAAAAGAACCATATCTAATATGGTTCGATTCTTCTTAATGAAACACCATCATGTTGCAGAGTATAGGGTGGATTAACATGGGAGATAATCTATCAACTTTTAAGTATTGTTGGAGTTCTTGTCCAACATACTCACTGTAACGACCCGCCTTTTTGGACAGTTTAAATCGACAAATCAAACACACATGCCGATTCTAAACCATTAAAAAGGGCGGATGGTTAATGGGGTAAATAAGAAAAGAAGAGAAAGGGGCAATAAACAATCACAAAATCTCGCAGCGGAAAGATAAAATATAATAATCAAATAAACAGTTCATGAAGCTATTTAATATACTTTTGATTACCATTTATACAACATTTATCAAAGTTATAGATATACAACAGAACAAATAAAATAATGCAGCAGACAGCATGATGCAAGGATGATAATAGTAATAGTATACCAAATCTTCGTCTTCGTCCTCCAGAATAGATCTTCAATAAGCTGAAAACTCAGGACTGACCCGAGCGTAATGAAAAGACAAAACACTCGAGTCAGGACTAAAACATCCTTATGTAAGTTAATCAATCATAAATAAATATGAATGCAACGGCATCAGAGATGTTTACGGGGTTTGACATCTCCTATCCAGTGTCAACGTGAGTGCAATAACTTAAGAGATGTTACGAGATTTTCCATCTCTCAAGGATCCGTTAAACTATCTACTATATAATAGAATACGCTATGTACAATAATGTCTATCATAAAGTAAAATATCAAACTAGCGTTAAGCCATGGCCCATTCCACCCTTAACACATTTTTATTCCCAAGAGCATATACAAGATCGTAGTTTTCCCAAAACCGGAAGTCACCAGAGGGCAATCCATATACTAAAGGTACAAACCAAAACGTAGTGGTCGCGAATAGGATAATCAGTATGACAAGGTACATGAGGCGATACCAACTAGGATACTAGTAGTTGCCTGATCCAGACTGATGTTGAGCATAGCAGCTACTACCTCAACACCGCGAAACAACACTCCCAAATCAAGGGGTGCACCCAAATCGAATCACAAATGTAATAGACATGGTATCGAAGAAGTGTGTCCGCTAGAGGTGGCGAACCTCAATGGCCCGACGCGGCTCCTGTTTTAGTCATGTCAGGGGTCATCCAATATCGTTCTCTTTCTTCAGTCAACGCGTTCACCAAACCATCCACTTCGTTCTGGATCAACACTCCGCGTATACTAGTTATTAAAGTGGTTTTCGGTATCGACAGAGAGTATGTCCATATCCGATCCCGGTCTCTTTAATAACTACGTATTATTACACCGATGGCTCTTTTACATTTCAAATCGATTCATAATTGATATCAAAATATCAAAAATCAAATCCATTTCAAAATCATCATATCTACTCAAAGTATACAATTTCATTTCAAAAATCATTTTCGCCTCAATATCTCATTTCGATTTCAAAATCATTTCGAATTTCAATTTAGGTTGCATTTCATTTAACCCAATTCGTATTTAAATTCAAAATTTGAATATAAACATTTAACCTTATTGACCAGCTTGGAATTTTAGAAAATAGTTTTAGTAGTATAAAAGTAGTTTTAAATAATTAAAATAGTTGACATACTTAAAATCTTTAAATGGATTTCAAATAGATAAATTAGTTTAAAATAATTTAAATTGGGTTAAGTAGATTTAAAATAGATTAAAATAGTTTAAGTATTTAAAGATGGTTTGTATAACAGAGAAATTTGGAAACAAAACTGAAGCACCTTCAAAACCAAACCATTTCAATTATAACTTCCCAATTCAAATCAATTTCCATTTCCATTCTACCGATTCAATTTCGATTTCAATTCAAATGAATGTCAACTTTGACTTCAAAATAATTCAATTCTACATTCACCTTCAATTAATTCAATTTCAATTTATATCGATTTGGAGCTTGATTTTTCAAAATATCAATTTATAACACTTAACAAAATTTATCCTTCAATATTCACTTTTTAAATCCAAATTCAAATATGATTCAATTTCAAGCTCAATTTCAAAATATCATTTTTATATCACTTTTACTTAGTAATACTCAAAGCTCGAAATAATGTTCAATCTTTAAAGCAAATAAATTTTCGAAATTCAATCATATCCCAATTTTAAATTTCAAAGTCTCAACTTAAATTATTAAGTAATTTCTTTAACCAAAATTTATTTCAACATTCCAAACTCAATTTGCGATAAATTCGATTTCTATAAATTGATTTTATTTAACTTTTAAATCAAACATTTAAATGAATCTCAAATCAACAATTTTAAAATTTATTAATTTAACCAATCCAGTGTCCGTATATAATTTTCTATCCTATGGCCAAGTGATTATTTATTTCAATTAAATGTCAGGGATGAATATATATCACTTAAACCAATCACAGGGTCATATGTATGTATAACAGGATACATATAAGCAAATAAACATCCAAACATTTAAATATCAACCAATAACATCCATCGAAATAAATCATCCAATAGACAATACAATTCACGGCAATTTCATAGTTATCAATATTAGGAAATTTAATTTGACTATCAATTTTAATTTTTTTTTAACGGTGAATTCGAATGACAATCTATATGACAATTAATTTTTTATCGAACAACGACAAATAAAATTCATATCACTTCATAATATCAAATTTAACTACCATAAAGATATTCAGTACATTGTGAGCATTATAAAACACTCACCTTGATATTCCCCTGTCGCCGAGACATTCCGATTTGGAACTAAAACCAGACGACGTCCGTTTTTAGCCCAAATTTTGACTGTCTCCAAATTCGTCCAAACTAGTTTCATTTCGAAGCTCTCGTCATCGTGACCGCAACGCAAAAAGTTTCGTTCCAATCGGACCTCGTATGCACAAGTTATACATTTTATAAGATATCAATCATTTTATTCTATAAAACAATTTATATTATATTTAAATTAATTCATACCCAAGGAAAAAGAAGCCCAGCCCACTAAAACTCTGTCTTCCCCAAATTCCTGTACGTGAAGACACAGAGCAACCTACTCCAGGCGTGCACCAAAACCCAGCGACACGGAGCTACGCCGCTCCGTTTCTCGAACCGTCTTCGCCAAACGACTCCTCTCCGCGTGCTCGACCTGACCATCCCAAATTTTTCAAGCTCGCACTCACCAAGGTCCACGCGACTTCCGTCCTCCCTCACATGCGTGCCCAGATCGCAACCCCCAAGACACCACCGAGCTCCACCAAAACGTGCGTCTAGATGCTATTCGACGAGGAGAATCCAAATACGAGCTTTATTTCTCGAATCGATGAATGAAAACGAAGTGAAGCTTAACCCTAGCTTCAAACTCTCTCGCGTCTCCACTGTCGCACTCCCAGACCCACGGCTGCACCTTACAAACTACCACCAGATCGAAGCAAACGATGAAATTTGATTTTTAAAATGGTTTCGTGATTTTTAATCGAGTATTGGAAGAGAAAGAAATTTTTTGGAGTTTTGATTTATTATTTTCCTACTACCTGAAGCTAGCGTGCAGATTTAAAAAGAAGGAGACATGATTCTTGCGTGTGGGAGGCTTACTACAGTGATTTGAAATGAAATAAAGAAGCTGATGTGAAAAGTTGACTAGACAATATATTAATTTAAATTTCAAAATATCCCCATTTATGCAAATGAAAATCTTGAACCCCTATCGAGGTGTGCCGCCAGGCGTTTATAATGTTATACCCATATTCCGGACGCAATGGAAAGGTTTCAAGCCCTAATTCGATCGTATGTGCGAGTTACGGAAATAAACAATCAATTTTAAATTAAATCGATTAAATAAATTTCTAAGCGTTTTGAGCTGCCACGATCAAATGACAACTCCGATTGCTACAAAAATTGAAACTCGATAATAATACACTATTACGAATCCAATGGAACTAGTTTCATCGAAATCCGAGACTGTGCCCTGGAAGGCTATTCAAACTCGTCGATTAAATCGACGACTTTTCAAAATTTACAGAATTGCTAAAAATTCTAATTTTAAAATCTTATTAACTCTATTATAATCCAATATAACTTACATTCACTTTGGAAACCAATTTGAATCGTATTAAATCAAATTTTAGTTATTCACTCTATTTTCATATATTAAATTTCAATATCAATTTAATCATATTAAATTCAAAATTTAATTATTCAAACATTTGTAATATTAAATTTATACAAATTTGATTATTCTTAAATCACTATATTTTGAAATATTCAAAAACGAACTTATAAAATTTAACCTTTAAAACAAATTCAAATTATAGAATAACCATTTCCATTAATCAGTTATTCAATTTCCGTTATTCAATTATTCAATAAATTCCAAATATTAAATTTAAACAATTTTGATTATCCAATAATTCATTATCCTTTGAAATATTTGAAATTGAACTTATAAGATTCAACTTTTAAAACCAATTCACATCTTAGAACATTATCTCCATTTTACAGTTATTCAATTATTCAATAAGTTTTAAATATTTACTTCAAACAATTTACCTGTTCAATATTCAATTGTTTGATTTTTAATAGATTTTACTTATCAATCAATTACTCTATTATACCAATGAATTCAACATTTATTATCCTATCCAACTATTGATTGCAAAGGCATTCACTAAGTAGCATTTATTTTTCAATACTTATTACTATTCAAATCTTCGAAACCAATCTATTAAAATTTGTATTTCTACCTAAATAATTCACAATTCTTATTCACTTATTTACATTTGTTTTTCCATATATTCCCTTATAACCAAGTTATAACATTTGAGTCAATTCAATTAGATTGGAACTCCATTCAATCTATTAATAATTACTTGGATAATTATTGTTGCAATTCATTCCAGTTATTTTTATAAATAACTAAATTACAAATTTTTAATTCTTCCAACATTAAACCATGAAATCTTATTAAATTAGCTATTTTAATTATCGAAAATTTACAGGTCGTTACACTCTCCCTCACTCAAAACTTTTCGTCCCCGAAAAGGAAAAAAAGGGAAAAGGAACTAAGTAAAGAATTCAACTTTTGATATATTTTATTCAAATCATCAACTTATAAAATAATGAAATCCCATTTATAAGTCGTTACTACACTTCCACTAAGTTACTCCGTACGGCTTTCTAACTTTAAAAGTTAGTTATCAAAACAAGTTATAAAATTTTAAAACTTGAAAATTTTTCTAACACCCGGATTTACGAAAAATTTCGGTAGAGTCTCCTTTGCGCGGCTCGATCGGTACAGCTACAAAATGCCTCTACGGGCCCCAAACCAACAAAAGAAAACAAAAGCCAAGTGGCTCCAATCAAAAATCACCAAATCCAATGACAAAATAAACATGTACCTTTTTGTCGGGCAATCCAATTTCCTTGATTTAAATACCTGCATCTTATTTATTAATGATATCGAATCATATAATTTAAAATCAATTTATAATTTGCATTTCAATTTTCAATTTTAGCTTTACTTAAACCTGTACGAAGTACATATACCATCCGTACGCAATATCAAATCTGATCACTCATTTGATCACACAATTTCGCTTCCAAACTAGTATCGTTCACGCGACTCTCTAGTGCTGACTCGGATTCGGTTCCTTGATCGAAAACTGTTATTCTCCTTGCATAGCCATATACTATGATAGAGAATTCTAGAATCAAATCAAAAATCCATATCCAGGGTTCGCCGTCAAGAATCGAGTGAAAAATCCTAACTTGGATCGATATAAATTATCTCGAAATTCTGTGCTCGAATTCAGATCAAATTGTTATGCGAATAAAATAATATACGTACAACTTACGTATTAACTTTCAATAGATTCCTATACAATTCATCTATACTAAATTATTTTACCTACCTTTATTTCATTTACAATTTATTATTCACAATCCGTTATTCATATCCCTTATTTACTTAGTATATCCATTTCTTTACAAAGCATATTCTTTTATACTATCATTTCTTATGCATCATTTCATACAATTTGCTTAGTTAAGTTAGTTTTAAACACTTCATGTAATTTAATTAAATTCAATTTCATTCTTCAATTGATTCTTAGCTATACCAAATTCTTTTGTTTACATTTACTTCATTTTCATACTTTCAGTTAATAATGTAGTTCATTTTCATAATTTCAGTTAATAACAGATTTATTTGTGGAACATTTTATTAACCAACACTTTAGTTTATTAACCATCCTATAAAAGTCATATATAAGAAGTTGGACTTAATCTAAGTTTATAATTACCTCAAAAGCTACAAATTTCAATTTCACAATTTCTTTGCAAATTTATATTCAATTCTATAAAAAAATTACAAAGATATTATTTAGTTCATTTGTCTGCTTCCTTAAATTCTACTTACTTATTCCATTTAGCCATTCATCATTTCATATTATACTTAAGTATATAACATTTTTATCACAACCAAATTTCCATTTATATACATTTTAATTACTTTTAAGTTTTGCTTACTTGTATATTTCAATTACTTTTAGGTTTTGCTTACTTGTATAATATCTCATTTCATATCTAAAACATCATTTTAACTTTTAGCATTTGGTAAGTCATATTATATGTTATTAGAATGCAATTTGATACAATACAAATTTATAGGATTCATTTTACTAAATTAGAATGTTCACAAATTTTTTACTTGTTTTAAATTTTCTTTACTTTTCAAAACCTTTCAATTTTTAAGAGTTACACTTCCACTCTAAAGTTTCTCAAAACCTTTAGCTTAGAGTTTTTAATCCTCTTATTATATAAGTTCTGATTATTCACATTTCATTCAGATAATCTGAAAAATATTAATTAACAGAACTTAGAAATTTAAATGCCCGGTTCATCTCAAATCATTTGAAATAAATATATGCATTTATATCTTATATATATCGAATCATACTTTTGGAGTTTAAACCAAAATGCATTTTTCAAAACAGTTTCGAAGCAAAGCTTCGCATAAGTCTCCTACACTTTGAGACTCGAAAATGAACGTCGATGATGCTGCGCAGTCATCATCGAAATTATTTTCCAGCGACATAAGAGAGGAGTACTGAATTTATTAAAAAAAATTCCTTTCAAAATATTTCCCATAAATATTTTCAACTAACATCACTACATATTTTTCTTCAAAGTTTTGAAAACCATTTTCAAAATCTCCGGGTCTTAAACTCAATATTTCTCAATTTAAATCTATCTTGATTTATAAGTCACATTTATAAATTATTCTTACAAAATTTTACTTTCTTAAAACATTCTATAAATTGTTTTATCATTATTTATTTTGTAATAAACCTTATTTATTAAAACACAATATCCCATTTATGATGACCATCCATATTATCCTTTCTAACAACCAACAAACTGGATGAATCATAATAATTTTCTAAAAATTATTTCTTTATATATAAAATATAATTAGGGCAAAATTATTTCAATTACCCAATTTAAAAACAATACTATGTCGAATTGTTCTGTTCAAGTGTTTAGAGACCCCTATCAATGACGTTAATTACTCGTATTGACCAGAATCCATAAGCCACTCAACAAATCAACCGACACAATATAAAACATTTTATATCACCAACAAATACGCTCTCTCATACATATACACTCAGCGACTCATCATAGGGTATTACTACCCTATTTATAAAGAGTCGGACCCCACAAAGCTAAGGTTATTGCTAAACCAAAGCTCTGATACCAAATATAACGACCCGCCTTTTTGGACAGTTTAAATCGACAAATCAAACACACATGCCGATTCTAAACCATTAAAAAGGGTGGATGGTTAATGGGGTAAATAAGAAAAGAAGAGAAAGGGGCAATAAACAATCACAAAATCTCGCAGCGGAAAGATAAAATATAATAATCAAATAAACAGTTCATGAAGCTGTTTAATATACTTTTGATTACCATTTATACAACATTTATCAGAGTTATACATATACAACAGAACAAATAAAATAATGCAGCAGACAGCATGATGCAAGGATGATAATAGTAATAGTATACCAAATCTTCGTCTTCGTCCTCCAGAATAGATCTTCAATAAGCTGAAAACTCAGGACTGACCCGAGCGTAATGAAAAGACAAAACACTCGAGTCAGGACTAAAACATCCTTATGTAAGTTAATCAATCGTAAATAAATATGAATGCAACGGCGTCAGAGATGTTTACGGGGTTTGACATCTCCTATCCAGTGTCAACGTGAGGGCAATAACTTAAGAGATGTTACGGGATTTTCCATCTCTCAAGGATCCGTTAAACTATCTACTATATAATAGAATACGCTATGTACAATAATGTCTATCATAAAGTAAAATATCAAACTAGCGTTAAGCCATGGCCCATTCCACCCTTAACACATTTTTATTCCCAAGAGCATATACAAGACCGTAGTTTCCCCAAAACCGGAAGTCACCAGAGGGCAATCCATATACTAAAGGTACAAACCAAAACGTAGTGGTCGCGAATAGGATAATCAGTATGACAAGGTACATGAGGCGATACCAACTAGGATACTAGTAGTTGCCTGATCCGGACTGATGTTGAGCATAGCAGCTACTACCTCAACACCGCGAAACAACACTCCCAAATCAAGGGGTGCACCCAAATCGAATCACAAATGTAATAGACATGGTATTGAAGAAGTGTGTCCGCTAGAGGTGGCGAACCTCAATGGCCCGGCGCGGCTCCTGTTTTAGTCATGTCAGAGGTCATCCAATATCATTCTCTTTCTTCAGTCAACGCGTTCACCAAACCATCCACTTCGTTCTGGATCAACACTCCGCGTATACTAGTTATTAAAGTGGTTTTCGGTATCGACAGAGAGTATGTCCATATCCGATCCCGGTCTCTTTAATAACTACGTATTATTACACCGATGGCTCTTTTACATTTCAAATCGATTCATAATTGATATCAAAATATCAAAAATCAAATCCATTTCAAAATCATCATATCTACTCAAAGTATACAATTTCATTTCAAAAATCATTTTCGCCTCAATATCTCATTTCGATTTCAAAATCATTTCGAATTTCAATTTAGGTTGCATTTCATTTAACCCAATTCGTATTTAAATTCAAAATTTAAATATAAACATTTAACCTTATTGACCAGCTTGGAATTTTAGAAAATAGTTTAAGTAGTATAAAAGTAGTTTTAAATAATTAAAATAGTTGACATACTTAAAATCTTTAAATGGATTTCAAATAGATAAATTAGTTTAAAATAATTTAAATTGGGTTAAGTAGATTTAAAATAGATTAAAATAGTTTAAGTATTTAAAGATGGTTTGTATAACAGAGAAATTTGGAAACAAAACTGAAGCACCTTCAAAACCAAACCATTTCAATTATAACTTCCCAATTCAAATCAATTTCCATTTCCATTCTACCGATTCAATTTCGATTTCAATTCAAATGAATGTCAACTTTGACTTCAAAATAATTCAATTCTACATTCACCTTCAATTAATTCAATTTCAATTTATATCGATTTGGAGCTTGATTTTTCAAAATATCAATTTATAACACTTAACAAAATTTATCCTTCAATATTCACTTTTTAAATCCAAATTCAAATATGATTCAATTTCAAGCTCAATTTCAAAATATCATTTTTATATCACTTTTACTTAGTAATACTCAAAGCTCGAAATAATGTTCAATCTTTAAAGCAAATAAATTTTCGAAATTCAATCATATCCCAATTTTAAATTTCAAAGTCTCAACTTAAATTATTAAGTAATTTCTTTAACCAAAATTTATTTCAACATTCCAAACTCAATTTGCGATAAATTCGATTTCTATAAATTGATTTTATTTAACTTTTAAATCAAACATTTAAATGAATCTCAAATCAACGATTTTAAAATTTATTAATTTAACCAATCCAGTGTCCGTATATAATTTTCTATCCTATGGCCAAGTGATTATTTATTTCAATTAAATGTCAGGGATGGATATATATCACTTAAACCAATCACAGGGTCATATGTATGTATAACAGGATATATATAAGCAAATAAACATCCAAACATTTAAATATCAACCAATAGCATCCATCGAAATAAATCATCCAATAGACAATACAATTCACGGCAATTTCATAGTTATCAATATTAGGAAATTTAATTTGACTATCAATTTTAATTTTTTTTTAACGGTGAATTCGAATGACAATCTATATGACAATTAAATTTTTATCGAACAACGACAAATAAAATTCATATCACTTCATAATATCAAATTTAACTACCATAAAGATATTCAGTACATTGTGAGCGTTATAAAACACTCACCTTGATATTCCCTTGTCGCCGAGACGTTCCGATTTGGAACTAAAACCAGACGACGTCCGTTTTTAGCCCAAATTTTGACTGTCTCCAAATTCGTCCAAACCAGTTTCATTTCGAAGCTCTCGTCATCGTGATCGCAACGCAAAAAGTTTTGTTCCAATCGGACCTCGTATGAACAAGTTATACATTTTATAAGATATCAATCATTTTATTCTATAAAACAATTTATATTATATTTAAATTAATTCATACCCAAGGAAAAAGAAGCCCAGCCCACTAAAACTCTATCTTCCCCAAATTCCTGTACGTGAAGACACAGAGCAACCCACTCCAAGCGTGCAACAAAACCCAGCGACACGGAGCTACGCCGCTCCGTTTCTTGAACCGTCTTCGCCAAACGACTCCTCTCCGCGTGCTCGACCTGACCATCCCAAATTTTTCAAGCTCGCACTCACCAAGGTCCACGCGACTTCCGTCCTCCCTCACATGCGTGCCAAGGTCGCAACCCCCAAGACACCACCGAGCTCCACCAAAACGTGCGTCCAGATGCTATTCGACGAGGAGAATCCAAATACGAGCTTTATTTCTCGAATCGATGAATGAAAACGAAGTGAAGCTTAACCCTAGCTTCAAACTCTCTCGTGTCTCCACTGTCGCACTCCCAGACCCACGGCCGCACCTTACAAACTACCACCAGATCGAAGCAAACGATGAAATTTGATTTTTAAAATCGGTTTCGTGATTTTTAATCGAGTATTGGAAGAGAGAGAATTTTTTTGGAGTTTTGATTTATTATTTTCCTACTGCCTGAAGCTAGCATGCAGATTTAAAAAGGAGGAGACATGATTCTTGCGTGTGGGAGGCTTACTACAGTGATTTGAAATGAAATAAAGAAGCTGATGTGAAAAGTTGACTAGACAATATATTAATTTAAATTTCAAAATATCCCCATTTATGAAAATGAAAATCTTGAACCCCTATCGAGGCGTGCCGCCAGGCGTTTATAATGTTATACCCATATTCCGGACGCAATGGAAAGGTTTCAAGCCCTAATTTGATCGTATGTGCGAGTTACGGAAATAAACAATCAATTTTAAATTAAATCGATTAAATAAATTTCTAAGTGTTTTGAGCTGCCACGATCAAATGACAACTCCGATTGCTACAAAAATTGAAATTCGATAATAATACACTATTACGGATCCAATGGAACTAGTTTCATCGAAATCCGAGACTGTGCCCCGGAAGGCTATTCTAACTCGTCGATTAAATCGACAACTTTTCAAAATTTACAGAATTGCTAAAAGTTCTAATTTTAAAATCTTATTAACTCTATTATAATCCAATATAACTTACATTCACTTTGGAAACCAATTTGAATCGTATTAAATCAAATTTTAGTTATTCACTCTATTTTCATATATTAAATTTCAATATCAATTTAATCATATTAAATTCAAAATTTAATTATTCAAACATTTGTAATATTAAATTTATACAAATTTGATTATTCTTAAATCACTATCTTTTGAAATATTCAAAAACGAACTTATAAAATTTAACCTTTAAAACAAATTCAAATTATAGAACAACCATTTCCATTAATCAGTTATTCAATTTCCGTTATTCAATTATTCAATAAATTCCAAATATTAAATTTAAACAATTTTGATTATCCAATAATTCATTATCCTTTGAAATATTTGAAATTGAACTTATAAGATTCAACTTTTAAAACCAATTCACATCTTAGAACACTATCTCCATTTTACAATTATTCAATTATTCAATAAGTTTTAAATATTTACTTCAAACAATTTACCTGTTCAATATTCAATTGTTTGATTTTTAATAGATTTTACTTATCAATCAATTACTCTATTATACCAATGAATTCAACATTTATTATCCTATCCAACTATTGATTGCAAAGGCATTCACTAAGTAGCATTTATTTTTCAATACTTATTACTATTCAAATCTTCGAAACCAATCTATTAAAATTTGTATTTCTACCTAAATAATTCACAATTCTTATTCACTTATTTACATTTGTTTTTCCATATATTCCCTTATAACCAAGTTATAACATTTGAGTCAATTCAATTAGATTGGAACTCCATTCAATCTATTAATAATTACTTGGATAATTATTGTTGCAATTCATTCCAGTTATTTTTATAAATAACTAAATTACAAATTTTTAATTCTTCCAACATTAAACCATGAAATCTTATTAAATTAGCTATTTTAATTATCGAAAATTTACAGGTCGTTACACTCACCTCCTTGATCTGATCGAAGTATTTCAATTTTTTATTCGTCTGATTTTCTACCTTGTTCTTATAATCTTTAAATTTCTCACAAACATCAATTTATTCTTCATATGATATACATATTCTAGTCTTAAGTAATCATCAGTAAAAGTTACAGAGTAAGTTGAATTTTTCGTTGTCACTATAAGCATTGGGCCACCAACAATTCTATGTATGAGACCCAAGAGCTCACTAACTCTTTCGCTGCTCCCACTGAAGGAATGCTTGGTCATTTTTTCTTTGAGACATGCCTCACAAGTGTTAAATGATTCATAATCAAATGATTGTTGAAAACCATCGGTTTTTAGTTTGTGCAGTCTTTTATCACTCATACGACCTAGCCTACATTGCCATAAATAACTATTACTAATGTCAACAGAAGATTTATTCATAGCACAAATATGATTTAAATTTAGTACATAAATGTCATTATCTAAAACACCATTGTGAATATTATTTCCACCAAATACAATATTCATAATATTTTCTTTATAATAAAAACCAAAACCTGTTTCAAACAATCCAGAAGTAGATATAATATCACAAATAAAGTTTTTAACATTATAAAAGTTATTTAAAACTTAATCAAATCCATTTGGCAAGCCTCATTTCACCCTTCGTCACGTGTCGTCTGCCTCTAAGTCCATGTAATGAATTACAAATATTGGTTCCAAATCCAGTATCTAAAACCTAAGGCAATTTAGTGATTGCAAATTTCTTTTGATAACAACCGTGATACTTCATTCAAGCAGATCGCTCACTATGATGACTAAAGGGCTCAAACCTATGACCTTTACAACCTTTTTCTAAAGCGTCATACCTCTAACTACTTGAGGTAGAGGTCCTTGACGATTGCAAAACAATTTTGAATCATAGCGTACCTCAAAGAGCAGAAGAAACAGTTTCTTTCCTTTCTTTAACCATCATTAAATAGTCTAGACAATTATGCTTCCAATGCCACTTCTTGTGACAATGGTGACATTCACCTTTGTAAGTAGGAGCATCCTTCCTACCTTTCTTGGAACCCCACTTACATTTCTTCGAACCTTTCGAAGATGACACTTTTCCCTTTACAGCCAACACCACCTTTAATCCTTGAATGATCCCTCAGATGACCTACACACATTGAGAAGCTGATGAGGTTTACACTCAATAAGTTCATATTGTAATTCAATATGAACGACTAAAACTATGGAGTCAATGAGCCTAGGATCAATTCCACTTGTACTTCGTCGCTTATAGTCATTGTAGATTTGAATGTCTATCAATGTAACCTTTTGTTGCTAAGATGAAATCATAAATGCAATCGCCCTTACCCATCTTCATGTTAAATGATTTCTTGGTAATATAGTACCTTATAGAACGAGATTGATCCCAAATGAGGCTTTGAGGTTTTTGAAGATTTTGTGGACAGATATATGTTCATGTTGCCTTTATAACTATTTGTCTAAAGTAGACAACATGAACACTTGAGCGATTTTGTAATTGGCTACCCAAGTATTATAAGACTTAACTGCCTCGGGTCAGCAACCTCAATGGGTTTCTCTATTAAAGGTTCATATATACCCGACCATAAATGTTTGTATGTGAGTGCTATCTTGATTTCTCTTAACCAGTCAATATAGTTTGATCCATTAAGCTTATCATTTTTGTAAAATAGTCATAGATTGGTCATTTTTCTGCAACTTTAAATTAAGTAGATTAGGACACATAAAACATAGCAGATGTTCTTATAATAGTAGATAGGTTAAATTATTACATTTCACTTATCTAATAAGCTCCCACTAGACTTTTATGTATCTCAAAACTCTAAGAGGATACAATTTATTTTGATTTCTCTAGTGGATGTTATGACTCGCTTGCCTTGGCATTCTAAACCTCAAGGAATATAAACAAACCATAGACCCGTAAGCGATGAATAACACATTAGCAGTTGTATAATATACAACTCCTAACCCATGGTCTTTGTTCTAATCTCATCTCCACCTTAAGGAATATCAACAAATCGAAAGAGATTATTCGCTCGTACCTACCATTTCACGAAGGCCTAAAAATAAGTGCAAGTACCTTAATGAATATCAGAAATACATTAATGTATCTTACCTTGTCTATTTGATGTATTAAAAGTACTACAAATAAAATCTCTAGCTTGAGGAATATAGCCAACTAAAGAGTATGCAAGTAACCTATTAATATATAAAAAGTAGAGGAAAACTTATATTAATGATTTATAATTTTATATATAAACACACACACACATATATATATTGAGTGATACCAATTTAAGGAACAATGTATTTCTTATGAAATACCTTTGTGATACAAGTGTTAGACACATCAAAAATCATGATATACATACAATACATATGTGCTTGTTCCTTAAATCTAAATTGGGTTTATTACAATTCCACATAAGTTTTATACATATATTCTTATGTGTATTATTAATTAAATCGTATTTAATTAATTTTAATTCTTTATTTAAATAAATTATTAAAAATTTCAAAATTTTCTTTATTATTAACTACAACATTTATTGTTTTATATATACACATATAATTATATATGAATATTTTATTTTATTAACCAACATTTAGTTAATATATATTTATCAAATAAACATTCTTAAATAAGTAATTTCTTAATGATTTTCAAAAATTAATTTATTATTTACCGTAAACATTTTAAGATATACGTACACATATATCTACATATAGATGTTTACTTCAATTAGTTAACCATTAATTAATTATTCATTTAATTAAACTAATTAATTAAATTATTAAATAATTTTCAAAAAATATTAATTTATTTTCAAAATAATTTTGAAAAACATTTTATAACTTTTATAAAATTATTTTATATTTTAAATTTAACTTTTAAATTCAAAATATAATTTCTAATTTTCAAACTAAATTTTGAAAAGTAACCCAGGGCCCAAAATCGATTCAGGCTTTTATATTGGGATAACCTTTAGGAGCCAGGTAAGGCAGAGTACTTGATTACCAAACCCAAACCATAGACACTATTTTTTTGACGCCTTACTAAATGGGTAGGCTTTAATAAGTTAGCTCTAATATTGTTAATTTAGACTGCACAGGCTATTAGGCTTTAATACCATTAAAAGAACCCGTCCAGGTTGCAGCGGGTTAAATGAGTGAATTTCAATTTTTTTTCCATTTTTGGATCTTTGATAGGTTCGTGAAGTCTAATTGATTTTAGGTCCAATCTAAAATATTTTAAACAAAATCTTATTTTATTCAGTTTGTTTAAAAGAAGTTATTTAAGTTGACTAAATATATAAATACGAGCATATCAAATACGCTCATATGCGTTTTGTGCACATGCAATATGTAAATTGCGTACATGGTTAATGTTTACGTTTATAGATGTTAGGATTTACACCTCAATAGACATATTGCCCATTATATATGCCTTTGTTGTCTCTAATTATTATTTTAAATTATATATAAAGTTATAAAATAATTTTGAAATAATAATAATAATTACAAATATATTTCAAAAACAATTTTGACTAGTTCAATATGTTTTGATATTAAAATAATATCTTTTAATAAAAGAACCTAATTTTGACTTTGAAAATTCAAACTTAAATCAATAATTTTTAAACAAAATATCTATTAAATTATACATATACATACATACATATATATATATATTTATACTTATACATTTATGAAAATTATTATATATATGTATGCATATATATATGTATATACGTATGTATGCGCGCGCGCACACACACACACACATATATATATATATACGTATGTGTGCACACACACACACACACATATATATATATATATATGCATGTAAATTTTATTTATTTACGAATTAGATAACATTAGAACATACATACATATATATGTATTAAAATATATATTGTATTTATTTTTGACCATAAGGTTTAAAAATTATTATTTTAAATTTCGGATGGAATAAAAATTTAAATTTTCATAAAACACATATATATTGACCATCAGAAAACTCTCAACTAAGTTACTCCATAAATATCTAATAACTATTCGTACGTAACCTCTTGGTGTCCCTAACAGCATGAGTAATATGCTGCCTAACATTTGGAGAGAGCGTTTCTTACTCTAATCTCAACTAATGTATCAATGTCCAATCTCGAAAAATCTTGACTAGTAATATTTAAAATAATATGTTATTTTTAATGTGATAAATTTCTCAAGATTACAACTTATTATAATCACTATCACATAACATATCATTTCAGGATATTCTATTTAATGTACTTAAATTAAATAATAATTAACATATCACAATATGACAAGTAGATAATAGAAAGAAAAACATCTTTAATTTCGAATGAGATTTTACTATAGATTTAATAATTTATAATAAATTACATAATTTCCCCTATGACATATCCTAACTCTATAATCGGTACTGTTGTAACAACCCTAATTTTTGTTGCATATTATTAAGAATATTTAATTAAAAAAAATTAAATAAATAAAGTTGGTAAGTTGGGAAATGAAGATTTTCCATAACCTAGTTATTAGACCATAAATATTAATAAAAGGAGAATATTTTATCAAGGGAAAGAAACATAAATAAATCAATTAAAGGAGGGCAAGAAGGGAATGAAAGACTATTACATTCTCTTCCCCTCTCCATATATTTATTCACTTTCATTCTCTTAAACAAAAATACGAGTAGGGTCGGCCACCATTAATATTGTCATCACAAATCCAAGATAAAAGAAGAAGAAAAAACTTAGCGAAGAGGAAGTTTAAGACAAATCTCATTACTATAGCAAATCTAAAGTGAATAATATTACCATCTCTTGTATTTTTATGTGTTTTAATTGGCTTGATGTGAAAATCGACTAGAGATTTTGAGGAATCATGCATTTTGTGTGGACAACCATTTATATAAGTTATAGTTATAAGTTATGATTTTTTCGGAATATTTCTAAGGATTTTTTTTTTGAAAACTATGGATTTATCTCCTAATGCTTTGAATTTTTAATATGATGATTGGAATATTATTTTGGAGTTGGGGTTTAAATTTCAAAAATTTTGGATGAATTATGAATTTACTATGAATTTTCTAAGTGGAGAAAATGGAAAACTTCCGATTTTAATTATTAAAAATATGGAAAACAAGTATTTGGCTCAGAAATTATATGTGATAATTAGATTTTTGAGAAATTTCGGTGATTTTCTCATGCATTTTTGAATTATTATGAACTTTTTAGTAAAAGAACGAATTAAAAATTAAAGGTAACAATTAATTAAATGTGGTAAATAATCAAAGTTTGGTAAGTTTAGAGAAATTTTCTCTCTAGTTTTGCTTCAAAATTTCGAAAAAGACCTTGATTAACCAATGAGAATTTGAAAAAGAAGTTAGTTTGGCAAAAAGTTATTAATTTTATAGGAAATAAATCAGTTCTACAAATATTTACGAAAATGCCATTTTAATTTGCGATAGTTATTCCCACCTTCAGTAACTATTTATTTATCATAATGCTTTAGTCATTGTATTTTTCAACATGCGATAATTACCTTGTTTTCAACATGTAGTAGCTATTTATTTTCAATTGGCGATAGCTTCAAGTTTTTCAACCTTCAATGGCTATAAATATTTTCAAAGTGCAATATCGTCAAGTTTTCAACATGTGATAGCTTAACATTTGTCAACATGTGATAGCTTTATGTTTTTCAATTCGCGATAGCTTTGTGTTGTCAACATGCAGTAGTTTCATGTTTTCAACATGCTATAGTTTCATGTTTTCAACTTATGTTAGTAATACATTTTCAACATGCGATAGCTTGTTTTGGTTGATATGTGGTAGCTTTGTTAACATGCACTAGCTACATGTATTTCGACATAATATAGCTTTAGTTTTTGAAGTGCAATAGCACAAGCTTTTAATATGCTGTAGCATATTGATTTTTAAGTGTGATTGCATAAGTTTTCAAAGTGCAATAGCACTAAGTTTCGAAAAGTGAGATAGCCTTTTTTGACCCTTAATAGTTTTTAACTCCAAGCTGGGCTATGTTTTCTTTAAACTAAAATATAACTTTTTAATTCATTTTAACACGATTTTAAAAGGAAAGAAAACATATATTTTAATCCATTTTTAAAGAGTTTCGTGAAGGAAATTATTACTATGTTACAAATTTTTGTGTATAAAGCGACTATCCTATGAACATATGTTTGTGATGGATGATGTTATTATATGTTCATTTTTGCACATTGATCAGTTGATATTGAACATATTAATTGTTGACATGCTCATGTATTTGTTATACGCTATCATTCCGACATTTATGGACTTGGGGGTTAGGAAACTAATGACCAAGTATGGTTGTTTATTAGTGGGTACGGTCAGATTTAAATTCTTGAGTGAGTAGAATTGTGTTAATCGACGGAAATTCTATCGGATTAGAAAACCGTCAAAAAATTTCGAATTAAAATATACCACAAGCACACAACGTACACTTGTAGTACGTGGCGAATACAGGTCGATCCGTAGGGAATTGATGATTTTAAAAATGCTATTCAATCAAATTCTACCAATTTGGAATGAAAGTTAAGCTAGAATATTAGAAAATTAGCTAACTAACTAAAAGAAAAGAAATGCAAATATAAGAGTTAAATGTCAATTTAGAGAATAAATCCACTCTCTAGATCATGTAGTACAACACATATGAAATCATGATCTATCTTTTATGGTCATTAGTGGTTTAATTGATGTGCTTGTCATAAGTATGACATATTTGTGCTATTGAGTAGCCAACATAAGCCATCAAACTATAACACACCCCTTACACCACTTACCAACTTTCATGAAACTTGACAATGAAAATGAAATCTATTTTAAGTATGGCCTATTAACTATTTATTAGAAATATAGACCATCAAATTATAATTTCAAATCACTTTCTTTTGCCATAATCATATTTTGATGAAGAGGCAATTAGTGTTAGTGATTGTTTAAGCATAGCCTATTTGGTGTCAACAATATAGGCTATCAAATTCAAAGCAAAAACAACTAGGAAACCATTTCTATCATCATCATTAAGCACAAAAAGAGTGCATGAATAAACAAATAGTTGAAGCTACATAATTAGAGAGCTTCATTACCCCTAAATTGAAGGGGTTTAGCCTCTCATATTTGTCATTTGATTAACAAATGTAGCTTGCAACATGAAAGCAAAAGGAAAGCAAAAAGAAAGCTAAATGAAAGAAAACTATTCTAATTGCATAAAAGAAAATCTACACTACTAGCATGAAAGGAAATGAAAATGTAATTAAAAGGAAACAATAATTACATTGCATAAAAAAAAGGAAAAGTACATGAAATAAAAAAGTCTAAGTAGCCATGAAAAGAGAAAGAGAGCTTGTCTTTTATTTTTTTCTAAACTAAAACTAACTAAGAGGAAGAGAGGGTTACATGAAGATATGGGGTATTTAAACAAGTTAGAAATCCCAATCCATAATTTTGGGGAATGCCCAAAATGCCCTTGTAGGAAGTGTGGTGGCCAAGTTATCATTAGCTTCAATAATCACCCATTAAGTGTGCATGAAAGTGTAATGGCCATTAGCATGTGGATTAGCTTCTAATTTGTACATGAAGAAAGGTGGGTAGGTGGGGTCCTCCATTATCATGCCTTTGAATTATTGCCATCTTCATTCCTTTATCTTCACTCTTGTGTATGCATATATCTTCATGAAACCACTTGTATATGAATTTAAATTCCTACTAAATAATATAGAAATTTAATTTAAATTTTAGAAAATTAATATATGCACAAAAATGACCATTTTGTCCTTGGATGAAGATGAATATGTGACAATTTGAAATAATTTGAATTTTGGTTTAAATAAGTTAAAATAACCAATATGATCATTTATTTAATTTAAATAGATTAAATATGGTGGTAAGAATATGCACATTTACGTGCACATCAAATTCCCCCACACTTATCTTTTTATTCGTCCTCGAATAAAGAAAAACTAAGATAAATCCGTTTTTGTAGGGAGCACGATTGCATTGAGCGTATGCAACAAGCCGTTAAACCTCTGGGTGTCCCCAGTAGGACGAGTGTTGTCTCGTGAGGGTTTTCGGTGGATACTACCCACAAAATCCAAATGCAGGATGAAAATATTTACAGAATGCAAGATTTATTTACAAAGATGTGAATGCAAGTTTTTGAAAGGATTTACTTTTAAATTAACACAAATAAGTTAAATATAGGTTTGGTTATTATCTTGAAAATTTAAGTCATTTACTCGTCAAAATTTCCAACAAAAATTAAGTTATCATAACAAATAGACTATAGTTTAACTCGTTGTTTCGGTTGATAACAAAGTGTAATTATAAAATGGATCCTTATTTGATTATCAATGTTTATCAAAGTGGTAATTTTATTTCTTTTCAATAACAAGTCAAATCAAATAAGTTAAAATAGTGCTTGGATTTCAATTGCTTACTCTCTCTAATTTTTATTTGAAAATTTTATTTATATTAACAATATTTACATATGCCTAACTCAGATAAACTGAGGCTAGATATATTACCCATGCACTGCCTTGCAGACTGATGCGAGGGGAATACAGAGCGTGGCGAGTGAACACACAAGTGTGAACACTTATTGACTATTGGCATTATTAATAAAATAATTTTATATACACACACCTAACTCAGATAAACTGAGGCCAGATATACCGATCGTGCACTGCCTATCGGGCTTACGGGAGAAGGGTATAGAGCATGGCGAGTGAACACACGAATGTGAACACATGACTCTAGGTGTTTATTAGAAAAGTATACATATATACAAGAATTGTTTTTTGTTTTTTTTAGAAGAGAGAGTTTCGCACTATCATCTTAGCACTATTTAACTTAGAAGACAAAAAAATGTTATATCCTTTACTTTAAATTGACCACTTTTTGAAACAAAGGTTTTAATTGGGATGTATTTCATAATTAACACGTATGAATCTTCCTATATACTAGTTAAACCATTGTTATTTGTAGTCGAACTTTATTTTTATTTTTGTTGAGACAAATAAATTTTCAAAAAAATTCAATTTAGTAAACCAAACCATATATTTATCCTATAGTGTTTCTTTAAAAATAAATCGAAAGAAAATTTGTTTTTGGGATTTTTTTTGAGTTTTTAAAAGAAAATGCAAAAATAAACCATGAAAAAATAAAAATGAAGATGAGTCTCCCCCCACACTTGATTTTTACTGTGTCCCCACAGTCAACCCAAGTGGAAGGAGAAAAATAAAAATAAAAACATGACCTTTATTTAAATGAAAATTAATGGTATTTACATGAGATAAGAAAGTATATCGTCAAAAGTAAATGAAACGGTCTTCTAAAGACCGATTCATTTGTCTCGTCAAATGTGCGAGACACAGCTTAAGCATGAAAAACCAAATCGTAAAAGATTTCGAAGTTGATTGTCGATTTGGAAAAACGAATTTTATTTTATTAAAAATTGAATGAGCTGTTTTATTGTCGATGATTTTTGGAATCGATAAAGCAGTTGATTGAAGTTCAAGTTTATTTTCACCAAATTCAAGCTTATCATCGATTTCAAAATCAAAATGATGATTCAAATCGTCCCCTTCAGAGTTTAACAACTCGTTTTCAAAAAGTCCATAAAACTCGTGTTCGTTAAATTCGACTTCCTTTGTTGGATTATCAACAACTTTATTGCATAAATCAAGTTCAAAATTCAAAGTTGTTGCATTCAAATTTTCAGAAAAAGGTAGATCGAAATTTAAATCGAGTTTCTCACCTCAAAAGAATTGAAATCCAACTCAATTACCAAATTTTCAACAACTTCGTTAAGATCATCATTTTCCATTTCAAAAGTTGTTATTTGAAAATCGTCGATTTGGGTAAAATATGGATTATCGCTTGACTCGTCACACGTTGGGATTTGAATATGTTTATCACGTTGATTCAAATATGTTTCGAACACCAAATCCATGTGATCATTGTACATTTCATTCATTTGTTCAACAAAGTCAAATTTGTGATTATTAACTTGAAAATTTTCGATTTGGATTTGTTGAGAACAAGAATCGTCAATTTCGATAAACAGTGGATTATTATTTGATTCTTTACAAGTTCAGATTTGATTATGATTTTCGCGAAAAGTTTTATATTTTTCAAGTAATAAATCCCCGATATCCTTCTCCATTTGCTCAAAAAAGTCAAATTCATGATTATTAGTTTGAAAATTTTCACTTTGAATTTGTTGATAACCAATGTTTTCAATTGTATCGTGGTCGAGATTATTCCCATTGCCAAAATTATTTGAAAATTGGTTCACATTTTCATTTTGATTTTGAAATTCATTTTGAAGTTCGAAATTAAATTGGCATGGGCTATACTCGAAACCATTTGAATTTTGAATTGAATTCAAATTTTGAAATCCTTGACTCGAGTTATTACACAAATATGAATTACACAATTAATTTATATTTCGGTATTGTTGTGTAGAGAGTTCAAGTAAAGACGAAATGCTATTTTCGAGATTCGAGGGTTGGTCGTCGTTTTGAAAACTTTGTTGTTCAAAATTTGAATTATTTACAAAATAGTTGTCGTTAAAATATCCATAAGAATTTTGAGTGAAATTATATGGATTATATTGATTTTCAAAACTATTGTAAAATTCATGTGAATATGTAAATCCAGACATTTTCAAGACTGTTTTTGGTTTTTTTATAAAGAAAAAATATTTACAAAAAGAATTTATTTTTCAAAATGGAAAATTGATTTTTGTTTTGTATTTGGGTTTTTTAATTTTTTTTGAAAAGATTATATATATATGTATATATATTTTTTTTTTGGGTTTTTCTTGGTTTTCTAAATTTTTTCTTTTGGATTTTTTTTGAAAATTCGAAGGAAATGGATTTAAAAATTTCAAAGAAAAAGGAAAGGAGTATTTACAATTTTTTTTAGTTTTGGATTTTTGAAGTTTTTATTTTGTTTTTTTTAAAATATGCATGAACTAATGCAACTAAATGAATGCAAGGGTTAATTACAAATGATTTATCCTAAGTTAACCCAAATTGTATAATCATATTTTGTCTTAAATCAACAATATAGTTCTTAGCCAGGTAACGAACATGATTTATCGGTGCACCACAAATCACCGTAGCAATGCAGCCGAAGGTTTAAGTACCTTCAGAGAAACAATTCAGTATAATATTGACGAATCACCGTAATATTTATAACTGATTATTGCTCTGTCGTAGCCTAGACACCGAGAAATTAAATTGTTCAAAGAAGACAAATTGTCAATATACAATTAAGTGTTAATGATGTCTAACCGTTATTACTAAACAAAATTCTAGAATGAAATGCAAAGTAGAAATTAAACGTGTATTAACAATGCAACTACGAATGATTTTGTTTTTGTTCTTTGGGTTTTGAATTTTTTATATAAAATGCAATCAAACAACAATGCAAGGAAAATAAAAACAGTAGATATAGCAAGCAGTTTATTTTTTTTGGGCAAGCAAAGCGAAGCAATTATTTTTGGCAAGCGGCTCCTTCCTTTATCTGCTTTGGAAACCTGAAATAAAACAAAGATATATATACAATATATATATGTTTTATTGAAGAAACTAAAACAATTTTAAAATGAAAAACCTGTTTTTTAACAAATAAAACAAACGAAACAAAAATAACTTCTTTTTTTATTTATTTATAGAAGAACAAAACAGTTCAAAAACTCAAAACCAAAACAAAATAGTTCAAAAGCTAGGGAAAAGGGAAAAGATTAATTCACCAAACCACTTCACTAATACAAAACCCGGCCCAAAACAAAAGACATGTTTTCGTTTTTTTAAACTACTTCACAATACAGAAGAGAATGCCTTCAAACACAAAAGAAAAACTTTCACCAAACTTATTCGAATTTCTAAACCACTCATTATTTTCTCTCTAATACCAGAAATTGAACTTTTCCAAATCAATTTGGCGGTCAAGTGTTGCGAATTCGAGAGGATTGGGAAATAAAGATGGTGCCGGTTTCAATTGGGGATTTTGGCGATGTAGTGATCAGAATTGGTCGCTGCAGGTTATGGCTGAGGGTCGCGGCGAAGTCGAGGCAGTGGAGGAATTCGATTGCGCTTGTTGAGTTGGATTATTGGTGGCGGAGTTGTTGGCGGTTCTTCTATGGTTCTGCAGTGGAGTTGTAGAAGTTGGTGGTTGGTTTCAGGTCAGCGAGGGGTGGGGATAACGATGGATGCTGTCACGGTTCTGATTGGTGATACTCACGATTTGCTTAGGGGTTGTGAAAGCTAGAGTGTTGGGTTTGAAGTCGCGATGCACAGAGGTGTAGATGTTGTTCAGGCGTTGGTCAGAGATGAACAAGGTGAGTTTTTTTCTTCTTCTTCTTATTTTTTTTAACGGCCAAAAGTGTGGACAGGTTGAACTGCCAGGTGATGGGTTGGGTGAGGATGTGTAATCGTTTGGTATAGGCTGCAAGCAGTGGATGACGGTGAATGGTTTTGAATGGTTGCTGATAATAGTTGAAAGTGGAAGTTTTGGTTTGTGAAATTTAGGTGGAGCAGTTGCAGTTTTTGGAGCTTTGTATGAATGTAGGGCAGTCGTAAGTGATGTGCAGGCAAAGTGGTTAGCAAGGAAGGTAGCTTGATGGTTGGTGGGTAGTTTCAGGTGTCGGTTGAGTTGAAGTGTTGATGGCAGTGGGTGATTGTGTAGTTGCAGCAGTTTTGTTTGTGGGGATTTGATCACAGTGTATATGTTGATGTCTGGTTGATCAGGAAATTGAGAAGGGGATATGAAGTTGTTGTGAGGTCAAGTAGTTTGGGTGGTTGAAAGTTTTTGTGTCAGTGTAACAGTGGAGCGGGCATATATATGCAGCGATTGAGTGGTTGATGGTTTGTATGGTGGATGGCAGTTATTCGTAGGGATTGTGAAGGTTGTAAGGATGGTGAAGTGTTGTCCGATGAACCAGAAGTATGGTCGGTTCTGTTTTCTGATGTGGTGGAGCTGCAGTTTGAAGTAGGGGATGAGGTCTGGAAATTGTAAGTTGATGGTGGGAGTATATAGTGGCAAAGCAGTGAAGGTTGTAAATTTGTTATATGCAATGTATGCACAACAAGGCAGAGTAGAAGTCAGAAACAGTAATGATGATGGAGTTTGGGAGGATGATGTTGACTGGAAGTGTTGAAGCAAGAGATGTTGTATAGGCAGTGTAAGTGATCGTGGGGATCCAAAACTTGTTGTGAGTGCACTGTTATGTGAGTGAAGAGTTTGGACAGGCAATGCAGCAGTGGTCGACGTGCGCTGGTAAGTGGTCGAAGCAAGGAGATAGTGGAGAGGCTTGGTGTTGTATGTTGGCAGTAGGTGATGGTTAGCCATAGATAGGGGTGAAGGAGATGAAGCAAGGAAGAGCAGTGTATTTGATGTGTGTGCACTGATATACATGCACAGTTGCACTATTTTGGGGGAAATGTGAATGCAGGCTGTTCATGGGAGTATGGTGGAGGAAGAGCCGATGGCAGAAGTAATGTTATGTTTGATGGGTTCTGTTCAAGTGGAGTATGGCAGTTTTGACTGGAAATGTTATGTGCATGGTTGAAAGTGAACAGAAATGACAGAGAATGTAACAAAACAGTGAATGGAAATGAGTGTGTAAACAAAAGTTGTAAAGGTTGAGAATAGAGAATTGAAGCGTTTTTTTTTCCTTTTTTTTAATTTGTAAATGTAAATGCAAAACTGTAAAGGAAAACGAAATGGTATAATTTTTTTTTTCAAATGAATTGTGAATTTTTTTTATATACATATGCAAATGCAAATTGAAAAACAAGAGATGCACCAAATAAAATCACACAACAAACACACTATTCTTTTTAAATGCAAACAAACACACAAAGTAAAAACACACAAAAATCAAACAACAAATAATTCGAAGAATAGAAAATCAAAATCAAAGCAAACTCCCCGGCAACGACGCCAAAAACTTGTTAATCGATGGAAATTCTATCGGATTAGAAAACCATCGAAAAATTTCGAATTAAAATATACCGCAAGCGCACGGCGTACACTTGTAGTACGTGGCGTACACGGGTCGATCCGCAGGGAACTGATGATTTTAAAAATGCTATTCAATCAAATTATACCAATTGGGAATGAAAGTTAAGCTAGAAAATTAGAAAATTAGCTAACTAACTAAAAGAAAAAAATGCAAATATAAGAGTTAAATGTCAATTTAGAGAATAAATCCACTCTCTAGATCATGTAGTCCAACGCATATGAAATCATGATCTATCTTTTATGGTCATTAGTGGTTTAATTGATGTGCTTATCATAAGTATGACATATTTGTGCTATTGATTAGCCAACATAAGCCATCAAACTATAACATACCCCTTAAACCACTTACTAACTTTCATTAAACTTGACAATGAAAATGAAAATGAAATCTATTTTAAGTATGGCCTATTAACTATTGATTAGAAATATAGACCATCAAATTATAATTTCAAATCACTTTCTTTTGCCATAATCATATTTTGATGAAGAGGCAATTAGTGTTAGTGATTGTTTAAGCATAGCTTATTTGGTATCAACAATATATGCTATCAAATTCAAAGCAAAATCAACTAGTAAACCATTTCTATCATCATCATTAAGCACAAAAAGAGAGCATGAATTAAAAAATAGTTGAAGCTACATAATTAGAGAGCTTCATTATCCCTAAATTGAAGGGGTTTAGCCTCTCATATTTGTCATTTGATTAACAAATGTAGCTTGCAACATGAAAGCAAAATGAAACCTAAATGAAAGCTAAATGAAAGAAAACCATTCTAATTGCATAAAAGAATATCTACACTACTAGCATGAAAAAAAATGAACATGTAATTAAAAGGAAACAATAATTACATTGCATAAAAAAAAGGAAAAGTACATGAAATAAAAATGGCTAAGTAGCCATGAAAAGAGAAAGAGAGCTTGTCTTTTATTTTTTTCTAAACTAAAACTAACTAAGAGGAAGAGAGGGTTACATGAAGGTATGAGGTATTTAAACAAGTTAGAAACCCTAATCCATATTTTTGGGGAATGCCCAAAATGCCCTTGTAGGAAGTGTGGTGGTCAAGTTATCATTAGCTTCAATAATCATCCATTAAGTGTGCATGAAAGTGTAATGGCCATTAGCATGTGGATTAGCTTATAATTTGTACATGAAGAAAGGTGGGTAGGTGGGGTCCTCCATTATCATGCCTTTGAATTATATCCATCTTCATTCCTTTATCTTCACCCTTGTGCATGCATATATCTTCATGAAACCATTTGTATATGAATTTAAATTCCTACAAAATAATATAGAAATTTTCAATTAAATTTTAGAAAATTAATATATGCACAAAAATTACCATTTTGCCCTTGGATGAAGATGTGACAATTTGAAATAATTTGAATTTTGGTTTAAACAAGTTAAAATATACCCAATATGATCATTTATTTAATTTAAATAGATTAAATATGGCGGTAAAAATATGCACATTTACGTGCACATCAAATTGCATCTAAGAGATCGTGAAGATAAAATTGTGTTAGGATGCTTGAACTGAACAAAAGACATAAACCATTGACATTTTAAAACCGGATTTAATGGTGGAGACTGTTGTAGAGTCGCGCCCTACACTCCAATAGTTAAGCCTCTGTGTCAAGTCCGCGATCCCAATGAGTAAGGCTTTGTCATTATTGAGGCTAAAATTTGCGTTACGCATCTGAAGGAACTCGTAGTAGAGAGGCTATCCTGTATATTCTCCTACAGTATAAGAAACCGTTGTTATTTTCTTCTATCATATTTATGAGATCGCAATTATCTTGTCCTATCAATCTTAGGAGACTATTATTAATTTATTCTTAATGGACTAGAATACCAATGGATTATCTAGTACATTTTGGCCAAGTCATCCCGTAGTTGGCATGTGAAACCTAATAGGTTCATAGTGACCCTGCAAAAACTGTATCGATGAATTGACTATTGTGGGATTGGGCAATAAGGGATTATGTGACCCTATGTCCCTAGTGAATAATAGATTATTCATTTTAACAAATTTATGCATGATGATGTTATGATTATGTTCTAATCATTTTGGTAGCAGGATATATTATGATTGACATATTGATTGTAAAGATAATAGTAAGGTGAACCCGTTTCTTGCTTCAGCGGCGTGGTCTCACAAGTTATCTATTTTTGGTTTGAGATGGTCTAACGTTATTTACATCAGACTTTTTATCTAACCTAAAGTGTTTGATTTCTCACAAACTCTTGGGTTCTTAATTGAAATTGGGAAGGCCGAGAGTAGAGTTTTCAAATTTAGATGAAGAAGCTTCTGGAGATGTGTAGGAGGCAAACTATTATTTGGAGTATTCTGATGTACAGTTTTAACCGCTTTTGTTATTTGATTGTATGTAATGATATGTATTGTATCCGTTAAGTAGTTAAGACTGATTATCTAAAGGGCATCTTCATATGTCTCTCTTGGAATTGTAACTATTTATTATATTTACTGAACAATGTAACCATGTTGTTATATAAGTTGAAATGTAATGAATTTGCAAATGAATGAACTAATATGTTTTGTTAAATTTGTAAACTCTTGTGCTTTTGATGTTGATGATGTAGTTACCAATCTCATTTTTTCACTGGAAAATAATGCTAAGGATGATTGCAATATCAATTATAACTATTTTCGAGCCTCAAAATGAGATATGTTACAACCTGGTATCAGAGCATAGAATTACATAAAACTTAATAAGATTTTTGAAAAACATAACCCAAATGAAATAAAAAGAATACATTAGGGAATGAGATAGCCTTATAGTAATGTACTTGTTATTTGCTATATATAAACATGTGTTCATATATATATATATATATATATATATAAGTACACATATCTACTTATACTCTCCCCTTTGTTCTGGACCATTATTCTATATCTCATGAAGACTTCTATGCATATTACAAGAAAATGATACCTGAAATTGAAGACTAAACCTGGGATGTTGAAGCACCACAGTAAATGGAAATGTTCGGGCCAATGCTAGGAATGCTAATTGAACCAACAATGCTAATGCTTACACTAATGTGGGTGTTGGAGTAACACTGGTTGATATAAGGACAAAGTATCAGTTCTTTGGCAATATAATGCATGCTGGAGCAGTAGCTGGGTTGACTAGATGTAATGCTATAATGTGGGAGTTCCTATGCTTGAAGTAGCTGCTCATAAAAATTATGTGGCATTAATCCGGGATTATATCAGTCTTGGAGGAAGACCATTCCTGGGAGATGAAGAATGCCATCAAAGTGAAGGATTGACTTCTTAAACATGAAAGGATTTTTTTAACTTGGGGTTCAATGATGATCAGAAGAGGAGATTGGCTTAAAGACAGTTGTAAGAACCTACTTTATACTAGTGGAACAGTGTTACTATGGGAGTACCGGAGGAAGTGCTCACATGGGTTGACTTCATAGAAAGGTTTAAGAAGAAATTTTGATCTGAAGTAGCAAAGTCTACTTTGTTTAGAAAGTTTTCGGGGTTGGAGCAAGGAGATATGTCTGTGTTGGAGGTGCAAGGAAGTTTGATGAGCTGTTAAGGCATGGACAAGTCATCATTAATACTTTACTTAAGAAAAACGAGAAGTTTGTTCGTGGATTAAACCTGGAGATTGCTAGGTTACGATGCCACCCTTAGAGATCCATTCAATGTTGTTGTGGACGTGGCTATGAGGAATGAAGTGTTGAGCCAAGAAATGGCACAACACCCAAAAATGAATTGTAAGTAAGAGATCTAGCAAAAATAGTAAATAAAAGAGAGGGCTTTTAAAGTGGTTTGGCAAATCTAAGGCCCACATCCACTGTCTTGTTATCGATTATGGATTTCAGTCACAAATAAAATGGATTTTGAATTTTAATAGCCTAGAACAACAAACAATAACTAATTTTATGACTAGAGTTATGTAGAGATTGAAGATGAAGAGAGCAAGGGCCAAAAAAGTTTTTTTCCAAATTCCATAGGTGTTATATTTAAAGGGAAATCATCCAACAGAATTGCCAGATCTTAATATACTAGGTCTAGGAGAGGAAGAAGGTGTCCCTAAAGCTGAAAATTCATCTCGGTACCGACCAGAAGTGGTCGAAAGTAGTCACTACCGACCTAATTTTATAGGGTAAGGTTGCTCCATCTTCTTTCTATTGGTCTTCTATCTTTGATCCATCGTACTCTAAGCACTTTCCCTTGGAAATCATGTTGTTTTCGAACGGTTCTAATATCTCTAGTACATGTATTCTTTCTTTCAAAAATTTCTTGGAGTTTTTCACCTATTCCTTAAGAAATGGACCCCATGACAAACACTCTAACCATAGTTGTAGAGACCATAGCTTCATAGCCCATATGAGGCAAAAAAAGTACTCGATACTGACAAAAAAGTGGTCGACACCGATCTCTTTTCCTTGCTCCAATTGTATTCTAACTTCTTCAAGTCGCTTCCTCTATCCTTCCAAGCATGCCTCCAGGTCTTGGAATCATTTCATTTTCATCCAGTTGTCTAGATTCGCTTAAAAGCTGCTCCGTCCAAAAGCTAAATAACATTTTCTCCCATAAGTACACTTCTGTTGGAAAAAAGTGTTCTTTGGATCAAGACAAGCGTATGCCATCATCCATATATGTCTATTTGTTATTCAGGAGTTGATTCAAAGCATAACTTCTACTCTTTGGATACCTATTCGAATACTTTATATAATAGAAATTTCGTTCTTCGTGATAAGGATACGATCTACGCTCTGGGTATCGTTCCACATCTTACACGTCTAAATCGGGTACGTACTACCTTTAAGTTGCTTTTTCTTCCCTTTTATTTTGGGTTTGGGCCAAAGATTTATGTTGGTACCGATCTATTTTGATCGATACCGAGTTGTTTTGCCATATCATTTCAGTACTATATTAATCGGGGGACCTAAGAGAATTTTCACTTTCCCTCTTTTTGCCTTCCAGTTTTTGTGCCCGATTACTTACCCCACCGACCTCTTACAATCTATGCTTCCTTAAGCCAAAACCACCGCTATCATTTCCTAGACACGACCATTGTCTCCACTAGGCTACCAAAGTTACTAGATCACCATCTCGAACACTATCGCATCCTCAAAAGAGCTCGACCTCAAACCCTTCTTTTGACCCCATATCTAAATCTATCCTTTTAAAGTGGGTAGTTGGAGATTGTTAACATGGCAATTGTTGTTTGACAACTTTTGGTCTCATTGTAGTTCATCCACAGCTAGTGAATGGTAGTGGAACCCCTACTTAGTTATCGGCTTTCATTCCAAAGTCTTGAGCATTGCGAGGCTCGAATTCGTTTCCGGTTGGACTCAACCCTGACTCGAAGTCGACACCATATTCAACTGTACCTCTATTTCATTATACACATATTGGGTTGGCGTCAGATCTCCATCCATCCTCTTTGAAGTTCGCCTTATTTAGCAATAGGCTCGAATTTTTTTCATTTGAAATGCATAAGTTCTTTTTTCCAATAAGTCGTCGGCTATAAGTTTCCACTTTCTGTTATGATAAGACGGTTATTCTCAAAGAAAGATGGCGTCAAACTCACTCCGACTTTCAAGGAAATCCATTGAATTGCACCTTCATTTACTGCACTTCCTGTGTTCTTGCAAAAGAAAACTCCATGTTACTCTGGATAGCGGTCCCATTATCGATTATCCAACGATAATAGGTAAGATCCGATGTATAGTTCCATTTTGCGACATGGCTCGTTTTTTAGCACGAGCGAGCTATCTACATAGAATGGTCTGTTTGTCATATGCAGGGCACACGACTCACAACATATAGATTGACACCTCTGATTTCTTCGATTGAAGTTCAAAATCCGATTAGTCAACACATGTCGACATCTGTTGGATTCTAGGCCCTAGTCGCACGGGTTCACACCTAAAATAGAATTCTGAAATAAACGTACCTGACCATGTTGAACACCAAGATTTCCTATCCAGAATGAATCATCACTCTCCCAAATTCAATGTTGGTGCTGGGCCGTTAACTCCTCCTGAAGCTAAGTCTACAATTACTTAGGCTCGATTTCCATGCCTTCTAGAACTAGACGTTCAATCATTGTTGAGTTACAGAGAATGATTGTAACAACATAACTAATTCTAGCCCACCTCCTCCTTTAAATTAACATATCGACTTAAGAGTTTTGGATGATCCACCCGAGCAAATACCGACTTTTCTAACTCCTAAAATGCTTCGAACCATATGCTGGCAACACGGGATTTCTGAAAGCAATGTCTTGCTTTTTTTATAGGGCTAGCAGGTGCATAATTCTCTTATTGGCTATATGGATTGCAAAAAATATACGTGCTTAGGTGGCGCTATCCCGCCTTTCAGTCCATTCCTATGTATGTTTCTCCAAGAGCCTGGGCTAGCTCCGACCTAAGCCCATCCAACAAATATGCATTGATGAGCTCTCTGTACGTCTTGTTCATTAATTAATTCCAGTGACTCCCTATCTTTAGACTGAGTTTCAAATAACGAAAGGAGTTGCCTTCCTACATGATCATTGAGGCCTAGTGTCACTACAATGTCATTGAAGCACTCCACAATAGATGTTCATACTTCAAGAACAAATATTTCTTCATTCATTGTCCATAAGGATTCAACTGGCGCTAGCTGATGCTAACATCGTGAAATGCAAGAACTTGAATTGGTTAGGAAGTCCATATGTTATTACCCTCGCTGATGCCTAGGAAGAGGTGTTATGTCATGTAGAGGCAACTGGTGAAGGTCTGACCAAAGATGAATTAAAAGCCATGTACTTAGACATAGAAAAACTCGAAGAGGGGAGAGATATCCTTACAGCTGAAGATAATGCCGCTAAATCTACCACTGAAGCTCTTACTGACCCAAGTGCATCGAGTCAGGAAGAATCATCAACTCCCAAATCCAAAGAGCTTATAGTGAATATCTCGACAACTGAGGGGACCAGCTCCGAGGCCACCCTAGTGATAGCTTTCACATCCATTACTCCCGTTGAACCATATATGTTAGAACCTCTATTCTATGATTTCGATGAAAACTATACAATCATACACATACAATATATTCCATCTATTTGCAGATAAATGCTTCGAGAATTCACAATAGCATGATTTGATGACGAATAGTAGAAGAAAGGAATCATTGGTATTAGAGAAGCTATTATAGTATGTTATAGTCATAGATAGATGGTTTGTAAAATCTCCTTTAGTGGTGTTTTACATAAAATTGAAAATCAATTTTTTACAAGATTTTTCACTATATATTTTTAGAAGTGCACAAGCATCAGACGTCTGTCCATAGAAGTCAGATGTCTGACTAATCTCTCTGCCTACAAATTTTATAAACAGACAGACGTTTGAATTTTTAACTCGGACGTCTGACTGAGCTCACTGGTTAAAAAAATATACAACCAGACAGACGTCTGAATTTTATCCCAGACGTCTGAACTGGGTAACAGGCTAAAACTATTAACAACCACTTACTTCATTCTAATGGTTGCGTCCACGTCTTTTCACTGCATATCTTCTTCCTTAAAGATTGCAACCCTTAGACTGAAATAGAACATACTAAAGGATGTTACTCCTCAAGCAAACTCTTTAACACCTATAAATTTGTAAAGTTTTGAGAAACAAACTTATTTGAATTTTCTGAATCTTTTTCTCTTTAATCTTTGCATACTTTGATTTCAAAAAGCAATCTATACACCATTTCTTCCTAAAAACAAAGTCTCACATACACATACTACTCAAAGGAGATTATAGGAAGATTTGTACTGTGCAGTCAAAATCAAAGTTACTAAGAACACATACTTGTCACGGAAAAACTTTATGTATCAACCCTATTCCTCCAGGCAAAGCTAGGATTGTTTACTAGTTTAAAACCGAAGGGGAGCTTCGAAAATGGACGTAGGACGGGAGGTACGAACCAGTACAAAAACTCTGGTGTGGTTGTTACTTTACTTTTATTTACATTACTCTAGTATTTATAAGTTAGCTTTTTATTACACTTGCGTATTAAGATATAAATACATGATCCATACACACTTTCAGTATATCCCACTTTCCATCTCTTAGCTTATTCAATCAGCCCCTGAAGAGGGTGAGATTCTCATCTTCTATCCTGAAGGCTCCACCTGGTGAAGGTATATCCATTATCTCACCAGTGTTTAAAGTCCTCCAATTCTCGCCTGAGATTGTTACTAACCTTTATTGCTATGCCTATGACCGTATAGGTCAACCTTCTCCTACACCTCCTCCACCGCCAATTACTCAAGGTCCGGGCCCTACTACAATTACAATTGAATCAACCTCCATGACCCACAGGGGTAGTCGCTCCATGCCTTCGCTCCAGCTTTGTTCTCAGTTCTTAGCGGAAAAAGTCGCATCTTTGGAGGGATTAGATAATGCTTCCCAGCCCCTAGGGGAAGACATTACCATTACCAACGCCTCGGGCCCGACCAAATCCTCTCCATGGCAAAGAAGATAAAGCTTGATATTTCTAATGTCAAGATTAACATTGAGCCTGGACTTGAAAGCCTAAGGTACCAAGGAACCAAAACCTTCTTCGTGAATCCCTCCTGTCACTAGCAGGCCTCTGAAGAGCAGTAGCACTGACATCATTGCATAGATCTCTGACCTTCCTATTGACCGTCTTGAAGAGCCTACCACCATTACTATTGAAGGCAACACCACTTCTTCCAAAGGTAGTACACCAAAAGATGAGAAGGGCCAGAAGATGCATCATAAAGGCAACAAGGCTAGAAAGAAGAACAAGGGTCATAGGAAATAAGCTCTGCATCTATTTTCCCGTGACGATAATACAATCTCCATTTTTCTTCTTTTAGGTTGTAGTTTTCCAGTTTTCTATACATAGGTCGTGATTGTATGGGACCGGCCCCTGGGTCCATCGTATATAAAATTAGCAACTAATGAAAGGCTATTTTCCTATCTCAGTCTCTATTTCGATTATATTTCCACACTATATATTCTATTCCTGCTTATATACAACTGTCTCCTTATACAATATAACTGCTTGTACTGCAGTTTTATCCATATTATACATACATGTGTCTATGCAATGCTTTTATTTACTATAACTCCGTACATATATGTAAAATTCATGCAATTACTTTAGTTATACTCCATTATTTGGTGCTATTTAATCATCACTATGGTGTTTCCGTTTGGCTAAACAAAAATATTATTTAATCAAATTTGTGGCTATTCCTGTTTACTCCGAGTTCCGTGTTGTTCCTTATTTCTGAGGGACGGTGTTTGGACATTCGTATCATGGCATCTTCGACTTCGCCAATAACCAGTCGTAGTCAACATTATCCATTGATTTCCACCACTCAACTTCGGCCAAACGTGTCCTGCTAGGCCATGAGTGAATCCATCCTCTTGTAATTCCAACATATACCTAGTTCTATCTCTGGGACTTGGCGTTTCAAATGCCAACATCCGAGCATCATTTCATGTCCTGTCCTACCTTCGTCCATTGGTCTACAATTAGTAATGTGGGACAATTATCCGATTGCTCAAAGTTTAGATATACTCTCCCGATCCGAATCCTGGATCCGAGGAGTCTGGTGGTACCTATTTCCAAGGTTCAGCTTTCAACTCCACTTGTTTTCAGACGTCGATTGAAAGAATTCACCGACCATCATCGCTTTTCCTCGGTTGAGTATGTCCTGCTGGGCTAAAAGCACGGTCTTCAAAATCCTGATCATACTCCTGCTCCTTTCTTCAGCAACTGGTGATTTGGACACCTTTCTATAGGCATCCATTCTCAGTCTCACCTATCTCCAGGTGTTGGTTGAGAGTTTTGGTTGATGGTCCTTACTTATCCTTTGCCTAGCATATTCCGCTAGGCCGCAAGTGTGGTCATCCAATTTCTATCTACACACTAGTTTCTATCTTTGAAAACTGACGCTTTTTGCTGCCATTCCCCGTATATTCCTTATTGACTTTGCCTATTTCTGGGCAATAGTAAATGCTACAGGGATAGGGTCAAATTATCCGATCGATCCTTATGATTTTACTCCTTTTTCTTGATCTTGGACTAAAGGAGTCGATACCTATCTCTAGGTACCTGATTGCATTGCTAATTACACAGTATAGGATTTTGCTTACTAGAGCATGGTTCTGTGGGTTCAAGAAGCTAACTTTTATTGATAAATGAAAAACACGGCTAGTCCTTCCTTATTACTTTGGACCTAGAATCCTTGAGCAGCTTATTTGCAAAAAATTAACCAAATAGAACTAAGTAAAATAGTGCCGTCGCAAGTCATTATTCCATGCTAGTGGAATCTGGATTCCATTAATAGTAGCCAGCTTGAAAGTTCCATCTCCAAGCTTTTGTTCGGCCGTATTAGGACCTTCCTAATTTGGACCAAGTGCCCCCTACCCAGGAGAACCCGGTTCAAAACGAGATACCCTAGCTCTGATGTATAACTCTGGACCTTGGTGTTGTAAGTCATGCCACTCTTTTCTAGTAAGCAGCTACCCTTAATTCCGCTTCTTCTCCCTTCTCATCAACAAAATTGAGGGACTTAAGAAAGAGTTCCTCGTTTACTTTTGGATCATAATGCCTTTTACGATAAGAAGGGACTTCCAATTCTATCTGGTCGACACTTGGAGTCGATAATACCTCCACTGGAACTATTCCAGTGCCTTCTCCTCTCTAGGGATGTGTCTAATTGTGTAATGTTCTATATCATCCAACAGTTACAATGCCTTTGTCAGCTAAGGAGCAAGTCTCGCACCCTTAGCTTGATATTCCTTTCTCACTTGACAAACAACTAACTGGGAATCACTGAATATATGCAGCATCCTTATCCCCAGTTCCTTTGCTATCCCGAGCCCCACTATCAACACCTCATATTTAGGCTTATTGTTAGTTGCGAGAAATTCCAACTTCAATGCATAATAAATTAATTATCCTTCTGAAGTTACAACTACCACTCTTGCACCTGATCAACGTTCATTCGAAGCTCCATCTACAAGTAGTTTACAATGAGAAAGTGTGAACATATCATCTTCGTCTTCACCATCTCACGCGGTAAACTCGGCGAGGAAGTCCACCAGTGCCTACTGGTTTATCGCTCTCCTCAAATGGTAAGTAATATCGTACTGACTTAGTTTAATATTCCACTTCAGCAACATTCTCAAAGTCTCAGGTTGGTACAATACATACTTTAAAGGTTGATCCACGAGCACTTTGATTGGATGAGATTGAAAATATGGTCGTAGCTTCCTCGACGTAATCAGCAATCAATTTAAAAGTTTTTTCAACTTTGGGTAATTCTTTTTAGCTCCAGTATACCGCTTGCTAATGTAATAAACCGGCCTTTGAATCCTTATCTACTCATGTACCAATACTGCGCTTAGTGCATGAGCAGACACTACCAAATAGACAAACAAGTCTTCTCCGTCCAATGGTTTAGATAGAACAGAATGTATTTCCATATGCCTCACCAATTCCTCGAAGGCATCCAGACATTCCTTATTCCATTCAAAATTCTTCTTCCCCTTTTTAAGGGCATCAAACAACGATATAAATTTATCTGTTGCCTTTAAAATGAACCAACCCAATGCGGCAACCTCCCCGTTCATGCTCTGTAACTCCTACGTGATCGGGGTAGTTACATTCCTCAAGGCGTTAATCCATTCTGGATTAGCCTTTATTCCCCTTGAATTCACGATAAATCCCGAAAACTTCCTCGATGCAACTCCAAAAGCACATTTCAATGGATTTAACTTCATTCCATATCTCCGTAGTACTTCAAACATCTCCAAAAGGTCATCCAAGTGGTTCCTTGATAATTATGACGTCACGAGCATATCATCCACTTATACTTCCATCATTAATTCGATTTCATTCTTGAACATATAATTTACCAATCTATAGTATGCAGCTCTTGCATTTTTCAAACCAAATGACATTACCTAATAGTAGTACAATCCCAAATCCGTTATAAAACTTGTGTTCTCCTGATCCAGAACATGCATTGGTATCTGATTATAACTAGAATAAGCGTCCGTAAAAGAGAATAAATCATGTCCTATAGTCCCGTCTACTAGCTGGTCAATCTTAAATAAAGGAAAGCTATCCTTCAAGCACACTTTATTCAAGTCTGAATAATCAATAAACGTCCCCACTTTCTATTTGATTTCTTGACTGATACGGTGTTTGATACCCAATCCAAGTGCAAAGCATTCTGAATAAATCTGTTTGCTTTTAAGTTATCTAGTTCCTTCTTCAATGCAGTGGATCGCTCTGGACCTAGATTGCACCTTTTCTACTTTACTAGTGTGAATTTGGGGTCTAAATTCAGTGCATGACATGCTATCTCCGATGAGATCCTACACATATCCAAATATGTCCAAGAAAACATATCCATGTTTGCTTGCAGAAAACTAACCAGCACTTTCCTCAATCCCATCTTGAGTTAAGATCTGATCTTAAGAGCCCGAGTAGGATCTTCTATGTCTATCAGAACGTTGATTGTCAGCCTAGCTGGTGCCACCCGCACTTCCTCTGACTTCTTATTGGGTTCCATAAACTTATCAAACCAGCTTTGGTTTTCAAGCCAGGGCTTGGGCTTTAGTTACCATGCCTTTGATTTTTTAATGCATAGAGCTTTCTCCACATTCTTGCCTTTCTCCGTCGCTTTGCCTCTCTTAGCATAGCGACATAACATTTCTTGCCTATGCTTTAGTGCCCTTTAATTAATTCGACCCTATTCTCCATGGGGAACTTCATCTTTAAGCTCCAAGGAGTCAGTAATATCCTGAAATCAGCAAGGGTCGATTGGCTCAAAAAAGTATTGTATGCTGAATATTCATACACTATAAAGAGCTTTTAAATCTGCACTGCCTTGCAATCTCCAACACCCAATTCTATAGATAAATCAATTGTCCCCACTAGTTGTTTTGCTTTACTAGTAAATCCTTGACTCCTGGATTTATAAGGCTTAACATCCTTTATACTATTTCTCATTTGGGCAAATGTCTTTTTAAATAAAATGTTCATCGAACTTCCACTATCCACCAAAACTTGGTGCACTATACCTGGGCCAACAATATCCATAATCACCATGGGGTTAAAGGTTGGTGCTTAGACTCCATCAGAATCTTTATTCTTGAACACAGTATCATTTGTTACCATCCTTTGCTGCTTAGTTGGGCTCTGTCCTCGATGGAAAAGCAACTCTCTTATGGTACTGCCTTAACGAGCTTGTGTACCATTCCATTTTCCTCTAGCTTCTCTCTGCTGGATGAGGTCCTCTAGTTATAGTATTTATGATTATTCTTCCATCAGTATGCCTGGACCCCTCTCCACTACATTTTGGTTGGTTTCCTTGGGTTGTCGGCCCTTGGGGTCTTACACTTTTTCCACCATCCTAAGGCTCTCTCACATACTGTTTTAATTTATTCTTTCTTATCAACTCCTCAATAAAATCCCAAAGATGTCGGCACTCATTCATGTTGCATCCACAAGTTTCATGGAAATGACAGTACTTTCCTGAGCAACGCTGTTCCTCAGTCGCCTCCCTCCTAGGCGGCCTTTTATTCCTTTCTATGCCTTGCGTAGCAAGGTATATATTTCTGATTTATCGTTTAGAGGCATATACTCTTCCGACCTCATATTCCTTGGGCACTTCTTGGCTTCGTTCCGCCTACCTCTAGTGCCCTGGTTTCATTTTTTTGGTTATTTTAGTTACCATCATTTACCGCCACATTACCGAAAATTTCACTGGTTTACTTAATCGCCATGTTACTTTGAATCACCTCCTTTGACTGTCCACCATTAGTTTTTCCAGTTGCCTGACTTGATTTCTTCCAAACATAAGAACTAATTAATTTTTCGGTGGAATTCCTCCATAGTCATTGGCTGCTTCATATTCAGCCATTATCCAAAGTCCATGTATAGATGTATGCCCCGGACCAATGCCATAAACACCAAATCTTCCTTTGGGTTATTAACTTCCATAACTGTAATATTAAACCTATTAAAGAACCTCTTCAACCACTATTGAGATCCTTGGGAAAGGTTTAACAAGGACATCATGTTCCTTAGGTCGAGCGGTGTGGATCCTAAACTATTCCAGAAACTTTTTCGTCAACTCATTGAAGGTCGATATGAATTTTGGCATGAGCCAAGTAAACTACATTGACGCCACACCATCTAGAAAAATAGGAAAACATCTACACCAAACCACATCTGTAGCTCTGGTACCATCCATATGCCAGTCGTACTTAAACAAGTGCCACTTGGGATCGGTAGTCCCATTATACGATGGCATGGTAGGCATCATAAACTTCCTGGGATACTCCTCCCTTAGAATATTATCCATGGAATGAGTTTTACTAGGCGTATAACCCCAGTCCTTATTTTTCCTCCATTTATTCTCCTCCATTAACCGCTTGTCATATCCACTATGTGCTTCTCACTAGCCTGGTACTCTGAAGGACGATCGTCAAGAGCTACGCCGAGTGTTTGACTCTGCAAACGTTCTCGGTTTGCTCATTGATGTGTAGGTTCTTCATTCTTTGGAAGAACCACTCCTTCAGCTCTTTTCTGACGCCTGATTAGCTCTATAGTAGTTGTTTATGCACTAGCATCTCGAACTTCAACATCTAATTCATAACTATCACCATCATGCCGCTAATTATCCTTGGAATTAGAGAAGTCAACATCCTCATCTCCCTTCCCTTCTAAGGGCCCTAGATTTGTATCCGTACTAACTTGATTGTGGTTGATACTGATCTGAATCCTCTTAGAGGGAACTCTCATACTTCTTCCAAAATTATCCCTACTACAGCGGTAGTCCTTTTCTTCTGCTTTTGGTTTCCCTCTCTTTTGTTCTGACCAAAATCAGATGAGTTCTCTTCTTTAGATCCAGTAGATGAAGTCTCCCTCCTATTCCTCCTAATCCTCTACGGCTACTGGATCAACAAAGTTATGGTCACGTCCATTTTTTCCAGTAGAGCCTTCTAACTATCAACCATTTTTTGATTCAACTCTGCCATCATCCTATCAAACTCCACTCCCGTGACCATCTCCTGAGGAGCAAACGGTCCTGTCAATGCTGCTGCCAGCTGGTTGCTAAGTTCAGTATGATGAGAAGCTCCTTCATATGCACCAACACCTCTTGAGATCTACCCGACTTCCATGATGGTGCCATTGATTTCAGTATGGAAATGTTGCGAGTTGTTTCATGCCATAAATAAACACGGACACTCAAAAAATCTGTTGGACAGGCAGATTCACCCTTCAAATCCTTTGATGAAAACCTTCTACATCTAACTTTTGGACACTCCAATCCGCAAGGGATAACTAGATCTACGCCTGAAAAATGCCTTTCTCAGTGTAAGCACTAAAATGTTAAGTTGGGAAATGGCACAACACCCTAAAATGAATTGTAAATAAGAGACCTAAAACATAGAGTTTTAAAATGGTTCGACAAATCTAAGGCCTACGTCCACTGTCTTGTTATTGATTATGGATTTCAATCACAAGTGTAAAGGATTTTGAGTTCCAATAGCCTAGAGCAACAAATAGTAATTGCCTTTGTAACTAAAGTTGTGTAGAGATAAAAGATGAAGAGAGCAGGTGCCAAAAACTTCCTTTTACAAATGCCATAAGTGTTGTATTTATATGGTAACCATCCAACAGAATTGACATATCTCAATATACTAGGTCTAACTTCAGATCCAAGAATGTAGGAGAAGAAGAAGGAGTCCCTAGAGCTGAAAATTCATCTTGATACTGACTAGAAGTGGTTGGTACTAACCTGATCTTCCTTTCCTTGGTCTTCTATCTTTGATCCATCTTGCTCCGAGCACTTTCCTTGGAAATCAAGTTGTTTTCCAAAGGTTCTGATATTTCTAGTACTTATCTTCTTTCTTTGAAACTTCCTTGAAGTTGTTCACCTATTCCTTGAGAAATGGACCCACGATGATCACTCTAACTATAGTTCTAAAGGCCATAGCTCCAAAGCTCCATAGGGAGCATAAAAAGTACTTGGTGCCGACCAATAAGTGATCGGCACCGATCTCTTTTCCTTGCTCCAATTATGTTCAAACTTCTTTAAGTTGCTTCCTCTATCCTTCCAAGCATGCCTTTAAGTCCTTGAATCATTTCGTCTTCATCTTAACGTCCAGATTCGACTGAAAACTGCTTGGTCTAAAAGATGGACAATATAAAGATTTAATTTCATCAGTAGGAAGGAACAAGTCTTTTGAGTCTATAGGTTTTCGAGGCAAGAATGGGAAGCTCTTTAAGAAGGGATCTTAGAAAGGTGGAGTTCCAAAAAAGGGGAAATCTATGGTGACTTGCTATAAATATGATAAAAAAGGGTACTTTGTTGATGAGTGTCGCTTTAGGAAAATAAGAAGATAGTTGATAAGAAGGGAGTGAGGTGTTATAATCGCAACAAGATGGGGCATTTCAAGAGGGAGTGTCCTGAACCGACTAAAGATGAAAGAGAAAAGGTTTTTTCTCTGGAACCTACAACTTTTGGACCAACTGTTGAGGAGAAGGGAAAGGCTGTGTTAGGAGGCACACTTCTTATGCATAACATACCTGTTAAAGTGTTGTTCGATACCGGAGCATCACATTATTTTATCTCTAGATGTTTAGTATATAAGTTAAACCTTGAACCGACATACCTTATTACTTTTCTAAGGGTTGCGAACCCAATAGTCTGCTATGCAACTCGTGGAATTAGATGTGACTGTTAGAATTTGATTAGTTAGGTCATATGTTCACCTACAATTTACATGTGTTTAATTCTGTGGGTTTTAAGATAATTTTGGTTATTGATTGGTTAAATCTATATGATGCTAGGATATTCTATGAGATAGAGTGATATCCTTAAGACACCCTGATTGCCTTGAATGAATCATATACTCATTAGAGAAATCAAGTTTTGATGTGTATGCATTATTAGGTGCTATGGAAGGTGTGGAGGATAAACTAAACGAGTTTTAGTAGTAAGAGAATATGTAGATGTTTTTGAATCGGTTACGAGACTATCGACGAAATGTGCCATAGACTTTTGAATAGATCTCATACCAAGAGCGGAACCTGTGAGTAGACCACCTAGCAGAATGACACCTATCGAGATGAAGGAGTCAAAGGTGCAACTGGTGGGTTTGTAAGAAAAGAATTTTATTAGACTAATAAGTTTTCCTTGGGGAGATACAGTGGTGTTCGTAAAGAAACCAGATGGGTTAGTGAGATTATATATTGACTATTGAAAGCTAAATGAGAAGACGATAAAGAATCAATATCCTTTTCCTAGGATATATGATTTGTTCAATCAATTGAATGGAGCCAAGGTGTTCTTGCAGTTGGACATAGCAATGGGTTTCCATCAATTAAGAATACTGGAGGAAAGCATACCATTGATGGTGTTTCGAACAAGATATGATTTGTATAAATAGTCGGTCGTGCCCTTTGTACTAACCAACACCAGCTTTCTTTGTAGACTCGACGAACTGAATCTTTCAAGAGAATTTGTACTGATTCATGTTCGTGTTTATTGATGACATCTTGATATATTCTATGAATAAACCAGATTATGAAGTTCATCTTAGAATAGTACTAGATATGCTGAGGCAGCATCAACCAAAGGCGAAGTTTTCAAAATGTCATTTATGGGCAACAGAAGTAAAGTTTCTTGGGCATATAGTTTCAGAGAATATATTGTCGGTAGATCCATCAAAGATCAAAATTATTAATAGTTGGAAAACACTCGAGAGCGTAACTGAAATTAGAAGTTTCTTGGGGTTGGCTTGGTACCACTAGAGGTTTATTAAAGATGTCTCTCGTATAGCAGCACCGATGGCTAAACTAATAAGGAAGGATGCAAAATTTGTTTGGAATGATAAATGTGAAGAAGCATTTCAAAAGATAAAGCATTTTTTGATCAATGCGCATGTGTTAGTTTTTCAAGATGGGAATCAAGATTTGGTAGTGTATAATGATGCTTGTAGAACTGGGTTAGGAGCAGTAATGATGCATAAATGTAGAGTTATTGCCTTTGCTTCTCAACAGTTTTGACCACATGAAATTAAATATCCTACTCATGATCTAGAGTTGGCGGCAGTAATCTTTGCATTGAAGGTGTGAAGGCACTGCCTTCTAGTAGAATGATTTTAATTGTTTACGGATCATAAGTCCTTGAAGTACTTATTCTCTCAGAAGGAGTTAATATAAAATAATAAAGATGGATGGAGTTTTTGGCATCATATGACTTTGGGATTGAGTACAAGTTGAAAAAATAAATATATTTGCTAATGCACTTAGTAGAAAACATCAGAATGTAGTATTGGTGATGTTAGCCGAATTGTAACGACCCGTAAAATTTCAACTGTTTAATAACGTAATTAGTTGAAATTTTGCGAAATTTCAAACGATAAAATTTTGAAATAAAAATTTAATATTTGAAATACGTCTAGTTAAACATAGCAACTGGTAAATTTTCGTCCGAAAATACGAAAGTTTATTTCGCGCGTAAATTCACTTCAATTTAATCAGTTAAAAAGCGTTGAAAATAAAATGTTTTCGAAACCTAAATATTTTTACATAGAAAAATTCTAAACCATCTTCTGAGCAAGATGTCAGTTCGTCATTTTTCCAAATTCGGACATCTATTGCTCCGTCGTTCTTATTTTCTGCAAAATGCAGCATTCTGGTACTGATATCGATTTTTATCGGATGATCGTACCACTGATTTCTATATACCGTTTTGATCGTCTCGTCGTGCCGATCTCTACGGTATATTCGATTGTCAAATTCGGAGTTCCGGTGTACGTTGCACTTTGCGTAACGCCTACCGTATCGGTAACCGTTTCATGCCTTTTGGCTTCCGGTGTCCATTCAACTTTCCAAACGGTCATCTGTCTTTAATAATTTGCCTTGAATTCCCATGCTACTTTTCCTATTCTCCGTGTTCCATTTATTAGAGTCTGGTTCCTTCATCTTCCTTCTACCGTCCATCATTCTCCATACCCGATCACCATTCCCAGACCGTAGCCTCTCACTGCTCATTCCCTTAATTTAGAAACTGCTCCAATTCTATTTAAAATATAACTGTTCACTAAAGCCATTCTTCTCTTCTTCAAAGCTTTACCGTGCTATTAGTATCTTTACCATCAAACCCAACCTCTTTTCCTCTACCCGCAACCAACACAGTGCTTCCAACCTTCACGCGCATCCTTTCCTCCATGCATAGTCACCGCCGATGACAGCATATCATCGATCCACCACAGCCGAGATCCCCTAGTCCACCTCCGTGAGCTCCACCACCACCTTACTTTCTCCTCTCCGCCGTCCGGCCCTTTCACCCTTCACCATCTGCCAACCGAACACCCAGATCCACCGTTCCATCACCAAGTCAGCAGCCCTAACCCACTGCACACGCCTCGCCTACCCGCATCTCCACCACCTTCCACTGACCTCGCCACCACCGTTCACACCCACCCACCATCTCGGCCTCTACCTCTCCCCGCCTACTCATGCCAAGACCTACTCACCCACTGCCATGCCGAGATCCACCACTTCCCCTCCAGCCCGCTCACGTAAGCACACTTGCACCCATCCTCCTCTTACATCCTCCACGCATTCCAGCTCCTCAACTGAACACGACCATCATCTTCTCCGCCAAACAAGTGCCGATTCACCCCTCACCAGCCACTTCTTTTGCATTGTCCATTTCTTCTCCTGCTTACCATTTTTTCTCACCGTCACCTTAGTTTTCCTGTGATGTTCGCACCTCTACATCATCATCCACGCAGCCGCAAACTTCCGCCACGTTGGAAGCCTCCACCTCACGTCCAGCACACCCAAGCTTGGACTCCCAAGCCGTGCTCCTGTCTCTGCCAGTGTTTATACAAGTTAAGTCATTATATTTAGGTTTATAAACTCGTTTTGTTCTGGTTTATTTTTCGAAGTTGTATATATGATCATATTGTAAGTTATATGTTATGTATATTATTTGTTTATGGCGTATAAGCTTTCAAGTTATTATATATACATTTGTTTATACATAAATCTGTTTTCTTTTATATACGTATGAATATATATAGATTATTTTTTTTGCTGTTATTTATTTATAATAGTTACAGTATAAAAAGGTTGGTTTCCAAATAAAAATATAACTATAGCTAAGATTTGACCTGTTATATATAGAAGCATTGGTTATATATATCAAGTTGTTTCTGATGTTATAAAATATATAGGTAAGTTTAAAAAAAAATTGTTTGTACCAGAGTATTGGCAAGTGCAGGTCTTTCTTATTAGTTATTACAGGCTAATCTCAAGAAAATAGGCTATAGCTATTTATTTGAATTAAGAATTTTAAATTTTATAAATTCCTGTTGAATTGCATACATATTAGTTAATATATGATGTTATGTCATAAGTTACCACTGTTACTGTGTTTAGGCGCTGGGCTTTAGAAAATAATGTGTATATAACCGGTCATGTATATGCGAGTTATGTAAGTTGATAAAAATATATTTGTTTATTTATATTGACCTTTAAGTTTTATACAAGTTTATGTAACCTATTCGATTATGTATATAAGTTAGATAAGCTTTGTATGACCTATGTCTTGAGACTATAGGATATATATATTAACAGGTTAAGTTTAAATTTATTTATTTTAGTCTGGATTTTTTTTTACACATGTAGGCTGTTGAGTTGTGCATATATGAAAATAAGATATGTTATATTGTTTTGTTATAAACATTTGTCTTAAATTTTAATAGGTTCATATATTAGCTCATATATACAAGTTATTGGACTCTGGCTTCCCAATATATATCTATATAGATTTGATTTTATAGGTGTTAAAGTTGAAAATATAAATTTTTATAAAATAATAATATATATATATCCTATTTCTATCAAACTGATTCTGATTAGTTCTCATCGAATTCCCATTATCAGCTTTGTCCGTCGTGCATGTTTCTTCATCGGTTTGTGTCCATCTAGCATTCCTTTGGAATTCGTAGCTTGTTTCTTTGTCTATTCTCTAGCCTCGTAAGGTGAGCACTCACTCACGGTTAACGTTCTTTTATTCATTAGATTTGATTTCAATTGAAACGACAATTGAAATATACTGCTGTTAGTTAATTACACTGTTATATATACTATTACCTGTATCAGTTCACCTGTGACATCTGACACCATTATCTGTTAATTATTTATGCGATGATAATACAGTGTGGCTGATAATTGATTGATTGTTGATGTTTATATTGGACGTTAAATTGTTAATGTTAAAATGATAAATAGTATGAAATTGAACTTGATATAGGATAATTAAATGTTAAATTTGATTAACTGACATCTGTATAATATGACCCCTTTAACTGTTGAATTTATTGACACGTAGGATTTGTTTAATTACATTTTGAACCACTGAATGTATGTTGTTAAATTGATGATGGACGAAATTGTAATAGATGACAAGTGAAAAACTGTAATGTAATAATCTTTAATCTACATGAAATGATAGTGTAGATTCTAGAAATAATTATATTAATTCGTACAAATAACAATGCGAATTAATACGGTTATTTCGGGATTATTTGAATTGATTATTGGATTGTTATTGATTGTTGTTATTTCTTGTTTATTTACTTTGACACCATCCCAGTTATCACACTGCAAGTTCCCTTTGATATGTTTTGTTTTTGAATTGAATTGGAATCGGGTTGAAATGATAAATACCCAAATTGAACCTTGACTTAGGATAGAAAATTAAATAAAAACCCGATTGGTCAATAATTTGATTTGAAAATAAACGAAGATTTTATTTGAATAAATATTATGGTTTTGAAATGAAATTAAAATCTGAATTTTAATGAAAGGAAATTGTAATATTTAATAATCTGAAACAAATATTTACAATGTAATTGATGAAGAAGGTTGTTTAATTTGAGAAATGATTGAATTAAGTTTGAAATGATTTAATAATTAAGTTTGAAATTATAATTAAGTTTGAAACAATTAAACTTTGAAATTATTTAATGATTAAGTTTGAATTATTTAATAATGAATTATTTAATGATTAAATAAAATTGAATTCTTAAATAAGAAAAATTGAATTTTTGAATAAGTGAATTTTACTTCGTAAATAATTGAAATTGAGTTTCTTTATAAATTAAGTTTTGGGAAAATTATTTAAGAAAGTAAATAAGTGAAATGGAATTTCTTTAACAAGAAATGAAAATGTGATATTTTGAAATTAATGTAAGACTTGTAATTGAAAGAATTGATTGGACGAATTTAATTTAATTCAAAATTGTAAGTTTTGATTTAATGAAGTTGAACTTGAGAAATTGATTTAATGAATTGGAAATTTAATAGCAATTGTTTTGAATGATAAATTTACTTTACGAATATTAAATGAAATCGATAAATGAATTTAAATTGATTTGAATGTAAATTAAATTAATTTAAATGATTTCGGAATGAAATTTATATACGAACTTGAATCAATATTTGGATGGTTTTAAATAGAAATTGAATTTGAATTATAAGATTTTGAAACGGAAAATTGGAAGTTTTGAAACGAAAATTTGGAAATTGTTTTAGAAAGACAAATGAAATGTTGATTTACGAATTCTATTTGAAATTGAAATTGATTTGGTTTTTGAAATATATAAACGACCAATCGGTGTAATAATTTCGAAAGTTATTAAAGAGACCGGAATTCGGTTATGGATATACTCTCTATCTAAACCGAAAACCACTTTAATAACTATACGCGGAGTGATGATCCAGAATGAAGTGGATGGAATGATGTACGCGTTGACTGAAGAAAGAGAACGATTTTGGATGACCCCTGACATGACTAAAACAGGAGCCGCGCCGGGCCATTGAGGTTCGCCACCTCTAGCGGACACACTTCTTCGTTACCATATCTATTACTTTTGTGATTCGATTTGGGTGCACCCCTCGATTATGGGAGTGTTGTTTCGCGGTGTTGGGGTAGTAGCTGCTATGCCCAACATCAGTCCGGATCACGCAACTACTAGTATCCTAGTTGGTATCGCCTCATGTACCTTGTCATACTGATTATCCTATTCGCGACCACTACGATTTTGATTTGTACCTTTAGTATATGGATTGCCCTCTGGTGACTTCCGGTTTGGGGAAACTACGGTCTTGTATATGCTTTTGGGAATAAACAGGTTAAGAGGTGTATGGGCCCTGCTTAACCCTACTTTGATATCTATATATTACTGATAGACATTATCTACTTAGCGTATATTACTACCTAGTAGATAGTTTAACGGATCCTTAAAGGATGGTTATTCCAAACATCCTTTGAGTTACTTGTATTTCAATTGTTATTTCACTTGAGTTGGATTTATTAATATAAGAATGTTAATCCTGACTCGAGTGTTTTGTGTTTTTGCTTTACGCTCGGGTCAGACTGAGTGGTTCAGCTTTCGAGACTCACCTTTGAAGTTGGAGCTTTGCTTGAAGATCCAGCCTTCTATTCTGTTTCAGATATTCGATGATTCCAGTGATGTATTCTGATTTGTATCTGTTACTCTCCCGTTGTATCTGGTTTAACTCTGATGTATCGTATTACTCTTCTGTTGTAAACTCTGATGTATTTTATATATTCATATAGTAGCTTCATGAACTACTATCTCTTTTATTTCCGCTGCACTTATTACTCTGTGTCTGTGATCTGTGATTATTTATTTACTGTATATGTTCAGCTTTGCCAAATTTAAATTAACAACGCGGTATTTTGAGCAATTCAATTCTGGCATGAGTGTCTACCTATACACTTATAATGGATGCGAATGGTCCAAAATTCCGGGTCGTTACACGAATGAAGTGATTTAGAAGCATTGGTTTCTTCTGAAGTTAGAAAGAGGTCGATGGGCAATTATAGACATAGTATTGTAGTGGTCTCTTGTTTACAAGTTCGATCGGTATCGATCGAATGAATTGCTACAAAGCAAAGTGATGATTCAATCCTAGATGAACGGGTTAAGAGACTAGAAGTGGGAAGTGAGATTTATGATTTGAAATACTTTTCACTTGACCAAAGAGGATGATTGTGAAAGAAGGGACAATTTTGTGTTCTAAATGTGGATAACCTAAGGAAGGAAGTACTTAGAGAATGTCATCGATCAAAGTTTACTATTCATCTCATAGGTACGAAGATGTACCAAGATATGAAGAGGAGTATCTACTGGGATTGAATGAAGAGAAATGTAGGCTTGTGGGTGAGGTAATGTATGAATTGCCAACAAGAAAAAGCGGAGCATCAAAATCAATGTGGATTACTTCAACCGTTAGAAGTGCCACTATGGAAATAGGATTTCATATCTATGGATTTTATCGATGGGTTGCCAAGGTCAAATAGAGGAAATAAAAGTATTTGGGTCATAGTTGATAAACTGGCCAAGTATGCGCACTTTATCCTTGTTAAGTCGACAAGGATGACACCTTGTTTAGAAACGTTTTTCATGAAGATTGTGAGACTTCATAGAATACCAAGTAACATTATAGATGATAGAGATCCTTTGTTTATGAGAGAATTATGAAAGAGTTTGCAAGATGTATTGGGTACCAAAAAGAAGATGAGTACTGCTTACCATCAATAGATCGATGGGCAAATAGAAAGGGTTAATAAGGTACTCAAAGGTTTATTGTGAGCTTGTGCATTAGACTTTGGAGGGTCATGGAAAGATTATTTGAACTTATTTGAGTTTACCTATAATAATAGTTTTTAGACTAGTATTGGAATGACACCTTTTGAAGCACTTTATGGAAGGCCATGCAAATCAACAGATGTTGGTTAGAGACGGGTGACAGACTAATGCTTGATATGCATTCTGTGAAAGAAGCTACCAAGAAGAATGAGTAAATCTGATCAATTCAGCGGTTTGAATGATTATACTGCTGCCCCCGGTCTTGGTTAGAGGAGTTAGATGGTGGATGATCGAACTCCATCCTTCGCGAGTTTATACTCCTCCTATCGGTTTTAGGCTGGAGTTCATGGAATAGTGAGTGGTCGAATCGCACTTATTTATTTTTTTACTCATATCCATACTCTGGGGATAAGAGTTACTTAGAAGGTGGTCGAATCACACTCATCTATTTGTTTATGCTCATATCCGCACTCTGGGGATCAGATTTATTCGGAAAATAGTCGGATCATACTTTCCTTAATTGGTTGATATGCCCCTAAGTACGTGGTTTAACTTAGCGAGCAATCGGTCGTGTCATGATCGCTTTTGATTCATATTTGTCCCATCATTTGATAGGATTAAGTGGTTATTGGAAGGCCAAATCACATCAATCCCTCGTTAGGCATTTTATTCATCGGGTTGTGAGCATGAATCGTCAAATGAATGGTCGGACCATTGTCATTTCGTTTAGTTCAATTGAAGGCTTATGCAATCCACTAGTTCCAAACTCTGGGAACCTGCTTGGACATGTTAATACTAGTTTGTCCGGTATCATAACTGATATGTAATGCTATAGCAAACACAGACATGAAAGAAATTCAAAACTTTATTTGCTAAATGGAAAGAAATGACACAATTTTTCTTATTACATATCTTTGAAAATCAAATGCTAAATCAAATCCTAAAAATAAATACAATTGAATGAAAAAGAAATAAACTAAGTGAGAAAGCATCGTAAATGCTCGCTATTCCATGCCCTTGGGAGTGTGATGCCATCAACGGTTGCTAGCTTGAAAGTTCCTTATCCAAGCCTCTGTTCAATGACATTTGGTCCTTCCCAAGTAGGATTCATATGTGATGGGGTAGGAAAAACCCGTATCAAGACGAGATTATCGATTTCAAAGGTTCTAGGTCGGACTTTAGTGTTCTAGTATTGGGAGACTCGGTGTCGGTGCGCAGCTGCCCTCAAATTAGCTTCTGCACACTTCTCAGCTGCGAAGTCTAGAGATTCCAAGAGGAAATATTTATTCATATGGGATCGTAGTATGTCACTCGATGAGAAGGAACTTCGAGCACACAACAGGAAAAACAGCTTTGGAATTGTAAGCAAGGGCGAATGGAGTATGGCCAGTCGTGGACTGGTTGGTGGTCCTATAAGCCCATAGTACTATCGAGAGTTCATCTAACCACTTGCATCTGGCCTTCTCTAAATGCTTCTTCAGAATGGACTTTATGATTTTGTTCACAGCTTTAACTTGTCCATTAGCTTGAGGGTGAGCGACAGCTACAAATCTCTTTTCAATATGATGTCGACGGCAGAAGTCTTTGACCTTAAAACTGTCGAATTGAGTCCCATTATTTGTTACAATAGTTCATGGAAGATCGAAACGACAGATGATGTTCTGAATGATGAAGTTGATTACTTTCTTTATTGTGATCATATCTAATGGTTCCGCTTCGTCCCATTTGGTGAAGTAATGAACTACGATGATGGCGTACTTCGCACCACCTTTAGAGATCAGTAAGGTGCCGATAACATCTATGCCCCATTTGGAAAACGGCCATGGACTGACTATTCGTGTAATTTCCGTCGATGGAGCTCTTGGAACTTTTACATATATCTGGAACTTGTTGCATTGCCTTACATAATCAACAGCATCTCGATTGACGATTGGCCACTAATACTCGAAACGGAGTATTTTTTTGCTAGAGTTTACCCTAGTGTGATCACCGCATTCTCCTTCATAAACTTCCTTTAGGACTCATTGTATTTCATCATGAGCTGTACACCGGAGCAGGGGAATGGAAAAACCCTTTCTGTACATAACTCCTTCCTGTATGATATATCGTGAAGCTTTACGAAGGACTCGTTTTTTTCATTCCTTCTTTCAGGAAGGATTCCCTATAGCAAATAGTCTTTAATCGGAGTCATCCATGACTCCTTCTCAGGCTCCGTCTCCAGTAACTGGTCGATCTCCATTGGGATTATGCTCGGAGTGTTTAATACTTCGACTGGAACCAAGCCCATCCGTTGCACATCCTCGGTGCTAGCCAACTTTGCTAATGAATCAGCCTCTTTATTTTGATCCCGAGGAATGTGCGTAATATCATAGTATTCAAAGTTGGTCAACAATTCTTAGACTTGGGTAAGGTACGGAGCAAGTCGTTGTCCTTTAGCTTGGTAATCTCCCATGACTTGGTATACTACCAATTGTGAGTCACAAAAGATTTCAAGAGACTTTACTACAAGTTCTTTGGTGAGTTTAAGTCCAGTAATCATAGCCTCATACTTTGTTTCGTTGTTTGTTGCAGGGAAATCAAGCTTTAAAGAATAGAAAATAGACCGATCTTTGGGAGTTACAAGCACAATTCCAACTTTAGAATAATGATCATTGGATGCTCCATCTGTATACAACTTCCACCGTATGGTAGGGTTTTCACTACTCTCCGGGAAATCATCCCGCGCAGTAAATTCTGCTATAAGGTCTGCCAGTGTCTGACCCTGGATAGCCCTCCGAGGAAGATAAGTGATGTTGAATTGGCTGAGTTCGATATTCCACTTGAGTAACCTTCCAGAAGTCTCAGGTCGGTGTAGGACCTATCGTAACGGTTAGTCAGTGTAAACGTTGATAAGATGTGCCTAAAATTAAGAGCGGAGCTTTCCTGAAGCAATTAGTAGGCAGTATGCTAGTTTCTCTATCTTCAGATAGTTCCTTTCATCTCCTGTCAATCGCTTGCTAACATAATAGACTGGTCCCTGGATTCGATTCTCTTCGTGAAGCAACGCGACACTTATAGCGTGTACCGACACGGTCAAGTAGATATATAAATCTTCGTGATCCACCAGCTTTGACAAAATGGGTGGTCTCTCTAAGTGGTTCAACAAAGCTTGGAATGCGTCTTTATAATCCCATGTTCATTCAAAATCCTTTTTTCCTCTCTTAATCAAGTCAAAGAAAGGAATGCATTTATCGGTAGCTCTGGAAATAAACCGGCTTAGGGCGGCAACCTTCCCATTCAGACTCTGTACTTGTTTGATAATATTTGGTGCTTGGATATTGTGAATAGCTTGGATCTTCTCAGGATTAGCTTCGATTCTGCAAGAAGCAACGATGAAACCCAAGAATTTTTCTGATGCTATGCCAAAAGAACACTTTAAAGGATTAATCTTCATTTTGTAGTGTCGGAGGATATCGAACATTTCTGCCAGGTCTCTAATGTGGTTGTTAGATCATCGTGACTTCACGAGCATATCATTTACATATACCTCCGCCGTTTTTCCGGTCCGATCTTTAAACATTCTGTTGACTAGGCACTGGTAGGTTGCTCCTGCATTCTTTAGTCCAACGACATTACTATATAGCAATATAATCCAATGTCAGTAATGAAGCTGGTGTGCTCTTGATCAGGAATGTGCATCGGGATCCGGTTATATCCTAAGTATGCATCCATGAAAGATAGCAACTAATGTCCTACGGTTGAGTCCACCAGCTGATCGATCCTTGGAAGGGGAAAGCTGTCTTTCGAGCATGTCTTGTTCAAGTTAGAGTAATCAATGCATGTTAGCCATTTCCCATTTTCCTTTCTCACAAGTACAAGATTAGATACTTACTTAGGGTAGACGACATCGCGAATAAACCCATTGTCTTTGAGCTATTCACCTCCTCTTTAAGAGCGGCAGATCTCTTCGGATCCATGCCATGCCTTTTTTGTTTCACCGGGACATGCCTCAGGTCGATATTCAATGGATGGCTTGTAATAGCAGGCGAAATCCTACACCTGTCAGAGTGAGTCCAAGTGAACAGGTCGAGATTCGCTTGGAGAAATCCAGCAAGTTCTTTCACCATCAGGGGGCTGAGCTGTGATCCAATCTTTAGGACCCGTGATGGGTCGTCGTGGCTGACTATGATGTCAATCCTCAGCTCACCCGGTGCAGCATTAGTCTCTTTGGGCTCCTTCTCATCATCTCTCGGATCTATGTGACTATAGAACCGACTATGATGCCTGAGCCAAGGCTCAGGCTCTGGTTGTCAATCTTTAGTGGCTTGGATGAGGACAGACTTGTCCACACCCTTACCATTTTCCTTTCGTTGAGCATCCCTCAATTAAGCTACATAACAGGCACGTCCGGTCGCCTGATCACCATGAACAACTCCAACACCATTATTTTTCGAGAACTTCAAAGTCAAACACCGTGGGGCAAGAGCTGCCCGAAACTCGGCTAGGGCCGGTCGGCCCAAAAAAGCGTTGTATGGAGAATCAACATCCAAAACAACAAAAGGCAGAATCTGCATTCTCCTACGGCCACCTTCTCCTAACTCCATGGGCAATTCAACATAACTAACAGCTTCCGTTGCAGCACCGTTAAAGCCATGAATGCAGGATTTAGACGGTTTCAAGTCCTTGGCTTCATCCTTATCTAATCATAAGATTATTTGAAAATTATATTTACAGAACTTCCACAATCAACCAATATCCTTCTCACTAAAGCGGGGCTGATCATGATCGAAATGACCATTGAGTCGATTGTCGGAGCCTCCACCTTGTCTGCATCTCTATGTCCAAACACAATATCATGTTCCATTGTATGTTGCTATTTTTCCCAATTTCCATCTTTCATACTCGAACAACATTCAAAATTCACATGCTGAATCATGCTATCGTAGTGCTCCATCCCATGCCAACTCTTATCCGTCGAATGTGGTCCTTCGACTATTGTATTAATTACCAATCTTCCGCCAGTCCGCGTAGGCTCCTCAGCCCTGTGCGATGCTTATCCTTGGTTGGGGTCAGATATCCCCTGCTCGCCATCCTACGGGGTTTTTACAAATTCTGTGACTTTCTTTCTCAAATTAGCTTTTCGATAATATTCTAGAGATGTCTGCATTCATTTGTGTTATGACCAAAACAATCGTGAAATCGACAATATTTTCCGCTTCTCCGTTGATATTTTCGAAGGAGGGTTCCTGTATTACATGATATTGTAGGTAGACAAATAAATATTCTCTAGAGATGTATTCAGTAGTGTGTAAGTATCATACATCGGAATCCTAGACTTTCCTCTTCCAGAATCCCTTTTTCGATCTTGGCTGCTATCTTCGTCTTTCTTCAGCTGATTGGGTTTGTTCTGGACATTCACTTGAAATTTTCTAGAGCTATCATCGGACTATTTTACCGCAATATTACTCAGTACTCCCTCTCCAGTTAGTCCTGCAACATTCTTCTTCCTAGAGCATCTGGCTTCCTTCTTCCTCAAATATTGAGTCCTCTTCGCATAAAAGCGCTCCAACATTGCGGGTGGCTTGCCAGCTAATCAATCACAAAAATCAGACTCCAGGTCAATCCCTCTTATTACGGCCATCAATATTGCATGATCATTCAGATTACTGGTTTCTATGACAGCCGTATGGATTCTCTCCAAGTAATCTTTCAGCGATTCTCCTAGAGCCTGAATTACGTTGGATAGGGACAATACATCTTTGGGGCGAGTTGCGTGCATATGAAACTGCTCCAAGAACCTTGTTGCCTAATCATCAAATTTAGAGATCGACCGTGGGGGTAACATCGTAAACCACATTGTTGCTATTCCATAGAGGGTTATAGGAAAACATCTATACTTGGTTGCATCATCTGCTCGTACGGAATCCATCAGCCATTCATTTCTCATGATGTGCTGCCTAGGATCGGTTTTTACCTCGTAGGCAGGCAATGGTGGTATGTTGAACTTCCTTGGATACTCTGCATGTAGTACATTATCAGTGAACATGGTATGGATCCTTAAGATTCCTCAGTCGTCATTGGTCAATCCTTAGCTCTCTCTCACTACTTGCCTAACCATAGCCGACAAGTCTGGCATTTGGATAGTTGGTGCCAAGCGGTGGTCATGTTCCACCTCACATGAATGGTCTGGTCAATGTCCATGGACCGTTCCACGCCTTCTTGGTTCAACATCTTCCCGATGTATATCATGTAAATTCACTTCATCATCATTCCGGGGATGCAATTGCTCAACATTCAACTGAACTCCATCATCCAAATCAGCCGCAGTAGCACCAGATTGAATCCTAGCTTGTATAGGTAAGTTCCCTCCTCTAGAGGAGGGATCGGTACTGATCCCTATGGAGGGATCGGCGCCATCAGTCCTGGCAGACCAGAAAGGTCTGCCTATTGACGCCCCAAAGTTTCTACGCGATATCCGTCTATTCTGCAACACATATGTCTGTGATACTCGTCCGATGAACTAGAACTCTCCAATGTTGAGTAAAGGGTATGGTCCCTCCTAGCTTTCCCTTGTTGTTGCTAACTGAGTTGGTTCATTAGGTTGATATTTGCTTGAATCTGCTGACTTAATTGTCGACGGCTATCCACTAGATATCTCATCAGATTCTAGAATTTAGCTCTTGTAATGGAATCAGCTAGATTTCATACTTCAACTGTATCAGCATTCACATCCATTGGTTGACTTCTCGGGCCTTCTTGCTAGATGCTAGCATTCTCGTTTCCTTCTACATTCTGTGAAGTATATCTAGTGTTCCTCACCGTTGTTTATAGTTTTGCTTAAATTTTTGCAAATCTGAATAGAACAAGCAAAATTTCTAAAGATAACCATGTATCTTCTTTGGGGAATTTATTCAATCCAGTAGCACAAAAGGTCCAAATAAGCTGAGAATCAAGGTTCTCAATGAAAGCACCAAAATGTTTGCACCAAAAATTGGCACAAACACCCAATAGAAACTTTAAATAGAAATAAATGAAGAACATAAAATGAAAGCAAAGGATAATAACAAGAAAATAGCAGTAAATCGAAAGAATAACACGCACATAATGATTTATAGTGGTTCGGCGTTGTCTGCCTACGTCCACTTTGAACAGATTGCTTTCTTAATCACTTTATAAACTGAGTACAATAGGGATCAGATAAAAATCCTTAGTTACAAAAGAGTACAAAGAAACTAGTAGCATAAAGGTCTTGAAAATGAACAACTAAGCCTGTATTTATAGACGAAGATGGTCAAATATCTCCCTGAAAATTCGGCAGGACCTTCAAAACGATATGGACCCACAAGAGCGATCACATGGCCCAATTCCCAAAGAAAAGGGATCGGTACCGATCCCTACTTTGGTGGAATTTTGGGGTGCGTCTCTATGGTAGCTCACTCATGCTAAGATATGCTTAGCCTCCAAATTTCATGCCAATTGGATCAGTAGAACTCGAGCTATTACTTGACCTTTGCTTCAAGATGGGTTGCTTGCTGATTCCTACCGATCCCTTCCAAGAGAAGAACGCCGATCCCCGTAACTTCATCTTCGTGAGGTGCGATCCCTAGGGTAGGCTCCCTAAGGCCTCCATATGTTGTTCACAAAATTTCATATGCATTGGACTAGTGGATCTTGAGATATTGCTTGTTTTCTGTTGAAATGATCTTATTCCCTAAAACATACCGATCCCTATGATGGAAGCCAATTTATACCGATCCCTTCTATATGTTGAACCATATTTCATACTTTGAACATTCTGCCTTGCATATCCATCAGTTCCATTCAACTTTGATTTGATGTTATCACCTGTACTTGACTTCTAGACCCCGCAACCGTCACTCTGGACTCATCGGCCTTGATAGTAGTCAAATCTAAGTTGTGCAATCGGTTCAATATAGCTGGGTCAAAATGCCGGAAAACACTGCAGTTATAACACTTCTTTCCTTCAGACTTATAATCCTTACTCAAATGACCCTGATCATCATAGTTGTAGCAATCATGATTCCACTTTGCCTTCTTTTGAGCTTCCTTACCCTAGAACTCCTTCCTCTTCCCATTCCATTTCTTATAGCCTCTCATGCTCGGTTGCAGCATTGGATCTTCCTTAGCGACAATAGCTGGTTTGGACTTAGTGTACAAACTCTTATGGCAAAGAGCTTTATCAATGAGTTTGTCAAAATGCCCGTCGATATGTCCCACTAACTTCTCTCCAATATAACCTTCGAAACCCTTAATAAACTATTCATTTTCTTCAATGGCGTTTCAATGAAACACGTCCCATACTCTGATAAAACATCAAACTCTGCTACATACTCGGAGATAGACATGTCTACTTGATTTAGCTATGTAAACTTCCTAAAAATCACCGAATTCTGGACCGTCGGTATGAACTCTCCTCGAATCTGGGTCTTAAACTTATCTCAAGGAATTGGGCCCTGGGAGTAGAAGCCTTTATAGCGTTCTACCAGTTCACAACTCACCTCTGGAGCTGTCGAGAAGTGAGGCGCCTTCTCATAGCACTTCAAAAATTCTCTCGTAGGTGCCCAACTAGTCCTACACTTCCATAGCCAATTCCGTTTCTTAGAACAGTTTGCTTTCAGTACTGGCAAAATCCTTAGTCAGCTTTATGAAATCAGTTTTAGGTGCTTGCACTTATGCACCACCACCTATAATAGTATTCGAAGTAGCCACTTGAGCATTTTGCAGCATGTTCCTCATCTTAGTATTGAACATCACCTATAGATCGAGATTAGCAGCTCCTAAGGTCACTCCTTCCTCTTCAACTCTAGGGATGGAGTTCTTATGAGTGTTTCTTATATATTGGCTCATTCATGATCTGTAACAAGAATAATTAGTCTCTCACAAATAAAACTACATCAGTGTTACTCATGTGTGTAATGCGTCTTATACACTATATATACACACTACCATATAGTTTTCAAAACAAAAAATATATAACAAGTACACTCTCTCATATATACTCTCAATCTAGTCTAAGATAACTCCTCCTTATCTCTAATGGACCACATTATCAACTTAGGTCAACTATGTAACCTAAGCTCTAATACCAAATGAGATGACCGCCCTACACCTCCGGCACCCAATATACCTCAGTAGTGTGCTGTGATGGTGTGCGACCAAATCAGGATGATCTTCAAGATGGTAAAGTAGATAAAACTATCACAGAACCTATTGTATGTCTCATAGCACATCTAACAAAATATTATAGTCATCACATAGTGGTAATAAATGAATCACAATACCAGAGTACATAGGTTCAAACAGTTATACAAAGTGGTTGTAAAGTTATAAAATTGATAATAAAATCAAAAGATAAACCATCTCTATATAAAATAAATGAACACTATCTTAACTCATAAGTGTTGTAGAGCAGAATGAGCAATAATGAGTCCAAATATAAGTACGAGAAAGCACCATCTCCTTCCCATCCATCGGTGCAGCCCCATGTATAAAACAAACATGCTATCTAGTCTACTCATTTAAGAGTACCCGAGATAATAAGAAGCGAAACATAAAACCTTGAGTCAGACAATAGTCTAGTGTGAGTGATAAGCAATCTCAAAATACTATAGAAATAGATATAGTATGTGACGACCCACTTTTTAAAATCTATAATCAATTGTAAATGATGTCAAAATGCACTTACAACTCATTTCATATATTAAAAGTAGTGGACCGAGGGTAGATAAAAACTAGAAATTCCAAAATAGTGAATAAAAAAAGGGAATACCTCACATCGAAATTAAACATCTATAAAAATGAACATTATCTCAATATTATAATTACTTTGTAACATTATTACATCAATTTGTATTTCAATACATCATTTATTATTAACTCATAAATGATATAACCATGGTATAAAAGATTATACTAAATCAGCTATCTGCGATATAACCTTCATCCACCTTTCCATTTCCACTTCTGCTCCTACCTGAAACTTCACACCTTTAAAGATTTTCAACTATGTTTGGATTGCGCCTAACCTTATAAACTACGACCATAGGCTCGATAGCTATTACATATGAAAAGACTTCCTACATACCTTTTGGTGGATCAAACCAAGGTAGTTCTATTTCCTTATATTCTCCTATATCCAAATATTTGTTAGTACATAACAACCATAACATATGTGCAACCATCGCAACAGTTCAACACCAATGCAATCAATGGAAATAAAGGAAGTAGAAAACAATATTCCTACTTATCCATCATAACAAATCATCATATGGGGTAACAACAAAAACATAGCCATTAAAAACGAACAACATTGAATGTCAACCCAAATCATCAAATAAGGAAACAACAACATAAATATACATACATACATTATTAATTATGAACTATAATAATGCATCGCCGATGTAAGTATAAATCATTATGTGCATATTAATCAATCCAGAGTAACATAATGTCAATATCATCAAATGTGTACCGTGGACGTCAAAATTGGATCAACACCCAAGAATGAGTTGTAAAGAACCCGTGAGACCTAGATCAAGCTGATAGTATTGAAAATAATAGAAATAATGTAAAGAGACACAAGATTTTTATAGTGGTTCGGCCTTCTCTAGCCTACATCCACTTTATAGTTTTATTGATTATAGATCTAAGATAGTTTGTTCGAGATTACAAAGGATTAGAGTTACAAGTACAAGAAGCTGATAGGTTCTAAGAACTAGAACTTCCTAGAGTAGCTGCCTCGATGGCTATTGTAAGGGAGAAAGAAGGTAAAGAGCAATGGAATCCCAAATCCAGAGTGACAAAGAAAGAGAAAGGATAAGATCCTATTTTAGTTGCTCTATGGTTTGTATTTATAGGGAAACATGTATGGTGGATCAGAAGTCCACTTGCAGCAGAGTCCAGACATCAGCCTAAATTCACACAAAAAGTTGGGTGGTCCACCGAGTTGTTAAAATAACTCGGTAACGACTTGTTACCTTAATTGGAAATAACTCCGACTCATTTTGGCTACTCTTCTAACTTTATATTGATGGATCCCATGTTGTTTCCATTGATTGTTGGTTGATTCTAGTAATAGTCCTCTATCTCTTGTGTTATTCTGCCATTTTAGTTGTCATCTCTTCAACTCTTAGAATTTGTTGCCTAAAACTTCTGAAAATCACTTAGTCACATATGAAAGAGGTAAACAATGACTCATGTGAAGTTGGAGTGAAGGATTGAGTGGTAGTAACATCTCGGCCCCAAGCTAAATAGGTCGATGCCGACTTATTTCCTTAGCTCATTTTTGGTTGAATTTTTTCCAAGCCATTTCCATGCCTTTTCTAAGTTGCTTCCAAGATTTCGAGTTGTTTCACCTTCATCTTCATCTTAATCATAACGCCGGTGAAAATCATGAGTTTCGGGTCGGGGTTGACCTGATTTAGAGTCTGACTTGAGAGTTTTGTGAGTCGGACTCGAGTAAAATCATAACTCGATGTCGAGTTGTGTTGCTTGGTATTTGACCTGAGAGTTTCGTGAGTCGGAGCTGAGAAAAATCATAACTCGGTGTCGAGTTGTGTTGCTTGGAGTCTGACCTGACAGTTTTGTGAGTCAGACCCGAGAAAAATCATAACTCGATACTGGGTTGTGAATTATAATTGGAAACCATGTTGACTCGGATCTGACCCGGTTTGCCTCGAGTCCGACTCCAAGTCATATTATCTTACCTTGCTATTTCTCAACTCAGGTTTTCCATCATTTCTCCTAAGCTCAACTCGGGTACGACTCGGGCCCGACCCCAAGTGCCAAGTTGAAAAACTCAAGTTAACATTTTCAACTTTTTCCGCTCATTTTTTCATTCTTGCTTCTTCTTACCTTTTTATGATGTTTCCAAAGTCCTTGAATCATTTTATCTTCATTTTGACATTCTAACTTCCAGTTGAAATCGACTTAGTCAAAAACCTGGTTTACACTTGCCTTCTACAGTATGCTTTCGCTTAAAACAAAGCGTGCTCTGGATCAAGACAAGTTCTAATTTGTTATCCCATGATTCTGGATAGTCATTCAAAAATTGCTTTGAAGCATGGCTTTTGTTTAGTAGATATTCCTTTAACTGTTTTGAATAGTTAGAATTACATTCTTCATTCTTCATGCTAAGGACAAGATCTACGCTCTAGACATCGTTCCATGCGATAAACGAGCATGCTCTCATTTCGCTATGTATTATTTTCATATTTTGCTTTTCTATTACCCCCGTCAGGGATTTTCTCCCCTACCATCGAGTGAAATTTATCCATAGTCGGAATAATGGTGATCGCTATAGCGATGCTGATGATGGTGGTGGTGCAGCCAACTACTTCTTAGTAGAGATAGTCGATGTTTGGGTTGCGCTTGAACTGTGATGGATCTCAAGCTCTTTTTAGCTCGTATTCATGCCACTTTGGAGACACGTCTGACTCTCTGTCTTCGGCTAACTCCTATCAACACACGGATGTTCTTGTATTGCTGCTTGCGTTTCAATAAGACGGTTCACTTCAGGAACGATCATGTTGGATGATCCTATCGCTAAGCTTTTCCTTTTGCTTCATTTCCCATGTTCCCAGAAAGAAAAGTTTCTGTGTCACTCCTGACTGTGGCTCCGTTATCGATCACTCATTGATAACGGGCAAGTTTCGACATATAGTATCACAATGTGACTAGTTTTTCTAGCACGAGCGAGCTATCTACACAGGATGGTCCATTCATAGCATATGGGACATAAGACTCAAACTGTATAGATCGACACTTCTCATTTGCTTCGGGTTAATGCTCGAACTCTAATTGGTCAACATATTTTGACATCCTTTGGACTCTGGGCATTGGTCACATAGGTTTTAATTGCAAAATAAAACATACTTGATTGTGTTGATCATCAAGTTTCCTTTTTTAGAATGACCCATCGATGTCCGTACTTCAAGTGCGATAATGATATGTCTACTACTCCTGGAGCTTGATCCTTCATAGCTTATGCTTTGTCTTTTATTCCTGCTATGCCGGAATGATTAATCACGGCTGAATTACAAGGCACAGTTGCTCTTACAGAGCTGTTGCTAAATCCATTTTCCTCCTCTAAATGAGTACCCAGCTTTATGGGTCTTGGATGAAGAGGAAAGAGCATGTAGGGATTCCCCAAGGCTCGCTGGCTTGTCAGTCTTCTCCTTGATCATATAGTCTATACTGTTTGTTCTTGCCTTAAATAGGTCATACTTGTGCTGGGGTGGCCCCTGCTATATTGCAACTTTATGCATATAAACATGGTCATGTTCTGTTATTCGACCCTGTATAAAATTGCGGATAATCCCAGTTCTTTACTGCTCTTGATTATTATGGAGCAATAGATAGGATGTTTGTTTCCTCATTATGTGATCTTTGTCATGAACTAAATCTTGTTTGTAGAAAATATTTTCTTTTTAGAATGCCTGGCTTTGGGTACTAGTATTAGTTAGACATTATGGGGAAAATTATTCAACCACCCCTTGTCTAAGTGAGCTTCCACAATCTTGGTCTTTGTTCGGGAAAAGTTCAATAGTACTTGTTTTTAATTTCTTTGCGACTATCCTTGCTTATCCTCGACCAAGGGTATCTCGCTTGATCACCGGTGCTGTCGTTAAATCTCGGTTAGGCATTAGTTTCAATCTGCAGAAAATAGTGCATGAACTATTCGATTCCGATTATCCTTCCTTGAAGTTATCTATTTTTTGGGATCAATAGAATTTTCAAAGGCTGGTAATTATACCTTCCAGACATTGCCAATTTCTGGGCAATGGTGGATCCCTGAAGGTTGTGGCTAAAAGTCTAGTTGTGCATTGGATTCTATCTCCAAAACCGACACATCGATGACTCAATTTGGAGTCTTTTGGCACTGAGAGGTTCCTCTAAGTACCAAGAATTTTTGGTACACTGCTTCCACTTATCTGTTTTCCTTTTTCATCATGATCGTAGCAAACAATTCTGCTTTACCACCGCTAGTCAACTGCAAGGATAGCATATTTTGCTCTTCTACTTGCCATCGGGTGCACACCGATAATGTTGATTCACCAAATTATGAATGTCCATGGGATGACCATTTGTTAAGTTCCATCGATGGGACTCTCAGGATTTTTGCAAATCTCTGACATCGTTTAAATTATTTGGTGTAGTAGATTGCATTCTGATTTATCATCTACCAGAAATATTCGTAGTGAAGCACCTTCTTTACTAATGTCTACACCTCCCAATGTGATCACCATAGTTGCCCTAATGGTCTTCCACGAGGGTCTTCCAAGCTTCATCCTTGGTTACATGCCGAAACAGGGGTGGAGAATTCCCTCCTATATAGCACACTGTTTTGTACCATCTCTCGTGGTGCGTTCCAAGGAAGTTCCTTTCTCCCTTTCTTTCTTCTTAGGATAATTTCTTTGAGAAAATAGTCCTTTATGGGAGTCATCCACGATTACCCTTCCTTTGCGGTTTCCAAAACCCAGTCTGCACACAAGTCTTTGCCTCCGGGGACTGATGGTTTAAATGCCTGATTTCGAGCATTGCCTTTTCTTACTACTGGACTTTCTATCTTCCTGTGTAGCATATTTATTTACCGCAACTCTATGCATGTAAATAATACTCTTACAATCATTTTGACATATTCTATTACATAGCTCTATTCAGAACTATGATGTAGCTTGGTTTAGCCAATTCCGTGGCCGTTCCTATTTAGGCTCGTTCGAGTTCATTTCGACCAAATGTAGGTGTATATGCCCCAGTCCATATGGCCGTTTACTTTGAATACTAAGTCCATACATTTTCAGGAGACTAGGTTTCCTGAGCAATTCTTTCGACTGCCCTCAACTTGATTCGCATGATAGTTCCTTTCTTTGGGAAATAGTGACTTTGCTACTTAATTCCAAGCTCTGAATTTTTGATGCTGTCGGTTCCTTGACTACGATCAAATTCTTCCAAGTTCAGTGTTGAGATCCTGGTCATGCATTAGTTTCTATCTCAAGAAACTTGCGCATGAAAGATTCATCTCCATGGATTTCTCCTTGATGTTGCCTATCTTTGGGCAACAATTGATATTTGTGGATCAGAGTCGACTAATTCGATCGGCTCAAAAGTGAATACTTCTTCTTGAAATTTCCAGCCTTCACGCAACATTAGATTCCTGAGGATTTTACAATTATGTCGTTCCCAGCATTGCCTATCTCTAGGAAATGATGTGCTCCTGTCAGTCTCCGGGCAGCAACGATTTCCTGAAAATTGGTTTCTCTTTCTGGTGTAGCCAGGCCAACGCCGGTTCTTAGAAGGTTAGGGATTCATATGTTTCATTGATCCGACTGTTTAAGTCTTCCCGACGTTGCCGGTCTTGGAACAATGCCGGTTCTCAGAAGGTTGATGTAACAACCCGCCCTTCGTAATACCTAAATGTTGGCGCCTTACAACATTCCTTGCATTCAAATACCAAAAACGATAGATTGTCGGGGTAAGATTAGAACAAAACACTAAACCAAGATATTGATAATTTCTCATAACAGAATGACAACATATAATATACTGAATATTCATGAATAGAAATAGAATAACAATATATATAAGAGACCGTATTAGCATAAGCAACTGACAAATAAATATCAGTACTGAATAGTCAGAATACACCAACTCCAAAAGCACAGAGTTTTGAATAAATATCTGATACAACAATCTCGTATATAAATAACATGTCTGTCATGTACACTAAATAACAAGTGTGTGTGTATGTATCAAAACATCGATGCCACGCCTCCAAAATGCTCCAGCTGCGCACTCCACTAGCTTATCCCTAAAAGCACCTGACTTTCGAACTACTCAATCGAGTACCCGAGAGTTGTCATTACATAAGCAGATAAAGACAAAACGCCGGTCAGAAATAAAGCCTGTTGTGAGCGGAATTATCACAAATATTGTATATTAAAACTATATATAAATAGAGGGAATAACAAAATCATAGCCAGCACTATCCATAAACGTGGCTCAAGGGAAATCCGAACTGCATATAAACAAGTATAGTAAATCCATCTCAAAAGTAGAGGATTATACCATAACCTGATCTTCTCCTGTAACAATAATTTAGCACAATATCTCATTGCACTACACTGCCCAAAAACTACTAATATAGTACCAATACACCATGATCCCAAAGCCACGGTCCCTACTGTTAAGATCGATAAAATATGCCCCAACGCGGATAGTCCCTACAGCTAAAACCAAATAGGTATGCCACAATGCATATGATCACTACTGCTAAGACCAAATCGTAGATGACTCGCTACTGGAGAACTCTATGTCCCAACCCGCTATCATCGAAATCGTAGATGACTCGCTACTGAAGAACTCCATGTCTCAGCCCGCTATCATCACAAATCGTATATGACTCGCTACTGACAAATCGTATATGACTCACTACTGAGGAACTCTAAGTTTTAGCCTGATAACATATAGAAACCTAGATGACTCGCTATTGGGGAAATCTATGTCCCAACCCGCTATCATCAAAATCGTGTAGGATCGCCACGCACGGATCCAATCGCCACGGCCTAAAACCCACCGGACAACTATAACAAAACCCCATACTAACCCAAATCGCATTCCAAATTAAATGCATGACACCAATGTCATAATACTCTCCCGGTATATCCTCTCGATCTACCTTAAAATCTACGGTTTTTGGAATACGTGCCGTGGTGGGTCCCCGTGGGCCCAAAAATAAAATTACTCTAAAACTAACCAAAATTTCGCAGGTTGTAACCCTCGGAAAGGTGAATAATGGTCCAGATATCACCTCAATCAGACTTCATATGCGGAAGTTATCGCATTTTGAAGTTTCAGGCGAACCAGGCGATCAACAGCAGGTCAGTGGACTGAAAAGGAATACCAGCCTACCGGGATCAATCGACTGAACCAATCTCTCAATTGACTCAACCCCTCTTGCCACTTTGGTTTGAAATGGACCCAATTCAGTTGATTAAATGGGTCACACCCGTCGACTGTGCTGTACCTCGGCTATTTTTTGCACCTTCCCGAACTTCAAACATCCATAACTTTTGATATATAGCTCCAAACGAATCGCCATTTCTTCCATTGCGATCGTGGAGAAATCCTCTTCAATTTAGAGACTTCAATTCACGAATTTACATAACCTAAAATTTTCTATATCCTTGTGTGTAGCCTATACGTGTGTTGATACACTCATTTATGCACACCTATGCACACACTTTCACGCAAACGCACATTAACTTCACAATTCACACTTTCAGACTTCACCGGGGCAATTAATCGACCCGGTATACTCTCATCTGACTTAGCGCACAAAGTGGTCGCTATGGCTACATGAAATGCCATAATGAACTTATATTTAATAATATTTCTATATAACTAAACAATTGCAAACGAGCTTCACCGGGACGATTACTCGATCCGGCACTTTCCCACGCAACTTAGCGCATCGGGTGGTCACTATGGTTACATGAGATCGCTCATAACATCACCATATACAGATACAGACATTCCGTATGCATATACAATCTATTACATAAATATTCACCTCTTACAAACACAACTCTCATCAAAATTTTAGCTACAACAGTAGAGTTGTTTCGGTCGTTGCTTAACTCCGAATACACACATATGTATACCCGCTCGTGTACGTATACACATACGTATGTCCATTAGGTAATTCAACTATTTGTTATACAAATATTACTTGTTTTAGTAATCCTTCTAATAATAAAAGTGAAACATCTCTTTATATCATTTTATAAAATCATAAACCATTTTATAAAATGTCATACTAGCTTATAATCACTTTATTAAAATCAAATATTCACCTTTTTACTATTTTATAAAATCTCATACCCATTTTATAAAACATATTCTTCATCTATAAAATCATGGAACCATTTTATAAGTACTAATTAAGGCTATAGGGTCTTTAATTATTTTAATAAGGGGTATAGAACTCCCAAACCCCTTAATTAGCTTACTAACCTTTTTGCAAATCAATTTAAATGGATTAGTTAGTTATTAATAATTATGTGCATATAATTACACTACTCAATTAATCCCAAATCAAATAATAACATCACAAACAATCACCCAATTAGCCCAAATCAAATCTAGGGCTTACTAACTATTTTCAAAACATAGTGTTAAGGTCTTAAACAATTGACTAGCTAAGGGAAACATGTTTATAACATGAATACAAGTCTAAACTAACCCAATCATTCTTCAGATCACTTCATATGATTCAATATTAAGCAATAAATGAAAATATTAAGTATAACACATAAATTGATAAGGAGAATTATCCCACTCATCTTCTCTTTTCCTAAATCAAGCTCTAATCACCAAAACCCATCTACAAGCTAACTTTAAAGTTGAGATCTCTCCCCAAAATCCAAATCTAGCTAATTCCTTCATGGGTTTTGTAGAGAATTGGAAGTGAAGAATTATGGTGATTTTTATTTACGTTTAGAAATTTATTTAGTGGGTTTAATGCTTGCTGATAAGAAGAGGATTAAGGAAGACATTATAGAAAATGGAGAGGAATTAACGTGAATGAGAGAAAATGAGAGGAATTAGTCACTTATAGGCTAGTGAATGGGCTTAGCCCAAATCCTCCCTATCTGGCACTATTCATTACCGAAAATTTTAAACACCAAACATATCGAACCTTCTACTCAAACAAGCTTTGAACGCCACTCCGGACCTAATGGAAAAGATTTTGGAACCCAATTCCATTGTATACAAAAGTTATCCTTTTGGATTGATTTACAAATCGAATGTAGGCTACCACCTGAAAATCCATCGGTCGAAATATATCGATGCTTATAATCAAAGAAATTCGCAACATCGATTCGGAGTCAATAGAAGTGGTCTCAAGTCCTTATTCGACCGCATGCGAAAAGCCACAATTTGAATTTCCAATGCAATAACGACTTAATATTTAAATTAACTATTTAAATATATTATCGTTAAATATACGGGTTGTTACATTCTCCCCTCCTTAAAAGGATTTCGTCCATAAAATTCACATGGGTACGAGAAAGTAACTGGACTGACCAAACTTCTCGAATCTCAGTTTCAGAAAGTCCCTACAATACCTTCCAAATTTGATGGCATCACACACTATGAAATATGCGATGACCTACGTCATCCTACATTTCCTAAAAGTTCATACCCTTCATAAGAAATCTTCTTACATTTAAATGCCAATGTAAGTAAATAAGCATTTAAACGGCTAGCTCTCAAGTACCTAATTGTACTATACAAAGAGGACTACACAAACAAAAACAAATTTAAACGTGTATAACGTCAGTGTAGTAACCGATACTACTATAGTCATACATGACAATCACTTGGAGAGAAAGCTCAAGTGAGTCAGTATCAAAATATACCACTGACTCGGAGTCGCATCAAAAGGTAGTGGACTCATATAGATCCTATCTCGCCCTATAGCAGGCTGGATGATTTGCGATCTATTCCAAATAGCTAAGGATACAAATCAACACCCATCATTACTGATGGGTGGAGTCGACAACGGACACTTATCGTGATCCAAAAAATCCAAACAAACAGGGCTGGTACACTAATGTACTCAGACATCTATCTTGATTTAATAATAGACGTGTCAACAAATCCAAAGCCAATGATCTACAAGACCTACAATACAAGGCCAATACAATGTATGATCACTAATATAAGATCAATACTGTACACGGTCACTAATATAAGACCGATGTAATGCACGGTCACTAAATTAGACCGATACAATTTATATAACTACATGTACCCCGGATTAAACACCCGAAGGTAGGAATCCACCATTGCCAATCAAATGACATGCAATTAATTATCTCATATAATTAACCTCTAATCAATTAATGACTATAAGCGAAAAGAAACCATCAAACAATAACCGATAATGATATGCAACAATAACTAGCATTCAAACTACTAAACTTGCAAGCAACAAAATTAGCCATAATAAAAATCAGCCATCGTAAAAGTGAAACAACACAACAAACAAGATCAGACAGTCGCAACGAAAGAGAGCAACAAGCAATAACTAACAACAAGCAATTAAAAACAACAAACAATAGCAAGCACAAAAAATAACAATCAACAAATCAAAAAGTAAAAGAAATTCAAACAATGAAATATTTAAAAGAGTCTACACCAACATGCTCGGTAAACATCAAAAGTCAAACGCGTAGGTTGAACCATAAACTCCAATGAGTCTGTTCGACATTCAAAAAGAGTAAATGCCTAAGTGGTGCAACTCCTTTCATTAATATAGCACACAAATGACTACTACACCTCTGAGCTACAAAGAGGAACACCTATAATATATGGAGGATCATCAGGTCTCTAAACTCTCGAATAGATCCAACGATCAATCCCTCTACTTTCCTTTTCTTTCGAACAAAACTCATTCTCCAAAGGAGAAAATTATGCTAGTTAAATCATCATTAAATAAAGATTTACAATTTTCTAGGTTTTCTGGGGTTCAAATCCAGCTCGACTGTACAATGTTAATAAGGACAATTACTAAGTGCTCTATGACGCTCGCCTAGGCAAGTATCATCTCGTCACTTAGGAGATTATCCAAATCGCCACAAAACTAGTCGAGAAACTCTTCCTTGAAGTATCCTACGCAATAATTATACTACACTAAATTTTTATAATTTCCTAAAGATTATTCCAAATGACAAGATACCTATTCCGACCCTTTGTTTGCTCGCAAGATTTCTTTGTTAAATTAGGGTCGCCACCTGACTCCATCTGTGCGAACACCGATCCATTCTTTAATCCGACTACTGAAATCTCCTGACACGTCCAAGGTCGTTTTTCAAAAATCTCTCAATCATTCCAAGAATTCGACTCAAGTGCTCGTCTATCATAATCAAGTGAAAAACCCTATCCTAACTGGTGCAAATCATCTGAAAACTCTATGCTTGAACTATAGGTTAAGAATTGGCACACGACTAGAAAAATATTTAGAAAATATTCCTTTTGAAACGTGGGATTTCTCTCATCACCTAAGGTTTACTAACACAAAGGAAAACAATAATAACATGAATGACACTAGACAATCGCCTATAATTCATCCGCTCGGTATCTGCTCATTACTGGGCATCCACCGAACCCTACATGGATATAAATCTAAGTCACACTTCATCGACCGAATCCACTTAACTTGAAAGCACGTGCATCAAGTTCGAATGGTAATACTTTAGTCGCTTCACCTCAGTTTTGCAACTAATGTGACTCATACAAGGTTTATCTCCACCGAAGAATTTACCTACTAAGAAAGGTGTCAAGTTTAGCCAATCTATCGAGTAACTACCAATAGATAAATATACCGCTCAAGTTTCGGATGGAATAAAAGTTGAGTTCCCAAAAATAGAGAATACCTTACTATATAAGCTAACACTTTCGATTTTCCTGACCCGTAAGCCGCTAGGACCCGATAATTCCTGAAAGGCACAAGTAATCATCACTTACATAAGCCCTTTAGAAATGTAGGATGGTCCTTCTTCAAGTGATCAAGCCGATCGCAAATGAAGCACTTACGATTCACTTTATCTGAATGACATTTCATAGAAATATGCCTCTCATATGCCACAGAAGTGACATACCAGACCATCTTTTCTTTTTCGAACAAGCTCAATCTTCCTTATATAATGGTCTTTACGCTTCGATTGGAGTTTCGATTGCTTCCACTTTTATGACCTTAATGGTATCTTACGGACATTTCCACAAAGGAGAACCATCCCTACAAGTATTCAAAAGTGGACCCGAATAGGGATAAGGCTAAGCAATGAACCCCCAACCAATGCTAAAAACCCAAGACAAATCTCTTTGCCTACAACAACAAAGTACCGACCAACTCAAACTCCAAAACAAAAGGTTGAACTGGTCAACACTCCTACACTGATATGCTATCCTGCTCAGAATGGATGGAATACTCAAGCTATACACTCTTCTAAATCTCAGAAATGAACTGAGAACTTAAGGCAATGCCAGAATAAATTTTGAATCATAGGTCTTCTTATCAGCTACAAAACCACTGCATCCTTCCTAGCCAAAGTTTCCCTTCCCCAATTGCCGAGGAACAATCTAATTTATGAGAGCATTCCCTTGATTTATATCAATGGAAGTCTTCCCATGCATTTGCCCGAGACCGTGTACCAGCAACAGTCTCAGGACCCAGATATTGCTTCCCTCCAAGGCTAAGGAAATTTCGACACTCTTTCAAAGAGTCTAAAGCTGGTGGAGCTAAAAATACTGATGCCCAAAGGGTCACACTACTTATGACGCTAACCGCAATAAGCTGGAAATGTTCACGGGTAACGGAACATCTTTTGCGATAGAGAAATAGTCTTTGAACAAATCATGCATCTCAGAGTGCCCATCCGTAATCGTTCCCGTATTTCGTCTGCTCATACGAATAACTTGACGAAAATACCTTAACAACTAGCGGTAGAAACAAATCAAGTTTAAAAGATAAGTAGTGTATATAGTATTATAGAGTAGAAAAATACAAGTACGCTCTCTCAACGTCTCTCTCGTTTGACCAGATTGATTAACTCAAATTGGTCTACTTTGTTCGAGTGTTGAGCCTAAGCTCTGATACCAACTATAACGACCCGCCCTTAGTAATACCTAATAGTTGGCGCCTTACAATGTCACCTTACTTTCAAATACCACAATAGACTGATTGTCGGGTTAAATTAGAATGAAACACTAAACCAAAAGATCGATAAGATCTGATAAGGGAATGAAAACATATAATATACTGAATATACATGAATAGATATCGAATAACAATATATATTAGAGACTGTACTAGCAGAAACAATCGAAAAATAAATATCAGTACATAATAGTCAGAACGCATCAACTCCAAAAGCACGGAGTTTTGAATAAATATCTGATACAACAATCTTATATATAAATAACAGGTCTGTCATATACAATAAAATAATATGTGTGTATATATATATATATATCTCAAAACATCGATGTCATGCCTCCAAAATGCTCATGCTACGCACTCCGCTAGCGTATCCCCAAAAGCACCTGACTTCTAAACTACTCAATCGAGTACCCGACAGTTGTCATGACATAAGCAAATAAAGATAAAATACATGTCAGACAAAAAGCTTGGTGTGAGCGGAACTATCTCAAAATACTTTATATTAAAACTATATACAAATAGACAGGAACACCAAAATCTCTGCCGGCCCTCTCCACAAATGTGGCTCAAGGGAATTTAACTCTATATAAACAAGTACAGTAAATCCATCTCAAAAGTAGAGGATCATACCATAACCTGCTCTTCTCCTGTAATAACTAGTTAGCTCATTGCACTACACTAGCCCAAAAACTACTAATAATATAGTACCAATATATCATGATCCCAAAGCCACGATCCCTATAGTTATGATCGATAAAATACGCCCCAATGCGTATAGTCCCTACGGCTAAAACCAAATAGGTGCACCATAATGCATAGGTCACTACTGCTAAGACCAAATCGTAGATAACTCGCTACTAGGAAACTCTATGTCCCAGCTCGATATCATCGAAATCATAGATGACTCACTGCTGAGGAACTCCATGTCATAGACCGCTATCATCACAAATCATATATGACTTGCTACTTAGGAACTCCAAGTCTCAGCCCGCTATCGTATAAAAACCTAGATGACTCACTACCGGGGAACTCTATGTCCTAACCAGCTATCATCAAAATCTTATAGGATCGCCACACACGGCTCTAGTCGCCAAGGCCTAAAACCCACCCGAAAACTCTAACAAAACCCCATACTAACCCAAATTGCATTCCAAATTGAACCATGACCCCAATATCATAATATTCTCCCGGTATATCCTCCCGATCTATCTCAAAATCTACGGTTTTTGGAATACGTGCCGGGGTGAGTCCCACGCGGCCCCCAAAATCAGATTACTCCAAAACCTACAAAAATTTCATAGGTTATAGCACTTGGAAAATGGTGAATAATGGTCCAAATTTCACCATAATCCGACTTCGTATGTGAAAGTTATAGCGTTTTGAAGTTTCAGTCGAACTAGGCGATCAACAACAGGTCAGCGAAATTGGTAGACGCTACGGACTTGATTCGACTAAAAAGTAATTCCGGTCGAATGGGATCAGTCGACTGAACCAATCTATTAGTCGACCGAATCCCCTTGCAACTCTAGTTTGAAATGGACCAAATTTGGTTGACTTAATAGGTCCCACCAGTCGATTGTGCCTGTACCTAGGCTGTTTTTGCACCTTCCCGAACTTCAAACATCCATAACTTTTGATCCCCAACTCTAAACACCTCCCCGTTTGTTCCATTGCGATCGTGGAGAAATCCTCTTCAATCTAGAGACTTAAAATTGTGAATTTGCATAACTTGAATTTTCCTCTACCCTTGTGTGTAGCTTATACATGTGTCGATACACTTATTCGTGCACGCCTATGCATACACATTCACGCAAACGCACATTAACATAACAATTCACACTTCCGGACTTCACCGGGGCAATTATTCGACGTACTCTCACGTAACCTAGCACACATGATGGTCGCCATGGCTACATGAAATGCCTATAAGGAACTTATATTCAATAATATTTCTATATAACTAAACAATTGCAAACGAACTTCACCGGGGCAATTACTCGACCTGACACTTTCCCACACAACTTAGCATATTAGGTGGTCGCTATGGTTACAAGAGATCGCTCATAATATGACCATACATACATACAGACATTCCCGTATGCATATACAATCTATTACACATATATTCACCTCTTACAAGCACAACTCTCACCACAATTTTAGCTACAACACTAGAGTTGTTTCGATCATTGCTTAACTCCGAATACACGTATATGTATACCTGCTCATGCACGTATACACATAGATAGATCCATTAGATAATTCAACTATTTCTTGTTAAAATATTACTAGTTTTAGCAATCTTTCTAATAAGAAGAGTGAAACATCTCTTTGTATCATTTTATAAAATCATAAATCATTTTATAAAATGTCATACTAGCTTATAATCATTTAATTAAAATTAAGTATTCGCCTTTTTACTATTTTATAAAATCTCATACCCATTTTATAAAATATATTCTTCTTCTATAAAATCATGAAACCATTTTATAAATACAAATGAAGGCTTATAGGGTCTTTAATCATTCTAATAAGGGGCATAGAACTCCCAAACCCCTTAATTAGCTTACTAACTTTTTTGCAAATCAATTCAAATGGATTAATTAGTTGTTATACATCATTACACTACTTAATTAATCCCAAATTTAACAATAACATCACAAACTATCGCCCAATTAACCCAAATCAAATCTCGGGCTTACTAACTATTTTCAAAACATAGTATTAGGGTCTTAAAAAATTGATTAGGTAAGGGAAACATGTTTATAACATGAATACAAGTCTAAAATAACCCAATCATCCTCCAAATCACTCCATATGATTCAATATTAAGCAATAGATGAAAATATGAAGTATAAGATGTAAATTGATAAAGAGAATCAACCCACTCACCTTATGTTTCCTTAAATCAAGCTCTAATCACCAAAACCCATCTCCAAGCTAACTTTAAAGTTGAGATTTCGCTCTAAAATTCAATTCAAGCTAATTCCTTCGCTAGTTTTGTAGAGAATTGGAAGAGAAGAATTATGGTGATTTTTATTTGAATTTAGGAATATTATTTAGTGAGTTTAGGACTTGGTATTAGAATAGGAGTAAGGAAGACATTAGAGATAGTGGAGAGGAACTAACGTGAATGAGAAGCGAATGAGAGAAAATGAGAGGAATCAGTCACCTACAAGCTAGTGAATGGGCTTAGCCCAAATCCTCCGTATCCGGCGCTATTCATTCTCGAAAATTCCGAACTCCAAACATATCAAATCCTATACTCAAACAAGCTCTGAATGCCATTCTGGACCTAATGGAAAAGGTTTCAGAACCCAATTCCATCGTATACAAAAGTTAACCTTTTGGATCGATTTATAAATTGAACGCAAGCTACCAGCTGAAAATCTGTCGGTTAAAATATATCGATATTTATACTTAACAAATTCGCAACATAGATTCAGACTCAACAGAAGTGGTCTCGAGTGCTAATTCGACCGTATGTGAAAAGCCATATTTTGTATTTCTAATTCAATGATGACTTAATATTTAAATTAACTATTTAAATATATTATTGTTAAATATGTAGATTGTTACTGTTGGGGGTCGATATGACCTATTGATCCGATAGTTTGAACCTTCCCGATGTTGCTAGTCTTAGGATAATGCCTGTTCTCAGAAGGTTGAGGATCGATATGACCTGTCGATCTAGCGGTTTAGACCTTCCTAATGTTGCCAGTCTTGGGGCAATGTCAGTTCTCACAAGGTTAGAAATTGATATGACCCATCGATCTGGCAGTTTAGATTTCTCAACATTGCCAGTTTTGGGACCACATCGATTCTCAGAAGGTTGAGGATTGATACAACCCATTGATTCGGTGGTTTAGGCCTTTCCAACATTTCCAGTCTCATGATAATGTCAGATTCAAAAGGGTGAGGATTGATACGACCTGTCGATCCGGCAGTTTAGGCCTATCTGACGTTGCCAGTCTTGGGACAACGCCGGTTCTCAAAAGGTTGAGGATCGATACGACCCGTTGATCCAACAGTTTAGACCTTCCGACATTCCCGGTCTTGGGATAATACCAGTTCTCAGAAGATTGAGGATCGATACGACCGTTGATCCAGTGGTTTAGACCTTCCCGACATGGCCGGTCTTGGGACAATGTCAATTCTTAGAAGTTTGGGGATCGATATGACCCGTCGATCTGGCGTTTTAGACCTTCCCAACATTGCCAGTCTTAGGACAACGCTGGTTCTCAAAAGGTTGAGGATCGATACGACCCATCGATCTAGCAGCTCTTACCTTCCCGACGTTTCTAGTCTTGGGACAATGCAAGTTATCAAAAGGTTGAGAATCAATATAGCCTGTCGATCCGGTGGTTTAGATCTTCCCACCATTGCTAGTCTTAGGGCAATGCTGATTCTTAGAAGGTTGAGGTTTGATACGACCTATCGATTCGACAATTAGTGAGTCCACACTTTCGGTCCATCATTCGAGGGCAGAGGAGCGTTTTCTCGTATATGCTGCAGGTTGCGTGGCATATGATTTTTGCTTGCATGAAGACAATTTTACTGGTTCAAGAAGAAAAATTTATTAATGAGTAGAAGAAATGGCAAATCGTGCCTTTTTACAATGCCTCCAGTGTGCCTAGAGGCTTGTTTACGAATGGAAATTAGATAAGGATGAGTGAAATAGTATTTTTTTTAGGTTGCTGCTTCATTCCTGGATGACCGGCTAGCTTGAAGGCTATTTGATAACTAGTTTTTCATCAGCTCGCCTGGGCCCCTATCCACCGGGTCTAGCAGTTTTCCTTAAGCAGGTAGACCCTGGGATCTAGTATTTTCTCCTCCATTTCGTAGTTCCCTAACATATCGCTGGAGCTTATTTTTCCTTATCAGCTCCTCGATCAAATTCCTCAGATGTTGGCATTCGTTGATGTTATGCCCGTGACTTTTAAGGAAGCGACAATACTTCCTGGAACGTTTCTCCTGTTCCATCCCTTCCCTCTTGAGTGGCTTCTTATATTGCTCGGTTCTTGAGTAGCAGGATATATATTTTCCGGTGTGTCAATCAAGGGTGTGTAATGTTCCAATCTGAAGTTCTTCGGACATTTTGCATTTGCGTTATTTCTGTTACCATAGTTTTGACTTCTTTCTTCTGATTACCAGAGTTTTAAGCGTTTACTTTAATGTTGCCCTGGATTATTTCCATCGATTGTTCATCACCAACCTCTTTGTTGGCTAGTCTTTCTTCTTTCAACTGTAGGAGTTGATTCGCGTTTTGGTGAAATCTTTCCTTGGTAGTAGGTTGCTTCTTCTTTAACCATCTATCGAAATCCATATCTGGGAATACCCCAAACCAAGGCTATAAATACACGATCCTCCTTCGGATTGCTAACTTTCGTAACAACGATGTTGAATCGGTTCAAGAATATTTTAAAAGACTCCTTAGGTCCTTGAGACAAGTTAGATAGAGACATCGTGTCCTTTGGTCGGGCAGCATGGAGCCTGAACTACTCCAGGAACATCTTAGCTAATTCGTCAAAAATAGAAATAAACTTCGGTGCGAGCCTAGTAAACCACATGGAAGCAACTCCTTCCAAGAAGATAGGGACACGTATGCAACGAACAACATCTGTAGCTCTAGCTCCATCCATATGCCATTCATATTTGATTAAGTGTTGCCAGAGATCAGTAGTTCCGTTACAGGATGGCATCGCCGGCATAGTGAAATTTCTGGGGTATTCTTCTCTCAAGGTATTTTCATTGAATGGAGTTCGACTTGGCATGGAACCTCGGTCTTCATTTTTCCTACCCTGCTTTCTTCCATCAATATTTTGACTATGTCAGCAATATACTCCTCGTTGGCACGGTAATCCAAAGGTCAATTATCAGGGGTTGCATGGAGTGTTTGACTCCGCTAATGGCCTCGGTTTGCCGACTAACGTCTTGGTGCTCCTATCTCTTGATGTACCACAACTTCAGAATTATGTGGACACACGGTCGGTTGAGTTGCGGTTGTCTGAACTCCATCTTCATCAGCATCACCATCCAATTTCAATTCGTCACTATCAAGATGCAAGTCCACTTCCTCATTAGATACATTTACGACATCATCTTCCTAAGCATCATCTAGAAGGACATTTCTCTCGGTACCGAGTGAAGTTCTCTCGATACTGACTTGTTTTCTTGAGGGGGAGCGCTTCTTCCTCCTGCAACTCCTCCTGCTACTCCACCATCTACTTCCTTTTTCTTTTTCTTCCCACCTCTCCTGTTTAGGCTAGAAACAAAAGAATTATCTTATTCTATAACAGGTGAAGTGTCCCTTCTAGTTCTCCTAGCAGTGCGGGGTTGCAGATTGAGTAGAGTGTCCATCTTGTCCATGAGAGCTTTTTGGCTTTCTTCCATTCTCAGGTTAAGTTCATGAATCATCTTATCAAACTCTCCTCTACTCACTACTTCTTGTTGAGCAAAGGATCTTGGTACTGCATTTACATTGTTAACTTCCATTTGGTGAGTGTTCCCTTCATCATCATTAGCCACTGCTCCTGCAAATCTTTCGAAGGTAGTTCTTCCTTGTCTTAGAGCCATTGATTCCCAATAGCAATTATTTAAATACTTCAAGTAAAGTTTCTTGTTCTAACTTTTGGACCTATCCAATCCAAATTTGAGAGCTAGATCCAAGTCTAGGTTCAATTTTCTCAGTGAAAGCACCAAAATGTTGACACTAAAATGGATAAATACACAATAATGAGTTGTAAGGAACCTATGAGACCTATGTCTTGAAGATAGTATTGAAAATAATAGAAATAAAGTTGTAAGACACAAGATTTTTATAGTGGTTCTGCAATCTCTGGCCTATGTTCACTTTATAATTTTATTGACTATGGATTTAAGATAGTTTTTTTGAGATTACAAAGGATTAGAGTCACAAGTACAAGAAGTTGACAGGTTCTACGACCTAGAATTGCCTAGAGTAGCCACCTTGGTGACTATTATGAGGGAGGAAGAAGGGAAAAAGCAATGGAATCCCCAATCTAGAGTGAAGAAGAAAGAACATAGTGAAGATCTTCTTTTGGTATCTTTATGGTTTGTATTTATAGGGAAACAGGTATGATAGGTCAGAGTTCCACTTGCAACAGAGTCCAAACATCGGCCCAAAGTCACACAAAAATTTGTATGGTCCACCGAGTTGTTAAGATACCTCGGTATTGGGTTCCATAACTCGATACCAAGTTCCATAAATAGGTACCGAGTTCCATAACTCGGTATCGACTTATTTCTTTAATTGGAAATAACTCTGACTATTTTTGGCTACTCTTCTAAGTTCAGGTTGATGTATCCCATGTTGTTTCCATTGATCGTTGGTTGATTTTAGTAATAATTCCTCCATCTCTTGTGTTATTCTTCCGTTTTAGCTGTCATCTCTTTAACTCTTGGTATTGTCATATAAAACTCTTGAAAATCACTTGGTCATGTATGAAAGAGGTAAATAATAACTCGTGTGAAGTCGGAGTGAAGAATTGAGTGGTAGAAATCACTCTTGAAAATCACTTGGTCACGTATGAAAGAGGTAAATAAAACTCTTGAAAATCTCTTTAACTATTTCCTTAGCTCTTCTAAGTGAGTTTCCAAGACTTTTAGTCGTTTTGTCTTCATCTTTGTCTTGATGTCAGTGAAAATCATGAGCTTTGGGTCGGCGTTGACTTGACTTGGAGTTCGATATGGGATTTTGTGCGTCAGACCCGAGTTCTGCTTAGTAATGAGTACTTGAAGTCCGACCTGAGAGTTTTATGAGTTGGACCCGAGTAAAATCGTAAATCAGTGTCGATTTATGTTGCTTGGATTCTAACCTGAGAGTTTTGTGAGTCAGACTTGAGAAAAATCATAACTCGGTGTCGAGTTGTGTTGCTTGGAGTCTGACCTGATAGTTTTATAAGTCGGACCAAAGAAAATCATAACTCGATACAGAGTTGTGAATAATAACTCGGCACCGCGTTGACTCCGGTCTGACTTGGGTTTGTCTCTAGTTTGACTCAAGTCTGACTCAGGTCTGACTCCAAGTCATATTGTCTTGCCTTGCTATTTCTCAACTCAGGTTTTCCTTCATTTTTCCTCAGTTCTGGTCAAGTACGACTCAAGCCTGACCCCAGGTGCCAAGTTGAAAAACTCAAGTCAACTTTTTCCGCTCATTTTTCAATATTTCCTTCTTCTTGCATTTTTATGATGTTTCCAGTCTTTGAATCGGTTTATCTTAATTTTGACATTCTAACTTCCGGTTGAAATCAGCTTGGTCAAAAACCCGGTTAACATGTACTAGTCCAACCAACATTACCATTGTAACATTCATCATCAAGTAACCATAATTAACTACCCTTCACCTCGTTGTAATAACGGTAAAACATCGCATACCCACTTTAAGGCAATCTCATCGTCGTAAAACAACATATATGACAATTATTCACACATCTAACAACCATCCAAATAATATATTTGCATATATTATTCACTTAAGTACAAAATCATTTTTTATTGTTTATTATGATGTCGCCTTTATTATTCATCCAATAATAATAATAATTCCTTTTAAATAGTAATATACTCTTTTCATCCTTTTTATTGTTTTTCATTTCTCTAAATACCCTAAAACATCGTATTTAAATAAAAATAGCAATCTTCATCAAATCATTTTTTAAAACTATATTATTATGATTATTTTACATAATAACATATATCAAAATCTCTTTAATTCTTTTCAAAACCAATTTATTACTATTTGTCACCAAAAATACAACATTTTATTTTAAATCACCGAAACACCTTTTTATTCCTTTTTATTTCAAAATAGTAACTTATATCCAAAAAAACTTTTGGAAACATTTATGTACTATTATTATAATTATTCAAAAAATACCTTTTAATTTTATTTCTCAGACAACAACAATAATACTACTTTCTACTATAAATACTATAAAATCAATCATTTCACTATTTACACAAAACAAAACTATTTTCACTAAAATTCACACTATTATTTAAAGTCTCATTTACTTTATTAACAATAGACTTCCCAAATATCAAATTAAAATATGATTATAGTTATTATTTATAAATTTTCCCAAAAGTTCATAAATAATAACCATATTAAGTCCCGTATCTCCATTTCGGTAAAGTTTGTTGAATCATCGTTATTTACAAAATCCATCTTATTTCAATAATTGTATTCAAATCTTAAATCCACAATTGACTATAAATAAACATTCAACGCAACCTTCAATCATGAAATTATGCATCAAATTATATCAGTTTATCACAAAACATGTTCATAATCAAACCTTACATTCATATTAACAATTATACTTCATTACAACATGTTTAAATCGTTTTAAATGCATTTTAACTTCGTTTATATCGATTTTCACTTTCAAAATAGCGTAAAAATATGTTTTAACTTTAAAAATGGATTCAAAACATAATGCAATCTATAGAAACATATTGACATATTATAGATGATATGTCAATTACTAATCGCCCAAAAGTTGATGAAAAACATGCAAAATGAGGAAAATTCGAAAATTCAACAAATACCCAATTTAATAATCATATTTTTCCATTTAAAAACATTTTTAACACATATATCAATAATTATAATAAAGTGAGAGAATAAAATCACTTACCTAGGGTATAGAATCAACAAAAACCACCGAACAAGCGTAGATTCACGAAAACAAAGGTAGATCCGGATTTGGATGGAAGTTACACGCTTTTATATGTGCAAATTTTGATGTCCAAAAAGTCTCTTGCAAATCTCTTACTTATTCTATTTTTTATAAGTTGATTTAGTTTAAATTTTAATGAAAGAAAGATGAGATTTAGGTCGAAGATGGTCAATGAAGGCTAAGAATGGTTAGTAAAAGTTTACAAATGTATTTATAGTGATTGGGGCTGCACTAACCCTAGTCACGAAATTAATTAGCATGTCTAATTACAGGTTGGATTAATTACAAACTAATCTACCCATAATTTGCAAAATTTTAAACAATTATATCTTCTAAATCGCAAGTCCAAAAATCTATTATGACCACTCTGAATGGGATATAATCATATCTTTCATTTAGAAGTGGTTTGAGACCCTAGTTTGACTCCTACCAAAAGTTAACGGCCTTACAAGATTGACCAGTGTCAGAACCGTCCAATAAAAATTCTATGGGTGGAAAATGTCGTTGGTTAACAAACTCGAAGTTATATTAAATTTGGACCCAATTCGATTTTAATAAAAATCTTTTTAACATCCGACAATATGTAAATATGGGCCATTACATCCTTCCCCTTTTAAAGAATTGCACCCTCGCAATTCCTCGAATACAAATTTCTATGGAATTACTAAAGTCTCATGATGGACTACATAATATAATATTGGGAAACATATCAATTACAAATTAACTACCTAAAAATAAAAATGCATAACGACCATATCAAACCATCAACCACAACACAATATAATTCATTCACAATAATGGATTCAAATTTCGACGTGCGTAATATAATAACATGTACACTTAATCCTGAATCTAAACTATAACATGGAAAAAAAATACTCCATCAAAAAAAGGATGAAACCTTAATCATAGACAAATTCCTACCATGCATTTCAACAATTCAAGTATAATCGACCCTAACAAAAGTCTACAGCAAAACGTAGACTAATAAAAATATGCATGAACAAATAATTGAATATACATAAATCAGTAATCAACATAGGTCATTAAAATAAACACACATGCTCAAAATAATATGGTATCATCACCATACACCTATTAACCAATAACACGTATGTGCTAATTCCTAAGCTGACTACATATTCACCATAATATGTGTATCTTCATAATTGTCGATGAACTTCCTCATAGTTTCATCCTCGAAGTAATCATTGTATCATCTATACATATACCCTCCAAAACAATATATGTTCCTACTCATGGCCACATCCTCAAAATAACTCTACAATTACATTATCGATTCCCAAACCAACATCGTAAGGTAACATACCAAATGACCACTATCGTAAGGCCAATTAATACTCAATATCATAAGAGCATTGTACTTTAAAATATATGATATAGCTTGTATGATCACTTTATACGATCAGCAACCATCCAACACTGATGTCTTATCAATGCTTAATTTCATGTCACTCCATAAGGTTAAGAAACTAGACCATCTTCATAAAGTTTAGGCCTCGTACCAAATACTCTTGGATATATAAAGACACAAATGACCACCCTTGTAGAATCAATGAATACTCATCTCCGTAAGAGCATCGCGGCTAGATGAATGCTTGAATCCTTGCCACTTCGTACGACCAGGAAACCAAACCACCCTGTATAGGTCTAGGGATAAGAAGATCACCCAGTATCGATCTGTAGTGCGCGTCCCCATGATCCCCTTCTTCTCGAGCATACATCAACACCTTACATCATCAGCAATCCCTTGGTACACACATAATCAGAACTCATCCTATTCCATTCTTTATTTCTGGCTGAAAAATCTGATTCCACAATCATCTTATAGTGATTTCTTCATTTAATGATAGGGATGACTTACCTGTATAGCAAAGGTGGATCTGCAGGCGATGATAGTTCCAATACATCATCAAAGAAAAACATTTACCAAAACATTTTTATTTTTAAATAAAAGCTTCCATCTTCCTTTAAACTAAAAGTCCTTTTCGAATTAAAAATATCCACATCATTTTATAAAAATGATTTCCCTAAATATTTCCACCATTTTAAATTAATTTAAAATAAATTTTGAGAAAATATCGTTTTGAAATGTTCAAACTGTAAATAATTTCTTCAAAATAGACACTCTTTGTTTTTAAAATATTTATGAAAGCAGGTAGTTGTTCTATATAAAGTAGAATACAAAACATGTATTTTAAAACTCCTTGTTTTGGTAAGTGTATAATGAACCTCCCACCCATCATTTTGATTCCTCGGTGGTACCATCAAGTCTTTAGTCACCAAAAATCCTCCAACCACTATTACTTATCTTCAAGGAACATTTTCACATGTTTAAGTCAATCTAAACATATAGTCTTCCTCAACTTAGGAAAGTATGCTATCCAGCTTTGACTAAACTAAATATGTCCCTTATTGATCCACTAGCTTCTCCAATTTGTATCCCACCCAAAAGTTAATATTGGATAACTACCTCCTACATTTATCATACATAACAGTCAAATAATCATGCAAGCAAACAAGCAAGCAAATAAGCAAACAAGTAACAAACAAATAATTAAAATCAATCATTGTAAAAAAACAACCAACATGACAATACAAGAAAAGAAATCAATTCAAGCAAGCATGGCATAAGTTAATGAGCAATCATAGGCAAGCAAGTAGTACAAATAACAATCATTGGAAATAACTCAACAAGCAAGAAATCAATACGGACTATTCAACTAAAGCAAGTCATACAAGTAAAAGGTCACTATCCCATACTTCGAAATGGGCAGTGCATCTATCCTTTCCTAACTCCCTTCATGGAAGGGAACAACTATACATCCCTACAACTTATTAGGGAAGATCAAACATAACAGTGATAAAGGTAAAATCGTCATAATGGTGTTGGGCAGACTCAAGCTCATCTTTCCTCCATGTCACATAGTTTTAGTGTTACAGTCCTCAAATGGAGTTTCCTAAATAATATCTTTTTAATAAAATATTTTATAACAAGCACTTTCAAAGTTTTTTATTTAATTAAATTTTTTACGTTTTCAACCACTTATTTCCAAATCACATCATCCTCCTACTGATAAAATATTTTCTCAAAATATTGTAAAATTAGATATTTTATAATACATCATTTCTCAACAATATATTCTTAAATATCCTTAATAAAAAATTTAAATTTTTAGATATTTTCAGAACATCATTTATCAAGGAGTACCCTTTAAGAGAAAATATTTATAACCAAAATAAATTTCCAAACAAAATTTTTCTAAAATTAAATACACCCATTCAACAAAACTTTTATTTCAAATAAATATCTTATTACATCCTTCAATCAAAAGATACTTCTCAAATGAAAATATATACACTATATCATTTTCAAATTCTTCTTTTGGGAAAATAATTCATTCAAAATAAAATATCTTTTTTTGGAAATAACCTTCTTGTAATAAACCTTCACTAAATTATATAATATTCATTGTAAAGAATGTTTCAACAATATATTCATTAAAATGAGGGTTCTCACTAAATGTTCTTCAAAGACCAAATTGAACTTCCAATATCTAATTAAAACACCATTTTACCTAAAAACATTTCTAAATGGTTTTACCATATTTACTTTATTCTTATGAAAATACCTTCATAAAAATAATTTATTCCCAAATTAAATTCTTTATTCTTACTAAGAATTTCAACTAATCACTTCATGTTAAAAATAATCATTTTCCCTTTTTAATAAAACATTTAAAAAAATCAAGAATGTGTACTTATAAATTTTCCAAACAAATATTGTTATGGGCAATGTCGCCTATGAGACCAAGATCTGGATGGAAGCTAAGACAAGGCAAGGGAAGGTAAGCATAGTAAGACAAGGCATGTGAGAAGAGAGGAGAAGCCCCACTTTCGGTAGCTCAAGTACCGAACAAGAAATCCTATTTGATACCCAAGGTACTGAACATGATTTCCTATCCGGTACCTAAGATACTGGACATGATTTTCTATTCGGTAGATAAAAGCCCATTGAGTCAAGGGCTAAGAAGCCCACCGAACCAAGGATTGGGGTGCTCACCGAACCAAGAAGAGAAGTGCAGGAACTTGGCCAGCAAGACGACCATGTGCATTTCATCGAACCAAACGACTCTAACCGTGTTTTCAGCCAAACCAAGTAGGTCATATATAGAATATAATCTGCATGTATTGGAAATTAGCAATCATATCTTTTGTAGGCAGAAGTATCTGATTTGGGCGAGTTATACATAGAAATTTCCTCAGTTGCGGGATTAACCATACTTCTTTTTCACCCCTAAAAATATTTAAGCATTTAGCATTCATATAGGACAAATTTTGAAGCTAGGAGACTCTATGCTGTAAAAATAACCGAATCGAGCTTCAGATCTATGCTTTCAGTCATAATTCATTGTATTTCATCTCAGAACTCTTATAAAATCTGGATTATAAGAAAAGAGATAAATATGAATAGTAGATGTAGGCCAGTTATGGTTGAACCGCTAGAAATCCGCATGTCCTGTATTTTTCTAGCATTATACTTCTATTGAATATGGTGTTATTATTTCGATCAGAGGTGTTTGTCCATTTTTCATGCAAACATTTTTGTTGCTTTCACTGAGAATAAATTCTCAGCATGCTTCCTAAATCCAAGAGCAAGACTAGCAGTGCCAGTGGGAATGTTAATCCAATTGTTGTTAATCAAGACAACCAACAGTCCTGAACTTCAGGATGAGACACTATCACTAGAGGTGATTTGGATTGAGGTGTGGTGGATCTTGATATTCATTTCACTGCCCAGCAGCAAACCATTGTGGATCAAATCATGACACACTTTGGGTAGACGCAGCCAGCTGCGCATAACATTGAAATCAAAAGGAGAATTTGGTCCCGAGGATTTAGGAGACAAAGGGGGTCATATTCTAGTGGTGAATCAGATTAAGAGAATCGAGGAGCTAGATGAGCAAACACCGAGGAAACATGTCAACCAAGAGCACAGCCACACTCCGTATCCTTGTTATTTTATGCCTGATCTTTAAGTACATAGACAAGTAGACATACTGTAATGAATGGTGAATGTTTAATGCTAAAACTTTATCTATTATATCTTGATTATATAATCAGGTTTTGTTTTAATATTGATTAAGTTATTTCTCCCTAAGTTTTGTTCAATGCTAGCTATGCCCGTCGTCAAGACGCTTCTACTCCACAATCATTCCTAACCTTAAAGGTTCTGATGCGATTGAGGCGAAGGATGCTCCTGAAGATGAGGTTTCCCAACATAGGGGCGAGAATGAAAGACTTGAAAGGGAGTTGATGGTTTGCTCGTGAAGAGCTTAAAAATGTCAAAGAGGCGCTTGAGCATCAGTATGATTGTAATAGAAAACTGCACGCGTGGTTGGGCGGTGTTGTATTAAAGTTTGAAGGGATGAAGCAGACCTTAGAGGAGGGTGAGGACCTCTATAGTATTGTTTATAGAAGTGATATTGCACAATACAAGAAACAGGTGGAAGAGATGGCTGTTGAAATTGTCGGCCTGCTCAGTGAGAAAGAGGCTGCCGAATATGCGAGGACGAGTACGGTGTCCCACATGGACAATGTTCCTATCATTCCTATAGGTTCAGGGCCTTCTCATCTTCGTACTGATAGATGGAAAACTATTGCCCATGGGTTATTTTGGTGACTTTACAAGTCAAACCAGAAAGACGAGATCTTAACTAATTGAAGCTCTAGATGACGCAAGGAGAAAAGCTGTGTTAATGATATGCGAGCTTGAAGAGTTACTACAAGTTTCTCGAGGTAGGATTGCCTATTACTCGGAAAAACTCAAGCAAGAGGAGACCAAAAGTAAGAGGACGGAGGCCTTGCTACAACGATCCAGAGATGTCTTAGAATTCTTTTACCCCATGCTATACCAAAACTTTTTGAACAACAAAGAGGACTTCGAAGTGACAGCTAAACATCCTATGGATCAGTGGGCAGGAGCATGCTATGATTCTCGCAGGACCTTTCTTACTAGCCCAGCCCCATCTTTTCCTAATATTCCTTAGACATCATTTTAATGTTTAATTGCTAAGACCTTTGGATAAGGTATGTTTCTTTTTTTCTCTTTCTTTTAACTTGAAAATATTTGGCATGATTTTAAAGTTTGTTTACTAAATTACATTTCTTTTCAAGATTTGCGAGCTTCTAGTATTCTTTCCTAGCTTATTTATTTTATTACAGAATTATTTAATTTCTTGGTTGGCTCCTTCCGACCAAAGTTCGGAGGTTGCCATCCTCAAAGAGAAATTAACTTCTACCCTAGCCAAAGTAACAGAATTAGAGGACCTAGAATGCCGAGAGCATATATGGTGTTGTATACAGAGATGAGATCGAAAAGTTAAGGAAAAGGATTGTGGAGATGGACAAAGAGATTGCACTACGTATGAGCGCAGAAGAAGATCCTTTGAAGACTCCAGCTATGTGCGCGTCTCTTAGGTCAGAAGCAATTACTGTGCTCCCAACCGAGGCCATCTCAAATGAGATTCTCAAGTGGAAGAATGATGTAACGAGTTATTATGATGCTAAGATTAAAAAATTGGAGGATTATTATAAGGAAGAGTTGGGGACACCAACTACTTGGGATTCACCCTTCTGTTTTACCGAGGATGAGCTCTTTGGCCCTTTTTCTAGGAAAAATGAAAAGACAAGGGAGCACCTTTTAAGCGACATCGATAAACTAGGAAGGTGGATGTACAGATTAGATTCCATTGTGGTTTCCCAAGGTGGGATGGATATGTCGTCTTTATTAGAAGAGCTTCAGAAAGAGAAGGTAGAGAAGACAATAGCAGAAATTAGCCACCAACGTGCCATTGATGTTTTTAGATGTTTCTAGCCTGAACTTGACCTGTCCTTCTTTTATAACCTTGCCAATTATGAGTACAAGTCTTAAGATTTTGAGAATGTTCGGCCGATGCTAATCATGACCCCCGCGTTGCTTACCGTAGTTCTATTCACGGTAGCACCATTTGTGCTGATCATTAGCTATTAGTACCAAGCTAGATGATCAATCCCTTGCTCTTTAATTGGTAGGCGGCTCTTCTCAGCCTTCGACATTGTGTTCCCGCAGGTCATACCGACGCGGAGTGGTCATAACTAGCCCGTCTTCTGATTCCGAGTCAGATTCTTAGCTTAGCCTTTATTATGAGGTGTAACATTATGATGTGACCCAGGCCATCTTTTGTACAGTAGGTATAAATATCGTGCTTTCTTTCCATGTTTAAAATAGGCTCCTAAGGTACCTTATGCCCCCTGGCCTTGACCCGTAGGACGTAATCTTTTCTCGCATATTTGATACGATCTGATCCCTTGTCTAGGTATGGTATCCTACGTTGGCTTGGTTGCATGCTTTGTATGACCTGCCCCTTGTTTAAGGCATAATGTCATACGTATGCTTGACTATGTCATCGTGTAGCATCACCATTCTCATCTTTGACAGTGCCATTGTCACTCGTAAGTTGCGACGGCGGTGAGCTATGAAGAGTAATTTGTTCGTGCGGTAGGCACGGTCTTCCCCGCTATTTGGGGTAAGACTAGAGCTTCAGTTTTAGCATCACCATTCCCTTTTGAGGGAGTGCCTTTAACGTTAATGTTTTTCATAATATGTGCAGTTTCTTGAACGATGGTGGTGAGGCTGTGAAACCATTTTCATGCCCTTGGCACGGTCTACTCTGTTGTTTGGGTGTAGACTAGTATGTTTGTATTTGACTAAGAAGTCAGGTCGTGCATATGTATTGGTTCTGGCTGTCTAATATCCATACGTCCAGTGTGCTATGTTAAAATAATTCACATAGAGGGGTTTTTATATTGGTTCTATCAATCCAATATCCCTACGACCAGTTTGGCTATGATATGATTGTTATCATAGGAATATTTATACTGGGGTACGGCAGTCTAATATTCCTATGTCTAATGTGATAATTAGGCCGAATAGTCAGATTGCATTGATGCAATTCCAAAGTTTTGAGTCTAGTTTCACCATTCTCAATGTTGAGAGTGCAATTTTTGTCTATCAAACTCGCATTTTGCTTGATCAGTGACTACTGGAGACGAACTGTGAATTTGCATGGTAAGTTCATTTTTCCTTGCCAAAGAGAACCAATACAAAGATTTTATATTGGTTCGGGCTGTCTAGTATCCCTACAACTAGTTTAATACATCAGTACACATGTATGCGTATATATTTTATAATGTTAATTACATAAGCAACGCGTTCTGATCTCCACCTAGGCTCTTCAATGCAATATTGAATGCTTTTCCTTTATTGTTACAGTTGGTGCTTCGACTTTAGCTTCTCACCCGATTCTGAATCCATCATGCTCTCGATCTCGGCTATCTGTCCGACATGACTTCTCCCTCGGGTTAGGTAGAGAAGCATCAAAAATCCCAACGTGGATAGCTGGATTTTGTTCTAGTGGGAGGCAGTAGTTAATCTTTCAAATCGGTGTGCATCTTAATCACTTCGGCTTAATACAAGCAGAAGTGTTTGAGATGAGTGCTATAGGGCATGGCAGTAGACGACTATGTTCCTAGCATGGTATGGAATCCTGTTGACATTGTAAATAGAGTCCCTAGACTTAAATTTTGGGTTCTCTGCCATGATTGGAATCATCGTCCAAATCAGCAAATACCGGTGTATCTTTGTCCAACTTGTAGTCATTGATTAATAGAGGGGCGAAGAGCAACTGGTAGAAACCGTTGAACTTGATTCTATGCAACATCAATTTTTGAGTCTTTCTAACAAGTAGTTTGTGGCCAACCTCACCATTCTTATTTTGAGAGTGTCATTATCACTCATCCACTGCAGTACTAGCGTGATTGGTAAGTGATGGCAGTGAGCCGTGGGTGATAGAGGTGTTGTTGACTGAAGAAAGATGGTTTGGTTAGGATCCATGGGAGTCTCGAGTGAACATTTTTGAGCGAAGGGAATGAAATGAACGAGTTTCAAAATAAGTAGGGGGATTGTGTATAGAGTTCACTAGAGTTTAGGAAATGGAGGTTAGGCAACTTTACCGGAGATTGGAAAAAGGAAAGGAGGTTCAGGTACTCCTTCTAGTGCCAAAAATGTTGGTGAATTTTTTTGACTTCACAACATTCAACTGGATCGAGAAGTAATCTAGATGCCTATTACATCTATGAATTTGAATCCATGATTTAACGTGTATTAAATCTGCCTTTAGAAAGTGACTATGTTGCTAAATGCTTACATAGCTTTGTAGTCTCACTCCTGTTTGTTGGAATGTCGAAATGGTTTTGTAGGGGAATTCATCATTCAAGATTTAATGAAATATAAAAAAAGAAAGAGCAATGAAAATAAAGGACACGGAATTTTTTTACGTGGTTTGGATTTTCATCAATCCTACATCCACAGGATAATCCATTAATATTGTGTTTGATATAGATGATTAAAATTTTCTATAAAAATACAATATCTCTTGGTTTTGTTCGGATGAAAATTTTACTCTGGAAAAATCGTCCCCCTCTACGTCTTCTAGTTCCTCCTTTTATTGTATGGAAGAATTCACTGTGATTTTCCTGATCTCTCTTTATCCTTTGCTTCAATCTTCACCTTAGGTTCTTTCGACCTGTCAATCATCCGTAGCGCCTGTTTGTTGGGCCTGGATTGATGACGTGTCTTTGGTGGGAGTCCAGGAAAAATCGAAGCGGGATGCCTGAAAATTTGGGCGGGAAGCTAAAGCCTGTGTAGGTCGGCCTTCTTCTGATTTGAAGAGGCAGTTGTCTTAAGAAGAGTAATGAGGGACAGTCTGAGGCTTTAGGATATGTATGCGGAGGGGAGCGGTGATGATTATTGCTTGATGCCCAGGGTATACTGCTATGCTGACATCTCTTCTCTTCTTTGCTTGACCTGCTATCATATTTGGCAGAAATAGAGTTGCACTATCCAGTTTTACTCTGATATTTTATTTAATATATGCTTGGAACGTATTCGGGGCTAGCCATGATCTAAGTTGAATGTGATTTGAACTGTCCCCATTTCTAGTATGCTCGGGTTGTCGATGAGAGAAAGGAGGAGCTCTATATTTTTTCCGTCTACCTGTAAGTATGGTTCTGCATTGAAGCGTATCCTGTATAGCCCTGTATGCAGCCCTTTAGAGTGCTCATAACCCTTGCAATGCTGCCTAGGTTGCCCTTGCTATGTGCTAGTGCAGACCTGTTCTTGTAGGTGTTGACAAAATATGGGCCTTGGAGATGCGGTCAGCTCAGTTCTGCACGTATTGCCTCTTAGGCTTCGCCTTAGTATTCTTGTTCTGCTTTGATCTTATATATTATCATTATGAATTGCCCCTATTTCCTTATGGGTGTAGTATTTGTCTTCTACCGCGATTCTCTTGATTGTAGGGTTCGGGTAGGGTTAAGTATTGTAGCCTCAGGATGGCTTCTTGTGCAGTATGAGTTTGCTTGTTTCACTTCCTTGTTCCTTTACATTTAATTCTTCTTGATATAAGGGCAGTCTTTCTGGTGTCACGCCTTGCCCCATCTTCCTTTAATGAAGTTCAGGGTAAGAACGGGTGCAACATGTGTGTATGCATTTATACGGCATCGATGTTCCCTTGTTACCCCGATAGCATATTACACTAGATACGACCGTCGTTCTCTTTTTGATAAGAGGTATGCACTAGTTATTCGAGAAATCCTTGATGTCCTAGAAGGGGATGATGCCAATCATCTACTACGAGATTATATATCACCAAATCTCATTATAAGAGTACGGTGTGATCCACAAAGGTCCCAAAGAGTAGATCGTATATCACCAAAGCTCATTATAGGGTTATAGTGAGATTTAAATGAGACCCATCATTCAAGATGTGGCTCGGGGTCCGTGGTACATTCAGGTACTGACTTTATTTATTATGGGAATAGGTTTCAAGTATATAGACTAGATCAAATATATCCCCAAAACTCATTATTAGGGTGTGGTGAGATCTTGTTATCTTGAACTCTCGAAGGGAATCAATGGATCAAGATAATTTGGATGATAAGTCGATGTCTCACGCGGATGTAGGATTCAAGTAAATAGATTCGATCATATGTCACCAGAGCTTATTATAGGGGTACGATGAGACCTACACAAGTTTGATCACACTGGATGCGACTCGGGGTCTGTGGTACACTAAAACCCCGCTGGATGCGTAGGTGGGCCCACTAGATCGATCTGGAGTCGTTTGGGATCGATTTCGATCGATCCAAGTATAATTTGTATTGATCCAAAAATAGTCCAATGAATCTAAGATCGATCATGGATGTTCTTGAGTGAATAAGAAAGCTCCTGTGAAAATTTCATAGCATTTGGACTTGTAGAATGAGAGTTATGATCGATCCAAGTTTGTTTTTGTGAGTAGGCCGAAGGCTTCGTATCCATGGATTTCGTATCCATCAATCTGCCTCCATCACTTCATATCCATCAGTCCCCATGCCCATAGCCGTAGCCTTCGTATCCATCCAAGTTCCATGCTTCGATCCATGCAATGCGCTCCTCCCCTTGACCGGCTTCTTTGTATCGATCGATACGAAGGTGATCGATACGAAATAGCCTATGAGTGCTCGTCGCTTTCGTATCCATCCCCTACACCTATCTTCATATCGATCCTGAGTGTCTTGGTGAAGCATGTGACTTCGTATCATCCCAAGTGTGTTCTTTGTATCGATCAATAATTGATCAATACGAAATGCTCATCCAAATCCCTGTAACCATTGCTTCATTCTTCGTATCGATCCCAGTCTTGATCGATACGAAGTGCATTGGCATACTTTACCATCCAATCGATACGTGCGTATCAATATGAACCCCATATCCATCAACCTGTTTCCTTCCTGAAGTTTACTTGTCGATGCAAAGTGAATCGATCCAAAAACCGATCGATCCAAACCAATCATCACAATGAACGGTACGAAGGTATCGATCCAAATCCATTTCTCTCCAATACTGGGCCATCCATAACTCGAGCATATGAACTCCGATTGACCTAAAATTGAAGTGCAGCCTTTCCTAGCCTTGTTCATCATACCCAATCGATCCCACCTTGATATGAACTTAGTCCAATTTTGACGGTATCAATCATAGCCTCATTTCCAGTCGATCTCAAATCTTGATATCCATCCTTTTTAACCGATTTGTTGATATCTCGGCCTTGACCAAAAGGCGGGGTAACATTTGCGCCCCAAAACATGGCTTGCGATAGGAAGGCGTGTTTTGAATAGCTTTAAATCCGTCATCCGAAATCCATATTCCATCCATAGCCATACCATTCGATCCATAATCAAATCCATTACCAAGCTATTCTATCCAAGTGTCTTAGCCATATCCTTGTCCAAATCCGCGACTGCTCCGGGTCAATATCTGATTCCGAATCCAGTAACCAAATCCTTATCCAATTCCATATCCATCTGAACCCGACATCCGAGTTCTAATCCATTCATATCCAAAATCCAATAACCAATTCCATGACCCCACCGGGTCTCTTTATCCAAGTCCAGGACCTCGTCGGGTCCAAATCCAAAGCCGGGACCTCTCCGGGACCAAATCCAAATCCGTAGACCTTACCGGGTCAATTTATCCTGCTCTGGCCTAGATTTTCCTGTCGGGGGCTTTTATATTTCCTGCCTTGTCTTTCCTTTCGGGGGCTTTTGTATTTTCCGGCCTCGACTCCTAGGTCGAGGGCTTTTGTATTTTCCGGTCTCGACTCTCCGGTCGAGGGCTTTTGTATTCTCCGGCCTCGACTCTCCAGTCGAGGACTTTTATATTCTCCGGCCTCGACTCTCCGGTCGAGGATTTTTATATTCTCCGGCCTCGACTCTCCGGTCGAGGATTTTTATATTCTCCGGCCTCGACTCTCCGGTCGAGGACTTTTATATTCTTCGGCCTCGACTCTCCGGTCGAGGACTTTTATATTCTCTGGCCTCAACTCTCCGGTCGAGGACTTTTATATTGCGTTTGAGTCCATTCCATCGCTCTCCGGCGAAGGGACTCGTAACTTGAGATTACTGCCCCGTCTCTCCGGTTGGGACCGTAATTGCATGACCTGTATTATTTATTACATTAATCCAAATCCAATCAACACAAAGTCCAATTGGAAAACTAAAAGTCCGTACAACCAAGAAAATCAAATGTCCATAGTACCAAGAAAGAAACCAGAGTCCACAGAAAACAGAAAGAAAACAAGATTTCATAAACCCGAGCATCATGGTTTATCATCATCCCAGAGCATGCCTAGGGACCATCCTCAATCCCGTACATGTGTAAGTGACTTAGCCGCATCACTTTGGGGTTTATTACTTATTCAAAGCCATAAATCCATTCAGTTGATATTAAGCCGATGATGCCTAGATCCAGTGCCATCTTCGTCTGAGGTGGGCGGTGGCTGCTCTTATCCCACTGCCACAGCTCGATTCCTTATGTACTATTGTAGATGACCATTCCTTACATGCTCCTCAACGATATCCTTTAAATTCCTACAGCTGTTCATGTTGTGCCCATCCAGGTCATGGAATATGCAATGCTTTCCCGATGCCCACTCGTATTCAGCGGGTTCCCTTTTTGTCGGCCTTCGATACTGGAGGTGTCCTCGAGTATCCAAATAAATCTTTTCTAGAGTTTCAGTCAAATCTATGTAAGAAGAGAATTTAGATTCCCTCTGTTGCCCTTTCGATGTGCTACCATTGTCGTTCATTTTCCTTTTTCCTCTATCGTCCCTGTTTGAACCCTCCCTAGGTGGACCTCTACCTTTTACTGCATAAACTTCAGCCTCTCTCCCTTCTCTTTTAGCCTTTGCATCTTCCTGTCGTAAAAACATTTCTGCTTCGTGTTAAAACTCCCCGAGATCCATTGGTGGATCCCGTTCCAACGGTATCTTAAAATCTGAATCATCTGCAATTCCCGAGACTGCTGCCATCAAAACCATTGACAAATCGGGTCGATCCACCGAAGCCACCGCCGCATTGAATCTGGTTAAGAAATCCCTAAGTGACTCTCCCTTCCACTGTTTCATCGATCTTAAATTCATCACATTCTTGGGTCTCACGATGTGGACCCGAAATTTCCTCATAAATCTATCAATCAACTCCGTCCATGTGCAAATAGAGCCGCTTTCCAGCTGTCGGAACCATAATGCTGCTATACCTGTCAAATATAAAGGGAAGCACCGCACCATGACTTCCTCCGATGCCCCCAGTACTTCCATGTGCCTCATATACCTTGTCAAGTGAAAAGTGGGATCCGTTCTCCCATCATACATCTCTAGCATTGGTAGTTTGAAATCTGGTGGATTCCTAGCCTGCCTGATCACAGGAGGGAAGGGACTCCTGTTGACGTCCTCCAAATCTCTATTCACCAATCCTCCCCTCATAGCCCGTCTGATCATGTCTGCTAACCTGTCATTGTCATCAAGTGGTTGCCTCTGTCTGCGATCTCCAACCTGCCCCCCGAATCTGCGAGGGAATCCTAAAACCGGTCCTTCTTGACGAGCATCCATTTCTTAATCAATGCCAAACTGCACAACGCCGCCTAATACCCTTCCTAGAATTGAGCCAACATGATTCGGGGGCGTGCCCCTAGCTCAGGGACTATTCTTGATGGTCCCATTCTATCCTCAATCCCGGTTGCTCCATGCTTCTGACCTTGATTCCGAACCGTCTCCGCTCCTCCTGCTTCAGCTTCACGATCCCTATTTCTAGCATTTCCTGCAGTTACATTCTCTTGATTTTGCACTCAGGCTTGTCCAACTTGTCGGAGTAGGTTCTGCATCATCTCCTCCTGCCTTTTCAGCATCCTTTCTTGCATAGCATCCATCATCATCTCTATCTCATCTCTGGTGATGAAAACCGAGGTCTGATTAGCTCCTGAAGAGGGCTCCTAACTTCCTTCATGCTGACTCCTTTTCGTTCTCTGTCTCCTTGTTATTGCTTAGCCATTGCTTCCCAAAATCCGATCCTTTAGCTTTCCAAATCTGAACTCCAAGTCCGGTATAGCGGGTGCTAGTCCTTCTCAGTGAAAGCACCAAAGTGTTTGCGCCAAAATTGGTCACAAACCCCGAATGTCTTGAAAGCATCAGTGTTTACACACTAATCCTCAATATCCAATCACAGATTATAGATCCAGATAATGTAGAGAGAAAAAATGAAGAAATAATAAAATTAAAATGAAAGAAAATGGGAAAAGACACGAGATTTATAGTGGTTCAGCTATCTCCGGCCTACATCCACTTTGAATTGATCCTTTTATTTCTTTTATATTGAGATTACAGTTATAGGCCTTTGAAATCAGTAAAAAAAATGGCAGAGTTTCGCCTAGAAAACCAGAAAAAGATCCCTTTTTAGTTGCCATAGAGCTGCTATTTATAGGTGTAGATCTGAAAATACCCGCCCCAAAACCTGGAATACCTCTTCTCACGCGTAGGTGGGCCCCTCAGATCGATCTGGAGTCATTTGGGATCGATCCTGATCGATCCAAGTATAATTCGTATCGATCCAAAAATAGTCCAATAATGCTGAGATCGATCATTGATGTTCTTGAGTGAATAAGCAAGCTCCTGTGAAAATTTCATAGCATTTAGACTTGTAGAATGAGAGTTATGATCGATCCAAGTTTGTTTTTAGGAGTAGGCAGAAGGCTTCGTATCCATGGAGTTCGTATCCATCAATTTGCCTCCATCACTTCGTATCCATCAGTCCCCATGACCATAGCCGTAGCCTTCGTATCCATCCAAGTTCCACGCTTTTATCCATGCAATGTGCTCCTTCCCTTGACCAGCTTCTTCGTATCGATCGATACGAAGGCGATCGATACGAAATAGCCTATGAGTGCTCGCCGCTTTTCGTATCCATCCCCTGCACCTATCTTCGTATCGATCCCGAGTTTCCTGGTGAAGCTTGTGACTTCGTATTCATCCAAAGTGTGTTCTTCGTATCGATCAATAATTAATCGATACGAAATGCTCATCCAAATACATATAACCATCGGTTCATTCTTCGTATCGATCCCAGCCTTGATCGATAAGAAGTGCATTGGCATACTTTTCCATCCAATCGATACGTGCGTATCAATACGAACCCCATATCCATCAACCTATTTCCTTCTTGAAGTGTATTTGTCGATGCGAAGTGCATCAATCCGAAGACCGATCGATCCAAACCAATCATCACAATGATCGATACGAAGGTATCGATCCAAAACCATTTCTCTCCAATATTGACCCATCCATAACTCGAACTTATGAACTCCGATTGACCTGAAATTTGAAGTGCAGCCTTTCCTAGCCTTGTTCATCATTCCTAATCAATCCCACCTTGATTGGAGCTTAGTCCAATTTTGACGGTATCGATCGTAGCCTCGTTTCCAATCGATCTCCAATCTTGATATCCATCCTTTTTAACCGATTTGTTGATATCCAGGCCTTGACCAAAAGGCGGGGTATCATAAGGCGTACAGGAATTACGTAGTAACTAACGAACAAAAAAGAAAAAATGGAGCATGTAAGGACAATGGACATAAACATACAAATCATAATTGTCAAATATCCAGATGTTTACAGACCAAAAATCGCAAGTATCGATAATATACGTTCAACCTCGCCAATGCATAAAAATCAAACGAGCATAAACTGTATTGTCTAATATAGAAAAAGTAAAAACATACCAAATAGTCTATCTACAATACAAGAAAACACAAATAAAGCACGGGTGCAGCCCTCAATTAGGCTTGGTCTTGGATTTGGCGACAGTCTGCTTATGGTGATGATTTGGCCCCTTCTGCTCACCTCTTTTCTTTTCCTCTTCTTGATTGGTGGCAGCAGCAGTTGTGGCTGCATTGAGTTCTGCTTGTTTCTTCTCCATAAGCTTCAGCCCTTCCATAGCTTCGATCTTAACTATGGCCATATTCGTAGTGAATCTCAATAGGTTTTCTTTTTCAAGGCTTCATCCTTATTGAATTCCTCGGTAGGCTCTATGGCGCCCAATTGTGGGTTACATAATAATGAATCATAAAGCTAATCTAACACAAGAGGAAGGGGGTGAATATTGTTTTCTAATTTATGTAAATCTTTTTAAAATTCTTTTAGGATTAGTATCAAATCATATATTAACAACACATAATTATACTACAATCAATCATAGATGCAATTACAGATAAATATAAAGCAGTAAAGTAAAAAGTAAAAGAGATGACACCGAAGATTTTATACTGGTTCAGATTTCTTGTACAATTTCTTTTCAAGCGCCTACTTTGTACGGTAGCAAGCAAACTTATTACAATCTCGATTTCAAGGCTACGAGATACACCCTCCTGTATTACGAGTCTAGGGCAAACTCACTTGATTTGAACAGGGTACAAGCACACCCACTAGATTTGAACAGGCTACAAAGCACATCAACTTTATTTGAATGGGCAACAAGCACACCCACACAAATAAGAGTAGAGTTGATGTTTTTCCAAAGAAAAATAGTTGTACTTTGGATAAAATGGATCCTATAGCCTCTTAGATAGCACTTTGATCTTCGAAATGAAAGAGAGATGCTTGCAAAACCGTGAGTAAGTAGTAGTGAATCAATACAATGCAGTATGAATTGATTCTATATGATTTTGAATAGGATAGAAAATATTTTTCAAGAGAATTTTGAAGCGAGTAAGAAGTGGGAAGTAAGTAAGTAATTAATTAATTAAAAATTCATTTTCCCTCCCTTTTATATAGTAAATGAACATATGTATTTGTTTGCGCCAAAAATGGTCACAAACCCCAGAAGTAGTGAAAGCACCAGTGTATATACACGGATTCACAATATTCCAACACAGATCTCAGATCCAGATAAAGTAGAGAATAAAAACGAAGAAATAGTAAAATTGAAATGAAAGAAAGAAGGAAAGAACAAAAGGTTTATAGTGGTTCGACAATCCGGCCTACGTCCACTTTGAATCAATCCTTTTTATTCCTTTTTTGTATTGAGATTACAATTACAAGCCTTTTAGATCAGTAAAAAAAATAGCAGAGTTTCGGCGTAAAGAGCAGAGAAGATCCCTTTTCTGAGGCTCTTGGACTGCTATTTATAGGTGTAGGCTGCAAATATCTCGCCCAGATCTCGGAAGACTCCTCTTATGTGGGTGGGCCCACGTGATCGATCCCGTGACATTTCGACTCGATCCGTGATCGATACGAACCAATTTGTATCGATCCAAAACTGCTCCTTTTGGGTTGGGATCAATCATGGACATTCTTGAGGTTGTACGAAAGCTCCTGTGAAAATTTGGTGGCATTTGGATTTGTAGATTTTGAGTTATGATCGATGCAAGTTTTACATTTCCATAGTCTAGCGTCTTCGTATCGATATGTTCGTATCCATCACCTTCGTATCGATTAGGGTGACGTCGCACGATTGTGTAGGTGAGATCCACATTTTATGCCGAGTTGACTGCTTCCTCATTCGTATCCATCGGTTGCTATGTTCTTCGTATCCATAGATATACGATGTTCGTATCCATCCACCAAGCCCCCCTTTGTATCGATCCACACATGCCTGCCGTCCTTTTCGTATCGATTCCCTGTTCTTCGTTCCGCCTTGTTCATATCGATCCTTCTACATATGTCCGTCGTATCGATCGAATACCTGATCGATACAAGGTGCTCTTCCAAACTCCTGCTCGTTCTTCGTATCGATCCCAGCCTTGATCGATACGAAATACCCTGCCATACCGATGCCGAGTCCAACCAAATTGATGCGCATTGTATCGATTCGAAACCATCGATTAGAAGCATGTTGCCATTTCCATCCTGATCGATACGAAACATCGATACGAACCTGCTTTCCTTGAATTTTGATCCATCCATATCTCGAGCATACGAACTCCGATTGACATGAAATTTGAAACATAGCCTTTCCTAGCCTTTTTCATCATTCCAATCAATCCCATCTTAATTGGAGCTCGGTCAAGTTTTGACGTTATCGGTCATAGCCTCGTTTCCAATCGATCTCTAATACCAATTTCCATCCTTTTTAGCCTACTTGTTGTTATCCCGGCCTTAACCAAAAGGCGGGATAACATTTTCCCCCCAAAACATGCCTTGTGGTAAGAAGGCGTGTTTTGAATAGCTCCGAATCCAACATCCAATGTCCATATTCCATCCATAGCCATACCATCTGATTCATAATCCAATCTATTACCAATTTATCCTATCCAAGTACTATAGCCATGCCCAAGTCCACGACTGCTCCGAGTCGATGCCCAATTCGAAGTCCAGTAACCAAATCCTTAGCCAATTCCAAAGCTATCCGAGCTCATCAATCGAGCTTTAATCTATCCATATCCAATAACCAATAGCCAAATCCATAACCTTTCTAGGTTGATATCCAAATTCGGGACCGCTCCAGGCCCTTTGCCAAATCCAGGACCTCTCGGGGTCCATTTATCACAAACCGAAATCCAAATCCATGACCTCTCCGGGTTGCGTTATCTTGTTCCGCCCCCGACTCTCCGGCTAAGGGCTTGTATGTTTTCCGGCCTCGGCTCTCCGACCAAGGACTTTTATATTCTCCGGCCTCGGCTCTCCGGCCAAGGACTTTTATATTCTCCGGCCTCGGCTCTCCGGCCAAGGACTTTAATATTCTCCGGCCTCGGCTCTCCGGCCAACCTCGGCTCTCCGGCCAAGGACTTTTATATTCTCCGGCCTCGGCACTCCAGCCAATGACTTTTATATTCTCCGGCCTCAGCCTCCGGCCAAGGACTTTTATATTCTCCAGCCTCGGCTATCCGGCCAAGGACTTTTATATTCTCTGGCCTCGGCTCTCCGGCCAAGGACTTTTATATTCTCCGGTCTCGGCTCTCCGGCCAAGGACATTTATATTCTCCGGCCGAGGACTTTTATATTCTCCAGCCTTGCCTCTTCGGCCGAGGACTTTTATATTGTGTTCGAGTCCATTCCATCGCTCTCCGGCGAATGGACTCATAACTTGCGATCACTACCCTGTCTCTCCGGCCGGGACCGTAATTGCGAGACCTGTATTATTTATTAGATTAATGAAAATTTAGTCATTCAAAGTAAAAGTTTTTACAGCCAGGGAAAACCAAATAAATGTCTGTACATTCAAGGTAGAAACCAAAGTTTTCAAGAAAACGAAAAGAAAAACAGGACTTCATAGACTCGAGCAACACAGTTTATCATCGTCTCAGAGAATGCCTAGGGACCGTCCTTGATCCTGTACACGTGTAAGTGACTTAGCCATATTACTTCGAGTTCTATTACTTATTCAAAGTCATAAACCCATTTAGTTGATAACAAGCTGGTGATGCCTAGATCTAGTGCCATCCTCGTTCGAGGTGGGTGGTGGCCACTCCTGTTCCACTGCCACAACTCAATTCCTTACATATTGTTGTAGATGACCATTCCTTACATGCTCCTCAACGATATTCTTCAAATGCCTGCAGTCGTTCGTGTTGTGCCTATCCAGCTCATGGAATAGGCAATGCTTTCCCAATGCCCGCTCGTATTCAGAAGGTTCCCTTCTTGCCGGCCTTCGATATTGGAGGCGCCCTAAAGTATCCAAGTAAATCCTCTCCAGAGTTTCAGTCAAATCCGTGTAAGAATAGAACTTCGATTCCCTCTGTGGCCTTTTCGAAGTGCTACCGTTGTCATTAATTTTCCTTTTGCCCCTATCATCTTTGTTTGAATCCTCCCTGGGTGGACCTCCACCTTTTACTGCATAAACTTCAGCCTCTCTTCCTTCTCTCTCAGCTTTTGCATCCTCCTGCCGTAGAAACCTTTCCGCTTCGTGATAGAACTCCCCGAGATCCATCGGTGGATCCCGTTCCAATGATATCTTAAAATCTGAGTCATCCGCAATTCCTGAGACCGCTTCCATCAAAACCATCGACGGATCGGGTCGATCCACAGAGGCTACCGCCGCATTGAATCTGGTTAAGAAATCCCTAAGTGATTCTCCCTTCCATTGTTTCATCGACATCAAAGTACTCACGTTCTTGGGTTTGACAATGTGGACCCGAAATTGCCTCATAAACCTCTCAATCAGCTCCGTCCATGCGCCAATAGAACAGCTTTCCAGCTGTCTGAACCATAATGCTGCTATATCCGTCAAATACAAAGGGAAGCATCACGCCATGACTTCCTCCTATGCCCCCAGCACTTCCATGTGTCTCATGTACCTTGTTAAGTGAACAACGGGATCCGTTCTCCCATCATACATCTCCAGCATTGGTAGTCTAAAATCCGATGGGTTCCTAGCTTGCCTGATCGTAGGAGCAAATGGACTCCTATTCACATCCTCCAAGTCTCTATTCATCAATCCTCCTCTCATAGCCCGTCCGATAATGTCTGCTAACATGTCGTTGTCATCAAGAGGTAGCTTTTGCCTGCCATCTCTAACCTGCTACCCGAGCCCGTGAGGGAATCCTGAAACTTGTCCTTCTGGACGAACACCTATATCCCGATCAACTCCAAACTATATAGCGCCGCCTGGTATCCTTCCTGGAATCGAGTCGACATGATCTGTTGGTATGCCCCCGAGTGTAGGAGCTGCTCCTGATGGTCTTACTCTGTCCTACATCCTGTTTGCTCAATACTCCTGATCTTGATCCTGGTTCCAAACTGTCTCCACCCCTGCTACTCCAGTTTCGCGATTCTCATTTCCCGCATTCCCTGCAATTCGGTTCCCTTGGCTTTGCATTCCAGCTTGTCCAACCTGTCAGAGAAGATTATGTATCATGTCCTCTTGCCTTTTCAGCATCGTTTCCATCTCCTCTCTAGTAATGAAGATTGAGGCCTGATTTGCTCCTAAGGAAGTCTCCTGACTCCCTTCGTTTTGACTCCTTTCCGCTCTTTTTCATCATTCCCAATCGATCCCTTCTTAATTGGAGCTCAGTCAAGTTTTGACGTTATCGGTCATAGCCTCGTTTCCAATCGATCTCTAATACCGATTTCCATCCTTTTAGCCTACTTGTTGATATCCCGGCCTTGACCAAAAGGCGGGATAACAGTATCCATTCATGAAGGGTTGTGTACAAAATATACTTCCATTTAAAATTTAAAAAACAATTTAATGGTTTATATTTCAACATATAGAAATATACATGTCAACATATCCTAGTGAAATTTGGAAAATGTTTTCTTTTAAATTGTTTTTATAATTCTATACTGTAAAATAATTTAAATATAGTTTTTAAATATTTTGAACTTTAAAAAACTTTTAAAAAATATTTTAGAAAAATATTTTGAAATTAAATAATTTGTTGTTATTTAAAATATCAAGGATAAGAAATTAGAGATAAGGATCAGAGATTACTTTCAAGGACTTTAACAATATATTCTAATGAATCTAAACATTAAGTTATAATATTGAGCTCTCCGTTTCTTTGTCATTGAACTCATGAGTCTTCAAATCTTTATCTTGAGTATTTGTATTGTACAGTTTTAGATTTAGCACCTGTGTAATATTCTGCACTATATATTATATAACTTGGCAAAACATTAGTATCTATATTTTACATGGCTGTTGTCGTCGAACGAATAATTGAGGTATTAATAATCTTCTCCTTTTTGATGATGGCAACCAGTAAATATTCCTATATATAAAATATGATATAACTTGATTTAGCTCCCCTTGAGTTACATAACACTTCCTAAATGCATATATTTTATATTTTTCTCTCCCTTTGTCATCAACAAAAATAAGAAATATGATAAGCGATATGATAAGAAATATGAGTTATATGAATAAATCAAATAATCAATAAAGCATAAAATAGGGACATTAAACGAGACATATTAAGATGCAATATGATAAGATCATGGTATATATTAAGACATATAATAATCAAAAATTTCGAAGATATTTAAATAAGATAAGACATTCGTTGTTTATTCAATCCAAACTATATAAACTAAACTAACAATCTAAGCATACATACCTAAAAAATCGATAAACAAACCTAACAATAACACTATCAATCCAACTTTAGACAATCCAAACTAAACATATGAATTAATGCTTCTTTTTTATAAAGAGGAACTTATGGATGGGGCAACAAGGGTAGTAGAGGCAAAAATTTCCTTTTTTGTTCCACAAGATTTCCATCATGATCAAAGGAAACTTATCCTATACACTTGACTTCGTTGTCATCTGCAGCACTATCCTCCTCTTCCTCTTTTTTCCTTCTTCTCTTCATCATTCTTGGGATTGTGAATGACAAGATTAGGGGTTTCCTCTTCAATTACTATTAGATTAGTTCCATTATCCAACAGTTGCTTCTGAAGGTTGCGAAGGATTCGCCCTTGCTTTTCTTGTTCCTTTAAGATGCGTATTTGGACGACCCCTATTTCTTAAAGCATGTTGAAGACCTGCTTCATATCATCCTCTATTTTGATAACATTGACTATGGTGGTGTTTTGAAAGGGCCATAGAGTGAAGGAATTGAAGTCTAAGGGATTGGTCTCTTCTCTTGGCCTCTTAGAACTTAAAGAATCCATTAATTTTTATTTTATTTGGAGTTTATAGAAAGAAAAGGATAGGGAAATAAGAGTAAATTCAAAATTTGGTGGTTATATAAATAGATTTTGAATTTGGAATTTAAGAGGGAAAATCAGTTTTCAAAATACCGTAATGTATATCAACATATGAGAATATATATGTCGACATATGTAGGAAATTTGATTTTTCATTTTCATTTAAAAAAGTTATTATATTTATATTTCAGTGAAAGAACATATTCCTAACTCTCTTCTAAGTTTAATAAGATGTTTGAGGTAAAGGTTTCTTTAATGTATCGGCTATTTGATTTTCAGTATTTATAAATTCGACTAAAATGACTCCTTTATTTACATCGCCTCTTGGAAAAATGACGTCTTATGTCTATATCTTGGTCCTAGCATGATGCGTTGGGTTTTTAGACAAATTTATTGCACTAGTATTATTATAGTATATTGGTGATTATTTTAAATTCAAACCAAAATCTTTTAAAGTTTGTTGCATATAGATAACCTGTGAACAGGCTAATGCAACTAAGATACATTCTACGTCTATTGTAGATAAAGACACAAATTTTTTCTTTTTTCTAAACTAGGAAATAAGAGAATGTTCTAAAAAGTGACAAGTTCTACTTGTACTTTTTCAGTCTGATTTGCATCCAGCATAGTCAGCATCACTATATGAAATTAAGTTGAAGGAGTCTTCTTTTGGATAGAAGAGGCTATAGTCTAGTGTGTTGTTTACATTTCTTAGTATACGTTTTACAGATTTTAGACAAGTTTCCTTAGGTTGAGATTGATATCTTGCACAGAGACAAACATTATGATTACATCAGGTCTACTGATAGTTATATAGAGCAAAGATCCTATCATTCCTCTATTTACTTTTTGATATGCATCTTTTGAATTTTGTTCCTTATTTAGTTTCTCGTTGGTTGCCATTAGAGTTGGTTTTCCACTAGCATTGGACGTACCAAATTTCTTTACCAAATCCTTGGCATATTTTCCTTGACTTATAAATATACCATTATCTAATTATCTTATTTGTAATCTTAAAAAAAGGTTAATTATCCCATACGACTAATTTCAAATTCCATAGTCATTATATTTGAAAATTCTATATTTAGTTGTTCATTTGTTGACTCAAAAATCATATCATTAACATATATTTGTGTAAGTTGAATTTCATTATTATTTGTTTTAATAAATAATGTACTATTTACTTTTCCTACGTCAGATTGGATTAAATAAGATTTAAGTCTTTCATACCAAGCTCTAGGAGCTTTTTTTAGTCCATACAAAGCTTTTTTTAAATTTATGAACATGATTTGGAAGTTTTTCATCTTCGAAAACTGGGGGCTGTTCTAATGAACATCTTCTTTAATAAAGCCATTTAAAAAGGCACTTGTAAAATCCATTTGAAATAATTTATAGCTATTATAATTTGCAAACGCGAGTAAAATTCTAACGGCCTCCAATCTAGCTACGAGGGTAAAGGTTTCATCAAAATCTATTCCTTCTTCTTGACTATAACCTTGAGCAACAAAACATGCTTTATTCCTTACGACTTCTTATTCATTTAATTTATTTATGCATACCCATTTAATTCCTATTATAGTTTTATTCTCAGGTCTTGGGACTAATTCCCAAACATCGTTTATTGTATATTGATTCAATTCTTCTTGCATAGCAAGAATCCACGAATCATCTAATGATGCTTCCTTTGGAATTTTAGGTTCACTAGTTGAGATAAAGGCTACATTATTCATTTTATTTAATTGATTTCTTGATTCTTACAACTGACTCTGTATTTCCTAAAATATTTTCTATAGGATAATCTTTCAAATATTTTGTTCTTTTTTTGGATTTGAATTTTCTGAGTTATAACTATTTTCATCATTAGTGGTTTTTATATTTGTAATTTCATTATTTTTATTTCTATTAGTATTTTCTTCTTCATCAAAACTAGTATTATTTAATTTAAAATTTTCACTAATTGAAGCATGAATCATTTCTTCATTGATATTAGTTCTGGTGTTAAATACTCTATAAGCTTTACTTCTATTAAAATAGCCAATAAAGATTCTTTTATCAGATTTAACATCAAATTTTTCTAAATTATCTTTTTTATTTAATATAAAACATTTACAATCAAAAAATTTAAAATAATATACTTTAGGCTATTTATCGTAAAATAATTCATAAGGAGTTTTCTTTGTCAAAGGTCTTATTAAAATTCTATTTAAAATATAGCATGCTGTAACAACTGCTTCAGCCCAAAAACTTTTAGGTAATTCACTATCATATAGCATAGTTCGAGAACATTCTTGTATAGTTCTATTTTAACATTCTACTACTCCATTTTGTTGAGGTGATCTAGGAAAATAAAGATTATATGTAATTCCTTTCTTATTACAAAAGTTTTCAAAACTATCATTTTCAAATGCTCCCCCATGATTGCCTCTAATCGTTTTAATTTTCCTACCTACGTTCTGCTTCTTTAGTATTCTTTCGTCAAAAGCTAACAAGTCCGGGTATGAATGGATCTTAGGATGATTATTTGCTTCATTTCAACATCGAAGATGTGACATGAAATCCAATGGGTAAGGAATAGTTGGGTCAGACCATAAGAAATAAAGGCATTAAGATATCACTCTTGCATACCTTAACTCCTATTGGACTTCTCCTCTTGGACGAGTAGTTCCCTTAGACCAACCGATAGGGAGTATTTGGAATCACACCCACCTTTCATAGAGAAAGGTTAGCACTCCAGTTTCATATGGTAATAGCAATTCGAGAGCGAAGGCCCTTTGGTCAAAGTTAGGATCCAAACTATGTCTTATTGTTTTGTTGGGGGTCCAGTACACATCCAGTATATTGAGAAGTTGAAACCGATCCATTCTATCGCAAGGAGAGGTGCGTTACGAGCTAAACACACAGGCATCCACTATTTAATTTAAGAATTGTTAGGTGCTTCACTATATTGATTAGGGAGTTACTGCTACGCATAAGAGAATCCATTCTATTTCGACTTCACGGTTAGGAGAAAAGGAGTCTTTCTCTCGGTCCTTCAGTATATGGGCACATGATACATATGCTTAGGAAAGAAAACTCCGGCTTATAAAGTCATTTAAGTATGCTACACACCTAAGAAAGTGTTTAGTAGTTGGATTTTCCTAAGCTTATACTTCTCTTCTATGAGTTTGAGTTCTGTTTGTTTAGTTTAGCTCCTGTAGTGCTAATAGTCCCCAAGCTTACTCATTTGGGTTTTCCCTAGGCCTGGCTTCGTTTTTCTCAACTTTGCTGCCAACATAAGCGACCTCCTCATGAGGTCTAGTACGAATTCCGAGCTCTATATGAGGTCTAGTCTACGACCTACATCCGAGCGAACCACTACCTAAGAACCAGTTTAAACAATCACTTAATCTACTATTCGTTCCATTTTGAGATACATGACTTTTGATTATGGATTCTTTTAGTAAAAAATTTAAATTTTTTAAAAGCTTCACTTTTAAGTTTTAAGAAATTTGTCCATGTATATCTAGTGAAATCATATACAAATTACAAAAACATATATATTATGATTTACAGATTGTATTTGCGAGGGTTCGAAAAGGTCTGGGTGAAGAAGTTCAAGAGGTTGAGAAGTAGAAATCATATCCTTTGATTTAAAAGAACTTTTATGAAGTTTTCCTAGTTGGCAGGCATCGCATAAGTTGTTGACATAAAAACTCATTTTAGGAAGACCCTAATAATTTCATATCTAGCAATTTTAGATAGGTATTTAAAATTCAAATGACCAAACCTTTTGTACCAAATCCAAAGGTCGTTAGATTCAGCTGAAAGACACAGATTGTCTTTAGACACTTTCATACTTAAAGTGTAAATGTTACGTTTCCTAATACCTTCAAAGATAATGTTTGACTCATTATCTTCGATGTGGAAAATATCCTTTTCAAACTTAATTTTAAAAACTTTGTCATATATTGACTAATACTAAGTAGGTTATGTTTCTAATTCCTAACTAACAAAACATTGGAAATAGTATGAGTTTTAAAGTTACCGACATTGGCGATGCCAATCACATACCCTTTAGAGTTTTTTTTGAAGTTAACTGATCCACCGTATCTATAAGCAATACCTTACAAGATATCCGGATTTCCTATTATGTGTCTTGAGCATCCACTGTCCAATATCCATTTGTCTTACTTGATTTGTGATGTATGAATATCAAGCGTCTGTTCGCCATTAGCTATATAACATATTTGTACCTATAATTTAAAATTATAACTTTCCAAAATATTAAGTGACTTTTTAAAATATTAGTTCTAATCTATTTGAAATACGATATTGGTTTTATAAAATTGTTTTTCTATAAAAGTATTAAAAGAGTACTAAATTATTACTTGCCATTTAAACTTTTCAAAAATCAAAATTTTATTTTTTGAAAACCTGATGCTCTTAAACCAAATGCGGGTTGCGGAATAATGGATCTTAAGGCTAATTTAACACTCGTTAGGGTGAATAGTGTTTTCTAACTTATGTGAATCTTTTTAAAATTCTTTCAAGATTGACAACATATATATATATATATATACACTGACAATTAGTCATAGATGTTATTACAGATAAATATAAAAGCAATAAAGTAAAAAGTAAAGAGTTAGGGAGATGGCGCAAAGGATTTTATACTAGTTTGGATTTCTCCTACATCCAGTCTCGTATAATTTCTTGTACAGATTTTTTTTCAAGCACTTACTTTGTATAGTAGCAAGCAAACCAATTACAAGAGTAGAGTTAATGTTTTTCCAAAGACAAATAGTTGTACTTTGGATACAATGGATCCTATAGCATTTTAGATAGCACTCTGAACTTTGAAATGAGAGAGAGATGCTCGCAAAATAGTGAGTAAATAGTAGTGAATCAATATAATGAATAGAGTACGGATTCTATATATTTTTTTTTGGCAAAGCCAGCGGGGTTAACTGGTCCCCTACCAGTTTATTGCAAATACAATAAAAAGACTCAAAACAGACTTTGAGTCAAAAGAGAAAGTACAGGGAAAAACAAAGAAAACAACAAAGATAACAAGGAACAGAAACAAAAATTACTTCCAGCATTCAATCATGATGCCAGGGATATGGCACTCCTTTCTTTTCAGATGCATGTAAATTCTATTCTTTACTTCAGACCATAGCGAACTACAACTTTTCCTTTTATTTTCAAAGACTATAGTGTTTCTCTCTTTCCATATCACATCCATATAAATTTTAATGCATATGAACAAAACTCTGCTACCACTATTCTTCCACTTCGTAGCCATCAGAATAATATTCCAATCAATTGCTGAGAAGGGAACAGCAACAGTTCTTTGAAGACAACTCACAATCATTACAACCAGGTCATTTAACCTTGGGCATTCGAAGAAATGATGTTCAACTGTTTCATCATGCTGCTCACAAAATACACAATCAGGGATACTACTTATACCATACCTGTTTAAAACATGTCTGGTAAGGAGTGCATTGCTAGCAACCTTCCAAAACATTAAATTTTCTCTCGGCAGGGAATCATTGTTCCAAAGCACAGAGCACCATTTAGCAGCAGGGAAGACATTGTCATTGCTTAAGAGTTTGTAAACCCACTTAACACAATGGGGTTTTTTATTCCATGTCACATAGGAATGATGGTCAGGGCTAAAACTAATACTCTGGATTGTGTTCCACAGTTGCCTAACAACTTGGCTACTATTGTAAGGAAGTAGGATTCTTCCTTCATTAAGATACTCATTGACTTTTGCTTCACGATTAACACCAGATTGAACTATCATAGCATGATCAAAGTAAGAGGATAGAATCATACCCGGTCTAACCCAGGGTTCATCCCAAAAACTTGTATCAGTGTTATCGCGAACATGGTACTGGATCATGGGCAGAAACACTTCCCTGAGCTTAAGAATATTCCTCCATGTCCAACTACTGTTTTGAGGAATATCCATCGCCCAAAACTTCCTATGCTTGATATTGTAAGTCCATGTCCAATTGACCCATAGACTGTTTTTCTTAGATATTACATCATGGAAATGTTTACTAAAAGCAGCTCTGTTCCAATTCTTTGCGTTTATAATGCCCAGGCCTCCTAACTGAAGCGTAGTTTCACAATTAGCAAATGAGCAAGGCAGAAGTTTCTTATTGAAAATGGAGCCTGTCCAGAAAAATCTGATCATAGCAGAGCGAACAAGTCCAAGCAGCTTGCTTGGAAGAATAACAGTACGAGCCCAGTATACCAAGGAAGGGAAAACAACAGCTTTAATAAGCACAAGCCTTGCACTTTGGGACAATCTACGATTTTCCCACGCATACATAACAGAAGTAATTTTATTAAAAAGAGGAATACAGTCAACTATGGAAATTCTTTTAGTAATGATAGGTAGGCCAAGGTACTTCATGTCAGTAAGCATACTAGAGAATCCACTTTGCTGATACAAGCTAGCTGCTTGAACATCATTGATACCTGCAAAAAGCAAGGAGGACTTGGTTTTGTTGATGGACAAACCAGTCATAAGGTAAAAGGAATGGAGAGCACACAGGATTTCACTTAAAGAGGATGCTTCCGGTTTCGAAAAGATCATCACATCGTCAGCAAACATAATGGATGATAGGTTGAGCAGAGAACACTTTGGGTGGTACTTTATGAGTCTTTGAGAGTATTTGTTCTGTAGTAAAACATTGAGCACTTCCATAACTAAAAGAAAAATATAAGATGAAATTGGGTCACCCTGCCTTATTCCTTTTTGGCTACCAAAATAGCCAACAGGCCTACCATTGACCATAACAGAGAAAGTAGAGGAAGAAATACAGGTATATATCCAAGAAACAAAGATTTTGGGGAACCCCATCATCGCCATAATCCTAACAATTGATTCCCAGAAAATGGAATCATAAGCTTTTGATATGTCGATTTTAAGCGCAGCAGCAGGAGTGTCATTACAATTACCATAACTTTTCATTAGTTCATGAGCAATTAAAACATTATCAAGGATGTTCCTAGATGGAATGAAAGCAGCTTGGTTGTGTGACACAATTGTAGGAAGAACACAGACTAACCTAGTAGCAAGAATTTTTGAAATACATTTGTATAGAACATTGCAACACGATATTGGCCTAAATGATGAAACTTTGTCTGGAGGAGTAACCTTAGGGATTAAGTCAATATTCGTAGCATTGATCTCTCTCAGCATTTTGCATTTATTAAAAAAATTGTGGATGGCTGTACAAAAATCTTGGCCAATCACGGACCATGTTGCAATAAAGAAGGTAACATTTAGACCATCAGGTCCAGCAGATGAGTGTTGGTTCATGGTGAAGAGGGTAGACTTAATTTCTTCATCCGTAACAGGTTTTATTAGAGCTTCAGATTGGAGAACAGTAATACACGGCAGCGTGAGGGAAGAGATAAGGCTAAGGTCTGGAGTGAAACTCAAGGAATTGCTAAAAATTTTACTGAAATAATCAACAAAAGCTTTATCAACTGTTTCAGGGGAAGAGAATTCATTACCATGTTCATCCATTATTTTGTATATGTTTTCTCTGGAATGCTTGACCCTAAGGGAGTCATGGAAAAATTTTGTGTTTTTATCACCTTCAACAAACCATTTGTTGCGAAGTTGTTGGCTTTTCATACTTGCTTCCAGCTGCAGGGCTTTATTCACTTCCAGGAATAACCGACTTTCTTCATTTGCAGCATTGATGTCATTAGGAAATTCCATCATGTGCTCCTGTAAGGCCTTGAGTTGTCCAATGAGAGTAGTTGAGAGCAGACTACCATGTCCGAAGGTGAAGGAAGCCCATGTTTTGAGAGTTAGCTTTATACTTTTCAATTTCCTGCAAAACTTGTACATTGGATTACCAAAACAGCAGTAGGTATTGTGAACATTTGTTACTAAATCAAGAAAGTCAGCATGTTTTGCCCAAGCATTAAAAAATTTAAAACTTCTTTTGTCTCTTCTTAAATGGGGATCAAGTGATAGGATAAGGGGCGAGTGGTCTGACATAATTGGGTGAGGAAGATAAACTGTTAAGGAAGGCCATTGTTGTAAGGAGGGAATATTACAGAAAGCATGATCGATAGTAGTGAACGTACGAACTCCACTTCGGCTTCGATTGTTCCATGAAAATTTAGCACCGGTTTTGTTAACTAAGATCAGGTCAGAGTCAGTAATTGCAAGATTGATTGGTGCAATGTCATTAGGAAGAAGGGGAGATCCTCCCAATTTATCATCAAGGCTGAAACAAGAGTTAAAATCACCGAGAACAACCCAGGGATGAGTGTTCTGACGTAGAGGAGGAAGGGAGTTGAAAAGAGAGTTTCTGGAATGGGATGAATTGTCAGCATAAACTATGGTTAGGTAGAAAGAAGTTTGATTATGAGAGAGGAGGACATGGTAATGGATAGATTGTCTAGAGGCGTAGATAGGAGATAAGGATAAGACAGCAGGGTCATATACAACTAGTATTCGACCATAAGTTGTTGTATCAAGGTTATGGTGGTAATCCCACGAAGGATTTATGTAATTAGCAGCTTTTATAGATAAAGGTAGGTTGAGCTTGGTTTCTAGAATTGCAAATAGACAAATATCATACATGTTGATAAGGCTTTTAACTTGGTCAAGTTTCAAGGTTGAATGAGCACCCCTTACATTCCAGGAAGCTAGTTTTTTATACATTGATGGATTAAAGGGTTTGAAGCGTTCTGTTTCCTCTCTTTGCTGAAAGAGATCTTGTGACAATTCCTGAATTGAATTGAGAGGGGTGGGATGATGTTTCTGGAGTATTGAGAACTTTGGTGGGAGGACTTGGTGATGCAAGTTGAACAGTATTGGGGACACTGTCAGGCCAACCAGGTAAATCAATATTGAAATTGTAACCAGAGAGACCTATGGGGGGTTTCTCCACAATAGATTGGCGCTTGCTTAGGATTATTTGCTTTATAAGTTGTTCAAAGGAATGACACCAGATTTTGTCAATGTCAGTTTCACCAGTGTGCACGTGCACAGTTTGCTCAGGAGACACAGTTTCCACACCACTTTTACTTGCAATTTTCTTTGTACTAGTTGATGTATGTTGTTCCATCCCATCTTTTGTCTGACATAATTCAATGTTTTTTACAGCATTACTTTCAACCAAATTTCCATTACACAAAAACAGGGCTACATCAGTTTCTAAAGAGATGTCATCTTTATTTATCTCTCCTTCCTCAACCTCCACTATCTCAATTATGCCTTGGTCATTTTCATTGTCTTGGAGCAGACTATACCTGTTGTTGTTGGTACATTGGTTTAAATCCCTGATTCCATCACTGCAAGGCATTTTAACAACTAAAGAAGAAATATTTTCTTCCTTATCCAAGTTAGATAGTAGCATCCCTTTTCCACTGGACTTATTTATTGTTTTTGTTTTGTCATCCACAGTTTCATTTCTTTTTTTCCCTCTGTTATTTATCACTTTTTGCCATACTTGCTTCACTTTACTTTCCTTCTCCAACTTTTTCCCTTGTGACTCCTTTCTCTGAATATGCTCGCTGTGAATTTGTTCACCATCACTTCCCCTCCTATTGGTTATCCCTTCACTTTCTATTTCCATTTTATTGCATCCAGAAATCATATGACCAAACTCTTTACAATTAGAACAGATAGCAGGTCTCCATAAATATTCCACTTCAACTATTTGCTCAGTACCATCAAGAAGCTTGACAGCAAAGGAATCAGGAAGTTCAGAAAGAGGGGATACCTCAACCATACATTTAGCATACGAGATTCTTTCAAATTTTTCAGTTGAAGCATCCAGACATAAGAGTTTCCCCACCCTGGAAGCAAGCCAGTTGATCCCTACTGCGGACCATGCAAACAAAGGAATATTGGATAGTTTGATCCAAACTGGAACAGCTTTGATAGTACTACAGGAGTTTCCAACATTCTCGTCCCAAGGTTTTACAATAAATAATTTATTCTTCATGACAATTGGGTCAGACTCAGCAATTCTTTTCTTATCTTCATCATTAGAAAACTTGAATAAGAAAAGAAAGCCGTCAGATTTCACACTAATTGTTCCCTACAATTTCCAAGCTCTCTTAAGATGATAAAGGATAGCAGTATAAGGTAGTGGGTTATCAAGAAAAAAACCAACTAGAAAATCTTTCCACTTCAAATTGCCAGCCTGTAAAACTTCAGGTGGGGGGACAATAGCATCACCATCATACACTAACTTGATAGAACGCGGAACATACTTACCAGCGTTGTTAGGTCTGGACTTAAACAGGGAGGACCAAGCAACTGGAGGGGAAGGAGGAGACGGTAGGATGTGGGACGAGTGAGGAGTAGGGGCTACTGAAGGTTGAATCGGGGATGATAGGACGTGGGTTTGAAAAGACGACAAGTTAGACACTGTAGAAGATGGATCAGGAATAGATGGTGGAATGCGTGTGGAAGATGAGTGTAAGGACGATGGGTCATATGGAAGTAAGGTTGACGAAGTAGGAACTGCAGGAGAAGGTACGAGAGTAGGGGATGAAGGACGGGACTGATAAGAAGTGGAAGGATAAGATGGTTTGGCGGGAGGAAAAATTGAAGGGGGAATGGTCCCCATTAAAGAAGAAAGCTTCCAATGGTATATTAAAACTTTGGGGCCATGGATACATTTTCATAGAATAGAATATATTTTTCAAGAGAATTTTCATGAGAGTAAGGAGTGGTAAGAAATTAAGTAATTAATTAGTTAAAATTTCATTTGCACCTATGCAGTTAAGCCCCGCTAAAGTCCAGCAAAATCCCCGCTATAGTCCATAGCGCTCTTCAACCGCTACGCTATTTCAATTTAGCTTTATTAAATAGCAGATCCACTTTAAGTCTCGCTATTTTCTGCTACATCCGCTAAATTAAGGCTTTTTAGCATCAGCTTTAACAATATTAATATATAAACGTTGATTTGACTTGTTCTCTTTTAAAATAAATGAAAAAATTTAGGATAAACACTAATTTTAAGGCATAAGTGCTCAATATAAGTTAGAACTCTATTATAGTCACCAAAACTAACCTGCAAAAATCATAATATTCTTCAGTTTTGTTATATAAGATTAAAAAATATATCTTTTTTCTACACAAAAGATGTGAGTCTAAGAATAAATTAACTTTAAATGTTTGGTATCACTTCTAAAGAAGCTTTTTGCCCCTCCGCTATATCCCCACTTTATCCCCGCTATAAATTTTTGCACCTCCACCGCTACAGAACCGCTAAGTGCTTTAACAGCACAGGTTTGCACTCTCTTTTATATAGTAAATGAACATATGTATCCATTCATGAAAGGTTGTGTCCAAAAGACGCTTCCAATCAAAATTTGAAAAACAATTTAACGGCCTATATGTCAATATATAGAAATACGTATGTCGACATATCCAAGTGAAAATTGAAAAATGTTTTCTTTTGAATTGTTTTGAAAATTCTATGCTTTGTAAAAAAATTGGGAATAGTTTTAAATATTTAAAACTCTAAAAAACTTTTATAAAATATTTTTTAAATATATTTTGAAATTTGAATAATTTATTTTTATTTAAAATATTAAAGATCAGAGTTTGGAGATAAGGATCGGAGATTGCTATCAAGAACTTTAACAATATATTCTAATGACTCTAAACACTAAATTGTAATCTTGAGCTCTTCATTACTTTGCCATTGAACTCATGAATCTTTAAATCTTTACCTTGTGCATTTATACTGTATAGTCTTTGATTTTGCACCCGTGTAATATTTTGCACTATATACTGCATAACTTGGCAAAACTTTAGTATCTATATTTTATGTGGTTGTTGTAATCAAAATCAATAATTGAGGTATTAACACCAATATCTCAAGGTCAGTATCGTCCTTGAGGGCAGCGATTATTTCATCTTGAGCTGCATCAGTTGGAGGATCAGAGGGGCCCGAGGACACAATGCCTGATGGCGGAATATCAAAACTTGTCATTGCTCCAGCGGGGTTAATCGTAAGCGTATAATCTGTATGGAAATAAGGAGAGCTGTCGGATATGGCTTTTCCTAAGAAAGCTCAAACATACTGGGCGGTGGCCCATGGACAAAAGAGAAGAATCCTCCCTCCTTTGGGAGAGTTTGGAATGTCAGCAGGAGGCTGAATGTGATACAGGGGTGGAGACGGTTCTAAAGGTTGGCCGGCAATGGATGCATCTGAAGAAAGTAGAAAGCGGTTAGGCGAACATCATGCATGAGTGCATAGTTGACCGTTTTTAAAATCTGACCTTATCTTGTATCCCCAAAGGTTGAGCCACCATCCTTTTTCTTCTCTGCCTCTTCCTTCAGGGCTTTCTTAGCTTTGGATAGTTTCATGTAGCCCAGACGAACAACTTCCTTCTCCTCTTCTGAGAAGCGAGCATCAATTGCTTCAAGGCTAAAAGATGGATCACCCTATTAGGCACTTGTGGATTGAAACCATGACTTCTTGATAGTCGTCCATCCATGCTAGGCTCTTTTCCATGAACATTCTGAAGTAAATTTTATCTAGAAGCTCCTTCACCTAGTCCAGTTGGCTATTTAATTCATCACACTCTTCTTGCAATTTCTCGACCCTAGAGGTTTCAGCATCTTTTCTGGCTGATAAGGCCTTAAGCTCTACTTGGAGGGAGTCCCTCTCAGCTCTCCACTCCACAACCTTCTCTTTCAAGTCGGCAATGCCTAGCTCTATTCCCTTCATCGTTGCCTGAAGCTCGCCCTGTCTCTTTGTGAACTTGTCTTTGCCATTCTTGTAATCGTCAAATAGCTGCCCAACCTTATCATTAAATTATTTCTTGGCAGCTTTGATTTTGGCAGAGTGGTCCCATCTCAGTTGCTCCAATTCTTCAGCATGAGCAACCTTGAGCCTCTCAATCTCATCGACATGCTTCTTAACCTCTTCGGTATGAGACCTCTCCATCGCGTCTATCATTTGTGGTCTAAACCCTTCTGGTGCAGCTGCTTCCTCAAATCAAAAGTCTTTAAATTTTTCTTCACATTTTTCTTGCTAATCTCCTCCCCCACCTTGATGACTTTGGCATAATATTCTGGCAAGGCCTTTACACCACCCAGTCCGTCTGCAAGATGATCAACTACCCCTATAAAGGAGAGAGGGTGTGCCTTAGCAAGCAAGCAGGCTAGGGGATCTCTCAGCTGATAAGGTTGCTGAAATTCATAAAAAAAATTGGGTTCGTAGGATCAATAATGATAATTGCTCGCTCTTTTTTTTCTCCGGGGCAGGGACTATCGCTTCTCTCTTATCCTCTTCTCCTGCCATCTAGAAGTCTCCGAATTGGATAATAGAAAAGGTGGAAGATGAGGAGATTTGAAGGGATGGACTAGAGTCCAAGATCTTGATTTAATACCAGGAGAGAGGGTCTCTTCCATGAGATATCCTTGGGGTCTTGGTCGCCCTTTGTCCCCGGTGGGTGGTAGCGAACGGTCTCTCTAGTCTTTATCTCCTCAGGTGGTTGCCCAACTTTCTCGCTGGGTCCGAATAAATATGCAACCTTTTTGACATTCTTGGGAGGCACTAACTGTTTCATCTTGGAGAGTAGCTTCTCTCTTTTCGAGCTCATGCTTCCTACAATTGTAAGATATGATGAGTTAGGATAAAATAAACGCTTGAAAAGTGTATAAATATGACTTAAGCTTGCTACTATGCGAATGTGTGCATGTGAGAGTGTGTGGCAATTAGACGAACCCTTAGGGTCCTCGTAGTTCTCCAGCTGATGTTGGATTTCTGCTATTGACTAAGAATCCCCATGGTCGATCCCAAGCTCCAGATACTGAAGGTAGTCATAAACAAAAATGTTCTTGGGAATGAATGTTCCCCCTTATCGGGGCTAAAAACATGGTGTAAGGCTTCATCCACCTCTGAATTAGGTGGGTTATCTAAACCAATATGCCCAGAGCTTCCGTATGATCCAAAGCGGTATGATCACTATCATGAGAATGAGAGCTTGCTTCTTCTACTATCTTTACTTTGATACTGTCGTCATCCCATTCCCTTAAAGTCTTGAGCCGACCGCTTTTGCAAGGTTCGACCCTAAAGAAGCCTAACTTTGGTTCCTTCGAACCTACTAGGATAGTGGGGACAACTCCATAAAGATTCGAAGTCAGGATGGCATTGGAAACAGAGGGCTGAGAAAATGGACCCTTCACTTGTTTCATCAATAGTAGAGTCTTTTTCTTGGAAGGCTTATGAGTGGATTGTTGTCTACCTCTCTCGATTGGGAGCCCCATGGCCAATAGCTCGAGCTGCCTTAGATTATCGTTAGTAACTAGACAAGGAACCTCACGGAATTTCTTTGGGACTTGCTGGAGTTTCTGTAACATATCCTCTAAATCATCCCCGATTTCTACTCTCACTACACCCGCAAGAAGATCCGAAGAATTTTTTTTAGCATTTAACACAAGATTTCGTAAAGCTATAAGAAGAAGTTGGTAGAAGAAAGAGATTCACGCCCAAAATTCCACTGATGAAAACACAGAGAGCTATCCTGGACAAAGAAGTATACGCTCTTGAACATACTGAACTTAGAGTACAGGTTCTTAAACGACATAAACTTGCTCCCTGCCTGAAGATAGATAAAAGGAGTACCCTTCAGTTTTCTTTTTATAGGGAAAGGAACTTGATTTGGCAGTGGGCGGGGGCATCTGAAACTCCCTCGTGAAAAGGTGTACAGGCTAGTAAGGATGGCGTACCCGTTGGGATGCAACTATAATGAAGCAGTTTTCAAGTACACAACGAAGCTTGCTATCTATTGAGGAAAAGGGGGCGGGGCTCTAGTTACCCAGTGATAATGAAAATAAGCCATGTACCCTTCTGGTGAAGCATGTGTCCATTGTTCAGGAATGGGCAAAAGGATGTCTTCTTTAAGGATGTCGTGAGTGGCCACTATCAAATCCAGCTGTTTAGAAGTCAAGGTGGAGGCCTCGTAGTTATTAGGAGTCACCAAAGTTCGGATTGCCCATATCCATATACCAGAGAGCGAGCTGAGCTGGGTTGGTTGGAGCGACGCCCGTAAGCTTTGGAGCCATGGAAGAAGAAGGACCCTAATCTCTAGAAATTGTCTATGAGCGAGTCTTACGACGACCTGACATGCCTATATAATACAATAATCTTTCTCACGTATTTTTACAAAAAGTGAAAATGCTCATGTGTGCGCATAAGTGTGTGCATATGCAAATAAATTGGGACTATGATACGTTTAACGTAGACATACTAACGTTGGGAAGAAAGCTGTTCCTATCTTGTAAAAACCTATGGAAGGTTCTTCCCAATTACCAAAACCAAAATGGTAAGTAGGGATTGAAGAATGACCAACCTCTTCTCTATCTAAAGGCCACCCAGCAACTACCGTACCCTAAGCTTTGATTCAAAGATATCGTTGGTTTAGAAAGGTTATACCATTATGCCTTTGCAAATCAAGTTTCTCCCATCACTGAAAAAAGAGAAGGGAAAATCTCCAAACTCCTGTGTTCAGTAGGAACCAACCAAACCCTAAACCCAAACCTAACTATAGAGCAAAGCTCGAATTATGGCATATGAATCGGTAATATGGATGTAGAAATAGGTAGAGATGCTTACCAGAATGATTGATGATTTTGTATGGAAGTTATGTTAAATTGGAAGTAATGGGAGTGAAGACTGGCACTTGCAGCTTGAACTAGATGATTAAGCTTGAAGAACTTAGGGGCTAGGAGAAATGAACAGGTAGTTCAGTGGTGGGAGGCTTTGGAGTTTATATAGGGACAATGCCATGTCCGATACTGAACCAGTCGCATGTTGGACCAACCCTTCCATCGAGCAAGAGCATGTTGAATCGAACTAGAGAAAGAAAAATAATGATGTGCTTTTACGGGTGGAATCATGGAGCCTTCAACGAAGCCTGCCTCATAGCCTACGAACTAAGCTTTGAGGGGCAAGAGTTGTAGGCAGTTTCGCCCGTGAGACCAAGATCTTGATGGAAGCTAAGACAAGGCACGAGAAGTTAAGCACGGTAAGGCAAGGCAAGGGAGAAGAGGGAAGGAGCCCCCTGTTCTGTAGCTCAAGTACTGAACAACAAATCATGTTCGGTATCTAAGGTATCAGACAAGATTTTCTGTCCAGTGGATGGAAGCCCATCGAGCCAATAGCTAAGAAGACCATTATACCAGGGGTATGAGTGCTCACCGAACCAAGAAGAGAAGTGTAGGAACTTGGCCAGCAAGACAACCATGTGCATTTCACCGAACCAACCGACCACGAACCGAGTTTTCATCCGAACCAAGCAGGCTATATATGGAATAAAATCTATATGTGTTTGGAAATTAGCAGTCGTATCTTTTATAGGCAAATGTATCTGATTTGGGTGAGTTATACATAGAAATTTCCTCACTTGCCGGATCAATCACTCCAACATTTCACCCCTATAAATATCCAAGCATTTGGCATTCATGGGAGATAATTTTTGAAGCTAGGAGACTCTATGCTATAAAAATAACCAAATCGATCTTCAAATCTATGCTTTTAGTAACATCGTATTTCAACTCAAAACTCTTGTGAATGCTGAATTATAAGAAAAGGAATAAATATGAATAGTGGATATATGCCCGTTAAGGAAAACCACTATAAATCCATGTGTCCTTTATTTTTCTAGCGTTTTGCTCCTATTGAATCTACTGTCATTATTCCGATTGGAGGTGTTTCTCAATTTTTCATGCAAACAAATATTATTTGCTTAAAGATAAAAAGCTATTCCATCTTATTAAGGCCAGGTTTCAATTATAATTGAGCAATGAGTTGTATCACTCGTGTTATAACTCCTCTTATAAGTGTTCATCCTACCCCTACTACTACTTTATTTATGCCTCATCCAAAGGTCATTATAAATAAATATCATTTTAGGGTGAGTTATGGTAGTTAAACAAACAATCTATACATACGGAGAATAAAATTATCAACCAAAACGCACTCTCATTCTATATTTTAACCCAACCAAAGATATATATTAAACTATGTTATTGGTTTATACTAACCCAAGGCTTAGAAAATAGCTAAACCTAAGCTTTGATACCAAGTGTGAAGACCCACTATTTTTAAAATATAAAATCAATTGTAAACGATATCAAAATACGCTTACAACTAATTTTAGATGTTAAAAGCAGTGGACTGTAGGTAGACAAAAATTAAAAATTCCAAACAATAAATAAAAAAGGGAAAACCTCATGGTGGAATCAATCATCAACAGAAATGAACATTATCCCAATAATACAATTACCTTATGACATTATCGCATCAATTTATATTTCAGTACCAACAATGTGCCTTCCTCCAATTTTGGCTAAGTCCTAAAAGTTGCCTCCTATGCCATCACATGCCTAACCCGAAACATCTAGTCTAAATACCCGAAGTGTCCACTTTTTTGACTCGAAGCTCTCCCAAAGCTGAGATGATATTTCACCCATCAAAAATTCGCCTAAGTCCATCCCAATGCCAACCATAGATCCTAGGCCTTACTCAAAGCTTAGGCCTTCAAAACCGAAAGCAAACCTCTTAATACCTCGAAGCACTTCAACACCACCCAAATTTTGGTTACCTAGATCATACTTACCACTACCGATCATAAATGACGATCATAATTCGAGCGAACAAATCAACTCTAATTTGCTTGAAATTTGATTTAGGGTCTTTTGGGACTTCTAACTCTATCATATCCAATTTGCATTATGTTTCGAACATTCGGTGCCATTTACACCAAACGACGTTCCATAATCCTAACAATACAAAACAGCTAGCAAACACATCAAAACAATTCATATAAAAATCAAACATCATTCCATATCATCCAAGCAATACATACAAATCATTCAAATGCAATTGACTAGCATCAATCATCTTAGATCTAGCTTTCTACAAAATAGCAATTATGGTTGTAAATGGTATAAAACATATCAAAATCTGAATCTGTATTTTTAAATATGGTTTTCGGGTATTATTAACATCAAATCTAAGTTTGAAATTGTTTTAACTTTGAAAATCACTTTAAAATGGTAATTTAACCAAATAAACATATATAGCATAGTGAGAGTACAATATAACTCACTTAGTACCAAAATTGCCCAACTACCAATCCAAATCTTAGATGAATGGTGCTTTCACAGATTTGTTAAATATGATTTAGATCTATCCCATCATCCCTAATTATTCACAAATCCCAAAATGGGTCAGTGGGCTTAGGTTTGGACTTAACTAATTACCCACTAATCTAGCCAGCAATAATCTAAACTTCAGATACCATATCTCCTAAACGCTAAGTCCAAATCCTTAATATGATCACTCTATGGAAAGAGAAACTATCATCCCTATCTAATGGAATGGTTTCAAATCTAATTCGACTCTTAAAAAAATTACTAGGTTTTACAAGGTTTTTAGGGTCAAAATCTTTCGATAAAAGTTCAGAAGGTAGAAAATGTCCCATTAGACACTTTCCAAAGTTATAGAGTCATATAACCTCAAAAGGATTTAAAGATAATATTTTACGATTCTTTGATACATAAAATACGAGTCATTGTAGTTCTAGTAGTCTGTACGGTAAGACTTAAACTCCTGAGCGAGTAGAATTGCATCCAAAAGATTGTGAAGATCAAATTGTGTTATGATGCTCGATCTGATCAAAAGACATGACTAATTGACATTTAACCAGATTTAAGAATGGAGAATGGTATAGGGTAGCGCTCTATACTCAAACTGTTAAGCCCTCGGTTGGTTAGGTCTGCAATTCTAATGTGGAGGGTTTCGTCGATACCGAGGCTAAAATTTGTGTTACGCATCCGAAGGAACACGTAGTAGAGAGGCTAACCTATAAAATTAAGTAGGTATATTGAAAATAGTAATATAATTAAATATACATTGACTAAGTAAAACATATAAATTTGAATTGAAAATTGTATTTAAAATTATATAAATTCAAATAAAAATTTACTAAGTTAACAGTATTTTGAATTAAATTTTAAATTAAGTAAGACAATTTCAAAATATCTTAAATTCAAATGTTTAAAATAAATTTCTAAAATTTGAATAATTCAAATATACAAATTTTAATATATATATATATATATATATAATATTATATTAGGCCTGTATGAAATTTAATAATATATATGTATATATGTGTTAAATATAATTTTATGTATTAAATAAAATATTTTGACATTAAATTTGTTTTTAAAAAAGTCCTATGCAAAGCCATTTAAAAAACCAACCGAAAACAAAACAATTAATATGGCAAAAAATATTAAGTAATATATATAATAAATTTAACTTAAAGTTATATATAAATTATAGCCAAGTATAACATTATACACACACAAAGAATAAACTTTATTCGCTTTCAAAAAAAGGATAAACTTTATTCATTTGTAATTGTATTTGGTAGTTTTAAAACAGATCTAAACTTAATTTAAATCCTAAATTATTAAATACAATATTTATATAATTGGCAATATATATATTAGGGTAGGTGACATATGTCAATATATGATATAAGAATTATATCTCAAAAGATCCAGCCCTTTATGACACTTTGATCTGAGAACTGTAATACCAAAAAAATCTAAGATATATTACAATTATAATTTAATAATATAACGATAATAATTTGTTAGATTAGATTAGTAAATAATCTTATTTAAATCGAGTAGGGGCAAAATGGTCATTTTTCTACTTCGGATTTGACTAATGGAATTGCACCATTGTAACCAGATTTTTTTCTGATCTACGCGGTATATAAGTTTGCATGGTTTGGAGATTGTATGAAGGAGATACCGATGAATTAATAGCTAAGTGAAAATCCAGCATGTATGTCGACATATAAGAAATGGTATGTTGATATATCATTATTTTATCACCAATGTGCCCGACAAAATTTTTGACATATGTTGACATATCCATGACAGTTTCAGTTTTTAAATTTGAAAATAAAAGTTGGTTATTTAATTGTTGGGAATAATTTTTAAACCAAATTTATCACTATAAAAGCACTATTTTGGACCAGAAAAATTACTCTATCATTTCACAATTTTAAAGTGGCTTAGCACTCTCAATTTTCAATGGATTTTGGTGATCTGCCAATCAAAATGATTATGGATAGGAGTACCATAATCTAGTGAAGGAATTAAGATGAATTATAAAGGTGTCAGTGCACTATAAGGATAGGACAACTAAAGGCACAATCAATTTGGAGCATTTCGAGAGTTCTATGAGTGATTCATTCTTTATTTGAGACATAATGCATAAATAGTACCATGATAATGAGTTGCGGTCTATTATCTAAGTATTATAAATGTTGAAATTAAGAGATTAAATCATAGGCTTGGGAAGAAATACGGTAACAGGTAAGTAAATCAACATATGTGAATGTAATTACAATATGAGTGATTCTTTCTCTATTCATCATATAATCTTTGATAACAACTTAATGATGAGTTGGATATATATGAAGTAATTGAAATATTTATCACTAAATTAATTAAAATTCAAAAATTCGGAGGATAAGCCTTTAAACCTAAATATACTTGAAATAAAATGTGTTAAAAACGAAAATTAATGTATATATTGTACATATTTTAAGTATGTATTAGGCATGACTATACTTGTGTATGAATTAAGTTTGATTTGTGTTATAAAGCCATGCATATGATATTGCCAATACACTATGGTGTTATGAGATGATGATGATTGTATTGTCATATTATATTTTGTTTCCTTCCACTATGAGACTCTAAAAATTATTAGTTATAATTGCATATGTTTTCTTGATATCATCTTTTATATGAATTGTCATTTTTGCTCATTATGGTTTGAACATCGATTCGGGCGTTAAATTAGAGGGTCAAAAAGGTGGGTCATTACATTTGGTATCCGAGCAAAACTCATCCTTAATTCAAGGATTATGACATATTGAGATAGCTTATTGGTATCTTTATATTATATGTATATATATAATATAAAGTTAAAATACATATGTATATATTATTTATTATTTTAGTTTCATTTTCTATCTATTAGAGAGCTGCTAATGAATCTCATTTTACAAATAACTAAAAATAAGCAATTAGTTGGAAGTGGAAAGCAGACTAACACCAATAGGATAGAAATCAGAATCGGGACTAGTACTAAAGTTGATGTAGTGGATATCCTAGGAGTGAACATACCCGCGTGGTTCACACACTATCTAAAAGCAACGAGCCAAGCTAGTACCAACCCAACTGAACCCGTGGCTACTAGCACCACCTAAGGATGTTTCATATCCAAGCACCACCATATGTGGATTTCCCCAAGCTATGTAAGGACTTTTCCAATCTAGGAAGGAAGCCATATATTGGAATGGAACCATATGCAGTAACTCGAGCATGACTTAATTCTTGTGAAAAATTCAATCTTTTAGACTCGATGACATTACTAGGAGGTAATTGTCATTCTGGCATCTAAAAGTTGAGACCAAAAATTGGTGGGAAGTGACCATTGTAAAGACGGAAGGGGATAGTATTACTTAAGCAGTGTTTTGAAGAAAATTTGGAAAAAAAATTTCTCAAGAACGAAAAAGGGTTTGTTATTAAAGAAGTTTATTAATTTAGAGTATGGGATATGACCGTCAAAGAACGTGTAAAACAATTTAGTGAATTGGTAAAGTTTAGATTTGACTTGATGAATACCCCAAACAAAAAGGCAATGAAATTTGAAAAACAATAAAACTCAGCACTAAAGGAGTTAGCGTTGAACCAAGTCCAGTATGGATCAACTTTTGAAGGGCTGGTAGAGGCGGCTTTGTTGAACTCAATTGATGGAGGGGTGAATAAGGAGCAATCTAAGATGGAAGAGAATCAGTAGCAAGGTAAGCGTAATCGACACCACAGAGGACATGTCAATAAATAGACGTTCACTTGTAATACGTGTTAGAAGGTGGGTTTTATCGCGAAGAACTATAGGATGAATATTTCGAATATCTAGTGCAATAACTGTAACTGATTGGATCATATGACAAAGGATTGTGTGTTGGATTTATAGAAGATGAAGTGTTATAACTGCGACCAGCTTGGTCATATGTAGAGAGACTATCCGACCCTGAAGAAGAAAGGTCAATTGGTTAAGGAATATGCTCTGAATGTTGTTCTAACCCTAGCATTACACCACCGTAAACTCATGAGAAAGGAAAGCATATTGTGATAGAATGTGTGTTGTTATTATCTCATTCTCCTTTTCATATTTTTATTTGATATTGGTGCATCTCATTCATTCATAGAAAGTGCATTGGTTGATGGTTTACCTTTATTACCTAACATTGTACATGAATCCATTTCAGTGTTGAATCCCGTAGGTGGATCGACCCATCTATTTATGATTTGTCATAACATAAAGTTGGTCATACATGGTGTAGAGCTCCCTTGTAATGCATATGTACTGAGTTTTTCGAGGTATGGATCGATTTTAAGAACGTACTGGATGTCGCACTATAGGGTGGTATAAGGTTGTTATAGAAGAATCGATCGATTGAAGAGTGACAAAGGTCATGAGTTTATTTTATTTTGTGAGCCTAATATTTCTAGTATAGAGACTTATTGTGTTTTCTTGAGCCATCATAACAATATTTTTCATTTATTCCCTAAGTGAAAACTTTTTCGGATGTATTAGAAGATTTTTTTGGTCTCCCTCCTTGAAGAGAAATCAAATTTTAGGATCGACCTCGAGAAAAACACTAGACTAGTTGTGATGCCTCTTAGGTATATGAATCTGAAGTAAAAGAGAGAATTGGATAAGAAATTTTAGAAATATTACTGAAAGGATTTATTAGAAGTATTTTAGAGTAGAGAGTGCCTGTCGTATTTGCCACTAAGGCGAACAGTTCCCCTGGGTTATGCATCGAATATCGAGAACTAAATAAGCATATGAGGAAAAACCGTTATCCTGTACCATGCATTGATGATCTCTTCGATCAACTTTTTGGAAAAAAAATTCTCTTAGCTTGACTTGGCCATTGGATATCATCATTTTAGAGTAGCTGAAGATAGTATCCAGAAGACTGTATTTCATACACCGTACTTATTATTTGAGTGGATAGTCATGTTGTTCGGGTTGAATAATGTTTTGGCTTATTTTTTTGAATTGATGAGTAGGGTATTCCGGGAGCAGTTAAATAAGCAGTAGCCTTTATGGATGATATTCTTATATATTCTAGAAGTGAAGAGGAGCATGAGCTTAATTTGAGAGCAATGTTTGATGTTTTGAGGAGGAATCAATTAAAGGCAAAATTCTCAAGAATGTCAATTTTGGAGAATGGAGGTTTGTTTCCTTGGGCATGTTGTATGCGTAGATGGTTTGGTGGTAGACTTAAGTAAAGTAGCAACTACTAAAGATTGGAAGACACCAAGGAATGCTTCAGAGGTCCGTAACTTTTTAGGATTTGTGGGATTCTATTAGAAATCTTATTAAAGACTTTGCAAAGATTTCAGCACCATTGTCTCAATTGACTAAGAATAAATTGATTTATACTTAGAGCCCAGAGTGTGAATAAACATTTATTAGATTGAAAGAGTTATTGATTAGTGCTCTGATTTTGACCATTCCCGATGGTACCAAACCTTTCACTATGTATACCAATGCTAGCAATACTAGTCTTGGTGTTGTCCTTATGCATAAAGGAAAGGTTGTGGCATACGCAAGACAGTAGCTTAATGCCCATGAGTGGAATTACCCGACACAAGACCTTGATCTAGCTGTTGTTATATTCACATTGAAGTAAGGAGGCATTATCTATTAAGAGAGAGGTTCGATAGTTTATAGATCACGTCCTTTTTCTTCTAGAAAGACTTGAATCCAAGATAACAATGATGAATAGAGTTCTTATCATCATATGATTTTAAGCTTTCTTATACTCTAAAAGGGAATGTAGTGGTTGATGCGTTGAGTAGGTAATGTCACGAATTGAATGCTATGCTTTTGGAATGGTAGTAGTTGAAGATCATACTCGATTTTGACTTTCGATCTTCATTAGAATATACCCTTAGTTTGTTGGCTATGATGGATTAAATTGGATTAAGTCAAGGAGAAGATGTATTGTTGGCTAGTATCATGGAGCAATTGGAACTAGGTGACTAATCGATTCATTTTGATCGTTACTCCAAGGAACATAAAGGTTACCTAATGCGGGATGGGAGATTGTGTGTACTACAGATCAAGGAGTTGATAGATGAAGTTTTGGGTGACTGTCATCATTCTAGGATGACTATTCATTAAGGAGAAGACAAGATGTATCGAGACATTAAGAGAGTATTTTATTAGCCAGGATGAATACGTAGTAGAGTATATAACAAAATATTTGACATGCCAAAGGTGGAGTAGAAGAAGCCGAATGGGATATTACTTCCTTCAGAGGTTCCAAGAGGAAATGAAAGTATTAGGTTATAGTGATCAACTTTCCAAAAGTGCACATTTCATTCCTATTAAGAGTACAAAAATGGCAGCTGCATTGGCTACATTGTATAGTAAGGAAGTGGTTTGACTTCATGGAGTCCGGTGAGTATAGTAAGTGATTGGGACCCAATTTTCACAAATGAGTTCTGGAGGAGCCTACAAAACACATTAGGGATTGGGCTAGATATGAATACAATATATCACCCCAAAACCTATGGAAAAACTGAGAGGTCGAACATGATATTGGATGACTTGTTGAGGGCATGTATATTGAATATTTTAGGAGCTTAGGAAGATCACCTACCTTCAGTGGAGTCTGCATATAACCAGAACTGTCATTTTGTAACGGTTATAACCGTTGGTAATCAAATTTCCAATGGTTATAACCGTTGGTAGCAGGTACGTTATAATTTTTTTTACATATTTTGTAACGGTTATAACCGTTGGGAAAAACCGTAATTTCTAACGGTTATAACCGTTGGGAAACTTGGTAATTCCCAATGGTTATAACCGTTGGAAATGTGAAGTAATTCCCAATGGTTATAGCCGTTGGGAATTACCAAGATTTCCAACGGTTATAACCGTTACAAATTACGGTTTTTCCCAACGGTTATAACCGTTGGGAATATTTTAATTTTCAACGATTATAACCGTTAGGAATTCCTTGTATAAGTAAATAGAAAAATTACCAACACTTATAAGTGTTACAAATTTGGTATAGTAGAAGCATATCTTATTCAGCATCTAATAGTATTTCATTCAACAATATCTATATGAATTTATAACAATAGAAAATGCGAAACTAAAATTCAAAACTAACATATCATCAAATTGTTAAAAAGCATCAAACGTACGAAATAGTACATATCAAATTCTACAAAGTTCATTGTGACAACATCAAATGTCACTACTACAACATATCTAGAAGGTTACAAACAACGAATACGACACTCCGGCCAAACTACAAAACCACCATCAACCAACTCGGACAATGTATAATGACCATTTTGAGGTGCATCAAAAGGTGGCTCGTCCGGATTAAGAACATCTTCCACCCAAACAACCTTTTCTCCATCTCCAACCTTTCTACCATGACAAATCTTCTGCACTCCAAGATGTCCTTTAGCTACCACTTCCATTTTTCGTGATAATAATTGCACCGCTTGCCTTTCAACCGTAGAAGATCCAATACCAACAGTAGATGGAGTATGAGTAGGACTAGGATGGTGCTCGGTATGCGAACCAATTTATGTTCTTAGTGCCATTGCATTCGTTCCAATCTGACTAACAAGTTGCCGTATACATTGTTGCATTTCAGCTAGAGTTGAATTCGTTATTCTACTTTCTTCATGCATTTGATCAATGTTCTGTTGCATCTCCATTTTCCATCGCTTATCTTCATTCTCTTTGTAATTGATAATTGCTTTTGAAGCTTCAGTGAGTTTTACGTGCTTCACAGTAGATGTAGAACTAATTGCACGACAATAGCTTCTTTTTTTATCATTTCCAAAAACTTCAGCAACGACATCTCTTTCAAAATTTTCCCTACTAACTACTCCTTCATTACCATTAACACTAGCTTCTGATTTTTGCCTCTCTTATGCTGCTTCTATTAAAGCCTGAATATTAAAACGAATTGATAGAAAATTCATGAGTATGTTATTAGCATAACACAAAGTCAGTCTAGAGCAAGCCAACACAAAAGGTATACAGACTATTAAATTTTCAAATTGTATTTCTTCGTTAAGTAGTAAAAAAAGAATGGTTAAAGAAAAAAATGGAATGAGAGTTTCTGTCTAAAGTAAAAGGATGGAAATGCAAACATAAAAGGTGTTATAACTAACAGACACCCAAAATATGTTCTGTCTCTATTGTTGAACAGTAAGTATCACTAGTAAATAATATAGGTGAATCCTTTGATTTCGGTCTGTAAAGCAGTAAAAGCATAATGATAACTAAATGTCGGCTATTCGACAGCAAATGTGAAAACATAGTAACCCAGATCCAATGTCAGCTATTCGATAGCAAATGTGAAAGCATAGTGAGAATATAAATAGCTTTTCCAGTAGCCCAGATCCACTGTCTATTTAAATAATCTAATGTTTATTCGACAGCAAATGTGAAAACATAGTAACAACAAGGCTTAAAACTTACACTTATGTCAACTATTAATACACACACACTGCAGTATCATAACTATTAGGGCACTTAGTAATAACAGTTACTACATTCACTTAGGGTGATCGACTGTATTGTGTTGTAGTTTGTATAACTGGCGGCAATTCCATCCATGTTATGTGGACATTTAAACAGATTAGACTAGCCATACAAACCAATTTATATTGTAACTAATTAAAACATTGAAAAAAGATTACTACTGTTTTTCTAATTATCTGCTGCTTACTTCATTCAACTTGAATTTGATTATCTGCTGCTTATTTCAATTCTACCCAATGGTTTGTTTGCCTAACAAAGCAAACTTGTGAATACGTGCTAAAAAGTATTTCTGGAAAGGGTATACAGAGTAAACAGAGTAAACGATAAAACATAATATATGAATCTTTATAAATACAAGTTGTATACAGAAGTTTCATGCTAAATATTTTGACATCGCTTCTATTTTTCTTTATAAATACAAGTTGTATACAGAGTAAACGATATAACAGAATATATGAATCTTTATCTTTCTGAAAACTCTTTGAATCATTACTTGATTAATAGAGTAATAAAATCACATTTTCTTCAAATTCTTTTATATATGCGTCTGTGTTTTTGTGCGTCTGTGTTTTTGTGCTCGTCCTATTTATTCATTTGCAGAAGTGCGTGTATATTATTGTATGCATGTGGGGTGTGTTGGTTTATGAGGGTTCATGTAATTGTATATGTGTGACTGTAGTGTAAGTGTATTTATATTGCGTGTGTGACAGTAGTGTAATTGTAGATGTGTGACAGTAGTGTCAGGTTCACGTATATTTGACAAAGTGACAGGCTAAATATTAAGCAATGCTAATTTACTATATCATAAACGAAGTTAACCTAAAGATCAGAATGATAGAATTTAATTATTAAAACTAAAATAATTTAGTTAACAGAAACAAATTGCTTTTAACACAACAGACTTTAGAAAAGGAAACTAAAATCAGTGCCTGGTATTAAACAAAGTTTGGGTGTTATGTATTGTATTGGGTGTTATGGTCGCCGCTTTGGGTGATTTTTTTTGCGAGCTGGTTCACGGTAATTTGGCAAAGGAAGATTTTGATGTTGGAGCTTGTTCGATGCTCGCGATTGTTTACAGGCGAAGCAACGGCTTTGGAATTAGGGTTGTGGTGATTGAAGTCGTGAAGTTGATGCTCGAAGTTATGGTGCGTGATCGATTGGTTGAGGCTGTTGTTTGTTAGAGGTTCGGGGTTGTAATTGATTGTATTAGGTGATAAAATTTGTCTCTTTTTTTATTCGTGGTTTAATTTGGCTGTTGGGTGGTTGGTTGAGTAGGGGTTTGACAACAAAAAATATGCAGGAGGGTGGAATGACTATATGTATGGCAAAGGGTAGGAAATTCATAGGGGTGAGTGGTTTGAGATGGTAGTGTGTTGACTGGGTGTGTATGTAGTTTGAAGTTGATGAAGTGTTGACTGGTGGCAGTGATATGTAGTTGCAGTGGTTGTCGAATGTGTTGTTGGTTTTGTGATGTAAGAGAGGTTACGGTCAAAAATGTGTTGTCAGGTGGATACATAGTTGACAGGCAGAAATGTAGTGATATGTGGTAGTAAATGGTGATAGTCGATCAAATGATGTGTTATATTAGTGACATGGGAGTGAGATAGTAGAAGATGTGTTGTATCAGTGACATACGAATGATGTGGGGAAGTGGATTTCAAAGAAGTTTGTATGTGTTATGGCTGTATGTAGGGCAAGTTGATGAAGGTGAGTTTATGTGGGGGGAGTTGATGAGTGGTTATGAAGTAAGTTGTAAGTAGTTGTCAGTAGGAAAGTGTGGGGGTATTTGTTTTTTGTTTTGTTTTGAAATTGTATGTTTTGGAAAGTGTGGGGGTATTTGGTGGAGCAGTGTTGACGGGCAAAGTGGCAGTTGTTGTGATGTTGGAGGAAAGGTGTGTGGTGATGGTATATATGTGAAGAAGTAGTAGCAATGGTGATCAAGTGGAAAACCCGTGGTCAGAGGAAGGATGTATGGGTAGTGACTGTTGCAGGTGGTAGCAACGAAAGGCAGAAATGTATGTTGAAGCAACAATGTGGTGGGTAAATTGAAGTAAGGCAGTTGAAGGCAAACTGTGTATGGAAAAGCACAAAAATGTTGCTGCTACAGGTTGTGACGCAGTGATGCTATAGGCAGTGGAAAACCATGTTAAGTTGAGGAAGAAGTGGATATGAAGGGGCAGTTGATGGTGTGAAGCAAGGCAGTGCACCGTAAAGGTTGATGATAGGCAGTGAATGCAATCAGTGGACAGAGGGAAGAGGCATGGGCTGTGCAGTGAAGATATGCACAGTTTTTGTTTTTGTTTTTTTTATTTTTTTTGGAAAATGTAAAATGGTAATTTGTAAAAAGTAAGAAATTGTAAATGTACTGCAAAAGAAAAAAAATTGAAAGGAAACTAAAATCAGTGCCTGGTATTAAACAAAGTTTGGGTGTTATGTGATAAAATATCCTATAATGCAATAAGAAGGAAATGAAAACTACAGACATATCCTATAATGCAATAAAATCTTCAACTTGTATATATTCCTTGGACGTAAATATTTTTGTAGGGTGGGAGGGGTGTTTTACATAAAGTTATAACAGTATATCATGTAATGTACGTTGGACAAAATATGAAATATGTATGTGTGTTATGTGATCTTTTGAGTTTGTTCCTATTTAGTTGCATTGACACTTCATCATAAACATGATCAATCAAATCAATCAAAACTTGCATATTTTTCTGCTGCGCACGAAAGCACCTCTTCGGTTTTTCTACTTGTGTGCGTTACTTTCCACGCCTTTACTCGTGTAGGCTTGCATTCTGGATTCTCCGCTTCCTACATGAATATATATGAATTCATTTGTAAATTATACATACCATTAAGACTACATGTACAATAATGACTACATACCAATTCTTTATAAAGTCGAGTATATGATTTTCTTCCCAAAGTATGAGTTATGGTATTTTTTTCCTTTATTTTCAGCATTTGTTTTGCATTGTTTTCTTTTCTTATCAATGTACTCAATATCAACGAATTTCTCCCACTGGACTTTATCAATATCATTCGGACAATTATCAATCGCAATGCGTCTAGGTAAAAACTCTTTATCTTTCTTCTAATATTTGTCTCGTAGCTTTGATTTTTCCGATCTAAAATATTGTGAAAAATCTCTCTCCAAAATAGGTCGAGCAATAGTTGGATCCAGATTCATGTCAAACTCTTTCTACAAAAGCAAAAGAAAAACTTTGATAGGACCTCAATAAAAATTTTGATGATATTTCCATGTGAAATCAAAAGTTTAGGTGCTCTAAGTGGCAAATAGAATGTTTGATTTGCTAAATAATATTTCCATGGAAGAAAAAGACATGATTTAAATGAGTAAATAATTGAAGTAAAATACAGTAAGTGTTTTCCATAAATTATCCTTATAAAAGCTGTCTACTTTCCTCCAATCATCATAACTAACCGGAATGAGTGCACGAATCAAAATACCACAAAGAGAACTCCATTTTTTTTGCATCTCTACCTTTAGCACCATCCATTTCAACAATTATTGAGTACTTATTATTTGTTGGTGGAGGAGCAACGTCTTCTTCGGTGCTTTCTTGACGCTATGATGCATTGTTGCAACTAGTTGACATTCTGCAATATACACTGTGATGCATTGTTGCAACATAATTTTTTTAACAGTCTTCTAGATTCAACATAGATTCAATACATCAAAAAAAAACATCATTAGTTACAATCATGTTTTTCTATCTAGATTCCATGCATTTCAACAATGTTAAGTTGTGTCGCTCATTCAAATTGGAGTGGAAGTTTGTTGGCATCTCATAATCATCTATGTCATCAGTCAAGTGCTTAGGCGAACGTCGTACAATGGACCAATCAGGATTTTGTATGTCTTTTATGTAAAAGATTTGGCTTGCTTCAGATGCAAGAATGACAGGCTCATCATGTTCTCCATTACTACTTTTAAGCTTCTTTAGATTTACCATCGGTAAACTAGAGTTCGGACAAACCTTTAACCCATGTGTTTTGTCGACGATATTTACCCAGTCGTAGTAGAATACTACATGTTGAAAATCATAATAATCAACCTCAATGATCTCCTTGATAACACCATACCAAGTAGTATCATCATCCATAGGATTTAAATCTTTTGCGCTTGCGATAAACGTTGTAATTGCATCCATGCAAACACCACCATCTTGTGTTGAATGAGTGTTGTCGTAGTGCTGGGGAGAAAATACATAATTATTGATCCTATATTTGAGATGAGTTTTGGCTTCCCACGTTAGACCACTAACATAATACCATAATAATGAATTCGTGCATTTTCTTCCATTAACTGTTAAAACCACTAAAATATATTAAATGAATTTGTAATTGTGTAATAAAACTATTGTTTTCTTGAAGCCAAACAAACCTTGATGTGAAACCAATCAATGAATTCAGATTGTACAATAACTTCTGCCTTGTTTGAAGTCTTTTTTTATTACGGTGAGCATCTTCTAATGACAATCGATACTCGCTACAAAGTAAACATGTTATATATTAAGTAAATAGAAAGCTAATTTATAATTTTTTTAAAAACACAAACCTATAAAAATCGTCTAGATCTGGTATATCCATTCTAAAAAGTATCCATCTTCGAATTTGTATGCGTTGTACGCCACTTAGCTTGATAGTTTTAACCTTCTCATCCAAGAATGGTGCTTGTTTAGAGCTATGATTTCCAGCATGTGGATTTGGCGTATACTCCATTGCATACCTAACAGATTCTGAAACAAGATATGCTTCAGCAATTGACCCTTCCACGTATCGTTTATTGCTTGGTATGTTTTTACACTCCTTCATAGCTCTAAGAAAACATAAAATAATGCACGTTTTTATATTATCATTGGATAATAATTTGGATTATAATTATTAAAAAGAATGTCTCACCTTTCAAACGGATACATCCATGTATAATTAACCGGTCCACAAAGTAGTGCTTGATCAGCTAAATGCACCATTAGATGTATACTTATATCAAAAAAATGAGTGGGAATATAATGGACCAACACACATAACGCCTCCGCAATCATATCTTTGGCAGCTTGGACATGCTCTTGAATCAAAACCTTTGAAAAAATAATATTGAAGTACAAGCATACTTGCAAAATCGCACGCCTCAAGTCACGGAACTTTGGAAATGCATGTTGAACCATGACAGGAAAAAAATGTTGGATAATAATATGATAGTCATATGACTTTCTAATATTCAAACTAGGTGGTTGAATGCTTACTAAATTGCCTAATTTTGTTCCAAAGCATGATGGAAGTTTTACGCCTTTAAGAACTTGACAACACTGGATCTTGTAAGCTTTATCAAATGCAAATTTAGAGGATTGTTTGGTTCTATCGAATAACAAATTAATAAAATGCTCTGCCACATTCTTTTCAGTATGCATTACATCTATTGTGTGTCGCACTTTATGGCCACTCCAATACTCTAAGGAAAAAAGAATTGACTTTTTATACCATGCTAGTATTACACCATTGTCATTCTCTTTTCCAAAGTGTTCATCATGATCAAAATCATCTCCTATACGCTTCTTTTTTCTATTCAATTTACCGGGTATGTATTTGATATGAGAAATTTTCTCTAAAAGAGCTGATCCTGTTAGTCGTGTTGGAGGTTCCTTATACTATATATCTTTATACCGTCCATGTTTTGGTGCTCTATATGGATGGCCGTTCTTCAGAAATCTTCTGTACGTCGTATAAACAATCTTATTACCAACGTGTTCCACCTCGGTCTCTGTAGCACAAATAGGGCATGCTTTATAACCATGGGTCACACAACCCGATAGATTCCCAAATGCAGGTAGATCATGAATTCCCCACAATAGCATTGCTTTCAATGTAAAATACTCGTTCTTGTCCATGTCAAATACAGGCACTCCTATTGTCCAAAGGTGTTTCAGCTCATCCACAAGGGGTTCTAAATATACATCAATATCTTGACTTGGTGCTTTAGGTCCCGGAATTAATAAACACAACATTTGAAATTCTGATTTCATGCACAATGAAGGAGGTAAATTATAAGGAACCATATACACAGGCCAACAACTATAACTGTTACTCTGGATTGTATTAGGATGAACCCATCGGTAGCAATTCCAAACCAAACATTTCGAGCATTGTTAGCGAACTCTGGCCACTTATTCTTAAGCGATCTCCATTCAGCTGAGTCGATAGGATGACGCATGAAATTCCAATAAGTTTTTGCTTCACTACGCCATAACATTTTTCGAGCTATCCATGGTAGTGTAAAATCTAGTTAATCTAGGAATTAATGGAAAATATTTTAGAACTTTTCTTGGTTGCTTTGTGACTTTTACAATTTCACCTTCATCTTTAACTTTAAATCTCGAAGTATGGCAACGAGGACATTCAACGGCATCTTTATTCTCCTTCCAAAATAATATGCAACCGTCTTCGCAAGCATGTATGCACTCTACATTCATTCCCAAATCCTTTAATATTTGTTTCATTGTGGGGTATTTATCCGGTAGTGTATTTCCATTTGGAAGCCACTTTTTCAATCTCTTCAACAACTCGGTCACACTGTTTCCTGACCAATTGAATTCTTTTTTCAAATTATGTAGCTCTATAAGGACGCTTAACGTTGTAAGACCATCTTTACAAGAAGAATACATTTTTTCATTTGCTTTTCTTTTGTACTCGTACTTTCTTCCCAGATAACCATCACTGATACTGTGAATGCTATCATACACACTATATGCATTGTCAACAAGGTTTCCAAGAGCACCTTCTACATGGTTTTCCACTCGAATTTGATGAGAGATGCAAGCCTCATTGGCGGTAACATTTGGTGTAGAATTGATTACTGCATCTGTGTCGTTCCTCTCACCATGAAAAAACCACTCATCATATGTTGGATCCATACCGTAAATGATTAGGTGTTTCTCGACTGTTTTGAAAGATAGTTTTTTTGAATTTCTACACTTTTGCAAGGACAATTGCACATGTCAAATTCAGGCGGTGCATGATGCTTTGCGAAATTTATAAACTGTCGAACCCCCTGTATGTACTCATTGGTGTTCCTACGTCGACATCTAATCCACTCTCTCGAACTAGATAACGACATTAGCAAGAACTTTTATCTCTTCCTGCCATTTCATATAAACACAAAAAAATTTAAGTAAACAATTCAACCGACACTAAAGCCTTGTAGGATTAATTTTCAACACTTCATCATTGTAAACACTTCACTATCGTAGAAAATTCAAATAAGCACTTCACTTTTTTTTTAATTTTTAGTTTATTGGTTTTCACTTTGATGGTCGGTCATCCTACTTCCCATTACAAACACAATAATGTAATTACATTTTATAAATCATTTCAGATTAAACGATTTAACAAAATTTCGGCGGCACTTCCCTTTTGTTCCCTGTATCGTACACAAAAGCTTGTACACAGGGAACGAGAAGGAAGTGTTGTCGAAATTTTGTAAACCGTTTAAAATGAAATGAGTTATAAAATGTAATTACTTTATTGTGTTTGTAACTTGTCCAATACAGGGACAAATCCAACATATATTGTATCAGATGAATATAGATGTCCGTTTTGTTAAAAAATGAATATCCATATAACGATCATATACAACACTTGTTAGACGGGGCCAAAAACTCTCCAAGGGATTAAAAAAATAAAACACATTTTACAATTACTATTTTAATAACTACAAAATCTATTTTATAATATTCTTGATTCATATAGATCTTCTTAATCTATACCTTGCATTACATTGATTCAAAATAATAATCATCGTGTATCTTAGGTAATAAATAGTCTTCAAATTTCTTTTCTGTTTTAAGTTGTAAGAAGCTTTACCTTACAGGAAGCTTGCATAATGAATACATTAAATAGCAGTCCATCAAGAGGAAGTGTTACAGAGACAGACGAGCATACGTTACATGCATGTTGTACTATTAACAATCGAACTTACAACTCATGCATAGATTAGCCAATATATAAGCGTATACTTCAAGCTGTAAAAAATAAGAAGATAGTAAAAACTAAAAACGCATTATTTCCGAACTTTGCTTTCCTACTTCTCATATAATTTTGTAATGTACTTGGTTTACATATTAGTATAACATAGCTCATATTTGTGTTATGCAAGATAAAATCAGTTTAGTTTACGAAAGAATTATATTGTTCTATCTAATATCTGAATTAATCAACTATTAACATATAAACAAAAATTCAGTTTAAAGACTATTATGTAAGATATTTTATTTAATTACTAAAATATAGTTAAGTATAGTCATAGATTCATACGTAGGTTTCACGAAAAATTTAAGATATAACATACAAGTTGACATCCCATATTTAAAGACTTCCATTTAATTCTGTTTAGACGATACCAATAAAATATAAGTGGCTATTTCTTTGACAACTAATAAAATTCAAGAAATATGTATTAAAACGATAAATATATATACCTAGCAGCTCGGGAATAATTTACCAGTACGTAGTTAATTGCCTCCAAGAAGATTCCCTGAAAAAATATTTGATATCTATCCCAAATAATTCGCTTTCTCGCTGATTCGGTTGCTTTTACGCTTACTCCCAAATAATTCCTCTTCAGCTTTTACAAAAATGCAGAAAGGACCGTGATAGCTTTTCCTTCTGCATCCCAGTTAAATCCTTACCTTTTCCTTTATGCACCTAACCACGAGGAATAATAGAATCTGGTTATTAACATGCAATGCAGCCTTGAAATGAATTAACATGGTAAAAATAATTGCATCAGGCAACAAATGAAGCAAATCTCTAACTCTTAAGTATACCGCTCACTTGAAATGAAGTAACATGGTTTAAATAATTATAAATGGCAGTAACTATCTTAAGCAAAACTCACTGGGTTATATATGGTTATTTTGAGCAATAAAGAATTTAGAAAACCAACAAAAAATAAAATTTAGAAAACGATTACCAATAAGCAAAGAAGTGCTAGCCACATGGGTGCCGGATGATAGAGGATGATGATAACCCTATGTTGCTTACTGCTAAATATAAACTATCGCTACATAATTCATTTTGAGCATTCTTTGTCTCCAATTTAATTAAGTAGAGGGATTTGGTTAATATGATAACATACATTCGGTACTATGATCAATAAATCCTGATTTCTGTTTCTAGAGGAATTTTTTGTTCTGGATTTATTTTACTTACATGATATCTATTAGCACTATTTCATATGCTTATTTATTTATGTTTTGTAAACCTTTTACCTATATATCTAAATTGTATTTATGTGTTCACCTTCAACTGTCATACATGCCAAAGTTTGCTTACCATTTCAACTAGGTACTTTAGAATTGTGTTTAATACACTGTAAAACTTATTTTTTTGTTTGATTGTAACACATATACAAGAATGGACTTAAATCATACTCACACGATATATTTGACCTAAATTTTTTTCCTCAGTTACCTTCCACGTATACCACTATACTAGAGGTAAAGTTTCAAATACTTTCGCTCACTTTGGGTATTATTATTATTTTTTCCAGAAACAGCATTAGTTAGTTGTGACTGAGATTCTTTGTTCAGTTTGGTAATTCAGTATACATGAAAATGTTGGTTAGTGCACTGGTATTTCAAATGACTAAGAAGTCTATCTTGAATAACAATTTTTTCCAATAAATTATCAGGATTTAACTTTGATTGCATTTGAGTATTCATCTGGATTTCTCTTATTCGAAAAATATGTGGGGTATCAATTGATACAAATGTTCACACTAATATAGGAATACTGCTAATACTTAAAAAGAAAAAGAGCACAGAAATTTTCTCCTATCCTCTCTGTACTAGTGACTAAAATAAGATATTTAGTTAGAAACATCGATAAATCAAAGGTCTTCCTTAAATATAGCAGCTCCTCATAATTTAAGCTGCACTTTAACTGAACATTCATATTCGCCGTCTATAAACACTCTTCCAATTCTCTTATTATCTGCATTTCAAAAGGAAGCCTCTGGCTCTCTAGGGCAGATACATACATTGCCCAACATTTTATAAACAATTGTTGAAGTAAAAATAATGATCAAATACTACGGAAAATTTGAACGTTGATGAAAATAATTGTTGGGACTGGTGTAAAATATTAAATTGTATGCCATGTACTTTATAGTAAGATAAATGCAACCAATTGATACATAAATACTTTGAGGAAAAATGTATTAAAAAAAAGATTAATAATACAATTTTCTTAGATCAAGAAAAAAATGAGTACGTAATTATTTTTACATGAATTCTCTATTCTAATTTGGCATTATTATTCAATTATATTCTCTAATACGTTATTTACCACTTGCCATATTTCATATAAAGCAAAGACTGCAGCAGGAAATAATTCTTTTAGAGAATGAAAGCGTTATAAAATGCAAAAGACATTATTTGTACTTGCCCCAACCAACTTCTTAACAATGCATTAGATTTATTCCCAAATTAATCCAAATTGTACAACACAACAATATGATATCACTACAACATTACCTCATCCGTACTTCAATAATTAATATGCAAAATTTGGAATTTTTTGGCAAAAAAAGAAAGAAAAACATCTCTAATATTCATACACGAACATCACATCACTACAACATGACTAAATGAAATTTGTTATGAATTGCAAGATTTAATAGCAAGTACTAAATGCAGCAGGCAATTGATTTTTAAAATACATACCATTTTGAAAGTGCATGTTCACCATGTAGAATCACTGTTCAGATTTTAACTCTGTAACAAAACACAAATCAATAGGGACAAATCAAATCCATATATTGTATTCATTAGAAATTTGAGCAGATATTTGCATAACTAATACTCCAATTCCAATTAGGAACAATCATGCCTCAAAATGACAATCATTAATTCTAAGCAGCTGCAGTACACGACATCAGTAGCAATATTTCAAGATACTATTACACCAATAAAAGCATGGAATGTAAAATACAGCATTAATTAAAAAAATTCTGAACCAATTAATAGCACAGAAGACCTAATTTCAAAAAATAAGTTAAATTGAAGTAATTACCTAATCTGAGATTGAAATTAGGCTGCAATTGGTTGCAAACGCAAACCCTAATCTTCCTTTGTCTTCCTCAAATTCGTGGAAAATAAACAACCAAGGCTGTGGAAGAACGACGGAGGCAGTGACAGATGGTATTGGCAGAACGGCGAAGGCAGTGTAAAAACGACAAAGGCAGTGGCAGAACGACGGAGGTGGTGGTAGGAAAATCGGACGGGCGATAACCTAACGAAAGAGTAAATAAACTGAAATAATGAAATTTTATGTGTAAGAATGGGATAAGTATAATAGAAATTAAATTACACTTCTGTCCATGTTACTTTCAACTATTTACCATATTATTGGATTTAGTGCCGGTAATAACCATGACAAACATTCACAATGGAAATATCTGTTACAAATTTATAACGGTTATTACTGTTATAAATTGAAAGCGAAAAAGTGTTACAAAATGCGATGTTTGGTGTAGTGATATAGGCATGGCACCATTCAAAGCATTGTATAGAAGACCATGCAAGTCACCTTCATATTGGAGGGATTCTATGGATAAGATCCTAATTGAGCCAGAGATGGTTAGGGATACTATAGAGAAGTTGGAACTTATAAGGAAGAGGATGAAGACCGCACAAGATCGATAAAATTCATATGCCGATAGGATATGAAAAGATTTGGAGTTTGCAGTTTGAGATTTGGTTTTTGTGAAGGTGTCACCTTTGGAGAGGATAATGAGATTCAAGAATTCGAGAAAGTTAGCAACCCGATTTGTTGGTCCGTTTCTGGTGTTGGAGAGGATCAGAAGTTTGAAATATAGAGTGGAGCTTCTAGAGTAGATGACATGAGTCCATAATGTATTTCATATATCACATTAGCGAAAATGTGTACATGACCCGACCAATGTTGTTGAGCCTAGTCAGTTGGAGAAGGTGAGTTAGAAACTGAGCCGAGTTCATCTTGTTGTCCATCACGCACCGTCGAGCATGGGGTAAAGTGACTTAGGATAAAGTGGTAAAGCTGGTTAGAGTGAGTGGGGAATGACCCAATCGAGAGTACATGTGAGCCCAAAAAGCAGATGAAAGCTACCCATCCTCAACTGTTTTCCAGTACGCTCCTTAATTTAGTCTAGTTTCTTAGGATTAGACTACTTTGAGGTTAGATTTGGATGCATTGAGTGATTTGATTGCTAGAATTAGTTACCGTTAGACTTAAGATTGCTCGATATGTGCTCGATTGTTGTGACATGACTGTTGATATAGAACTATATGCTTAAATTAGGGTGTTACCACTGTAAAAAAGAAGCTCATTTAACAACGCTAACAAAGCATCTGTGAGACATCAGTAAATGACTTGTCGATGCCATATAAGGACATTAGTATAAATTATGTCAGAATTTTTTTGGACGCCGCGAAGACACCTCGCATGGTGCTCTTACTAATGCCATACAGATAGCATATGCCAATGCCATAACGCCGACGGCGTTGTGACACCATGCCGACTACATTTTAAATTGTGTAGATTGGAATTGTCGATGCCATTTTGATGCCTGGTTGATGCAAAATTAAAATGTAAAAAATGGATTTTCCAACGCCTAGCAGTCATCGTGCCAATGCCTTTGCTGAAACGTATTTGTAGCATTTCTGCTGCATTTCTCATCTCAATAACACATTCAAATATATACAATATATAATCACCCCAACATAATGTATTGATATACAAAATTCATATATCATACAATCACATACCACCTAATTCATATACCAAGCCCTATTACCCAACATTATAATATTATAGAAATTATCCAAGGTCATAATATTACATACCGCTAAACCATACAAATACAAATGTCAACAATCATAAAAACCCATATGGCGAACACAAATGTCTACGTGTGTGTGTGTATACACACACACAAAAATACTAATGACACAAATGTCTAAACAAACATCTAAAAAAACAATACCATCACCATCATAGTACAAACCAAATATCCAAATAGTACCAACAAAGATACTATCACAATCATAATACAAAACTGAACCACATGAACTGTCCTCCATCACCATCACAATACAAACCAAACATTGAAACGATACCATCACAATTACTACCTACTCGCCAAACCATGCCACAATTACCATCACCATCACCACCCTTAACGGAAATGTCCTCATTTGGACAGTGTCATAAAAATGCATCCTTAAGAAATCCGAGCTTTTTCTCTAGCTTATTAACGTGTGACTTCAACCATTGGTTTTCTTCTTCTAAACAGTGCTAAATGTAGCAGCTCTATCTAATGACAATTTCTACATTTTAACCAAATTTATTGTTAATAAGCAATCTTTTATTTCAACTATTGTATTTATTGAAACTAGATTTTTAAATTTGCGTTAAACATATATTTGTTTAATTAATTAATCGATTTAACTTATATATTTGTTTAATTTATTGGATGATTTAGAGTAGACTGTTATGGTAATGGTAAAGTTACCCATTACTATACCATTACCATGCAATTGGTAACCAAAGTTGAGCTATATCGGTATACCAATGTTATTGTTATAGTAACGATAAATTTACCATTATTAAAGGTAAATGTAGCGTTAAAGAAATGTCAAAACCAATGGTAATGGTGAATTTATCGGTGAAATTAGTATTTGAACCAAAAATGGCACAAACACCCAAGAAAAGTAAGTGGAGAATAAAAAGTGATGAAAACAAATTAAATAAGTAAGAAATGAGCCATAGAGATTTATAGTGGTTCGGCAAACTATGGCCTACCTCCACTCCAAATTTTTTTTACTTATACCATAGATTACAAGTACAGTTTTTTGGATTATTATAAACCCATGGAGTTATGGAAAATAATGGCATAGCATAGGTAGGGAAAAAGAGGAAAAAAAGATCCTTAGAATGAACCATGCATTCAGTATTTATAGGGGTAGACGACCAAATATCTTGCTGAAACTTCTCCTACAGAATCTTGCAGCCAAGACTAAGTCCTCCAAAAAATCTCAACCCCGAATCCCCTACGGTTGGGGATCGATATCGATCCCTGCAGGGAGATCGGTACCGATCCCTAAATACATAGCTAAGGGTCTTGCAACTTTTTGTGGTGGCTTGTCTTGTTATTGGCTTTGTGTTTCCAAGGTTGCTTTACATAGTCGCCTAGGTGTTTTTTGGCCCAAGCAGTGGATCTACAGAATGTTGAATTGCTGCTTTAGGCTGTATATGGAGATTGCCAATACGATGCATAGAAACTTTGGAACAACACTTGAATCAGGTTCCATGTAACTAGAAAAGAGTGTCATATAAGTAGGGGCCACTCTGGATGAACCCTTAGGGATCGGTACCTATCCCTTATGTATGGTGAAGCACTTAGTGAATTTTGGCATGTGGGATTGGTACTCGTTAGGTGGGGGATCGTTAGCTATCCCACACTTAGTTAAATTTAGCATGTGGGATCGGTACACCCTAGGTGAGGGATCGGTACCTATCCCACACTTAGTCAAATTCAACATGTGGGATAGGTACCACTTGGTAAGGGATCGGTGCCTATCCCACACTTAGTCAAATTCAATATGTGGGATAGGTACCACTTGGTAAGGGATCGGTACCTATCTCACACTTAGTCAAATTCAACATGTGGGATCGGTATCCCCTAGGTGAGGGATCGGTACCTATCCCACACTTAGTGATTTTCTAACTTTGGAGATTTTTGGGACGGTTTGCCTCCACTTTGCCGTCTTGATTTTACTTGAGTTTTGAGCTTTGTAGTCATCTCTCCAGGTTTCTTGCTCGAAAACCTCGAAGTCCGACTTGTCGAGTTTGTCCGTATACTGCCTGGTCAAAAGGACGGGATAACAATTAGTTTTGTTTTTACACCATCTTAATTATTAAGCAGATGCTTGTAGTATTATTTTATGATGATAATTTTTTTGGATTATTAATTTCAATGTTTAAGATTGGTAAAATTATTATTTCATATTGTTATAAATAACTTGTGATGAACCAACAAATTTTCTATATCAACTCAAAGAAGTAAAAATGTTTATTTAAGAATTAATGAAGTAAAAATTAGTAATAAAATATTTACTTTTTTATCGTTACCAAAATTTTAATAATTTTATGTATTGGTAAATTTACCATTACCAGTCACCGGTTTACCAATTTATCAGTATACCAATTAATATTTTAACAATGGTATTGGCAAAGTATCAGCATTCATTTTTGACTTACCAATAGTCTCGGTATGGTAACGGTTTTCTCTTATCGTTAATAGTTACAATTACCATAACAGCCCTAGGTTTAGAAAAAAAATATTTTAACTCGAATAAACTCTTTTATTATTTATTGAAACAAAATTTATAATTAACTTAATTATATATATATATACTAGTGTAAATTGCACGTATACGCATCTAATAGTTAGAAATATTTAATTTTTATTTACTAAAAAATTTATGAATGGATGTGTGCTTTAAGTGTAAAAACTTTGGTGGTCACCTCACTTTTATTTCAAGCAAAATCGTAGTGACTTCCATTGATGGGTGGTTGAAAACTGGGTGGTGGTGGAGGTTGCAAATGATGGTGAGATTATGTTGATGGATGTATGGTATTTTTCGGAATTTCAAAAGGACACCATGGAAATCTATTCTTTGAACTCTCTTTATTAATAGTAGAGATATATAAAATTTATTGAGTGATTTAACTTATACAAACATACTCTTATTTAATTTATTGAAACAAAATTTATAATTTACTCAATTATAAATACATTTGCTTAATAATTGAGTGATTTGACTTATATGTTCGTTTATTTATTGGGTGATGTAGAAAATAGATATTTTAAATTGAATAAACTCTAGTATAATTTATTGAAACAAAATCTATAATTTAACTTAATTTATATATATATATATAATTATTGAGTGATTAACTTATACAAACATATTCTTGTTTAATTTATTGAAACAAAATTTATAATTTAAGTCAATTATATATACATTTGTTTAATTATTGAGTAATTTAACTTATATATTTCTTTAATTTATTATGTGATTTAAAAAAATCTATATTTTAACGTAAATAAACTCTTGTTTAATTTATGGAAACAAAATCTACAGTTTAACTTAATTATATATTTGGGAGCCACTGATTTTAATTTTTCAAATTAGTGCAATAGTGAAAATGGAAACTAAGCATTTTGAAATGGGCCAATGTAGTGCAATATTTAATGTGGTAAGGTTTTCCCACCATTTTGAATTTGGTGCAACTTGGTGCCCTGATCGAAGTAAACTTAAAGGAATTGACCATAGTTTAACATTGTATGGTGGTGATTATACTAAGCATTCGTATAAAATACATATACATACATGTGGTTCTTGGGATTTAGAACTAATGTAAATTGTTAGCCGAGTTTTTGACCAAACAAAATTCAAAGGAAGTCGGGACATCTACGTCGAGTCAGAACAACTCATGAAACAACCAAAAAGACTAGAAGAAGGAACCAAGGAAGACTCAAGAAAAAGAAGTCAAAAATCCTTAAAAGTGATGGATCGCTAGCGATCCATCTCCTATGGATCGCTAGCGATCCATAAGGGTCGCTCATAGATCCTCTAGTCCTCTTGCAACATGATCTAATAAGTATTCTAGGAATGTCTGCTATGTTTTGGGGCATTCCAAGCTAGTTAGATCAAGAAGTGAGCATTCATCCGATTCCATCAGCAGTTCAATGCAATTAGTACATGAATAATCATCAAAGCAAAGCATCTAGTCATGAAATTACATGGAGAGCATCCACATAAGGCAGGAAATATGATCTAAAGGGAACGAGCCAATAATACTCTAACCCCATGGATCGCTAGCGTTCCATTGTATTGGGTCGATTCATTTTGGAACTTCTGGAGCACCTTCGTACCTTCAAATGTGAGTCTCTGACGAAGAGGCTTTGGCCCAAGTGTTCTCCAACTCCTATAAATACAATCCTACCTGCAACAAAAACAGGATCTTCTGGACTGGCTGCTGGGCAGAAACTATTCTTCACTCTTCTCCTCCCACACAACATTCATCTAAAAGGGTTCACTGTGATTCTCTGGTGAACTCTAACATTGGTAACTTGATCTAACTTACAAGATTTAATCAAATTGTAATCATATTCAACTGCAATTGCAGCCAGTTAATAAAAAAAAGTTACAAAGTGGACGTAGGATTCATTAACAGCTGAACTACTATAAAAATATCTTGTCTTTTTTACTTTATCTGCATGTTATCATTTCTTATCTCTATTCTATTTGCCTTGATAAACAAGTCTGGTGCTTTCATACTAAATCCAGGTTGTTGATCCATTTTTTCGGTTAACATTTTGGTGCTTTCACTGAGAACGCAACTCATACATAGATCTAGCTATCTACTTTGGATCATATAGGTTCAGAAGTTAAATCATCAATCTCTATTTAAAAGATTTGTTGTTGAGAACCAATGGCACCAGGAAGAAAGAGAACAAATTTCGGAAGATCCATAAGAGCAACTGTAACGATCTAGAAATTTAAGTAATTTAAATAATAGTAGTTATTTAAATATATGAATTTGAATTCAAAATTTATATGAGTTTATAGTTATATTCATTTGAATTTATAAAAGATAGCATACATAGATAACTAAATAAATAAGAAAAGCTATGTAAACAAACCATAGCATGAAACAAATGCTACTAAAGAGAAGCCTTACACATGTCTTCTTCTTAGCCTCCCTTCACATGCACATGACACCTCTATGTAACGACCCGTATTTTTGGGTCATCAAATTCGAATATTTAAAATGTAACGACCCATAATTTAATCACTTTGAACATGAATAGTTAATATGTTTTTAAATGATTAAATAATGGATTTTATATCTAGAATTATTAACCCTGCCTAATAAAACATAATAGTATAATTACTTGCCTAATAAAACAAGAGAGAATTATTAACCTTGCCTAATAAAACATAATAGTATAATTACTTACCTAATAAAAACAGAACAGTATAATTACTTGCCTAATGAAACAAAATAGCATAATGATTATTATATTCCACGCGGATGGTTGCCATTGGACCAAAATCTGGTCGAATCATGTTATGCCATAGTTGATAACGAGGATTTCTACTAGTCCAAAATGTGGTCGAATCAAATTAAGCCATCAAGTTGTTTTCTATTGGACCAAAATATGGTCGAATCAAATTAGGCCATAAGGCTGGTTTCTATTGGACCAAAATCTGGTCGAATCTGGTTAGGCTATAGGAAATGACTAAAGTACCCTTCTCTTCACCTATAAATAGCCAAGTCCATATCTCATTTTAATTCATTCACAAACTAAAGAAAAGAACTAAAATTTATTATTAGAGGTGAAGTATTCCAAGTCTCCATCAAAGCAAATAGAAAGTGAGTATATTCCGTGTTATCATAGTTTAGTGAATATATTCCTTGTTTTCATAGTTTAGTGAGTATATTCCCTGTTTTCATAGTTTAGTGAGTTATTTCTTCCTTTAAGTTTGTTAAAATCATTGCTAAAGGAACTTTAAGTGTTAAGTGTTGTTTGAAAACCCTTGTTGAATGCTTGTTTACTTTGTTTGCTAAAAAATGGTTTTATTTCCTTGTTTGACTATTTGGATAGTTAATTAATTATTTTAAAATTTAGAAGTTAAATACTTAATGGGGTATGCGGAAATGACTAGTACACGTGTTTCGTCTGTGAGATCCAAGGACACTTGGAAGAGGGACGGAACATGTCGAAAGGAAAGCCCGGATGCTCCAAAATAAATATCAAACCGTTTTAACCCAAGTTAAAATAAAAAGTGTTATAAATATTTGATAAAATGAAGCATTGATTATCATTTATTGTTGTGTTTATTTCATTGATTGATTGTTTGAATTAGGCTCGACCAGTTTTTAAGCAATTAATCATCCATATGCATGGGCTGGGTAGAAAGTAATTATAGGCTAACACCTTATGATTATTTCACGATTTGACTATAAGGTGTTTAGCGGTAGATTTTGGTACACTTCAAGTTAATGAATTGTTTTGAAAATTGGTTTTCAAGTGGAAACGTTATGAGATGTTTTCCTTTAAAAGAGAAAAAAGAGATATTTGAAAATAAATATTTCTAAGTGATTTTCTATAAAGAATGATTTTGTAAAAGTGTTTTAATGGAAAGAATTTCGAGGACTAAAGCCAATGGTTTTAAGATGATTTTTGAAAGGATTTGGAAGTAGAAATTATTATAGATTTGAAAGTACTTGTGAATATTAGTGTGAAATGATTTATCGCTTCGGGATATAAAATGATTTGTTATGTTACCAATGATTCGGGTAACCCGTAACGAAAAAGTAGGCATATGTTTTTGGTATAGTCCGCTCTTTGAATAGAGGGATGTACTTATTTATCAATTATATGAAGGCTGGGACCCAGTTGCCTTGTTATTGGGAGAAACCTCTCGATCTGGTTGCATATGGTTTGATATGTTGTTATTACAGTATTTGGGATTTCCAAATAAACTTTTCAAAAGTGATTTGATTTAAGATCATGAAGTAAAGTATAATTTGAATATAAAAGATATATATTTCAAACGTTTTGAAATAAGAATTTGAGAATAAAGTCCAAGAGATAATTTCCGTAAAGGTAATTAGATTTGAAAATCTAAAATTGAAGATTAAGCATAAGTGGGTAGTTTTGGGAATTGCATATTGTTTGTTGCATCGTAGGCTCCATGAGTCCTATTTGCGGTAGGAGAACTACGTAGGCTTGATCCTGTATCTAATTGGGAACCCAATTAGATAGGGGTACGTAGGCAGTCACAAGTGGTAGTGATGCAACCCCAATAATAACATAACATTTTCTGTTTGTTGTTTGTCATATATCATGTATTGTTGTATCTTTCATGCTTACTATTTTATTCCGCATTTACATTGTTTATTGAGTTTGCAGGTAATGATATTGTTGTTTCTCATCAGAGTTGCATAGTGGTAGATTTACAGTTTGTTTGTAGTATTTGATTTTGGGTTTGTATTAAAGCACACTAGTAGATTAAATTGATTACTTTGATAACTTGTAAAATTGAAATTTGTATCCTATACATTTAGTAGTGTTGGATATTGATCAAATATGGTGTATTAAGTTGGTAGTTTTCATTCGTAGTTTTAGAACGGACGGGTCTTTCGTCGATTTTGACTGGTCCGAAAACCTGGGTCGTCACAGTTGGTATCAGAGCTTTGGTTAGGTGCCTAAGTAAAATTTGTCTAGGTCAGTAAATTATCCTAGAAATTTTAAAATGAAACTACCTTAAATTGATAAATAAAAATGGATAGGATAAGGCACCATACCTCCGACCGGGGTTATGGGCGATAATATTTTTAGTGTGCTTAGCTTTTGTTAATTGTTTGGTTTTCATTATATCTTTTCGTCCTTCAAATTTCGAGGACGAAATTCTTTTAAGAGGGGAAGAATGTAACGACCCGTATTTTTGGGTCATCAAATTCGAATATTTAAAATGTAACGACCCATAATTTAATCACTTTGAACATGAATAGTTAATATGTTTTGAAATGATTAAATAATGGATTTTATATCTAGAATTATTAACCCTGCCTAATAAAACAGAATAGTATAATTACTTGCCTAATAAAAACAGAACAATATAATTACTTGCCTAATGAAACAAAATAGCATAATGATTATTATATTCCATGCGGATGGTTGCCATTGGACCAAAATCTGGTCGAATCAGGTTCTGCCATGCGGATGGTTGTTATTGGACCAAAATCTGGTCGAATCAGGTTCTGCCATGCGGATGGTTGCTATTAGACCAAAATCTGGTCGAATCATGTTATGCCATAGTTGATAAGGGGGATTTCTATTGGACCAAAATGTGGTCGAATCAAATTAAGCCATCAAAATGTTTTCTATTGGACCAAAATGTGGTCGAATCAAATTAGGCCATCAAGATGTTTTCTATTGGACCAAAATGTGGTCGAATCAAATTAGGCCATAAGGCAGGTTTCTATTGGACCAAAATCTAGTCGAATCTGGTTAGGCTATAAGAAATGACTAAAGTACCCTTCTCTTCACCTATAAATAGCCAAGTCCATATCTTATTTTATTTCATTCACAAACAAAAGAAAAGAACTAAAATTTATTATTAGAGGTGAAGTATTCCAAGTCTCCATCAAAGAAAATAGGAAAGAATGAGTGGAAGAAGAGGAAGAAGAGGTGGCAGTACCACCACTAATGGACAGACTGCTCCAGCTATTATAGAAGCAGTTATTCCAGTCCAACCGGAAGTATATTTCTCCATCTTATGCAAGAAATTCACTAATCTGGGAGGAAAGACATATAAAGGCAAAGAGACGGTAATTGAGACACAAGCCTGGATCAAAACATGTGAAAAGATTTTCAAGGGCTTGAATATCAATGATGAGAAAAAAAAGGTATCTAGCCACTTGGCAATTGGAAGATGGAGCCCAAATCTGGTGGAAAACTAAAACGATGGAAGAACCAGAAGAAAACTTTTCCTGGTCGAGGTTCAAAAGTGAATTTGAAGAACATTTTTTGCCTTCAGCTGGTGTTGATAGATTGTATGAGGAGTTTGTGGAATTGAAACAAGGTGACATGACTTTTGAACATGGTTTTAAATATCGGATTTCGGTCACGTTTCGTCTCGGAATTTTTACACAAGTTATCTCGTATCGGGGGAGATCGAGGACGAGATGAGTACATATCGGGTGTACATCTCGTATTGACATCTCGGGTCTTATAATGCATCTCGGGAATATCTCGGATGTACTTATGTGTCTAAAATTGATGTGTCAAAAATTTATTTAACGGTTATAACTTTCCTAGTAAAAATAAAAATGGTAACATACTTGATTTACATGGAAAAATGAATATTTTTAGAAAAGTAGTAACTTGATTAGCTTAATTGATTTGTTAATGATTGAATAATATCCTTTTATTTGAACATAATAAAGAAGTGAAACCTTTCGTTATGACTCATTAAGATAAAAAGTAAAGAATATGTTCAAGAAGTTGGTAAATTATAACTGGATTGGGTAGTTTCTTTTGAATCAATATGAAAATAAAAAATATTATGCAAAATAAGAAAAATGTATAATTTCAGGTGGAATCTCGGATTGAGATTTTGATCCATATTTCGGGTGAGATTTGAATATCTCGGACGAGATGAGTGTCGAGGGAGATATGGAGGAGATTTGATGTCTCGTCTCGTTTAAGTGTGAAAAGGAGATCTCGGAGGAGATCTCGGGCGATATATAGGAGATTTAAAACCATGCTTTTGAAGAATATGTGAAGCACTTTAATGAGCTTTCTCGATTTGGTTCCGAATTGGTTAGTAACCCTTTAAAAAAATCAAAGGTTTGTGAAAGGAATGAAGAAGATATACCACGGGCGGATGACCATTCATATAAAGCAATCCTTTGCTGATTTAGTGGATATGGGCTATCGTTATGAAGCAGCAGATAAAGAGGAGTCATCTAAAGAAGAGAAAAATGTTGTAAAGAAAGAAGGTGGAAATTCTGGGGGAAATAATAAGAAAAGGAAGTTCCAAGGCAGGAAAAATGACAATAATAAAGAAAGGAGGAGTGGATCCCACGGTGAGAAACTATATCACTTAATATAGTGTTTATATTGGTTGTGATTGGATGAATGGATTGATAGTTATGGATGTTTTAACTATATGATAGTTATATCAGTATTTAATTGTTAAAATATTCAATTATACCATATACTGCTTGTTTGGATGATATGAATGTATATATGGATGTTAATAGTGATAACACTGAACGTTACACTTATTATACACACCCATTTGGATTTAAACGGATATTGGTTAAGTCTCGATTTAAAATAATAATAATATAATATTCAAATTTGAGTGGAAATTTGAATATTCGAATTTTATAATTTAAACTATTTGGAAATGATATTGGAGATCCAAACGAGTGCACTTGGGAAACTGAGGAAAGCATGAAGAAAGCTTATCCCAGATGTAGAGTCGACATTCCATCTTAATCTATCTTATCGGTAAATTCAAATTCCTTATCTTTTCAGTTTTTCCTTCTTATTAATTTCGAGGACGAAATTCTTTAAGGAGGGGCGGTTATAACGATCTAGAAATTTAACTAATTTAAATAATAGTAGTTATTTAAATATATGAATTTGAATTCCAAAGTTATATGAGTTTATAGTTATATTCATTTGAATTTATAAAAGATAGCATACATAGATAACTAAATAAATAAGAAAAGCTATGTAAACAAACCATAGCATGAAACAAATGCTACTAAAGAGAAGCCTTACACATGTCTTCTTCTTAGCCTCCCTTCACATGCACATGACACCTCTTCTACACATGTCTTCTTCTTAGCCTCCTTTCACATGCACATGACACCTCTATGTAACGACCTGTATTTTTGGGTCATCAAATTCGAATATTTAAAATGTAACGACCCATAATTTAATCACTTTGAACATGAATAGTTAATATGTTTTTAAATGATTAAATAATGGATTTTATATCTAGAATTATTAACCCTGCCTAATAAAACAGAATAGTATAATTACTTGCCTAATAAAACAAGAGAGAATTATTAACCTTGCCTAATAAAACAGAATAGTATAATTACTTGCCTAATAAAAACAGAACAATATAATTACTTACCTAATGAAACAAAATAGCATAATGATTATTATATTCCACGCGGATGGTTGCCATTGGACCAAAATCTGGTCGAATCATGTTATGCCATAGTTGATAACGAGGATTTCTATTGGACCAAAATGTGGTCGAATCAAATTAAGCCATCAAGTTGTTTTCTATTGGACCAAAATGTGGTCGAATCAAATTAGGCCATAAGGCTGGTTTCTATTGGACCAAAATCTGGTCGAATCTGGTTAGGCTATAGGAAATGACTAAAGTACCTTTCTCTTCACCTATAAATAGCCAAGTCCATATCTCATTTTAATTCATTCACAAACTAAAGAAAAGAACTAAAATTTATTATTAGAGGTGAAGTATTCCAAGTCTCCATCAAAGCAAATAGGAAGTGAGTATATTCCGTGTTATCATAGTTTAGTGAATATATTCCTTGTTTTCATAGTTTAGTGAGTATATTCCCTGTTTTCATAGTTTAGTGAGTTATTTCTTCCTTTAAGTTTGTTAAAATCATTGCTAAAGGAACTTTAAGTGTTAAGTGTTGTTTGAAAACCCTTGTTGAATGCTTGTTTACTTTGTTTGCTAAAAAATGGTTTTATTTCCTTGTTTGACTATTTGGATAGTTAATTAATTATTTTAAAATTTAGAAGTTAAATACTTAATGGGGTATGCGGAAATGACTAGTACACGTGTTTCGTCTGTGAGATCCAAGGACACTTGGAAGAGGGACGGAACATGTCGAAAGGAAAGCCCGGATGCTCCAAAATAAATATCAAACCATTTTAACCCAAGTTAAAATAAAAAGTGTTATAAATATTTGATAAAATGAAGCATTGATTATCATTTATTGTTGTGTTTATTTCATTGATTGATTGTTTGAATTAGGCTCGACCAGTTTTTAAGCAATTAATCATCCATATGCATGGGCTGGGTAGAAAGTAATTATAGGCTAACACCTTATGATTATTTCACGATTTAACTATAAGGTGTTTAGCGGTAGATTTTGGTACACTTCAAGTTAATGAATTGTTTTGAAAATTGGTTTTCAAGTGGAAACGTTATGAGATGATTTCCTTTAAAAAGAGAAAAAAAGAGATATTTGAAAATAAATATTTCTAAGTGATTTTCTATAAAGAATGATTTTGTAAAAGTGTTTTAATGGAAAGAATTTCGAGGACTAAAGCCAATGGTTTTAAGATGATTTTTGAAAGGATTTGGAAGTAGAAATTATTATAGATTTGAAAGTACTTGTGAATATTAGTGTGAAATGATTTATCGCTTCGGGATATAAAATGATTTGTTATGTTACCAATGATTCAGGTAACTCGTAACGAAAAAGTGGGCATATGTTTTTGGTATAGTCCGCTCTTTGAATAGAGGGATGTACTTATTTATCGATTGTATGAAGGCTGGGACCCAGTTGCCTTGTTATTGGGAGAAACCTCCCGATCTGGTTGCATATGGTTTGATATGTTTTTATTACAGTATTTGGGATTTCCAAATAAACTTTTCAAAAGTAATTTGATTTAAGATCATGAAGTAAAGTATAATTTGAATATAAAAGATATATATTTCAAACGTTTTGAAATAAGAATTTGAGAATAAAGTCCAAGAGATAATTTCCGTAAAGGTAATTAGATTTGAAAATCTAAAATTGAAGATTAAGCATAAGTGGGTAGTTTTGGGAATTGCATATTGTTTGTTGCATCGTAGGCTCCATGAGTCCTATTTGCGGTAGGAGAACTACGTAGGCTTGATCCTGTATCTAATTGTGTACCTAATTAGATAGGGGTACGTAGGCAGTCACAAGTGGTAGTGATGCAGCCCCAATAATAACATAACATTTTCTGTTTGTTGTTTGTCATATATCATGTATTGTTGTATCTTTCATGCTTACTATTTTATTCCGCATTTACATTGTTTATTGAGTTTGCAGGTAATGATATTGTTGTTTCTCATCAGAGTTGCACAGCGGTAGATTTACAGTTTGTTTGTAGTATTTGATTTTGGGTTGGTATTAAAGCACACTAGTAGATTAAATTGATTACTTTGATAACTTGTAAAATTGAAATTTGTATCCTAAACATTTAGTAGTGTTGGATATTTATCAAATATGGTGTATTAAGTTGGTAGTTTTCATTCGTAGTTTTAGAACGGACGGGTCTTTCGTCAATTTTGACTAGTCCGAAAACCCGGGTCGTCACAGCAACCATTGCTGGAGAAGAAACGAACCCCCAGCAAATTGAAGTCAACAATCCCAACAATCCGCAGTTAGGAGCTAACTCTGGTAATCAGATTCCAGGATCCTCCATTCAACATGAAGTTGTCACTGAAGACGAATTGAATAAAATGGTTGACGAAATCAATCAAAAAAGGAAAAACAGCCAAAGGGCTCTCATGGACAAACTGAATGCCCTATTGATCTTGCAGTCTCATGCTGCTCCAAGAACCATGACAGAGCCCGCGGCTGCCGTGGAACAAGAAAATTCTTCCATTTCTGGGCTAAATAAATGAAACGGGAAGCAGCCGTAGAAAGGAGTGATAGGTGGAACTATGGGAATCAATATTGAAGGAAACACAAGCACTCCACCAATTGTGAGGCAACCAACTATGAACTTAAATCTAGGGGCAAAAACCCCATAGGAGGATGTACTCATGGATCTCCTTGACTCAGAAGATGGTGAGCGACTTGACGACGATAGGTTGGAAGGAAATACCAATGCATTCAATAACGCCAAAGAGATCCAAACTGCCCCCATCAAACCAACCGCAAGCCAACGGAACCCCGGGGTAATGGCTCTTTCGAAGATAGGAGAGTCTAGGCTTTAACCCACTCACCAAGATTGTTTGCAAAGCCAAACACTCGGTGTAATTACTGACAACCGACCCCCAGATTACCGGACATCCGACGCATACATCGCAGACATGGTCCATGGTCAAGCGACCATGGATGAAAGTAAGGATAGAAGGGATGATGAATGGGGATCCGCTCCAAGTCAGACTCCTTCCACTGATGAGATTTTGAATGAGCGGTACTCCGAAAAGTTCAGTATGCCAACTATTCCATCTTATGACGGGACGAGAGACCCGAAACCTCACTTATATAAGTACAGTTGGTACAAGGACGATGGAGTGAACACTTCGGATGCCGTTCGATGTAGATGTTCTCGATTTTTCTAGAGGGAATTGCTTCCATGTGGTTCACCAGGCTTCCACTAAAATTCATCTCCACATTTAATCAACTAGCAACACGGTTCCTTAATCAATTTAGACTTCACACGGCACAGCCAAAAGATGTGATGTCCTTGTGCAGCCTATTTTAGGGACGAAATAAATCTCTGAAGTCTTTCATGAACCAGTTCAATACTCTGGTAACTGAAGTAAGTAATCCAAACGAGGATATGGTTTTCATGGCCTTAGTCCGCACAATTCATCTCGAGACTAAATTTGGGAAATGGATCAAAATAAAACCACCCACGACTAGGAAGGACTTCAACCAAAAGGCGAGCCTGTATTTAAGACTAGAAGAGGCACAGGAATGGGAAAGGAAATCTACTAACCTTCAACTGACTAACGTTGGGCAGAATGGTATGGCAATGAACCAAGATATAAACATATCCGGGATCGTTGAAAGGAAAACAAGAAAAAATGGGAATCAAAAAAGAAAAAACCAGAGTAATAACAAGCGAAATGGAAGTAGCAAGTGACTCAAAAGTTTGAGGCTCGAAGAATACACCCCGTTGATACTCCAGAAAACATCTATCTTGCAACACAGGGGACGGAAGAATACAAGAAGCCGCCTAAAAAGGAATCAACCTAACAACATTAAGTGTTTCGAAAAGTACTGCCACTTCCACGAGATATATGGCCACAACACGAACAAGTGTCATTACCTGAAGAACTTGATTAAGGAGTTGATTCGGGAAAACAAGCTTCAGCAGTATGTGAGGGAACCACTAAATCCTGACCAACCAGTAGCGCCCTAAGCTCCTAGAGACCAAGGGAACCAAGTTAAAACCAGCAAAGACGGACCCAGACGGACTGACCAGAGGCTCATCATTAGAACGATATCTGGAGGGCCCCATCCCGTGCAAAAGAGTTGAGGAGAAATGGAGTGGTATGCGAGCTCTTTAAAGCATGATGCGAAAGATGCATGCTTTGCGATCGAAGATGGTACCCCTGCTAAGCAGCAGAGAAGCCTGAACGACGACATAATATTCCAAAATCGGACACTGGGGGAATAGAAGGTCCAACTCTTGACCCTATGGTCGCGACAGTAGAAATCAGACCCGTCGTGGTCCGACGAGTATTGGTAGACAGTGGCAGTTCTGTGAATATCCTTTTCAAACGTACCTTTGGTCAGATGAAGATCAGTATGAAAGATGTATCCACCTGCCAAACAAAGATCCAAGGATTCACCGGTGAACCCAAACAACCCGTTGGAACGATTGACTTACTTGTAGAACTCGGAGAAGGCGATCGAAGAGTCACCCTCATCCAGACCTTCATGATCTTAGATGAGATGTCCGCCTATAATGCCTTCTTGGGGTGACCCGCCATGGCGGACTTTAGAATTGCTTTAGCTCAATGGTGTTTAACTATGAAATTTTCGACGAAAAATGGAGTCTGGGTGATCAAGGGAGACTAAAGTGCCGCTAGGGAATGTTATATCGTGGAATTAAGCGAATCTAAAAGAAAAGAAAAGGGGAAGAATGTGGGGAGAACTCTCCACATTCGTAAACTTGCTGAATAGAAACTAGAGGGCCGTCCTGGCTTAGGGACCATAGCCGATTTGTTAAGGCTTTGGAAACTAGAAAGAAGAGTTCAGGGGAGGAATGTGCAGGACCGGCATAAGTCACGGTGTCCGTCCTAGTTGATATGGATGACTGATGTGTACATAAATGTGCATATTTTTACTTCTATATTTAATTTAATTTAATTAAATAAATGAGCATATAGGGTATTTTAACATATTTAAACTAAAATTCAAGTTATTTTTAAATCATCATTTATTCATCTTCGTATAGGGGCAAAATGGTCATTTTTGTGCATATTTTTTTTGAGAATTTAGCATTTTATTTTTATTTGTAGGAAAATTGGATTGAAAATAGAAGAACTTTTTATGGAAATATGCATGCACAAGGATGGAAACAAAGGAATGAAGATGGAAATAATTCAACTCATGCATCATGGAGGACCCCACCTATCCACTTACCTTGATCAACCATTCGGAGCTAATGCACATGTTAGTGGAGATTAAAGCTACTTGCACATTTAAATGGAGGATTATGGTCATGCTAATGATTACTTGGAGGTTACATTTCCTAGAGGGGTATTTTGGATAGTCCCCAAAAATATGATTAGGGTTTTAGGCTTGTATAAATACTCCATATGTTCATGTGATTAAGCTCTTAGCCTCCTCTTTAGTTGGTTTAGTTTGAGGCTAAAAAATAAACAAAAACTCTCTTTTCTTTTTAATGGCTTCTTAGCCTTCTTTCATGTAATTTTCTTAATGCAATTTTAATTCAAGTTTTGTTCTTGTTTATTTCTTTTCAAGTTAGTAGTATAGATATTTTTATTTATGCAAATAGATTGGTTTTCATTTTATTTTAATTAGCTCTCTTCTTACTTAGCTTGCATTTTCCTCTTGTTTTTGTTTCATGTTTCAATCTACATTTGTTGAAATGATAACAAATATGAGAAGCTAAACCCCTTCAATTTAGGGGTAATGAAGCTCTCTTAATCATGTAGATTCAACATAATTTGCTCATTTATGTTCTCTTTTTGTGCTTAATGGAAAGTTCTAAGTTGATGTAAGTTTATTAATGAATTTGATAGTCTATGATGTTAATCACATATAGGCTATTCTTACTCAAATAAACACAATTTACATCATCGTCTAACTAATTGATTTTGGTAATGGAAGTGGATTTAGAATCAAAATTTGATTGGTTTATGTTACTGATTCAATAGTAAATAAGTCACGCTTAAAATAGATTTTATTTTTAATTTCATTGTCATTTTCATGAGAGTTGGTAAGTGGGTTTGGAGTATGTTAAAGTTTGATGGATTATGTTGGGCTAATTAATAGCACAAATATGCCATAATATTGATAAACATATCAACTAAATTCACTAATGACTAAAAGTGAGATCATAATTTCATGTTGTGTTGATTTATGTGATAATGAGAGTGGATTTATCTCTAAATTGTTTTTTAACCTCATAGTTTTCATTCACTTTTGTAGTAGTTAGTTTTTGCAATTTTTTGTAGTTAACAACACTTTCAAATTTTTAGTTTAATTTGATTCAGTAGAAACTTTAAAATCAATACAATTCCCTACGGATCGACCCGTACTCGCAACGTACTAAAATTGTACGCCGTGTGCTTGCGGTTATATTTTATTACAATTTTTCGGCTATTTTTCTAATCCGATAGAAAATTGGCCGTTAAACAAGTTTTTGGCACCGTTGCCGGGGAATTAGTTTGATTTTAATTTTTATTCTTCGAATTATTTGTTATTCGATTTTTGTGTGTTTTCATTTTTTTTGTGTTGAGTTGCATTTAAAAAAAAATATGTATTTGTGTGGTTTTTGTTTGCATTTTGATTGTGTGCTTGTTGTTTTTCTATTTGCATTTGCATTTTTATTTTTAAAAAAATAAAATGAAAAAAAAATTATTTCAATTTAATTTACATTTACAAATTCTGTTCTAAAATCTGCCATTTACTTTTACAACTTACAGTTACAATTTGACATTTACTACTCCTTCTATACCTACCACAAACTTCCTCTCAGTCAACCATCACCAGCCACAGTCCTACCTTCATCAACACTGCCCACCCAACCCCCGCTATACCAAACTGCCAACAGTTCAAAATCCACAACCATCACCTTAAAACTGCTGTCATGAACTTCTGTTTACCGCACATCAGTGCACATACCCTTTGTAACCATCTTCCCTGCACACTGCAAAACATTCATTCCCTACAACATACTTCACATCCACTTCCCTGTCACCACAGAGCAAATTCCCTTCAACCACTGTCACCTGACAGTTCAACCGCCCCTCTCCCTCCCGTCTCTGTCTTCAACTGCCTTACAACTTACAACCCATCAACAAACCTCATATCAACAACAAACCATTTCAACATTCCCAACAAAGCACCACTTCACTACAACATCAGTGCACTACAACAGTTCTACATATCATCTTTACCAAATTTGCTCCTTCAATAACCACTGCTGCCACCATAGATTCCACCTGCTGCATACCACTCACCACTCACCACTATCAATACAACTCAACAACTCTGCCATCCTCCACACTTCAATATTGTGCAGTGTACATCAAGCCACACTCTGTCATATACCCAAGCATCATACACACCAGTGCCATACAACAACAAAAATCCAGATCACAGCAACACTTCACAAACCTTCATACTATCATCTACTTCATCATATCACCTCCAACATCAAACAAATACATCAACACAAACTGCCTTACACATTGACACTCACTGCTTCATAACCCAGCAACCAAGTGCTCATACAAGTGCAACTACATACAATTCATAACCATACTGCATATTCATTAAACTAGCTGCTTCACCATGCCACCACATCTACCTGCCTATTCCTACTGAACCACTATCTACATTCACTTCTAACCATTACCACAGTTTCCTATTCCTTCTGCCCACATTTCAAACAACAAACACCATCTCTGCCACCAATCAATAACCATATAAACAAACCACAATTGACCACCATCAAACTTATGTGCCTCTGTCATCAAAGCCAACCACTACCCACATCCACAAATTTCATACTTCCACATACAGCCATACCAATATACTTCAGTTCAACTGACCTCTGACCTCACCCAGTCATCACAACCATTTGCCTCATCAAACAACTTCACCCTCCACCGAAAACCTCCCTTTTACACAACTGATCAACCACTTCAACATCCTATCTTAACGCCACCCTTCCTCTTACATCACAAAATATCACTGCCTTCTACACATCAACCTCCACTTCGATTCATCATTGACCTGCCTTCCCCTATACTTTACTAACCTGCCTCCATTCAACTGCTCCACTTACAACAGACTTTCACCGTCTGCTTCAAACATCATCGGTATCTCCGCAACCACCCACACTCACTAACACTGACCACTTCTGCAATTCCCAACCACTGTCTACTTCTGTTCCTCACCGCAGTTCATCTTCACCCAGTACTGCCTCAACTACCCACTTCAAACCCTCAACCAAGAAACCCAATCACTCTAACCATCCGCATCGCCATCGACTTCCAAATCGACCACCTCAGCAACTCAAATCGCCACCATCTCCATTTCCTCGAAACGCGAACCACCACGCAAACTCAGCAAATTCCCAACCCTCGATTTCGATTTCACGATCTCATTTTTTTTAATGTCACCTCTTGCTGTATTTTTTTTATTGTGATTTCTGAGTTGAAAGTAGTTTGTGTTGTTAACGAAAAAAGAAAAAGAGGATATACGGGTGTTAACGCGCTTGTTTTCAAACGGGCCGAGAATATATTCATATATTTATTTTAAAATTTTTGTCTAGTTTTCCTTTTTAAGTTCATTTTTCTTTTGAATTTTTCCTTTAAAAAATAAATATAATAAAAAAAGAGGATTTGCTTTGTTTTCTATTTTCTTTTGTGGTTTAAATTTTCTGTTTGCAAAAAGCAGACCAGAAGTGCTTGCTAAAAACGCGTTGCTTTGCTTGCTTAAAAAAAATCATCGCTTTAAAATAATGTGCTAATAATTCTGCACGCTCTGGTATCGTGCCCTTATCTATTGTTTTTATTTTCTCTGCATTGTTGGTTGCTTGCATTTTGTAAAATTTCAAAAACAAAAACAAATTTCATTCGTAGTTGCATCGTTAAATCACTTTTAATTTCAGTTTTGCATTCATTTCGTCTTATTTTCTTTTCAAAGGGCAACACCCAAATCCACATAAGGTGGGGAATTCCATCACCCATTCCTTGGCCCATAAATTGCATTCGTCTTAGAATTTGCTAATAATAACGGTTAGACGTGGACTTAAGGGTGTCATGAGCTCACCTAGGGCTTAATTGTATACTGACAAGTTGTTCTCTTTCGACTATTTAATTTCTTGGTGTCTAGGCTATGGCAGAGAAATAATCAGTTATAAATATTACGATGATTCGTAAATATTATACTGATTGTTTCTCTGAAGGTACTTAAACCTTCGACTGCATTGCTACGGTGATTCGTGGTGCACCGATTACTCATGTCTATTACCTGACTGAGAACTATCTTGTTGGATTAAGACAAAGTATGATTATACAATTTTGGGTTAGGAGCTACTAAGGACAGCAAATTTGTAATTAAGTCCTTTGCATTCATTTAGTTGCACTAGTTCATGCATATTTAAAATAAATTAACATCCAAAACTAAAAATATTGTAAATATTTCTTAACTAGTTTTTAAATCCTTTGAAATTTTTTTCAATCAAAATAAAAAATCCAAAAAAAAAATTTAAGTTAGTTTTTTTTAAGAAAAGAAAAAATCCAAAAAAATTAATAATCTTTTCAAAAACAAAAATCAAATTTCCTTTTAGAAAAATAATTTCCTTTTGGTAAATATTTTTCCTTCATAAAAAAAAGAGAAAAAAAACATTTTTAAAATGTCTGAATTTCCCTATTCACAAGAATTTTACGATAGTTGTGAAAATCAATTAATCCTTATAATTTCACACCAAATTGGTATTTGGAAGACCATTTCATTTACTCTTTAACAGTATATTTTCTGATGTCATGTAAATAATAACTGTTTCTTTTTCATGTAAATATAGGTCATATTTTTATTTCATTTTTCTCCTTTCACTTGGGTTGACTATGGGGACACAACCAAAATCAAGTGTGGGTGGGGGGAGTTCATCTTCTTTTTGATTTTTCATGGTCTATTTTTTTGCAAAACTCAAAAAAAAATCCCAAAACAAATTTTCTTTCTAGCATTTTGATTTATTTTTGAAGAAACACTATAGGATAAGTATAGGTTTTTGGTTATCAAATTGAAATTTTTGAAAATTTATCTGTCTCAATAAAAATAAAGTTTGATTGCAAGTAACGATGGTTTAACTAGTATATAGGAAGGTTCATGTGTGATAATTATGAAGTATATTCTAATTGAAAATCTTTGTTTAAAAAAATGGTGGATTTAAGAAAAAGGTATAACATTTTTTATCGTCTAAGTTAAATGGTGCTAAGACGATTTTGCAAAACTCTCTCTTCTAAAAAAACAAAAAAAAAGAAAAAACATTTTGAAAATCCTAAAAATAGAAGAAAAAAATTTGGTATTTGTGAAAATAAGAAACACCTAGAGTCATGTGTTCACACGCAAGTGTGTGCACTCGCCATGCTCTGTATCATTCTCACGTAAGCTTGAAAGGCAGTGCACGATCGGTATATCTGGCCTCAGTTTATCAAAGTTAGGTGTATGTATATAACAATTCTTTCATCACTAATGCCTACAGTCGATAGGTGTACACACTTGTGTGTACACTCGTCATGCTCTATGTTCCCCTCACATAAGCTCGTAAGGTAGTGTATGGGTAATATATCTGGCCTCGGTTTTCTGAGTTAGGCATATGTAAATATTGTTAATATCGATAAAATTTTCAAATAAGAGAGAGTAAGCAATTGAAATCCATGCACTATTTTCACTTATTTGATTCGATTTGTTATTTAAAAAAAATAGAAATACCACTTTGCAAACTTTGATAATCAACTAAGGATCCATTTCATAGTTGCACTATGTTATCAACCAAAACAACTAGCCAAACTAGAGTTTATTCGTTATGATAACTTAATTTTTATTAGAAATTTTGAGAAGTAAAAGGATTTCAATTTCTTGATAATGATCAGAACTTATATTTAACTTATTCGTGTTAATTTAAAACTAAATTCTTCATTTGTAAATATTTTTAAAAACTTGCATTCATGTCATTGTAAATAAATATTGCATTTAGGAATTTCTCATATTGCATTTGGATTTTGTAGGTATATCTGCTGAAAACACTCACGAGACAACACTTGTCCTATTAGGGACACTTACATGTTTAACGGCTTGTTGCATACGCTCAATGCAATAGTGCTTCCTACGGAAACAGATTTATCTTAGTTTTAGTTTATTCGAGGACGAATAAAAAGATAAGTGTGGGGGATTTGATGTGCACGTAAATGTGCATATTTTTATCTCCATATTTAATCTAATTTAATTAAATAAATCAGCATATAGTGTATTTTAACATGTTTAAAACAAAATTCAACTTATTTTTAAATCATCATTTATTCATCTTTATATATGGGCAAAATGGTCATTTTTGTGCATATATTAATTTTGAGAATATTTATTTGGCATTTTATTTTTATTTGTAGGAAAATTGGATAGAAAATAGAAGAAGTTTTCATGGAAATATGCATGCACAAGGATGGAAACAAAGGAATGAAGATGAAAATAATTCAACTCATGCATCATGGAGGACCCCACCTACCCACTTACCTTGATCTACCATTAGGAGCTAATGCACATGTTAGTGGAGATTAAAGCTACATGAACATTTAAATTAAGGATTAAGGTCATGCTAATGATTACTTGGAGGTTACATTTCCTAGAGGGGTATTTTGGGTAGTCCCCAAAAACATGATTAGGGTTTTAGGCTTGTATAAATACCCCATATGTTCATGTAATTAAGCTCTTAGCCTCCTCTTTAGTTAGTTTTTTTAGGCTCAAAAATAAACAAACTCTCTTTTCTTTTTAATGGCTTCTTAGCCTTCTTTTATGTAATTTTCTTAATGCAATTTTAATTCAAGTTCTTTTCTTCTTTATTTCTTTTCATGTTAGCAATGTAGATCTTTTTATTCATGCAAGTTGATTAGTTTTTATTTTATTTTATTTAGCTCTCTTCTTACTTAGCTTGCATTTTCCTCTTGTTTTTTTTTCATGTTGCAATCTACATTTGTTGAAATGATAACAAATATGAGAAGCTAAACCCCTTCAATTTATGTGTAATGAAGCTCTCTTAATCATGTAGATTCAACACAATTTGCTCATTTATGTTCTCTTTTTATGCTTAATGGAAAGTTGCATGTTGATGTAAGTTTATTAATGAATTTGATAGTCTATGATGTTAATAACATATAGGCTATTCTTACTCAAATAAATACAATTTACATCATCATCTAACTAATTGATTTTGGTAATGGAAGTGGATTTAGAATCAAAATTTGATGGTTTATGTTACTAATTCAATACTAAATAAGCCATGCTTAAAATAGATTTTATTTTTAATTTCATTGTCATTTTCATGAGAGTTGATAAGTGGGTTAGGAGGGTATGTTAAAGTTTGATGGTTTATGTTGGGCTAACTAATAGCACAAATGGGCCATACTTATGATAAACATATAAACTAAATTCACCAATAACCAAAAGAGAGATCATAATTTCATGTTGTGTTGATTTATGTGACCATGATAGTGGATTTATCTCTAAATTATCTTTTAATCTCATAGTTTTCGTTCACTTTTGTATTAGTTAGTTTTTGCAATTTTTTGTAGTTAACAACACTCTCAAATTCTTGGTTTAATTTGATTGAGTAGAAAATTTAATATCAATACAATTCCCTGCGGATCGACCCGCACTCGCCACGTACTAACATTGTACGCCGTGCGCTTGCGGTTATATTTTATTACAAATTTTCGGTTATTTTTCTAATCCGATAGAAAATTGGCCGTTAAACAATGACCCAACACGGGTCCTCAAAATTGGATCGCATCTTGGAAATAGGATGTGATTGAAACTCATCAAATTTCTTTGCGCCAATCTGGATGTAGTCGCTTAGACTCATTCTGATATGTGCGGGGTGTCACCAGAGATAGCCTGCCACGCACTTAACATTGATCCCAAGTATATGCCCGTAAAGCAGGAAAGGTGCAGCCGAGGGCCTGAGCGGTCCAAAGCGCTAAGAGAAGAAGTGGACAAGCTAATGGCGAATGGCTTTATCCGTGATGCAACTTACCCTGAATGGGTATCTAATCCAGTCTTGGTCAAGAAATCCAATGGGAAATTGTATCGACTACTCGGATCTGAACAAAGCTTGCCCAAATGAAAAGTTTCTTCTGCCCAGAATCGATCAGCTTGTGGATGGGGCGGTTGGACATGAACAGCTATCATTTATGGATGCATACTCGGGGTACAATTAGATCATGATGCATGAACCAGATCAAGAAAATACCAGTTTCATTACCGACCTGGGACTATATTTCTACTAAGTAATGCCATTTGGCTTAAAGAAAGCTTGGGCAACTTACCAGCGACTGGTAAACGCCATGTTTAAACATCAAATTGTGAAAACAATGGAAGTTTATGTAGACGATATGTTTGTTAAATCACGCATAGTTGCAAATCACTTGGAAAACCTCACTGAAATGTTTGAAATACTTCGTAAATATAGAATGAAGCTCAATCCATTTAAGTGTCATTTCGGGGTAGCCTCAGGAAAGTTCTTAGGATTTATCATGAGCGCCAGAGGTATAGAAGCAAATCCCGAGCAAATAACCGCTTTGTTGGAAGTCGAGGCCCCGAGGAACAGGAAAGATCTATAAGGCCTGAATGGAAAGGTTGCAGCACTGAGCCAGTTTATCTCAAAAGTGACTGACAAATGTATACCGTTCTTTGACGCGCTAAAGAAGGGAAAGAAAAACTTCGAATGGAATCAAGCTTGTTAAACCATGTTCGAAGAGCTGCTGCGACATATGGAAACCCCACCAATCTTGTCCAAGCCAGTAGATGGAGAAAATTTGTACATCTATTTAGCAGTCTTGCCACATGCATTTAGTGTCGCGCTCATATGTGAAGAAGCTAAGATCCAGCGACCCGTATATTACATTAGTAAATGGTTCACTCGAGCAGAAAAGAACTATCCAAAATTGGAAAAACTGGCATATTGCCTCTTGATTGCATCCAGAAAATTACGACCATACTTCCAGGCACACCCTATCACAGTGTTGACAGATCAACCCTTGAAGCAAGTGTTAAACCGCCCCGAGACCTCTGGATGGATTATCAAATAAAATATCAAACCGAGTCAGTATGAAATCACATACCATTCACAGAAGGCGATCAATAGGTAGGCGCTGGCAGATTTTATTGCCGAATTTACAATACGAGATAGCGAGGAAGGAATGACTCCATAAGGGGAGACACGTTGGAAGCTGTTCGTCGACGGCGCGTCTAACAACTTCTGCTTAGGAGCAGAGGTAGTGCTCGAGACTCCCAAAGGACGATCCGTTTGCTATGCCTTGCGTCTAGAATTTCTCTGCAACAAATAACGAGGCAGAATACGAGGCATTGATATCTGGGCTAAATATTGTGAGGGAACTCGAGATAAAATCCATACACATCTACAGCAGCTCTCAGCTAGTCATTTGTTAGGTGAAAGGTGAATACCAAGCTTAGAGGGAGAACCTCGCCCTGTATCTATCTAAAGTATAGGAACTGATGAACGACATCGAGCATTACACCATAACTCATATCCCGAGGGAGCAGAACACGAAGGGGGATTATCTGGCCAAATTGGCCAGTTCCGGAGAAGCTCAGTCATTGTGGCTGCTCCCAGTTAAGACCGTGACCACTCCGAGCATAAGCGAAATGGACATCAACTAGATTTTTTAGAAAACCAAGGAACCAGATACATGGATGACGCATGTTACCCAACTACTTGGCCCTGCTACAAAGCGATAGTTGCAGAGGCTATGGTTGAGCCTAGACAAGATTCAAACCAAAAGAGATGTGGAAGCATAATGGTTCGGTGTAACTCGATTAGTTTGGTAAGTGCGTGGTTCGGCCTACAGGCATGTTTGGCATGTTTGAGTGGCTCGGTATATTTGGGTGGATCGGCCTTTAATATATGGTTCGGCACCTGTGGGTCGGCCTTAATGGGATTGACATATATGGTTTGGCATGTATGGGTCGGCATGGGTGGCTCGGTCAAGGAAGGAAGATCGTGTGTGGGTCGGTCTAGTAGGTCAGCATGTATCGTTCGGTCAGGGAAGTTAAGTCTAGGCCTGTCAATGGATACCCGAAAAATCCGAAATCCGTCCGGATCCGTGTCCGAAAAAATGGATATTATCCGATATCCGAAAAGCGGATGCGGATATCCGATATCCGAAAAGAAAATTGGATGCGGATGCGGATGCGGATATGGGCATATCCGTATCCGAAAAACATCCGTCTGATTCGAAATTTTATGTGTGTTGCCATTTTGTCATTATGTTGTTGCTATTTTATCATTTGAATTGATGTAATATCGTGTAAACTTGTTTGATATTATGTGCGTTGTCATTTGAAAAACTGATTAGTATTGTAGTGTGTGTATTGTCATTTGAAAAAGTGATTGTTTTAGTTCAAAAATATTAGTATAATAAAAATCTTATTCAATTTCGGATGCGGATATTTCGGATATTTTCGGATATCCGGAAATATCCGCTTTTTTTTTCGGATGCGGATATTTTCGGATATCCGAAAAATATCCGCGGAGGCGGATACGGATGTTAATTCTCATATATCCGTGGATATCGGATGCGGATTCTGATGCGGATTTAAATTTTCGGATTCGGATGTGGATACAGCCATATCCGCATCCGTTGACAGCCCTAGTTAAGTCAAAGTAAGACAACAAGTATCGTTCGGTCATGGTAGGAAAGCCAAGTTGGGTCGGTCGGGTGTGGGTCAGCACCTGTGGTTCGGCCTTAATAATTTGGCATGTGTAGGTCGGCATACCCGGGCCGGTGCACCTTAAGGAGGTTGACAAGTTATTTGATCTGTAACAGAGTGATGCGACCAACATTTCTTTGCTTTGAGTCACCTGCCGCTTGCTTCGTGTTCCTTGAGGGCCTACTTCGAGTCAGCGACGAGACAACCCCTGGATCGGCAATAGGTGGATCAGTGGTAGTGGATCGGCACGACTGGTTCGGTCTACCTAACCTACAGCTATGGGCGGAACTACCTTGGTCATGGGCTTGCACGGGGGGGGGGGGGGGGTCCAACCTATCTTTGTCTATAAATAGAGGGGAAGGGGTACAATTGAAGAGACCTTTTTTCGAGAATTCCAGGGATACTTTGCCATTTTCTGTACTTGTTTCTTTCCTATTCAAACTTGTATTCAAGTTGTTTGTTTACGGATTGTATCTGTACTCAAGTGATTGGAAAAGTAATAAAGATAACATTCAAAGTGGATGTAGGCAATTACGCTGAACCACTATAAATATGGTGTTCTTGTTTTTTGTTGTTCTTTTCTCACTCAATTGCGTTACTTCTCTGTTTTAATTTACTTTCTTCATTAATCTCTCTACACAATTCTATTCAAGGGTGTTGTGGTGCTAACATTTTGGTGCTTTCACTGAGAATTGAATTCTCAGCTTGATTGGATCTCATCATCTGCTAGTGGATTTCCATATTCGCGAGATAGATCCAGTTGTTTACCAGCAAACTTCCTATTCTACTCAGATTTGAAAGAGATCTAAAGGAAGCTATTAGCCATGGGATTGGATTCAATGATGTATGCAAGTTTTTGGGATTGGATGTTGAAGTTTGCACTGGAGTTATATGAAAGCCGACCCCTCTCTGAAGGCAATTCAGCCAATCTCTCATATAGCCGACCTCTCACTCAATGAAGATATCCGACCCCTCACAAAAAAAGCTTACATACCGATCCCTCTGAAAAGTTTGTATACCGATCACTCCAAAAACCATATCTCCCGTTCGCTCCAAAAACTGTATGCGCCGATCGCTTCAAGAACCACATGCACCGAACGCCCCAGTGTATACCGAACCAGAGTATACCGTCCCAGTGTATACCGACCCAGAGTATACCGACCTAGTGTTACCGACCCAGTATATACCAACCCAGAGTATACCGACCCAGAGTATACTGACCCAGTGTATACCGACCCAGAGTATACCGACCCAGTGTTACCGACCTAGTATATACTGACCCAGTGTATACCGACCCAGAGCAACCCAGAGTATACCGACCCAATGTATACCAACCCAGAGTAAACCGACCAAGTGTTACCGATCGAGTGTATACCGACCCGGTGTTATCGATCCAGTGTTACCGATTGCATGTATATCGATCCATCCAGTGTATACCGATCCCTCTACTGTAAACGATCCCTCTCTCAAAAAACCATCCGGCCGGTCCCTTTACCAAAAAATATATGGATCGAGTACGACCCCTATTTTCAAAAAAACAACTTTTTTGGGTACGACCCAAATCTAAGAAAAAGGCTCTAATGAAGGAACATTTTATCCACTTCCCTTACATCCTATGACCGACCAGGGCAGTGCCTCCGCATAGTGAATTCAAAACTTAACCTAATGAAGGAACATTCTATCCACTTCCCTTACATCCTATGACCGACCAGGGCATAGAGGATCAAGCGGCAGCTTCTGAAGGCCAACAAGGGAATGGACAAGCAGCCGCTACTCGAACGATACTCCTAAAGGTTGGAGAACATAGATGATATGACTCTAGGAAAATGCCATGGTGACTCCAAGCACCATTCTTCACTGATCCAACACCTCGAATTTAGTGACTCCAAGCAAACCAAAGTTTGACTCCGAGCAATTTTTTCCAAATGCTAACAAGGATATCATATTGATCGCGTTTGAGGGGAATCGACCTCCAGATATAATTTGGCAGCTAGTTAGCTGGAGAGCCTCCTACGACCATGGATCATTTCTGTTACAAAATGAATCAGAACCAAAGTGAGGAGGAGTGGAGCAGACTAGGAAAAATAACAATGCAGGCCAGTTGGCTAAGGACTCTGACTCCAGTAGACAAAACAAGATCTCAAAATTTAACTCATATTCTCTTTGAAAGATTCAATCGATAGCCTCTACTTGGAGACTCGCGACTCAGAGTGGTACTGAAAACCAATCTCGAGAGAGTCCACCGAAGTCCAGAGAAAATCAGGGGAATTTTGTATATTCCAAGATGCACACTGATCCTAACACTGGCGATTACAAACACCTCCGAGGTGTGATCGGAAAGCTGATTCGGAAAGGAAAGCTTCAATAGTACGTGCAAGCCTTGCAGATTGGCGAGCCAGGAACTTCGGATGCCCATCAATAAAGAACCCTAATTATCAATTGGATCGTTGGCAGTCGACATCCCGCTAGAAGGGGCTAGGGGCAGAGTCGAATAGCGAGCACACGATGCTGCTCCATTTATCAATGAGATTTATACCAATCTTCTTTGTATTATTTCTATTTCAATTTCAATTGTTCTTTGAATTATGACCGACTTGAACTAAACTTCTTCCAAAACGATGTAGGTGACCAAGTACTCAGAGTTGGCCGCCAACCAATCCACGTAGACCTTGATCGGACCTGTGGAGTTTCATCACGACGAGCATGATTCGACGCTCATCATCAACCATGTGCCTTTGATTTGGGGCCAAGGACTAGAGATTGAAAAGCACGTCACGGTCAGAGCCTAATACAAAAAGAACATGACCAACCATCCATTCATCGACCTCCACATTTGACTTGGAGACCTAAGCAAGGCTTGGAATGAATATGGCATGGTCATCCACTCAAATCGAGTCATAGAACAAAATTCGACTAAATACAAATGCCTTTCCTGAAGCTCAGTGACGCCGAGATCTATCTAGAGTGGACTTGATTTGATCATCTACACATCAAATCTTGCCCTGAACAAAAAAGGTAGTTCGAAAGCCCGACTTGAAGCAGCTGTAATGGACTGCCTACTCGTCAACCACCGCTCTCAATAAATGGACACGACTGCACCTTGAAACATATGCAACTTACTTTGTCTACTCAATAACCCATTATCCTTGATTTCTAGAAAGAGATACGAAGAAAATTGTGCGAGACTTGATTGTCCAACCCCAGCGTGGATGTAATCCAACTATCTATCATATACCTCCTTCCTTCACTTGATTGGAAGAGCTACAATCACCGAGCGGACGAGAATCGACCGTCCATTTTTCAAGTTTCGTCCTTGATGCTAAGGGCAGATTCCTATTCCATGAGCAAACGCGGATCGACCGTTCATTCGACAACATTAGCCTCGATATGGCAAATGAAATACAAATCAAAAGGGTGGAAATACGACCGCTCTAAACAAAAATCTCTAAGTCCCTGAAGCGGACTAGTGTACTCTGAGTCCCTAGAGCGCGGACTAAAGTATAAATGAATTGACCAAAATCTCTAAGTCCCTGAAGCAGACTAGAGTACTCTGAGTCCCCAGAGCATGAACTAGAGTATAAATGAATGGAGAAAAATCTCTAAGTCCCTGAAGTGGACTAGAGTACTCTGAGTCCCCAAAGTGCGGACTAGAGTATAAATGACTTGATGAAAATCTCTAAGTCCCTATAGCAGACTAGAGTACTCTGAGTCCCTAGAGCATGCACTAGAGTATAAACGACTTGAGAAAAATCTCTATGTCCCTGAAGTGGAATAGAGTACTCTGAGTCCCCAGAGTTCGAACTAGAGTATAAACGATTTGAGAAAAATCTCTAAGTCCCTGAAGCGGGCTAGAGTACTCTGAGTCCCCAGAGTGCGGACTAGAGTATAAACAATTTGAGAAAAATCTCTACGTCCCTGAAGTGGACTAGAGTACTCTGAGTCCCCAGAGTGCAGACTAGAGTATAAACGGTTTGAGAAAAATCTCTAAGTCCCTGAAGCGGACTAGAGTACTCTGAGTCCCCAGAGCGTGGACTAGAGTATAAACGACTTGAGAAAAATCTCTAAGTCCCTTAAGCGGACTAGAGTATTCTAAGTCCCCAGAGCGCGGACTACAGTATAAACGACTTGAGGAAAATCTCTAAGTCCCTGAAGCGGACTAGAGTACTCTGAGTATCGAAGCGTCGACTAGAGTACTCTGAGTTCCCGGAGCATGGACTAGAGTATAAATGACTCGAGAAAAATCTCTAAGTCCCTGAAGCGGACTAGAGTACTCTGAGTCCCCAGAGCGCGATCTAGAGTACAAATGGCTTGACGAAAATCTATAAATCCCTGAAGTGGACTAGGGTACTCTGAGTTCCCGGAGCGAAGACTAGAGTATAAACGACTTGAGAAAAATCTCTAAGTCCCTGAAGCGGACTAGAGTACTCTGAGTCCCCAGAGCGCGGACTAGAGTATAAACGATTTGAGGAAAATCTCTAAGTCCCTGAAGCGGACTAGAGTACTCTGAGTTCCCAAAGCGTGGACTAGAGTATAAATGAATTGACGAAAATCTCTAAGTCCCTGAAGTGGACTAGAGTACTCTGAGTCCCCGTAGCGCGGACTAGAGTATTAATGAATTGACGAAAATCTCTAAGTCCCTGAAGCGGACTAGAGTACTCTGAGTCCTCGGAGCGTGGACTAGAGTATTAATGAATAGAAGAAAATCTCTAAGTCCCTGAAGTGGACTAGAGTACTCTGAGTCCCCAGAGCGCGGACTAGAGTATAAACAATTTGAGAAAAATCTTTACGTCCCTGAAGAAGACTAGAGTAATCTGAGTCCCCAGAGTGCGGACTAGAGTATAAACGATTTGAGAAAAATCTCTAAGTCCCTGAAGCGGACTAGAGTACTCTGAGTCCCCAGAGTGTGGACTGGAGTATAAACGACTTGAGAAAAATCTCTAAGTCCCTGAAGCGGACTAGAGTACTCTGAGTCCCCAGAGTGCGGTCTAGAGTATAAACGACTTGAGAAAAATCTCTAAGTCCCTAAAGCGGACTAGAGTACTCTGAGTCCCCAAAGCACGGACTAGAATATAAACGATTTGAGAAAAATCTCGAAGTCCTTGAATCAGGCTAGAGTACTTTGAGTCCCCAGAGCGTGGACTAAAGTATAAACGACTTGACGAAAATCTCTACGTCCTTGACTGTGGACTAGAGCATAAACCGTTCGACAAATCTCTAAGTCCTCGGAGAGTGGATCGAAGCATGAACACAAATTGGGCGCGAGTCAACCAGAGGAAGAATAACTCTAAGTCACCAGAATGCAGAGTGGCATATAAACATCATAAATAGATGAGTGGATTCCGATCGTTCTCTATTCCGCAAACTTCGGCCTGAAATTGACATAAGGAGTATTTACTCGCTAAGGATGGATTTCGACCATCCGACTTGTGGCCTGGCCAAATCAATGCTGGGGGTAGGAGTACAAATCACTGAAAGCTGAATACGATAGCTCATTCTAGCTCTAGCTTGGAGTTCCTTACAACTTAAGGCAACGACTGCAAGGAGGCCTCAATACAGAACCAATCGAAACGACATCCAAAGCTACCGGTGACCGACTATATCATACCTCAGATCGAGGGTCAATATCGATCTGCACCAAGCACAAACGAATGTGACCTGAATGTCCCTTGAAAAACTATTACCACTAGAGTGTGGGAAGGATAGTAAACCATGAAGACTTGATTAATTCTCCAGCACCCACCTTCGATCCATCAAGAGGAATATGAAACTGGATGAGCATGACCTGACTACACTTGAGCCAACTTTACCCCGAGATCTGATTACAGAACATGAACCAAAGGGGACGTGGCTGACCGTCTAGTCCCAACTTATGCCCAGAAATTGACGAGGCAATGAAGGATTCCCCTTGGAATGAAAAACCACAATACAATCCAGGATAGGCGAGACTTAGCCTCCCATCAACTGACCTGACCCCACGATTCAGCGAGAAAGAGAGTAAAGCTATAGTGGGCATGGCTGGCCTTCCAACTTATCGGTATATGCCCCAGACTTGGGGTCATGAGCGAGAAGCAAGATGAATGTGAACCGACTATTCACTGATCAACTCTATGTCTTTGGAGCTTAGGTGTGAGTATAAACATAGCCAGGACGAGACTCAACCGTCCACGCAGTACATTTATCAACCCGAGACTGGGAGCAGAAGCGTGATCATCCAAAGACTGGCTGCGATAGCTTAATATTGAAACTTATATATAGTGTTTACAGCTATTCAAGGCTACGACCGTAAGAATGCCTAGAGATAGAATCATTAAATCGATGCCTAAACTCGTGGGCAACTGACTATCACTCCAACCCAAAGGACGGGTAACGGATCGTGAATGCATTGAATGGGAAAGCGCGTTACTCGAATATACAAAAAAAATCAAACTCAAAGCAAGATCCAACTATGCAGCTTTACGCAACTCGAGGCTGACCCCTACTCGAAATTTTCTTCAACGTGCTTCTAAGCCTGATCTTTGGCCATTTGCAGATAATCGATCAGAGCATTCATAACCCTTCACTATCAGACTTAATAACTCATGACAAGACTCTAGGATTCGACCATAGTAACCATCAGCACCGACCATCCCAACCATATTTCACATTGAATGTTACGCAAAATAGTTAATTGCACCCGCTAAGCTGACAGTTGACATTACAGTCAGCCATGGTGACCCTCCACAGGTGTTGAAGATCGGATCGCAGCTCAGTGCAATGATGATAAAAGAATTAGTTGGATTTCTCTGATAAATGATGATATGTTCCCTTGGACCCATTCTGACATGCGTGTGTGATTTCACCAACTATCACGAGCCATGCATTGAATATCAACCCGTAGCTACAAAAGCTATCGTAATGTCTATTGATTTCATCATGAAAGCTCTGCTCTTACTTTTAGGCTCACCCCATTAACGTCTATGCCTAACAACCATTATGACAGGTCATATGTAACGACCCGTAAATTTTGGACCATTCGCATCCATTATAAGTGTATAGGTAGACACTCATGCCGGAATTGAATTGCTCAAAATACCGCGTTGTTAATTTAAATTTGGCAAAACTGAACATATACAGTAAATAAATAATCACAGATCACAGACACAGAGTAATAAGTGCAGCGGAAATAAAAAGAGATAGTAGTTCATGAAGCTACTATATGAATATATAAGATACATTAGAGTTTTACAACAGAAGAGTAATACGACACATCAGAGTTAAACCAGATACACCGGAAGAGTAATATGATACATCAGATACAAATTAGAATACATCACTGGAATCATCGAATACTGAGAGCAGAATAGATGGCTGGATCTTCAAGCAAAACTCCAACTCCAAAGGTGAGCATTGAATACTGGTACACTCAGTCTGACCCGAGCGTAAAGCAAAAACACAAGACACTCGAGTCAGGATTAACATTCTTATATTAATAAATCCAACTCAAGTGAAATAGCAATTGAAATACAAGTAACTCAAAGGATGTTTGGAATAACCATCCTTTAAGGATCCGTTAAACTATCTACTAGATAGTAGTGTACGATAAGTAGATAATGTCTATCAGTAATATAAAGATATCAAAATAGTGTTAAGTCATGGCCCATTCCACCCTTAACACATTTTTATTCCCAAAAGCATATACAAGACCGTAGTTTCCCCAAAACCGGAAGTCACCAGAGGGCAATCCATATACTAAAGGTACAAACCAAAATCGTAGTGGTCGCGAATACAGGAATACAAGTATGACAAGGCACATGAGGCAATACCCAAGGTAGTGATACTACCGTTTGCCTGATCCGGACTGGTGAGAACGCAACGCCGCAGCGCCCGCAACACCGTGAAACAACACTCCCAAATCAAGGGTGCGCACCAATCAATCGACAACAAGTAATGAGTAGTTCGAAGAAGTGTGTTCACTTGAGGTAGCTAATCCTCCATTGGCCAGGCACGGCTCATGTTTTAGTCATTTCCAATTTGACACAAGTGTCAAGGCTATCCATTATCATTCTCTTTCTTCAGTCATCACGTACATCATTCCAACCACTTCATTCTGGATCATCACTCCGCGTATAGTTATTAAAGTGGTTTTCGGTTTAGACAGAGAGTATGTCCAAAACTGATTCCGGTCTCTTTAATAACTTTCGTAATTATTTCACCGATTGGTCGTTCAATAAATTTCAAAAACCAAATCAAATTCAATTTCAATTTCAATTCGTAAACCAACATTTCATCAATTTCCAATATTTACGTTTCAAAACTTCACAATTACCATTTCAAAATCTTATAATTCAATTTCAATATATATTTAAAACCATTCAAATATTGATTCAAGTTCGTATATAAGTTTCATTTCGAAATCATTTGATTTAATTTAATTTGACATTCAAATCAGTTTAACTTCATTTATTGATTTCATTCAATATTCGTTAGGTAAACTTGCCATTCAAAACAATTTCTATTAAATTTCCAATTCATTAAATCCATTATTTAAATTCAACTTCATTATATCAGAACTTACAAATTTAATTAAATTAAATCCATCAAACCAAAGTCTTTAAATTTCAAGTCTTACATTAATTTCAAAAATATTACATTTTATTTCTTGTTAAAGAAATTCAATTTCACTTATTTACTTACTTAAATAATTTTCCAAAACTTAATTAATAAAGAAAACTCAATTTCAATTATTTACGAAGTAAATTCACTTATTCAAAAGTTCAATTTAATTTAATCATTAAATAATTCGATCTTATTTAATATTTAAATAATTCAAAACTTAATTATTACATAATTTCAAAGTTTATTAATTTCAGACTTAATTATAATTTCGAACTTAATTATTAAATCATTTCAAACTTAATTCAATCATTTCTCAAATTAAACAATATTCTTTCATCAATTACATTGTTAATATTTTGTTTCAGATTATTAAATATTCACATTTTAATTTCATTAAAATTCAAATTTCAACTTCATTTCAAAACCATGACTTGTCATACTTGCATTCCTGTATTCGCGACCACTACGATTTTGGTTTGTATCTTTAGTATATGGATTGCCCTCTGGTGACTTCCGGTTTTGGGGAAACTACGGTCTTGTATATGCTTTTGGGAATAAAAATGTGTTAAGGGTGGAATGGGCCATGACTTAACACTATTTTGATATCTTTATATTACTGATAGACATTATCTACTTATCGTACACTACTACCTAGTAGATAGTTTAACGGATCCTTAAAGGATGGTTATTCCAAACATCCTTTGAGTTACTTGTATTTCAATTGCTATTTCACTTGAGTTGGATTTATTAATATAAGAATGTTAATCCTGACTCGAGTGTCTTGTGTTTTTGCTTTACGCTCGGGTCAGACTGAGTGTACCAGTATTCGATGCTCACCTTTGGAGTTGGAGCTTTGCTTGAAGATCCAGCCATCTATTCTGCTCTCAGTATTCGATGATTCCAGTGATGTATTCTGATTTGTATCTGATGTATCATATTACTCTTCCGTTGTATCTGGTTTAACTCTGATGTGTCGTATTACTCTTCTGTTGTCAAACTCTGATGTATCTTATATATTCATATAGTAGCTTCATGAACTACTATCTCTTTTTATTTCCGCTGCACTTATTACTCTGTGTTTGTGATCTGTGATTATTTATTTACTGTATATGTTCAGTTTTGCCAAATTTAAATTATCAACGTGGTATTTTGAGCAATTCAATTCCGGCATGAGTGTCTACCTATACACTTATAATGGATGCGAATGGTCCAAAATTCCGGCATGAGTGTTGTTTGAGTTGTTGATGTTGATTTGGGTTTCCGATCGATTCGTCTGATCAACGCTATCGATAGGATTTCCAAAACACTTGAACAGAGCAAACTGACACAATATTATTTTCAAATTTGGAAAATGAAATAAATTTGTTTGATTATATTGTGAAAATATAAGTAAAATTTTCTGGAATTTAATAGGTTAATTAAATTGTTTGTTTGAAATGATAATATTTGATTATCATTTATTGTTTTAAATAAATTTATAAATACGGTTTATAAATTGATTTGGAATTTGAAATGAATTTAATTCAGAAATTTGAGAATTTAGTTTCCGGTGATTTCGAACTTTGGTTTTAAAATTTTAAAGTATTATTGGAAGTATTTTCGAATAGAAATCGTTTCCAAAGAATTTTAAATGTTGAAATCAGTGCTCTTCTCTTGGTCGCTGGAAAATAATTTCGGTGATGGCGGCTGCATCATCGACATTCATTTTCGAGTTTCGAAGTGGAGAAACCATTCTGTAGCTTTGCTACGGTTTTGTTTTGAAAAAAAATTTGATTTGAATTTCTTCAGTATATTTTGATTTACATATACATAGGTATCTTATTTTAAAATTTAATTTAATTTGATATTAATATATTATATATATCTCTAAATTGTTTAAAGTTAATGGGAATCTAATTCTAAAATTTTGTTAAAGGATGATTTTAATTATAAATAAAACCAAAATTTGGAATAAATATTTAAACTTGTATAATTGAATTGGGAAAATTTTATTTGTATATTGTTCAACTGCATTTTAATACAACTTACCTAAATCATTCAGAAGTTGAATATGTAATTGGATAATATATATAAGATAAATTGAATTTTTAAATAAAATTTGAGTGTTTATAATAAATGTTATACACTAAATTTTGATTATAAAGATGTTAATAGAGTTAAATAGGATAATTAGTAAACTCAGTTAATAATGAAATAAATTTGTTTTAAAAGAATTAATAAATTTGTTTTGAAAGAATTAATAAATTGAAATTTGATCAACTTATGAAAATACCTTGAATTTAAAAGCAATTAGTAAATATAAATTAATTTAAACCATAAAAGTTTAAATTAATTTGTATGGGTTCTAAGTAGAATAAATTTAACAATAATTTGGAATAAAGAAGAATTTAAATTGCTGAAAAAAAATATGATTATAATAAAAGATTATTCAAATTTATGGTTTTAGAAATTGTAAATTTAAGATAATTGGATAATAAGATAATGAATTTAAAAATAGTTGAGATTGATTTTAATGAAATCAAATGGATTAAATCAATTATTGAATATAAATTAATTTAAATTTTAATTTATATGGTTTAAATTAATTGTTATTTTGTATTTCAAATCTGTTTCCTTCTGCTTGTTTCTATTCTCCTACCTCGTTCCTTTTCGGGGACGAAAAGTTTTGAGTAGGGGAGAGTGTAACGACCCGTAAATTTAACTGGTTTTAATAACGTTATTAATTGAAATTTTGCGAAATTTTAAACGATAAAATTTTGAAATATAAATTTGATATTTGGAATGCGTCTAGTTAAACATAGCAACTGGTAAATTTTCGTCCGAAAATACGAAAGTTTATTTCGCGCGTAACTTTACTTCAATTTAATCAGTTAAAAAGCGATGAAAATAAAATGTTTTCGGAACCTAAATATTTTTACATAGAAAAATTCTAAACCATCTTCTGAGCAAGATGTCAGTTTATCGTTTTTCCAAATTCGGACATCTTTGGCTCCGTCGATCTTATTTTTCAGCGTTTTTCTTGCATTTTCCGCTATTTGGAAATTCGAATTTTTATAATTCAATCATACCACTGATATCTGTAGGCCGTTTTGATCGTCTCGTCATGCTGATCTCTACGATATATTCGTATGGATGTTTCGACGTCCGGTGGACGACAAAAATCTGTAAACGTTGAACCGTATCGGTACCGGTTTCGTGCCTTTTGGTTTCTGGTGACTATTCAAATTTCCACCATTGAAAATTCCAATAGTCTTTAGCATTTATTTTTTCTTGAATTCAGATACTTCGCTTTTAATATTCCATCCGTTCAAAATGCACGCTACAAAGAAAGTAAATATAGCTTTGCACGTTTCTTCATTTGCCTGAGCAAGCATATTTCTTCATCCCTAAAACTTTGTTCTTCATTCTTCTGCTGTGCTTTGGAAAGATATTCAACTTGTGAAAAGGAATGAAAGAGTGACAACATCTTACAAATTTTGTGATATATACATATCACGTCCACTAGCCTGCTCTTCTCCCCTCTCCTTCAGCTCTCCATAGCTATAACATGCCACCGCCCGACCACCTGTTCTCCTTCCAAACCCAAGCTGCGCCCACCCATCCGCAGTGTCAGTCACCTCCGCCCTACCCACAGGCCGCCTCCACCCAGAGAAACACCAACCACAACAACTTCCAAACCGAGCACAGCCCCACCCCTCACACGCACTACGCCAGCCGATCTACTACCTCTCTCCGCACATTGCACCTAATCCACCAGAAATTAAACGGCCGTGCTCCTCCACTCGAGCAGCCATTGCTCTGGCCATGACCACCTTTGACAAGTGCGACGGCACCTAGCAACTCCTGCCCACCAACCCACTCACAACCCACATCCCCTGTCCACTGTCTCTTTTTGCCCACGCAGCTAGCCATCTCATCGGCAGCCTCAGCGAGTTAGCAATATGATCCATCATCCTAAAGGCATCGTGGTGCCTTTTCCAGGTTTCATGCCCGTGAAGCATATGGTCGATGCAGGTCATTATCCCGCTGATGGATCGGGTTTTGAAACCCTTAATCATGCATTTGAAAAGAATGCACTACTAAAATGTCCAAATGGGAAACAATCAGCTCACAGCAAGATGACAGCATTTAGTAGAATTCCTTGATGCATGCTTTCCTTCACGTGTTGACATGTTGACATGGTTGTCGTTCCATCAATATAAGACTGCAGCCTTCTTTTGCTTCATAGAAAAGGAAAAAAAAACTAAGTTAGCATGTTGATCTATGAAGTAAATACATTGCCTCCCCTCACTGCAAAACTTCGGCCTCTCTCTTCCCTCAATCCACCTTCCCCTCCTCTGCTCTGGCCTATCGCTGCCCCACGTCATCAACGCCGGCCAACAACCTTCCGCCTTACCGAGCAACTGACATAGCCTCGGTCGCCGTGTCCCTTCCTCCCAGGCGCAGCACCACCTTGAGGCAATCTCTTCCTTTTGTTAATAGTCTTCCCACTATATATTTATAGGTAAGCATCATTATATATGTATATATACATATCCCTTTTAGTGTATATGTTATATAAGGTGTGTATATATTTCATATAAATACATATACTATTGTTCGCATATATATATATATATATATATCAAGTCTACATATAGGTTATTATATTGTCTTCATGTTTTGGTAAGTATGATAGGTTGATGGTTTATATCCACAAAATTTTAAAATAATACTGAGTTATTTTGTCATATAATGCATGTTATAAAGTGTTTATACCTATGGGTTATACTTACTCTGTTTGGGTTATTTCTATACATATTATAGAGGATGATTATAAGAAAAATAGTGTGTATATGGTAGTATGAAGTTACTGACTCCTATCAACAACATTGTGTATTGGTTATAAAAATTAGTTCTATATATTAGTTATATGAAGTACTGACTTAAATTATAATAGGTAAGATCTGTATACAGAAGTTATTTGACAAGTTCCTGCTTATATGTATAGTATAGACTAGAATATGAAAGTTATTTGGAAAATATAATATAAAAGTTATATGGATATGTTTATAAATTTAAAATTTTATATACGTTAGTATATATATGTATAAGTCATGATTACTAGTTTAATGTACATATATGATATGCTACGGCCTTTCGAAGTAATAAACTATAATATATATAAGCATTTTGTATTTTAAAATTAAGTATATACATGAGTATTTATTTATTTCAAAATTATAAATATCTAGTTGATTATGATCATTTCGTCAATACCTTATTATCAGCTTTGATCGTTGAAATTCGTGCCGATTTTGCTTTGCTTGGATGTGAAATTCAATTTCAGTGTCCGTACCAGTGTGCGTATCTGTATCATCTTCTCGTGCATCTCTAGCCTCGAAAGGTGAGCAATCACTCACGATTAACGTTCTTTTATTTATTAAATTTGATTTCAATTGAAACGACAATTGAAATATGCTGCTGTTAGTTAGTTACACTGTTATATGTGTTATTGCCTGTATCAGTTCACCTGTGACATCTGACACTATTATCTGTAAATTATTTATGTGATGATAATGCAGTTTGGCTGATAATTGATTGATTGTTGATGTTATATTGGACGTTAAATTGTTAGTGTTAAATGATAAATAGTATGCAAAATTGAATTGGATATAGAATAGTTAAAATTTTTAAAACTGATTTATATGTTAAATTTGATTAGTGAATATGACCCCTTTTAATTGTTAAATTAATTGACATATAGAATAGCGATAATTACACTTTGAACCATCGACGTATATTGGAGTAATTGTTGTAGTGTAAAAATTTGAAATTGAATGACAAGTGAAAACCGTAATGTAATAATCTTTAATCTACATGAAATGATAGCGTAGATTCTAGAAATAATAATATTAATTCGTACAAATAACAATACGAATTAATACGGTTATTTCGAGATTATTTAAATTGATTATTGGATTGATATTGATTGTTGTTATTGCTTGTTTATTTACTTTGACATCATCCTAGTTATCACACTGCAAGTTCTCTTTGCTATGTTTTGATTTTGAATTAAATTGGAATCGGGTTGAAATGATAAATACCCAAATTGAACTTTGACCTTGGATATAGAGAATTAAATAAAACCCGATTGGTCAATAATTTGATTTAAAAATAAACGAAGATTTTATTTGAATAAATAATATGGTTTTGAAATGAAGTTGAAATTTGAATTTTAATGAAATTAAAATGTGAATATTTAATAATCTAAAACAAAATATTAACAATGTAATTGATGAAAGAATATTGTTTAATTTGAGAAATGATTGAATTAAGTTTGAAATGATTTAATAATTAAGTTCGAAATTATAATTAAGTCTGAAATTATTAAACTTTGAAATTATGTAATAATTAAGTTTTGAATTATTTAAATATTAAATAAGATTGAATTATTTAATGATTAAATTAAATTGAACTTTTGAATAAGTGAATTTACTTCGTAAATAATTGAAATTGAGTTTTCTTTATTAATTAAGTTTTGGAAAATTATTTAAGTAAGTAAATAAGTGAAATTGAATTTCTTTAACAAGAAATAAAATTTAATATTTTTGAAATTAATGTAAGACTTGAAATTTAAAGACTTTGGTTTGATGGATTTAATTTAATTAAATTTGTAAGTTTTGATATAATGAAGTTGAATTTAAATAATGGATATAATGAATTGGAAATTTAATAGAAATTGTTTTGAATGGCAAGTTTACCTAACGAATATTGAATGAAATCAATAAATGAAGTTAAACTGATTTGAATGTCAAATTAAATTAAATCAAATGATTTCGAAATGAAACTTATATACGAACTTGAATCAATATTTGAATGGTTTTAAATATATATTGAAATTGAATTATAAGATTTTGAAATGGTAATTGTGAAGTTTTGAAACGTAAATATTGGAAATTAATGAAATGTTGGTTTACGAATTGAAATTGAAATTGAATTTGATTTGGTTTTTGAAATTTATTGAACGACCAATCGGTGAAATAATTACGAAAGTTATTAAAGAGACCGGAATCGGTTTTGGACATACTCTCTGTCTAAACCGAAACCACTTTAATAATTATACGCGAAGTGATGATTCAGAATGAAGTGGTTGGAATGATGTACGTGATGACTGAAGAAAGAGAACGATAATGAATAGCCTTGACACTTGTGTCAAATTGGAAATGACTAAAACAGGAGCCGTGCCGGGCCAATGGAGGATTAGCTACCTCAAGTGAACACACTTCTTTGAACTACTCATTACTTGTTGTCGATTGATTGGTGCGCACCCTTGATTTGGGAGTGTTGTTTCACGGTGTTGTGGGCGCTGCGGCGTTGCGTTCTCACCAGTCCGGATCAGGCAAACGGTAGTATCACTACCTTGGGTATTGCCTCATGTGCCTTGTCATACTTGTATTCCTGTATTCGCGACCACTACGATTTTGGTTTGTACCTTTAGTATATGGATTGCCCTCTGGTGACTTCCGGTTTTGGGGAAACTATGGTCTTGTATATGCTTTTGGGAATAAAAATGTGTTAAAGGTGGAATGGGCCATGACTTAACACTATTTTGATATCTTTATATTACTGATAGACATTATCTACTTATCGTACACTACTACCTAGTAGATAGTTTAACGGATCCTTAAAGGATGGTTATTCCAAACATCCTTTGAGTTACTTGTATTTCAATTGCTATTTCACTTGAGTTGGATTTATTAATATAAGAATGTTAATCCTGACTCGAGTGTCTTGTGTTTTTGCTTTACGCTCGGGTCAGACTGAGTGTACCAGTATTCGATGCTCACCTTTGGAGTTGGAGCTTTGCTTGAAGATCCAGCCATCTATTCTGCTCTCAGTATTCGATGATTCCAGTGATGTATTCTGATTTGTATCTGATGTATCATATTACTCTTCCATTGTATCTGGTTTAACTCTGATGTGTCGTATTACTCTTCTGTTGTAAAACTCTAATGTATCTTATATATTCATATAGTAGCTTCATGAACTACTATCTCTTTTTATTTCCGCTGCACTTATTACTCTGTGTCTGTGATCTGTGATTATTTATTTACTGTATATGTTCAGTTTTGCCAAATTTAAATTAACAACGCGGTATTTTGAGCAATTCAATTCCGGCATGAGTGTCTACCTATACACTTATAATGGATGCGAATGGTCCAAAATTCCGGGTCGTTACATCATATAATGACCCGAGATGTTTGAAAGACTACTTAAATAGAATATCGAACTAAGCCAATTTGATATCACTTATTTCCATCGAAGAGCTATCTGAGGACCAAAATTAGCAGACCTCATATCTAAATTCACTACATCAGACGACTACTCGAAGAGTGGTGGAGAACCAACCACAGATGGAAAATGTACGTGGATGGAGTGTCCAATGATCAGTGTTATGGCGTAGGAGTCGTGTTAATAACTCCTGAGGAACAATCGATTTGCTACGTTCTGAAACTCGATATCCTTGTAACAAACAATGATGCTTAGTATGAAGCCTCGATCGCCAGCCTCAAACTTGATAGAGCTTGGAGTGAAAACTTTACATATCTTTTGTGATTCATGATTGGTAGTATGCAAAGTTAGGAAAGTTAATCTTTCCGGAGGCATTGTCTTGCTCCTTATCTCGACCGGGTCCAAGAGCTACTAGCCAACTTCAGGTATTACATCATTACACACATTCTCAACGAACGAAATGAAAAGAGTCAAGTCACTGGCCAAGCTGGCCAGTTTCAGGGACACGCAACGGATATGCTTTGTTTTGGTTGAAATACTTAATATTCTGAGCATTGACGGATGGAGATCGGCTATATCTTGGAGGCAGAGCCAGAAAAGGGGTCATGGTTGACTCCTATCAAAGACTATCTACAATGAGGAATTCTTACTGAACGGAGGAATGGAAAACGACGGATCCTCCTGAAAGCTTCATGCCAAATAATCCAAGAAGAAGTCATGTGTAGAAAGGAGTTTATCCATTCCCTTGCTTCAGTGTATCACCTATGATGATATCAAATGAGTCTTGAGTGAAGTCTATGAAGAAGAATGCAGCGATTACATTAGGGAGCGAACCCTGACAAAGAAAATACTCTGCTACGGGTATTATTGGCCAACTATCAATCAAGTTGCGGTTGATCATGCTAGATAATGCGACGAGTGCAAGATGTTTGCAAAAATCCGAGAGCCCTGCCGATGGAAATTACTCAAATGGCTAGTCCATAGCCGTTTGCCACTTGGGGGCATTGACATCATCGTCTTCTTGCCGTTCCTAAAAGTGCTGCGAGATATGCCATCGTAGCAGTTGGTTACTTCACCAAATGGGCAGAAGCAGTACTTTTAACTACGACCAAAACGAAGAAAATAATTAAATTCATTATCTGGAATTTCATCTATCATTATGACCTTCCACGAACCATTATAACTGGTAATGAAGCCTAATTCGACAACGCTAAATTTCAAAACTTCTACTGCCGGCATCGTATGGAAAAGAAATTTGCGATATTTTCTCGCCCTCAAGATAATGGATAGGTTAAGGCTGTGAAAGAAATCATAAAGTCTATTCTGAAAAGAGGTTTAGAAAAGGCTAGAGGTAAATGGGTGAATAAGCTCCCAGTAGCATTATTGGCTTGTAGAACCACTGCGAGTCCGCACCTTTCCATACTCCATTAACCCCTACTTACGGCTCCAAGCTCGTCATCCATGAAGAACTTGAAGTCCCTCTCATCGAGTGGCTGATTACAACCCTTATTTCACAGAAAATATAAACAAGGAATTGCAATCGAATTGTAATCATACTAGAAGAAATCTGTGATGACTCATGAGCATGTAAAATGCATCTGGGAACCAATGGCAAAAACATGTACCCAAACATGCACGTGTATATTCAAAAAATTCGATTTCTTGAAATCGATAGAAATTGATTTTTCGCTTGGAGTTATTAAAGAAAATACTTGATCAGACAGCCAAAGCTTACTGGTCATGTAGAACCGAACACGGATGGCCACTGATGGAATGCAATCCCGGATTTATACTATTGGGAATCGACCAAGCGTTAAGACAACCAAAGAGGGATATGACACTTTGGGAGGATGAAATTGAAGGATAACGACTATTCAGGGAACATGATGGATTTCTTTTTGGAGACTTTAACTTGTGTCGATTCAAAGCATGTCATGTACGCAACAAGACGTACTTTGGGGGGCAAATGTTACCCGGCTACTTGGCCCGGCTACAAAGCGATAGTTGCAGAGACTATGGTTGAGCCTAGATGGGATTCAAACCAAAAGAGATGTGGAAGTATAAGGGTTCGGTGTAACTCAGTTAGTTTGGTAAGTGCGTGGTTCGGCCTACAGGTATGGTTCGATATGTTTGAGTGGCTCGGTATATTTGGGTGGATCGGATTTTAATAAATGGTTCGGCACTTGTGGGTTAGCCTTAACGGGATTGACATATATGGTTCGGCATGTATGGGTCGGCATGGGTGGCTCGGTCAAGGAAGGGAGATTATGTGTGGGTCGGTCTAGTAGGTCAGCATGTATCATTCGGTCAGGGAAGTTAAGTCAAAGTAAGACAACAAGTATCGTTTGGTCATGGTTGGAAAGCCAAGGTGGGTCGGTTGGGTGTGGGTCGGAACCTGTGGTTCGGCCTTAATAATTTGGCATGGGTGGGTCGGCATACCCGGGCCAGTGCACCTCAAGGAGGTTGACAAGTTATTTGATCTGCAACAGAGTTATGCGACCAGCATTTCTTTGCTTCGAGTCACCCGCCGCTTGCTCCGAGTTCCTTAAGGGCCTGCTTCGAGTCAGCGACGAGACAACCCCTGGATCGGCAACAGGTGGATCGGTGGTAGTGGATCGGCATGACTGGTTAGGTCTACCTAACCTACAGCTATGGGCCGAGCTACCTTGGTCATGGGCTTGCATGGGGGGTCTAGCCTATCTTTGTCTATAAATAGAGGGGAAGGGGCACAGTTGAAGGGACCTTTTTTCGAGAATTCCATAGAGACTCTGCCATTTTCTGTACTCGTTTCTTTCTTATTCAAACTTGTATTCAAGTTTTTTTTATGGATTGTATCTGTACTAAAGTGATTGGAAAAGTAATAAAGATCACATTCAAAGTGGACGTAGGCAATTACGCTGAACCACTATAAATCTGGTGTTCTCGTTTTTTGTTGTTCTTTTCTCACTCAATTGCGTTACTTCTCTGTTTTAATTTACTTTCTTCATTAATCTCTCAACACAATTCTATTCAAGGGTGTTAGTGACCAATTTTGGTGCTAACAACGCCGATTAAAGATTACCAGCTCACAGGAGCTCTCCTCGTAGACAGGAACCAGTGGAAAAAGCTTCTCCGGAAGGCGTCGCAATTTGTAATGGAGGATGGGATACTCTATCAGAGGGGATTCTCTACCCCCTTGCTCAGATGTGTGACCAATGACGAAGCTCGAAGGATCCTAAAAGAAGTTCACGAAGGTGACTGTGGAGATCATACTGGGGGGTAAATCCTTGCAAAGAAGGTTCTTCGGTATGGGTACTTTTGGCCAACTGTGAATTGCAATGCAATAGATTACGCCAGACAGTGCGATCAATGCCAAAGATTCAAAAAGATCAAAAGAACCCCCTCAACGGAGCTAACATAGATGGTCGAACCACAGCCATTCGTAATATGGGGAATCGATTTGATTGTTGCATTACCAATGGCTAATGGGGAAGCCAAATTTGCTATTATTTATGTTGACTAATTCGCCAAATGGGCCGAAGCGGAACCGCTGGCCACTATTACCACAAAGAAAGTCGTTAACTTTGTTACTAAAAATATTTTTTGCAAGTTTGGGGTGCCGTAGAAAATCATCATGGACAACGGGACTCAATTCGAAAGCGTTGAGTTCAAAAGCTTTTGCAAACGCTTCCGAATCGAAAGTTTTTCCGCTGTCGCACATCACCAGGCAAACGGGCAAGTGGAAGCAGTAAATAAGATCATCACGTCCACTATCAAAAAACGGCTAATAAAAGCAAAAAGCAATTGGGTCGATGAACTTCCACTCACACAATGGGCCTATAGGACAACGCACAAGTCTGCTACTGGGCACTCTTCGTTCGCCCTAGCATATGGTTCAAAAGCAATAATCCCGGTTGAGCTACAAGTCCCTTATCATCGAAGGCGAAACTTCGATCAAAGGCAAAACGAACAACTCCTACTCGAGTCACTTTATATGGTCGATGAGAAAAGGGAAGAAGCTGAATTAAGAACTACCGCTCACCAAAAAAAGGTCGCATTGTACTTCAACTACGAAGTTCATGATCGCACCTTTGAAGTGGGAGATCTTGTCCTTAAGAGGGCCTACCCTGCACCGGGTGCACTCAAACCAAACTGGGAAGGACCCTATGAGATCGGTTAGAAGCTAAGGAATGGCACATTCAAGCTAACTACCATTGACGGAATCCAAATTCCCCGAGCATGGAACATCAAATCACCGCGTTGTTACTTTACCTAAGATTATCTTATGTATTTCTTATTTCTAGCAAATAATCCATCCCATAATATCGGAGGCATTGTAAATAGGAAAAACTTGCCCAACTTTCATTAATAAAATTGCTTTGCTTTCTGAACCAATAAAACTTTGTTCACAAAAGTAACATGCCGAGTCAACGGGGTCAAATCGACTCAAAATCATCTGATCACTGCTTGAGATAGTGGAGCCATGCTCAAGTATGCCCCACTTACCTGCCGGGTCGATGGAAGTAAATCTACACAAATCGTCAGATCCGCAGAACCCGATCCTCGCCTTCTAAGAACCGGTGTTACTCCGGCGATGCCGGGAAGGCCCAAATAAAAGCCGTGCATTTCGTAAGCCGCCCACCGCGTCTTGGACTGTGGAATCACATCCAAGCAAGCACAACCTTAAAAGCCGCACATCCCCATAAGCCACGCATTACTTTTTGAGCCATGGAATCACGCTCTTGAAACATGAACTCCTCATGTTACCCGAAGATTAGTAACGTCGAGAAATCCCAAACTGTTCCAGATCGATGGTTCATATCGATCCCAAAGCCACGCATCCTATAAGCCGCACACACTTTCAAAAGCCGTGCACACTCTTAAGTATCGGTATTGTCCTGGCAACACTGGAAAACTCATCTATTATAGGACCAACAAGAATCAATCTACTCCCACTATCAGAAGTATTGGGTATGAATCTAGCAATGTCAAATGACTTTGAATCAGTAGAAAATTCCAATCATTGACCGACAATATCTCTGGAATCGAGGCGTTCAAATCACAATTTCCCAAAGATAGGAACCGCAAAACAGGTCTGGTTATAGACATCCAAAAATCAGCTGAATTAACCGGTCATTCGTCAAATATTCCCGTAAACTTGGGGCACACACCGATACTAAAAAAAACCAAGTATTTCACAGTTCTATTACTCAAAACAAAGAATTTTGGTGGAATTGTAGGACTAGATAAAGCAGTAAATAAAATTGGCATAAGTGCATTACACATAGATGAGTAGACAGATAATGTTACAATCAAAATATCAACATCGTATTACTTATAGCAATTTGTATACAAAGTCAAAATGTGAGGGTTGTACCCATACAATATCGGCCTACAAAAAGGAAAATACAGATGCTTCAACAATCAAAGCAATAAGTGCAGACTCTGCACTTGAACAAAACATGTATCAAACAAAATAGAATGTCCTAAAAACTGGCTCCACGGTAACCCAACTTTGTCAATGCTTCTTTCCGCCGCTCCCTTTCCCACCTTTAGTAGGAAGTTTCTTCCTCCTCTCAGAATCCCTGCTAGGAGAAGTTTCACTGCCTAAAATATCAACTATCTCCTTGGCGTCGATATCTCCTCCCTGTTAGTCCATGAGTTGATGGTTTTGATGACGAAAACCTTAGAATAAGATTATAAAATATAAATACTAACATTATAGTTTAGATATATATGTACATGCAGGATTTAACCATGCAGGTACCAAGAATGAAGACTGTACGGTATAGAGATTGAAGATATCAAGATTGAAGACTCATGAGTATCAAGAATATCAAGATTATCAAGAATTCAAGATTTCAGGATAAGTATTGAGTCTAGAATTATGTTAAAACTTCACAATAGCACTGAAATCTTCATTCCGTATTTTCATTTGGAATGGAACCCATTTCTACTTTTTTAGTGGCTTACAAACCCACAACAAGTAGCTTACAAACCTACGACAAGTGGCTTACAAACCCACGAACATCCTGGTTTTGTACAATTTCTCGAGTCTTGATGTGATGAGATATTCTGCAGGAAGAAGCTTGCAAAACTACTTCAAAATGATTTTCAAAACTGCTTTTCAAAATGTTTTAGCCTTAAAAATTATCTTTTCAAATGATTTTCAAAAAGATGTTTTAGCCTTAAAAAAATATTCTTTGATTTTGTTCTTAAATAAATTCTTGTTTTAAACTTCATTTGTTTTAAACTATCTTTTAATATATTTAACTTTTAATATTTACTAAGATTTAAATATAAAATTATAGTAAAATTATATATATATTATTATCTATATTTATCTATGTATTTTATCTATAGTCAAGTATATTAATAAAGTTTAAAATAGTTTTAATATAAGATAAAGGTTATTTTCAAAGAAAAACAAAACATCAAAATTTCCTTTGGGATGTCGACATGCCCTAGTACCCCATGTCGACATAGTGTCAGTTAGGACCAAAAATTTGAATTTCAAAAGAAGTGTCTATTCACCATAACCTTTCATGAATAGACATGGCTGTTGTTCTTCTATAAATAGGGGTTGGTTTCAATGAATTTTATATCAGATTTTCTGGTTTTTCACTTCTCTTCTTCTTCCACATTTTCTTATTCAAAATCCTATCATCACTCTGCCGAAATCAACATTGAATCTAACTAGATCATCTCTGGTTTGATTCTCTATCACTATCTCAACAAGATCCCAGTGCTATTCAGAGTTATAGGCTTCTTTGTAATCTATATAGCGAGAAAAGGTGTGATTGTAGCCTTGGAAATCAATCAAATTTTGAAAAGGTGTGATTGTAGCCTTGGAAATCAATTGGGTGAACTTGTTGCCTCGGAAATCAAGTATCTCTACCTAGAGGATTGTGATTCTGGAGGGTGTACCTCGTAGCCTTGAAACCGAGGGTGTAATTGTACAATTGCTTTTGAAAGGAAATACGTACTTAGTTGTGCGGGACTGGATGTAGGGTAACTCCGAACCAGTATAAAATCTGGTGTGTTCTTTCCTTTACTGCATTTACTTTATTTCTGCATCTGTGTTTGATTCTGTGATTATATCTATGTCTGAATATTGCATACATTTGTGTATAAATCAACAATAACTCAAAAAGATTTAGTAATTTCTTATAAACACTATTCACCCCCCGCTAGTGTTCATTCTAGCCTTAAGATCCATATTCCTCACATTTGGTATCAGAGCGAGGTTTTATAAACACAGTTTCTATATCAACAACTGAAGTAGAGTATATTTCTGCTGCTTTGGCTTGTTCTCAAGTAATATATATGCAACAAACTTTAAAAGATTTTGGTTTAAATATCTCAAAATCACCAATTTATTGTGATAATACTAGTGCAATAAATTTATCCAAAAATACTACTCAACATGCTCGAACTAAACATATTGATATCAGACACCATTTTCTCAGAGACAATATAAGTAGAGAAGTAATTACTCTCGACTATATCAATTCTGAAAATCAAATTGCTGATATCTTAACAAAACCCTTAAATGAATCTACATTTACTAAATTAAGAAGAGAATTAGGTATTTGTTCATTAACTGAAATATAAAATATAAATAACAAAGTATAATTAAAAATTAAATCAAAATAAATCAAATAGTAAAAATATTGAGAACCATGTCGACATCCCCCCTATACCCATGTCGACATATAACGTTTTTTTTAATTTTAAATTTTTACCACCAAAATTCAAATAATTGGTTATATATTCTTCTTATTTTCGAAATTTTCTTCATTCTCTCTGTTCTCTTTCTGTTCTATCTTCTAAAATCAATTTATCAATGGCCTCCTCTTCCAAATCAAACATAAAATCAACCTTTTCGTTCCCTTCTCCTACCTTTGGTCTGTTCCAACGTACTACGCTCGCCCGAGTGACAAAAATGGAGAATTCTCTGAAGGATGCAATTCAGTTAATGACTGAAATTCAAATAGACAAGGACATAAACTTGGTTGAACAACGTGGAAATTTCTGTTTCCATTATCCAAATTGTTTGATCCATAGATCTCCAATTGTCAAAGATACTCAGTAGTTTCTTCTTTTTCGTTTTTCATCGTTATGTGTATATTTGTCACGTTGTACGAAAATGTAAATATAAACATATATATATATATATTGGGTGTTCTTATATATGATTCCTATATATGTTATATATAAGTATTATATAGGTACTTGGTTAGGAATGTTAGTAGTTTAGGACTAAGTTTTAGGTTTACAAGTAAGTATTGATTATGTATGATACACTATCATCATATAGGATATTAGACTAAGAGTTATATAGTTTAGAGTTAGTTTGTTTTTGTTAATGACAAAGGGGGAGAAATATAAAATAGAAGAGTTAGGCATAGATTAAGGGGGAGTTATCAGTTTTAGGGGGAGTTATTAGGATAGAAGCAATATTTTATAAACAACGGTTGTCATCATCAAAAGGGGGGAGATTGTTAGTCCATGAGTTGATGGTTTTGATGACAACAACCTTAGAATAAGATTATAAAATATAAAAACTAACATTATAGTTTAGATATATATGTATATGCAGGATTTAACCATGCAGGCACCAAGAATGAAGACTGTACAGTATAGAGATTCAAGATATCAAGATTGAAGACTCATGAGTATCAAGAATATCAAGATTATCAAGAGTTCAAGATTTCAAGATAAGTATTGAGTCTAGAATTATGTTAAAACTTCACAATAGCACTGAAATCTTCATTTCGTATTTTCATTTGGGATGGAACCCATTTCTACCTTTTTAGTGGCTTACAAACCCACGACAAGTAGCTTACAAACCCACGATAAGTAGCTTACAAACCTACGACAAGTGGCTTACAAACCCACAAACATCCTGGTTTTGTACAAGTTCTCGAGTCCTGATGTGATGAGATATTCTACAGGAAGAAGCTTGCAAAACTACTTCAAAATGATTTTCAAAACTGCTTTTCAAAATGTTTTAGCCTTAAAAATTATCTTTTCAAATGATTTTCAAAAATATGTTTTAGCCTTAAAAAAATATTCTTTGATTTTGTTCTTAAATAAATTCTTGTTTTAAACTTCGTTTGTTTTAAACTATCTTTTAATATATTTAACTTTTAATATTTACTAAGATTTAAATATAAAATTATAGTAAAATTATATATATATTATTCTCTATATTTATCTATGTATTTTATCTATAGTCAAGTATATTAATAAAGTTTAAAATAGTTTTAATATAAGATAAAGGTTATTTTCAAAGAAAAACAAAACATCAAAATTTCCTTTGGGATGTTGACATGCCCTAGTACTCCATGTCGACATAGTGTCAGTTAGGACCAAAAGTTTGAATTTCAAAAGAAGTGTCTATTCGCCATAACCTTTCATGAATAGACATGGCTGTTGTTCTTCTATAAATAGGGGTTGGTTTCAACGAATTTTATATCAGATTTTCTGGTTTTTCACTTCACTTCTTCTTCCACATTTTCTTATTCAAAATCCTATTATCACTCTACCAAAATCAACATTGAATCTAACTAGATCATCTCTGGTTTGATTCTCTATCACTATCTCAACAAGATCCCAGTGCTATTCAGAGTTATAGGCTTCTTTGTATTCTATCTAGCGAGAAAAGGTGTGATTGTAGCCTTGGAAATCAATCAAGCGAGAAAAGGTGTGATTGTAGTCTTGGAAATCAATTGGGTGAACTTGTTTCCCCGGAAATCAAGTATCTCTACCCAGAGGATTGTGATTCTGGAGGGTGTACCTCGTAGCCTTGAAACCGAGGGTGTAATTGTACAATTGCTTTTGAAAGGAAATCCATATTTAGTTGTGCGGGACTGGATGTAGGGTAACTCCGAACTAATATAAAATCCGGTGTGTTCTTTCCTTTACTGCATTTACTTTATTTCTGCATCTGTGTTTGATTCTGTGATTATATCTGTGTCTGAAAATTGCATACATTTGTGTACAAATCAACAATAACTCAAAAGGATTTAGTAATTTCTTATAAACACTATTCACCCCCCCTCTAGTGTTCATTCTAGCCTTAAGATCCATATTCCGCATTCCTCACACTCCCTGCTCTTCGACCTTCTCGAAAGAATCCCCCTTGGTCTTGCACTTCCAAGATTTGTAGGAGCTCCTCGAAGATTTTCTCTCCTCAACCTTTTCCTTCTTAATGGACACCATTTGCTGTTCTGATCTATGTTGCTAGCCAGTTTGTTTCTCCAGCTCTCGAGCTTCAGCTACCGTGAAATCGCCCTCCAAAGATATAGAGGGGTCGTCTAGTCCGTGCAATGCAGTAATCTTCTCGGATTCCTGTCTTGGTTGTGAGGAAGACACAGGTGCAGCAATCGGAGCAGCTATGGAAATAAGCATCGAGGCGGTTGAAATAGCGGCAAGCCCAGGCATCGAAGAAATCGGTAGGTCAGTAGGTAGAGAAGACGGACCTATAAGATCGAAAATGAAAAAATTAAGTTCATCTTGTTCTTACGGCATGAGCTGAAAATTCTCAAACTCGGGGGAACAAAAAGGTTACCTACATCAGAGGAATGGCTGAGAATTTCAATCTCATATTCCCTGCCTTATCCTTCTTTTGATGGCTGCACAATCTTCGAAGAAGTTCCATGGCAAACCAAAGTTTCAGAGGCAGCTCCCGTTGAGGCAAACGATAGGACATCCCCAGTCAAACTTGCTAACTGATCACGGGGCTGTTTTGATGATTCATCCGGACCGGAAATGAAAGGCTCTAGTAACATTTTGGCAGTAGCAGTCATAGCAGCATCGATAGCCTCCTGTTCCCTCTTAATTCGAATGATCTCTCGACCCTTTATAAGAGCTTTCTTCAAGTCCTCATTGATAGGCATCCTCCAACTCTTCCTCAGTATATACATCCCTGTTCTCTCGGAAATGAGCCAGAACTTCTTCCCAAACCACGGCAAGAGTATGTGGAAATTTGGGCCCAAATAGCTAAGGCTCCCCTGATGCAGCAAGAAGTTAACATAGAAATTTAAGATGGTTTCATCCATCTTCTTTTCAAAAGTATCCTGCAACTCCAGGTAATCCGCTGTTACGGCGACCTTCTCAACTTCAACCCGGGTCTTCTCGACGCTAAGCTACACGGCCCTTTCCTGTAGCGAAGCAATCATTTGGGTTTGGTCAAAACGGTCTTGTCGCGGGATTCCACAATTCCATGTAATCATCAGTTGTCTTTTTATAGGATTCAACAACTTTGTTATGATCAGCGATGGTTTTCTTCTGAGCTTCAATGATCACGCCACGGGCTTCAAGCTCCTCTTTTAGCTTAATTTAGTCCGCGTGGGTCTTCTTGATTTCTTCTCGGAATACAATCTCTATTTTTGCATGGGCCTCTTTCAGTTCCTTCAGCAAGCTAGCGTTGTTCTTACTCTCTCGGAGCGCAGCGTCCTTCTCTTGCGTTAATCCCTCAATTCTAGCACCACGTTCCGCTAGCGCCCTCTCATAATCGTCTTTCTCTTATTTAAAGGAGATGATCTCTTGACAATTACTACGGTTCGTGTCTACTAGCTGCTGGCATAACTATTCTCATCACTTAGCTTGATCTAAATTGCCTTAAATCGCCTAAAGATGGGGCATATAGGAATCTTTACAGATTGGGCGCAAGTCACGGTCAAACTTAACTCCCTTTAGAAACCACCCAGGGAGGGCAGCTTCAAGTCTAGGTGGACTAGATGGAAGAATATAAGCCAGCCTCTTGCGAGGATGTGAAGGACCAAAACCGGGCACTGCGTGAGTTGATGGAACTTGGGATGAAGAGGGAACTTGGACAGTGGAAGCTGGGATTGGGGCCGGGGCAAAAATTTGATGCTCAGAGGGATGAGAACCGTGATCTACCTTCGGCTTCTTGGGCGGATCTTCTCGGTCGTTAGGAGATTTTCTCTTCTCGTAGCCACTCTTATAAACCCTACTCCGTTCTCTGTCATCCTGGCGATGTGCTTTGACTTCCAACTCTTTCCGCCTTCTCCATTCTGCTTCGGTTTTACAGGGCTGGTGGCAGCTTGAAGACCGTCTTGACCAACGTTTGTGAATCAATGAATTGTTAAACATCCTCGAATTGTCCATGGGCTCTCATGGTACCTGATATGAAGAACAAATAAAGAGCTTTAGCAACAAAAATGGACCTAAATAGTGCATGTGCAAGTGAATGTGACCCTAGTGAAATGTGTAATATGTCTTAGGCGGCCTAAAAGGACATCACAAACCGGATCGGGAACCACCATGGTAGAGATCGAACTGACTCTAGACATATTATGACCAGGGCGAGGAGACAATCCCTCGAATTTGAAATCTTCTCCCATGAGTTCATCAATATCTACGTAAACGTTGCTCAAATCCACAAAGTACATACCGGTTTGTTTAAGTGGGGAATCCTGAAGTCGCTCAGCTGTTAGGGGAGCATCTTTATCGCAAATCCCTCGGGGAGGCAAATCCAGGAGAACTGGACTCATTCACGGAGTCTCATCGCCTGATTCAAAGTCTCCATCGCTGAAACTTGCATCGAGTTCATCGTTGCTAGAGGAGGAATCATAACTGCTGCCCTCCACTTCACCCTCCTCCTCTTCTATTGCCAGTGCAGCCTTGCCCTCACGCTGCTTGAATTCTTCTTCCTCCTCCTCCGGAATTGAGGGCATTCAGGCCAGGCAGTTGACTTTAGTCGTATCACCCCTTCCTTCATGAATTTCTTCAGTTGATTCGCCAGATAGACCTTCTCTTTCTGGGAGATCGCCCTCATCGGAGCCATTTGATAAAGAAGCAGAATGTGTTTGTATTCTAGAACGGGAAGGAGACGAGACTTCTACGACCATGGCGGATCTCCCAAGATGCAACAACCCATACCGAAGCAAATTATCGTCCGTTAGCAAAATTTGACTAATCTCTCCCTAGCGTCTACAGCCTTCGGGGTATGAAAAATTGGATCGAGTGATGGATCTTTATTCGGCCTTGGAATAATTACAAGAAGTATTCGATCTATCAAAAATCCCATAGCGACATATTGAAACTAAATAAGTGAAAGAGAGAACTTACCTCCCGTCGTCCAAAGGCGATTAAATCCCTCAGGACACCTAACAAAGAAATACTAGGTCTTGAATTGAGACAGACTACTTTGGAGCTGCAGCACGATCTTGCGGTTTCTTTGGGCCTCGATTACAATAAGGAATGGACATTCATCTCTATTCTTGAATAATATAAAATATCTCAACTCATTGAAACTCGGGGCACGATTAAACATCCGCATAAACATGACGTGAAGGTAGGTCAAGATCGTATACCGATGGCAAGTAGTATACCTCGAAGGCGGCATATGTGCATACTCATTCTTCGATGGAAGGTGCACATCATCGTTTGGAATGCCGTATTGTAAGCATATGTTATGTAAAACTTTAGCGGAGATCACGAAGGAAGCTCTCTCTGGGGGATTAAGTAGAACTCTAAAATTTGGAGGAGTCTGATCTACAACCGGTCCAACTGTAACCAGTTAACCTTATTCAGCTCGCGGGACTGAAGAGGTAGGAGCAAAGGATGACGATTCAGCTTCTGAAAGTGCTGGACTTCCTCCAATGGACTTACGGTGAGAGGATTGGTGCTTCATTCTATACAATGGAACTTGCATCTAACGCGGTCAGGTAATTCCATCTTTAACTAAAAGTCCTCCTACGACACTTGAACTCCAAAAAAGTATCAATTTATGCCGACACATCAGGTTTCAAGTATAGACCGGGGCATGTGTAGTCTGTTATCTATGTGAGATGGGCTTGGTGTCCTAAACACTACAAACGCTCTATCCCATGTAGATAGTTCACTCGCAGTAACTAAAGAAAAGAGCTTCTTATATCATTTATTGAAGTTATTTCTCCTACACTTACCCGTTATCGATCAACGATCGATAATGGATCCGCTGTCCGAAGCGACGTGGGAAGCTCTTCCCGTTTCAAGTACAGCAAGTGTGCAATAACGAGACCAATCCAAATTCTACAGAAGGCGATAACAACATAAGCTGCACGCGAGATACTACCCTAAGCTATTATCACCCTACAGAAGAACTAAAACCAATTCGCCAGGCATCGTGTCGAATTAACAATGAAACTCAGTGCAAGTCAACTCTGATTCTATGGACGAAGGTAGCAAAACATGTCAAGCACCAGGGTAAAGCTCGGGTATTGTTCCGTGAAGAACTCAAAACTCGATTTACTATCTTCTTCCACAAAATCGCAATCAACTCGAATTCTCCATGACGATCACCACTAATCCAACCTTATCACCAATTTGCTAAACTAATGCCAAATTCTACACCACCCACCTTAAGTCAAAAATCGAAGGACAAGAATGGACAAGGTTTAAGTCGGCAGCGATCCAAGGTAGGCAGGTCGATGGAGATCCAATTGATGAAGTTTCGGGTGCTAAAAGGCTGGCCTAGGATGGTGGCAAGGTGAGGCAAAGTCGGTGGTAGGAAGCTTTGGCGATGGATGGCCGGCAATGGCGATGGCATGAGTAGAGTTAGGTTTTGGTTGATTTAGGTCAGATCATAGAAAAATTGGATCGAATCGTTGAATGAAGATATGAAGGAAAATAGGTCAGCTCAAATAGATTAAATAGAACATTACACAAAGAAAAAATACGCTAAGTCCTTGGATTGCTAGCGATCCATGGACTATGAATCGCTAGTGATCCATACAACAGTGACCAAATTTTTCCCAACTCATCAAACATGATCTAAGTATCTTTTGCAAGCCTCTTGAAAGTTGTGGGATTGAAATTGATTTATTATTATAAGCTATGACGATTCCCATCAAAATTCAATAGACGGTTGAATAACCTGAGCCAAATTCGCATGATGGCCTCAACACGATCACTTGAACCTCACCAAGCGGGAACTCAAAAGTAGTAACTTCCAAAGCACACCATGTTTCCAACGAAAGCTTACTCTGGAGGCAAATGTTATCCGAGCTTTTGACCAAAAAAATTTCAAAGGAAGTCAGAACATCTACGTCGAGTCAGAACAACTCAAGAAACAACCAAAAGGACTAGAAGAAGGAACCAAGGAAGACTCAAGAAAAAGAAGTCAAAAATCCTCAAAGGTAATGGATCGCTAGCGATCCATCTCCTATGGATCGCTAGAAATCCATAAGGATCGCTCGTAGATCCTCCGATCCTCTTGCACCATGATCTAATAAGTATTCTAGGAATGTCTACTAAGTTTGGGGGCATTCCAAGCTAGTTAGATCGAGAAGTGAGCATTCGTCTGATTCCATCAGCAGTTCAATGCAATCAGTACATGAATCATCATCAAAGCAAAGCATCTAGTCATAAAATTACATATAGAGCATCTACCCAAGGCAGGAAACATGACCCAAAGAGAACGAGCCAATAATACCCTAACCAATGGTTCGCTTGCGATCCATCCCTTATGGATCGCTAGTGATCCATCGTATTGGGTCGGTTCGTTTTGGAACTTCTGGAGCGTCTTTCTACCTTCAAATGCGAGTCTCTTACGAAGCGGCTTTGGCCTATGTGCTCTCCAACCGCTATAAATACAAACCTACTTGCAACATAAACATGATCTTCTGGACTGGCTGCTGAGACTCTACAGAAACTATTCTTCACACTTCTCCTCCCACACAACAGTCATCTAAAGGGTTCACTGTGATTCTCCAATAAACTTTGCATTGGTGACTTGATCTAACTAACAAGATTTAATCAAATTGTAATCATATTCAACTTGTAATTGCACCCGGTCAACAACAAAAGTTACAAAGTGGACATAGGCTTCATTAACAGCCGAACCACTATAGAAATCTCTTTTTTTTCTTTATCTGCAAGTTATTATTTCTTGTTTCTATTCTATTTGCCTTGATAAACAAGGTTGGTGCTTTCATACTAAATACAGGGTGTTGATCCATTTTTTGGTTAACATAAATATACACGTAGTATACTATACTTATATATGTATATGGTTTTGTATAAATATATACTCAATATTATATATGTATATAATAAATGTTTAAGATATTACATACCCTTAGAAGGTTGCTATAGTTGGGTTTACGATCTGCCCTTTTTGAAGTATCTCTAGTGAATGTATGGAATACATCTTCATCTACTTCTCTTATTATCTCCATACCTTGACTCTAAAGCTCCTCAATCCTTGCTCGGTAGTTTGCCCATTTTGCAATTTACATTTTCATTAGAATTTTATGCATATATATACATATTATAAATGAAGTTTTGTGGATAACATACGGGAAACTCGATGGGAGCATCATTTGACCAACTATTGGTGGTGGACCCATCCAATTACTCAATCTTATGAGTCCTACAATAGAGTTATCAAAATATTGGCTCACAACTCTACTCTTCGTACTAAAATTTGAATTAAGTACAATATCATAAAAGTCTATTTTAATTTATGTAAAATGTTAAATAAATTTGACCAATAAATATGCACCAGAACATTATGATGATCTGCATATGATTTGGAGTTGTAATCTAGGATTTCTATTCCTGCTTTCGGCATTCTTTTTTGATATTGTGTTGAATACCTCTATCTCCCAAAGCTGCAAGAACCACTCGTATATCTCCTAGGAAAAGGCTGGAAGCTTCTTGCCATGACTACGCATACCATACATCCACTTACGCTATTTTCTGGACGATATGGCCGACCAAGCCTTATACACTAACTCTTTATGAACACCCTCTTTCCAAGAGAATTTCCTCTATAAATGTAAATTGAATATATTATGAACAAAATGATATACATATATTTATATAGTGTGTTGTGTAATAAAATTATTTTACCATAAGTTCTTCGAACATGATTTCCTTCACTTTACTTGGAATGTTACCAAAAGTAGGCCAAAATGTCATGATCCATGCAAGTAGGCACTTACAGATGGCATCGGACGTGACACCACTTGTTACCCGGTGCCTTGGCCCGGCTACACAAAGGTAATTACAGAGGTCGGAATTGACTATTCATGGAAGGATGGCCACGAGATGACATCTACATAACTAGAGTGTGGTTTCCAAGCAGCTATGTCTAGCCCTGGGTTAATAAAGTTGACAAGTGGATGAAACATGATGTCAAGATTATGATGATTAGTAAGGGTCGGCATTCGTGGTTGATGAGTTGAAATATATTTGGTGTCCATTGGGTCTACATTCCATGTAATAGAGCTTGAGTCGGCATAGCATGAAGGGTGTGTTTGGGTCGGCATGGAGCATATTGTAGGGCTCGGATCAGTAAAGGATGAAACACAATGCATCTCAGGTCGACATAGTGTATATGGACTCACCAGGTCGGCATCGCGTGCTCAGGTCGGCATTGCATGTAATAAACTTTGGGTCGGTATTCCACGTGATAGAGTTCGGGTCGGCATAGAGTGTGCAGGTCACCAGGTCAGCACAGAGTGTGGAGGTCACCGGGTCGGCATAAGGTGCAAAGGCCATCAGGTCGGCATACATGAAGGGTTTAGTAGAAACATGTGGTAAGGTGATACTTTGGGAGTGGTCGGCACATTATGATGGAGTCGGCATTCCTGTTTCGGCATTATGGGTTCGGCACTCTTGGGTCGGCATTATTGGCATAGTAGGATTGGGCTAAGTTTTCCTTGTGATAGGCCCAAGTGACCGAGGGAGAGTCCAAGATTTGAGATGTCAGGCTACCTCCATCTATAAATATAGGAGCAGGGGACCACTCTAGAGGGATCTTTCGGACAACCAAGGGAATACACTACCATTTTTCGTACTCAGTTTCTCTTTGTTCTAACTTGTATTCAAGCTGTTCCTTGTGAATTGTATCTGTAATCAAGTGATTGATAAAGCAATAAAGAGAGCACTTAGAGTGGACGTAGGCAATTAACGCCGAACCACTATAAATCCTATTGTTTTTACTTTTTGTTGTTCCTGCTTGCAATATATAGTGTTATTCCTCATTTTCCATTTAATTCTTCATTTATTTCACTACTCAAATGTATTCTCGGGTGTTTGTGACCAATTTGGATGTAAACATTTTGGTGCTTTCACTGAGAACTCGACTCTCAGGCTATTAGGATCACCTTTATTGCTACTGGATTGAAGAAATCCCCCAAAGGAGATCTGGGTTCGTTAAAAGTTTGTAGTTACTATTCATATTTTCCGAGATCTAAGAAAAAGACTCTAAGATGGTAAGGCGCACCAGATCTACCTCCCAAAACGTCGATGCTAACGAAACTGCTAGTGTCCAACAAGGAGGGCCGAGCAACCAGCCAGCTAATGCGAATGTGGAACCCATTGCAGCTCAGAATCCTGCCGATTCCGTTACCAGGGCCGAATTCAATGACATGATAAGGGAGCTAATGGAAAGTCGAAGACAACTAAATGAGCAAATTCAAGCAAATGCCAATCTGATGAACCAGATTGCTCAACAACAACGTCAAAATGCCGGAGGAAGTCCTGCTTCATACTCAGAGTCTGACAGCTCAACTTCATCAGACGAGCACCATAGGAGAAGGCGCCATAGAATTGAAACGACATGAGCTAGAGCAATGGAGCAACATAGGGCAAACCACCACGGGCAACAAAATCGGGTAGGTGCCGAACCCTCCCTAGGGTTCGGTACCGATCCCACAACCATAAGATGGCTCCTCAACTGCGCTTAGAGGGTCATACTCGCCCTAGAAATGAGGACTTAGGCGCTAGAGCACACTTGAATGCCGACCAATTACCTTCCAAGAATGATAATGAAGTGAATCCTCAGGACACGCGTCTAGAGGATAATAGGCCAAGAGGGCATGAGATGCCTCGGAGACGCCGGCCAGAACATTTACACATGATGGAGCTTGACTTGGCACCCCCTATCCAGACTCCGGACATATCCGAAATGGTCAGGCAGTTGATGAGGAAAAACCAGGGCATGGCCAATGACGATTGGGTAATCTCTAGGAGTCATACTCCGTTTAGCAATAACATTTTATAGGCTGAATACCCCCAGAGGTTTAGCATGCCTACGATACCCGCTTACGAAGGGAAGACTGACCCTTGACAGCACGTTATGAGGTATGAATGGGTGATGGACTCGGCTAGAGCGAATGACGTAACCAATGTTGATGCTTCCATATAACTCTTTCTGGGATCGCTACAATGTGGTTCACAAGGTTAACCCCACGGTCAATCTCAAGATTTGTTGAGATGGCTATAAGATTAGTAGAGCAGTTCTGGATTCACGCTACTCGCCCCAAAGATGTGATGTCGGTATCCAGCGTAATCTAGGCTCTGGGTGAATCATTGAAAGATTATATATAGAGGTTTCACGTTGCTGCTACTGAAGTTAGTAATCCAAATGACCACGCCATACTTATGGCTGTGACAAGAGGGGTTGACCCCGAATCTGAGTTTGGTGATTGGCTAGTTGGAAAACCGCCGGCCACGCTGGAGCGTTTCTATGCAAAGATACACCAGTTCATGAGAAAAGAGGAGGACAGATTTTCCAAAAGGAGCACTACTACAGGACTAAACGGGGAAGAGGTACAAAGCAACATTGCAGTAAAGCAATCCGGAGAGAGCTCTGGAAAGGTTCAGGTCAACGTCCAAAACAAGCCGGGTCAGCAGAAAAGGGGTGGAAAAGGAAATTTTGATCGGTAGAGGGAGTCCGGAAAGTGGAAGCCATGAATCCCTACTTATAACAACTATACGCCCTTGAATGCCTCTTTAGAGAACATTTACATGTCCACCTGTAACACTTTCCAGTATAGGAAGCCGCGTCCGAAGGAATCGACTGAAGAACAGAAGCAAACCGGGAAGTACTATCGGTTTCACGAGTCTTACAAGCACAACACTAATGAGTGTAGGCATCTTCATGACGCTATTGAGAAATTAATTCGTCAGAAAACGTTGCAGCAGTTTGTTAAGGATCCACAGGACGGCGGACAAGGAACATCTGATCCCAACCGAGGACAAGCTCCGTGCCGGCCCAAGGAGCCTATTCAGGCTGGCGGGAGGTTGGTAATAAACACAATAGTTGGTGGACTGCATCCTGCGGATAGAAGTTGGTAGGAAATAGAGTGTTATGCTAGTTCGATGAGACATGTGGACTTTGAATGTTGTTCGAACACGGAGGATGGAAATCTGGAAAAGCAGTAGCGTATGACGACGGATGATATAGTGTTCAGAAGTAGAGATGCCGATAGAGTGGAGGCCCATACTATTAATTCAATGGTTATCTCTGCCATGATCAGACCTGCGCTAGTGAGAAGGATATTGATTGATTGCGGAAGTTCTGTGAACTTCATCTTTAAGAAAGCTTATGATCAAATGAGAATGGAGGCTAAGGATTTGAAACCATCAAAAGCTCGCATACACAGTTTCAACGGTGTGGCTATTGAAGCAGTAAGTTTTGTTGAATTACCGGTTGAGCTGGGAGAAGGTGAACGTAGGAGGGTGTGGATCCTACCGTTCATTGTTTTGGATGTTGATTCGCCGTATAATGTTTTTCTGGGCCGTCCGGCCCTGGCTGAGTTTAGGGCAGCTCTTGCCCCATGGTGCTTGACTTTGAAATTTCATACAGATAATGGAGTCGGTGTTGTGCATGGCGATCAGGCAACTGACTGTGCTTATTATGTCGCTGAGATGAGAGAAGCCTAGCGGAAAGAAAAGGGAAAGGGTGTGGACAAATCTGTCCGCATCCAATTTACTGAAGATTGACAAATAGCGCCTAAGCCTTGGCTTGGGCACCACAGTCGGTTCTATAGAGATATAGATCCGAGAGACGATGAGGAGGAACCCAAGAAGGCTAAGGCAGCGCTGGCTAAATTGACGATCGATATCACAGTCAGCCACGATGATTTGTCACGAGTATTGAAAATCGGACTCAACCCTTCGATGATGAGGGAACTTATTGATTTTCTCTGAGCAAATCTTGATGTATTCACTTGGACTCATTCTGACATGTGGGGGATCTCACCTGCCATCGCGAGCCACACGCTGAATATCAATCCAAGGTATGTCCCTGTAAAATAAAAGAGACGAGGCATGGACCAGAGAGATCCGTTGCTCTCAGGAAGGAGGTGGATAAACTTAAAGCCAATGGGTTTATCCGTGACGCCTTCTATCCCGAATGGATATCTAACCCTGTACTAGTAAGGAAGGCAAATGGGAAATGGAGAATATGTGTTGATTATTTAGACTTGAACAAGGCATGCCCCAAGGATAGTTTTCCCTTGCCTAGAATCGATCAGCTGGTTGACTCGACCGTAGGACATGAATTACTCTCGTTTATGGATGCATACTCGGGGTACAATCAAATCCCAATGCACATCCCGGACCAGGAGCACTATAGTTTTGTCACGGATGTTGGATTATATTGTTATGTAGTGATGCCATTCAGGTTAAAGAATGCGAGAGAAACTTATCAGTGTCTGGTTAACCGAATGTTTAAAAATCAGATCAACAGGATGATGGAAGTCTATATGGATGATATGCTCGTGAAGTCATGGCAATCAAACGACCGCATTCGAGACATAGCGGAGATGTTCGATATCCTTCAATTTTATAGCATGAAAATTAACCCGTTGAAATGCTCATTTGGTGTTGCATCGGGAAAGTTTCTGGTCTTCATTGTCAACGCACGAGGAATCAAAGTGAATCCAGAGAAGATTCGAGCCATTCGGGATATACAAGCACCCAGAACAATTAAGCAAGTACAGAGCCTGAACGGGAAGGTCGCTGCTTTGAGTCGATTTATCTGCAGGGCAAACGATAAGTGCATTCCTTTCTTCGATTTGATAAGGAAATGGAAGAGGAATTTTGAATGGACGTAAGACTGCGAAGGCGCGTTCCGAGCTTTGGTGAATCATCTGGAGAGACCCCCTGTTTTGTCGAAGCCCGTAGACCATGAGGAGCTGTATATTTATCTAGCTGTATCGCCGCACGCCATAAGTGCTGCTTTGATTCGTCAGGAGGACCAGATCTAGAGACCGGTGTATTACATTAGTAAACGATTAACGGGGGCGGAAAGAAATTACCCAAAGATAGAAAAGTTGGTGTACTGCTTAATGATTACATCGTGCAAGTTCGCCCGTATTTCCAGGCACATCCAATCAACGTCTACACTGGCCAACCTTTGCGACAAGTTCTGCAATGGCCTGAGACATCTAGAAGGTTGCTTAAATGGAACATCGAGCTCAACCAGTTTGACTTCACCTATCTGCCTCGAAGAGCTATCCAAGGACAAGCATTGGCGGATTTTATAGTAGAGTTCACTGCGTGGGATGAGCCGAGTGGAAGTGATGTGGTTCCTACCGTACAATGGAAACTATATACCGATGGAGCATACAATGATCATTGTTTTGGAGCTGGGGTCATTCTTGTAACCCCCGAGAATCGATCGATCTGCTATGCTTTGAAGCTTGATTTCCCCGCTACGAACAATGAAGCAAAATATGAGGCATTGATTGCTGGACCGAAGCTTGCTAAAGAGCTCGAGGTGAAATCGATCGAAATCTTTTATGACTTGCAGCTGGTGGTGTACCAAGTTAGAGGGGACTACCAGGCGAAGGGACAACGGCTTGCCCCATACCTTACTTGAGTTCAGGAGTTGTTGGTAGACCTCGAATACTATGACATTTCACATATCCCGTGCGAGCAGAACGGGGAAGCCGACTCATTATCAAAGTTCGCAAGCACTAGTGATGCACAGAAAATGGGCTTGGTTCCGGTCGAGACCCTAGATACCCCGAGTATAAATGCGATGGAAGTTGATCATGTGTCGGAAACGGAAAACGAAAGGGAATCATGTATGTCCACATTTAAAGAATACTTGTTGCATGGAACCTTGCCTGAGAAAAGGAGAGAAAAGCGGCAAGTCCTTCGCAAGGTCTCACGATATATTATGCGAGATGGGATTATGTATCGAAAGGGATTCTCTGTTCCTTTACTTAGGTGCATCGCCCTTGACTAGATAAAGCAGGTCTTGAAAGAAGTCTATGAAGGAGAATGTAGCGACCACATTGGGGGCAGATGCTAGCTAAAAAGATACTTTGTTAAGGGTACTACTGGCCAACCGTGAATCGGGATGCCGCATATTATGTGAGACGATGTGAAAAATGCCAGATATATGCGAAACTCCCAAGAGCGCTGCCGACAGAAATCACATAAATGGTTAGTCCATAGCCGTTTCTGATATGGGGAATTGATATTGTCGGCTCATTGCCAATTTCGAAAGGTGGTGCGAGATATGCAATTGTCACGGTTGACTACTTCACCAAGTGGGCAGAAGTAGAGCCATTAGCTACGATCACAACAAAAAAAGTCATTAATTTCGTTGTGTGAAACATTATATGCCGTTTCGATCCCCCACGGACTATTATAACTGATAACGGAACTCAATTTGATAGTGCTGAGTTCAAGGAATTTTATCGGAAGTATCGTATTGAGAAATGGTTTGCAGCAGTCGCTCACCCCCGGGCGAATGGATAGGTTGAAGCTGTAAACAAGATAATAAAGTCCATCTCAAAAAAACGTTTGGAAAAGGCTAGAGGCAAGTGGGTGGACGAACTTCCTACGACACTTTGGGCATACATGACCACTCATAAGTCAACGACTGGCCATACCCCATTCGCCTTGGCCTACGGGGCCGAAGCAGTTATACCCGTGAAAGTCGAAGTCCCTTCCATCAGATAACTTACTACAATCCCAGAACAAATCTAGATCTCTTATTGGAGTTGTTGGACTTCATTGATGAAAAGCGTAAAGAGGCTGATTTGAGAGCAGCCGCACATTAGCACCGAGTCACTCGATACTATAATATGAAAGTCTGATCAAGAACCATTGATGTCGGCGACCTTGTCCTAAAGCGAATCTTTCCGGTCCCATCACACATAAACCCTACATGGGAAGGGCCGTACGTCATCAAATGGAGGCTTAGAGAAGGAACTTTCAAGCTAGCGATTGTTGATGGTGTAACGCTTCCTAGAGCATGAAATAGCGAACATCTGCGTCCCTATTTTACATAGTTTGTCTCTTTTTCATTTCGGTAATAGTTGCTTTCAGTATTTGTTTTGTGTCGATTTTGTTTATGATAAGTAATAAGACAAATTATTTTGTCCCTATTTTTTATGATGAATAAAAGCTTGAAGCTACTTTTCTGTGGACTACTATTGTTTCATATTATGATAATTATGTGTTGGTTCATCAATACTAACATCTGTGGTGTATGAACGCACACATAGAACTAAAAATCGACTAGTTATATTGATAAAATCTCTAAGTCCTTGGAGCACGGATTAGAGTATTCCGAGTCCCCGGAGCACGGAATAGAGTATAAACGACTTCAAAAAATCTCTAAGTCCCCGGAGCGTGGATTAGAGTACTCTAAGTCCCTGGAGCATGGGCTAGAGTATAAAAGACTTGAAATAGATCTCTAAGTCCACGTAGCGCGGATTAGAGTACTCTGAGTTCCCGGAGCGTGGGCTAGAGTATAAATGACTTAAAAAAATCTCTATGTCCCTGAAGCGCGAATTAGATTACTATGAGTCCCCAGAGCGCGGACTAGAGTATAAACGACTTGAAAAAATCTCTAAGTCCCCGGAGTGCGGATTGGAGTACTCTGAGTCCCCGGAGCGCGGGCTAAAGTATAAAAGATTTGGAAAAAATCTCTAAGTCCCCGATTGCGGACTAAATTATAAATGATGTGAGAAAAGTTTCTAAGTCCACGAGGCAAACTAAAAAATGCCAAGTGTCCAAACCAATGGGTAGACAAGAGAACTTTCGACCGTTCGCTACCCCACGGACTCCGGCCTAAGATCGATGGAAGATGCTCTAACTGTTAGTGACGGAATACGACCATTGGTTACGATTCCGACCTGGAGTCGATAGAAACTTCCGATGAAGTCTACAGAGGATCTCTGAGATTAAGATAATAAATTATCAACAAAACCTGGAAAAATCATCACAAACACCTAGAGTGGAAAAGGTTACTCTACTATTGGAATAGCAATTTATTTGATGATCGGCTAAGGAACAAAAAATTTATTTACAGTTCCAAAAATTCCTTTCAACCCATCCAAAGGTTCGGGACCCACACCCGTACATGTGCTACTAAAAAGAAAAGGAAAGAGGGAAAAACAACAACACAAGTCTAACTTATTTGAACTAAGCAAAATATTACAAGACCCCAACTATTTCTTCGCCTTTCTCTCTTTCTTTGGCTTTTCGGGAGTCATCTCATCCAAACGCCTCTTTCGAGACCCCTTACTGCCTTGAGAGGAGGTACTTGAGGAAGGAGGAGGAACCACAATGGGAGTAGACCCGCCAGGAGGAATGAATTGTAGAGGCCTATTAAAGGGATCATCAACCTCTACCACATTGGGCTCGCCCTTAACTTCGAGCTTTGCCTTCTCCTCTTTTTCAATCCGCTCGTTCAGGTTGAACTTAGCGGTGTGCTCAGAAGTGCTCGTAACTATAATATCATCGTGCTCCTCTATAAGTAATGGGTCTTCAGGTTTATCCTCATCTATCGCCCTAACCACTTGAGCATCAGGCCCAGGAATATCTCCGACAGCTGAAGCCTTAGCATTTTTCCCTCCTGCTCTATGGCGATGTCGCTCCTTGGAGTTGACTCGGTACTAGGATGACTTACAAGGTTTCGTAAAAATCAAACGTTATATTACGACCATTGTTTTCTGAGAATAGCAACCTTTTAGATTCGAAAAGGCTCAAGGTAGTACTAGTGTCCGGTTGGCTTTCGGTGGTAATAGGAGTACTCCCTTCAATGATCAAAGATAACTTGTGTATGCCGAGTCCAGGCTTCTCTGAGTCATAACCGATATGTTGCTCGAGGGGTTGAGAAGATGAAGTCCCAGCCGGTTGAGCGGCAGAAGGACCCTGAGGCTCGGTGCCAGATGACCCGACGATATCTTCTTTTTCCTTAGGCTATATGGGAGCTCTGCCAAATTGAAGCTTTGCGGCAACCAAGTCGGATGGCTCATTTCCTTGGAGCACTTCCTACGCAAGTGCCCCTTTGTCAAGCTCTACCACCCCCAGCTCCTCTTTCTTGATCTTGACAAGAGTATCCCAAGCTTCGGCAAGTGACTCAAGATAGCCTTCGCCCAAGAAAGTTAAGTCGTGGTGGAGAAGAACCCTTGCATTATATTCAGCGATTAGTAGATCAAATAAGCACTTAATCTCCTCCCTACCGGACTCAGTCACAGCTTCAATTCGGGAGTCAGCTTCCACAAGCACTGCTTTTTTGCCCTCTTTGCGATCAACTTCTTTCAACGCTTCAATCTGGGAGAATTGCTCGTCAAGTTTCGCATTCAAGTTTCTCGTTTCGACGATCTCCTTACAATATTTCTGTGACTCCACTTGCGCCTTGGCTTTCTCCTCCCTCTCCTAAGATAGCAGTTTTTCCAACTCCTCTACACGTCATGCTAAAATATCTTTCTCCTTTTGTAAGGAGTCTTTTTGCAAAGCCAAAGTGTCGCTACGTTGGAGTGCACCATCCAATTTCTTTTTATGTGAAGCCTCCAAGTGACTGTCTGCCTCAGCCGTCTCCTTTACATTCTTCTTCGCCTCATCGAGTTGGGCTTTAAATGCAAGCAGCTCAGTATCCTAGAACTTAATAATGTCTTTGTCATGGATGGCCACCAGTATGAGGCGATCAATCTCGTTTTGGCATTCGATAGAAACCTCGGAGACTTTTCCGAATAAATGAAAAAAATGCTTCGTGTTGTACATACACGCCGTTCACACAAGCCAATGAGTTCTCTTTTGTGGTTCCAAGGACAGGGTGTATGGCCGGGAGGAATTTTAGCTCATCGAAGCCAATCTTTGGAAAGATAGCTTTAAGCTCGGCTAGTTTCTCTGTCGTAGTCGAGTCATGAGAAGGAACTGGGGGGATTTGTTATGATGAAATCAGCATTTGTTTACGGTGCTCACGAGATTGCCTAGTGCTTAAGGAGCCGGAATGCTAATCGTAGGGAGCTTCAGATTGAGAGCCTCGGTGTATGGGCTTATCTCCACCACATGCTGGAGGATTGGCGGGATCGCTTTGACGCTAATTGTGTCCTTGAGATTTCCTTTTGGAGGATGAGGGTGATTCTCAAGAATGATAATCTCTCTCCCGTCCTTCATCTCTCTCTCGGCGTATTCCGGACTCAGAATCCTAACTTGAACGATGGAAGATAGAAGCACCACGAAGGCGATTGAAACTGTGTGATTAAGACATTGCACTTGTAAAAGGATCAAACGAGAACATATTAGTAGTTGTTATGTCAAAAGTTAAGTGCAAGTGAATTGTAGGGTGTAAGTGCTTGTGTGTGTCTTAGTGCATCCCCCCAACGGACTAGTAACATTTGCTTTACTCATAGGAGTTCTTTCTCCTTGATTGGGAGGCTGCCTGCCTTCGTCGCTTCTTATGGGAGAATTAAGCCCTTCGACATCGAGTGTAATGAAGTCATAATTCAACAAATCGCCTGGAATAGAGATGTCAGAAAGTCCCTTCAATGAGCTCTCTATTTGATGAGAAGTTGAAACCTTTTCGATTTGGAGTTATGATGAATTCTGGGGTCTCCCCGATTTCCTTTTTCTTAATTCTATACGCCAAAATTTTTCTCTTTTTTGGGGAAGGTTGCAATTGGCTTGGATGTGGCACATCGGCCGCTGGCGCTTGCCTAAGGCCTACATCTTCATTTTTTAGCCCTGCGTCTCCTATTTCCTTTATCTCCCCTTCTTCGGTGCCTTCTTGGATTCCCTCAGCATGGGGCATCATAGGGTCGTCTCGTTCACTCCTTTTTTCGGCGATAACCTTCGAGATCACTCTACTTCCTGGGAGATCGATTCTATGGCCGTTCTCTAGTAGCCCGAATAATGAGAGCAGTTCGTCGGTAACAAGAAGTTTAATCTCTCTTTCGTCCACCGGAGTAGCACAGATAGCCGCAACTTCCCTGGAATATCTAACACCTTTGGGCCAAGAACGAGCACTTGAAAGAGTTGAAAGAATTCGTGTGATTAAGAAAAAAGATGTGGTTTGAGTTCTTGAATTAAGGGCAGAGACGGGTATAGTACTTATGTCCTTCCGACCACCTTCTTGCGAACCCGGGAGGACATCGCACGTAGAACCATTCTTGCTTGAACATGGAGAGCTTGTTCCATGTACCCATTAGGACTTGACATTTGGGCAGTGGCTCAAGGAAGACGTACGAAGGACTGTCGGTTCGTCTTTTGAATTTATAAATATACCGGATGTGCTTGGGAGTTGGCGGACGGAATAGGACATTCATAAAAAGAAGGAAAGTACCATGGATAAAGGTGTAGCTGTTGGGGTGTAGTTGAGTGGGAGCGATTCCCATATACTTCAACACTTCACGAATGAAAGAGTTGAAAGGTGGCACACAACCGGCCCAGCACATGAACTTATTACATGTAGTATATCCAGTTAAGGGAAAATAAGGCCTGTCTTGCCTTGACGGGACCAGGACATCTTCGAAAGGAATCCCATGGATGGAGCATAATCGACGAAGAGCAACTTTGTCGATTTTTGAAGCTTGTGAATCAGCCGGATTATTCAAGACGATGGCATCATCCACAGCATCAGGAGCTGGATCTATAACATCTGTAGGAAGATTTGGGATATCGAAAAAAAGGTCTCCCTATGGATCAGATGTCTCTACAACATCTCTTTGCTGGCTTGGTTCGGGCTTGTCGGACAAAGTAGCGGAGCTTGATTTCCTATTTGATCTCGAAGACATCGCGGGAGAATGCTTTGCGTAAGTTGATATTTGTTTTGGCTATACTCAATAGACAATCAATATTAGAAATAATAATCTGTCCCCCCCGTGCCGTGTGTGAACTAGGGCAATGGAATGTGAAATGAATGCAAACAGTATAAGACCAAAAAAAATGAAAGTAAAATATCCAAGCTCAGAGGTTTCGTCCGAAGAGACCATCATCGCAGACTGTCTCGGACAACGTGAAAGGTGGTCGACGGCAAAAGATTTAGGTTCGGATGTTGACATTTTGAATTATGGAGTCCGTTGCCCGAGTTTGTTGTTTTATACCTATGTCATGTTGAGTGGATTGAGAATTTGTTAGTTCAAGTTAAGTCCATTGATTTTTCTATGTTAAGTCGTGTCATTCTTCGTCACTTTATGCTTGGGCAAGGAAAAATGTAGTCATATGTTTGGATAACTCGAGTTAGAATAGTTTTAGTTGTCAACACCAATCCCAGCCATCTATGCCGACCCCTGCACCTTATCCCATAGCCGACCTCTCCTTTCTATGTAAAATATCGATCCCTTCTCCTTCTTTCTTTATATTGATCCCTTTCTCCAACTCATATGGCGACCCCTTCCTCTCCATCCCTGAACTAAACCGAGCCCTCCAAACACTCCACGCATTACACCGAACCCTCTCTTTAATCCTAACTATGTCGATCCCATTTCCTACCCCGTCATCACCGAACTCTCATTTAAGATAAATCACACAAATCCCTAAACTTACACCAACCCTGTTTCCTATGCTTCTTCTGTCGAACCATGCCTAGCCACAACACTCAAGCCTATACCGAGCTCTCTCCAACCAACACCAACTCATGCCGAAGCCTCTTCTTCCACCCTATCCTTCTCTCTCTTTCTCCCTCGTTTTCCTCACCCCCTCTCTCGCACTTCTCGATGGAAACCCTATGTGCCTACGTGATTCTCAAACTAGCTCGAATTCGAAGGACACGACACATCAATTCAAAGTGAAATAAGAATTCATACATATATGGCTGTTTCGGGTTGAATAGGGTGAGCGTTGGGATTCGAGATTGAGGATTGATAGGAAGTTGTTATGGGAAGGGGAGCTTGTTGTTATGGTGACAATGGTTTGGCAAAGGAGAAGCTGGTGGTTTGGGTAGGAAATGAAACTTAGAGAAAATGGAAGTAAAAAGGGAAGAAGATGGGGATGTTGAGTTTTATACGTGAGAGTATTTGGGAATGTGAACCGGTCTCTTCCGAGAGACCCAGTCACAATAGTTGAAGGAGTCGGCCATTGTGTATGCCGACCTCAGCCTATGTGAATCCATCGAGGGAACGACATACCAAATGTCGACCCCTCTTAAAAAAAACAAATATATATATATAACAATAATGAAATAAAATAAAATAGTAAAATAATAATGTGTGTTTAAACAATGAAAGGGAAAAGAGGATATGCTTAAATGGTGGATGATCGTGAGATTGAAAAAGTTATTATAAATTCAACATTTGAAAGGTTAAACCAGGAAAGCCCAAGGGCTTCATACGACTAGACTTGCACATTCAAATGCGACGAGACTTCATCAAAAGTTGGTGAAGGACAGCGATCAGCCAATGACTTGAACGTCCTTGACTCTGGAAACATGGATTTTTCGCTGATTCAAAGCGCGTTGTGTTATTCACAAGACACGCTTTAGGGGGCAAATGTTACCCCGGTGCCTTGGCCCGGCTACACAAAGGTAATTACAGAGATCGGAATTGAACATTGATGGAAGGATGGCCATGAGACGACATCTACATCACCAGAGTGTGGTTTCCAAGCAGTTATGTCTATCCCTGGTTAATAAAGTCGACAAGTGGCGAAACAGGATGTCAAGATTATGATGATTAGTAAGGGTTGGCATTCATGTTTGATGAGTTGAAAATAAGTTGGTACCCATGGGGTCGGCATAGCATGAAGGGTGTGTTTGGGTCAGCATAGAGCATATTGTAGGGCTCGGATCGGCAAAGGATGAAACACAGTGCATCTCGGGTCGGCTTAGTGTATATGGACTCACCGGGTCCGCATCACGTGCTCAGGTTAGCATTGCATGTAATAAACCTCGGGTCGGTATTCCACGTGAAAGAGTTCGGGTTGGCATAGAGTGTGGAGGTCACCGAGTTGGCAAAAGGGGAGGCCATCAAGTCGGCATACATGAAGTGTTCGACAGAAACGTGTGGTAAGGTGGCACTTTGAGAGTGGTCGGCACATTATGATGGGGTCGGCATTACTGGTTCAGCATTATGGGGTTGGCACTCTTGGGTCGGCATTATTGGCATAGCAGGATTGGGCTAAGTTTTCCTTGTGATGGGCCCAAGTGATCGAGGGAGAGTCCAAGCTTTGAGATGTCAAGCTACCTCCATCTATAAATACAGGGGCAGGGGCCACTCTAGAGGGACTTTTGGACAACTAAGGGAATACTCTGCCATTATTCGTACTTAGTTTCTCTTTGTTCTTACTTGTATTCAAGCTATTCCTTGTGAATTGTATCTGTAATCAAGTGATTGATAAAGCAATAAAGAGAGAATTATGAGTGGACGTAGGCAATCAATGCCAAACCACTATAAATCCTGTTGTTTTTACCTTTTGTTATTCCTACTTGCAATATATAGTGTTATTCCTCATTTTCCATTTGATTTCTTCATTTATTTCACTACTCAAATCTATTCTCGGGTGTTTGTGACCAATTTGGTTGCAAAGACCACTGCTGAAATCATACCTGTACATATATGTGAATGTATGATATTTAATTAGTAAATTATTGTATACATGTGTGCATGTGTGTGTGAGTGTATATGTACATGTGCGTATATGTGCATGAGAGTGTATATGCATGTGTATGTGTGTGCATGTATGTGTATGTGAGTCTATGTGTGTATGTAATTACTCACCCTAGTGCTCGCTCTCTCGAGAAGTCATCAAGTCAATGGATGGAGGTAGAAGAGTCCATCTCATACATGCAAATGGATAAACCATTACCATCAACAGGACCATCAGCGGTCTGAATGAATTGTGACATTAGATGTGCATCGATGTTGTACTCTTATAAGCTGGTACTATAACATCTGTAGGAAGATTTGGGATATCGGAAAAAAGGTCTCCCTATGGATCAGATGTCTCTACAACATCTCTTTGCTGGCTCGGTTCGGGCTTGTCGGACAAAGTAGCGGAGCTTGATTTCCTATTTGATCTCGAAGACATTGCGGGAGAATGCTTTGCGTAAGTTGATATCTGTTTTGGCTATACTCAATAGAAATCAATATTAGAAATAATAATCTGTCCCCCCCGTGCCGTGTGTGAACTAGGGCAATGGAATGTGAAATGAATGCAAATAGTATAAGACCAAAAAAAATGAAAGTAAAATATCCAAGCTCAGAGGTTTCGTCCGAAGAGACCATCATCGCAGACCGTCTCGGACAACGTGAAAGGTGGTTGACGGCAAAAGATTTAGGTTCGGATGTTGACATTCTGAATTATGGAGTCCGTTGCCCGAGTTTGTTGTTTTATACCTATGTCATGTTGAGTGGATTGAGAATTTGTTAGTTCAAGTTAAGTCCATTGATTTGTCTATGTTAAGTCGTGTCATTCTTCGTCACTTTATGCTTGGGCAAAGAAAAATGTAGTCATATGTTTGGATAACTCGAGTTAGAATAGTTTTAGTTGTCAACACCGATCCCAGCCATCTATGCCGACCCCTGCACCTTATCCCATAGCCGACCTCTCCTCTCTATGTAAAATATCGATCCCTTCTCCTTCTTCCTTTATATTGATCCCTTTCTCCAACTCATATGGCGACCCCTTCCTCTCCATCCCTGAACTAAACCGAGCCCTCCAAACACTCCACGCATTACACCGAACCCTCTCTTTAATCCTAACTATGTCGATCCCATTTCCTACCCCGTCATCACCGAACTCTCATTTAAGATAAAGCACACAGATCCCTAAACTTACACCAACCCTGTTTCCTATGCTTCCTCTGTCGAACCCATGCCTAGCCACAACACTCAAGCCTATACCGAGCTCTCTCCAACCAACACCAACTCATGCCGAAGCCTCTTCTTCCACCCTCTCCTTCTCTCTCTTTCTCCCTCGTTTTCCTCACCCCCTCTCTCGCACTTCTCGATGGAAACCCTATGTGCCTACGTGATTCTCAAACTAGCTCGAATTCGAAGGACACGACACATCAATTCAAAGTGAAATAAGGATTCATACATATATGGCTGTTTCGGGTTGAATAGGGTGAGCGTTGGGATTCGAGATTGAGGATTGATAGGAAGTTGTTATAGGAAGGGGAGCTTGTTGTTATGGTGACAATGGTTTGGCAAAGGAGAAGCTGGTGGTTTGGGTAGGAAGTGAAACTTAGAGAAAATGGAAGTAAAAAGGGAAGAAGATGGGGATGTTGAGTTTTATACGTGAGAGTATTTGGGAATGTGAACCGGTCTCTTCCGAGAGACCCAGTCACAATAGTTGAAGGAGTCGGCCATTGTGTATGCCGACCTCAGCCTATGTGAATCCATCGAGGGAACGACATACCAAATGCCGACCCCTCTTAAAAAAAAATATATATATATAACAATAATGAAATAAAATAAAATAGTAGAATAATAATGTGTGTTTAAACAATGAAAGGGAAAAGAGGATATGCTTAAATGGTGGATGATCGTGAGATTGAAAAAGTTATTATAAATTCAACATTTGAAAGGTTAAACCAGGAAAGCCCAAGGGCTTCATACGACTAGACTTGCACATTCAAATGCGACGAGACTTCATCAAAAGTTGGTGAAGGACAGCGATCAGCCAATGACTTGAACGTCCTTGACTCTGGAAACATGGATTTTTCGCTGATTCAAAGCGCGTTGTGTTATTCACAAGACACGCTTTAGGGGGCAAATGTTACCCTGGTGCCTTGGCCCGGCTACACAAAGGTAATTACAGAGATCGGAATTGAACATTGATGGAAGGATGGCCATGAGACGACATCTACATCACCAGAGTGTGGTTTCCAAGCAGTTATGTCTATCCCTGGTTAATAAAGTCGACAAGTGGCGAAACAGGATGTCAAGATTATGATGATTAGTAAGGGTTGGCATTCATGGTTGATGAGTTGAAAATAAGTTGGTACCCATGGGGTCGGCATAGCATGAAGGGTGTGTTTGGGTCAGCATGGAGCATATTGTAGGGCTCGGATCGGCAAAGGATGAAACACAGTGCATCTCGGGTCGGCTTAGTTTATATGGACTCACCGGGTCCACATCACGTGCTCAGGTTAGCATTGCATGTAATAAACCTCGGGTCGGTATTCTACGTGAAAGAGTTCGGGTTGGCATAGAGTGTGGAGGTCACCGGGTTGGAAAAAGGTGAGGCCATCAAGTCGGCATACATGAAGTGTTCGACAGAAACATGTGGTAAGGTGGCACTTTGAGAGTGGTCGGCACATTATGATGGGGTCGGCATTACTGGTTCAGCATTATGGGGTTGGCACTCTTGGGTCGGCATTATTGGCATAGTAGGATTGGGCTAAGTTTTCCTTGTGATGGGCCCAAGTGATCGAGGGAGAGTCCAAGCTTTGAGATGTCAAGCTACCTCCATCTATAAATACAGGGGCAGGGGCCACTCTAGAGGGACTTTTGGACAACTAAGGGAATACTCTGCCATTATTTGTACTCAGTTTCTCTTTGTTCTAACTTGTATTCAAGCTATTCCTTGTGAATTGTATTTGTAATCAAGTGATTGATAAAGCAATAAAGAGAGAATTATGAGTAGACGTAGGCAATCAATGCCAAACCACTATAAATCCTGTTGTTTTTACCTTTTGTTATTCCTACTTGCAATATATAGTGTTATTCCTCATTTTCCATTTGATTTCTTCATTTATTTCACTACTCAAATCTATTCTCGGGTGTTTATGACCAATTTGGTTGCAAAGACCACTGCTGAAATCATACCTGTACATATATGTGAATGTATGATATTTAATTAGTAAATTATTGTATACATGTGTGCATGTGTGTGTGAGTGTATATGTACATGTGCGTATATGTGCATGAGAGTGTATATGTATGTGTATGTGTGTGTATGTATGTGTATGTGAGTCTATGTGTGTATGTAATTACTCACCCTGGTGCTCGCTCTCTCGAGAAGTCATCAAGTCAATGGATGGAGGTAGAAGAGTCCATCTCATACATGCAAATGGATAAACCATTACCATCAACAGGACCATCAGCGGTCTGAATGAATTGTGACATTAGATGTGCATCGATGTCGTGCTCTGATAAGTGGGTGCCACCCTGACCTGACGATGAGCCACCACGGCTGTGTCAGCTGGACACATATACTATAGTCAAGGCAACATCATAGATGAGACCCTGATGCGAGAAAAGCCTCGTCTAGACTTCAAAGAAGTATTGAATCATATGAATAACTACCAAGAAATTCTATTGAAGCTATAGAATCCCCATAGCATATTGATACTCAGCACATCTAGTGAATGAGGAAGCCCGACCCGAACTGCCTACCCCAAAAGCTAGAATTGCAAAAACTCACCAGACAATGTGAGCCTTAAACATATATATGTATATAAGTCAATTATGTGTGTGTGTGTGTATGCAAGAGGAGAAGAAGGAGTGTGTGTATATATATATATATGAGATAATGTAACTTAGGTGCGACAAGGAAACTAAGGACAATAACTCTAGACATGAGTTAGCTACCTAATAATAGTACCATTAGGAAGACCGTGTGTGTTTACCTCAGTAGGATGACACTTAGGGTATCAATATTTATATTCTTAACAACAATTATCTCCCATAAGACATCAATACAGGATTTTGCATTCTTAAGATATCTTGAAAGCCGTTACTGTTACCTAATTTATAGGCATTGTTCAAAATCCAAATGAAACAAAATAAAGCAGTCATATAAGTCAAATAATCCATTTTAGAAGTAATATTATTATCCGAAAGTCCTTGATTTCTGTCAAACCAAATAACCAAGCAGTGATAGTGAAATAGTTTCTAATAAGACTCGCCGACCAGAAGTGAGGTAAAATCTCAACCTAGACCAATAAGACTCATGGTTAAGTATATTAGAAGTAATATTAAAACCAAAATTCTAAGAATGTGGAGAAGCGTGAACTTAGTAAATTGATAATCAGTGTAATTGTTTATAGCTTCATGTTGTAGAAAATACATTTTTTATCAATACGTACATTCTAATTTTTTATGAGTTCATTAGTATTCAGTTTCCTATGTAATTTGGATTTAGAGGGTGTGTTCACTTATCACGTGAATTTAAAAGGATTAGATTTAATTCTCGAGAAACTTAGAAACTTGTAGAATGAATGAGATAGAAAGTTGTTTGCCCTATTCCAGCACCAAATTTTGACATCGTTATTATTTTTGTATTATATAATTCTAATTTGGCACATAGCAGAGTAAATTGGTAAAAAGTAGTTCCTTCTATTGCACGATTAAAACTAACTCCTAAGGAAAATTCAAATCAGGCTTCTAAAATAAGAGCATTTTTAAAATTACAAATATCGTAAAGTTTAGTAAGTTCTACTTTGAGAGGAATAACATAGATCCAATTATCATGTTACAAGGATGTGTTATTCCCCGAATGTACTACATTACTTATACATAGTTTAAAATATTCAAGCTTTTAAAAACTGATCTCCAAAAGTGTGATAAATTATTGTGGTTGCTAGGTGCCTAATGGTGCAAATTATTAGAGCCTCTATGAAATTGGATAGAGATTAGTTATTTCCAAATTAAGTTGTCGTTATTAATATTATATTTCCACAACAATTTTCCTAATAGAGAAATGTTGAGGTTATGGAGATTAACTATCCCTAACTCTCCCTCGTCTTTTGGTTTACAAACTGAATCCCAATTGACAAGACACTAAAATATACTGGGGTTGTTCCCATTCCACAAAAAGTATCTCCAAATATTTAATCGATTACCCATTTTGGAAAGGGATGAAATGACATCCAATAAATGGGTAGTGCCGATAAAATAGAGTTGACTAGAACTACCTTACCTGCCATCAATAAAAATTTATTATTCGACCTACACGGTCTTTTACTAATTTTGTCTATGAAAGTTAACCAATCATCATGCCTAAGTTTGGTAGGTCTTATTTAGAATCCTAAGTAATCAATGAGAAACCTCATAGTGTTACAGTTTATAGTGGTGGCAACCTAACTCTCTACATTACCTACGCCATTTAGCACTAAGACCGAACTTTTATCAAAATTAATTTTTAGACCAGATGGTAACTCGAAGCTGTAAAAAAATAAATTTAAGAGCTAGATGAGGCAAAGGAGAAGAAAAGAGCATGCTGTCATCTACATACTGAAGAATGGAGAGTCCAAAACTTGAAAACACTTTTCCAACCCTGCCTAAGACCCCATTACTTGTTGCTAGCTTAATATTCCTTACAAAAACGTTTGCCACCAAGTTGAACAAAAGAGGTGACAAAGGGCCACCTTGCCTAAGGCCACGTTTTGATTGCATTTTATTACCTAAAATATCATTTACCATAATACTAGAATTGTCAGTCTTAGAGCCATAATCCTATTTTACGCTTAAACCTCTAGCCGGTAATAGGTCGTTAAGGAAAGTCCAATCCAAAAATTCGGAAGCTTTGGCGCAGTATAATTTTAAGAGTGCGCAAGTGACATTATTTTTACAGGAATAACCAATGAACTCTTGAGCAGTTACAACCCCATCTATGATATTTCTACTCTTGCTAAAAGCAGTTTGCAAACTATTGATTTGCTCATTCATTTTACAACTAAGTCATTCAATAAAACTTTTGAGATAATTTTAACTAGACATGTATGTTAAAATGACACATATATAGATGTATTAAACATAATAAAGAAATAAATCTGTCTTTATATTATATATAAATATCACTTGATTATCAACCAACTATAATATGAAGATGATGATATGGGTGCATACGATCTAACATACGATCATCTCCAGCTAAATCAATGTGTATAAGCACAAAATAAAAAATTATAAATTTACTTGGCATGACAAATAAAGAAAAATGAAAATAACGTGCATACATAAAAACAGTCTTTCAATAAATTATACATAAGCTACCAATTGTCAACATCATTATCAATATCATCATTTACAATACCATCATCATATTCATGTTCATTTACTTCAACATCATCATCATCATCATCATCATTAACCTCCACATCTTCATCTAACGCAATTCTCTCAAATACTTCATTGTTAAGTGGTCATATATCATCAACATCTTCCATTATTTGGAGTATTTTGCTATCCTCCAGATCATTTTGGTACGGTTGATCATCAGTTATAATCATATCCTGTTAAATGACCATCTAGGTTTTGTTTTAACGACAGTCCACCAGTCACCCTTGTTGTTTTGGCAGGATAAAGTACATAATAAACTTGTGTTGCTTGCGTTGCTAGCACAAATGGATGGTTTCCTTTATATTGCCTTTACAGTTTACCTCAACAAGAGAATAATATTTATGTGTAGGACATACTCCTTGATCAGGAGTAGTATCAAACAAATTGCATTTGAATAAAAAAAGGATTTAAGCTTTGATATTGCACAATAAGTGAGTTTGATTATTTTCTATAACACTATAATAATCTTGTAAATCATCACCCTGTTCATCGCCTTTAACACATAACTTACTACTATAAGTTGTTTTACTGGCTCTAAACTCTTATGTTTGAAATTCAAAGCCATTTACATATAGGAGTAGGCATTTCCTGTATTTCGTCATTGGACCAAACACAAGAGATTTATAACAAATATCACTTATTTCATTATCAACAACCTTGCATTAAAGTAATACACATTAGTATACATAATAATTAAATTGTTTCATTCTAAGTTTATTCAAAAATTATATATGCATACATATTTCTGAAACCAAGCCTCAAATCCTTTAATGGGTTGCCCCTTGTATTTTTTTGCTCAAATTGAGTGTTAAACAACTGGCATAGTTAAGATAAACATGATTATGCTGTATAACATGGTATTAATAGTAAATAAACAAATATTGTGTTACCTAATAGGATCTGATAATCCTTACAATTAATAAGCACCATTGTTCTATCTATGGCAAAGCCTTTAAGTCTTTGAAAATTTTCATCCTTCCATTTACCCAAAGGACATCCACGTTTTTGAAAAATGGAAGGAGAAATGCCAATCTGACAAATACATGACATCGTCGTTACGAGAATTAGTGTTAGAATTCAGCTTAACATTCTTTAAAATAATATGTGAAAATGTGGATGCTTCTTTAATAATATATGCTTGACATATTGAACCTTCAATGCACATCCTTTTTACCTCACCTTTTTTAAATAGAATCAGGTACCTTCATATTAAAAAGCTATCAATTATACATTTACTACGTTAATTTAAAAAAAGAATATATAACTCCTGATTGTATTTTACACACCTCTCAAAAGGATACATCCATCTGCATTGCATCGGTCCTTACATAAAAACTTTAGCTAGTAGATGTATAGGTAGATATTTCATGTAGTTAAATACTCCAGGAGGAAATATTTCCTCCAATTTACATAATATTTTGTTTATCTCCATTTTTCAGTTTTTTCAAATTACTTTTACTAAGTGTGGTTGAGCATAACTCTTTATGGAACAAGCTAAGTTCAGTAATAGACATCCATACCTTCTACGGTAAAAGATCCTTAAATACTATCAGGAAAAGTGTATGTAGAGATACATGATAATTGTGACCCTTCATACCCAACAGTTGAAGATCCTTCATATCAACACATCTTCTCAAGTTCGAAGCAATCCATCTAGAAACCTCAAATTTCAAACCTAGTATAATAGTTTTTACTATCGCTTATTTTCCAATTCGTAACAAGAAAGACGCTTGAAATTTGGTCGTCCACTATCAATTTTAAGCCCAAGACGATTATAATATAACACGATATCCTTTCTCGACTTCAAATCATCTTTGTTTTTCCTTTTACATTCATTATCTTGTTAAAGAAATTATTGAACATAATTTTCTCATTATTTATTGCATCTATATTGTGCCAAAGTTTATGATTTTTCCAATATGGTAACACTCAAAATATACTTTGTTTACACCAATTATAATGCTATCCTTTACCAGGAACTCTAGGCTCTTTTCCTACCTTGTGTATTTTAGGATAATCTTGGATAAGCTCGTACACTTCTTTGCTAATCAGAATGGATGGTGGCTCCAAAGTAATAGTTGTATTTCATCTGAAGTTTTTTATCAAATCTAAAACAATCGTTTACATGTCAAAAATGACAATGGCGATCCCACCAACACTGTTTCCCACTATGTGTAATTCTAAATGATTATGTTCGATCCATGCCAAAATGATAAGCGAATTTGCCACTAGTATTCCATTCAAAAAGCACCCCATATATAGAAAAAAATTCTTATCGTGCAGAACAACAAAAAAATGTTCTAAAGTTCTTTTTACTTGAGACGTCGTACATAACAATACCCTCTATCCACGGCATTTTCAACTCATTAACCAAAGGCTGTAAATACACTTCTATTTTGTTTTCAGAATTTTTATGTCAAGTAACAATTACAGTTAGAAACATGTATAGATCCTTCATACACATTCAATAAGGGAGATTGTAAGATGTTGGAATAACTGGCCACGTGGAGTAAGGCTTAACGAACGAAGCAAATGGGGCAAAACAATCCGTACACAAACGAAGTCTAACATTACTTGATTCTTTAGCAAAATGAAATTTCATATTGAAATGTTTCCAAGCTTTACCATCTGAATGATGATATAAAACACCTTCACCTCATTGTCGTTCACTATGTCATTGCATGTGTTTCACCATAGCAGCGGATGAATATGACATTTACAATCTCGATATAATTGGAAAATAATGCATTCTTGTGAAAGGTATGCCTTTATATCATTTATGTTCACCTACTTATATCTAGGTTGTTTACAGAATTTACATAATGCCAAATCTTTATCTTCCTTCCAATAAATCATGGATCCACCTGGACACATGTCGATTTTCTCACAATGGCAATCCGAAGCTAAAGACCTCTCTTTTAAGGAAGTATCAATTCTTCGCTAATACATTGTCAGGTGGAAGCATTTCTTTAACAAGCTAAGAATTGCATGCATTATGTTTTCCAATGTATTGTATTTGGATTTTATTGCAATTAACCTAGATGTCATTGACAAGTCATTTTACAACCTTTATAAAGTGGTTGTTTCGATGCTTCTAACAAGTTGAAAAACATTTTTTTCTTTCAAGTCAAGGTCTTCCTCCAAATTCGGTTATTCGGTCCACATACTCGTACCAACAACATCATGAACCATTTCAACCATTCTATTTTCTAGATCTACATTTTCTTCAATAAAGGTTTCATCCAATCCACATCCATATTTACAGTATCCTCTTGTACAACATGATATTCTTCTCTATGATATACCCACACAAGGTAATCGGGCATAAAACCATATTTGTCAAGATGTAGTATCATAATATAATACTCTATAAGCTCCAAGCAATGACATTTTGAATACGGACTTCGGTTTTCTTTCATATTTGTTTTATTACAAAATGCCACTTTCATGAATGCATCCATACCATTTCTAAAGTGCAATGGAACCATTCCTTTATTTTTACCTCTCACATACATCAAAGTTCGATCTTTAAATATTCTATCTTCGATGTCTACATGTAAACAAAATTACATTATCTTTCATGTGATAATATTATTAATTCAAATGACATTATCAATTTTATTATTACTTTAAATAACACTATTAATTTTATTAACAATTTATAAAATTATTAATTTTATTATTAATTTAAATAGCATAATTAAGTTTATCAATATTTTAAATAACATTATTAATTTAAAAAGCATTATTAATTTTATTATTAATAAGAATAACATTATTATTTATATAAATAATTTAAATAAAATTATTAATTTTATTATTAATTAAAATAATATTACCGACTTTATTAATATATTTTAAATGACCTTATCAATTTAAGTAACATTATTATTTTTATTAATAATTTAAATAACACCATTAATTCATTTATTAATTTAAATAACATTATTAATTTTATTATTTATTTAAATAACATTATTTAGCAAGGCTAGCCAGCTTTTAAGTGGGTCGTCCACTTCTATTAATGAAATTTTAACAAGTGTTCGACGCATGTGACAAAACAGCTAAAGGAAACAAAAATTAAAGCATAGGAGATTGGCAACATACTAATACTACTAATAAGATGAAAGACTAGTCCCCTCTAGAAGAAGAGGATCCACTATCATCATCCAAAGAGTCAGGCCCTATAACACGAAATAAACCTCGAACATCGACACCAAAGAAGGAACAAAGACACCCAAATCAATGTTGTAAAGGTATTTCCTATCCCCTGAGTCATTCGTCAATACTGTCCTATTCCTTTCACCAAGCTCACCTAGAACAAAACATGAAAGGGCAGCCTAAACCTTGCAACGTTATTAGCATGCTTTAGCATAAACAAGCCTATTCCTTGCAACGATATTAGCATCAAAACACTTCAGTTTCCCAAGAATACTAGCCAACCAATCTAAACCAATCAAAGGTTGCAAAACAAAAGGATATGATAGAAATGAGCCCAAAATAGAATAGATAATACATGCTCCCTAGCACTACCAACAGTTGGGCTCCATGTAGTAACAATAAAAGGCTTACCCCTAATGATGGTTGGATCCACGTCAAGGACTCGAAGTCTTTCCTCTGGCCTAGAGAATTTGAAGTAGAACATTGAGTTGTTGAAATGCACTTGAAGACCACCTCTAAGCTTCTAAACACTGCGACAGTGTTCTCTAACTACGGAATATGGCGGGTTGGAATCCAGGAAGAAACCAACCAAATAGCCTAACCAATAATCAACTCCCGCTTGAATCACCTTCACCGAAGGCACTATAACCCTATCAATTTCCACCGTTTCAAAAGTTTGAGGCTCATACGCACTCGCATATCTCGGTAAAGAAGTGAACAATGAAGTCCACATAACTTCCTTTACCGGTACAGCATTAGGTAGTGTCTGCAAATTCTCTAAATAACGTTATTAATTTCATTATTACTTTACACAACGTTATTAATTATAGTATTACATACTTTCATTAATTTAATCAATACATTCAATAAAATTATTATTGTTATTATTAATTTCAATAACATTATGGATTTTATTATAAAATAATAGAGTTCACAAATAATTTCAAAGCTATATAAATTACGGATTTCTACACTTTTTTAAATGGCTAGCCATCCTACTTTACATTACAAACCCATTGATATTTACGTTTCGTAAATCATTTCAAATCGAGCGATTCACAAAATTTCGGCAGCCCTTCCCCTTTTTCCCATATCATATGCAAAAGAGCGTACATGAAGAACAAGAAGGAATTGTTGTCGAAATTTCATTAACCGTTTAATTTGAAATATTGATTTACGAAACATAAATATCATCACGTTTATAACTTGTCCAATACCGGGACAAATCAGACAAATAATTTGTAACAACCCGCAACTCCAAACACACTTATTCAAAGCCCAAGAGTGGCTCTTGAACCATCATCATGTCAAGAAGTACAAATCGTTAGGTTTTAAAATGGATCACATGGTATAGAGAAATTATAACAGCACACAATTCTATAGTTTCTGATCTCACAATGGAAGGAAATAAAATATAAGTACTGAAAATAATCCAAGTAACACACTCTTAAAATAACCATGGTCCATACAATAAATGACAAAACGGACTCCATATGTCTGATAAAGGTAAAGTCTCCAAATAATACCATAATAATAGTCTTCCTAATATATACAATAAGATACATAGAGAAAGACTATAAATAAATAAATCTCCAACTTCGCCGCCTTTTCTACACACCTTGACCAAATCTCCTAACTTACTACCTTGTCCTCGTGTAATAGGTAATAAAAGGAAGAAATGAAGGGGATCAAACAACATCTGGTGAATGAATTATATCACTAGTCCTATGGTGTTAACAAATGACTGTATCCTACACCTAGGAGCATTCCTTAGTGTAATATATATATATATATAAAGCTAGTTATTCTACATTTTAGGCTGACTATCCTAAAATTCCAATTATAGTTCATGAAAGTTCCACTCATAGATGGAATATACTAAAATAGAATAATTTCTAGAGATACCTCTAGTGTATGGTCTCACCAGTTGACCACTTAACTGTATATCATATTAGCAGCCTTTATGGTAGTATCTAGAGTTACGCTAATCTCCGTAGCTACCCAATGCTCGATCCATTATCGAATCACTATTCGAAGGTTATGCCATCTATGCACAGTGCTCCTAATCGCATATATATCCAATGCACGTCCCATTGTCGAATTAATGTCCAACCGTTCTTTCCATCTATACATTGGTATACTAAATGGAGTATGTATTTAATGCCCAGCCCGTTATCGAATCATTGTCTGATTGTTCTTTCTATCTATGCATTAGTACATCTTCTCATCTAGTCTACTTCCTAAGTTTTATATCGTTACACAAGTAGCTATCAAGGGTTATTCTGTCTTTCATCTACAATTCTATTGATCCTTTGCCAGTGAATGTCTCCTCCTACTCTTTCTAGCTTCCACCAATCTGTGGCTGGGATCAGCTACGAATGATAAGAACTTCTAATTGTGATATAATCACCTGCCACGTTGATGTCACGTTCTAACTCTATGAAGTGAGAGCCTAGGACTTTATCTAAAGGCAGTACGTTTCCAGCTTCCCACTCAACTACATTCAGTTGTGCGCACTTCCGAATAACTAAAAAATAGGAATAAGTTCCCCCGATAATTCCTACTTAGCCTGTTCCAGGTCCAGGTTCAATCTGGGTCTGCTACAAAAATTCAGACATCTAAAAATACAATTCAAATGTCCAGTTGCCTAATTCAAACAAAAAAAACATTCTCATCCATTTAGATATCTAATTGCCTTTTTAGATGTCTTACTTAATTTTTAGGTGTCTAAAAATTGTATTTAGACGTCTGAAAATCATCACTTTCAACCTAAACTCTTGGTTATGATTTTCTGAAATCTAGATGTCTGAAAATGATTTTTAGACATTGGAATGAATATTTAGGTGTCTAATCCGGCGTCTAGTCCATTTTTTCACAATTTTTATAACTTATCTGTTTTAGTTATTTTTATTCATCTTTTCATTATTTTGCATACAAGTTTAAGGACTTGTTTTCAACTAGATTTCTATGTGTATTTTGTTCCCAACTTCCAATGATTTATTCTAACATTTGTTCATAGTCTTCCAATCAATTTCATTTATTTACTTTAATTTTTATACGTACACTCTAATCAATTATCACATATATTTCAATGTAGATTAAATTAGTTCTAAATAAATTCCAACAGATATGTTTGTCCATACCTATCTATCCAAAAATCATTTCAAATTTATCATATAGATCAGATTTATAAAAATTATCTCTTATTTATCAAAATTATAGGTGAATCGGATCTATAAGACTAAGGGTGGCTTCAATAAATGTTATCACTTGTTTAAAAAAATAAATCCAAACATGTTATAAAATTTAGATCTATAAGATTAGAGATAGTTATATGTTTATTTATCAATTCAACAATTAGATCCATCATTTTCTAAGGTTTTTCCCAAATTATTTCAATTCAAAATTTTAGAATAAAAGATAGATTGAAGAAGATAAATCGTGTTTATATTACTAAGAATGTATATAATTGAAGATCAATTACTTATTTCTATCATACTCATTTTGTAGATAGAATCCACTTACCTTTTTAGCTTCTCCCTTCTCTTTTTTGCAAATCTCCTCTAGCATTGGTTGTTGCGTTCTTCTCTTCTTCTTTTTTCTATAATTCTCCTTTTCTTTTTTCATTTGATTCACATTTATTTATTTTTGAATGAGAATTTTGCTTGGGGAAGGAGAAGAATATGAAGAACTTCTAAGAAGTGGAGGCTGGGATTATAGAGTGAGAAAAGTGGAGGCTTATTCCTGGATTTATAGTTGAAAACCAGAGTTTCTAGGCTAAACCAAAAATAAATAATTACGTGTTTATTCGCATTTTACTTATCTTTACGTATACACAAAATTCATTTCCTTTCCCTTTTTCTTTAAAGAAGGTAACATCTATATTTTTCCCATTAATGTCATTAATTATCATTTACTGTAATTCAAATTAATTTATATCATTTATTGATATTTTGAAAAATTATTATAATTATTGCAGGAAATCATGTGTTTATATCCAAAAGTACATGTGTGTGTGTTTATTTACATTAGTTAGAAACTTTATTCTTTACTAATTAAATGTGCAAGAAATCACCAATTAATTGGAACTAATGTTTCAAAGTTCATACTGGTTTATCTTTTATTCCTTTTTATTAATAAAGAGATAGTGTACCTTACCTTTCATTTAAAATAACCCTTCGTTTCCATGCATATATAGTTATCTTCACTTTCCAAACATATAACAATGGATGCATTCTTTTCTTTTAAATACATCGTTCCCTTTCTAACATATATTTTCATTCGTTATAGCAATAAATTCTATCAACATAGTAATTAATGTTTTCTCTATTTGCATGGAAATATCTTCTTCCTTTTCTTTTAATGTACATTAAAATAATATACTCTTTTCAAAGCAATTCATGCTTATTCAATTAATTGCTTAATAAATAAGTTTTAATTTATTCTTGTAATTGGTTCTTATACTTAATTTCAAAATAGGTGTAAATCCTCTACGTGCATTATAGTAAACATTCCTTATTTTATTCACATGGTATCTATTTTTGAAATTTTATATATGAATTTGGGCAAGTAAAATCTAATTAACGCAATGGAAAAGTCAGATATCCCAAATTCCTTAATTTGTAAAAGTTCACTATTTTTTCCTTTTATGTACAATTACAATTTTACCATTTTTAATATTTTAATTTGTTATTAAAATTTCCAAGGTATTACGTAACATATCAGATGAATACCGATTTTGTTTATTTAAAAAGTGAATATATATATAATGATCATGTATGTTACTTGTTAGACGAGGCCAAATTAAACATCTACGAGGTTTCATTAATAATATCATATCAATAATAATGACTTTATTAGACAATTTCATAAGAATACCAACCATCAAATTATATATGAATGACCATATTAAAATATATATACCAACTACCATTTGCCAACGAATTTATAACAATGAATATAACATTGAGCAAAAAATGAATGAGAGCATTTAATCATACCGATGGAGGCGGGTTGCTTATGGCGATTGCTTATGGGATGCCTTATGTGTCGGGGTTCTTGTAGATGCGACAAGGGGAGGCTTTAGTTGCAGGCTGGTGCGGGAGACTGGCATTATGGGTTGGGGTTGGTGCATATGGATCGTGCGCTGGGATCTAGGGTTGGTGCGCAGGGGCTAGTGTTGGGGTTTGAGGCTAGTGCATGAGGGATGCTTGCGATAAGTCGAGTAGGAGGGCAAGATATGGGGGAGGGGATGCTTGCAATAAGCCGAGGAGGAGGCTAGGATATGCAATGGTGAAGACTAGGGCAAAGTGGAAGGGATTGTCATTTTAAGAAATTGCAAATGAAAAAGAGGAACATTGGCTTAGGAGGTTATAGAGAGGGGCAATGCTAGGTTGATGCCTCATTGATGCCATAACACTGGCGTTGGTATTATATTTAGGTAATGATTTACCAGCAACTTAACGATGCCCCGCTGATGCCACTATTTAGACGTCGGTGCAGCGTCGGTAATATCAAGTAGATAAATAGTATATTTTATAGTAGTGTATACATTCATGCCTGATCTGTCATCTTATCGCATTTGTATATGATGCATTAGCCACACTTCTTCATTATAAGTATATAACTGCAAGTTACATGGCATCATTTATATCTATATGCTATACATGTTATTACATCCGACTCTAAGTTTGCTGAAAACATATGGTTCTTAACTTGGTTATTTTATGTTTAACAATACGTAATGCGAACATTATGTTACATTTTCCGTTCCTTAAGAATTTTGGGGATGAAATTCTATTATGGGAGGAGAATGTACACCCTAAAAATTTGAGATATATTATAATTAAATTTTTATAATATAACGGTAATTATTAATTGGATTAAATTGGTAAAGAATCTTATTTAAATTAAGGAGGGATAAAATAATCACCCTTTCAACTTGGGAATTTGACGATGGGACTTGCGCCATTACAATCAAACCATTTTTATGCTTATTCAGTTTGGAGATTGTATGGAAAAAAGATACAGATGAATTAATAGTGAAGTAAAAATCTGGCATGTATGTCGATATACGTGAAATGATATGTTGACCTATCATCCATTTATCACTCATACATTGACATATAGTTTGACATATATCGACATATCAACTACAGTTTTAGTTTTTAAATTTTAAAATAAAAGTTAGTTATTTAAATTTGTGAAAATAGTTTTTAGATCAAATTTAGCATTATTAAAGCATGATTTTGGACCGGATAAATTAATCTATATTTCTCTTTTCATCACCGTTCTTCCTCTTTTATTTCACAACATTAAAGTGACATAACTCTCTTAATTTCAACAGATTTTGACGATCTACCCATCAAAACGATCGTGGGGACGAGTACCACGAACTAGTGGCAGAAGTGAGATGAATTACAAAGATGTGTGCACTAAAAGGATTTGACAGCATAAGACAGAATCAATTTGGAGCACTTCGGGAGTTTTATAGGAGATTCATTCTTTACTTGAGATATAATGCATAGATAATACCATGATAATGATTTGTGATCTATGATATAAGTAATTAAAAATTACATAATGGAATTAAGTGATTAAATCATGGGTTTAGGTAGAAATATGATAAAAGGTAAGTAAATATATATGTGAATGTTTATAATACGAGCGATTCTTTCCCTATTCACCATATAATCTTTGATAATGTAATTGGAGTCTATATACAAAGTAATTGAAAGATTTATCACTAAACTAAATAAAACTCAAAAGTTAGGAGGATTGACCATTATATTGAAATATACTCGAAATGAAATGCGTTAGAAACAGATACTACAAAGCTAAGGAGGAATACATATATACTGATAGTTATATAAAGATGAACTGATATATTTGCTTTGTGTTAGAATTATTCGATGTCCATATGAATGTGTATGAACCCATGACATAAGAGGGCGAACAAGGATATGATGCTCCCCTGTAGCACATGAGTTGAGTCCAAGAGTAGCAGTGGATGTTAGGCGGCCCTCTAGTGCATGAGGCAAGTCCACGGCATGAGTCCAATTTTGCGTTTGAGACCGGATGGTAAGCAATCCTTTAGGGATAGTCTAGGATGTATGTCCAAAGTTAGATAAACAACGATAATACGATCTGGTAGGGCCTCGGGTTAGTCCATGATGCATCTACTAACGTATTAGATAGATGATTATAACACCAACCTATAGCGCAATGAAGTGAGTCTATGGGTGTTCATATACGCATTAAACAGTGATCATATTATAGTAATATATTTGTACTATATATGGAGTAGATATGACTTTTACTCGAACTTATGTCTGACACACCCATATTTTCCCTTTTTATTTATATCACTAGGTTGATGGAGTTTGGAGTTGTGATGGAACAAGAGACATGTATATATTGTAAATGTTGTAAATATGTGTTAGACAAGACTGCACTTGTATGTATGGATTGAGTTTTGTTTGCGTTGTAAATACATATGTATATGACATTGTTGACGCACTATGGTGTTACGAAATGATGATGACTATATTATCATACTATATTTTGTTTCTTCCATTATGGGACTTGTCTTTTTATCTTCTTTTAAACAACTTGTCTTTTTGGCTCGTCATAATTTGAACGTCGATTCGGGCATTAAACCAAAGGGCTGAAAAGGCGGGTCATTACAAGAACAACCTCTATATTCCTTGAATCGCCACTTAATGTTGCTAGGATAAAATGAACTGCTTTAATAAACTATATTTGATGTTGTAAGGGTGCTGGGGTATTCGACCTGAGGGGAGCATGATAAGGAGATAGGGCCAGGAAAAGTGTAACGACCCGTCATTTTGGATAATTAAAAATATTTAATTTAATAAGATTTTATATTTATTATTGGAAGAAATTTAAATCTGTGATTTATTATTGAGAAAATAACTAGAATGTGATGTAATAATGTTAATTTAAGGCAATTGATAACTATTTTTAATGCAATCTCAACTAATTGGAATGATTGTAAAATTAAAATTGGGTATAAATTGTAAATGAGTAAATAAATCAAATGTGGTATTTAAATGGTAAAATTGCTTGTAGTTAATTGGAATTGGTTAATATAGAATAATAAATCAGTATGTGAATTCATTTGTTTTGTTTGTCAACAATAAACATAGAAATGTGTTTGAAATGGTAAGTTATAACAATGGTTTAATTATAAATTCACTATTTAATTCATTGAAAATCAATTGGAAATAAATTGCAATAAGTGTAATTAAATATTACGTTAATATGGATTAAGATGATAATTGTAGAATATTGATGTAATAAGATATAAACAAATGTTAACTAGGTCCATATAGTAAATGATTGATTGGATAATAAGATTGAAATCAAAATAAATTAATTTATTGGATTTTAAATTATAATTAATGAATTTATGGCAATTGAAATTAAACACTGTAATTAGTGCAATAATTAACATATAATTTGACATGGGAATTGGTTTTAAAAATATTGTTAATTTCTGTGTAATTAAGACTGATGAAATTTGTTAATTATACAATTTGAATTGAAAAATTGATTTAATTAATTTAATATTAATTTATTTAATTAACATGAAATTTTCCATTATGGCTACTGCCTCGGATTTCGATAAAACCAGTTTCATCAGATCCATGGTGGTGAATCATTGTAGGATTTCAAGATTCATAGCGATTGGACTTGTCGTTTGATTGTGCGGGCTCGAAACGTGTAGAAACCAATTTATTAAATTCAATTTGAAATAAGCTGATTTTAAAAGCTAACTTCTTCATACATTGGAATTAGGACTTGAAACATGTTCGAGTTTAAAAATATAGAAAACATCTATTTTGATATATGGGATGACCCACTTTTGTTTCGGAAGCGGAACGGGCTTTTCGGGTCGTTATTGTCATTTCAAATCGATTCGATATGTTCATTCTTTCTTATTGGGCCTTGTCTATATAAATAGATTTTCTAAACCCTAGCAGTCTTTCTATTTCTTATTACTGTATGTACAATTCCTTCTGTCCGTTCCTTTCTTCAATGGCAGAAACCAATTCAGATTACAAACCCTAAATCCAATTTCAAATTCAAATTGAAAATCAAACTTATCAAAACTATATCGAATTATATATCATTGGAAAGCTCTCGACGAGCGTAATCTACTACAGCCATTTGTTTTTCGATTTGGTGCACTGTTTGACCAGAATTTGTCGATGAACCTCGGTCGTCCATAGTGGGGTTCGTCGTTTTAACGGTGAATCATCATCCTGGCTACGATCAGAGGGTATAGGCTTGTAGATGTTGTCGAGTTGAGTGCATCCATGGTTTTGTTCACCTCGAAGATGGTCAAATCGGAGGCAAAGTGTTGATTAGGGTTTCTAACCAATAGCGGCGGCGGCATCTCAGACCTCGACCAGAGGTGGCGCCATTCCAGCCGTGGGTGCGCCTTGGGGTGGGGGTCTCGGGATGTGGTCAGATCGTGGCGATGTTGGATGGCGTGGCGGCAATAATTGCCCAAAGTATGGCGGCACTAGGGTTCAGCGTGTATGAGGCGTGCTTCGGCCTAAAGGGTTCTCGGGAACGAAGAGGGTAAGTAGCTGACATGGCATCACCTTATTTTACTTATTTTTATTTAAAAAAAATTAATGACTCAATGTTCTAACTACCATATCTTTTGCGTACGAGGTTGGATTTACGTGCAGTTTTCTCTGCTGCGATCGTATCGAAATTTCGGACATTATGAAACTAGTTTGGATGAATTCTGAGACTGTTCAATTTTGGGCCTTTATTTGGATTTCACATCGATTGAAAATCAAAGGTGAGTATTTTAACCCACTCACAACTACGAAATTATCTTATGTTTGTTAAATTAAATTTATGATGTGATTTGAAATGGATTGATTGCTGTTTGGTATATTTGAATTGTCATTCTAGTTAAATCTGGATTTTTTTCCGAATTTAATTGCCATTTAATTTAATATTGAATTTAAATTTCCAGTTAATACCTGTTATCGATAATCAGTTAATTGTTGTTGTTTATTGGTTGATTTGTATGGTGATTTGATGGATGTTTGATTGTTGATATTGGATGACTGGATGTTATATTTATATTGTTATAACACTGCAAGTTCCCTTAGTTTATTGTTAGAAATCCCTATGGGTTGAAATGATACATACCCGAACGATCTATAGATTAGGGAAAAATCATTATGGTTCAAATAATAAATCCGAGCGATTTTATGGATTTTGAATGTTAATTCGGAATTTTGGGTTGAAATGATATATACCCGTAAATTAAAATTATTGCGGATTGAAATGATATATGTCTATATCACTTGACCATAGGGTAGAAAATTATATATGGACAACGGATTGGTTAAATTAAATGATTTTAAATCCTTAAATTTAAATTCGGTTAAATGATATTTTGAAATAAAATTGGATTTATAAAACTAAATTATTTTCGAAAATCCAAGCTTTAATGTTGAAATTGGAATTGCTTTAAAGGAATTGTTTAAAGAAATTTAATTGAAATTTTAAAGTTGAATTTGAAGTATAACTAAAATTTATCGGAATTGAGTTATTGAAAAAGTTGAAATGTAACTTTGAAATCTACTGAATTTAAAATAGTTTAAAATTTATAGTTCGAACTTGGATTTTGAAATCAATATTGATTTAATGGTTTTAATGAGAATCTAAACTGAAAGACAAAAATTGGGTTTGTTGATTTGAAAGTTAGACATGGTCCAGATGTGTTTAATTGAAGGAAATAGTTTAACTTGATATTAATTTCAAATTTATTATGTTAATATAAACTCTTTGAAATACATTATTTTCAAATCCTGATTATTAAGATTTTCAAACTATTAAATTAATTTAATCTATTTTAATCAATTTAAACTATTTTAATCTATATATAATCTATTTTAATCTATATTTAATCTATTTTAAATCTATTTAATCTATTTTAAATCTATTTAAACTATCTTAAATCCACCTATACTATTTTAATCTATTTTAAACTATTTTAACTATAAAAACCATTTAAACTATTTAATTTATTTTAAACTATAAAAAACATTTAAACTATTTAAAACCATTTTAAAACTAATTTAAAACTATCTAAACTATTTTCTAAAAATAAACTGTGCAAAGTTGGACTGCTATATTTAAATCCTTGATTAAAATGCGAATATGGTTAAATGATGTTATAATCTAAGTTGGGATTTCAAATGATATTTTCTAGTGAAATAACATATTCTGAGTAAATATGATGATCTTAAATAGGGGTTTAACCTATTTTTTAAGTATGATTTCGAAAGTGAATAGGATTTTGAAAGTGATATGATTTCGAAAGTGAATATGATTTCGAAAGTGATATGGTTTGAATTTAATATGATATTTTGATATCAATTATGAACGGTTTTGGAAATTTAAAAGAACCATCCAGTGTGAAATACGCTTTTGGTTGTTAAAGAGATAGGGATCAGATATTGTCATACTCTCTGCTAATACCGAAAACCACTTTAACAACTGTGTACATGGTGGAGATTCCATAATTCAATAGGATGGTTTGGCGAATGATTCTATATGAGGTATTTATGTAGCCCTAACTCTCGTGAGTCAGCTTGATGTGGCTAAAATAGGAGCTATACTGGGCCAAGTGAGGTCGCACCTCCGATCGGGCACATTTCTTCGATACCATATTATGACTTTGTGATTGAGTTGGTGGCCACCCCTCGATTTAATTATGGGAGTGTGTTTCGAGGTGGGCGGTAGTAGCTGCTATGCGTTACCACCAGTCCGGGAGTGCAAATGGTAGAATCCTACTCTGGCATTGCCTCGCGTGCCTTGTCACATGCCTTATCGTGCCCACTACGAGTTTGTTTTGTATCGTACCTATGGAGTGCCCTCTGGGTAAACCACCGGTTTGGTGGAGCTTACGGTACTGTATAGACTACGGGAATATATAAAATGTGTTAAAGGGGATATGGGTAACGCCTTAACGCTATTTTAATACTTTACTTTACTGCAGACACTATTATAATAGCGTATTGTACTATGTATGTAGATAGTTTAACGGATCCTTAGGAGATGGAATCCCAAACATCTCTTAAGTTATTGCACTCACGTTAGACACTAGATAGGAGATGTCAAACCCCGTAAACATCTCTGATGCTGTTACACTCATATTTGTTTATAGTTGATTTAACTTACATAAGACCTTTTAGTACCGACTCGAGTGTTTTGTCTTTTTAATTTGCTTGGATCAGTCTGAGCTTTTCAGTGTATCAAAGACCTTATTTCTGGGGGATGAAGACGAAGATTTAGTGCTGTTATTATTTATTTTATTTATACTACCGCATCATGTTGTTCCGCTGCATTATTTATTTGCTGTATGTAACTCTGATCTATATTGTAAAGTGTAATCAAATGTTATTTGTAAAACAGCTTCATGAACTGTTATTTGATTATTATATTTTGTCATTCCGCTGTGAGATTTTGTGTTTGTTTTATTTCTTTCTCTTCTTTTTCTTATTTACCCCATAACAATCATTCCTTTTGAATGGTTTCAGTTTGACATATATGGTTTACTGTCAAGTTAAACCGTCCAAAAGGGTCGGTTGTTACAAAAATGAGGAGAAATAATTACATAGAAATAATGGACTCGTATCTAAGGAGTCCGTAGACTCTTATTGGACTGCTTATGTATATGAAGAAATAATTATTAATAGCACTCATAACTTTTTAGGAAGTACCTCATTTATTAAAAATACCCCAACATTAAATACGCAAATAAATATTATTTCTTAAATTGTAATAAATTTAATTAATTTATAACATTTTGCAAAATAATTAAATCATGTGGTATTTCGAAGAATTCATAGATGTGGTTACATGATTCAGAGAATTGAATCCAGATAGAAGTTAAGATTGAAAAATAAAAATAAAAATATTTACATATCACCTTAGCTAGTAGTGTGATAGCCTGGCTGAACTTATCACTTAAAATCTTTTTGATAAAATCATATTTTAGACCACCTTAAGCGGTACTGTAAAGTGATAATAATATATACATACATTCTCTTCGTCAACACCATACCACTTTAGGATATATGAAGTTTAGCATCTGTCAAAAATCCAATAATATCAATATTCAACTTACTGGTTCGATTATAAGTCATTGCTTCAATAATAAAATTTATTATTAAATGTTCTACTCTGACCCAAAATTTTGACTATGAGTTAACTTAAGCTACTACAGTTGTTAGATGGTCGTCATGGTACAATTTAACTTTAATCAAAGTTGAGTATCCACATAGAAGTTCCACATATTCTAAAGTCGAGAGAACTATAACATAGTCAGATTGAGATTGCCTATTTGACCTAATTGTTATCAACCAATAGGAAACCCTCAGTCGAGTCATTCTATAGTTTCCAACAACTATAAGTACACAAATCTTTAGTGACCACCATAGCCGCAAGTGATAAACTGCCTCATATATGGAGATTGTTACATACTCCAATCTCAGTAAATGTGTCGATATCCTTTCTCGAAACATCTTGATGGAGAATATTTAAAACAAAACGTTAGTTTATATTGTGATTAATTACTCATGATTGTTACTATTTATAACTACAATCACATAACATTTAATGTAAGGAATTTCTTATAAATATACTTTAAAATAGTTACTTAGTAGTTTATATCACAAAAAACAAAATATATAAAAGAAAACAAATTACTTTATTACAAACAAGATTGATTATAAATAACCGACGAAAAATTACATATTTGCACATAGGAAATACCCCTAACTCACTCAATATCCTACTTGCACTGGGGCCAATTATGGATTCTCAATCCTATTCTTTCGATCTGTTTACTCAGAATTGATCGGGTTAGTCACTTTATAAACATGTCTGATATGTTGTCGTTACTATCTACTCTGGTAATCATCACTTTTCCATCGGTGGCAAGCTATCTTATTAAATATAACTTCTAGAGTACATTTCTCGATTTCTTGCGAGGTCTTGGTTCTTTTACGATCTGCATCACATCATTGCTATTGTAGAATAATGTCATGAGATTCTCAACGTATGGAATCACCCCTAGCTCAGTAATAAATCTGGGCATTTAGACCGCTTTTTTAGCTACTTCATTTAGGGTGATGTGCCCAACCTCCATCGCTGAATCAACTACTATCACTTTCTTGGAACTATTTCAACTTATTGCTCCATCATTTAACGTAAATACATACCCCGATTTACTATCATCAATATCAGCCTAGAAGCTTGAATCTGTGTACTGCTTACTAGAGGGTCCTCGTTCCCGTATATAAGGAACTAGTCAAAAAATCATAATTTTTATACTTAAAAATTATTATTTATATATTTTCATAGTAAAATAATAAATCTAACTCCATAAATAAATAAACATAAAGTCTCTCATTAGTTGAGTTCATTCTTTTATATATTGATTTTTCATTCAAATTCACTTTTTATTCAAATGTTAAATAAAGCGTTATATGATCTTAATTTACTTCCATAGATAATTAATAAATTAAATATATAATTTAATAATTCAATACCATGCTTTAATGCTTATAAAATTATTAATAACAACAATTAAAGAAAATTAATATTTTTATCATATGTTTATATATTATTTACTCATTTTCACGGCTGCAAGTAAAGCCCAACTTATAGGTTAACTTCATATAATAAATAGGTTGTTGTCATTTATTTTAACTCTTAAATATATTAGAAATAATTTATATAAATTCATTAGCAAGTCTATCCGTTTATATCACTATTGTAAAAATCTTTCTAAGCCTCCGACTGGGCCCTACCAAGGCGCTAGGTGAGGCTTACCGCCCAACGATTTGCCTAAGCCCACCTAGACAAGGTTTATTGCCTCAAGTAAGAATCTAAGCATGTATTTAGGCACTAGTAGGGCATTATTTAAGGTTTAGTACCATGTAAAGCATTAACGTGCTAGTTTTAGGTGGTCTTGCCTCCATGTCTACTTTGAAGCGCATTGAAAATCCCATATTTTCAATTTATATCAGTCGATACAAATTAAAACACTTAAAATTTTATCCAAAATATATGAATTAACAAAAACGCCTAGTTCCAATTAATCCTTAATTTATCCACACCTAAATGATTAATTCCTAATACATACTTACCGCTGTTAACCCAAAAAATGGATCAACACCCTGGATTAAGTGTGAAAGCACCAATGTAGATAATCAGCAGCACAAATCTCTGATAACAATAAATAAAAGGCAGAGTAAGAAAAGAGACATGGATATTTATAGTGGTTCGGCTGACTTTGGCCTACGTCCACTTTAATCAATCCTTATTATGATTATGCTAGTTGAATCTCTTTGGATATCAACTATTTGGTCCTTAGATCTAAGTTACAATGAGTTAGAATAAGTCATAAGTACAAGGGTCTACTAGAGAATCATAATAACCCCCTTGGTGACTGTTGTGAGGGAGAAGAAAGTTGAAGAAGTGAAGGAATTCCAGTAGAGTAATGGTGGCTCTCTCCCCCGGAAAGATCCATCTCTAGTTGTAGGTAGGTGAGTATTTATAGGGAAATTCAGTGAGTATTGGGCCAGAAGTCCAGGTACAGAAGAGTCCAGTTGTTATGCAAGCCATCACCGAAAATCTCAAATCAATCTGAGTCATTTCTCTGGATCGCTAGCTACAATCAACTTAGCATATTTTTCTACCAAAATCCTTTACTTAGTGCTACGAAGGAGCTTGGAAAGTTTGAGGGTGATCCGACCTATCTTGATGGATCGCTAGTTATCCATAGGGGATGGATCGCTAGATACCCATCCACTTAGCATATTTTTGAGTGATCTTTGTTTGGTGGTCTTCATATCTTCTATTTAAGTGCCTTATCCAAATATCAAGTCGTTTGAAGTTAGTTTGATCATCCGTCTTCATGGGTCATTTGGTCCATAAGAATTGTCCATAACTCACTCAAACTTAATAAACTCAGACGATACTTTGCAGGTACTTTCTCTAAGGTGTATGGGACCTACCATAAAAAATTTAGGTGGTGGGGCCCACTCTACATGGGTCGCTAGCGATCCATCTATTTAGGTCACTAGAGATCTATCAATCAACTCTAAATGATCTCATTTTTTTAGCCTTCTATTATGTCTTCTAAGTGTTCTCCTAAAATTTCAAGTCAATATGACTTCGTATGAGTTCTGTAGGTCAATTTTAAGTTAGCTGCTTTTGGTCAAACGGCTTGAATCAGATGAGTCTTCAGTTTTTGATCTAGATGGTTTGGCATGCTATGAAACTGGAAAGCATCTCCAAGGAACATATTAGATCATGATGCAAGAGCATTGGAGGGTCCATAAGCAAACCTTATGGATCGCTAGCGATCCATACGTGATGGTCGTTGGGTTAAAAAACACAGTTAACACTTGCCCTCCAAAGTACGCCTTTTGGATGAAAGGCGTGCTTTGTTCCAGAACAAGTTCATGTATCTAGTCTTTGATAATTAAGCTTTCAAGCTGATTTAGCTTTAGTGAATCATCCAGTTCCTTTGGATTCTCTTTCCAACCACAAGTCGTTCCAAACCCATTATATCTTAGGACTCTAAATTTGCTTAGGTGTAATCTATACATCACGATCATTCTGATTTCATTCGGGTTATTACATCACATATCTCTAATTAGATCACACGTTTCCAATTACATCACATATCTCCATTTACATCACACATCTCTAACTGTCCCATATTCATTTAGGATTTACATCACTATCAATTTTTGCTTCTCACTCAGAGTTGTCACATAATATAACAAAATCACATTATATATGAAAATCACATCATATATCAGAATCACATCATATATCGAAATCATCATGTGTTCATCTAGGATTTATCAGTTTTATTCTGTTTATAAGGCATTCAAATCCTTTTATTAAATCAAATCTGTTTTAATACTCGATCTCTCCTGATCGTTTAAGTTTAATGCATGATCTCTCTGAATAGTTTAATGTTTAGTTTAATGCACGATCTCTTCGGATCGTTTAATGTTTTTTCTAATGTACGATCTCTCTGGATTGTTTAATGTTTTAAGTTAAGGGGACAAATCTCTCCGGATCGTTTGTTTGTTTAGTTTAGGGGGATGATATCTCCGGATCATTTGCTTATTAAGTTTAGGGGGATTAAGCAAGCCCATCCGCTTACTCTTCGATGAGGGGACATCCTTCTTGCACTTCGGTCTCGTCTCTTCGATCAAGACTCTATGGCGTTCGATATCATACAAGTCCATCCACTTGCTCTCTGGCAAGGGGACTTGCACCTTGCACTCCGGTCCCATCTCTCCGGTCGAGACTCTTTGGCATTCAAAATCAGTTATTACATTAAATATGGATTTTACAAAATTCAAATTTCAAATCAAAGCAAACAAGCAGAAATTTTGAATGTCTATCCCAAACATCCGACTCAGAGCGTGGCAAGGGACCAATCTAGGTTTTGTGCACGTCCAAGTGGTCTGAGATTATTATCCTAAGCAATTATCCCGGATATCTGACTCAGAGCGCGGCTAGGAACTAATCTAGGTTTAGCACACATCTAAGTGGTCTGGGGTCATTGTTGTCCTAAATATTCATCTTAGGCATCCGACTCAGGGCATGCCTTGGGACCATTCAGGATCTCGTACATGTGTAAGCGGCTTGAAGTTATTAAAGGTAGAAAAAGGAGAAGGCAGAGAGTAAGGGATGAAACTGCCCCTGTTCCAACTGTGGGATTCTAGTTTCAGCTCATGAGGTCATGTATTCATATCCTGATTTGCTACTCTAGCTCCAACATCACCCAATCCTGGCATTAAAGCTTATCCTAGATCAAAATCTATCATTCCCCCAAGTCATGTGGGCATTTTTTCAGTTTGTTTTGCTCTAACTCAAGATGCTTCTGCATTGGGTCCTATTTTTGATTCCAACGTTGCCCCTAAGTATCAGTCGCTCTAGGCGTGGGGCCAAGACTCCACTTTGTTCCAATCCAAATCCAACAGCTCTTGTGTTGTTCCCTGGAGTTTGATTCTTATTCCCTGCATATCTACCTATCCCTTATCACTCCATCCTCTGGAAGAAGCTATATGTCATCTCTTGTTCCCTAGGCAAGATCCCATCTTGCATCTCCTTCATCGTCCTTTCCATTTCTTTTCTAATCACATAGATTGGTTGATAAGAAATTGAGGATACCTCTTGGCTGCCCCCAGGCTCCGGTTGACTTGCTACAGCTTTAGATCTAGTATTAGGCCTACTCATCTTCTCAAAATATTAGATTCAAACTTCAGTTCTTTAGATCTCGTTCAAGGTTCTCAGTGAAAGCACCAAAATGTTAACCCAAAAAATGGATTAACACCCTGGATCGAGTATGAAAGCACCAATGCAGATAATTAGTAGCACAAATCTCAGATAAACAACAAATTAAAAGTGGAAGTAAGAAAAGAGACATAGATTTTTAAAGCGGTTCGGTTGACTCTGGCCTACGTCCACTTTAATCAATCTTTATTATGATTATACTAGTTTAATCTCTCTGGATATCAACTATTTAGTCCTTAGATCTAAGTTACCGAGTTAGAATAAGTCATAAGTACAAGGGTTGACTGGAGAATCACAGCAATCCCCTTGATGACTGTTGTGAGGGAGAAAAAAGTTGAAGAAGTAAAGGAATTCCAGTAGAGTAATGGTGGCTCTCTCCCCAAAAGGTCCACCTCTAGTTGCAGGTAGATGAGTATTTATAGGGAAATTCAGCGAGTATTGGGCCAGAAATCTAGGTGCGGAAGAGTCCAGTTGTTATGCCAAGTCATCACCGAAAATCTCAAAACAATCTAAGACATTTCTATGGATCGCTAGCTATCCATAGAGGATGGATCGCTAGCTATCCATCAAACTAGTATATTTTTCTACTAGAAGCCATTACTTAGTGCTACAAAGGAGCTTGGAAAGTTTGAGGGTGATCTAACCTATCTTGATGGATCGCTAGCTATCCATAGAGGATGGATCGCTAGCTACCCATCCACTTAGCATATTTTTGAGTGATCTTTGTTTGGTTATATACCTATCTTCTATTTAAGTGCCTTGTCCAAATATCAAGTCGTTTGGAGTTAGTTTGATCATCCGTCTTCGTGGGTCATCTGGTCCAAAAGAATCGTCCATAACTTGCTCAAAACTTAACAAAATCAGATGAAACTTTGCAGTACTCTCTCTAAAGTGTGTAGGACCTACCATAAAAATTTGAGGTGGTGGGGCCTGTAACAACCCGCATATCTATCGATTTTATATTTAAATATTTTATCGTTAGTCAGATGTTAGTCCGAAAAGCTACTTTTTGCATACGGTCAAATTATGACTCGAGACCACCCCCATTGAGTTCAAAATGACGTTTGCGATCTTTTTGAGTATAAACTTCGATATGTTTGGAGATAGTGAAATTTTCGTCACTTTTCCCACTTGTGACTTTGGTTGGGACTGCACCTTCTTAACTCAGCCCAACCCCCTCTTCTCTTCATCACTTCATCAAATACTTCAAGCTTCTTCAAAAATGGTGGAGGGAAAGAGAAATTAAAATTCTAAGCTCGAGATCTTTAGTAAATTCAACATCAAACTCCGAATTCAAGGTGAAGAACATAGATTCAAGCTAGGGGTTGATTCTTGCTTTGCTCTTAAGCTCTCCAACATCAATTTCGTGGAAAAGGTGAGATTTTTGATCTCACATCTTGCCTATGATTGTCATTGGACTGTTGGGAATGATTCCCTATCACTCTAGCATCAACATTTGCATTTGGTTTGGATTGGATTGGCGAAAAACTTCAATTTTCAGTGTTTTGGGTGATTTTTCTGGCACTAGGTCGTTCTGGCCTTCGCTAGGTCGTACGCGAGTTAGGGCTTTAGGTCGCGCGTGTTGAAAAGTCACTGCCTTCGTATTTCTGTTCGCCTGCGCTAAGTCGTTCACGAGTTAAGTCATAGGTCGTCCACGAGTTAGTGTTTTGGGTCGTCCCCGACCTAACTCCACTAGGTCGTTCCAAGCCTTAAGTCGTAGGTCGCGTGGCACTTTAGGTCGCATGGCCTTGTTCCCCAGTTAGGTCGTAGGACCTTTTAACTGTTAGGTCGTACAGACCTTAGCTCGTAGCTCTTATTTGAGCTTAAGTCCTAGGTCGTTAGCTCTTAAATCCTAGGTCGTATCGAACTTAAGTCGCTAGGTCGTACGCGAGTTAAGGCATTAGGTCGCTGCATTGAAGAGTCACCGCCTTCTTAGGTCGTTCACGAGTTAAAGGCTTAGGTCGTTCGTGAGTTAAAGAGTTAGGTCGTTCGCGAGTTAACTCCTTAGGTTGTAAGACTTTTCTTTTCCTTAGGTCGTAAGACCTTAGGTCGTGCACTTTTAGGTCGCGAACAACCTTATGTCGTGAACCTCTTTAGGTCGTATGACCCTAATTTTCTTAGGTCGTTGGACCTTTTTAACTCGTTAGGTCGTAGACCCTTAAACTGTTAAGTCGCGTACCTTCTTAGGTCGCGCATCCCACTTAGGTCGCAGAACCCTCTTAAGTCGTAAGTCGTTCGCGAGTTAGCACTTAGGTCGTTTGACCTGTTTTCCCCTAGGTCGTTCGACCAGTTCTTCTGCTAGGTCGCGTGGCAATCATCCCTTAGGTCGTTTGGCTTCTCGAGACCGCTTGCCTTCACTAGGTCGTTTGGCTTCTCGAGACCGCTTGCCTTCACTAGGTCGTACTCTGCGTAGGCGATCTTATCTGAAAAGCATTCATTAGAACTTCCACTTTGATGCATTTTGAGCTGATTTCCTTGGATTTTATTCACATCTCCGAATGTGAATTTTTGTGATAGATTGTTCCAACAATCATTTTATGACTTGTCACTTTAAAGATATGAAGGTTTTAATACTAGTAGTAAATATCAAAACTCTTTCATCAAATCGATTTCAATACTATTTTTAATATCAAAAGTTCGTTTTCTCAAACCGATTTCCAATCTACTAATATATATAAGCCTTTACTTCACTCGAATGAGAAATCGACTTAGTAAAACGAGTGGTATGAAACGCTTGCGTTCACTTCGTCGGTTAGCTCTTGGACTTGTTCGATTGAACCCTTTTCGTGACAATTTCCTAGTGAAGATTTACAGCTTGTTCGTAAATATTTAAGTTAAGCAAGTGGTTATAGGACATGAAGCTAAACTCATATATTTACTAGCTTGGTGTGATTGACACTTCTCGCTGATCATGATGATCATTTTATGATTTAGACTAGCAATTGTGCGATGTCTCTTTGTTTGCAAGGTTAGACTAGACCGCAGTAGTGTGATTCCGACTCACACATATCTCTTTGTCCGCAAGGTTAGTCTAGACCGCAGTAGTGTGATTCCGACTCACACATATCTTTTTTTTGCGAGGTTAGGCTAGACACCACTTGTGTGATTCCATTCACACATACCTTTTTGCTTTTTGGTTAGCCTAGGCCTCAATCAGTGTGATTCCGACTCACACATATGGGGTAGCGCCCCATGGTGATCGGACCATCATGTGATAGGCCTCTTTCTCTTTTTATGATTTCTGGATTTCTTGTCTGATTTCTGGATTTTTATGTCATTGACTTGTTATGAGTACAAGTTTGGGGTATGATGCCCTCTTTGGATCTTTGAGAAGATTCTCGTGATATTGATCATTTCTCATCGGTTGATCTCCCGTTGATCATCATTTTCATACTTATAGTAGTATGTCAGTATGGATATTTTACGTTTATGCCATATCTCTTATTTTATATCATGTCATCTGATATTTATAGTTAGACTGATCCGTTTATTATTTTCTTAAATAATACTCGGGTCAGACCGAGATGTTACAGGTGCTTCTGCTTGATTTCCTTCCGGGATTTGCTACTCTGACTTTTGGCTGACTATTTAGTTTAGCAGTTTTTGTTGTATACACTTGAGATATGGACTCATAGTTGTATTCTTTTGGTATAGCACGTGTTGCTATTCTTTTGTATTATTGTGGAACTCTTTGACCACTACTCTGATGTACACTTTCATGTGTTAGTTATATATTCATATCTTCTTCCGCCTCTGTGATATGGATGTCTGTGACTGCTTTGTGTTATGTTTATTTCTATGTTTGTTTCCGAAGATTATTTTATAGCCACCGTGTGATAACCAATTACATGGATGGTCGCTCCTCAACAGCCTTATTCTCCGTGCTAGTTGACAGCACTACATCGTAGTGTCCTTGGCTAGCGTGGGTATTGAGGTGGGGCGTCACAGGGCCCATTCTACATGAGTCGCTAGTGATCCATCTAGTTACGTCGCTAGCGATCCATCAAATCAATTCCAAATGACCTCATTTTTTCCGTGAGCCTTCTATTATGCCTTTTAAGTGTTTTCCAAAAATTTCAAGCAATCCGACTTCGTGTGAGTTGAGTAGGTCCAATTTAAGTTAGCTTCTTTTGGTCAAACAGCTTGAATCAAATGAGTCTTCACTTCTCGAGCTAGATTGTTTGGCATGCTATGAAACTTGGCAAGCTTCTCTGGGGAACGTATTAGATCATGATGCAAGAGGATTGGAGGATCCATGAGCGAACCATATGGATCGCTAGCGATCCATAGGTGATGGATCACTGGCGATCCATCATCTTGGCCAAATTTTGGTTTCCTCCTCTTGAGTCTTTCTTCATTCCTTCATCTGGTCCTCTTGGCTGATTCTTTAGTTGTTTCGACTTGTCGTAGATGTTCTGACTTCCTTTGAATTCCATTGGGTTAAAAAACCCAATTAACAACTTGCTAGACTCCGCTTAGCCATTTTTACAACCTTGGTTTAAATATACTTAAATTTTAATATTAGAAAAACAATAATATATGATCAAGCAAATGAAATCATTTGTTAAATTTATTGCATGCCTTTATGATCGATAAATGCCTTTTTAACACCTAGAAGTAAAAGGACAAAATTTAGACAACCTTAATGACTAAAATCATAAAACTTCATAATATAATGGTTTGTCCACAAATTTAAGAAGAAAAACAATATTATATATATATATATATATTCCTCTTCCCATATAAAATACTAAAAGAATAGGGGTTATTCACTACAAAAATTTCTTCAGCATTAACTATAAATATAATCAATGACTAAATAATTTATTCAGATTACTAAAATTTTTGAAAATAAAATAAAACACAACATTCTAAATTGAAATATTTATATGTGTGAAAATGAAAGCCTTCTAAGCATATTAATACAGTAATTAATACTTTGTAACTTATATACATATTTCGAAAAGCATTTATTTATTTCTTTACATGTCAAATTTATTTCTCAACGTATCATTTCCTCTGAATTATAATGGCCCCGTGCTATTAGTAAAAATAGAAGGTCCCCACTTAAGAGAAGATACAAAATATTAGGTAATTTAAAAGACTTTTAGTGTTACTGTAGTTGTCCAACATTTGTATAAATGAAAAGTTTATAATTAAACAAATAGACCTTCACAGAACATATAATTCCATGTGTGTCTCTATTCAAATTATATAATTAAACTATTTTTTTAGTTCCTTAAAGATTGTAGAAAAATGGAGATTATTACACAAAAGTAATTATTTTTATCATGAATTTATACTTTAACAAAAGGAAATTGTTGTCTTAACATATTCAAATTTATGTCACTGTGACTAACATATATAACCAACAAAGTCAATTTTAAACTATTGTACATTCTCAAACTGCTCAACAAAATGCTATTATTATTGATGTTTTAAAATGATTCAAATGAGAAAGTATAAGGGATTTTTAGAATGTACCTTAGTGTTAAATCCTTATATTTATTACTTTTTAATGTTTTGAAAATCCTAGATAGTAACTTTGCTCAACCCTTGCTTTTCTTCTCCAAATGCGCTAATCATCATAATAGTTTAATCTTTACACCAAAAACCAAATACCTAACACTCAGGAAAGAAGGATTTAATTTCGCTTTAACATTGTTGGATTTGATAGGTAGGAACGATGGAAAAAGCAAGTGTAGAAGTTGTGTCATGGATAAGGCCACTACCTGGAAGGCAAAATTTGGCACCAATATGATGCAATTGATAATTATCATCCCTTCCCCAAGGTTAATTTAACACCCCACCTCTATACCCATATTACCCAAGAGTATTACTGGGTAAAACCGTCGAGTAACACGGAGAATGAGGCAATTTGGGTGATACACATGTAAACATTACCTTGGACAAACACTGAATATGTCTCATAATATAAATACAACCCACCTCGACATAAACAAAATCGGTGCAAAGCAATAAACACGTGTGGTTCCCGAGGACAGAACAATACACGATACAAAAGAATAGAGATCACATAGTCATTAACGCGGCGATACAAATATAATACATCACATAAGTTTGAGTGGGATACCAAATGATTCAAGTGCCCACTAACTCTCAAATATCTATATACAAGGTAGGTCCAGTACATATAATCCAATAACATATACATACATGAGTCCATATGATGAAACCCAATACCGCTAATAATCTAGCCACCAACTAAGCTCAACAATCACAAACCGGCATCTTCGTCCCTGAACCAGAAATGTCTCGGACTGACCTAAGTATTGTATAAATAATAAATGGGTCAAACCATGTCTAGATTCAAAGATGAGTACATAAACGATATGTCAATGGGATAACATATAAACGACATCATAAGGAAATCCAACCAATTAAATAATAAAACATCCACAATACGTCGAACAACACATCACACATCAAAACATCCATAAGACATCGAACATCATCACACGCAGCACATCAAGCTTCCATCGCACACATTACACCTCACACATCGAACATCCATCACACACATCACTCATCGCACATCAATAGACACATCGCTCATCACACATCAATAAACATATCGCATATCAATTCGTATATTTTGTATTAATTATATTTATTTAATCCATTTTATTCTTCACTTTCATCTTCATTACTCTTACTTCTAAAAGCCGAGTGTACGCCTGAGCCTCACCACTTCACAGATGCAAAGGGAGACCCTAGTCGTGAATTTTTTTGTAAGCATTCTTACCGGTCATTGGCTGCACCATTAACGCACATCCTCTCCTAGCTTCCTTGCCTTGTACCTCACTTCTTATTGACAACTACCTCATTTCGTTTTGTACTCCTCATCCTATTGGCCTATGTAGCAGATTGTGACCATGTGACGATGAGGCCAAGTCGTCACAACCACCAAGGAGTGACCCCGAGTCGATCAAGCTAAGATAAGGCTAGCAAACTTCTAGCCATCACATTCACATAAGGTATTTTCTGCGCCTCGGTCCACTCAAAAGTGGAGATAATCTTATTCTCACTTAAAAAATAAAGGAATAATATAATACACCTCACACGTCAAGTTAGAATTTAAGTAATATCGATTAATATACGTCTATAATATAGGATAATTCACTGATATCCAAGTATTAAATACTAGGTCTTCAATAATTATCCGACATTATACTAGTGTTGAGTAAATCAATATACTTCACACGGACGTCCCAAACCATCTTGTGAAATACAGTTATATACACAACAACTACAATTAATCAACATTAAATAAATTTCCACTTCGCTTATCAATTTACTCTTCGCTTAATTTTTTACTTCAATTCATTATTCTTCATTTTCATTACTTCATAGTTCTGCACAATGAGTAATTTAACTTCATCTCATTAGTAGTAATCCAATCAACAACCATCCACACACAAATTAAAATATTATTTAATTAGTAATTAGCGAGATGAAGGGTTTTATTTAAATACATTTAATTTTATTTTCCCCTCTTTTTGTACAAACACGCAATTTATTTCAACAACAAAACACCTCTTTTATTTATTTCCCCATCTTTTAAAATAATAAATATTAATTCTCTCATTTAATTCCAGAAAATCCATATTTTAAAACCACTTATGTGATTTCAAAGAAACCTTTATTCGAACCCATCGATAAATTTAAAACAATAAAATCTTTTAATTTATAATTTCTACTTCAATAATATTATGGAAATACGATAGAGAAATTTGAAATTTCCAATTACTTTTAAACATCAATTATAAGTACACTATTTCCAATCCAAAAATATTTCCAAAATCTGAATATTCAATTTCAAAATTAATATTTGAAGTCCTTACTTATTTCAAGTTCTCCTAAAACACCTTTAGAGAATAATTTTGTAACAACCCACCTTTTTGGATAGTTTAAATCGACAATAAACCACACATGTCGAATCCAAACCATTCAAATGGGAGGTTTGTTATGGGGTAAATAAGAAAAGAAGAGAAAAGAAAGAAAAACAAAACACAAAATCTCACAGCGGAATGATAAAATATAATAATCGAATAAACAGTTCATGAAGTTGTTTTACAAATAACATTTGATTACACTTTGACAATACATCAAAGTATACATACAACAGGAATAAATAAATAATGCAGCGGAACAACATGATGCAGTGGAATATATATAAAACAATAGCATACAAATCTCTATCTTCGTCCTCCAGAAATAAAGTCTTCAACACTGAAAAACTCAAGTTGACCCGAGCGTAATGAAAAGAAAAAAATACTTGAGTCAGAACTAAAAGATCTTATGTAAGTTAAATCAGCAGTAAATAAATATGAGTGTAACGGCTTCAGAGATGTTTACGGGATTTTACATCTCCTATCCAGTGTCTAACGCGCGTGCAATAACTTAAGAGATGTTCGGGATTACCATCTCCTAAGGATCTGTTAAACTATTTACTATGTAATAATATACGTTATTATACTATAACAATTTGGACTTTTAATAGCGTTTAAAAAACGTTATTCAAGGCTTTTACAGCGTTTTTATAAACGCTGTATATCTACATGTTGTTATAAGTCTGTGACCTACGATAACAACAGTAAAAACGCTATGAATAAGTTCTTTTAATAGCGTTTGGAAAATGCTGTAAATTGTTTTAATGACGTTTTTGCACATGCTGTTAAAAAACATGTTATAAACAGGAAGGGTTATTAGACAGCAAGAATAAAATGCTATAAAAAGTTTTTGCACACGCCGTAAAAAAACATATTATAGCGATTCAAAAATGCTATTGTTACCTTTTATAGCATTTTTTAATGCCATTATCTTATGCATAAGATTTTATGTGCCTCTTTTTGACGTTACAATGCATTTATGTATAACGAATTTAAATGTCACTAAGATAACATTTGATTACCAATGCGTTATATGTAAACAAATAAAATTACACCAAAACAACATGTGTTCATTATATTTCATAATTACATATGAAGATTACAAATGCTAGTAAACAAAACTAATATTATACGCGAGCAATCTTACTAAACGATACATAGAAGTATTCAAGCACTAAAGATACACACGACACTATATATTACTTCAAATCACCTTGTTGCTACTTGCTAGCACCAAGTGTATTAGTTACCTGTAAAGAAAAAGTTCAACAATTAGTCGTCATAGACATGATTCATGAAAAATATGCATATAAAGTGACTTTTGAGCAACAATATATTATGTTTATGATCTTATTCAGTTACCACTATTGTATTTAAAAGAGTACATATACCATTAATTTTTTAAAACTTATTTAATTTTTATAAAACTTGATTTATTTCTATAATACCAGTTTAATTTTTGGCAACTTAATTAACTTAGCAAAATCTTTACGGTACTTAATAAATTATGTAGAAACTTTGTTAATTTAGTTAAATTTTTATAAAACACAATTAACTTTTTTATCAAACTTGGATAAATTTTACAATTTAATTAATTTAGTCGGATGTTTATAAACTTGGTTAAATTTTATAATAATTAGTTAAATTTTATCAACTTGTTATTTTTATAAACTTAATTTATTTTAAAAACTTAATTAGAGTTTATAAAATAAGTTAATTTTTTATAGACTTGTTTAATTTGTATAAAACTTAGTTAACTTCTATAGAAATTAGTTAATTTTTATAAATTAGGTTGATTTTTATAAATTTATTTAATTTTTATAAAACTTTGATAACTTTGTTAAATTTTTATAAACTTAATTATTATTTTATAAATTTGCTTACCTTTTACAATTTTTTGTCAATATTTAGATAATTATTTAATTTATATATAACTTGTTAACTTATTTAAATTTTTATACAACTTAGTTAATTTTTATAAATTTAGTTTTAGTTTTCTAAAACTTAGTTAAGGTTGAAAATTATTTACTTTTTATAAAACTTGGTTAACATAGTTAATTTTATAATTTATCTAACTTAGTTTAATTTTACAAAAATTAATTAAATTTTTATAAAACATAGTTAGCTTTTTATAAAACTTGGTTAAATTTTACAAACTTAATTAATTTAATCGGATGTTTACAAAACTTGGTCAAGTTTTGTAAAACTTGGTCAAGTTTTATTAAACTTAAATTTTATTAACTTTGTTATTTTTATAAATTTAGTTTATTTTGAAAACTTAAATTTACTTAATTTCTATAAAACTTAGTTGACTTCTATACAAATTAGTTGTTCCATAATCTATTCCTTTAACCTGAAATACAACAACAAAAAACAGCATTATAGCATTTGATCATAAATCCAACTTTGCTACCTTTGCATAATTTACCTTTAGGCCTGGAATGATTCCTAATGCTACATCAAAGTAAGCACCTGATATACGCCCATGCTCCCTTAGTTCAGGTTTAGATGATTCGCCTAGCAATCCTTCTGGATCTGATCCAATTACATTGAAATACCTAAACATAAATTGATAGGATTCTAACATTAGTTACTATAATAGTGTATTGCATATTATTATAGCTGTACTATATTGGTTGCTATTGTAGGCACCTTAAAATCATGACAACAATGTTATGGCCAAGTTGTGAAACCACCCAGTGTCAATAGTTAATAAACAAAGTAGCTATATCAAACCACCCAGTGTCAATGGTTAAAAAACAAAGTAGCTATATCAAATAATGGGGTTGATGAACAAACAATGTCTTACTCTTACAACCCAATATAACTTCCAAAATAGAATTTATTTCGTATGTATCATAAGCAAACATTTATGCTCATATTGTCATCATTTGCATATACCCACAAATTTGAATAAAATTATACTCTAACTTTCCAGTTATAGCTCGTTCAAGTACCTTTCTATCGGTAAAGTAAAGTATTAAAATAGCGTTAATGCGTTACCCATATCCCCCTTAACACATTTTTATATATTCATGTAGTCTATACAGTACCGTAATTCCTCCGTAAACTGGAGGGCTATCAAAGGGCACTCCATAGGTACGGTACAACCAAACTCGTAATGGGCGCGATAAGGCATGTGACAAGGCATGCGAGGCAATGCCCAAGGTATGATACTACCGTTTTGCGGATCCAGACTGGGGTTAACGCATTGCAGCTTCTACCTCCCACCTAGAAACACACTCTCAAAATCAAATCGAGGAGTGGCCACCAAATCAATCACAAAATAATAAATATGGTATTGAAGAAATATGTCCGATCGGTGGTGCGACCTCACTTGGCCCGACATGGCTCCTGTTTTAGCCACATCAAGCTGACCCAAGGTGGTCAGGGCTACGTTCATACCTCATACAGAATCGTTTGACAAACCATCCTACTTCATTCTGGATTCTCCATCACATGCACAGTTGTTAAAGTGGTTTTCGGTATTGGCAGAGAGTATGACAATATCCGATCCCGGTCTCTTTAACAATCAAACACTTATTTCACACCGGTTGGTTCTTTTACATTTCCAAAACCGATTCATAATTGATATCAAAATATCATAATCACTTCAAATCATATATGTAACGCTCCACCCCGAGATCCACATTAACAAAGAGAATTACATAGTAATTCTGCCTACTAACGCGGAGAATAGGGCTGGTTAATGGCGACCATCATAGTCTTGCATTAGATAAGAGCTAAGTATGTCAGTTTTGGCGCTTATTTTTTTTCATTTCATCTCGAGTATTCGACATACTTAATTCCTATTTAATACACTACTATGGTGGCTACAGGGTCGATTCAAAAACAAAATCTAATAACTACAACCATTACAAGACACAGAACAACATCACATAATATATATACATACACATACATCAAATGTAATACAACCCGTCACAAGTGGTATTCAACCATAGTATATACATACATCCCCACAAAAGAATTGATACATCATAAGGTTCCCAAACAAAAGACTACTACACAAAAACTATGCCATAACCAAAGTCGATGAAGAAGTCCAAAAGGTAATGCTAGCATAGGTCCAAAAGTTAACCTGCAACTCGGTCTGACCCGAGTAATAAATACACGGGTCAGGCTAACTATAACTTGATATTAGCAAAAGATAAAGGAATACATGTGCATAAGGGAAACATTCCTTTAAAGATAAAGGAATGATATAAGAAAGTCTATTTATACAATTAAGAAAAGGTATTCCATAAAGGCTCAAAATTAATCACATGATAAGGTTTAACACGGTATAGATGTTTCACATTCAAGGGCTATACAATGTAAGTGACCATAAGCAATATATAAGTCATAAGTGAAATCATCAAAATCTCCAAATCAAATCTCATGAAACTCAATATGAGTTCATAATCCCAATATCGAAACCACCATAAAACAACATATATAAGCCTTTCTCTAACTCAAGGCTATAAGTAAATTCACCCAAATTGGTGAAATCGAAATCAAAACTCATAAAAATTCCTCGGATTGGCCAAATCCCATTTGCATGCCGAAGCGATGCTACACGTGCCATCCCACCAGTACTATATATATATATATATATATATATATTAGGTACCTCTCCCAGACGACCGAAGTCATAAATCCAAGATGATCGAATTCGTAAATCCTAGATGACCCGAAGGTCTATAGTACCAGCAATCCCAGAATGTGTCACAAACACCTAGATAGGAATCTGAAAAGTGTTAACGGCATCCCATACCACTCGTTCGCACTGAACGGCTTACTAACCGCTAGTCAATGTCACATTAGAAAACATAAATCATCATAAAATCTCAAAACTTGGAAAACTCAGACTCGCCTCATCTCATTGGCAAATAAAACACTATAAAGGGTTCTCATAGATCATACTCCTAGAATAGGAGATCTCAAACCACAACCCGCCAAATATTGGCCTTCCTAGATAATTCCTAAAGATAGGAATTATAATCTCAAAAACTCGCCATAAATTGGCTAAATAACTCAGAAATCAATGACCCAGATAGTTTCGATCGTACAAGTCTGGAATTAATCGATAAAGTAAACTCACGTGTTTTACTAAATTGTTTAATTCTCTTTCTCATACGTCTGAAAAGTGTAAAAATAATGTATATTATTTATAAAATAATTTACTTGAGAAAATAGGATTTTAAAATAATTTTCTGAAATCATTTGAGGACATTTTATTGAAAATTCCGTTTGAATATATTTAAAATACTTTGAAATAATTTAATAATAATTTAAAAGTAATTGAAAATATTTTATAATAAAGATTTCAAAAACCAAACTATTTAGAGATTTTCTCAAAATTTATTTGGAAGAAATATTGCTTGAAATCGAAAAAATACAAGGGAAATACACTAAATCGATATTCAAATTCAAATCGAATTTAAATTCAAAATTTTAAATTCCAAATTCCTCCAAATCTTGACGAATCCATTAATGGATATCATAGCCCATAGTCGTCATCAAATCATCTCAAAATTTGCATTAGAAATGAGCCATGAAAACATAGAATAAGATAAGCATATAAGGCAAAAATGCTCGGATCAAAAGGCAATAGGCTCACGTACCTAGGCCAACAAGGGTCGACCCAGACCAGTGGCCAGGTCGACCTCCAGGTCGATTGCTAGGTCAACCTCCAGGTCGACCTGGAGACTACTGGGCCGTCCTGCCTGTCGACCCAGGCTACGGAGTTTATTTCCTGGGTGATTTTTGCTTCGTATTGAACTTCCAAAGATCATTTCACATAGCAAACAATTGAATTAAGGACTGTGATTTGTCAAGCAACAAGTTTAACAACAAACAACACTTTGGAAAAGATCCGGCAGCAATTCAAGTGAAAATCAAAGAGATATTGGTGCTCAAAGTAGCAACCAGAAATAAGAAATTCAAAGAACAACAACATATAACAATATATATACAGAACTTGTTTCCAGCAACCAATTTTTACAGGCAAAGCGATTTTTAGCTAGCAATTGTGAGCTTTTACACTCATCTTAGCAAATGACAAGATTTTTGAGCGATTTCAATTGGAAGATGAAAGCTTTAGTGGAGAGACAACCTTTAGTAACCTGTATAAGCTGAGACGGAAGCATGCAACAGGAAACAAAAATATTACAAACAACTCATATCTCAATTCAAAGATTTTTGATGAAAAATTTTGGTATTGGATAGAGATTAACTTTTTTCCCTTATTCTAGTGATTCTCTTCTTTTATTTGCAACAAATTTGGTGAGTTTTGGTATTAATTTGAAGAAGCTATGAATTTTTTTCTCTTTTCTTTACTATAAGTTATTTTGAGAAAATAATGTAACATGAAACTTCGTACATGATGATTTTCTCAAGCTAGAAGGTTCTAGAGAGGGCTAATGGATCTAGTTCTTACCCAAATAAGCCCAAAAGAATAATACTTAGAGAAAAATATAAAGCTATGTTCATTTCTTTCCTATATAATCAATATATACACACTTATTTCTTCATTTGAAAGTCATACAAAATGCATACATCTTATTTGTATGGAATAAAATTGCTATTGTAACAAAATAAAATTTATTTCAACAATAAAAAGTTAGTTTTACAAATAAAACCTTATTTTCAACAATATTTTACAATTTACACTATTTTATTACAAAAACACTATTTTCAATCCAACAATTTGTACAAAAATTGGTTTCTTGTCAAATAAATTACTATAAATCATTTTAACTCCTTTTAATCATCAAAATATTATTTTAAAACAATATTTCATCTTTTATTTTAATAAAAAACTTATTATCTTCATATTTCTCATTTTAAATTCAATAAAAGATTAATATTGACAATGTTTTCTAATATTGTTGTATTTACCCAAATTAAATTGCAATTTGATTATTTTCTACTCAAATTCTCAAAATAAGTTTTTAAAACTTTATTTTCATTACTTTAGATTTTTTTCAACAATTTAACGTTGAAATACATCGGCTAATTAATTTATTAGCTCCAAACTAATAAATACCCAATATTTCAATTTATTTAAACCAAATACTTATCCAATCAATATTTAATCCCATATTTATTCCCAAATAAACAAAATAAAGTTCCAAACTTTATTTTTCTCATTTCATTTACAAACTTCATTGTTTATTCCAAATAAACAATTTAAAATTTCCAATTATATTTTAATTTACAATATTAAATTATAACTTCCATTATAATTTAATATATACAGGTAATCTCCAAACCAGGGTTGTTAATGACTCCCCCTTAATAAAATTGCATCCTCACAATTTCTAGAGAGGAATTTGTATTCAACATATTAATTTCATCAATCAAAGGAAGGATAGACAAGCACGAGATCAAAATTCCTCACTCTCTACTCAAGATGAAAGAAGACCAAGATAAAATTGCTTTGTAAATTCAAGGATTTTCCTAAGTATAAATACTAGGATTTGTGGACCATTGAATTTCTTTGAGCAATACATCATGATATCTAAAGCATCTCACTTTCGAAACAAAAACACAACGGGGTGCTACTCAAAAATCTATCGATGGAGATTGATTTCACAAAAGTTTCTCGAAATAGAGTTGGGATTTTAGCATCTCTTTATTCGAACTCTAACAACAAGCTGATGACTTTTCGTATGTCACTACGGAAGGAGCCATATTGATACTAAGATAACAACCATTGAGGTAAGAAGACCCGATGAGAGATGGTTACTTCAAAGATCATCCTACTCAAATGACCGCAAAATGCTAGTTGTTAGACTATTGCACTAAGGAAAGAAAATCACGAGGAACACAACATATATAAGTTTTAATTTACAATCAAAATTCATTAGAGTTCGAAACTATAATCCAAATCTTTGTTTACAATCAAACTTCTTATAATTCCAAACTCATTGCCTTTAAATTCAAAATCTCATTTTTCAACACTTGGAAAATTTCCAAACTCCTTCCCATAATTCTTATAAAATGACAAATAATTTCAAACTCATATTCCCCTTTTTATTCCAAAATTAAAATTTCGAAAGAATTTTTTAAAATTTCATTTCAACAATTCTTAAGATTAATTTTTAAAATTTACTACTCTTTATTTTCAAACACCCAAATTCTCATAAAAAAATTCCATCTTTAACATGTATACTTTATTTTAAAATATTCAATAAACATTTATTCTTTAAACAAAGTATTATCTCATCATTTCAACAATAAAACATAACTATATTCAAACTCATACATTTCAATTATCATAATGGCATTGCTTCGCCATTGATTTATAATAAATAACCCTATCGATTGGCTGCAGCTTTGACCAAATGATCAAAACCACCTTTCCACTCATCCTATCCCACTATGGTTCAATGGCTGCATATGTCGTCCAGAATAAAATTTAGTTCTCAAATCTTTTTAATTTAATTCCATATTTAGTCTCATTAAAAATCAATTTATCGTGTCTGATTGTCTCATCACAGCGTTTAGGAAATTCGTATCGATAACGTTGATCAGGCGTATTGACCAGAATTCTTAAAGCATTTGATGGATAACCCAACACAAAAATCACCTTCTATAAAAGAAGTATCTTATATTTAGTTCTCAAAATGTTCTTTATCTACCCTAAAAATAAAATCCAATTTTTCTTAGAAATATATCTTCAAGTTTTGGAAAAATTTGAAAACACAATTCATTACATATACCCAAAATCAAAAACACAAAAAGAGACTCATCGAGATGTTCCCTGAATATACTCGATTCACAAGGTTGAGGGAATAGATTGGAGTGTTCATCATTCCTAACGGTATAACGAACTACTCAGAAACTCATAACGAGCGCGGAATGCGGTAAACGAACACTATCCTCCGCAACTCGTAGCTAATGAGAATTGGTGTAGGGTCAAGCTGAAGAAAGACCCTAGCACTACCAATAGATCGAATATGAAATCAGCGAGATATAAGGGTAAGGGTAGAATATCTTCTCGAATGAGAAGAAGAACACCAACGGCAAATCATTACTTCGGGTGAAGTAATATTACTAAGCCTATAAATGAGTATCCAAAAAGGTTATCTCAAAAGAGGTAAGATTGGAAATATCAATTAAATTCCAAGGATCACCTCATTTCCTTAGTGGGCATCCTCGTGGAAGAATGACCGAAAGACTAAGAACCGGGAATGAGGTCAATACAATATTTGATTGCCCGATTGGGTGTCATATCCGATCGGACTTACAAAAATCAACAGACTCACAATGACGGGAATTCGAGATATATTATCAACATCTCGATACTCAAGAGTGAATACAGAGACTTCAGAATCATAATCAATATTCTGAAGACAAGAATTAACCAACCAACTGAATCAGGATACCTACATATAGGACCCTTCAAATCACAGAATGTGGCTTGATAAAATGCAAGCCACTCCCTTTCACTCCAAACTCAAGATAGAAAATAGCGTGCTAATATGCACGCAAAGATAAGCTACAAGGAACAAATCCCAAAATTCTCACGTCAAGTATTGCGGATCCCCTCAAAAGGGTTCGCAATCCTCAAGTAAGCAACCGGACCAGAACATCTAATGGCATTAACAAATTTCTCCGGTACGGACAGATGGGAAGCACCTGTATCGAAGAGGATTCGAATAGAACAGTCATGAAAAAGAATAGAACCTTCCAAAATAGTAGGAGATATACCTCGCAACTGAGATGCACTACCAAAAGCCTGAGCCACATTCAGATTACCCAAACTTGAACTCTTCCCCTTCTTAGGACATGTTGAAACTATATATCCTTCCTTCTTGCAATAATGGCACTTGGGGGTTTGAGGACATTCTCTAACTAGATGGTCTCTAGAACCACAATTGAAGCAAGCCAACACTCTAGCCGAAGGAGATGCTGCATCAGAATGAGAACCAGAATTGCCTTGCTTCATCTTCTTCTTAGGAGGAAATGATTGGGATCTCAAAAAGGGAAATTTCTTCTTATTTGGGTTCATTCGAACCTCGGCCTCTTCACTACTATCCCTTTCTTTTTCAACGGCTTCGAGGTGAAGCGCTAAATCCACAAGCTCCTCAAACGAGATCTTAAGCTGAAGCATGAGCGACTTCTTCAAATATTTCTTAAGTTCAGATACGAACTTAAGATTCTTCTTGTATGGGGTACTAATGAACTCGAGCCCATACTTGGATAGAGACTCGAAGAAGGATACATAATCTGACATAGAGGATTTGCCCTGGTTCAACTCGAGGAAGCGACGGGCAAGGAAAGCCTTCTTGGATTCTGGCATGAACTTAAGCTCAAAACGATCTCGGAAATGCTGCCATGTAAGAGTAGACTCATCTATCTCAGCTATAAGAAGCTCATACCAATGTAATGCTCGTTCTTGCAGCATACTCGATATCACAAGGACGCGGTGATGATCGGAAATCTCCATGCGAGTGAAGATGCGCTCGCATGTTCGGAGCCAAGCCTGAACGTCTAAAACTATCTCGGAGCCTTTGAATGGCTTGCCTCCAAGATGGGTGAAATCGCTACACATACGCGCAAATGCGGATTTGTGCGGAGGAGAGGAATGAGTAGGAGCAGGAAGCTGAGTGTTCCTAAGAAGCTCAAGAATCTAGTCGATCGACATATAAACTACTTCGGGACGAGAACCACTGGACGGTCCCGCCTCCGAAGTGCGACCTCTACCTCTTCCAGCCATTTGTTGAAAGTTAAGATAAGCTAGGATTATTTACATGGGTAGATATTAGCAATTGGAATTCATTGAATAAGGAATACCATGGAATTAAAAAATTGACATTCCTAGACATATTCCTTTCTATTTATCCCCAAAGAACTCAAAAGGTTAAGGACAAGGTGAAAATGCTCCGATACCAAATGAAAATGCTCCGATACCAAATGAAAAGACAGTGCGGATCGTGCTATATGGAATTATACTATACTAGTGCGGAAATAAACTAAGATACTATAGCAATGTGAATAAGTAAAATAAAACAAGAATACCAGGAATTTTTATACTGGTTCGAACTTCCTGTTCTACGTCCAGTCCCAGACTCCTTATGGAATTTCAACTAACTATAACTCTCACTTAACCTGGAGGAATAGGTTTACAACCCTTGAGCAGCCAAACAAGGACCTGAGCAGCGGAACAGGATTTCGCCTCAGCAGCCGAAGAGGACTTCACATGCCTAAGCAATAGAACGGGACTTTTACAAATAAAGTTTTCTTGACTCTATGTGTTCTTTAATAACACGAATTTGTCAATAATAGTACACCCTTCCTATAATCTTCTCCTTTATGATATATATATATATGAATACGTGAAGAATAAGGAAGTAATAGAATGAATTTGTATGAAATTGAATGCACAAGAGTATTAGAATCAAAGAATATGAGAGTAGAGAAAGAATAGATTGAATTGAGTTCTAGTTATGGAAACATGATTCTAATGTGTTTATATAGATTATAAAAAGGTGCATATGTTCGTGAAGAGTTATCATGAAGAGATATGGTCATATCTATGAAATGAAGAACGCGTCTCTGCACGAATGGAAGTGCCTATTTGAAAATATAGCCGTTATAGATATTCAGACTTATGAATTGTATAATTCAGACTTCTGAATTTGCATGAGCTCAAGCCAGAAAGGAAATAGGCTAAAAATAACCATTTTCAGATGTATGAAATTAACAAGTCAGACGCCTGAATATTGTACTAAGCAATATTCATTTTTCCAGATTCATACGTCTGATTTGTTACATTCAGACGTCTGAATGTAGACTAAAAATGAGAATATGCAAAGAATATGAGTGTATGCTAATGAAATGAAAAACGTGTCGAAATATATATCATATAGGAGAGATTTTAACATGAGTAAACTCTAGACATAGACTCGATACATACTTATATAAGATTTGAAGCTTATTTGAATCCGGTCTTGATTAATTCCTGCAAAAACAAGTTAGTATATAATAATGACTTGTATAGTTGTCATAGTCAAAATATCGTTATTATGAAATATCGAAAATATGAAGTTTCAACACAAGGCTGGGTTCACTACGATTTGGGGATGATGTTTACACTTGTATTATACTTGATGTATGGTAATCGTGTATACTGTTCTGCATTTATTACATTTTGTTCTGAATTCAGCTCTGATACCAAGTTGTAATGCCCCACCCTGAGACCCACATTAACAAAGAGAATCACATAGTAATTCTGCCTACTAACGCGGAGAATAGGGCTGGTTAAGGGCGACCATCATAGTCTTGCATTACATAAGAGCTAAGTATGTCGGTTTTGGCACTTATTTTTTTTCATTTCATCTCGAGTATTCGACATACTTAATTCCTATCTAATACACAACTATGGTGGCTACAGGATCGATTCAGAAACAAAATATAATAACTACAACCATCACAAGACACAGAACAGCATCACAGAATATATATACATACACATACATTAAATGTAATACAACCCGTCACAAGTGGTATTCAACCACAATATATACATACATCCCCACAAAAGAATTGATACATCATAAGGTTTCCAAACAAAAGACTACTACACAAAAACTATGCCATAACCAAAGTCGATGAAGAAGCCCAAAAGGTAAAGCTAGCATAGGTCCAAAAGCTAACCTGCAACTCGGTTTGATCCGAGTAATAAATACATGGGTTAGGCTAACTAGAACTTGATATTAGCAAAAGATAAAGGAATACATGTGCATAAGGGAAACGTTCCTTTAAAGATAAAGGAATGATATAAGAAAGTCTATTTATACAACTAAGAAAAGGTATTCCATAAAGGCTCAAAGTTAATCACATGATAAGGCTTAACATGGCATAGATGTTTCACATTCAAGGGCTATACAATGTAAGTGAACATAAGCAACATATAAGTCATAAGTAAAATCATCAAAATCTCCAAATCAAAACTCATGAAACTCAATATGACTTCATAATCCCAATATCGAAATCACCATAAAACTACATATATATATAAGCCTCTCTCTAACTCAAGGCTATAAGTAAATTCATCATCCCAAATTGGTGAAATCGAAATCAAAACTCATAAAAATTCCCCGGATTGGCCAAATCCCATTTGCATGCCGAAGCGATGCTGCATATGCCATCCCATCAGTACTATATATATATATTAGGTACCTCTCCTAGATGACCGAAGTCGTAAATCCCAAACAACCGAAGTCATAAATCCTAGATGACTTGAAGGTCTATAGTACTGGCAATCCCATAATGTGTCACAAAATCCCACATAGGAACCCAAAAAGTGTTAACGTGCGTCCCATACCACATGTTCGCACTGAATGGTTTACTAACCGCTAGTCAATGTCACATTAGAAAACAGAAATCATCATAAAATCTCAAAACTTGGAAAACTCAGACTCGCCACATCTCATTGGCAAGTAAAACACTATAACGGGTTCTCATAGATCATACTCCTAGAATAGGAGATCTCGAACCACAACCCGCCAAATATTGGCCTTCCCATATAATTCCTAAAGATAGGAATTATAATCTCAAAAACTTGCCATAAATTGGCTAAATAACTTAGAAATCAATAACCCAGATAGTTTCGATCGTACAAGTCCGAAATTAACCGATAAAGTAAACTCACGTGTCCCATACCACATGTTTTACTAAACCGTTTAGTTCTCTTTCTCATACGTCCGAAAAGTGTAAAAATAATGTATGTTATTTATATAATAATTTACTTGAGAAAATGGGATTTTAAAATAATTTTCTGAAATCATTTGAAGACATTTTATTGAAAATTCCGCTTGAATATATTTAAAATACTTCGAAATAATTTAATGATAATTTAAAAATAATTTGAAAATATTCTATAATAAAGATTTCAAAAACCAAACTATTTAGAGATTTTCACAAAATTTATTTGGAAGAAAATTGCTTGAAATCGAAGAAATACAAGAGAAATACACTAAATTGATATTCAAATTCAAATCAAATTTAAATTCAAAATTTTAAATTCCAAATTCCTCCAAATCTCGGCTAATCCATTGATGGATATCATATCCCATAGTCATCATCAAATCATCTCAAAATTTGAATTAGAAATGAGCCACGAAAACATAGAATAAGATAAGCATATAAGGCAAAAAGGCTCGAATCAAAAGGCAATAGACTCACGTACCTGGGCAAACAGGGGTCAACTCAGACCAGTGGTCAGGTCGTCCTAGAGACTGCTGGGTTGACCTGCTTGTCGACCCAGGCTACGGAGTTTATTTCCTGGGTGATTTTTGCTTCGTATTGAACTTCCAGAGATCATTTCACATAGAAACCAAATGAATTAAGGACTGAAATTTGACATGCAACAAGTTTAACAACCAAACAACACTCCAGAAAAGATCCGGCAGCAATTCAAGTGAAAATCAAAGAGATATTGGTGCTCAAAGTAGCAACCAGAAATAAGAAATTCAAAGAAAAACAACAGATAACAATATATATACATAACTTGTTTCAAGCAACCAATTTTTACAAGCAAAGCAATTTTTGGCTAGCAATTGTGAGCTTTTACACTCACCTTAGAAAATGGCAAGATTTTTGAGCGATTTCAATTGGAAAATGAAAGCTTTAGTGGAGAGACAACCTTCAGTAACCTGTATAAGCTGAGACAGAAGCATGCAATAGGAAACAAAAATATTACACACAACTCATATCTCAATTCAAAGATTTTTGATGAAAACTTTTGGTATTGTATATAGATTACCTTTTATTTCCTTATTCTAGTGATTCTCTTCTTTTATTTGCAACAAATTTGGTGAGTTTTGGTTTTAATTTGAAGAAGCCATGAATTTTTTTCTCTTTTCTTTACTATAAGTTGTTTTGAGAAGATAATGTAAAATGAAACTTCATACAGGATGATTTTCTCAAGCCATAAGGTTCTAGAGAGGGCTAATGGATCTAGTTCTTACCCAAATAAGCCCAAAACAATAATACTTAGAGAAAAATATAAAGCTATGTTCATTTCTTTCCTATATAATCAACATATACACACTTATTTCTTCATTTTAAAGTCATACAAAATGCATACATCTTATTTGTATGAAATAAAATTGTTATTGTATCAAAATAAAATTTATTTCAACAATAAAAAGTTATTTTCACAGATAAAACCTTATTTTTAACAATATTTTACAATTTACATTATTTTATTATAAAACCACTATTTTAAATCCAACAATTTGTACAAAAATTGTTTTCTTGTCAAATAAATTACCATAAATCATTTTAACTCTTTTTAATCATCAAAATACTATTTTCAAACAATATTTCATCTTTTATTTTAATAAAACACATATTATTTTCATATTTCTCATTTTAAATTCAATAAAAGATTAATATTGACAATGTTTTCCAATATTGTTGTATTACCCAAATAAAATTGCAATTTGAATTTTCTACTCAAATTTTCAAAATAAAGTTTTTAAAACTTTATTTTCATTACTTTAGATTTATTTCAACAATTTAACGTTGAAACACATCGCCTAATTAATTTATTAGCGCCAAACTAATAAATACCCAATATTTAAATTTATTTAAACCAAATACTTATCCAATCAATATTTAATCCCATATTTATTCCCAAATAAACAAAATAAAGTTCCAAACTTTATTTTTCTCATTTTATTTACAAACTTCATTGTTTATTCCAAACAAACAATTTAAAATTTCCAGTTATATTTTAATTTACAACATTAAATTATAACTTCCGTTATAATTTAATATATACAGGTAATCTCCAAACCAGGGTTGTTACAATATCACTTTCGAAATCGTATTCACCTTCGAAATCATTATTTACTTTCGAAATCATATCAACAAAATAGGTTAAACCTTCATTTCAAAAATCATCATATTTACTCGAAATATATCATTTCACTATAAAATCTCATTTCAAATTCCAACGTAGGTTATAACATTATTTAACCATATTCACTTTTAAATTAAGGATTTAAATCTAGCCAATTCAACCTGCACCGATTTGAATTTTTTGAAAATAGTTGTAACGACCCATAAATTTTAGTGGTTTTATTTATTTAATTAATTGAAATTTTGTGAAATTTTTAAATAATAAAATAGTGAAATATAAATTTGATATTTGGAATACGTCTATTTAAACATAGCAAATGGTAAATTTTCACCAGATAATATGGAAGTTTTTTTTGTAATCTTATTTCAATTTAAATCGGTTAATATTTGATGATAATAAAATGTTTTCCCAACCTAAATATTTTATATAATAAATTTGTAAATCGTCTTCTGAGTGAGACGTTATCTTTCGTTTCGTCAAATTTGGACTGCTATTGCTCCGTCTACCTTATTTTCGACAAAATAGCAGCATTTCCGGTACCGATTGTTGACTTTTGATTGGATGATCGTACCACTAATATATGTATACCATTTTGATCGTCTCGTCGTGCTGATCTCTGCGGTATATTCATTTTTGTGTTTTGAGGTCCGGTACGCGACGGAAGCGATAAAACGGTTCGTTGTAACGGTACCGTAATTTTTGACACCTTCCTTCGGTTTTAAAATTTGAAATGTACAGCCTGTACCGCAATAATAATTTACCTTAAATGTTTAGCTGAATCAAACCCAACCGTTGCATTTCATTTCATTTCCCACTGCTCAAGAAATATTATAAATCTTGCACGTCCATTCATTTCTAGTTCTCTTCCTCTCCCATTTCTTTTCTCTGTTCATTCACTTTATATATGACAGAAACTTGCTCTAAATAATAATGCACTTTGCCAGCTCACGTTTTCCTGTTCAAAAACTTTTTCTCTTCCCTTTTTCTCAAATATATTGCATGCCTCCATTTTCTTCAGTGTCAAGCCGAAGCCAATCCTCTTCTTCGTTTGATTTCCACCTCCACAAAACCTTCCATCGGCCCCCATAAACCCGACAACTATACCACCTCGGCCACCAACGCATCGTTCCCCACCTCCAAGTTCCTCACCCTGGCCGCAAATTTTCCATCGCGCAATGCGAGCACCCTTCCTCGGCCTCGCCTGCAACCAAGATTTGGCCTCGACCGGTCGCCCAAAGCTCTCAACCGAACACCCTCCACCATGAGCACCACAACCACAACCGAGAGGAACCACCTCCCTCCACAATGACCGCTCCACCTTGCGTACAGCCGACCTCACCACACCTTCATCTCTCGCCCACCATGGCCACGAGCAGCAACCAAAACCGCCCGGCCTCTCCTCTCGGCCATAAGTCTTCCTCGACATGTCCGCCTTCTTCGTCTCCTTCTTTGGTTCGTATAAGGTATATTATATGTTATAGTATATATTATAGAAGAAATTATATAATAGATGATTTCAGCTATACATATGTTGTATTGTATACGTTATACAGTTTATACGAGTGCTGCTTAATTTTATGTATATATATTATATGAAAGTTAGAGATTGGTCTATGTCTATTATATAGGAATGTAAAGAAGTATTTTATAAGTTGCAATAGTATATACGTTTATATATATATAAATTCTACAGGACAGTTAAAATGTTAATATATATGCTAGTTTAGTTGTTTTCAGTAGTTTAGCAAGGAAGATGTGTTACAGTGTATAAGCTAAATGCATATAAGTTTGAAATATTGATTTTAATCTATACGTGTGTATATATATATAAAGCTGTATATGACCTGGTTTTGGAAATAACTTCAATACATGATAGATCTGTTGTTAATGTGTACAAGGCCGTACAAGTTATAAATTCATTTTTGAGTTGTAAGGGAAAACAGGTGCATAGGTTATATAGTTTGTTCGTATATATCTATAAGCCTATACGTAAAATCGTACATACATATTTCATATATATTTAAATACTATACATTTAGGTTTTAAGATATAGTAGGTAAATATATATATATATATATATCGATTTTTAGGAATATATATATATATATATCTATATATATATACACAGTTATAAGTTTACAAAGTTACAAAAGTTATAAAAGTTGTATGTTAATATATAACATAAGCTGTTGTTATATTAAGTATGTAGTATGAGTGTTCTCTTGTTATACAGTAAAATATATGTACCTGTTTTGGGTTATATATACATTTTTTATAAGTATATAAATATATATGTTAATTTGGTGGATTCTAGTGTATAGATACAAAAATTTATTTTATAGATATATGTTTGACTTTAATAATGGAGTTTGAAGTAAACAATGATTTTTTCAATACATGTATATATATTTTATATAAATGTGTTTGAATTTAAAATATGATTTTATACATATGGATATATATAGTTATATATAAGTTCACTTATATCGATTATGTTCATCGATCCAGTTCTGATTTGATTTCGTCAAATTTCAAGCTTTCAGCTTCGTTCGTCGATTCGAGTTCAACCTTGCCTTGCTTTGAGATTCGTGCCTAGATTCGTAGCTTAATTCTTTGTCAAATCTATCTAGCCTCGAAAGGTGAGCAATCACTCACGATTAACGTTCTTATATTTATTAAATTTGATTTCAATTGAAACGACAATTGAAATATGCTGCTGTTAGATATTTACATTGCTATATATATGCCATTATATGTATCTTTTCACCTATGACATTTAACACCATTATCTGTTATTTATCACTGATGATATATGCCTGTTACTGATTGTTATATTATTATTATTACTATTATCACTCTGCAAGTTCCCTGTTAGTATAGAATTCACTATGGGTTGAAATGATACATACCTGAACGGTCTGTAGAATAGGATAAAATCATTATGGGTTGAAATGATAAACCCAAGCGATTTTCATTGAATTGAATTTGGGATTGCATGTTCAAATGATATATACCCATATATATTTAAATTGCGGATTGAAATGTTAAATATCCGTATCACTTGACCATAGAATGGAAAATTATATACAGACACCGCTGGTCTATATATAAATAATTTGAAATGATTACTATGGTTTTGTAAGGAAATATATGGTTTTATATAAATATTGATTTTAGATATTATATAAATGTTATTTTATATATAGTTAAATTCTTGATTTTAAGCTATGCATAAATTTGTTTTAATATAAAATAAGTTTAATAATAAAGTTTGATTTTATTAAAATATAATATGGTTAAGTATTTATTTAAATTATATTTTAATATAGAGTTTATAATGATTTAATAAATTAAGGTTGAGAAGATAGATTTGAAATTGATTTGAAATTGTATTTAATTAAGAAATATATTTAATTAGAAATCGATTTGGAACTTATTGAATTTGAGATTTTTAAAGGATATAATTTTATTAGTTTATTTTGGTTAAGGTGATTTAAATGAATATTTCAAGTTTAAATAAGTTGAAGGAAATATTTAGTTTATTTGTAATTTGGGGTTTTATTTAAATAATATTGGATTTATTAAGTGAATATTTCAAAACTAAATAATAATAAAGTTAAATTAAGATATATATGAAATTATCAAATTTAGTTTTGAGATTGTGGAATATTTAAAGCTTTGGAATATATCGAAATTTAAATGGTTTATTTGTGGTTCAAATCTGTATTTGAAATTGATATAATAATTTATTGAGAACTTAATTGAATTGAAATTGATGATTTGAGATTTGACTAAATTTGAAATTTTGGGATTGGTGTTGATTTGGAATTGATTTGTGAAATTTGAGGAAGCTATTTTATTATATAAAGTATTTTTAAATTATATCTAAAACTATTTTTATTTTACTTTATAAATTATTTAATATAAACTATTTTAATATAAATCATTTTTCAATATAATTTATTTTATTATAAACTATTTTAACTTATAACTATTTTATATAAACTATTTTATTTTATAGACTATTTTATTATATATACTAATTTTAATATCTAAACTGTTAACTGGGAAGTGTTATGATTCCAAAGCATTATGATTTCTAAATTTTGATTTCCAAAGAATTATTATTTCCAAAGTGTTTGATTTAGAAAGTGTTATAATTTTGAAGTACTAAGATTTTGTAAATGGATATATTTGAGATGGATATATTTGAAATGGAAATGATATCGTATTTGGTTTTGAAATGGAAGTGATATCGTATTGATATGGTTTTGAAATGGCAATGATATTTTGGTTTTGAAATATAAACTATTTTGAAAGTTTATTAAATGACCAATCGGTGTAATAATTACGTAGTTATTGAAGAGTCCGGGATCGGTTATGGACATACTCTCTGTCTAAATCGAAAACCACTTTAATAACTATTATACGCGGAGTGTGATCCAGAATGAAGTGGTTGGAATGATGACATTGCTGGATTTGAAGAAAGAGAACGATAATGGATAGCCTTGACACCTGTGTCAAATTTGAAATGACTTAAACAGGAGCCGTGTCGGGCCAGTGAGGTTAGCTACCTCTAGCGGAAACACTTCTTCATAAACTACTCATTACTTGTTTTGATTGGTGCGCACCCTTGAATTGGGAGTGTTATTTCGCGGTGTTGCGATCATTGCGGCGATGTGTTCTCACCAGTCCGGATCAGGCAAACGGTAGTTTCACTACCTTGGGTATTGCCTCATGTGCCTTTTCATACTCGTATCCCTATGCGCGACCACTACGATTTATTTCGTGTTATGCCTATGGAGTACTCCCTAATAGCCCACCAGTTTACGGTGGAGTTTACCGTGCTGTATAGACTATGACGCTTATATAAAATGTGGTAAGGGGGATAATGGTAACGCCTTAACGCTATTTTGATACTTTATATTACTGATAGGCATTATCTACTTAGTGTACACTACTATATATAAATAGTTTAACGGATCCTTAGAGGATGGTTATCCCAAACATCCTTTGAGTTACTTGTATTTTCTGTTGTTATTTCACTTGAGTTGGATTTATTGATATAAGAATGTTAATCCTGACTCGAGTGTTTTGTGTTTCCTTTACGCTCGGGTCAGACTGAATGTACCAGTATTCGAGACTCACCTTTGGAGTTGGAGCTTCGCTTAGAGATCCAGCTATCTATCCAGCTTTCAGATATTAAGTTGATTCCAGTGATGTATTCTGATCTTGTATTTGACTATTGTATTCGAGACTTCTGTTGTATCTTGTTTAACTCTGTTATATATATATATAGTAGCTTCATGAACTACTATTCTTTTTTTTCCGCTGCACTATTGTTATATTACTCTGTGTCTGTGATTTTGTGATTATTTATTTACTGTGTATATGCTGATTTTTGCCAAATATAAATTAACAATCTAATATTTTGAGCAATTCAAGTCTGACATGTATGGATGCGAATGGGTCAAAATATCGGGTCGTTACATGTGGTATCAGAGCTCTGGTTTTTGGAAAAACTCAACATATGTAGTAAATTTGATTACAGAATCACTTTCGTTCGAACTTGAATCTCTTCCTCTTTGACTCGGTTTCCTTTGAATTTTGGAACGATTCCCTCGGTTCCAAAATCCATCCTTGTCTCCCCTATTCGTGCTTCTTGATTCTGGAGTATCCCATAACTCCACTTCGAATGATCTCTATAATAAATTGGCGGTCTCGCCAATCTTAGAATGATTTGTAAAGGGGCGAAACTCCTTTACAACAGCATTGATTCACCAGAGATTTTTGCATCCTCGGTTTACGATGCTGCTATCTTTTGCTATACCCGAATTCTATCGCTAGCGATCGAATGTCCATTTGCTTCAGAATTCTACCTCGATCATATTTTGAAGTCACGGTTTACCCGGTTAAGGTTGCCCGTGATTTATATAAGTCTATCCATCCTATCTATTTTGTTATTTAATTATCTTATCTTCGTTTCGAGCCTATCTTCGAATTTGCATTCTTTTAATTTGGGTCCCTTTAATTTGGATCGTTATCCTTGCTTTGAAATCCATCCTTGTATCATCGAGTGAGGGAGTGTATTTTGTATTTGTAATTAATATAAAAATGTTTTATATATTGTATTGTTTGAGTTGTTGATGTTGATTTGGGTTTTCAATCGGTTCGTCTGATCAACGCTATAGATAGAAATTCCAAAATACTTGAACAGAACAAACTGACACAATATTATTTTCAAATGTTAAATGAAATAATTTTTTTGTATATTGTATATATAGGTATAATTTTCTAGAATTTAATAAGTTAACCAAATTGGTTGTTTGAAATGATAATATTTGGTTATCATTTATGGTTCTATAAATGAATTTATAAACATTTTTATAAATAGATTTGGAATTGAAATGAATTTAAATCAGGATTTTGAGAATTTGATTTTCGGTGATTCCAAACTTGGTTTTAAAGCTTTAAATGTATATTATTTAAAGTATTTTCAAATAGAAATCATTTCAAAGAATTTTAAAGTGTTGAAATCAGTGCTCTTCTCTTTTGTCGCTGGAAAATAATTTCGGTGATGGCGGCCGCATCATCGACATTCATTTTCGAGTTTCGAAGTGGAGAGACCATTCAGTAGCTTTGCTACACTTTGTTAGAAATTAATTTGATTTGAATTTCTTAAGTATGAATTGATTTATATATATATATAGGTATATTATTCTAAATTTAAATTTTGATTTGATATATATAGTATATACATAATTATCTTAAATGGTTTGAAGTGAATCGGAAATTTAATTCTTAAATTTTGTTAAGGAATGATTTCAATTATAAATGAAGCTAAATTTTGAATAAATATTTAAATTTGAAATAAATTGAATTGGGAAAGTTCACCTGAATAATACCCAATTTCATTATAATACAACTTACCTTAATTATTCAGAAGTTGAATATGTAATTGGATAATATACAATATAAAATGGTTTTATAAACAAATTTTGAGTGATTATAATAAATGTTATACACTTAAATTTTAAATTTTAAATTGTTAATAGAGATAAATAGAATAATAAGTTGATTGAATAGTAAATGAGACAAATTAAATAATAATTTTGTTTTGAAAGAAACTTTTTTGTATCAAATATTAATAAACTGAAATTAAATCAACTTAATGAAATACTTGAATTTAAAACCAATTATTAAGTATTAATTAATTCAAATTGAAATCTATATGGTTTTAAATTAATTGTTTTATTTTGTTTTTCAATCTATTTTCTTTCTGGTTGTTTTATTCTCCTACCTCCTTCCTTTTCGAGGATGAAAAGTTCTGAGTGGGGGAGAGTGTAACGACCCGTAAATTTTAGTGGTTTTATTTATTTAATTAATTGAAATTTTGTGAAATTTTTAAATAATAAAATAGTGAAATATAAATTTGATATTTGGAATACGTCTATTTAAACATAGCAAATGGTAAATTTTCAACAGATAATATGGAAGTTTTTTTTTGTGTAATCTTATTTCAATTTAAATCGGTTAATATTTGATGATAATAAAATGTTTCTAAACCTAAATATTTTATATAATAAATTTGTAAATCGTCTTCTGAGTGAGGCGTTATCTTTCGTTTCGTCAAATTTGGACTATTATTGCTCCATCTACCTTATTTTCGACAAAATAGCAGCATTTTCGGTACCATTGTCGACTTTTGATCAGATGATCGTACCACTAATATATGAATACCGTTTTGATCGTCTCGTCGTGCTGATCTCTGCGGTATATTCATTTCTGTGTTTTGAGGTCCGGTACGCGACGGAAGCAATAAAACGGTTCGTTGTAACGGTACCGTAATTTTTGACACCTTCCTTCGGTTTTAAAATTTGAAATGTACAGCCTGTACCGTAATAATAATTTACCTTAAATGTTTAGCTAAATCAAACCCCAACCGTTACATTTCATTTCATTTCCCACTGTTAGCACCAAAATTGGTCGCTAACCTCGTTGAGAAAGATTGTGTAGAGATATAAGTGATGAAGATAAATTAAACAAGGAAGAATACGCTAAATTAAATGCAGAAAGTAAGAACACCGGATTTATAGTGGTTCGGCGTAATTGCCTACGTCCACTTTGAGGTTAAACTTTATTGATCTTCTTAATGATTGATTACAAATACAATTCGTAGATCAAACACTTGAATGAAATTTCTAAATAAAGAAGATGAGTTTTGAAAATGGCAGAGTCTCCCCAGTGTTCTCCAAAAAAGGTCCTTTTTCACTGTGCCCCTGCCCCTCTATTTATAGACAAAGATGGGTTGGACTTCCCAGGTGGGCTCGGCAGCCGAACACCTTGGCCCAAATAGAGTGGTCGTCGTATGCCGAACCAGATAAGCCGAACAGTTGGATGCCGAACCACACTCTCCATGTCGAACGAGGCGCTTGCTGCGTGGGAAGAGTAGAACGAATATCAGTAGAAGCCGAATGTGCCTCTAGCCGAACGAAGCACCTGGCCGAACGATATCTTTGGCCGAATGAAGCTCTTAACCGAACGTTGTCTCTGGCCGAACGATGGCACTTGGCTGAACGATGGCTTTGGCCGAACGATGCTTCTGGCCGAACGATGTCTTTGGCCGAACGATAGCTTTAGCCGAACGATGCTTCTGGCCGAACGATGTCTCTTGGCCGGTCGTTGCCTTTTAGCCGAGTAGTGCCTTTGGCCGAATGATGGTTCCGGCCGAATGATGGCTTGTGACGAACAATATAGACATGCCGAGCAATTGTACACGCCGAACGTCTTCTGATGCCGAATGCTTCTGGATGCCGAGTACTCTTGGACGCCGAGTGCTCCTGGATGCCGAGTACTCTTGGACGCCGAGTACTCCTGGATGCCGAGTACTTCCTGGATGCCGAGTTCTGCTGTATGCCGAGTACTTCCTGGATGCCGAGCTCTGCTGTATGCCGATTACCTAATTGCCTGGTCAAATCTCTAGGAAACACTTGCCCCCCAAAGTGTATTATGTGACTGAATGTGATACGCTTTGAGTTATGTAACCTTCATGTTTCGTTTCAAACCCTTGATTAACTTCGAATGGAGATGCCTTTTTAAGAGTATCAGTGGTTGTGTTGTGCGCATGATATGGGATAAATGCCGAACAATACGTTCGAAGCCGAACGTTCCTTATGCGCCGAGCAATTCTACGTTTTGAAGCTGAACGATACAGCTTTGACCGGTTCTACCGGATATAGCCCCTTCGACTTCCACGTTTTCCCCTATAAAACCAGGCACTTCCCCTCTTCTCTCCTTTACTCTTTTACTTCTGTCACTCCATAAAGATTTGCAATTCTCGCCAGTCAACCAGACTTAAAACCTAACTACTCCTTCCTAAGCTCCAATCTGCAAACTAGGTATTACTCCTTGTACAATTCAAATAGTTTCAAACGAGACGGCCGAGTGTGTCATGTAGAAAACTTTCGAGTACGTCGTCTTTATTGCCGAACGATGGTGCAAGGCGAGGAGGGGTGATCAGGAGTGTTCGCACATAAGATCATTGGGCGGTTAGCTTCTTCGTGTCGAACCGAAGTTAAAGGAGAAGAAAGAAGAATGAAAGCGTTGGAGGTGGTAAGGGTGTTGAACGGCATAGCTCTGGTTCGGCGTATGTTGTCATGCGCCGGACGGTGAAATGGAGGGCTAAGGTGAAGGAATGAATTAGTGGGATGCCGAACAATTACGAATGCCGAACAAAACCAAGGTCGAACACTACTTACATGCCGAACAGTATTTTAACCGAACAAAACCAAGGCCGAACACTATTCAAATGCCGAACAACAACTTAGCCGAACTAAACCAAGGCCGAACACTACTTAAATGCTGACAGATATATGTCAAACAACAGACATGCCGAACAATGCAAACGCCGAACAATCATAAAGGCCGAACGATACCTTTCACCGAACAAGAATTAGGCCGAACACTTAGTAACTATACCTATTCGTACGGCAAAACAAGAACCAGGACCTAAGCATACTATCATATATGAAACTGACCTGGATCACTAACTTCCTAGCTTTAGTAGACATAAATCTGAACTTAGATTAACATACATTTTCTGAATCTGGAACTGTTATCACCAGAAGTCGGGCTCTTTGAGACGGTCAGCGATGACGGTCTTCGAAGGCGACGATTTAAAGCTTACTTTCGTATCTTTGTAACTTTTAGACTCTCAATGCTTACACACAACTGCTTGCACTAGTTTACACACCACGTGGGGGGAACACTCGTATTGTTAATTCTAACATTCAACGTTTTTCAAGTATAGTTTTTACAAGCGCTTAGACAGATTCATTATTTATTGGGGATGTCTAAAAAATCTAGCTCCGCCACTATATCTGATAGGCATGGGCCTTCATCGAGGCAGGAAATCGCTGATACTTCAAATCCGTCGACTTCCCCTACCCATAACTTAGCTCCTGATGCCCTGGAGGCAACAATTCTCTTAGACAATCCGATCGACTCACAGGCTTCGAAGATTAATGAAGTCGCACTTCGGCGAATATGCTCCATCCATGGGATCCCCTTCGCCGATGTGTTGGTCCCATCGCGACACGATCGTCCTCACTTGCCCCCAGTCGGATATACCGCCTGTAACAAGTTCATGTGCTGGATGGGCAGTGTGCCTCCATTCAACTTATTTCTTCGGGACGTGTTGCAGTACATAGATATTGCCCCGTCGCAGCTGCATCCAAACGGCCACGCGTTTATATACGGGACCTACCTACTCTTCATGGTCGTCTTCTCTAGGCCTCCAACTTCTGGCGACGTCAGATATATCTATATGATCAAGAAGAGGAAAGATAGCCCCTCCTTCATGTTCCTCGAGCCGTATCACAAATGCCAGATCTTGACCGAAGCATGTAGCAAATTCGCCCTGTACAAACAGGAATGGTTCTATGTGCGTTGCCCTCCTGGTTTCGCGAGGAGATGGGTCGAAGGCAGTAAGTCTCTTTGCTGAGTCATCGTTCGTGTTTAATTGGAGTTACTCTTTTCCTAACTCCTTGTTTCATCTTTTCAGGTATTAACCCGCGTTCGGAGGGCCGAGGATATTCTGAGGCCGTTGAAGCCATTAGAGCTCTTCCTGCCGAGGAACGAGACATCTGAATCCTCCTTTCAAATGAATCACTATCAAGGTTCGGACTATTAGCAAGTGGTCGTCGGATTAGTCTCCCGGAGGGTGTTTCCATTCCCAAGCCTGCATCCGGCAAAGGGAAAAAGCAAGCTGGATCGTCGACACGTCAAACTCCCGATGCGCACGAAGAGGGTGAACACAAGGAGGATGAAGGTCCTGAGACTCAAGGCGAGAATGTGGGTCCCGCTTGGAACCCGGCGGTTGAAGTGCATGACATTGAAACGTCGTCCTCCCTTTCGAAGGGAAAGAAGAAATTGACATACAAGATACGGAAGGAGAAAATCGGTGGAACTCCAAAAGTTACACTCATCCCGTCAGAGAAAGAGGCTTCTTCACAGCATATGGAAAGCTCTTTAAGGGGTCTGTCGAATCTTTCCATCCCTGACGATATACTCAATTATGGTTTTGACGATCCGAAAGTCTTCAAGTTTTCTTCGCCCGCTAGAGGCAACACGGGAGTTCAACCCCCAGTCCAGGGAGATAACACTCCGATCAGTAAAGATAAAGGAACCGGTCCGTCGAGGGGAACACTAGGACACACACGCACACACGCACTTTATCATACACTTCAAGTTTTTTCCATTACCCCGATTTCTCTTAACTCGCTGTTATTTCTATCCTTTGCAGGTGACATGGGGCGCTCCCACGGACTCGATCGCCTCCACGGCTCTTCTATATTTCATCATCCCGGACGGGATTCAGGCTCGGGTAGACGCAGAGACAGAGATGATTACGAGGATCGAGACAACCGTCCTCGCGATTCGTATTATTGAAAGAAGACATATTCCCAATCTTCACAGTCCCATGATCCTCCCCCTCAAACTGAGCCGGATAGAGAGAAGCCTTCGCAGAAGGGGTCCCAACCTGATGTTTCCCGAGAACAACACTAAGGTTCGTCGAGTACAAGGAAAACTCGGGAGCATCGAAAAAGAGCAGAACTCTCAAAGCCTCCTCCCCCTACTCCCGCGGTTGACCCAACTGTAGCAGAGAAGATGGTCAATCTTAAGGCCAAATTCCCAAAAATCTGCTTTGATGGTCTGAAATTCCTCCCGGCTATTCATCATATCCTAGGGCATGTGAAGCAGAGTGCCATTGCCTGTAACAACGACGTCTATGTTCAACATGACGCGTTTGTACACTTGGTTGAAAAAATCTCGGAGGTATCTGTTGAGCGACAATATGAAATTGATCGTTTGAAATTGGAAGCTCGCTGTGACAAGAACATCATCAAGCATCAAGATGAAGAGCTCGCTTCGTATAAGTCGAAGCTTGAAGCCGCGGAGCAAAGTGCAAAAGATACTGCCGAGGCCGTCACTCGTTTAGAGATGACCCATAAGAAGGAACTCGATGAAGCAGTCCAGCGCAGCGGTGCCCTTGCCTTAGAAAAAGATTCTATCCAGAAAGAAAGGGACGCGCTTTCCATACAAGTCAAAGAGTTGAAAGAATTAATCTCTAAGGAGAAAGAGGATAAAGTAGCTGCTCAAGAAGAGTCACAACAATATTGCGATGAAATCGTTGCTACTCGGCTCTTGAAAACGAAGCTCGACGACGAACTTGCCAGAGTTGAAAAAAATGAAAGACGAAGCCCGTGAGGAGGGCAAAAGAAAAGCTTTGGAGGAGATTAACTCTCGCCTCAAGTTGGCCGCAGAGGCCAGCAGGGAAGAGGTCAAGTGCATGTTTGACCCGTTGATTGCTGAGTACGGTGCCCGCGTCCTTATGCATCGCGACTTGACATTCTTGGGCGATGGCTATCTTGAATCCCTAGCTGAGGCCTGGGAAACTTTAGTGAAGATTAGGAGAATCAAGTCGGGCTCTGAAGAAGTCGATGAGGATGCCATGGTGAAGGAATTTCTCAGAGGGAACGAGCCGGCGGACTTATCTGCAGCTTTGGTGCTTTATAGCAAAGGCTCTCCCCTACCGAAAGAGAAAAATGATGAATCTGGTCCATCTTGGGCCAAGACTACGGCTCCTCATATCGCTGCTCCTCCCACTACTCAATCGGCTGGTCGGCCGACACTTGACCCATTCGAGCAGCATGCCGACTACGATCCTGAAGATCCCGGGCTCGGCGTTCACGTGCTATCCCCTATTCTGGAGGGTGAAACTCCACGCGCAACCGAGAGCCAGCCAGAACCCGGTAGAAAACTCTTCTTTTATAGAAGTTAAAAGATCTGTCACTTTCCAGTAGCGGTTATTCGTCCTAACATGGCATATAATTTGCAAATAATCGAATTTATTCTTTAAAACTGAAATCATTATCAAAACATGAGACAGTAGATATTATTCACCTTGGCTTTGTGTTAAGAAGGTAGAGATTTGCCCTTAGATTGATTTCTTCAAACTTTCTACTTGAATCCTAGCTTATCGTCCCTTTAAATATTCTTAATGGTGGTCAGCCTAAGCTTAGTATAGTTTTTGTTTAGTTTGTGAATGTAGAATGAATGAGGAAGTGAAGAGAATGGAAGGGTTTAGGGTGTAGGAATAAGGCTATTCCCATTTTACCCTCATCATATTCCTCCTTCTTAATTATGTTTAGTTACCCTTTTGTTAACACATTCATCAAGGCACTGCTCCTCCTTATTTTACAAATCTCGATCCCTTAACTTTCTACATTATTTTATTTAATTTACCCAATTAAATATTCTAAATAATGTTAACTAAAATTAGGGTCATTACCAACTCCTCTCCTTAAAGAATTTCATCCTTGAAATTACGAAAAGGTACACACAACAATAAAAAGTAAAGGTAAAACATACCATCAAACAAGTTGGGATAAGTGTCCCTAATCCCGCTCTCGGTTTCCTAAATACAGTCTCTCTCGTCATCACACCACTGGATTTTGATTAATCTGACTGTCTTGTTCTTTAGTCTCTTCTCATCTTTCGCAATTATACAAACTGGTTTTCTAACTATAGTCATATCTGGTTCCATCAATAGACCTTCTAACACAGTCGGTGTAATAACAGTCTCTAGATCTCGAATATACTTCCATAGATGAGAAATATAGGAAACATTATGGACTCCTACCAAACTATTCGGTATCTCTACCCTATACGCCAGTTTCTTGACCCTTTCTATAATAGGAAATGGTAGAACGAATCTTGATGCTAATTTTCCTGACTTTCCACATCTGATCATACCTTTCATCGGCGACATTTTTACGAAAACATGATCTCCAACTGAGAACTCAAAGTCTTTCGGTCTCTTACTAGCACAACTCTTCTGCCTAAACCGATCTTCCTTTATTCTAGCCCGAATCAACTTAATTTTTTCTGCAGCTTTTTTAACCAAATCTGGACCAAGAACTAATCTATCCTCGGTCTCTAACTAACAAACTGGAGATTTGCATGGCCTTCCATACAAAGCTTCAAACGGTGCCATCCCTATACTAGTCTGATAACTATTGTTATACGAAAACTTGACTAAGTGTAGATGGTCTTCCCATAATCCTCCAAAATCTAACATATAAGCTCTTAACAAATTCTCTAAGACTTTGTTAACTCTCTCTGTTTGCCTATATGTCTGCGGATGGTAAGCGGTATTCATCTTGAGCCTGGTACCTAAAGTATCCTATGGACTCTTCCAGAAATCACTAGTGAATAAGGAATCTCTACCACTTACTATAATACTCAGAATTCCATGCAGTCTAACAATATTCCTCATGAATAACTTAGCTAAATCTAGTGCTGTCCTGGTCGACTTAACGGGTATAAAGTGTGCACTCTTAGTCAATCTAACCACTATAACTCAGATACTCTCATTTCCTCTATTCGACCTTGGAAATCCGTCTATGAAATCGATTGAGATAGAATCCTATTTCCAGACTGGAACATCCAAAGGCTGAAGTAATCCACTCTGTTTTTGATGCTCAGCCTTTACCTGTTGACAGTTTAAACATTGCTTCACCCATAGGCCTACATCTCTCTTCATACCTTCCCAGAAGAAACTCCTTTTCATATCTTGATACATCTTAGTTCCTCCCAGATGAATACTGAACTTTGAACGGTGGCATTTTCTAAGAACTTCCTTCCTAATGTTTCCCACACTCGAAACACATAGTTGTCCTTTCTTCTTCAACCACCCATTCTGGTCCATACTGGAATTTTTCAAGTCATCGCTCTATGTTCCATGCCTTAATCTTCTCATCCGCTCGGCTAATAATGGATCTTCTTCTTGTTTAGAAGCAATCCTTTCTATCATTATCGGTTGAACTTCTAAACATGATAACATGCCGGTTTCTTGACTAGAACTAGCCTCAGATCTCCATTGTACTCTGTAGTCAATGCTTCTAAATATTTCCACACAACTATCTTTGCCAATACTGCATTCCGATGTTTCCTGCTAAGTGCATCTGCAATCTTATTTCCTTTTCCCGGTGTGTACTCAATATCAAAGTCGTATGCAACTATGAACTCTAACCATCTCTACTGTCTCATATTAAACTCCTTCTGCGAGAATAAATATCTTAGTGACTTATGATCTGTAAAAAGCTTAAACCTTTCTCCTAAAAGGTAATGTCTCCACACCTTCAATGCTTTCCACAGCTAATTCCAAATCATGAATTAGATATCTAACTTCATGTGGTCTGAGCTATCGAGAAGCATAGGCAATTACTTTACCCCTCTACATTAGTACAACTCCTAATTCTATTCCACGTGCATCCATATAAACAACTAAGTCTCGATTCCCCTCTGAAATAACTAACGTGGGTGTATTAGTCAACAAATGTTTCCGTTTTTGGAATGCCTCCTCACACTTATTAGTCCAAACAAACTTCACATCTTTCCGAGTTAGCTTAGTCATCGGTGCTGCTATCCGTGAAAAATCCTTAATGAATCTCCGCTAATAGCCAGCTAATCCAAGAAAACTCTTTATCTCAGTCACTTTCTCGAGTCTCTTCCAACTATTCACTACCTCGATCTTGGCTGGATATAGTGACAACCCTTTCTCTGAGACTATATGACCAAGAAACTTCACTTCCTTCTTCCAAAAGTGACACTATGAAAATTTTGCTTCCAACTAATGCTGCATCAATGTGTCTAGCACTATCCTAAGATAAATTTTGTGCTCTCTCTCATCCTTGGAATGTATCGAATGTCTTCTATGAATGATAACACAAATCTGTCCAGATGCTCTCGGAAGATTATGTTCATCAAGTCCATGAAGAATGCTGGCACATTTGTTAGATCGACGGCATCACTAACCATTTATATGATCCATATCTTGTCCTAAACGCCAATAAAGGAATACTATCCTCTACTACTCTAAGTAGATGGAACACTATTGCCAAATCCAACTGAGAGAATACTTTAGCTCCACTCAATTGGTCGAAAAAATCATCAATCCTAGGTAACAGATGTCATTTCTTTATCGTCTTCTCATTCAGCTTACGATAATCGATACACAACCTTAATGATCCATCCGGCTTCCTTGCAAACACTGCAGCTGCTCCCTAAGGCAAACTAGTGGGTCCGATAAAATTCTTATCTTCTAAATCCACCAACTGCACCTTTAGCTCTCTTCTTCTCGGTGGGTTTCATTCTAATTGGTGGTCTACTCATAGGTTCAGCTCCTTGTACCAAATCACTCTGAAACCCAATGGCTCATTTCGGCGGTAGTCCTTTCACGGGCTCAAAGACATCTGTGAATTCTCTAACAACGAAAACTCGATTCAACTCGTCTTCTTTGTCCATAACGCCCAACAAAATGCAAGAATCTAAATTCGGGCTTTCTATAGTGTATATAATCCGATCACTACAACTAGGTTGTCTAAGTGATATTTTCCTATCATGGAAAAATATCCTAGCATCGTACTTACTTAACCAATCCATACCCAAAATAATTCTGAGACCTACGAAATCAAACACATGCAAACCGCAAGAAAATATATGACCTAACAATTCAAGCTCTAAGTGGTCACATCTCATCCCAAGAGTCGCATACCCTCCTATCGGATTCACATCCCTTATGGATGTAAATAGATACGAGGGTTCTAGGTTAAGCTTATCTACCAAATAATGAGGTATAAAAGAATGTGATGCACCAGTATCAAATAGAACTTTAATTGGCATACCATGAATCAAAAGCGTACCTCCCAACACAGCTTTTCCTTTCTACACTGCTGTTGGTTTTGAGGTAGCTGGTTCCAATGCGAATACTTTGCCCTTTCCATCCTTGGTTGGTTCCTTGCATTAGTCCTTATAATGTCCAATCTGATCACAGTTGAAACATTCGACATTCTTCTTCCCAATCAACTTCTTTCCATTCCTTGAGCGACATTCATTAGCAAAATGCCATTTCTTATCACACTTGTAGCAGATAACTTTTGTCTTTCCTTTCTTGGCAGCTCCACTCTTCTAAGCTCCCTTCTTATGGAGAAACTTTCTCTTCTGGTTCTGCCTACCTTGAGTTTCCACTACTCTGTAACCATTAAAGAAAGCGAGCATCTCCTCATTCCTCAAAGCCATCTCAACAACTACATCGCACGGATCCCTAATATGTGGTAAAGTTTTTTTAGCAAGCTCGGGTCTCAATCCGTGAATGAACTTCTCATTCCTTTTGATAACTGTATCAACCATAGCATATCCATATCTCGATAATTCCTCAAATCTGGTAGCATACTCAAGCACTGTCATGTCTCCCTGCACCAATTCAGCAAACTTCCTAAGCAGAGTTGACTTGGCGATCTCTCACATGAATCTTTCCTCAAACCTCCTTTTGAATTCCGCCCAAGTCATAGCCTCTTCAGCTACTCCCATAGTAACACTATTCCACCAGTACAGTGATGCTCCTTGCAGCTGTCTAGACGCCAATCTCCTTTTCTACTCATCGTTAAGTCCCAAATCAGCAAAAATCCTTTCGCAAGGAAGCAACCAATTCTCCACTTCAATTGCGTCCTTAGTCCTGATAAATGGCTTCCCTCTAAGCCTATCATAGTTTTTGCTCAGTACTGCATAATTGTTAGTCACCGGAGCTTCCTAATTACCATCTCCAACATTTCCTCCAACAAACCCGACAGCTGTTCCACCTTGCATCATGTTGATGAAGAACTAATGCATAGCTCCTATATCAACTTGCGGTTCTCCAGCACCCACATTAACAGCTTGTGCCCCGCCTGGCTTCCTTCGAGTATTCGGTCTGGCATTTCCATTACTTGTGGTGCTTCCTCCACCAAGGTTAAATCTTCCATCCCTAGCATTCATATCTTACTTCCTTTAAATCTGCATTTGAACCTTTGTAAGATACGGAAGGATAGCCTAAGATATAGGGGAGAATAGAGATAAAGCAAATACTTATATATAGCAAATACAAGAACGTTACTATAACATTATCCCATACCCCAATCTTTTCTCTAATATCTTAGGATTATGTTTTCAAAAAATCATTTTAAGTTTTCATAAACCTATGCTCTGATACCAAGTTGTAACATCCCCTATTTTAAGGCCCGAAGCTAACCGCTATAGATGCTGCGTCATCTATAGTATTAACTTCCTGTGACAAAATATGGTAATGTTAATGATATCCAAAACATCAGAAGCACATGAATACGAAATAAAATCAATACAGATTTAAAAACAGCTTTTCTAATTACACTTCAATCAATATTTCATATTCCATTACATAATCCCGAGACAATTTCCAGGTTTTGATCAAATATAATTATTACAAAATACACCAAGAGCGACATCTAAAGATGTCCCCTTGGATAATCAGAGTACTAGATAGACAGACATATCAGTCATAAATACATCATAGTGGAAATATTACTAAATAGCTCCTACATAGTTAGCTTTTCCATCTGCACGTCTTCGAAAGCTTATTCGTCCAACCTACTAAACCTGAAAAGTCCCTAACTCTCAATATTCTCAAATTAAATTTTGAGCACCCGAGAGTTTAAGGAGAAAACATAAACTTTGAGTCAGACATAAAGCCTAGTGTGAATAATCCTATTACAACTCGGTTTACTAATATTAAGTGAGACCACGTCGCTTAGCGGAACGAGTTTCCCTCACTAATACCTTTTTGAAGCATATCTTTTGCAAATCAAAATCCTACAATCAAATTGATTATAACAACAATAGCAATAACATATATTGTAATGACCCGTAAATTTTAACTGTTTTAATAACGTAATTAGTTAAATTTTTGTGAAATTTTAAACGATAAAATTTGAAATATAAATTTGATATTTGGAATGCGTCTAATTAAACATAGCAACTGGTAAATTTTCGTCCGAAAATATGAAAATTTATTTCGCGCGTAAATTTACTTCAATTTAATCAGTTAAAAAGCGATGAAAATAAAATGTTTTTGGAACCTAAATATTTTTACATAGAAAAATTCTAAAACATCTTCTGAGCAAGATGCCATTTTTCGTTTTTCAAAATTCGGACTTCTTTAGCTCTGTCGATCTTATTTTTCCGCGTTTTTCTTGCATTTTCCGTTAGTAGAAAATTCAAATTTTTATAATTCAATCAGACCACTGATATCCGTATGCCGTTTTATTCGCCTCGTGGTGCTGATCTCAACAGTGTATTCATTTGTGTATTTCGAAAATCCGGTACGTGGTGGAATCCGTGAAAAATGGTTAATCGTACCGACAATTGGTTGAGACCTTTGTTTACCATCACTATTTAATTGCCCAGCGTAATTCCATTGGACGTTTGGTGTTAATAAATTTACAGAATTTGAAGCATATCGTTTCTTTCCCAAAGCATCCATCAGCAGCCCCAAAGCCTGCATTCATAAATGTATGCTTCCATTTATCTTTTGCAAAAGTAGTGATACAGTAAGCCTCTTCTCCTTTCTGTCCATTTGTCTCTCATTATTATCTTCTTTCTTCCTTATGTTCTCAGCCACCATCCACTTATCATCACTCCAACGCAATGCCACCTTCATCCCGTGCAGCCAGTACGCGGACCCCGATCCACCTCCGCTTATCACCCTCCAGCAACCATCATCACTAGATGATCCGCCTCCACTAACCATTCATCTTCCGCCATCAACACGGCTAGCACTACCACCCTGAACCCACGTCTTAACCATCCAACCTACCCGCCATGACTTCGGCCTCTGCCGTTCACCTAGCTTGGCTCGCGCAACCGGCCACGTCAGCGCCCCTCTCCCCTCTTCTCCGTCTTGGCCGCTACTTGCTAGCCATGCTTGAAACCACTCAACTCTCTGCTTCATCCACTAGCCCGCCTATCACCGCCTCTTCCACTTCCTCTCATCTCGGCTTCAAGTCCTGTCGCACCACCGCTGTCAGCCCCACCGTGGCCGAAGCCTTTGTGCCGCGTCGCCTGTGCCTCAGCTCGCCTCCTCCTTCTTCTCAACCCAATGCTAGCCCTGTTCGCCCAAAATTCCACCCACGAACGTGACCGAGCACCCCATGCTTTCAGGTGCGCCACGCCCACCAAGCAGCCGTCATTAATGCTCCCACCGCTGCAGTTTTCCGATCCTCCTTCTCTTGAAGATAGCCGAACTTTCTATCTTTCCCTTACTTCTTAAACGGGTAATATATCCATTATTTAAGATATTAGTATAGTTTATTTAAGTTTTTTTTAAAAAAATTCTTTTACATATATATTTCCATCTATATTTAGTTTGCACGCAGATTTTGATTCACCTGTTATCAATCTATATATATATATATATATTATAGTATAGTCTCTGTCACATTTATATATAATTTACAAGCTTTATAGCATAGGTGATACTAATTAGTTTATAAGTTATAGTAGTATAATATTTGGTTTTATATGTGTGCGGAATATATAAGTTATATTATATTACATAAAGCAAGTTGTAGTGATTTTAATATTGACTATAGACATAATATATAATGTGTACATTTATGTATAGGTTTCTCTTATATATTGTGTTCGTTCTATATATATATAACGTGCTGAAAGACAATATATTGTTATTAAATATTGAATTTTAAAGTATATGTTTGGTTTTCTTAAAGCTGTATACAAAGTTTATACTTAATACTATATTTTGTGTTTTGTGTAAAATATAAGTCTTGAATATATTTGTTGTATATGCTGTCGGTTTAGTTTATGTATTATATATATAATTTGTATGTAAAAGTTATACGAAAATTTGATGACCTGTTTTGTTGTATGTATAAGATTTACATAAATATATGAAGAGTGTAAATGTGCCTTACTATTTGCTTTTAACCGGAAAATATATATGTATTATGTGTGCAATTATATGGCTGCTGTACTACTATTGTTTAAAGTACGTGTATATAATAGGGATGTTACTTTATTATATATATATATAGTGATTTTGGGTATAGGTTTCTTCATTTTTAAAATTTTGGTTTGAGGAAAATACTTTCTTTGAAGTAAATTTAAATGTAATATGTAGATATGCTATTTTAAAATGTATTTAAATTTTGAATATTTGTTTCAAGAAAAAATATATTTGTATAATAATAGTATACATCTTGTTCAATTTTATCTGCATCGATCTAGTTTTGATGTGATTCCGTCTATTTATTATCTATCAGCTTTTTCGTCGAATTCGTGCTGATTTGTTTTGCTTGGATTCGCAATTCAAAATTCAGTATCTGTATCAGTGTGCGTATCCGTGTCATCTTCTCGTTTATCATCTAGCCTCGGAAGGTGAGCAATCACTCACGATTAATGTTCTTTTATTTATTAAATTTGATTTCAATTGAAACGACAATGAAATATGCTGCTGTTAGATATTTACACTGTTATTACCTGTATCAGTCACCTGTGACATCTGACACCACTATCTGTTATTTATACAATGATAATTCAGTTTGGTTGTTAGATGATTGATTGTTTGATGTTTACAATTGGACGTTAAATTTGTTAATGTTGTAAGTGATAAATAATTTAAAATTGGAATTGACGTAGGATAGTTAGATTTGATATATGTGTTAATTTGATTGATGACATTTGCATAATATGACCCCTTTCAATTTTAAATAAATTGACACGTAGAAATAGTGTTAACCACACCTTGAACCATTTAAATGTATGGGTATAAATTGATGTAGTTTGAAATTGAACAATATATATCAAGTGAAGAACAGTATAATTATTAGTGAAATAATCTTTAATCTACATGAAATGATAGTGTAGATTCTAGAAATAATTATATTAATTCGCACAAACAACAATGTGAATTAATACGGTTATTTCGGGATTATTTGAATTGATTATTGGATTGATATTGGTTGTTGTTATTGCTTGTTTATTTACTTTGACACCATCCCAGTTATCACACTGCAAGTTCCCTTTGCTATGCTTTGATTTTGAATTGAATTGGAATCGGGTTGAAATGATAAATACCCAAATTAAACTTTGACTTAGGATAGAGAATTAAATAAACTCGATTGGTCAATAATCTGATTTAAAAAAATAAAATAAAGATTTTTTTTGAATAAATAATAAGGTTTAAAAATGAAGTTGGAATTTGAATTTTTGAAAGGAAATTGTTAACATGAAATAATCCGAAACAAAATATTAACATAGTAGTTGATGAAAGAATGTTGTTTAAAATTTAATTATTAAGTTTGAAATTATTTAATAATCAAGTTTTGAAATTATTTAATAATTAAATAAGATTGAATCATTTAATAATTAAATGAAATTAAATTCTTGATATGTGAAATTGAACTTCGTAATAAGTGAGATTGAACTTCTTTAATAAGTAAAGTTGAGTTATGAAATAATTAAGTTTTGAAATTTGTAATTAAGTAAATAAATAAATGAAATTGTATTTCTTTAACAAGAAATAAAGATGTGATTTATTGAAATTAATGTAAGACTTGAAATTTAAAGAAATTGTTTTGACGAATTTAAGTTAATTCAAAATTGTAAGTTTTAATTTAATGAAGTTGAACTTAAGTAATTGATTTAATGAATTGGAAATCAAATAGAAATTGTTTTGAATGACAAATTTACTTAACGAATATTAAATGAAATCGATAAATGAAGTTAAATTGATTTGAATGTTAAATTAAATTAATTTAAATGTTTTCGAAATGAAACTTATATACGAACTTGAATCAATTTTTGAATTGTCTTAAATAAAATTTGAAATTGGATTATGAGATTTTGAAATGGAAATTTGGAAGTTTGAAACGTAAATTATGGAAATTGTTTAGAAAGACAAATGAAATGTTGGTTTACAAATTCTAATTGAAATTGTAATTGATTTGGTTTCGAAATAAATAAATGACCAATTGGTGTAATAATCACGAAAGTTATTAAAGAAACCGGAATCGGTTATGGACATACTCTCTGTCTAAACCGAAAACCACTTTAATAACTATGCGCGGAGCATGATCCAGAATGAAGTGGTTGGAATGATGTACGTGATGACTGAAGAAAGAGAACGATAATGGATAGCCTTGACACTTGTGTCAAATTGGAAATGACTAAAACAGGAGCCGTGCCGGGCCAAATGGGGGTTAGCTACCTCGAGCGAACACACTTCTTCGAAACTATTCATTACTTGTTGTCGATTGGTGCACCCTTGATTTTGGGAGTGTTGTTTCGCGGTGTTGCGATCGCTGCGGCGATGCGTTCTCACCAGTCCGGATCAGGCAAACGGTAGTTTCACTACCTTGGGTATTGCCTCATGTGCCTTGTCATACTTGTATCCCTTTATACGTGACCACTACGATTTGTTTTGTGTTATACCTATGGAGTACTCCCTGATATCCCACTAGTTTACGGTGGAGTTTACAGTGCTGTATAGACTATAACGCTTATATAAAATGTGTTAAGGGGGATAATGGTAACGCCTTAACACTATTTTGATACTTTATATTACTGATAGGCATTATCTATTTACCGTACACTACTACATAGTA